>OU426967.1:16275000-18675000 GCA_911387765.1 Pyrgus malvae
CTATGAACAGCCACAATTCTCATAGAATTTCTTCACGGCAGAAAACTATAGCGTTTAATATCTAGTCGGCGGAAGTTAAATGCTATAGATTTCTGCCGTGTACAGAAGAATACAAGGTCTACTGGGCTACCAACCTGGGTTATCTGGAACCTATTGCTGCATATTGTGGTTTAAAAACCAGAAGCAGAATATTTAAATTACCAATTAATTCACAAAGCCTTCTATACAATTTAAAGGTAACGATTAAGGTTTCTTATTAACATTTCCGTATACAACTACAATTAATTCAATAATAAGTAGGTACCTAAGCACAAATACACAATTTCATAGCCCCAAACTGAGTTTCCCGGTGTCGTGGGTACCATGGATACAGACAAAGACAGAAACACAAACACCCAGACCGAGAACAGAAATTTAAACTCATCATTCAAATTTCTGCCTCGCCGGGAATCGGATCCGATCGGCAGTCCGGCATAGTAACTGTAGCGCCAAACGGGTCGTTAAATGTACAAAAATTGTAACCAATCCACAAAAACCGAAGATTAATCACAAATTTTGTCAATAAAAAGCTAAGCAAAGCCACGTTAAACTATAATCTATGTTAAAAATAACTTTTACTTAAAATTAGTTAATACTTAGGTAAATAAAATTAGTTATTTCTTAAAAAGTTACTTAACGAAATTATTTCGAAAAAAATAGTCAATGTTCAAACGAATAATCGTTAACCTTTATTATATGTAAGATACGATAAGATATTTATGTTACATGATAGAGAGGCAAAGCTTATAAAAATTATGCAAGTTATTAGCACTCATTTACATAAAATATATACATATTATGGTGTAAATTATTGTATTTTATATTAATTTTTATATACAGCAGTGGGGCGCAAAAAGGGTTGCAGCCAGGCAGATGTCGAGCTTCAAACATTAGGCGTTTCCAAAAAAAGGGAGTGGTCTTGTAAAAAAGTGGTCGCGAAAGAATTGCGTTCAAATAGAAATAAAATATATCAATATTAATTATTATTTAATTTCTCATATATTTTTATCAAACAATTCAATTCCATATTCCATTCGGCCAAGGAAGTTTTGATTCAATGAACGAAATTTTTATTGAGCTCTTTCTGATCGACAGTGTCAACTGTCATCTCTTTGAACGGATGGCGTTTGACGGCGTTCTATATTATTAATACTCGATAGATGTCAGGAAGATTCGTATGTTTACCGACTTCCAAAAGGAGGAGTTAATGTTTTCGGCTGTATTTTTCTTTATATGTTCACCGATTACTCCGCCGTTTGTGGACCGATTTTCAAAATTCTTTTTTTGTTCGTATGCTTTACTCCCGGGGTGGTCCCAGTGTCACCAAATCAAGATCTGATGATGGAATCCCAGGGAAATCGAGGGGAATTCTTAAATATAGGCACACACATTGATTTTCTTATACTTTCTGAAGGTACTACAATAGTTAGGAGTTGAGAGAATATTCTTTCGATAAATGTTTTTTGTTCAAAAACTTATGCTCCCGAGGTGGTCCAACTGTCACTAGTCAAAATCTGATAATGGGATCCCAGAGAAATCGAGGGGAACATTTAAATTTTATAGCACATCAATTGATTTTTATATTCTTAGTATTCTTACTAAAGCAAAAAAGACTTTGTGTTTAATTATCATCATGTGATGTTGCTGAGCTGATGATGGAAGGTACTACGATGGTTAAGAGTTGAGAGCAAATTCTTTCAATATATATTTTTTTGTTCAAAAACTTATACTCCTTAGGTAGTCCAACTGTCACCATGTCAAAATCTGATGATGGGATACTATCGAAATCGAGGGAAACACTGAAACTTAATAGGCACACACATTGTTTTAGTCATATTTTTTAACATAATACAAGTATTTTTGCCCGATAATTATCACTGATGCTGTTAATCTGATGATTGAAGGTACAACTCTTCAACGGTTAGGAGCTGAGAGCAAATTCTTTCAATAATTTATACGTTCAGGTGAACTGATAGTAGTACCTATTCTTTCAGACTTTTAGATGGCTATTATATTAACATGATTATAAAAGGTAAATCTCATTAACATTTAGAAGTCAAGTGGAAAATTTTCCAATTATGCTTATACATATACATACATAATTATTAAAATTACAAAAAAGAGCGAAATTAATTAAGTTTTTAACAAAAAAAAAAAAAAAAAGAATTCACTTCAAACGGTAAAAAATAAAATTGTTCAGTACCTACTTCTTCTTGCTTATGGTAATGATTCTTAAAACTATTCTATCTTAGTAAATGTAGTGTGCGTTCGTTCGTTTTGATTTTGAATTTCTACCGATTCTAACGCTTTTCAAAATGGCGCAAACAAAAAGATTTCTCAGTAGACGGAAACAAAATTATTCAGAATTGGTAATTACTTATTTTACATGTGTACCTGCTGTGTTATTACATCACATTATACGAAACATTCAGTTTTCTTTGTATTGTTATGTTGTAACTTTAACCCGTTGAATAATTAAGAATCTATTACGTACTTTCTTTAACCACCTTAAGTTCTTCTTTTCACAGAATTAAATAAAAAATATTATGAAGTAACCCAACTACTAAAAAATCTGAAAAGAAAAAAAATATAGTTTAGAAAACTAAAAAACCGGCCAAGTGCGAGTAGGACTCACGCACGAAGGGTTCCGTACCATTATCTATAAAAATCACGTTTATTGTATGGGAGCCCCCTTAAATATTTATTTTATTCTATTTTTAGTATGTATAACAATATCGGCAACAGAAATACATCATTGCCTTTGATTATCCATAGAAATCATTGCATTAAGATTGAACGAAAGGTAAATTGTGGTTTACGATTTATGACGTATTAAAAAAAACTACTTACTAGATCTCGTTCAAACTAATTTTCGGTGGAAGTTTGCATCGTAATGTACATCCTATATATTTTTTAGTTTTATCATTCTCTTATTTTAGAAGTTACAGGGTTTACACGAAGTTACACACATTTTACCACTTTGGAACTGTCTCTCGCACAAACCATTTAGTTTAGAAAAAAATGATATTAGAATTATTCATATTAACGGCCGTGACCCATTCTCCAACCAACCAAATCTTCCTAACGGGCCCTTTAAAATGTCCACACATAATTTTCTACGACACAAAGGCACATAGGTATCTCTGCTGAAAGTGGAATAGATTCAGACCTTAGTTACACTGGCTTGGCGGACTTATATCACGTTAGCGCTAAATATACTTTTTAGCGGTCTTAGCATAAGCTTAGAAAGTTATTGTTTCATTGTTTTAACCTATTGTCGTTCGCCTTATTCGGCTGTTTTATATTGGCCTATTAGCATTGATAAACTAATACGAGTAGATACTGTTAGTGAGTTCAACACGTTATAAGAGCAATTTATTATAAGACTATCTATGCCCGGCGGTGACATTCGTGTGAGAAAGCACAAAATAAAAAATATCCAGAAAGTCCACTCCCGCCGTTTTCGAAATTAACTACCTAAACTGGGTTGATTCCCTAGGGTTGCTACTGTACTAAGTATTTCTTAATTTTGAAATAGTCTAGTTTAGGTGCTTTATATTGACAGCGATACATCGATTCGTTTACACATTCATCTTATACGTGCATACCTAAATGGGTAGACCATCATCTTATAATCATTTATCTAAAAGCATGAGTACATATGCATACAAAACATCTCACACGACGACGACTTTAACTATGTTATGTTGGTTTGCCGCCATTTTACGTAGTGATCCCGCCAAAAACATAATAATGTTAACTCAGATAAAATAAAATAAGAAAATGTAAACAAGTGCACTAAGTTCGAACAAAACCAAAATGCAGAAAGGCGCCAAGTTTGGTTAAAAAGAGAGAGAAAGAGAGAAAAATTCGGTAAATAAACGAAGTGATCCTAAAAGGGTTCCTTTTTCCTTTTGAGGTACGGAATCCTAAAAATGAACCTATTTTTATTGTTTTTGAAACATACTTATGAAACAGAAAACAAGTAATATTTGATAATAATAATAATTTTTACAAATTAGTAACAAAAAAATATTTTCTTCGATTTTTACATTGCTTGAAAGCACAATTATTATTGCATATTAAAGTGTTAATAAAACATTTGCATTTTCAGATATATTTTTTAATAATCTATGGGAAAATATTAAATATTCCAATTTATGTACTTATTTTTAAAAATTTGTGTTGTTTTAAAACATCCGAATACACTGCAACAGTAATAAAAACGCTTATCTATTTTTTAGCTCGTCAAATTTTAAACACTCGCGAGCGACAGTTCGACTATAGTTCTGTCCCAGATTGTCCGAGACGGCCTGCAAACGCAAAGTCAATGTGTGCGTAACAGTATTGCGCTTTAGTTCCGAGTGGACCATCTGTCTCGGCGCGCCGCCGCCGATACGTAATTTGTGGAGAAAGGGTCACTACCATGACGTGAATAAGTATACTGATTTACCTCAAAGGGGAGGTAACCGACAATTTGGGAGGGATACCAGGTTATGTGGGTTTTGTACCGTGATAAAACCCCTCGGTGGTCTGCCTCAACGTTTTGAGAAGACTCCAGATTCTCTGGGAGTGAACGTACTGGTGTCTTACATGCGCGATGCTTTAAATGCGTCCATTTTGGGACTGCGATACAGATTTTCTACACCATAATACAACCCTAGAAGTCGTTAGTCGTCCCTTATCGTATGATCAGACAAGGAAAGCCGTATCTCTTTTTCTTTATCATTCGTTCCACTAAGTTCAACTATAAGTTCAACCTGTTGAACTTATTGGACAAAAAAGTCCAATTATTTCAACTTTGTGCTAATTAAAAATAATTTTGTAATAAAAAAATAAATGGACATTTTATGTCCACTAAGTTCAACAATCTATTTAAAAATACTTTACGACTTTAAGACTTTACTTGAGTTTAGATTTAGTCATGGATGGTCCCCGTAGCTGGGAATTATTTCTTTTTTAATGTATTAGTACAGATACTTCAACTCAGTTGTGCGCGCGGCGCTATGTGTGGGTAAACCTGTATATACACAGTGACTTTGTGTGCGTGACAAGAGGTACAGTGAAGTTGCTCGGACGATCACGGCCGCGTCACTGTCACACAAATTAAAGCTGCATAATTACTAGCCCACGCACACATAGCGCCGCGCGCACAACTGAGTTGAAGTATCTCTACCTATATTCAGGCCAACGAGACGAGATAAAAAATGTAAACAAAGTTTCAGGAGTTCAAAACATTTTTATTTGAATAAATTATATACATAGCATATTATTATACTAGCGACCCGGCCCAGCTTCGCTCGAGCGATTAAGTAAAATCTACTTAACAAAAACCCATTTAAATACTAAATGCAAAAAAATAGACGAGGGATGAGAATGTGCGCCGGGGGCTGTGATGATTTTTGGTAAAACAAAATATCAACTTCTAAAATATTTATTTGAATACATTTTGCACAATTTTAATCGTAATAGACGAAGCTAATTAACGTTTTTATTTAGATTAGGATTAATACTGAACAGAATAAAACAGCTTCGAGATAACGTGATATTTTTAATTAATATTTTACACATAAAAGTAGTTATTGTAAGTCAACTGTAAGAGATAGAGTACACTAAAGCGGACTTTTGTTTAGCAAATTTATATATCTACAATTCTCTAGAACATTACTTTAATGTATCTCCGCTGGTTAACGCGGCGCAAGAGAATATAACTCACCCAGTAGGCAAGATTTGTGCCAAAAACGGTTGTTTTAGTCTAGTTACATAAAATCATAATCAATTGTACACCTAAACCTTCCTCAGAAATAACTTTATCTATTTAAAAAAACCGCAAAAAAATCCGTTGGGTAGTTTTAAAGATCTAAGCATACATAGGGACGCGGGAAAGCGGTGGGAGGGAAAATATGTAGTGATTTATTGCAACACTTCTTCCAAATACATACTTGAGAAAGTGACACCGCAATACTAAAAATCATATTTTTGGAGCAGCGAAAAATACGCACATAACAAACTATTTTGCCAAAGGTGCTCGCCGAGGGTTTGAACTCTGTATTTCCGTGTTGGAATCGCGGTCTTAACCGCTCGACAATCGCTGCTCGAATGAATTAATTAGTTGTATGTTTATGAGTACGTGGCTTTATACCACTACGTCTTCTAAATCCCAATTACAATTACTCAAAGATATACCAAGAACATAAAACAAGATCACAACGTATTGTCTTTTTCGACTTCCCGTCAAAACTCGACCAAATGTTCACAACTGCGGTACTGACTGCTTTCCTGTACCACGAAACACGCACGCAACAGCTGTCATCGATTAATTGACGCCATTACTGCGTATGAATGATAAGGACAGAGATAATAATTGCTCGCTCTCGCAATAGTAACTTGGTAACGGTTCGTTTGTTTACATTCTTTATCTCGTCTCGTTGGCCTGACAGGTACTAATACATTAAAAAACAAATAATTCCCAGCTACGGGGACCATCCATGACTAAATCTAAACTCAAGTCTAGTCTTAAAGTTAAGTATGATTAAATATGAAAGTGTGTTTGTTTGTCCATTTGCTACATATTCACCTGACTTTTTGTATGAAAATAAATGATTGAGGGCTAGGGTGTGACATAGAGGTTACTTTGTACCCGGTGAAAATATTTCATTCGGGAAAAACGTAACATAGGCGAGCGGAGAAATGGGCGGAAAGCTAGTATAGTGGTCCAGTAGGTGGTGGTAGTTACCACTATAAGATTCTTGAGGTGTGTCTTGGATGTGTATGAAGAAGGCGAAATAATAGAAGTAGTCCACAGAAAAGAGTTCGGTTTATTCGCACACACAGGAAGTAAGAAGACACAAGAAGAAATAGTATAGATTAAGCGCTAAGAAAGAAGGGAAGGCACAAAGGCATGATGACACTATTACAGAATCAGAGAATAAACGGTTTTACAGAAAAATATATGCTAAAAAAGTTCTAAAATATGATCCCGTTTTAATATAAACATTAAGATTAATAAGATTTTCAATAATAATAAAAGTATTAAATACAGCAATCGGCCATGTTATCTGAAACGCCAATCAAAAGGAATGACGTCACGTCTCAGTTAATGTCATCGTTTTGCTTGAAGTTTGACGAGCAAGCCGACACCTACTAGCGTTTTCGCGCTTAATTGAAATTACATAGCAGAAAATACATTAATTTACGTTAAAAGTTCAGTTTATTGCTGAAATAAATTTTTTTCGAAACTAGGAGACGTTTACCTACAATAAGGAAAGGTATTTAAAAATCTGTCATCATGCCCATTAATTCATTATTACGATTACGCGTAAGCTACTAGTTAATTAGGTATAGTCGATATACATTGCTGTCTTATATTTTAGAGTGACTGTAAGTTACACACTTTTTTGACACATTCTGATAAAAAATCGAAAAAAAATATGTTTCTCAGTTTAAGACTGGACGTCTAGATACTGTAGACTAGTCCTGTAGCTTCGGGATTAAGAATAGAGCTACGGTACGGTATCCTGCCTGATCGTAAGATGCGACTAAAAGAGACTTCCGGGGTTGCGAGCGATGAGAGTGGGAGCTCGACCCCGTCCAGCCAGCAGCTCCGAGAAGGTCGGCTGTGTGTGCGTGGCTGCATGCTGTAAGCATCGGAAGGTGCAGGAGAGCACATCTGCTCTCCCGAAGATGGGCCCGTTCCAGGGCGTCGCGTATGGAGGACACCGGTGCGTTCCATGGGAGATCCCGGAGTCCTCCCCAAGCGCAGAGGCAGGCCACCGAGGGACTTTTAGTGCGGTACAAATCCCACATAACCCGGTATCCTCTCCCAAGGTGCCGGGTACCTTTTGAAGGTTTCCCGCTCATTACAAAAAAAGACTGTTTAGATTTATTGCTAACTTTTCAAGTTTTATGAATGTCAATAAAACAAAATAATTATCTACACTCGCTGACGTAAACACATTACGTTGATAGTGAAATTCGGTTATTATAAAAGAATGCAAACAATTAAAATTTGAAATTTTCAAATTCATTGCCGTAATTATAATGGCATCTAAACTGTTCATTTGCGTACATTTGCAATTATATAGAGTTTTATTATACAGGTTGTGTTGAGATATTTTATAACTTTTTTCATCGATAAACATCTAAGCATTCTGTGTGAACATGGGCCTTGAAACTGAAAGTCATTTTAGAATTTTATTATGACAAGCAGTGCTGTTAATTAGGATACCTGTTTTGTTTTTAAAGGTATCGTGAATGTCGTGAACGCGTGGAGCCGTTTTAAGTCCCAGTAGGATAAAAAATAGCCTATGTGCTAGGCTTCATTGCTATATTAAAATCATAGGCGTTTAGCCAGTTGCTTCAACCACGTTGACCTTATTACCCGTTTTCACGTAAAAATGAAACATTTTTCCGCAGTAAAAAGTAGCCTATGTTACTCAGGGTGAATGTAGGTTTCTAATGGTGTAGTCCCTGTAGCTTCGGGATTAAGAATAGAGCTACGGTATCCCCTGCCTGATCGTAAGAGGCGACTAAAAGGGGACTTCCGGGGTTGGAGACGGGGAGAGTCGGAGCTCGATCCGTCCAGCCAGCAGCCCCGGGAAGGACGGCGGTGTGCGTGTGGCCGCATGCCGCCGTAAACATCGGAAGGTGCAGGAGAGCACATCTAACCTCCGAAGATGGGCCCATTCTGGGCTCCACGCGTGGAGAACACCGGTGCGTTCCTTAGGAGATCCCGGAATCCTCCCCAAGCGCAGAGGCAGGCCACCGAGGGGGTTTTAGTGCGGTCAAATCCCACATAACCCGGTATCCTCTCCCTAGGTGCCGGGTACCTTTTTGAAGGTTTCCCCCCCGACACCAAAAAAAAGGTTTCTAATGGTGAAATATGTGAAAAATCCCATATAACCCGGTAACCTCTCCCTGCTGGGTACCTTTTGAAGGTTTCTCCCCCGATACCAAAAAAAAGTTTTGGATACAGTGTGAAGAAGTCAGATTAATTGTTTTTTTTTTACAATTCAATATTTATAGGTAGGTCTAGGTGTCCTACCGGAATAAGGAAGCTCGTGACTAAGGATTGGTCCGAAATAAGTCGGGCGATCCCAAAAAACGCCGTGAGACAGCCGTTTACATAATCTATAATAATATTATAAAGAGGAAAGATTTGTATTTTTGTATGTTTGTAATGAATAAACTCAAAAACGACTGTTCTGATTTCAAAAATTCTTTCACCATTAGAAAGCTACATTCACCCTGAGTAACTACTTTTTACCGCGGGAAAATGCTTCATTCCTACGTGAAAACGGGTAATAAATAGGGTCAACGCGGTCGAAGCAACTGGCTAAATGCTTATGATTTCAATGAAGCCTGGAATATCACATAGGCTATTTTACTACGGGGACCCATTAAACGGGTCCACGCGGGCGAAGCGGCTGGCGGAAGGCTATATTACATAATTAAATACAGAATAAGAAGAGTGTTACGAATATCGTGAACTAATATTATAATCAGGAAAATGTTATCATCATCCGTCTATTTACATTTCGCATCATTAGCATAATCAGCATCTATTTAGGCACATTTTACAACAATTATAATACTGCTATAAAATTATTTATTACACGACGTGAATGCATTACGGTAATGTCTTTAATTTGTATTCAGGCCTTTATAAATAGAATAATAGGCCGTTTTTGGAATCTTGAAAGGTGGCAAAATTTGCGAGGTTTACTTCAATCAGTTTTGTAGGTGGTAGAACTATTATGGTTCGCCCGCGGAAGTACCACCGCTGCACCCACTTCTGCCGTGAACCAATTCTGTTGTGTTTCGGTGGAAAGGTGCATTGCCGGCCACACTTACATGAGGCGACCACCAGCCTCCGGAGTAGCAGCGCAACTGCATAAGACCTCAGACAAGACTTACCTATGCTTGCTTGAGGTTGTGTGTAGATGTCCTTGGGCTACAGCGACCACTTAACACCACGTGGCCTGCATGCTCGTCTGCTACTTCATTCAAATAATAATTAAAAAAAACTCAGTGCTGAAATCGAAACAGCGTGTGTTGTGTGAGTTTCGAGCAGTGTGTGTTGCCAGTGATGACCTGCGGTGCTGAGACATGGTCTTTTACCGTGAGCCTTTTCCATAGGCTCAAGGTCACTTAGTGAGCGATGGAGAGAGCTAAGCTCAAATCCGTAGACTAACGAAGGTTACCGACATAGCTCTCAAAATCTGCAAACTGACTTCAGCTCCTAACCATATGGCCAAGTGGCAACTGACAGCCTATGACGAAGGAAGGTCCTCGAATGGCGACCACGTCGATGCAAAAGGATACAGGCCGCCCTGCAATCAGGACTGACTACATGAAGAAGATAGCGGAAAGCTGCTGGATTCAAAGGGCGCAAGACCGGACAGAGTAGAAATACTGATAGATCGCTGAATGGACTTAAATACAAGAAACTTAATTAACATCTATGTTTATCTAATTAACATATATAACTTAACAGACATCTATGGTACCCACTTAGAGCCAGGCGCGGTCGCAGCCTTCAATTTTCGGGGAGGTCGCCATGAAATATGGGGGGGGAGGTCATTAAGAAATTTGGGAGAAGAGGTGTCCCAAATTGGCTTGTTTCGGCTTCCATCTACGCATGACTCATGGATTTTGGGATTTTGGGGGGAGGGGGGTCATTTTGTCATTGTCATTCGAATCGGTCATTGTGAATGTGTGACAAAATTAAAATGTGTACGTTCTTCCCCCCGCACCAGATTTGGCACAAAAATTATGTATCGAAGGGTGGCGCAATGCCCTCTCCACTGACGGGTGAGTCCCCCGTGACCTTTGATGTTTTAAGGGTACCCATGACACAGGATTCCTAGTGTGGGGCTATGAGTGTGTAGCGTTATTTACTTATGAAATTTCCCACTCATATTGCTTTATTACTTTTAATTTTATTATTATTATTATTATTGTTTTATTGTCGTTGCTCTATATTTGACGACCCGCGTGGCATAATGGTTACCATGCCTGACTGCCAATCGAAGGGTCTCGGACTCGATCCCCTGCGAAGCAGAAATTTGAACGGTGAGTTTAAATTTCTGTTCTCGGTCTGGATGTTTGTGTTTCTGTCTCTGTGTGTGTCCATGGAACCCACGACACAGGGTAAATCTACCCTACTGTGGAGCTATTATATGGTGTACAAATAAAGAGTAACTGCTTTGTATTGTATTTCTTATCACCTTATTACAATCACAACATTTTTGGCTAAAATTGGTGTATCTGATGTCAAATTATAGGTTATGATTAACTATTATACGTAATTATTAAACTACAAATAGTTACACAATTTTATAACTGTAGCTAACGTAGTAACATTGCTTATTAGCTGTTATGACTTAAATTAGAATTAAAATCGCATACAAAGTCAATTTCAACTTTATGATCGTGTAGTACATAATTATTTTATGTACTACTTGTATCTTTAAACTGAGGTTCGACTGCAAGCAAGTATATTACTGTAAATAAAGCGTGGGGTGCATGGTGTCAATAGTATCTTAAAAACCACCCCACGCTTTATTTACAGTAATATACATTTTCTTCTTATTTTTTTAGTTTTTAGTTCGTATTTTCACAAAAGCGTGTTTTTTTAGTTTTTTAAACTACATTATTTATTTTTAATTTTTTAGTTGGATTATTATTCTCATATTATTGCATTGTCATCGGCCCTTGACCCCTATGCAAATTTTCAAGTTAACCAGAAAATTATATAAATTAACAAAAATCATATTTTGCAAATTGAAAAATGGAATAATTTTATCAAATTAGTGTATTGTCATCGGTCCTCAATAAATCTACAAAGTTTGAACGAAATCTGGCCGTTTAAAGTGGGTCAAAATCGCGCCCAAAGAAGTCGGTTACAAACATACAGGTGAAGCTAATAAAAAGCGTGTAAAAAGCTAATTCTAGCGAAAAGGTTTGAAAGTTTGATCAATGATTTTAGAAAGATGGGGGCTGATGGTTATCTTTTATGTTTGCAATAAAAACATATCGTCATAAACAAGCCCGCAGAGGCCAGATTGACTGACTATGGTGTGTTCGTTACTCTAGCAAGAAAGTGTCACCTAGAGTGATAGAGTGAAACGTATGTAAATAAAAAAAAATCGTATCTAGTAAATAAGAAAACATATAAGGTCACCAAAAACTGTATTCGGTCCTTCTTGGCGTACACGATTTTTATAAAAACCGGCGAAAAAGTGAAGAACCTCCCTTAAACATTTATTTTGGCTGTAACCCTTTTTGCGTCCCACTGCTGGGCACGGGTCTCTCCCCATTATTGGGAGGCCTGGAGCTTACTCCACCACGCTGCTCCAATGGTTAGTGGCCAACCCGCTGTCGGATGTTTTCAAACCGCCCATAAGGCCTCCGACAAGGTTTAACGACGGCCCTCCGAAGCACGGAAACGCGTATGCAGTTTTTTTGCCATTAGCGGTCACCCATCTCCCACCCGACCGCTCCTGTTTGGCTTGGTTGCATAGATCGTTTGCGTTCTACGCTAACCGCCGGGCCATGCGCGCTTCAAAACATTTGTTTCCCTTTAGTTTAATTGTTATTCCCATCTCCACATGTCATCCAGGGTGTCTGGCTTGGTAGCGACCGACGTTGAGATACGCAAAGTGCAAAAATATGCAGCTCTAGCTGAGGTCTACATAATAATACCTTTTGGCGTTGAAACAGTAGGACCATGGGGCTCAGATGCTAAAGTTTTTATTAAAAATTTATCCAGACGATTGATCCAGGCGACAGGTGGCCATAGGGCTGGCACTTCTTCTTCTTCTTCTTTCTTTTCAACCTTTTTTTTTATGTCCCACTGCTGGGCACAGGTCTCCTTCTCACACAATTGAGAGGGATTTAGGCCATAGTCCACCACGCTGGCCAAGTGCGGATTGGTGGACGTCATGCTTTCGAGAAATTATGAATTTCTCTCAGGCATGCACGGCGATGGAGAACATCGTAATCAATGAAATATCACGATATTTTCCATCACCGTGGAGCAGCGGGCTGGCACTTACCTCGGTCAAAGTATAGCTTTGGCTTGTTATTGTATTCAATACCATTGTTTTAGAACAGAGCTGAAGTTTTCTCCGACTACTCTTTTCTTTAACAGCATGCCAAAGTTCACCATAAAATAACGTTCGCAAAGATTTTGTAAAATTGTTTGTTCCTCTTTCAAATTTTGATCCTATTTCAGTGCAAAACTGTAAGTAATTATAACTTGAACCCTATATTGTTCTCCAGGAACGTACAGCCGCTGCACCCATTCTTATGTTACGGTAGAAAGGTGCAGTTGCCGGCCACAGTTACATGAGGTAGTGAGCAACTTCTGGAGTATGCAACTGCAACTGCAAACTGTAATTGCATATGACCTTGGTCAAGATTCAGGGTTGCTTAAGGTTGCGTGTAGACCATTGCAGCTGCAGCCAACCAAGCATGAAATGGTCTTCTTCCATTCGAGTTCTTTGCATATGATTTTATCATATTTTTTTATTTTTTTATTTATTTCAATGGAGTAGCAGACGAGCATGCAGGCCACGTGGTGTTAAGTGATTGCTGCAGCCCATGGACATCTACATACAGCCTTAAGCAAGCATAGGTAAGTCTTGTCTGAGGTCGTATGCAGTTGCGCTGCTACTCCGGAGGCTGGTAGTCGCCTCATGTAAGTGGGGCCGGCAACTGCACCTTTCCACCGAAACACAACAGAGTTGGTTCACGGCAGAAGTGGGTGCAGTGGTGGTACTTACCCGTGCGAACCATAATAGTTCTACCACCTACATACTACATACAAACCATACTTGAAAATCATGGAGTAAAAATGCTGTCTAAAGAAAACTAAAAAGATATTAATTACTTCTCAGACTCCGTCGAACCATTCTATTACCTATGTTAAGTTAAAGAAGCCGTGACTACACTTGTATGAGTTGTCGTCGAGTCAAAGAATCATTAATTTTACTATCTTTCCGGATTTGTATCAAATAGGTACATATTTTATAACTGGCTCTAGTTTTTGTCCATAGAATGATTAATTTACTTTGGCAAAGGGAGATCTCCCGCCGGGCGAGGTGGTCATGCCCGGGGAGCGGCCGCGCTCCAACTGACTCAATTCGGAGCTTGTATATGTGGTAGGGTATTCCGAAAACTTCGATAGCGTGATTCAGTAATACCCGTAGCGCCATCTCTTGATGAGTAGCGGAAGGTCGCTACATTACATTATAACGTTCACTACTCACGTTCACTACTCATCACTAGACTGATGAGTATAATAGTTATAACGCTAATCTTAAGTGTTATTATATTGTGTTTGATGAATATGACACATCAGTTTTTGATTTTACGCTTAATCAAAGTGTCTAGTAGTGGTGGTGGTGGTAAAATTGTTTTGGTCGCATTTCACTATCACTATAGCATTATAATTCAAAGGTTTTTTTTTATATTTCAGTCATGTCATTCAGTCCGTGGTGTCGAGAAGTTGGATTGCAGTTAATAAAATTGTGTTCATTATTGAAGTGAAAACTTCTTTAGCGGCGTTGTGCACTTTTTTGGGATGGGTAAAAAATGTTCGAGTCAGGACACGTATGATCGAATATTCGTAAGACGGAGGAGTGACAGTTAATGGCTCGACTGTCTATACTTGTAAAATTCGTTTATATCAAGTATTTAAAATGTCCATACATTGAACAAAGTGCATTTATTAATTAACAAAGTGACGAAGAAATAGTGAAAGAAAATGAGTGAGTACTTTATTAAAATACTAGATGAAAACCTACTGAAAATACTAGATGGAAAATAATTCTGATAATAAAAGCAATTCGTGCGAAATTATTCCCTAACCATTCAAAAATATCAAAAATGCACAACGTTAATGTTCAAGTTTTCACTTCTGCCGGCACTACCGGAGTGCAACCCGTTGTTTTTTTATTTTTTTTGGAGTTTAATGACGTAACTGTTAGCTTCGTCTAGAAAGAATGGCCCTGTTAAGGCTGAAGGGTGAGACTAGAAGAACAATTAGCAACAGCAGAAAGAATTTCTTTATGACATTTTTGTATTATCTGGACATTTACTAAATCGCCGAACTTACCTGTAACCCTTGAGCATAAACATTACAATGTGCCTATAATATACGACGATCAATAGAAAATTCGAGTGGGCATTCACACAGTAATTTAACCAAGAACTTTTGACTATTGTTTATGTCATTGACGAAACCAACAGAATCTTAGCGGGTTCGTAAAACATTTAGTATCCACTGTTTGAAAGCGCCGGCTTGGGTACATGCTGCACCGATAAATTTAAACTACAAAATATAGTTTTCATTTAATTAAATTTAATATTTTTAATGTGTTCAAGCCTTTCTTTCAGAATTATAAAGGATTTAGACGGTACTCTACCACATTGATCAATGGAGAGTTAACGGACACATTATTTTGAGTAATTTTCTTACGTTAAATCTCAGGTATAATACGGTAAAGAAAGAAGGAGATACCTTTATTTTGTCATCGTATCTTCCTAAGTACCTACGAAAATAGGCATAAAGTTTGTTACATGTATGTGTAACTTTACAATACATACCCTTTCTACGCCCGTCCGCACCCATTTTGCTTAGTTGTATCGCTTGCATTATATGTTACCCGCAGAGCTTTCAAAAACAATATTTATACAAGAACACATAAAAAAATATTAATTTGTTTAACCCTGCGTCGTAGGTGCCGTGGGTGGACTCATAAAAAGACAAGGTCACAAACACTTACACCAGTAAAATACTGCTAGGAGTCGAATTCAGAACCTCCTACACGGCACACCGGTAACCAACGTGGAAACCACAGTGCCGTACGAGTCGTCAATACTGAAATACTCATCAGAAAGCGCATAAAATTTTCTTATCAATAATAAGTATTACCTTACTACAGTACTATATAATGCGAATCGTTTATTCTGAAATAAGGAAGAACCATTTTTTTTTCTAATATTAATCAGATGAATCAGATCTAATATTAATCAGATAAAATGTATCTCTAACTATCGATTTTTTTTAATTAATTTACTTTCAGTGGATAAAATATAAAAATATAATTTCCACATCGCTTTAAATTTAAACCTCTCTTATGACAGTGCGACAGCCATTCAAGATAAGCCAGATAATATTAACAAATCCGTCTTTTGTTAGCGGCCAGTGTTATAAATTATCTTGTGTGACTGACCACCAGCCTTCAATACTTCATTGTGAATTTTACGTAATTTAGCGGCCGCTAGGTCGTTCGCGAATAATATCATCAATCTAATGTAACTTAGCAGGCTGGTGATTTGTATAGAACGTAAATAGGAGATAAAACTAAGCAAAATTGTGACTAAAAATGGCTGCAACCCTTTTTGCGTCCCACAGGCATGGGTCTTTCTCCATTATGGAAAGCCTGGAGCTTACTTCACCACGCTGCTCCAAGATGAGTAGGAGGAGATGCGGGTTAGTGGCCAACCCGCTGTCGGATGTTTTCAAACCGCCCATAAGGCCTCCGACAAGGTTTAACGGCTGTTATCTATCGACAATAACCAGGACCGACGGCTTTTGGAGCAGCGTGGTGGAGTAAGCTCCATGCCTCCCAATAATGGCGAGAGACCCGTGCCCAGCAGTGGGACGTAAAAAGGGTAGCAGCCAGCCAGCCAGCAGAGTTGGTGAAGTTCAGGAGGATAGATTTAGGGCGTGTAGATTCAGGAGCCTTTTTTTGGTATCGGGGGGGGGGGGGAACCTTCAAAAGGTACCCGACACCTTGGGAGAGGATACCGGGTTATGTGGGATTTGACCGCACTAAAACCCCCTCAGTGGCCTGCCTCTGCGTTTGTGAGGACTCCGGGATCTCCATAGGAACGCACCGGTGTCCTCCACGCGCGGCGCCACAGAACGGGCCCATCTTCGGGAGAGCAGATGAGCTCTCCTGCACCTTCAGGTGTTCACGGCGGCATGCGGCAACGCATACACCGCCGTCCCTCCCGGGGCTGCTAGCTGGACGAGTCATGCTCCCACTCTCACCTTCCGCATCCCCGGAACACACATGTACATTTGTATATTGGTCGCCTCTTAAGATCAGGCAGGGGATACCGTAGCTCTATTCTTAATCCCGAAGCTACAGGGACTAGATTCAGGAGCCTGGCTCTAGATGATATCTGACTACTTTACATTTCACAGAGTAAGCTATATAGCAATTATATAATCTTGGCAATTAAATACGACTTAAATTACTTTCGGAACTTTAACGGAATAAACAGAACCAGCTTATCAATATTTCTTGTATTGTGTTTGCAAAACGTGTGACTGGCAATTTTAGTCTGATGATACTATAATGAAAATCATAATTATGCAAGTATACTTACGTGAATGGATCCTAATAGTCTTCAGGAGTGTTCCCAAGGGGGGGGGGGTCACAGGGGACATGACACTCCCCCCAAAATTCATCTGTCGGGTGTATATGAAGGCGAAACAAGCCAACTTGACCCCAACCCCCTCCCTCCAGTGTAATAAATAACTCGACATATATTATTAGTTAACCCCCTCCCAACATAATTTGCTAGTGACAACCTAAAATTGAAGGCTGCGACCGCGCCTGATACCTACTTTTAGATTAAAACATTTTTCAATCTAAGGTTTGGCTGCAACCCTATTACGTCCCACTGCTGGGCACGAGTCTCTCCCCATTATTGTGGAGGCCTGGAGCCTACTCCACCACGCTGCTCCAATGCGGGTTCGTGGAGAATCTAAGGTTTAACCTAAGGTAAATTGTAAGAAGCGCGCATGGCCCGGCGGTTAGCGTAGAATGCAAGCGATCTATGCAACAAAGCTAAACGGGCGCGGTCGGGTGTGAGATGGGTGACCGCTAGTGGCAAAAAAATTCATGCGCGTTTCCGTGCTTCGGAGGGCACGTTAAGCCGTCGGTCCCGGTTGTTGTCGATAGATAACAGTCATTAAACCTTGTCGGAGGCCTAATGGGCGGTTTGAAAACATCCGACAGCGGGTTGGCCACTAACCCGCATCTCCACCAACCCGCATTGGAGCAGCGTGGTGGAGTAAGCTCCAGGCCTTCCCAATAATGGGGAGAGACCCGTGCCCAGCAGTGGGACGTAAAAAGGGTTGCAGCCAGCCAGCTAAATTGTAAGATAAAAGGTAGAAAAATTAATAGCTACGTACTTTTATATGTAATTTACCTGAAACGCAAGACATTGCAGAAATATATATTAGGTATATACCCAGCAGACGTTGTCCTGCCTTAAAGTATCAGAAATAAATTAATATTGAGACTATAAATTGAGATGTAAGCTATCCTATCTTTCAAGTTAGATCAACTGCACACGGTGTGCAAATTTTATTAAAATCTGTTAAGTACTTTAGGAGTCCATTGCGGACAAACAACGTGACACGTAATTTAAATATATTAAGATAAATATAGTTAGATATTACTCTGCAAGCCGGAGTCAAAACAACCACCCTAGTGTATACCTATATAGGTATATAGGTAGTGTATATTATGCTATATTATATTTATGTTAATGGTCGAATGAATCACATTCAATTTTGCGTAATTTACCAAAGCCCTGTCAATAGGTTACCATCAACGTTGGACCAATTACAAAAACTTCATTAATTGATGTCACAGCCTTCCGATTGTGTGAAAGAAGAATTGTAAATTCATCTTCTTCATTGTGAAGAGCGTTACAAAATGGGGGTCAAGTTAAAATGGTGGTAGGATCTTGGAGTCATTTAAAGAAGGAGAGAGGTCGCTCGTGTGCACTTTATGTTAGAACGTCTATCGCTGTGTTCGGAGTTAGAAATTGTCGGTTTTTTATCTGTCAATTTTTGCAGTTATTTTTTTTGTCGATCTGTTTTATTAATTGCCAGTGCGTGTGTGGTGTACAGTTTTTTTTTTCTAATATTTTTTTGTTTTTTGTAGCTGCGGTGTTTTTGTGATTGAAGATTGCAAACGTGAGTAGCTGTTTTTTTTATTAGATTATTTTCAGTGCAACAAAGTTAAATGAAAATTAAAGGGTGAATTGCAAACGTGAATAATTTTTTTAAACATATTGCTATTACTAGGAAAATCTAAGCAACAATTAGCAAATTACATAAAATTTAAATTTTATTTTAGTTTAAAATTTTCCTTTTCCAATATATTATCTATCGTTTTTTGGACACATTGGAATTTTGATTTTAGATACTATCTCTGATGACTTAACATAGGTACTCGTACTTTAAAATAAGATAATTAATCATTATCATAATAATAAACTCATTCAAATTTTGTTCGTAAGTAATAAGGTTTATATTATAATTTGAAATTCTAATAATTATATCGCCTTGCGAGAAACGTCTTTAAAGTTCGTTATATATTTTATTATTAGCAAATTATGTATATTCTTAAATTCTTTCAATTCGGAAGAATTAAACTGAGTAGGTACACTTAATTTATTAAATGTCTCATCTCATTCAAAATATATATAAGAAAGTTGTCGTCATTGTAAGTAATTTAATACCATTCAATTAAAAAATATAGTAAAAATATTAAGCCTTTAAAAGACATCAAACTAAAAAGTTTAAAATAATAATTATGTACCTAATAAAAATGATAATATAATAATTTATTATTTGATAAAGAAAAAAGCGTCGGGCGATCTTAAAGCGCCCTTTTATTTTCGTTTATTATTGTTTTAAGCTTATTTAAAAAAAAAAATAACATTTTAATTTCATATGCTATGAATGCTCTTAGCCCAAAGGAGAGTTACAAACAAACTCACAAACATACAGGTGAAGTAAAAGCGTGTTAAAAAGAAAGGAGACCAATAATAAATCCATTATTTACATTTTAAATATTTATTATTAGGTATATTTCTTACTGAAGATCAATTTCTTCCGGTCATCGTCCTTAGGTGCCCTTTTTAGATTAATGTATTGAGCTGAGAAAGAAGACAGAATGATTCTTAGCAGTAAGTACTATAAGATTTTCAATAGATCTCAATCAAAGAGATTATTATAGAAATCAAAGAGATTCAATATTCTCAAAGATAATAAAATGGTTATGAATTATGTTAATAATTAGCATATGTGACATCTAATCGTGTAATATATTATTACCCCACGACGTACTTAAATAAGAGTAATTAATAAAACTAGCTACAATTAGAATGAGTAGTGATAGCCGAATGGTAAATACATCAGTCTCTGACGCGGTGGTCCAGAGTCTGAACCCCGGCGTACACCTCTGATATTTTTTTATTTGAATGGAGTAGCAGACGATCATACAGGCCACGTGGTGTTAAGTGATCGCTGTAGCCCATGGACATCTACATACAACCTCAAGCAAGCATAGGTAAGTCCTGTCTGAGGTCGTGTGCAGTTGCGCTAATTCTCCGGAGGCTGGTGATCGCCTCATGTAAGTGTGGCCGGCAACTGCACCTTTCCACCGAAACACAACAGAGTTGGTTCACGGCAGAAGTGGGTGCAGCGGTGGTACTTCCCCGGGCGAACCATGATAGATCTACGACCTACTAAATTATCTAAATAAGAAAGTGTTTTCATCGCTGGTCAATGATGAGGGAAATCATTGTTAGGTATATTTTTTACGATGTTTTCTATTAATATACATGCTTGAGAATTATACAAAGAGACTATGGAGAAAATGGCCGTCTTATTTCCCAGAGGAGACCTTTTTTTGGTATTGGGGGAAAACCTTCAAAAGGTACCCGGCACCTTGGGAGAGGATACCGGATTATGTGGGATTTGACTATAACCACCTCGGTGGCTACCTCTGCGCTTGGGAGGACTCCGGGATCTGTAGTTGAACGCACCGGTGTCCTCCACGCGCGACGCACCAGAACGGGCCCATCTTCGGGAGAGCAGATGTGCTCTCCTGCACCTTCCGATGCTTACTTGACTGCTACCCTTTTTGTGTCCATCTTTTGGGCACTGGTCTCCTCATAATAATAATAGGCTCCATGCCTAACTCCACCGCGTTGCTCCAATGCTGGTTGTAGAGATATGGTTTAGAGGTTGGCCAAAATAGCTCTGTGTAAACGAGTACTCGGTATATCGACCTCTCTGCCTATATGGCCTCCGACAAGGCTTAACTAACAACCGGATTATATTAGTACTAGCCTTCCGCCAGCGGATTCGCCCGCGTGGACCCGTTTAATGGGTCTCCGTATGATAAAAAATAGCCTATGTGATATTCCAGGCTTCATTGCTATATTAAAAGCATAGGTTTAGCCAGTTGCTTCAACCGCGTTGACCCTATTACCCGTTTTCACGTAGGAATGAAGCATTTTCCCGCGGTAAAAAGTAGCCTATGTTACTCAGGGTGAATGTAGCTTTCTAATGGTAAAAGAATTTTTAAAATCGGAACAGTCCTCAAAACTTTCCTCTTTATAATATTAGTATAGATTACATTTAAAGGATAAAGTAACAACAATAATGTACATACATGTTTCACATGTCATTCTCAGTGTATGGCGCGATTACATAAAGCTCTCACAAAACCAAGCTCTGAATAAGAACTATAAATGATCTAGACCCGACACTTAATTTATTCTCTGCTTCGACTGGTAATGACGTTTCTATGGCCTCTACACACTCTCGTTCTATCACGACAATTAATATGTCAGTTTCTTTAACTCACAATCAGTTTGAGTTTTAAACGGCATCTTGACAGAGGCGTAAGGCAGTTAAAGGCGATATAGAAAACAGAACTTGCCTCGATTTATTTTCATATTCTCGGTGTATTTTTGAGATATTTAGAATTAAATTGACAGCATAAGCGATAAAGATTAATTGTAGTTCCTGATTCTAATGATATACATAAAAGTTAAAAAATATGGCTATTTAAATTGCCTCCAAAACTCGAAAAAAAGGAAGGAACATGTTGTAGCACCACGCGCGTAATTGCTTTTGATTAAATATTTTCTTGAAGCGCGCATGGCCTGGCGGCTAGCGTAGAACGCAAGCGATCTAAGCAGCTGAGCCAAACGGGCGCGGTCGGGTGTGAGATGGGTGACCGCTAGTGGCAAAAATAATTTCATGCGCGTTTCCGTGCTTCGGAGGGCACGTTAAGCCGTCGGTCCCGGTTGTTGTCGATAGATAACAGTCGTCAAACCTTGTCGGAGGCCTTATGGGCGGTTTGATAACATCCGACAGCGGGTTGGCCACTAACCCGCATCTCCACCAACCCGCATTGGAGCAGCGTGGTGGAGTAAGCTCCAGGCTTCCCCAATAAGTGGGAGAGACCCGTGCCCAGCAGTGGGACGCAAAAAGGGTTGCAGCCAAATATTTTCTTTGAAGATAATATCAACTTACAGTTTAACGCATTTGAAGACGCAATTCTTTAAGACAATAGAATTATATTATATAAAATAACTTCAACAAACGGCTCAACAACTGTTAATATTCGCGTTACTTTTGAAATGCAAAAAATATTCATATGTATGTGCGGTAAAGTATTGCAAACAACATTGCCTTAAAGTGAATTATCTACAAAATGTGCAAATTACATTTGCCAGTCGTGACAATGGCTTGAGAAAGAGATAGTATCGGGGACAACACTGATGGTAATCGCAGGATATATCTAAAAGTTTTTGCTTCATCTTTTACAGCTTTAAAGTGTTCGTTACATTTAAATTGAAGTCTAATGAAGTAATGAATATGTAACCAAGTTGCTAAACCTTTAGATATATAGTAAAAATATTTTACCAGAACATTAAGAAATATGTAGTCATTATTATGTTATTTTTTAACATATGTTTAAATTTACAGTAATTTGAATTACTTTCAATATAACATTCTACACTTGTATCAAATTATTTATCTACATTATTTTTTATTTTCCACTGATTATTTAATATATCACACTAGAATACACCTACAAAGCCAGCAAATTGTGTTAATCTTAAATTAGTCATACACATAAGTGATTTGAAATTTGAACTACTACATCTAAATTATTATTTTTAGTTTAAATCATAAAAGCTAATAATAAATACAGCTAAGCTAATAATAAAAAAGCTAATAATAATATACGGTAACTGTAATAGTTACCGTATTTAGCTTTTACGCACACTATTTTAAAGTAACTAATAAACGTTAAACATAATATTTTATGGATTGTGCAGTGCAAAGCCATGGGCGTACCGAGGGGGAGGGGCAGGGGGCAGCTGCCTCCCCCCTGGATCAAGGTCCAGATTCAGGGATTAAAAATCTCAAAAGATCTCGTAAAAGGAAAAAAAAATCTATAAATAAAAAGCTAGATATGCTACCCCCTGCTGTTTCCTTTGTATATTTAATATTTTGTGTGCATGTCTTCGTGTACCTAACGTGGAAGGCAAATTTACGCGCGGTACTCAGCTTGAAAAAATTAGCCCCCTAGCCAAGAACTTGCCCCACCCTACCCCTAACGAAGAACCTGCCTCCCCTGACCAAAAACTGGCTACGCCTATGATAATATTTATTGTAAATAATTTACTTTCACAAATCACTCAGCCAATATTTCAGGTGTTTATCATAACAATGCTAATTCTCAAACGAATGCTCACGTAACGTTTTTTCAAACGAACATTCGCTCCACCGAACACTTTGTTCAGCAGTGTAGTGGCAGCAGTAGCATGACAATAGCCTGAGAAAGATGATAACCAGGGCACGCTCTGACATAATCACAAAACTGTAATATTAGTAGGTACGTTTCGGAAATGTGGCAGAAATGTAATGAGGTTTAATAATATTGCGATTTGCATAATTAGCTTGCGTATGTTATGGCAGTATCATCATAACATAATCTACCCATTAATATTAAGCTACTTATGGGCTAACTGTCACTATCGCAAGACTCTAGGTTTGATTAATTTATATTTAAAATTATCGGTCCGGAATTGAAAGTAATAATTTGGAAAATATTTTTTAATCTATACAAATATTGTAAAGTTGAAGATTTTGTTTGTTTGAAAGCGCTAATGTCAAGAACTATAGGGTCGAATATCTTTGGTCGAATTTAAATAAACTTTTGTTTTTAATAGTACATATTTGTCGATGAAAGTTTTACGTATAAAAGGTTATTTATAACGAATAGGACTATAAGTTGGCGAGCACTAGCCAACGCATAGGGTCATCTTATCGAATAGTGAAGCCAGCCTCCGTTTGTCAAAATCGACATGTATTGGATGGGCGGGCGCGTAATTATGGCCCAAGCCCACTGTTGGGAAAGTGGAAACACTTCAATTAATGCCCACACCCCCAACACAAAGTATTCATATCGTACTTACGGAATTCTTGAATCGAAGCCACCTCTCCTATATACAGTCACAGGATCCTGGACGTTCTTCCAGACTGCAGTCTGCCGCTTCAAGGTTCCGCTTGTAGTTTTTGATGGGTTTTAGATTAGTACTTAAGAATATTTTCTCCTCCTGAAACTCCTGAAAACATTATGCCGGCAAGCTAGCAATAATTGAGAGTGTTTTATATAGATATTAATCCTATGAAAAATGAAAGTAACATGATAATAACAAATCACCTGACCATGTATCGATGGCTTGACATAACGGACGCACGGAGTTTTGGCGGGAAGTCGAAAAAGACATATAGTGCTCTTGTTTTATTTTCATTTTCTTGGTGTATTTTTGAGTTATATCGGATAAAGTCGATGGCATTTTGTTTGATATAGGTTAATTACAGTGCACGAGTGTTTGTGAAATAGAATAACAGTGCTAAAATATGTTTTTCTGCTTGCCTCCAAAATTCCATCGGACACGTTCTAGTAAAGTAGCCATCGCTTTACTTGAATGTTGGACTGACTAGACAACAACATTTGACAACAACAACAAAAATTATACTTGACGCTGGCTGTATGCACAGAGTTTGCGATGCCATAATTGAAAAAAAAAATCTTCTTGAAAACGGCTATAAAGGTCCTTGTGACAAAAAAGAAAAAAAATATTGTGATACAATCCTATTGCCTAGGAAAAGAGACATAGGAACTACTTTTAAAAGAACTACCCGAGTACCCTTACCTCTTGATATTTCCCTTTGCCTAAGGCATATCATGACTGACCAAAAGCAATAAATCTAACTAGGATAATTTCGTTAAAGTGGGTAATCATAGGAACCCTCGCTTACCCGACAATGTAAGATATTGTCGGGTAAGCGGAAGTTAATTTACAATTTACCGTAATCTAAATTTTCTCTAGCGGATCTTAATGTAAGTACAATCGTCACAACGGATCTTTGTTCCTCTTGACTACCCGCGTGGCGTAATGGTTACCATGCCGGACTGCCAGTCGAAGGAACCAGGGTTTGATTCCCGGCGAAGCAGAAATTTGAATGGTGAGTTTAAATTTCTGTTCTCGGTCTGGGTGTTTGCGTTCCTGTCTTTGTTTGTGTTCATGGTACCCACGACACAGTGTATTAATTACCTCACTGTGGGGCTATGAGTGTGTAACGTTTATTTAAATGTAATCATAAATCGGTTAATAATTTGAAATAGTCTGAATAAGAAACTCCTCCATTAAAAAAATCGGTTTACGAGACAAAAAAATAATATAAAATAACCCTAAATAAAAATAACGCTACACACTCATAGCCCCACACTAGCATTCCCTGTGTCGTGGGTGCCATGAACACACACAAAGACAGAAACACCAACACCCAGACCAAGTAAAGAAATTTAAACTCACCATTCAAATTTCTGCTTCGCCGGGAATCGAACCCGGGACCCTCCGATCGGCAGTCCGGCATGGTAAACATTGCACCACAGGGGTCGTCAAAATGACACAAATTATAACATCAACATCGATTTACATACAGACAATCAAAACAAACCGCAATCCGATGCATAACTAGGCACCAATTAAGTATAAAACCAACCCGTTTATAAATTTTACGGCTATTCAGTTTACTTTCACTGTATTTTTCACAAACTTTCGATGTCTTTGGGCAAATTGCAACTTTCTTGTATTTTGGATCACGCGATCCCTCCGACCCGGGTTCACGGTTAGATAAGAATCATAATAAAGTTTAGGACCGATAGAGATCTACAATACAAGGCCGTTTGAGGAGCTTAGTCAGGTACATTATGGTGCAGAAGTGTTGTAACATTTTCAAATAAAAATAAATAATGTTGTTTAAAAAAACTAAAAAACACGCTTTTGTGAAAATACGATCTAAAAAGTAAAAAAATAAGAAGAAAATGTATTTTACTGTAAAAAAAGCGTGGGGTGCATTGTGTCAATAGTAACTTAAAAACCACCCCACGCTTTTTTTTACAGTAAAATACATTTTCTTCTTATTTTTTTACTTTTTAGATCGTATTTTCACAAAAGCGTGTTTTTTAGTTTTTTTAAACAACATTATTTATTTTTAATTTTTTAGTTGGATTTTTTTTCTCATATTATTGCATTGTCATCGGCCATTGACCACTATGCAAATTTTCAAGTTAACCAGACGCTTAGACGCGTTAAAAATATAAAACTTTATATTTGTTTCATTAAGTATCTTAGGCCACGAACTTATCAGCATATTTTTTTTATCCTGATGATCCTAGTTACGACTTTAATGTAAAGTTATGAGATTATTGTATTGTCATCGGCCCTTGACCCCTGTGCAAATTTTCAAGTTAATCAGACTCCTAGAAGTAAGTGAAAGTGAAGTTAAAAGATTCCGTTACATACATACATACATACTTACATACATACAGGTCAAGTTAAAAAAAGCGTGTTAAAAATACAGACATTCATTAGCAAATTCCATATTTGTTAGATTTCGTTTGATTCGGTTTGGAAGTGACTAATATTACTACTTTGGGGGGGGGGGGAGTGGGGGACCTTCAAAATGTACCCAGCACCTTGGGAGATTATACCGGGTTATGTGGGATTTGTACCACACTAACACCCCCTCGGTGGCCTGCTTCTGCACCTGGGGAGTACTCCGGGATTTCCATTAGAAGGCACCGGTGTCCTCCACGCGCGGCGCCCCAGAACGGGTCCATCTTCGGGAGAGCAGTTGCACTCTCCTGTACCCTCAGGCGCTCACAGCGGCATTCGGCAACGCCCACACCGGCGTCCTTCCCGGGGCTGCTGGCTGGACCGGTCAAGCTCCCACTCTCACCGTCCGCAACCCCGGAAGCCACCTTTTAGTCGCCTCTTACGATCAGGCAGGGGATACCGTAGCTCTATTCTTAACCCCGAAGCTACCTACAATCATGAAAAAATTCTTGGTGTTACCAACAACTTATTATACTTTGTTCACAATTTTCGTTTTCATAGCCTTGTGGCCTACACAATTAGAACGATTAGGTATCATACTCTTGTTTTTTATTATTTTATTTTTATTTGACTAGGAAGCTTTTATTTAACTTTTCAGCAGCTTTAAGCTTTTAACTGCTTAAAAGCTTACTAAGCTAAACTTTTATCGTAAGCGTCGCGGTTGTCATCAAATCGGTCTTTCAAACTTAGGGTTGCCATCTTTAAAATTTGTCAACCCGGACAAGACGCGTTAAAGTCCCGGATTTTAGAGTCCAAAACCCACACATATCAACAGCTAGAGAACGGTGAATTTAGCGAGTCGGTTCGTCTGTTGACCGCGGCAACAGTGTGTGTGTCGCGGGTGGCCCAAGACTTTATTCTTTTTAAACCCGGACAATCCATGAAGTCCGGCCCGGGCGCCCCCCAGACGCCCTCTAAACTAGGACAAATCCGGGGAAACCCGGACGGATGGCAACCCTATTCAAACTGGTCTCGAATACCCATGTGCATAAATAAGTTCTATGACCATAATATTATGAGCTTAAATCATTACATACGATTGCCCTATTCTATACGCACCTTGCAGCATTATCATCATTAGTGCAAATGATGGTCGATCATCAAATCACTCTGCATAACTCACGCAAATCTATAATTTTGATGTCCAAAAATATTCCTTAATACGTGACGATAAAGGTGCAATTTGATTGCGAAATGCCTATTAGTAAATTTATTATAGTGGTTTGATGGATGGTGTGTTGATTGACATACATTAAGAGTTATAGTAAAGTTATGTAGGTACTGTTAAAACTGTTTAAATATAATGATATAAGATTTCGAAGCTTAGATTTATATAATCATATTTATATATTTTGGAATGGAATCGAGAATAATCTATACTAATAAGTAAAGATGAAGAGTTTGTTTGAACGCGCTAATCTCAGGAACTACTGGTTCGAATTGAAAAATTACTTTTGTGTTGAATAGTCCATTTATTGGGGAAGGCTATAGACTAACATAATGCTATGAATAGCGGCCGCCCGCGACTTCTTCCCGATGGACTTTGTTATTAGTCATAGCATGATGTTATATAGGCTATAGCCTTTCCCAATAAATGAACTATTCAACACAAAAATATTTTTTCAATTCGAACCAGTAGTTCCTGAGATTCGCGCATTCAAACAAACAAACGTCCACGTGGACGAAGTGGCGGGCGGCCGTTAGTCTAATATATGTATGTATACATTTATTGATGTTGTTATCCAAGTTCTTGATTGCATTATTTTTCATCCCACAAGTGGACATGGGTCTCTCTTCATAATAAGGCAGGCATGGAGCTTACTCAGCCACGCAGCTCCAATGCGGGTAGGAGGAGAGATAACAACAGTAAAGATGACTTAACGTGCCATCTGAAGCACGAAAATCCTCATAAAATATGCCACTTGCTCACCTATCTTATAGCCGACCACGCCTTCTATCTTTTCTCTTAATATCTCCTATCATTTCGCTTATCTACGTTGATAAGCGAAATTGAAAAACTCAAGCGGTTTTACGCTAGCCCCAGGATCATCCACGCTTTGTCCTACTTCATAGTCTCAAATTTTTATTACATCATTTTTATGTAGTCTGCCCGAAGTAGGCTTCTTATAGCAAATTACCTTATACCGACCTTACAACTAATACAATAACTAATGACTCAACCATCAAAGTCATCATCTAAGCAGTGATAACTTTGACAAGAACATTGCTCGTTCAAAACACAGATCCATTCACATCAAGTCGATCAATCAAGTTACAACCGATAGTAGCTTACATTTCAAAGTTTCAAAGGAGGCTTACATTCAGTGAGTTGACTTGCACAAGACATTTTGACCGTTGCTGCGTGACAAAGGAGTTACTCAGCCTCCAATATTACGAGTACTACCTATGGACGATACGTCAATGACGTTGGTACTTCGTAATATTATTGGTGTAGGTATGTCGCAAACGTAATAGCTGACTGGCTACAACCCTTTTACGTCCCACTGCCGGGCACGGGTCTCTCCCCATTATTGGGTTAGACCTGGAGCTTACTCTACGCTGCTCCAATGCGGGTTGGTGGAGATGCTGGTTAGTGGCCAACCCGCTGTCGGATGTTTTCAAACCACCCATAAGGCCTCCGGCAAGGTTTAACGACTATTATCTAACGATAACAACCGGGACCGACGGCTTGACGTGCCCTCCGAAGCACGGAAACGCGCATGAAATTTTTTGCCACTAGCGGTCTCCCAACTCACACCCGACCGCGCCCGTTTGACTTCGTCGCATAGATCGCTTGCGTTTTACGCTAACCGCCGGGCCATGCGCGCAAACGTAATACCTTATAAGTAACTCAAATAATTTATATTCAGCTTAGAAGCGAATGTTTAGTACCACTATAATTATGTTTATCACTTTAATTTCAATAAAAAAAATATTTAACAAATCTATCCCACGGGATCAGTTCAATTTTCCGGGATATAAAGTAGCCTATGTGCTAGCTATCCTAAACTTTTTTTTATCTGTGCCAAATTTCATTTTGATCCGTTCAGCCATCCTTGCGTGAGACCAACTTGAAGAGAAGATTGAGCAACAAAGATCATACCAAATTTTCGCATTTATACTGTACTATTTTATTCATAGGGGAATATGACCTCTGCCTTTTTCCATTTATAATATTAAAGTACGAGTAGGTTAGTAACCACCAGCCAGATTAAAAAAAAAAATATTTAATAATTTTTTTTGAGCAGCGATGGCCGAGTGCTAAAACCGCGGTCTTCGACGCGACCGATCACAGGTTCAAATCCTCGGCTCGCACCCCTGACAAAGAAATTTGTAATGTGCGAATTTATCGCTGCTCCACGGTGATGGAAAATATCGTGATATTTCATTGATTACGATGTTCTCCATCGCCGTGCATGCCCGAGAGAAATTCATAATTTCTCGAAAGCATGACGTCCACCAATCCGCACTTGGCCAGCGTGGTGGACTATGGCCTAAATCCATCTCAATTGTGTGAGAAGGAGACCTGTGCCCAGCAGTGGGACATAAAAAAAGGTTGAAAAAAAATATATTTATTTATTTTGGTTTCGATCCACTGACTTTTCTTTAAAACATTTTACTACCATAAATTCAAATATATTGTGGTTGTCTCTTTGTTCTACGAATGTGTAATTTCGTAAATAACCTTTAGTTTTCAAACAAAATAAGCTTTACGCAAAGCCGCTTTTAAGAAGTTTCCTATTTACTAACTATCGGTTACAGGTACAAAGAATGTATGTCATACACGATTTGCAATACCATTAGGTAAAATGTAAAGTTATGTACTGTTAAGAAATTTCTTATTCATCTAAAGCTTCACTTATTTACTTTTTGAATGAACGGTTTTAATATTACTATCAGTTACAGATACAAAGAGTCACATATGATTTGCATTTAATAATCCATGTTCATTGTACAAAATACTAACTATTGTTCATTAGCTACAATGTACTCTAGTCCCTGTTGCTTCGGGATCAAGAATAGAGCTACGGTATCCCATGCCTGATCGTAAGAGGCGACTAAAAGGGCGCTTCCGGGGCTGCGGGCGGTGTGAGTGGGAGCTCGACCCGTCCAGCCAGCAGCCCCGGGAAGGACGGCGGTGTGTGCGTGGCCGCATGCCGCCGTAAGCATCGGAAGGTGCAGGAGATCACATCTGCTCTCCCAAAGATGGGCCCGTTCCAGGGCGTCGCGTATGGAGGACACCGGTGCGTTCCATGGGAGATCCCGGAGTCCTCCCCAAACGCAGAGGAAGGCCACCGAGGGGGTTTTAGTGAGGTTCAAATCCCACATAACCCGGTGTCCTCTCCCAAGGTGCTGGGTACCTTTTGAAGGTTTCCCCCCGATACCAGAAAAAAAGCTACAATGAACTCTAACTCGCTACAACTAACACGCGAGCATTTGAAAATTACATATTATGCTCTTATTTTATTTACATTTTCTTGGTGTATTTTTGAATAATTATATCGGATAAAGTTTTCTTCTATATAAGTTAATTACAGTGCACGAGTGTTATGAAAGAAAATAACAGTACGAAATTATATTTTATCGGCTTGCCTCCAAAACTCTAATCTCTCTCTGATAAAGTAGTCATCGCTTTGCTTGAATATCTGACTGACTTGACTGACTGATTACTAGCGACTGACTTTACTTCAACTATGACGTATCTTTAAGTCGTTAGTGAAGTATTATTATAACGCCCTATTTCAACGAAACGGGCAAAATTTAGATAGAAATGTTCACTTGAGATTGGCAATACGCTCAGATGCAATGCCATTATTGACAACAAAAATATATTTTTAAATCGATCCCCGACGCCAAATACCAACTCATACAGGTTTGTACGTACTCTTAAGGCCTCTTTCACCACCTTCAAGTAAAGTGACAAGAATGCTAATTGTCGGTTAAAGTCACCCGTAACTTCAATTTCAATTTCATGATGTTCGATTAGCACTAATCATATGATAAACTGACCCGTACTCTTTTTACTTGCCAATTAACTTTACTTGGGACGTAACTAATCAACACTTTACTTGTAGATGGTGAACGAGGCCCATAAGAGCATATTTCCTCTCACAGTTGTTTAGTTGTATTATAATTCACACGCCTTTAGTTGAATACTCATACACCGTGGCACGTTAAATACCATAGGTCCAAGGCGAGCCCGGGACCAGTTTTCTAGCCTTGCACTAGAACTTTCCCTCGACCCACGACCCGGGAACGAAGATTTCACCATTAAATCACCGACTGAATCTATTAAGACTGTGACGATGTAGGAAGACGACTCCTGTTGTGTATTTAAAAGCTAAAGTGACAATAATGGTAAATTATGAATTATTAAGAAATAAAAAACAACGGGTTGCACTCTGGTAGTGCCGGCAGAAGTGAAAACTAGAACATTAACGTTGTGCATTTTTGATATTGGAATGGTTAGGGAAAAATTTCGCACGAATTGCTTTTATTATCAGTATTATTTTTCATCTAGTATTTCCAGTACGTTTTCATCTTTTATTTTCATAAAGTACTCACTCATTTTCTTCCACTATTTATCTTCGTCACTTTTTTCATTAATAGATGCACTTTGTTCAATGTCCATATTTTAAATACTTGATATAAACGAATTTTACAAGTATAGACAGTCGAGCCGTCATCAGCTGTCACCCCCCGTCTTACGAATATTCGATCAGGCCACGTGTCCTGACGCGAGTTTAACATTTTATACCCGTCTCAAAAAAGTGCACAACGCCGCTAAAGAAGTTTTCACTTCAATTAAAACCGACTTTAAAACTGAGCCTAAAAAAGTAAATAATAGTGTTTATTCCTAATTAAACGACTCTCTTACTTATAACAGTCATTATTACGACCCGCGTGGCGCAATGGTTATCATGCCGGACTGCCAATCGAGGGGTCCTGGTTTCGATTCTCGGCGAAACAGTAATTTGAATGATGAGTTAAAATTTTTGTTCTCGGTCTGGGTGTTTGTGTTCCTGTCTTTGTATGTGTCCATGGTACCCACGACACAGGGTATAAATTACCTTACAGTGGGGCTATGAGTGTGTAACGTTTATTTATTTATTTATTATTATTATATGGTACCAATATGGTAGTATGGGAATTCGGGGTACATACATATAATCTATTTAACTACTAAAAAACATAAAAAATATAGTCGATAGAGAAGCTCCTCATGTTTGTTGAAGTTATATGTGATAATATTGATTGATGAATGATAATTAATATTAAAGTTTGATAGAATATTTTCAAGGTACGACCAATTAATTCATCTTACCATACTTACCTACTTTACGTTGAATGCATAACTATTTATTACCAAACAGAGCTTCATAACGTTATAAAAAATATCAAAATATAATGTTATATAACGTTATACGTATTTCGTTTCGTTATTATTTTGACATTACTAACGAAAGGACGAATAGCGGTATTAAAAGAATAACGTTATGAAATATCAAAATCCAAATAAATAACGTTATAATATCGTTATTGCTAAGCGATATTGCCGCGTTGTTAGCTCGCTGCATATTATGATAATTATTATTCCCCGTAAATATAACGTTATTAATATCGTTTTTTCTAAATAGCGTTTACTGATATAGCGTTATTTTGACGTGTAAATAACGTTTAGTTGTAAAACGTTATGTTTTTTATAACGATATGGGCACAAGTAGATAATAACGTTATGATTTTATAGCGGTATTTGAAGCTCTGTTACCAAACCTTTAATATTTTAGCACTTAACCATTCTGAGCGCTTGTTATTAAGCAGAAAACAAATCTATTGAAATTCAAAGATTCGGAATTCAAAAGGCTTGATCACTCTGCTTTTGAACAGTTTGATGGAGACGGGAGACCTTGATGTTGTTTATATAATAACAATACGATAAGGTCACCTACATGGTTAAGCATTTCTTTAAAAAACCTTTAGGCCGATTATCATAAGGCGTTTTCGTTACTAACACAAATACATTTTGATGTAGCAACGGCATTGTAGTGACGTCATGCTTACTGCGCGTGTGGTACAATGTGTGCTTGTGAGACAATAAACGTACGTAAGTACATTATTCTTGAAGCGCGCATGGCCCGGCGGTTAGCGTAGAACGCAAATGATCTATGCAACTAAGCCAAACGAGCGCGGTCGGGTGTGAGATGGGTGACCGCTGGTGGCAAAAAAAAATTCATGCGCGTTTCCGTGCTTCGGAGGGCACGTTAAGCCGTCGGTCCCGGTTGTTGTCGATAGATAACAGTCGTTAAACCTTGTCGGATGCCTTATGGGCGGTTTGAAAACATCCGACAGCGGGTTGGCCACTAACCCGCATCTTCACCAACCCGCATTGGAGCAGCGTGGTGGAGTAAGGCCAGGCCTTCCCAATAATGGGGAGAGACCCGTGCCCAGCAGTGGGACGCAAAAAGGGTTGCGGCCAAGTATATTATTCTTAGTCTAAGCAATAAACACTCGCTTATATCAATACGTTGCACATGCCCGCTTTGAGTAATAGACTAAAAAAATACTACTAACCATAGCCATAGCATATCTACAACAATCTTGCGAAGTATTTTAAGTACCTACTTATCGATATACACCCCATGCTTAGCAAAACAAGACATTGCGTAATTTAATAGTAGAAGTTTTTTTTTCAATAATACTGGCATCGCAAACTCTGTGTATATTGTTTTTGCATCAATTCTTTGCCAGTTTCAATGAAACTGTTCGAAGTAATAATATATAAAGCCAGTAAGTATGAAAGTCGTCAGTAATTACTGAGTCAGTCAAGTCAGTCAAACATTCAAATAAAGCTATGGATGCTTTAACCGCTGAACTGCCCCGTCAGTCAATCCGATTTAACTCAAAAATACAGCAAGAAAATGAAAATCAAACAAGAGCACAATATGTCTTTTTCGACTTTTCGCCAAAACTCCCATTGCGAAATTTAAAAGTAGAAGTTTAAACTGTCATTATTCAGAAAGCACCAATCGTGAAGCTCTTAAATTAGTCAGTCGTGAGCCTCCTACAATTAACCAATCAGGAAGCGTTATTACAGCTAGTTTGTACGTAACATCTTCACTATGAAAATGGGTTGTAAGTTGATCTTGGCATAATGAGTGGATTGTCTCTAGTTACGAGAAAATCGGTTTGAGAAATTACCGTTTGTAATTTTGTTTACCTTTCATAACCAGTTGCGTTTAACTTTTTAATAACGTTATCATTTTAAAGTAAGCCGCTATGGATTCAAATTAATCATACTTTAAGAAAAATCCAGAATATTTAAGAAATTTAAATAACATAAATACATTTTTCAACGTTCTGATTGCGGATGGTTGCAAAGTAGTTTTTATCTAACTTTATATCGATTCATGTGTATTAAGTAAATCAGGCATATTAGCTTATTTGACTATAAACTGAATGACACCAACTTTTTTTTTCAATTAAGGCATCGCATACTCTGTGCATCACATCACTTGTTTTATGACATCACATTCATGTCATAAAACAAGTGATAGAGAAATGCAATGAATATGGAAAGACATATTACATAGCATTTGTTGATTATAATAAAGCATTTGACTCGCTCCAACATTTACACATATGGGAAGCTCTTAGACTACAAGGAGTGAATCCCAAATATATAAGAATTATAAAAAATATATATAACAAATCCACTGCAACAATTCGGACAGAAAGAAAAGGAGAAGCATTCAAAATAAAAAGAGGTGTACGTCAGGGTGACCCTCTATCACCAAAACTATTTTCTGCAGTATTGGAACAAGTTTTCAGGAAAATGGATTGGGATGTATTTGGAATAAATATAAATGGTGAAAACCTGAACCATCTAAGATTCGCAGATGACCTAATATTGATTAGTGAAAACCAAAAACATTTAGAGCAAATGTTGATCCAGTTGGAAAATGAGAGTAAAGTAGTAGGCTTAACAATGAACACTGAGAAAACTAAACTCATGACCAACCACATAAAAATACCTATCTTGTTAAGCGGTAAGCAAATACAATATGTTGAGGAATACACTTACTTAGGCCAAATTATTTCACCAAAAAATTTGATGCAAAAAGAAGTAGCCACCAGAATAAGTAGTGCATGGAACAGATTTTGGTCCCTAAAAGAAATAATGAAGAATCCACAAATACCAATTAGCGATAAGACTAAGGTATTTAATTCATGTGTACTACCATGTATGACCTACGGATCACAAACCTGGGCTCTTACTGAAAAAAACCGAAAAGAACTTGAAATATGTCAAAATAAGGTGGAAAGAAGTATCTTAAATATCAAACTTAAGGACAGAATCAAACTACACAAAATAAGAAACAAAACTAAGGTAATTGGTGTCACTTATATGGTAAGAAAACTAAAATGGAATTGGAACAGGTCACATGATAAGAAATAAGAGAAGCAAGTGGACAAAAGATATCACAATGGTACCCCCGTGATGGTAAAAGAAAAAGAGGACGTCAAAGAAAGAGATGGGAAGATGATTTTAAAACAATGGCTGGAACAACATGGACAAGAAAAGCAAGGGATAGGGAAATATGGCAGGCTCTAGGGGAGGCCTATGCCAAAAGGCAAGCTGATACAGATGTTACCGATGTCAAATAATATTGAATATACAAATAATAATTAATATTTCAAAATTGAATTTAAAATAGGTTTAATATTTGTTATAATATGATATTCGATAAAATTTAATGATATCATTAGAATTCAATTATAAAATCAATAATAAATTGTAATTTAATATGTATATTATTAAGTATCAGAATAAAGGGCTATTATTATTATTATTATACTCTGTGCATAGTGCCAGCGTCAAGTATAATTTTTGCATCAATTTTCTGCCAGTTTCAATTAAACTGGACGAAGAAATAACAAAGTCTGTAAGTAAGTCGTCAGTAATCAGTCAGTCTAGTCAGTCCAACATTCAAATAAAGCGATGGCTACTTTACTAGAACGTGCCGACGGAATTTTGGAGGCAAGCAGAAAAAACATATTTTAGCACTGTTATTCTATTTCACAAACACTCGTGCACTGTAATTAACCTATATCAAACAAAATGCCATCAACTTTATCCGATATAACTCAAAAATACGCCAAGAAAATGAAAATAAAACAAGAGCACAATATGTCTTTTTCGACTTCCCGCCAAAACCGACACCAACTTTAGTAATTATATAACTTTTATGTTCCATACATAAATCATAAATGTCATGTCAAATATGGCGATGGTGGCATCTTGATTCTAAGTGACGTTTTTGGGTCAATAGTAAAGGCAAACGTTGCTTAGACTGCAGTTTGCAGAGTTAGGTAAATATACATTTGTGATCTTGCCAAATCTAGACTTGGTACAAACAATTCAGACCTTGAAGAGTTTCATAGGTTTTAAAATGATTTTCATGTTTATTGCGTTTAATTCATTACGACAAAGCATAAAATATTGGGCAACAGGGTCGAAAGTAGCGATGACATTTATATTTGAACCAACGGATAATTACCTACGTAACTGTCAAAATCGCAAAGTATAGCTTTTTAAAATTTTCAGTTTTATACTATGGGAACTAAATTAAAACCGGATATTAAGAAATTATTATTAAGAAAAAAATAAAAAATATAAGTAGCTTCAATAGGTATACTTTACTGAAAATAAAGAAATAATTTCATTTGGAAAGAAATAATGTACTTTGTTGTATGTCACATACATTATACAGTACAGGTTCCAGAAATGTGTTAACTACTTACTTATATTATTTTGCATCTAAAGTAAGAAAAAACCGACCAAGTGCAAGTCGGACTCGCGCACGTGGTACGTTCCTTACCATTTTCTAAAAAAAATAATACTTTTATTGTATGGGAGCCCCCTTAAATACTTATTTTATTCTATTTTTTAGTGTTAATCATTATAGCGGCAACAGAAATACATCATCTGTGAAAACTAATGTCTATCCGTCACGGTTCATGAGATACAACCTGATGAGAGACAGAGGGACGGACAGCGGAGGCTTAGTAATAGGGTCCCGTTGGCACCCTTGGGTATGGAACCAATTTTTTTAAAAGAGTGCTGCTGGGAATTTTTTCCGCCGCCTTTTTTCTCTCAGCTCAACATCTAGCCCAAACGGACACCTAAAGGCGATGACCGGGAAAGAATGTCATTCATTAAGCTAATATTTTGTATTCCTAACATGAAAGAAATATTTTTATCTTTTCTTTTTCTTTTCTTTAAAAAGGACATCACTTTATTTTGGCAATAGAAATGAGACGCGCTTCTATAGAAATAGTACCTATAGAGCGATTTTTTACGATGCGCGCGCACACCGACAGATAAAAACAACATTCTGAAGTTAGTTGCTATTCATAAGTTTTGTAACCGATAACTATGTTCAAGTTGTTGTTGTCAGTAATGTCAGTACTATTAAACAGTGTGAATAAATGAAAAAAATATTGGTGTTGTTATTATATCAGCGTGTACCTATACGACGGTGATAGATATTTGCTGATAATTTATTAGTATATATATTTATTTTGAATGTTTGTGATGTAATGTATGTGTATAGACACATACATACCAGTCGGAACAGTGCAAAACGAAGCATGTAGATCTCACGTGACTAAAACAACACGCAATAACACTTTTGACCTTTTTCAAACAAATCACACCATCTATCACTTACACTCACTACTCAAATCAGCTCATATTGCCCCTAAAAAGATTAATTGGCCGATTAATTTCATTCCGTACGTTGCAGTGAGCTATAGTAGTGTGTGGGTGGGAAAATTCGGTTTTTCTGTAACAGATAGCATCGCAGTATTGTTCGTGTTAGTACAAGCAGATAATATGATACCCGTGTACCTTTAGCTATAAAGCCTACATAATGTAGGTGAGTAGGGTGCATTTATAAAATACTACTACTCGGCCAAGTTAACATGACACCTGGGAGGTTATTCTGTATGCGTCCGTCCGTAAGGTCTAACATTTTCGGAAGCATTTTTGGCATATTTAGACAGATTTTTTCCATGAATTTATAAGATTAGCGTTTTCATTGATAATATTAAGCCACTGAATGAACAATAAAGGTAAAATATTGTCAGTCTTACACATAAATGAGGCCCGAAAATTCACGAAGTTGCTGATACGGGCGAACAGAGTAGCCTCCCAGGTGTCATGTTAACTCGACCGAGTAGTAGTGGTCCGCCCCAGCTCCGCCCGGGTGCAGACGTTGTCCTGCCTTAAAAGTATTGAAAGAGGATTTGTTTTTTATTATCTTATAGAGATTTCATGTTACTGTCAAACAAAAAATATAAAACAAATAATGACATACGACTCCACCAACTCGCATTGGAGCAGCGTGGTGGAATAAGCTCCAGGCCTCCCCAATAATGGGGAGAGACCCGTGCCCAGCAGTGGGGTAAAAGGATCGCAGCCAATGACATACGAACTGTCCTGTTATTCAGACTGTGTCAAAGTTTAGAACGGCACGGCCCAAAATACAAACGTTTGACAGGTAGGAACAATTTATATGGGGAAACTACTTTTAAGTAAATAAAATGAAAAATAAAAAAACGACTTTCAGTGGACCAAATTGTGAATCTAAACCATTCTCAAATCCCCTTAAACACCCAATTTTTTTTATAATAATCCGTCCAGTCATTTAGGAGGAGTTCAGTGACATACACACGTACACAAGTAATACTCGTATATAGAGAAAAGAAAAACAACGACAGATGATTAGGTGTAGTGTACGATAAAGCAACAACAAGGTTTTAGAGAGTCGATATTATTATGTGTTTGGATCTTATGGGTATATCAATGGGTTACTTTGATATTCAATAACCTTCAGCCTTCTAAATCCATGGTTTTTCGCGGTCTTCTTAGGTGATGATAAAATAATAATTAATATCAAAGGAATAGGAACAAGGCAGGGACAGTGCCGCAGCCGACCATATCGCACCTTTAGGACGAAAACGACGTAACTCAAAAAAACAACTTTTTGGGAAAACGCAAAATAAGTTCGAAAAATTTGACACCTCCACAGTCTTTTGTCTATTATTTCATGATTGTTTAAGTCAGTGGCTCTATTTGTGCTGCAAATTATAAAAAATATGTTCAGGTATGATTGTGTCACAAAAAAACATATTTTTTAAATTGGAATAATATAAAATAAAAATATTTTATTATATCTGTCATTTTACGACTAAAAAAGATGAAAAAAAATTGACGGTTTAGGAGATATGTCTTTTTTTGTCCAATAATAATATCTTAAATGTGCATGTTTAAGAGTTAAGTCTGTTTCGTTGTGACAAGATAATGTTATTTATTTACGTTTTATGGTTTAGGTCTGTTTTTTCCTTATAAATAACAAATGATGGGATATCAAAGTGGGTAATGCGTCATTTAAGACCAAATAAATTTTTATATTTTTTTATTTTCTAAATAGAATCTTTTCAATATGAACATAAATGCACATAGTCATTGATAAATAATAGTCTTTATGATTTATAAAAACCATTATCATCCTATAATAGTAACACCTTTAGGAGTAACACCAAATCAATATCAAAACTTACAATAATAAATCGAGATCTTTGTTCATTAGGAACTTATCTTAGTAAACATAATAATAAATCTGTAATAAAAAATTCTCAAAAGATAAATCAACAATTAAAAGAAATAAGAGATCTTTTTTCACTAGAAAAGTATCTTAGTACAAAACGTTATCCGTAAAACAATCAACAAAACTCAAAGTGCTAGAAATGGATAACAAACTCTTAAAAATAGGCAGAGATCTTTGTTCATTAGGAAATTTCTTCTATATATATATATATATATATATATTATAGAAGAAATTTTATACAATAGTACGTAAAAAAATAAAATCAAAGTAATTTGCAACAAAAAGTTAATTAAAACATATGTTTTTCATAAATAATTATGAGGAACTTTCTATCCTATATGGGACAGCCATCTTAATAATCTAAGAAACATTTGTAATAATCTATATAAAAACCAGGTATTAAATTTTTCCGTAGCAATTCGCTTAGCCCCTTCCATTTATTTTCACTTAATTTTGTTTTATTTGTGTATGCTTTCGGGATTGAAACATCTTCAAAATTAGGCATTCGTTTTCTCTTGTTTCGCATATTCACACGCTTAAAACTTTCTTGCGTATAAGATGTTTTGAAGAAAAACACAAAAGGTTCATCTTTCAAGAATCTTAGTACCTTAATATCGTTCCAAGACACCGTGTTGCGCTCATCATCTTCACTGAAATTATAACCCCACTGATCTTGTAGAGATTTCAAATCGATAAAATGGTCATAATTTAACTCCAAGACCTTGAAAGGCTTTCCAGACTTCTTGGCATTTTTAATCAAGGCAACATACTGATGAGAAGTATAAATTGGTCCTGATTTAAGGTTTTTTTTCACCTCCTTTTCAATTAAGCTGTGCACGTTGTCACCTTCATTCTGTGTGTGACCACGAATGAGAAATTTGTGAGTTATACTCATTATATTTGGAAATTTGGACACAATATACGAGTATAGGCATGCTATAAATCTGTTTTTATTTTGCCCACCGCAATTATCAGAATAAAAAATTATATTCAGTTGTTTATCAGGATATTTTTCACTGAGTGTTTTCAAATACTCAAATATGCACGATCCTATTTCGTTTGCCCCCCTTTTCCCTTGCGTTTCATCCCAAAAATAATTATAGACATCCCCATAGGCGCCTATAGTTCCTTCTTCATTACTATCTTCCAGAATCCCTTCAACTCCCTTTCCTGTCCTTTGGTTTTTATTTGTTTTTTTGTCGGACTTTTGAGCCAGCTCAGCCATTGTGAAATTTAAGCAGTTGAGTTTTGATATGTAATAAAAAGAACTTGAGTCCCCCACAGGGCATTGCATGACTGCTTGCAAATCATATACGGTACATATATTTCCTTCACCGATGTTTCTACGGTCGTTCTTTTTTTCAAGGCGACAGAGGTCTTTCTCCTTTAAATGGCTATCGAATTTTTCCTTCAGCTTCACTTTGTGATCTACAGATGCCATTTCGTATTCCAAACACAGATCACATCGATCTTTTTTAGGCTGAAAGAATCCCAAGTTGAAATTGTTGTTAAAAATTTGATTGTATAGCCAGTAGTCTACTTTGGGCTTATTGGAATCTCTTGCTTCTGTGAAGTCTCTCCAAAGATCTTTTATAGTCCTACCTCCTTCGATGAACTGTCTAGTTGTGGATGCCCTTAAGTAATGTGATTCTACCCTTGGGATTGAATTTATATGGTTTTCAATGTCTTTTATAATGGTCTCGTCAATTCTCTTTCTATTTGTGTATTTTCCTCTTTGATCTTCGGCTAGAAATCCATTTTCATTGGTTTTTTCTTTTGTAGTTCTTATCTGTCTTTCTGTTATATCTAAAGTATTTATAAAAAACGTTTTACAAACTCGAATTTTCTGATTGTTAACTGTAAAAAAAAACGCATTATTTGGTGATCTGGGCTTTTCAGCATTGGTGTATTTATATTTTGGTTTGACTTCAACCATGCAAGAACTGATGAAGGATCTTTTAAGCTCCATGTTTGCAAGTTTCCAATACGATTCAAAAATTGCAGTCCTTTGGACTGTATTAATTTGGTCGGGACACTTTAATCGACATGGAGCGCATGGGTTTTTTATACAACGGGCTGGAACTTCTTTCCTAGATTTTGATATGGACTTGTAAGATTTTCCAGTGTTGCGCAATGCCTTAGTAATATTTTGTTTCCACGATGCGGGATTACGTTGCCTTTTTCTTTTTAAATTTCTTTGACTCACGTTTGAATCTTTGGCGTTACTTGTGTTAGGTTGATGTATCTCATGTTGGGGTGTTTCAGGTTGTAAAAAAGAGTCTGTTGAAGAAGAGGACAAACTTCTAGTATGAGTTGAAATATCGTTGGGGTCTTGAAATGTGGGGTCATTATCGCTTAAGTCAGGGTCACTTTCAAGATTATTAATAGGTGATACACAATAATTAGACTTCAGGATAGCTCGACCACTTCTTGTAGCTAATTGGCTGGTACTCGCACTATCGGCATTAATCTGAGAGGTAATCTCGTTCGATTTCACATTTTGTGTGTTACTCGAAGAGGATAAACCTGAACTTGAGGAGCTGGAACTTGAGGAGCTGGAACTTGAGGAGCTCGAACTTGAAGAGTTGGAACGTGAACGAGATGAACTTGATACTCTTTTTTCCTCAATTGGTCTTCTGGCGAGTGTGTCTCGATTAAGAATTGACTCATTGTCTGAAGTGTCATTCCGCTATCAAAACAGAAGCAAAGCACTAGGTAAGTTACGATAATTTGATCTACGAGAATAAATATTTGACAATCAAACATGTTAGTTTAACTTCTTGCTTACCATTTCTATATTATGTCTATAGTTATAAATATTGCTGCTATTAGTCTCTGTATACTGTGGTGAGTTTTCAATAAACGACGGGGAATTCAAAGATAGGTTCTCAATCTCATTATTGCTGATTGAAGATTTCTGAAATCATAAAATCTACGGTATTTTTTTTGTTTGTATATTTGTTTTGCTACATTGAAAATTGATATAATTTTTCACTTACTTGTTCACTCTGATCAAAGATAGTAACATCGCCTCCGTTCATAATTGAATTTGGATTTAAGTTTTCTTTTTGTTTGTTGGTTTTACTAGCCGACGGTTCCTGATGGAAGATAAAATGTTATTAATTATAATTAATTATTATCAGCATAAACTACCATATACGTGAACTATAGCGTGTGTGCTTTTGTTGTTTGATTTTGGTGTGTGTTGTGTTGTGTTTTACGCTTAACGAAGACATCACACAAAACGCGGGGTTGGACGCGGGTCGGGTCGGTACGGCAGGCATATTAACTATAAATAATAATAAATGTCACACACTCATAGCCCCACAGTAAGGTAATCAATACCCTGTGTCGTGGGTACCATGGACACATACGAATACTGGAACACAAACATCCAGACCGAGAACAGAAATTTAAACTCGTCATTCAAATTTCTGTTTCGCCGGGAATCGAACCCGGGACCCCTCGATTGGCAGTCCGGCATGGTAACCATTGCGCTACGCGGGTCTAAAACTAACTAGTATATAATAATATATATTAACTAGTACTATATATGTGTAGTATTAACATTTTAAAATAAATTAAGTAGGTAGTTTAATGCACAGAATAAAGTAAGTATTTTAAAGATTTATTATAATAAATATTCATACCTGGAGTTCGTTTTTTTATGATTTTTAAAAAACTTTAATGCATTATCCATTATAATGTCCCTCCTTCTTTTCATTTTTGTAAACTTTATTTTCGAACTTTACTTTAAAACACTTTCTGGCTTAATAATTATTATAGTGACACATTAACCAATGCGTCTTGCTTTTTATCTAGAAAAAAAATACGTAAATGGCTTAATTATCAATGAGACACAAACAATAATACGCTGATAAATAATGAAACGACTTGACTTCTAATTGGTCAAGTTTGGTCGCAACACACTCTTCATAATTTATTATAAATACGACGCAAACATAAATAAGTTATTGGAATTATAAATGACTTCAATATTAAAATGCCACAAAGCTGCATAAGCCACCAATATTACCTTATAAACAGGAAGCAAACAATCGTAAAGCTAAATTGGTCGTTTCTGTACTAAAAATACAAAGAAAACTTACCATTTGTTTCGTAATGAAAACGACCTAATAAGCTTAAGGTCACTACCAGGCTGACTGCGCGACGTCCTGCATCCAGCGGTGAGAACACAACACTAACAGAGTCGCTTCCTCCCCGACACGGGTTCGGATTTCGCCGCGTAAGAAAGAGACGGATATAACAGTTTTGTCCTGTTCCTATTCGAATATGGCTATGTTTGAACTATTGTTAGACGAAGAATTACATTTTAAGTTATTTTATGGTGATAACTCGATTTTGGATATTTTTGAATTGTGTCGTTTTCATTCTAAAGGTGCGATATAGAGGAGTCTCTAAAGCGCCGCAAATGTTGTGCTATATAGGAAAATTATGAATTTCCGGCGCTTGTAATGGATACGTTGGGTCCATGGTTGGCTGACATGAAAAAATTCTGCATGGATATGTATGTCGACGAGACTTGTCCTCGCTTCGGATAACGTCGTTGGAATGCTGCCAGCGTTCTGGGCACCATGCCGTAATTAGGTCTTTTGGATGGCATATACATTTTGTAAATATTTATATACATATAGATTTTCTTAGTTATGTTTTAATTGGATATAAAGCCATTTCCATTCACAATAATTTACTTCAAGGAAATCTCAATATATCGTCGCATAGCAACTGATTAAATGCTTTGATAAGAAAGGCCAATTACCCACTGATAATCATTACCCTATTTTCGTTACTAGATTAATGAACATCGATAAATTAAAATCGAGTTATTCGCCGAAAAAGTACGAGTTACTGTAACGATGAAAATGAACTAGATTCCCACACTGATCTCGTTATGCAAATGGACGAACATTGCACATTGTTTTATATCAATGTATGTGATTATCTGTAGTTGTAGTGAGTAAATATTGTAAATGTTATGACATGTGACTAAATACGTGTGAATATTTAGATTCGGGACGTGGAAGAGAGTGAAAATTTCTTACTTAAAGGTACTGCTCCTGTACACAAACAAAATGCATTCTACTAACGTTAAATAGAATGAAAATGTATGGGATTGACACATATCTAACGATTGATTAACATTTCGTTAGAAAACGTCATTACCGTCATTACGTCATCCCGATACTTCATTCTATTCTCTAGCGTCACAATATAAGGAGCGGCTAGCGTTTACGACTTAGATCATCACAGGTACTGACAGGTATGACACCCGTCACAGGAAATTACAGGAGTGGACTTTACCGACGAACCCCTCGTCCCAACGTCCATGCACAATGTGCCTTCTAGTTAAATAACTAGTGTGTGTGTCAGTGTCAGTGTTGTCTCTTCCCCCCGCACCTGATTTGGCACAAAAATTATGTATCGAAGCAAGGCGCATTGCCCTCTCCACTGACGGGTGTCAGTACCTTTGATGCTTTAAGATTGTAGAATTCATTTTGTCTAGGGGCTGTTAAGAAAATTTAAATAACAAAAAAACACGCTTTTGTAAAAAAAACAATGTAAAAAGTAAAAAATAAGAAGAAAATGTATCTATTTTATTGCAAAAACGGAGTAGGGTGCTTTCCGAATCTACACGCCCTAATTCTTTCCCACCAACTGTACATCTGAGTCAAAGTGCGTAAGTAGCTTCGCCGTTTTGCTATTGTCACGAAATTCGTTACTTTTGTGTTATGTAACTTTGATTTGATTTTCGGAATGGTAGATTTGGATTAACAAGCGATGACAGACAAACTAATATATTTTAAAAGTATTTTAAAGGAAAGGAAGGTATTTCTTTGTCATCGTGACTTTGCATGTCAGGCAATTCGACTTCCTGCATTGACCCGTGAGACATGAATTTCTCTTACATTTATGCGGAGAATCAATCATTGCCTAGTAGGGAAGTCTTGTTAGCGAGCTTCGTGCGGAGAAAGTATGGGACAATGTTAGTTCTGTACCGTCTGTACCGATTAATCTGACTAAGACCTAGCCTATGACATCGTGAGGTACGTCGTCTATTTCTGGCAAATGAAAGGGTTGATTGAACTAACAGTAAAGAAACAACACAAAAAATCTTAAAAAGCTTTTTTTACGTTCTTTGATGAAATAAAGTACCTGTTGCAAAGTTATGGCTGTGTAGTCATAGACAACAGTAGAATAGAGCGTTCAACGTTTAAGATCAAGATCATCCGACATGATTACATCAAAATAAATATAACCTGGAGTTTTGGCGGGAAGTCGAAAAAGACATATTGTGCTTTTGTTTTATTTTCATTTTCTTGGTATATTTTTTAGTTATATCTGATAAAGTTGATGGCATTGTGTTTGATATAAGTTAATTATAGTGCACGAGTGTTTGTGAAATAGAATAACAGTGCTAAAATATGTTCTTTCTGCTTGCTTCCAAAATTCCATCGGACACGTTCTAGTAAAGTAGCCATCGCTTTACTTGGATGTTGGACTGACTAGACTGACTGATTACTGACGACTTACTTACTAACTTTGTTATTACTTCGTCCAGTTTCATTGAAACTGGCAAAAAATTGATGCAAAAATTATACTTGACGCTGGCAGTATGCACAGAGTTTGCGATGCCATAATTGAAAAAAAAAGATCATCTGACATGATTACATCAAAATAAATATAACTTGCTTTTTAAGCACATCAAACTAAAAAAAGTGACAAAATAATCCTGAATATAATCAGAAAATAATAATGAACAGAAATACTAGTATTATTGTGAAAAAAGTGTGGGTTGCTCGATATACGAAAAATATGGCACAGAGCTCTCCACGCTTTTTTCATAATAATACTCGTACTAGTATTTTATGTTCATTATTAGTTTGATTTGCTTCAAAAGCGTGTTTCTTTTAGCTTTTTTTTTCTATATTTTTTTTCAATTTTGTTCGATTTATTGTTAATTTTTTTTCAAGTTCTCGAATTTAGATAAACTCGTGAATTATTTTACTTTTTTATTGCCACCAATTTTTGATAAGTGTCTAAAGTTTGAATTAAATCTATCCGTTGAAAGTGGTTCAAAATAGAGTCCAAAAGAGAGTTACAAACAAGCTCACAAACATACAGGTGAAGCTAATATAAGCGTGTTAAAATTGTATTTTCAATTTCAATTCCAGTAAACAAACAATAATAAAGATCAGCCAGGTCATAGGACATCAGATTAACTGGTACAGGCGGTACAGTACTGACATTGTCCCTTACTTTCACCGCACGAATTTCGCTAACAAGACTTCCTTAGTAGATAATGATTGATTCACAGTATAAATATGAGTGATATTCATTTCTCACGGGTCAAATGAAGGAAGTCGAGTTGCCTGATTTGCAAAGTCACGGACACAAAAAAATACTTTTTCTTTAAAATTTCTCAAAGATGACTTTAATAACTTTCTACATTGTCAATTTGTAATATAAGATTTGTTATAAAGTCAATTTTCATTTGATAACCGTAGTACGAGGAGTATAGTTTGTAGCGTCCATCATACTGAACGAGCTTTAATTCATTTTGGGTACCCAAAGCCGACGATCAGATCCGATCCGAAATATAAATAAATATGAATAAATAATTAAATAAACAAATACAAGCGCAATTTGGGATCATTTAAAAATAATAATAAAATTGATTTATATGTACTTTTTTATAAATTGTGTCATAAATAAGTTTTTTCTTTTATCTTTGTAATATTTGCATACCTGATGAAGGTAAATATGGCGTACTAAATATGTATTAACAGCTTTTGTAAACACCCATACTTGTGTTAATAAAAAAATTAGTCTTTGTCTTTTACAAAATTGCTAAAGATACATTGAAGATACAAAGAATGAAGCTAAGTAAATTTATAAAATGCAGGATATAAAACCCGACGTTCTGACGACTCGTGTGGCGCAATGGTTACCATGCCGGACTGCCGATCGGAGGGTCCCGGGTTCGATTCCTGGCGAAGTAGAAATTTGAATGATAAGTTTAAATTTCTGTTCTCGGTCTAGGCGTTTATGTTTCTGTCTCTGTGTTTGTCCATGGCACCCACGACACAGGGTATATCTACCTTACTGTGGGGCTATGAGTGTGAAACGTAAAAAAAATACTCAGTCAAACTAATTTTACTTGTTGCTGTAGCCTATGATTATTTTTAAATGATCAAAGGAGCTTTAAGTTTTATTCCGCTACTACTTACTCCTGAGACTGTTATTCACCTCATGCAAGTATGATGAACAGGAAATTTCTAAAATCTAAATTTGAAAATCAACCAAACGTTGCTTATGATAACAGATATACAAACGAACAAACAAACTACCGCGTTTTGTTATGTAACTGTGTGCAAGCCAAATAATCGGTTCGTGCGAAAATCGTCACTTACAAACTAAACCATCAAATTACACATTAGAAGATTTACGACGCATACAAACGACTTATCGATTATAGGTGACGTAATATAGATTATCGATACAATAGGTCATCAATCGATTCGATGTCGATTTTGTAAGTACATAGATCAGTTTGAGCAATATGGATTTGTGGAGATGTTTCATCTAATTAAATGTATCGTCTACAAGTATACATCTCATGTTCTTTACTGGAATTCCACCGCAAATATTTAAATTAGATGTGAAGTGTTAAAGTTCGTGATCACGTTAGAAATAAGATCCTTAATTATCACGTTAGTTAGTTTTGTATGTGGTAAAACTATTATGGTAGCAGGAAGCACCACCGCTGCACTCACTTCTGCTGTGAACCAACTCTATTGTGTTTTGGTGGAAGGTGCAGTTGCCGGCCACACTTACAACGCGACCACCAGCCTCCGGAGTAGCAGCGCAACTGCATACGACCTCAGACAAGACTTACCTATGCTTGCTTGAGGTTGTATGTAGATGTTCATGAGCTGCAGCGACCACTTAACACTACGTGGCCTGCATGCTCGTCTGCTACTCCATTCAAATAAAAAAGTTAACGCAGGTGAATTACCTTTGGAAGTTGGGAAGATAGGTATCTGTCACAGTCCCTGTAGCTTCGGGATTAAGAATAGAGCTACGGTATCCCCTGCCTGATCGTGAGAGGCGACTAAAAGGGGACTTCCGGGGTTGCGGACGGGGAGAGTCGGAGCTCGATCCGTCCAGCCAGCAGCCCCGGGAAGGACGGCGGTGTGTGCGTGTGGTCGCATGCCACCGTAAACATCGGAAGGTTCAGGAGAGCACATCTAACCTCCGAAGATGGGCCCGTTCTGGGCTCCGCGCGTGGAGAACACCGGTGCGTTCCTTAGGAGATCCCCGAGTCCTCCCCAAGCGCAGAGGCAGGCCACCGAAGGGGTTTTAGTGTGGTCAAATCCCACATAACCCGGCATCTGTCACACTTTTCATTCATACTTTAAATAAATCTTTGTGAAATATTGTTGAACCTCTGAAAGATCCATGTTAATCCTACTAAGCACACAATTAATTACCAAGACATATTGTACAGCTTTCTTCTATTACAACTTACATGTACAGTATAGCTTTGCATATAACAACCTTGCATCTTCAATCATGTTACTTTCTTTCAAGCTTTTATGATCATTTGGCTGCAACTCTTTTTGCGTCCCACTGCTGGGCACGGGTCTCTCCCCCTTATTGGGAGGCCTGGAGCTTACTCCACCACGCTGCTCCAATGCGGGTTGGTGAAGATGCGAGTTAGTGGCCAACCCGCTGTCGGATGTTTTCAAACTGCCCATAAGGCCTCCGACAAGGTTTAACGACTGTTATCTATCGACAACAACCGGGACCGACGACTTAACGTGCGCTCCGAAGCACGGAAACGCGCATGAATTTTTTTGCCACTAGTGGTCACCCATCTCACACCCGACCGCGTCCGTTTCGCTTAGCTGCATAGATCGTTTGCGTTCTACGCGAGCCGCCGAGCTATGCGCGCTTCAGATGCGTTTATGATCATTTAAATTGTGTATAATGAGGTTATAATTTGATAGTTAAAATTTTAAAGGAAAATTTTATTTTCTTCTTTTTAGAGCATTTAAATAAAAACTTTTTTAAAAAGAATTTTTTGCTTTTAATTTATTATATTTCTACCAACCTGTGTCATTGCTTCTGTTATCAAACAAAATTTACATTGCAGACCTTGGAAATCTACAAGCAAGTTAAAGCCTTGAATGTCGTGTGCATTTGTGCTGCTACCCCGGAGGCTTATGGTCTACTAAAGTAAATTTGGCTGACAACCGATTCTGCAAATAAACAGCAAACATTGTTTACTTTACATCGGAAAATAATGCAGCTTACTCAGTTTAGAGTACTTAACCGGTCAAACCATAGAGATTTACCACCTTAGATTGAAATAGCTACTTACGACGACCTGCGTGGCGCAATGGTTACCATGCCGGACTGCCAATCGAAGGATAAATCAATAAATAAATCACGCTACATACTCATAGCCCCACACTAGGGTTCCCTTTGTCGTGGGTATCATGTACGCACACAAAGCCCTACAGTGAAGCGCGGTCCCAGGGGGGGGTCACAGGGGACATGACCTCTCCCAAAATCCATCAGTCATGCGTAGATGGAAGGAGAAACAAGCCTATTTGGGACACCTTTTCCCCCAAATTTCTTAGTGCCCCCCCCCCCCCCCAATTTCTTGGCGACCTCCCCCCCCCCGAATTTACGGCTTCCATCGCGCCTGCCTACAGTAGGGTAGATACGCCCTGTGTCGTGGGTACCATGGACACACACAAAGACAGAATCACAAACACCCAGACCAAGTACAGAAATTAAAACTCATCATTTCAATTTCTGACTCGCCGGGAATCGAACCCGGGACCCTCCGATCGGCAGTCTGCCATGGTAACCATTGCGCCACACGGGCGGTCAAATCCCGGGGATCCCGGGTTCGATTCCTGGCGAAACCGAAATTTGAATGATGAGTTTTTTCTGTTCTCGGTCTGGGTGTTTGTGATTCTGTCTTTGTGTTCGTCCATGCAACAACAACAACAACAACAACAGGGACCTCCTACGCGAGACATTGAGTACTCAAACGTATGGGACTACGGGAGCGAGGAACAACCTCTTTACCCGGGCAGACTCATGAGGATCACTGCCTCATGGTGATTTCACTCCGCCGTTAGGCGGTAGGCGTTTTTGCCAAGGTTTGGTTCTCGTCCATGGCACCCACGACACAGGGTATATCTATCCTACTGTAGGCAGGCGCGGTCGCAGCCGATAATTTGGGGGAGGGGCAAGAAATGGGGGGGGGAGGTCACTAAGAAATTTGGGGGAAAAGGTGTCCCAAATAGGCTTGTAGGCTTGCTTCTCCTTCCATCTACGCATGACTGATGGATTTTGGGGGAGGTTATGTCCCCTGTGACCCCCCTCCCCCTTGGACCGCGCTTGACTGTAGGGCTATGAGTGTGAAAACGTTATAGCTTTTTTATTTAGGTATTTATTTATTGTAAATAAAAAATCCACAGCTCTCCAAGGAATAGCATACATGTAACTTACAAACTAACTGACAGCCAATTACGGCTTTTCATTTTTTGGTTTTAACTAAATGATTACACTAAGTAAATTAAAACAGTACAAATACTATTTAATCATAATCTATAGTGTGTGTGTGTGTGTGTGTGTGTGTGTGTGTGTGTGTGTGTGTGTGTGTGTTTGCATGCGTTTGAGTGTGTGCGAGTTTATGTATTATATATATTTTTTTCGCCACATAGCTGCTGCACATAGCTGGTCATAGTTCCCCATAACTGAGATCTTACTTCACTACGCTATTCTATTTAAGACGCTGCTGTAAAGATAAGGCGATTTATACAATTAAGGGTAATTACAGTTTAAAAAATTTACTTCATTTCACTTTCTTTCACACCAAACCGGTTTTACATTTGATTCGCAGCCATCAATGGCTCATCGTGTTTCTTGGCGTGAACTATGGAATATTACGTTTAGGCGTGTCATAATAAAAAATAAGAGTGAATCACACAGCCTCTGTGGCGTAGTGGGTGATGAGCCGACTGCGAAACGTGAGGTCGTGGGTTCGATTCCCACCCAGGATAAATATTTGTGTGATGAGCATGACTATTTGTTCTGTGTCTGGGTGTTAATTTATCTATTTAAGTATGTATTTAGAATTATATAAGTATGTTTATCAGCTATCTGATTACCATAGTACAAGCTCTGCTTAGTTTGGAATCAGATGGTGTTGTGTGAATTGTCCAAAGATATAAAAAAAAAAATCTGACGCGCGAGGAGTGTTTTGTATTAACTTGTTTAGTGGTCGTTTGTCTCGATCGATTTTTAAAAATTCTTTTAAGTACAATTTCACCGTTTCCAGCTTTTTACTCCTTAATTATTGTGTACTAGCGGCTACTCGCGATTTCGTCTACGTGAACTTTGGTATTAGTCATAGCATTATTGTAAATGGAATATTCAACACAAAAATACCTATTTTTTCAATTCGAATCACTATTTCCTGAGATTAGCACATTCAATAAAACAAAAAACAAACAAACTCTTCAACTTTATATTAGTATAGCTAAAATAGCTTCAGAAATTATATAAATAAATAGCTTTTAAAATTTTACGAATTTATGTCAACGGGAACGCCCCCGAAGTAATCCGCGAGGTAAGCCGGGACTTTATAAACAACGGGAAGTAGGTATCCTACAGACAATTTTCTTCAAAAATCATTCTATAAAAAATTAATACGTCATAAACCGCAATTTATATGATGAAGATTTATATATAACATCGATCAAAGTTACAACGAACTACAATAACTTTTATATTATGTTACTTGCTGCTACGGAACCCTTCATTGGCGAGTCCGACTCGCACTTGGCCGCTTTTTTTAAATGGCCCTAATGAATGGAACTGTGTTTTATGGACTTCTCTGTTGAATCAAGTTTTGCACAGCATTGTTAAATACCGGAAAACAATTATTTTTTACTTTCGTCTTCACGTTGTTTTCTTCATGTGACTATTTACTCATACATACTAAAAAAAGTGGTGCTAGTGGCAAAAAAATTCATGCGCGTTTCCGTGAAAGGAAAGGAAGCGCGCATGGCCCGGCGGTTAGCGTAGAACGCAAACGATCTTATCTATCTATGCAACTAAGCCAAACGGGCGCGGTCGGGTGTGAGATGAGTGACCGCTAGTGGCAAAAAAAAATCCATGCGCGTTTCCGTGCTTCGGAGGGCACGTTAAGCCGTCGGTCCCGGTTGTTGTCGATAGATAACAGTCGTTAAACCTTGTCGGAGGCCTTATGGGCGGTTTGAAAACATCCGACAGCGGGTTGGCCACTAACCCGCATCTCCACCAACCCGCATTGGAGCAGCGTGGTGGAGTAAGCTCCAGGCCTTCCCAATAATGGGGAGAGACCCGTGCCCAGCGGTGGGACGCAAAAAGGGTTGCGGCCAAGATCTCGTTTAAACCAATTTTATCATATATTTTTTTTAGTTTTATCATTTTCTTATTTTAGAAGTTACAGGGGGGGGGGACATTTTACCACTTTCGAAGTGGCTCTCGCGCGAACTATTCAGTTTAGAAAAAAGTGATATTAGAAACCTCAACATCATTTTTGAAGACCTATCCATAGATACCCCACACCCAAAAAATTCTTGAGTTTCAGTTCTAAGTATGGGGAACCCTTAAAATATTGTTGCTTTTTACAGAATACATCTACGTACCGAGTTTCAACAGTTTTTCCGAAACTTTAAGAACTAAAGTTTCGGAAAAAAGTGGCTGTGACATACGGACGGACAGACAGACAGACAGACATCACGAATCCATAAGGGTTCCTTTTTTTGCCGTTTGGCTACGGAACCCTAAAAAAGCTCTCCTCCAAAGCCGGCAAAGCTCGGGTGGCTCCCCTTTCCCGTTTCTATAGAGACGGTGATCGCTTAACACCACGCGGCCCGCCTGCCTTTTTGTACGGTTTGTTATAAAAAAAAGTCCGACAGTTACTATACAGTTATGCTGTGACTGTCTTGTGTTATTTAAAAAAAAATTAGTGCGTTAATCGGGTACCTAATAAAAATACTCCGATAAAAAATTAATAAACTTCCCAATTCCATATTACCTAACAAAAATTACTGTTTTGGATGGTAAGGCGATGATAGATTGTAAACAAGTTGCATAATTTATATCTGTTATTATCGAATAAAAGTTTGGTTGGATAATTAAATAAGAATATGTATTTTAATCCGCCAATTAAACTTTTCTTAGATAAGACGATATTGAAATGACGTAACGTTTATAAGCCACCATCGCCTTACCATCAAAACATTCAAAGGCTTCCCATACTCGAAATTTTCTCATTACACAACGTAGTCAAAGGTCAAGTAATAATGACTTAACAATTTGAGCCCAAGTGCACACGTTCAAATGTAACATTACATAAAATTTGAAGTTTCTTCTCGTATGTTTCTATTCTGGTATCATGTGTGTTCGCACATGTTCGTGTATGATGTGACACACATTTTGTGTTATGTAATGTATGAAGTGCATCTTCTGGTAGTATAGACGAGCGTTTTGACCGACAGACGATTTAAATCGACCAGTTTTATCTTTAACACGAACGTGAAACAGCTTAGCTATTGAAACGCTGGTTGAGGGCTATACGATTTTGCTTAAAATTATTAAAAACATAGTTCACATAACGATTCACACGATTCACACTCATAAATCATAAATCATTTATTTGGTACTAGCTGTGCCCGCGACGTCGTCCGCGTGTATAAAGACGTTTATAAAATGGATTGATTAAAAATTAAAGATTATTTATTTGCATTGAATAAGTAGTAGGTAGATTATTCTTACAAATTGTGAAATCACTTATAATACAATGTTCATATGTTCAGAAGAAACCTAATGTATTTTTTCTAAATCCTTCAAACCTAAAACAGTAAGGAATGCTTACTGTACTGATCTTACTATCCACTTTTCTCACGTTTCGCTTTTCTCACGCAATCAGATTCTCTTTACAAATATGTACCTCGTTTATTAAAGTTAAAAGATACTGCTGTGCCCGTGGCTTCATCTATGTTAAAAATAGTATCTTTAGTAAATTGGGTGAATTTATACTGCAAAGAATGTAGAGGCAGAAAAGAGGTGCACTATACAACTACTTGTAGTTGGGAGATAAAATTTCTTAACATACACGTGCTTAGGATTAAACAATCGGAAAAATAATTGTAAGGTCAATTAATAAACTGTAGGTTTAAAACTTGCGGACAGAAGTTTGGTCATAAGTCATAACTCATATAACATTGTGAAAACTAAAGCAGAAGGCAGGGTCTCTATACAGTGTGCTATCTGTATTTGGAAATAAAGAATATTTTTATAAAGAATCTAGCAAGCTGGATGCATTGAGATTGTAAGATTTGGATTTCGGGTCATCGGAGCTTGAGGCCTCCTCAATATTGGGAGAGCTCCATGCTCAGCAGTGGAATGCTAAAAAGTTTGCAGCTTGATATAATGTAGCGATAATAATCGTTTCAGCTGCAGCCTGTTCATAATCTTCCACTCCAAAAGAAGACTAATAAGCTGAGCAACTAACTCAATGGAATTGCATGAATGAGAAAATTGCATGAATGAGTTGTCACCTGTTTTAAATTATTTAATTAATTTGTCTTTTGAAACTGGTGTATTCCCAGAAGTGTTAAAAAAATCAATAATTAAGCCTATATTTAAAAAAGGGGATAAGACAAACGTTGGCAATTATAGACCAATCACCCTAGTTCCCATATTTTCTAAGATATTCGAAAAGGCCATGTATAACAGGTTGATACAATTCTGGACAAAATTTGATATAATAAGGGAGGAACAAAATGGCTTTCGCAAAGGGAAGTCAACAACACTTGCTGGATATCATTTGATTAACGAAGTAATTCTCAACCTCGATAAAAAAAAACATATTGCGGGTCTTTTTTTTGACATGTCAAAGGCATTTGACTGTGTTTCTCATGAAATTTTGACATATAAGATGGAACGATATGGAGTCCGTGGAATAGCATTACAGTGGATTAAGTCGTACTTAAAAGACAGGCTCCAGTGTGTGCAGGTACAAAAAAAGGACGAAAAAGATGAAGTCAAGGTTTACCAGTCTAATTATGTGAATAATGAAATTGGGGTACCTCAGGGAAGTGTCCTGGGACCACTATTGTTTCTTATCTACATAAATGACATTCCAGAAGTTACAAAACATCGCACAATACTATTTGCTGATGACATTTCAATAATAGTGACATCTGAAAAAAATTCTGACATTGACAATTTTAAAAATGACATTAATACAACAATTAAATCTATCATAAATTGGATGAATTTAAATAAATTGACGGTTAATTTAAAAAAGACTAACTATATTTTATTTAAGACTTAAAATAAGGTTATTTCTCCTGTTCAGGTTAGTTATGAGGGACAATTACTTACAGCGGTAAAACATACAACTTTTCTGGGTATAACAATTGATGAAAATATTACTTGGGCAGAGCATATTGAAGCGGTATGTGATAAAATTAACAAGTTCAAGTTTGCCCTTGCTAGGTTAGCAAAGTCTGCAACGCTAGATACTGCATTAACTGCATATCATGGCTATGTTGCATCAATCCTTAGATATGGATTGGTATTGTGGGGCAACTCCTCACATATTAAAAGAGTATTCATGGCTCAAAAAAAATGCATCAGAGCTATATGTGGCGCAACTCCCCTTGACTCATGCAAACCACTGTTTCGCAGGCTCAAAATTTTAACGCTCACGTCTTTGTACATTTTGGAAGCTTGTCTATTTGTTAGGTATCATAGGTATTTGTTCAAATCAGCGGACGAGGTATATTTTAGAAATTCTAGGCACGGTCAGCGCCTTGTCATTGATAAGTTTATGCGTACAACTTTGCTTAATCGTAATGTGTATGGAATGTGTATTAAAATTTATAATAAAATTCCTGACGATATAAAGACATTGCCGACCAATCGATTCAAAACGCTAGTAAAGCAACGTTTGGTTAACCACTGCTATTATGACATAAAAGATTTTTTCTCTCAAAAATTTTGACATACCTATTTAATATAATTGTAATGTTTGTATTCGATTCATTTCAATTAACTATATTTAAATGAATGACATTGTAAATTAGTTAAAAATGTAAATGATATATTGTATTTTAATAATTTTATATTTGCATACCAAATTTTGGTTAAAGTTGACTGTTCGCCTATAATGTTAAGACCTTGATGTACTCAACTTTTAAGCAAATAAATGAATTAGAAATTAGAAATTAGAAATTAGAAATTAGAAATGGAGCCTGTGATGTAAGGTTCGGCGGCGGTAAGGCTCGCGATGCGCTTATTAGGTACCTATAGTCTAGCCATACGGCAAACGAAAGAAAATACAGTAAGCTGATCTAAGTATATTTAATATAGTCGACAATATTAGTGAGAGTTCAAAATAATTTTACTTAAATTTAAACTTTTATTTATGGTTTTGAACGGGCTGTTACCGAAACTTTCATACAAATTCCCCAAAGTGCCTTTTAGGTTTATGTCGCGTATTGTGTAAATGAACATAACTTTTTTGTTTATCACCCGATTGATATGAAATACACACTAATGTTACGGAAATTCATTCAACAACATATCAGTAAACACATCATTCAAAGAAGGGAAAAGAATTTGAGAATGAAATATTAAGTTAAGGTTAATTATTGTACGCTTGAGATACCAACTTTCGAATCCATTTTATTTGCTATTGAGGGGTAGTTTTGAAAAAAGCTTAAATAGAATTCTTACTATGTTAGTAAAGATTGGCTGCAACCCTTTTGCGTCCCACTGCTGGGCACGGGTCTCTCCCCCTTATTGGGGAGGCCTGGAGCTTACTCCACCACGCTGCTCCAATGCGGGTTGGTGGAGATGCGGGTTAGTGGCCAACCCGCTGTCGGATGTTTTCAAACCGCCTATAAGGCCTCCGACAAGGTTTAACGACTGTTATCTATCGACAACAACCGGGACCGACGGCTTAACGTGCCCTCCGAAGCACGGAAACGCGCATGAATTTTTTTTGCCACTAGCGGTCACCCATCTCACAACCGACCGCGCCCGTTTGGCTTAACTGCGTAGACCGTTTGCGTTCTACGCTAGCCGCCGAGCCATGCGCGCTTACTCTCCATTAAGAAGGGCCAATGCACGTATGAGAGGTGACTCTCTCACCAATTGCATCCTGCAACCCGGAACTGCCAACAAAGAATGCCGACGAACATGGGCATACTTTGAATGCTAAGCGATATCAGACTTGGCATTGATGGGCTACATATTTTCCTGTTAAAACGTTATAAAAATACTCTATTAGGGATATGTTTCATATTTCTTCTAGGGAATCATATTCCAACATTGCCTGTATAAATAACGTCGGGTACACGTTAGGCTAATTCACAATATACACGTGCTGCTTATGCTAACCCATCTTAAGAATTCGAAAAGAAAAGAAAAGAAAATATTTTATTTGCACAAATATGGGTAACAAAAAAGATTATACAAAATATTTAGATCGCCATATTTACACTTTAGGGTGTACAAATTGTATTTTAAAAGTTACAAGTTAAAATTAAATTTAAATTATAAACTAATTATTAACCATAAACACTAAAATACGCAAGCACGCACTGAAATACAGTAGACTTTAAAAAATCTACATTATTATCACTTTAGTTACTTAAATTAAATTTAACCCAATTTTGTGCTTTTTGTACAATTTTTTTTATTTTATTTGAACCGTACGTGGTTCTCCGTCATCAGCTTTGGGCATCCACCATGATGGGCTTTTGTACGCTGAGAGGAAAAAAATCTGGCGGAAAAAAACACCTCCCAGGTTTGTATCCCGCGAAATATCTAATTTATGTTATTTATTTTAGTTTATTATTTATTTAGTAATGTATTTTATTATATATTTTTATTTATCATTTAGAAACTCAGTGACCGAATAGTACGCTTTTTTAGGTAGAAACATTTTAAGTTCTTTTTTAAATTCATTAATAGTTTTAGTTTTTAGGGAGTCTGGTAGATTATTGTATATTTTTGGTCCCATGCAAAACACACTATTATGATATAGTTTAGTAATAGTAATTCATAACACATATCCTAAAGGTTTAATTAACATATAATGAATAATTTCAGTTTTTACTATTAAATTAGTACCTAATTAACTTTGAATCAATAGTATTTAGTAAACGTCGTCGTTTCAAACCCAGCATCACAACCGCTGGTCTACATAACCGACCTTTCACAATAGAGGTCAGCAAGTGCCAAAACTGCTAAACAATAGTTTTCTTTTCACCTGCTCTCATTACTAATGATATATCGTTGGTATTTTAATGATGTTTCGAGAAACATACCGGGTATGGGTTTTTTTTCGTAAAGATAATTTTTTTGTATAGCAGAGGGATAGTCGAGTGCTGCACCGGTCTTTCGCATGGGAGGTCCCGGGTTTAAAGCGTGAAATGCACCTCCATGTGTATTTATCGCTTCTTTAGGGCAAGAGAAAACAATAATATACGAAGAGCCATATGGCGCTATCTATGGTTACCATGCCGGATTGCTGATCGAGAGCTTTTCTTTCTTTTCAACCCTTCTTTTATGTCCCACTGTTGGGCACAGATCTCCTCTCACAATTGAGAGGGATTTAGACCATAGTCCACCACGCTGGCCAACTGCGGATTGGTGGACGTCATGCTTTCGAGAAATTATGAATTTCTCTCAAGCATGCACGGCGATGGAGAACATAGTAATCAATTAAATATTACGATATTTTCCATCACTGTGGAGCAGCGATAAATGCGCACATTACAAATTTCTTTGTCAGAGGTGCACGCCGAGGATTTGAACCCGGGATCGGTAGCGTCGGAGACCGCGGTCATTTACCACTCGGCCATCGCTGCTCAGCGATCGAGATTGAGAGCTATGTGTTAATAATCCATTTATTGGGGAAGGCTATATAACATCATGCTATGATTAGCGGCCGCCCGTGACTTCGTCCGCGTGGACTTTCGTATTAGTCATAGCATGATATATAGCCTTCCCCAATAAATAGACTATCCAACACAAAAATAATTTTTCAATTCGAACCAGAAGTTCCTGAGATTAGCGCGTTCAAACAAACAAACTCTTCAGTTTTATACTCGTATACTCTAATATATATATTATAGTGTTTTCTATCACTATGCATGCTCTATAGTTAAAAAAATATTATTTTATTGTCACCTATATAAAATATGCTTAAACATTACATAGGTATTATAGCAATAGCCTTTTTTTGTATCGGGGGGAAACCTTCAAAAGGTACCCGACACTTTGGGAGAGGATACCGGGTGATGGATGTGGGATTTGACCTTCAGGTGTTCACGGCGGCAAGCGGCCACGCATACACCGCCGTCCCTCCTGGGGCTGCTAGCTGGACGGGTCAAGCTCCCACTCTCACCGTCGGCATCCCCGGAAGCCCCCTTTTAGTCGCCTCTTACGATCAGGCAGGGGATACCGTAGCTCTATTCTTAATCCCGAAGCTACAGGGACTAGGTATAGCAATAGCCTAGTTTATTAAAAGCGTGTTAAAAATAACCAGAGTACATATATCTGTAAGTAGCGAAAACTAGAGATAGCGCCGAAGGTTAGTATTTATTATAATATTAAATTATTGTTAGATTCATACTTATAGAGCAGCGATGGCCGAGTGGTAAAAAACCGCGGTCTTCGACGCGACCGATCCCAGGTTCAAATCCTCGGCTCGCACCTCTGATAAAAAAAATTGTAATGTGCGAATTTATCGCTGCTCCACGGTGATAGAAAATATCGTGATATTTCATTAATTACGATGTTCTCCATCGCCGTGCATGCCTGAGAGAAATTCATAATTTCTCGAAAGCGTGACGTCCACCAATCCGCACTTGGCCAGCGTGGTGGACTATGGCCTAAATCCCTCTCAATTGTGTGAGAAGGAGACCTGTGCCCAACAGTGGGACATAAAAAAGGTTGAAAAAAAACATACTTATTTATAGAATCTGCTGATACTGTTATAAAGTTATAGAATGCATAAAAACAGGAAGTTAAATGACATTAGTCGGCTGGTTTTGCAACTCAAAGAAGATGTAACATTACTTTCCATTTCATAGAAAATATCTGACATAACTTCACTTGGGCATTGAAAGGTTATTTACGTGTTGTCCAGATACTTCAACTACTGCACAGTTGTAAGGTTCTAACAAAATACTGAGATAAAGACCGCGGTCTCCGACGCGGAGACAACGGGTTCAAACCCTCGGCGCTCATCACTGACAAAAAAAAAAAACAACGGGTTGCACTCCGGTAGTGCCGGCAGAAGTGAAAACTTGATCAGAAACGTTGTGCAATTTTGATATTATGGAATGGTTAAGGAATAATTTCAAACGAATTGCTTTTATTATCAGTATAATTTTTCATTTTGTATTTTCAGTAGGTTTTCATCTAGTATTTTTATAAAGTTGAGTACTTTCTTCCACTATTTCTTCGTCACTTTTTTCATTAATAGATGCACTTTGTTCAATGTCCATATTTTAAATACTTGATATAAACGAATTTTACAAGTATACATTCGAGCCGTCTTCAGCTGTCACCCCTCCGTCTTACGAATATTCGATCAGGCCACGTGTCCTGACGCGCGTTTAACATTTTTTACCCATCCCAAAAAAGTGCACAATCGTGCACCTGCTACAAGCATATTGTAGTATGCTTAACAACGATGAACACCGATGGCTAAGCGATAAAGACCGCGGTTTCCGACACTGAGACAACGGGTTCAAATCCTCGGCGATCATCCCTGACAAAAAAATTGTGACGTGCGTATTTATCATGTGCCTGCTACAAGCATATTGTAGTATGCTTATTGGGTGGACCGATGGGGTGGACCCAGCCAAGGATTAACTTGTATTGTTATTTATAAGACAAAAAAGATTTTTGTATCGTTGTTTCACGGTGACGGAAAATATTGTGATATTTAATTAATTACAAAATCGACCAACCGACCGACATTAAACCCTGATTGTACAAGAAAATATTGATGATTTCTTTTAAGCTTTAAGATAAGTACCTAGTTAGTTTAGTAGGTGATAGAAATTATGGGAAGTACCACCGCTGCACCCACTTCTGCCGTGAACCAATTCTATTGTTTCGATGGAAAAGTGCAGCTGCCGGCCACACTTACATGAGGCGACCACCAACCTCCGGAGTAGCAGTGCAACTGCATACGACCTCAGACAAGACTTACATATGCTTGCTTGAGTTTGTGTGCAGATGTCCATGGGCTGCAGCGACCACTTAACTTCACGTGGCCTGCATGCTCCTCTGCTACTCCATTCAAATAAAAAAAGATAACTAAGCTCAAGCATTTTTTCCCTGTAATTTACTATAGTCACTAAAACAAATAAACGTGCACAAAACAGCCATTAAAGCCAGTAAAATTACCAAAGAGCGTAAATTCGTTCAGTTAAGCTCAATTTCGCAAACCATTGCGTCAACTCATTGTGGGTTCGACTCCCAGACTTGACTTATCGTGCGTTAGAACAATAGACTTATCTTTAAACGAACCTTGACATAGTGAATAGTTTTTTCGACTTCCCGAGTTATTGAGATGTTTTTGGATTATGTTTTGAATGTATAATTTAGATTTGTATTGTTTTCAATTTAACAGTTTGCAGGTAAAGCAGGTACAGTGTCCATTTTAGTGCTTGCGCCAAATAGATCTCTTATGTTGTAACGTGTTAAAATTATTTTTGTTTCTTTCTATGCTCGATTCGACTCGATTCAAAATATTTTTAACACACTTATATTAGCTTGACCTGTACCTATGTATGTATGTAATGGAATCTTTGAACTTCATTTTCACTTACTTCTAGGAGTCTGATTAACTTGAAAATTTGCACAGGGTTCAAGGGTCGATGACAATACAATAATCTCATAACTTTATATTAAAGTCCTAACTAGGATCATCAGGATAAAAAAAATACGACGTGCGGCTGATATATTCGTGGCCTAAGGTACTTAATGAAACAAATATAAAGTTTTATATTTTTAACACGTCTAAGCGTCTGATTTACTTGAAAATTTGCACAGGGGTCAAGGGCCGATGACAATGCAATAATATGAAAAAAAAATCCAACTAAAAAATTAAAAATAAATAATGTACCTAGTTTAAAAAAAATCTATAAAAAACCGTGGGGTGGTTTTTAAGATACTATTGACACCATGCACCCCACGCTTTTTTACAGTAAAATACATTTTCGTCTTATTTTTTAGTTTTTAGTTCGTATTTTCACAAAAGCGTGTTTTTTAGATTTTAAATTATTTGTCAAATCTTCTGCACTAATATTATAAATGTGAAAGTGTGTTTGTTTGTATGTCCTTCTTTCACGTCGCGATGGTTTGAGGGACGGCAAAGTGACATTTATTTATTTATTTATTTATTTACCACGCTTGTACTTTACATGTACTTTTTTAACACGCTTAATTATTACCTTGACTTATATGTAACGGAATCTTTTAACTTCATTTTCACCTACTTATAAGCGTCTGATTAACTTGAAACTTGAAACTTTAAAAAAATTAAAATAAATAATGTAATTTAAAAAAAAAATCTGTAAAAAAATCGTGGGGTGGTTTTTAAGATACTATTGACACCATGCACCCCACCTTTTTTTACAGTAAAATTCATTTTCCTCTTATTTTTTTACTTTTTAGTTCGTTTTTTACTAAAGCGAGTTTTTAGTTTTATAAATTTCCGGTGAAAACGTATCATACCTATGGGAAAAAACTGTACCCATGCGAGAGGAGCCATGGGCATAAAGCTAATGATACAATATTTTCTATGGAAACTAAAATAACTTCTATCTATTGTTTCCTTAGACTTATTTTTGAAAGTTCTCTTTATATTACTAGCCTTCCTTCAGCTGCTTCGCCCGCGTGGACCCGTTTAATGGGTCCGCTTAGGATAAAAAATAGCCTATGCTATGCCAGGCTTCATTGCTATATTAAAATTATAGGCTTTTAGCCAGTTGCTTCAACCGCGTTGACCCTATTACCCGTTTTCACGTAGGAATGAAGCATTTTCTCGCAGTTAAAAGTAGTCTATGTTACTCACGGTAAATGTAGCTTTCTAATGGTGAAAGAATTTTTGAAATCGGAACAGTAGTTTTTGAGTTTATTCATTACAAACATACAAAAATACAAATCTTTCCTTTTTACAATATTATTACCTATAAAAAACCAAACCTCGTACATCGTATACAATATGTCACAGAATATGAGAGCCTTTGATCTGTCTTGGCAGATCCGACATCTCTTTGAGATACACAAAGTGACGTGAAGACTAATTCTAGCTAAGAGGCTAATTTATTTTAAGAGCATAGTTACTGGGGGAGGGATTGTTTTTTTTAACTTCCATGCATAAATAGGCAAACATTTAAACCAATTATTGTTGACAGACTATACTCTTCTGCCATTTTCTTTTTTAGGTACTTATTTTTTTTTCTTGTTAATTTCAGATGCTGCGGTGGTGCGTACTGCTAGCGCTTTTCGCGCTGGTAATTTCTGATCCGGGCTCCGAAAACCAGCCGAGATATCGTAGGTGTCTTTGATATATACTTTAAAAATATCTTAATCTTTTAAATATCTCTTTCCCAATATTTATACTATTTTTAACTTAAAAGAAAAAAAAACAACAGATATTTTATTTTTATTTACATTATTTTATTTATTTTTAGCAGTATTTCAGTCATTGTATATTTTTTATATTTGAAATCTATTAAAATAAAGACAGGTTTTATAAATAAATAAGAATGAAAACATTGTTCATCCTATTCTAAAGAAAAGAAAAGAAAAGGAAGAAAAGAAAATATTTTATTTGCACAAATATGGGTACTTAACAAAAAAGATTTTACAAAAATATTTAGATCGCCATATTTACCATTTAGGGTGTACAAATTTTATTTTAAAAGTTATATATTAAAAGTTATATGACTTTTCACACGCACAATTATATGACTAACAATTTTGTTTTCCGAAATCCTATTGTATATTATGTTGATAAATTATAGTAATAATTAGAATGTATAACATTTAAGGAAATGAAGTTTTGATAAAAAAAACATCAAAGAATAACTCATCGTTGACAATGACATCAACTAAATTAAAATTAAAAAGTATATTTAGACAAAGCATATTTTTTTTCATATATATTTATATTTTATTCTCAATGTTTTACAGCTGTAAGAAAACGACTTAGGAGTGGTATGTACACAAAACTCAAATGCGCAAAAAGTTTACAAGACTTGTCAAAAATGAAAAAAAAATTTTTTTTCTTATGAATAAAAATCTATTTCGCACTTAACTATTAAATGATGTTTTTAAATTATTTTTGTATTAAATGTCATATTGTTTATAATACAAGTCTTGTAAATTGTCATACCCCGCTCTGTACACCAATCACGCATTTTAATTTAACTGGACAGCATATTTACACCCAATTATACCCTTTTACGCCTAATATATAATATGCCAAAGCTATGATTATGTTACTATCTAAGATACCAAAGCATGGATAATATTACACACTAATATTTACTGTTTCAATATAATTTCTTAATTATTTTTGGACAATATATAAGACTGGCATAAATTAATTGATGTTTTTTCAAATAAATTTTATAGGTCGAATAGTAATAGTTTAATCGGGAAAGTACTAGCTAGTTTTGTCAAGGATTTTATACTTATGGGTGACCGTTAGTAGCAAATAATTGGGATACGCTTTCCGTTCTTCGAAGGACGTTAAACCTTGTAGCAGTTTGTAAAAAAAAATAAACCCGACAGTAAGGTTGGCCGCTAGCCTCAAGGTCTCCCCAACTATGGGGAAATGCCCGTTCTCAGAAATTGGGAGAAATTTAAACACCTAGATAATGTTATCGGAAACAATTATTCTTTATTTTGAACATAATATTTTACCAGCACCACAAAATCATTTCTGTAGTCTACAATGATTCGTCATAATGTACTTAGGTATTTTAGTTAAAAAAAAGTATTTGAGTTAAATTTTCGAACCATTATAACGCTTCACACTCATAGCCCCACAGTAGGGTAGATATATCCTGTATCGTGGGTACCATGGACACACACAAAGACAGAAACACAGACACCCAGACCGAGAACAGAAATTTTAAACTCATCATTCAAATTTAGCTTCGCCGGGAATCGAACCCAGGACCCTGCGATCGGCAGTCCGGCATGGTAACCATAAGGCCACGCGGGTCGTCTGCACCATTGCATTGTTATTATAAATTTTGCTTGTCGATTCGAATCGAATATGAAAATTTCTCAGATACAATTTAGAACATACTTTAAGGCTTGAAGACTATTTATAAGTTACTGTTTCAAATTAAAAAAAAAAAGTAAGTCACATCAGAATCTGTTCACATCGGAACAGAAACAAAAAAAGGTTCCGTACAAAGATAAAATCGTTCTACTGTCATTTCTCATTTCCTGCTAATGCGCACGAGCATGCAAAGATCTCATTACAAGTAAGAAAGGAAGAAGAGATTTAAAATCCGATATCGAAATGAAACTAATTTAATGCAATTAGCTTACATTGAATTCGAAATTTGGTATAGCCTTTTTTACTTATATTCAATTTCGAATAACATATTGGAGTACTTATTAACGATAAATCAAGAGACGATATTGACGTGACAACGTCTTAAATTAGGTTGCGGCTGGGAGTCACTTATGAAAAAGAGTAACGCTCGGTAACGTAACGATGAGTCACCGAACGAGAGAGAGGCCCGCCGAAGTTTACATGTACAATGTTTTAGTAAACAAAATATATTTCTATAGTTAAAATTTGTGCAATTCTTATTTTCATTCAATTCCTTGTTCCTATTGTGCAATTTAATTATATTCATATCAATAAAAAAGACGTCGTCACGTAAAATCTTCGCCCGTAAAACCGACTTTACAGGCAACCATTAATTTTTTTTTAAACACTATTATGTTAGATTGACTATTTTGAGAGATTAATAAGTATACAGACAGTCGAGCCATCAGCTGTCACAATCCGCGCCTTGCGAATATTCGATCAGGTCACGTGTCCTGACGCGAGATTAACATTTTTTACCCATCCCAAAAGAAGTTCACAGCGCTAGTAAAGAAGTTTTCACATCAAAAATTATTACCTTACATTTAAATTTTTTTCACAAAAAAAAATTTATTGGAGAATTTTTTACATCTACTTTATCCTTTGAATTCAGACAGATAAATGGATTCTGAGATCCGTTCGATGCTGTCGTGTCCTCGCAAAAAATTGTTATTTGCGATTTTCCTTTACTCTACTATTACCAATCGTACTATAAAGCTTCTGTGAGTGAAACCTACTAACCCAATTTTTCTCAAGGCCTCGTATTCAGTTGAGGAGCAACAAAAGGATAATTAAAGTAGAGTCAGGAATAAGGATAAGGATAAAATCTTTGTAAATCTTTTTTTATCCTATTCCATGTGAACTTAAGTCCTTTTAACTTACATTTTAATGTACATTTGTATATACTGTAAAATACATTCGTCGTTACGAAAATTTTCCTTCTTTGTAAGCTGTTTCTATTTTTTCCGTCTTTTTCTATATTCACTGTGCAATATTTTTTCTTTTAACTCAAAAATCTTTTTTCCTAATTTTCTTAAATTGGTGTTAATCTTTGAATAGGTACCTACTTTTAACTGTCTATATTCTTCTACCTACTTCTTCTTTTTTACTTATTTCAACATTTTTTCAGGCTAAGTTTCTACATCGTTACGTTTTGTACTGTTTTACCTTTGATTTATTTTGTATTTCTCGATATTTTTCGTTGCGATATGTTGATGGATATGTAAGATATATTACTATTTTTTAACCTAATCAACTGAGGGAGGTAGTAACAAAAATATTTTAGGAATACTTCGTATGTACATTTTATTCATGTTGTAGATTAGCATTATTGAAAATAATAAATATTACAGTGTCAATTTCTGTCTACTAATATTGCATCCCATTCTATCAGATATTTTTTTCTCGTTATTGGACACTTAAAGCATGTTTTTTAAACTTCGTCTAATTACTCCATTGCTAAGCATTTTGACTGCTCTCTAGCAATTAGTTTTTAAGAATGAAGAAACTAATTCTTACTAATGTCCTGTAAGGTTTTCATTTCCGAAGTACACAGGATTCTTATCCAGAAACGGTTAACCATGTTTGGATTGGTGTAAAAATAGATTGGGTATATTGGTTGTTACAATGTCGGTCATGGAAAGGTGGTGGTTATCACTTACAATCTTCCTGATGATGAAGTGATTTCCAGCCGACCTACAGCCAGGACAACAAGCGGAGGTAGATGAGATGGTCAGCAATCTGCTGCAATGGATCCAAGGGTTATACCAGCAGAAGAATAGGAAAGGTCCGTTTTGCTCGTTACCGATATACCGGTAGAGTTTATATTAGGTCATATTTTAAATATTACAAACATGACACCAGACATTTTATATTACGTACATAGTATATGTTAACTAAATAATATAAAAAAATACGTTGTTCTTTGTTTTAACAAATAAAACGAGATTAAGAGAGATTGAATAGAAATGTCGTATTATATTTACTTGACATATTTTCACAACAGGCATTTTAGTGTAAGTTCAACATGGTATATACACGTATAGTTTTAACGGACTGATAATTTTAAACACTTTTTACACCGCAATAGACACATTTCGCAATGCAAGCACGCCAATTTTTATCACACTTAAAGCACTATCACCAAATGGTAGCACATGATGTAAAAAATATAGATTTGAATATTAATATATTTCATTATCAAATTTCAGCTCGCCAGTTCTTTGGAGGCAAACCCGAGAAGCCAAGACCATTTGAACCAGCTTCTTATTTGCCACCAACGGGCTACCCTCCGTCTGGATCTCGACCAACCCCTTCGTACAATGAAGGGACTTCGACGAATCCATCGTACCAACCATCACCCAGTCAACCGACCTATCAACCGTCCCCTTCAGACCAACCAGGCTATCAACCGAACCAGCCTTCATATCAACCTAGCAGATCATTCCAACCAAGCCAACCCACCTCACCCCAACCATCTCAGCCTTCTTATCTGCCAAGTCAATCTTCCCAACCGGAATATCAACCTAGTCAGCCATCTTCGCCTTCATACCAGCCAAGTCAACCGTCTTCACCTTCATACCAGCCAAGCCAGCCATCTTCGCCTTCATACCAACCAAGCCAGCCATCTCAGCCCCCTTACCAGCCGAGCCAATCTTCCCAGCCTGGATATCAACCAAGCCAGCCGTCTTACCAACCCAGCCAATCCACACAGTCATCTTATCAGCCCAGTCAACCATCATACCAACCTAGTCAACCATCTCAACCGCCATACCAACCCAGTCAGCCATCTTACCGGCCTCCCCAAACCAACCAACCTTCCCAGCCTGGATACCAACCAGATCAAACCTCACCTTCTGAAGAAGCTACACTGCCACCTTACGAGCAGACGCAACCTCAACAGCCCGAAACTCAGCCAGACAATTATAGGCCTCAACCTCAGCCCCAACCTCAGCCCCAACCAACTCCTGATGACGACGACCGCCACCCTCCTCATATCCACGACATCACAGTCGACTGCGGCAAAGACATGATGACGATAAACATCGAATTCAACAAAGCTTACAACGGCATTATCTATTCCCAAGATCATTTCAATGAGCCTGATTGTGTTTACGTGAGAGAAAACTCTAACCAAGTTAAGTATTCATTCACTGTTAGCTTGAATACCTGTGGAACTAGGTTCTTCAGCGATTTCGAAAATGAAGGTCAAGCATATTTGGAGAATGTGCTTGTGTTGCAAAATGAGCCCGGTATACAAGAAGTTTGGGATCATATCCGACGTGTAAGATGTCTGTGGGAGGGAAATCTGACTAAGCAACTGGTATCTTCTCTCAGCGTCGGTATGTTGAACCAGATTACCAGTAACTTTAGTGGTGATACAGCAATGGCCAGGCTAGATATCCAAACTGGAAGAGGTCCTTTCGCTCCAGAAGCGAACGGCTTAGTAAAGATTGGAGAAACCATGACTTTAGTTGTTTCTGTAACTGGAGATGCAGGTTTCGATATTTATGTCAGAGAATGTATCGCACGTGATTCTGAAAACCACCACGTGGTGCCTCTAACAGATTCTAATGGCTGTGTATTGAAACCCAAGCTCTTTGGAGCCTTCCAGAAGACGAGAGATACAGGAAACACTGGAGCTTCAATAATCGCGTACGCATATTTTAATGCATTCAAGTTCCCCGACGAGATGGACTTGATTATTCAGTGTGAGGTGGAATTATGCAAGACTGACTGTGACATGTGTCCAAACCCTGGCAGTATCGAGCCACGAAGGAAGAGACGGGACATTATCCACCTCGGTAATAGAACAGTAGAACCAGTAACAACTATTGGTAAAGGTTTGAGGGTAGTCTTCGCTGAAGACTTGCCCGTCGAAGCCGGGTTCTGTATCTCACCTGCAGCAGCCATGTGGGGCGGTCTGCTGGTCCTTACGGCGTCGTTACTCAGCAGTATAGCAGTATCTTTTTGCTGGCACAGGTCCCGAGGATCAGTTAAATTTACGTAGACTGTCAGTACAGACTTCTACTGATAGTCATAGATCGCAGTACATAGACGCTTAGAGTTTTCGAGTTCTTTATGTGTTTCATGTGGTGTAAGTGTACCTATAGAAAAGTCCTGTTTGGAGTTCAATAACAGTAGAGTAAAGGGTTTATTGGGTTAAAACTCTAAATAATGAATATGTACCCTAATGTACAAACAAATATAAAATATTCACAATTGAATAATCTTTTTTAATTTGTCACAATTGTATTTACGAGTATGAAGCATTTTTATATTTTAATAGAAATATTGAATCTATTGGTATACTCGTAGATAAAGTTTCAATTATCAGTATCACTTAAAATGGTTGTGACAAAAATTTCTTAACCTTCAAATGCTTGTTCAAGTAAGCTACGTTGCTACCTAGTTTCATGTAGATATTAATTTAAATGTTTTTATTTTATTATTGTTTTAACACTGCCAACACTAAAACTCCTTTAAATAATTTTGTATTGTTATAAATCAAACCATTAACTTAGGTTTTTCAGACGTTCACCATATGTTTAATTTATTTGTAGCTCTCAAAGTCTTCCTTTCAATATTTTCCTAAATTAAATTATAACTTATGTTCTATTTCAGTAGATATAAACACACATGATCTACAAGATTCTTTACTACTAATTCCAAATATTAAAAATCCAATCAGTTTAAATGGGTGCACGAAACTTGCGTGCTTCGAGCGAAATCGCCACAATATTATATGTATTTCTGTACAGAAGCATCATACATTTTGACAGGTGCACCGTGACCGAATTGATTGTGTTAAGTTAACCCATGTTCTATGGGATTCAGTCGACCCCAAATATGTTTAAAAGTTTGGCGATATACATAATAATACAGTGAGTAAACTATATAGCTTATATTATTAAATTAATACTCAAAGAAGGAGTTTGTATTGTTTATCGCCTATAACGTACATGCAAAATAGACTTGACCTACTGGTTATTCGTTTACTAGACCATGTCGTTGGTAAGAATGGTCAATGACACGTAAAGTGGCATATCAAAATAAGTTGTTTAATAATATACACGTACAGATTTAAATGTTGTTCTGTAATTTGTATTTCGATAAAACAATTGAATATTTATATATATTTATCGTTACGTAAGGTCGTCATTAGTTTGTAGACTAACTGTAAATATAGTTACTTTATTGTATAAAGAAATAAATGATTTTTGTACAAATGCCCTTGTGTTTTATTTGTATTTTATTGAATGAACAAAGCAGCATACGAACAGCTACGTTGTAGTGAGTGGTCATTGCAGTCCATAGATATTTATTATGTATACTTTAATATGCTGAAGAGTGTGTTTGTTTGAACTCGCTAATCTCAGGAACTGCTGATTCGAGAAAAAAAATTTTTGTGTTGAATAGTCCATTTACTGGGAAAGCTATAAATAACACCATGCTATGGCTAATACCAATGTCCAAGCGGACGAAGTCGCGGGCGGCGGCTATGTCATTAAAGTTGCGCTGCTCCTCCGAAACATGATAGCCGCCTCATGTGGCTCACCACACTATGGTAAAATATTTTAATGTAGCAAGGCGCAATTACTTCAGTGTGGCTGTGGTAGTTACTTCCTGAACATGCACCATACAATTACCATGTACCAAATTATTTTATTTTCTAGTTTTTTTATAACTAACTAGCCTTACGCCAGCGACTTCGCCCGCATGGACCCGTTTAATGGGTCTCCGTAGGATAAAAAATAGCCTATGTGCTATTCCAGACTTTATTACTATATTAAAATCATAGGCGTTTAGCCAGTTGCTTCAACCGCGTTGACCCTATTACCCGTTTTCACGTAGGAATGAAGCATTTTCCCGCGGTAAAGAGTAGGGGTGAATGTAGCTTTCTAATGGTGAAATAATTTTTGAAATCGGAACAGTAATTTATGAGTTAACATACAAAAATACAAATCTTTCCTCTTTATAATAATTATGTATGCCTCTATACACATTTCAAGTATAATTTGTGCCAAGATTCATTATCATATACAGATAAAAAAATTCAGCTCTCATAATAAGACTCTACTCTCTCGAACTCTAAACTATTCAAATTCTTGTATATATCGCAGTGATATGATAAAAACAGGGATTTGGTCAATTCCCTAAGGGATTTGATCAAATCACGGAGGATGTTAAAATAACAATACGATTTTATCTTTTCCCTAAACAAATCTAGTGAATTGAACAAAATGAATGACCAAGAAAACCACTGTATGATTGTAAGAAAACCACTGCTCTATTCTTAATCCAGAAGCTACAGGGACCTATCAGAAATACCTAGCTGGATTATTATGAAAGTCCAGAGACGTATTCTGCTTTATTTTTTACAGTTTTTATTTTTTATCTTTTTTTTAAGCAGCGATGGTCGAACTATAGAGACCGCGATTTCCGGAGACATCGAGTTCAAATTCTCGGCAGGCACTTTTGTAATGTGTTAATCGCTGTAAAATATTGTGTTATTTAATTAATTACGATGTTTTTCACCGTTGTCCATGCCTAAGAGAAACTTATAATTTCTCGAAGGCACGATGTCCACCATTCCGCACTTGGCCAGCGTGGCGGACTATGGCTTAAAACCCTTTCACTTGTGAGAGGAGACCTGTGCCCAGCAGTGTTTTTGTTAAATAGTGTCTCACACGATCAGCTGTCACGTGTGACCATTATCAACCTATAGCCATTCTGTTATCTCAAATATATTATTATGTTTTTTTAAAAGAGTTTTTTGTTTTTTTTTCGCTGCCATTTTTTCTCTCAGCTCAACATCTAGCCCAAACGGGCACCTAAAAAAATGACATTCATTAAGAGAATATTTTGTGTTCCTAATATGAAATAAATATTTTTTCTTTCTTTCTTTCTTAAAAAAAATCTTCTTTACTTGTAATGTCATTGTATAAGCTCTATTTCTTTATAATGTAACATAATTCCTGTATTGACAAAACAGTAATTCATTTGAGTACATAAGATTATCATTTAATCAGCTCCACGCTGGCATGTTTGATGAGTACAGTCAAAGAAAAAAGCGTTAATGTAAAATAAACATTAAAAAACTAAAAAACACACTTTTTTGAAAATACGAACTAAAAAGTAATAAATAAAAAGAAAGCGTGGGGTGCATGATGTCAATAGTATCTCAAAAAGCACCCCACGTTTTTTTACAGTAAAATACATTTACTTGTTATTTTTTACTTTTTAGTTCGTATTTTTTAGTTTTTAAATTTTTACAAAATTTGTAGAGCTCTTCTTCTTGATCTAGAAACTATTCAGTTTGTCTAAAATAAATATCTTAATATCTCAGCATCATGAAGGCAAAACTAGAAGAAAGACGAAAACTACAGGTACACATTATTTGTGTCTTCAAACAGTTTTATCATCGAGTATACAGATGAGTTTTCTTTAAAATAAAGTCTTGTGTAAACTGCCACGCTGGAACAAACTATCCGACTTTTAACTGTTTATTCTAGTTTTACTTAGTTGTTGTAAAATACGCCATTATTTGTTTAGTATTACTTCCGTCATCGAGTTCTGGACCAGTACCCAGCCTTAGAAAAAGGTGAAAAGTGGAAATAAATAATAGTAGTATTTTGTAGGTGGTAGAACTATTATGGTTCGCCCGGGGAAGTACCACCGCTGCACCCACTTCTAACGTGAACCAATTCTATGGTGTTTCGGTGAAAAGGTGCAGTTGACAGCCACACATACATGAGACGACCACCAGCCTCCGGAGTAGCAGCGCAAATGCATACGACCTCAGACAAGACTTACCTATGCTTGCTTGAGGTTGTGTGCAGATGTTCATGGGCTGCAGCGACCATTTAGCACCACGCGGCCTGCATGCTCGTATGCTACTCCATTCCAATAAAAAAAAATCCTTTTCAACTTTGACAACTTCTTTGCACATTTTTCACTGACCTCTTTTTACTACTCTCGCCATCTTAGTAATTCCTTTCATACACCGTTGATTCATTGGTCACTTCGATCACTTCATCATCATTCAATCTCCTTACGTTACACTACTCGAATTACAATAATCATAATCATAATCTTTATTTGGTCTATTTTTGGCTTAGACTAAGAATAATGTACTATTTTTGGGTACAATAATTTCAAATGACATAAATATGTACATAGATATAAGCTCCAAAAATGTTCCAAACAACAATGTACTTATAATAATCAGTGGAGTTTTGACGGAAAGTCGAAAAAGACATATTGTGCTCTTGTTTTATTTTCATTTTCTTGGTGTATTTTTGATTTATATCGGATAAAGTTGATGGCATTTTGTTTGATATAGGTTAATTACAGTGCACTAGTGTTTGAGAAATAGAATTAAAATGTACTTAAACACTATAAAATTTTCCATTAATACATTAACATTTTTATTATAAAAGTCTTTAATACATAATATATATTTATTTTTGTTAAATTTATACACAAACCATTTTATTTTATTTCTATGGTTATATGTCCCAGCCAGTCTAATAATTAAAAACCTATTTCTAAGTACATGTGACACGTATGTGTAAGGTTAAGGCTGTTTATAACATGTAAATACTATAATTTAATTGTAATTTATCGAAGCGCGCATTATTCGGCGGCTAGCGTAGAACGCAAGCGGTCTATGCAGCTAAGCCAAACGGGCGCGGTCGGGTGTGAGATGGGTGACCGCTAGTGGCAAAAAAATTCATGCGCGTTTCCGTGCTTCGAAGGGCACATTAAGTTGTCGGTCCCGGTTGTTGTCGATAGATAACAGTCGTTAAACGTTGTCGGAGGCCTTATGGGCGGTTTGAAAACATCCGACAGCGGGTTGGCCCCTAACCCGCATCTCCACCAACCCGCATTGGAGCAGCATGGTGGAGTAAGCTCCAGGCCTCCCCAATAATGAGGAGAGACCGGTGCCCAGCAGTCGGACGCAAAAAGGGTTGCAGCCAATTGTAATTTATCAATTAGCTCCTGATCCTACTATAATAATAAATTACTGAGGCCTGAGCTAAAAAGATATGATGCATCTTATCATTTTAGAGTTTAGAGGCACATCGCTAAATTATTACCTCACTTATCACTATGTTTTACGACGACACTAGAAAGAGTGCGTCTTCAAAAATTCATTTGGTCCTTCGAGCCGAATTCATTATCTTCTTTATCTTCTTGTTTCATGTGTTAATGGTGGGAGCATAAACAACTTATAGATTCTCCACAATACAAACGTCAGCGTGATTCAGGATTTATTGGAGCGCCATCTATTTTCGAACTTTTGAAAGTCCTAAACTTATAAAAATAAAATAGGTAGTAGTAGTAGGTAGGTACACAATGTGTACGTGCACTTTTCTGCACTAATATTATAAATAGGGAAGATTTGATTGTTTGTTTGTTTGTTTGTTTATTTGTTTGTACCTATAGAATAGGCTCTGAAACTACTGGATTTGAAAAATTATTTTACTATTAGAAGCCCACATTATTCAGGATGAACATAGGCAACTTTTTATCGCTGGAAAATTCTTAATTCCTACGGGCAACGGTCAATAGGGTCCAAGCGGTTGAAGCAATTGGCTAAACGCCTATGATTTTAATATAGCAATATATCGTCTTACGTCGTAATTCAAATGTATGGAAAAAAGTTAGAGATATAGTCGGGAATAGCACATAGGCTATTTTTTATTCTACGGCGACTCATAAAATCGGTACAAGGGGGCGAAGTAGTTTTTAATAATTTTGAAAAAAAGTGGTAATCGATTGGGGCAAGATCTGGAGAGTATGATTGGTGAAGCAGAGGTTGCAGTCGGAACTCCTCTATTTTGGCGACCGTTTGATGTGCAGTGTGTGGTCTAGCGATGTGGGTTAGAGCAATTCACCAGTCTCGGTTGTTTAATGGCGAGCTATTCCATCATTATTTCATAAGTTATTTTCAAATAGGCAAAATATTATTAAAGTAAATGGTTGCTTTGCTTTCTTAAGTTTTGAACTTACATAAGGCTCTTTTTAATTATTGCTCTTTTTTATTTGAATGGAGTAGCAGACGAGCATGCAGGCCACGTGGTGTTAAGTGGTCTCTGCAGACCATGGACATATACATACAACCCCAAGCAAGTATAGGTAAGTCTTGTCTGAGGTCGTATGCAGTTGCGCTGCTACTACGGAGGCTGGTGGTCGCCTCATGTAAGTGTGGACGGCAACTGCAGCTTTCCACCGAAACACAACAGAGTTGGTTCACGGCAGAAGTGGGTGCAGCGGTGGTACTTCACCGGGCCCATAATAGTTCTACCACCTCTCTATACAAACAACATAACATGAAACTTACATCTTTCATAGAAATAATTAGATCTGTTTCAGCGTTTTACTGACTGCGCCGACCTGCTAAAAATCGCACTGTTAGGTACAAAGGTACAAGTCCCTGTAGCTTCGGGATTAAGAATAGAGCTAAGGTATCCCCTGCCTAATCGTAAGAGGCGGCTAAAAAAGGGGGCTTCCAGGGTTGCGGGTGGTGAGAGTGGGAGCTCGACCCGTCCAGCCAGCAGCCCCGGGAAGGACGGCGGTGTGTGCGTGGCCGCATGCCGCCGTAAGCATCGGAAGGTGCAGGAGAGCACATCTGCTCTCCCAAGCATGGGCCTGTTCCAGGGCGCCGCGTGTGGAGGACACCGGTGCGTTCCACGGGAGATCCCGGAATCCTCCTCACGCGCAAAGGCAGGCCACCGAGGGGGTTTTAGTGAGGTCAAATCCCACATAACCTCGGTATCCTCACACTCCTATCACACTCTCCTATAACTCACGGTATCCTCTCCCAAGGTGCTCCTTATAAATTCTATAAAATAAGGATTAATTTATAAAGAGTACTAAAGAAACAGCGCGACCGGGTCGACCGACCGATTCATGCTGTATCTCGGTTGTGGGTCGCGGTCGCTAAGAACCGACTGCCACCTCGTAGGCGAGTTCTAAGGGTTAGAGCATCCTACTACTATTATAAAGGCGAAAGTTTGTAAGTATGGATGTATGGATGTATGGATGTATGGATGTTTGTTACTCTTTCACGTAAAAACTACTGAATGGATTTGAATGAAACTTTACCACAATATAGCTTATACATCAGAATAACATATAGGCTACAATTTATAAAGATATTGTGTGAATTGTCCAAAATATGACGATAAGTGTCAAGTAAGTAGGAAAAAATCTACCATCTGCGAGCTATTCTGGCATGCGCCGCCAAAACCGCTAGAGGTACACCTATGTAATGTATGATGTTAATGTTTATCTTATATAGTCCTACAAAAAAGCCGGTCCACGGTACTTCAGAAGGGACTTCACTTTATGCTAATGATCCTCTCTAACGCGGGTGAAACCGCGGGGCACAGCTAGTCATAAATATTGACATCCGTTAACGCATGCAGTTATCTTCGTTCATCGATGCCTCTACCCAATGCCATATCAAATACAATATCCAATGTAGTATATGTGAACGAAGTGATGCTTTGTTGTCTCGCGGGCAAAGGATCGCTCCCTCGGGTCAGTTAGCTGGTGATAATAGGTAAGGACGCGTGCGGTGAATGTGTGGCAAGAGCCGATATAATAGTACCTAGTGAGTGAGTATCTGTGGTATCCCAATAAGAACATCCTACGGTAACAATTTCAGATTAAAATATTTTCCTGTTGTATACTTTTAAGAACTCAAGTTTCAGAGGGGTTTAGTTTTTGAACTTAATGTTTATTATTTTTGTTTAATACTAGCCTTCCGCCGACGGCTTCGCCTGCGCTGACACGTTAATGGGTCATGGGTCCCCGTAGGATAAAAAATAGCTTATGTGCTATTCCAGGCTTCATTGCTATATTAAAATCACAGGCGTTTACCCGTTTCCACGTAGGAATGAAGAATTTTCCAGCGGTAAAAAGTAGCCTATGTTACTCAGGGTGAATGTAGCTTTCTAATGGTGAAAGAATTTGAAATGAAATCAGAAAAGTAGCTTTTGAGTTTATTCATTAAAAACATACAATAATACAAATCTCTCCTCTATAATATTAGTATAGATTGTCTGCTTCATATAAATATTAAGTTTTTAACAAAAAAATAGAAACGACTTCAAACGGTAAAAAATAAAATTGTTCAGTACCTACTTCTTCCTGCTTATGGTAATGACTCTTAAAACTACTTTTGGAGTCGGGCCCCTACTAAAATGTCTTACCACTCGTTCTAAATGGGTACCGACGGCGACAGTACAGACAGTGGGATAGGTACCGTCCCTTTTGCTTATGGTAATGACTGTTAAAACTATATTGGAGTTGGTGTCCATTCATAACGAAAGGTAGGTACACTATATTTACTAAGACAGGACATTTACTAAGGGCCCGACTCCAAAAATAGTTTTAAGAGTCATTGCCATAAGCAGGAAGAAGTAGGTACTGAACAATTTTATTTTTTACCGTTTGAAGTCGGTTCTATTTTTTTGTTAAAAACTTAATTTAATTCACTCTTTTTAGTAATTTTAATAATTCTGCACATATGTATATAAGCATAATTGGATTTTTTTTCACTTAACTTTAAAACGTTAAAGAGTTACCTTTTATAATCATGTTTTCTAATAGCCATCTTATAGCCTGAAAGAATACTACTATCAGTCCACCTGAACATATAAATTAATGAAAGAATTTGCTCTCAGCTCCTAACCGTTGAGGAGTTGTACCTCCAATCATAAGCTTAGCAACATGAGGTGATAATTACCGGACATAAAAATTTGTATTATGTTAAAAAATATGACTAAAAGAATGTGTCATCATCAGATTTTGCCATGGTGACAGTTGGACCACCTCAGGAATGTAAGATTTCCAACAAATACCATTTATTGAAAGAATTTGCTCTCAACTCCTAACCGTCATAGTACCTTCCATCATCAGCTCAGCAACATGATATGATTATAATTATACACAAATGCCTGTTTTGCTTAAGTAAAAATATGAAAATCATTTGTTGTTCTATAAAATTTGAATGTTCCCTTCGATTTCTCTGGGATACCATCATCAGACTTTGACTTGGTGACAGTTGGACCACCTCGGGAATGTAAGATTTGGAATAAAAAACTATTTATTGAAAGAATTTGCTTTCAACTCCTCACTGTTGCAGTACCTTCCGTCATCAGCTCAGCAATATGAGATGATGATTACTATGCACAAATATCTCTTATGCTTCAGAAAGTATAAGAAAATCATTGTGTGTGCCTATAAAATTTGAGAGTTCCCCTCGATTTCCCTGGGATCCCATCACCAGATCCTGATTTGGTGACAATGGGACCACCTCGGGAGTATAAGTATACGAACAAAAAAAGAATTTTGAAAATCGGTCCACAAACGGCGGAGTAATCGGTGAACATATATAAAAAAAATACATACAGCCGAATACAGTACCTCCTCCTTTTGGAAGTCGGTAAAAAGAAAGTGCTGATTTCCTTCAGCCATTGTAACTATACGTAATAAAAGCCAGCATCTCGGCACCAGTGAATGTAGGCGTTCATCACGTCACCCGTCGTGCTACTATCTGGCAACAAATAAATTAAAGATAACAATATGTATCGACGGCGCACATGATATTCTTAACTATAACAGTGAGATCGGTCTGTTTGTCTTTACGGAACCATTCATTTAAAATTGGACTTGGCATCACTTTAAGAATCCCACTTAAGGGAACAGCTATCTCCCCATTATTCGGGAGGTCTAAAGCATACTCCACCACGCTACTCCAATGCGGGTTGCTGGAGATGGGAGTTTATGGCCAACACGCTGTCGGGTATTTTCAAACCTCTCATAATGTCTCCGATAAGGTTTAACGGTTGTTATCTGTCGATGGCAACGGGACTGACGCGACGGCTAAACATGCCCTGTGAAGCACGGAAATTTTCCACTAGTGGTCGCCCATCTTATACCCGATCGCGCCCATTTGGATTAGCTGCGTAGGTCGCTTGCGTTCCACGCCTCAGCGCGGGCCACGGGCATCCTATTAAAATAGGCCTTTTTTATATAAATAAACCGAACAAAAAGGCAGACGGACTGCGTGGTGTTAAGCGATCACCGTCACCTATGGACACGGGAACCCCAGGGAAGCCACCCGAGCCGAGCACTCGGCTTTGGAGGAAAGCTTTTTTTATAGTTTTCTTGAAGTACCCCATGTTATAGTCCACTGGAAATGCCTCAGCTGGAAGGTTATCCCATAACTTACACGTCCGTGGTAAAAAGGAGCGTGCAAAGCAGACTGTGGAAGACCGCCACGGTTTCAAATGATGCCGGTGGATCTTTAACCTTCGCCTGGTGGTATAATCGTGAAATGGTGACGTAGGCATCAATTTGAAAAGTTCCTCGGAGCACTGAACATAGTAAAGTTGGCCATGTCTAGAAACTTTTTAACGACCCACTTCTGGGCACTCACCAGGCCCAAGGCAGGTTGGTAGAAACTTGTCTAAAAAGCTTCTTCAGTCTGTGTAACTCTAATTATGAGGGGGAATATGAGGGGAATAAAGGAATTAATACTCGTAACTTGCTCTATACTCTTATTGTTTTGACTTTATGTAGGTTTTATAAAGGCTACCAAAGCTGCGAATGTTTTATTAAGGACTTGATTCGACTATGGATGGCCTAAACTGTTCATGATTATGAGAACTGGATGGGATTGTTATATATTTGCCTAGGACATTAAAAACGTTTAAAAAAATTAATTATCCAGAAAGAAGCGGATGGAGATAATGTTTATGCTTGAATTGACGTACGGATCCGAGCACCTTGAATCCCAAAGTAGTCTTTGCTTAGGAATCTTATTTTTATTTTATTTGAAAAGAGTAGCAGACGAGCATGCAGGCCACGTGGTGTTAAGTGGTCGCTTCAGCCCATGGACATCTACATACAACCTCAAGGAAGCATAATAAGTCTTGTCTGAGGTCGTATGCAGTTGCGCTGCTACTCCGGAGGCTGGTGGTCGCCTCATGTAAGTGTGGCCGGCAACTGCACCTTTCCACCGAAACACAGTATAATTGGTTCACGGCAGAAGTGTGTGCAGCGGTGGTAGTTCCCCGGGCGAACGATAATAGTTCTACGACCTACCAAAATTTCTTCCTTAATTAATTCCTTAAGATTCCTAAGCAAAACTGGGACAAAACACTGTTCAAAAGTATTGTCGCTAATTGGAAAGTAAACAAGAGATGTATTCAGTAATCGAGTATGCTTGTCTTGTATAATATAATCTGTTGTAGAACTAGGAATTATAAGATAAAGTTATAACAATTCTCCCTGCAGAAGCGTTTGTGCCATTTGAGTGAGGTCTCGTCATTCTGTATCGTTATTTTAAGCTTATTTATAGCTTTATTTTATAGCTTTATATAAAAAATAGTGTATTAAAATGGAGGGTGATTCTATGAATATATCGGCGTACATAAAGCAAAGTGCGGCAGCTATGTGCAGTAAGTACCTATAAATAAAAGAAAGTGATGCGAATTCAAAGCTTGTACAGTTGTATTTTTTTTTCAATTAAACGGAGTAGATATCTAATCGTAGTCCCTGCAGTTTCGGGATAAAAATTTGGGCTACGGTATCTTCTACCTGATCGATACAAAAGTGACGAATAAAGGGGGCCTTCCGGGTTTGCGGGTGGCGAAAGTGGGAGCCGTCCAGATAGCAGCCCGGGAAGTATGGCGAGAAGTGCGTGCCCGCATGCCGTCGCATTCACTGGAAGATGCCGGAGAGCACCATGGCTCTCCGGATAGTGGGCTTGTTTTGGAGCGCCGCGAGTGGAAGACACCGGTGTGTTGCTCTGGTGATCACAAAGTTCTCCCCATGTGCTAAGGCAGGCCGATTGGTGTTTAGTGCACTAAATCTCTCACATAATCCGGTATCCCTCCTAAGGTCGTACCCCAGACCTTTGAAGGTTCCCCAGGATACAAAAATGGCGCATTTAAAAATAAAACGCACATTAATTCCACCGAAACAAAATAGAATTGCTTTACAGCGGAAATTGGTTTAATGGTAGTACTTTCCAAGTAGGTACCCTACATCCCAGGTACGAAGTATGAATGTTCTGCACCCTAGATAAGATGATTTGCTTGACATAACTCAAAATGACTCCACGAATTAAGATGACTTACAAAAATATTCGAAAAGAACTTGTTTCAACTTTTGAATTAGCGGATGTGAGCAGAAGCGTGGTGTTCTCTAGGCGCCTAACGTAAAATGCTGCGCAAATTAATGCTTGTGAATTATAAGTAAAAACTTCTTTTTCGACAGGAAAAGTATCACCACTTTGATGTCCACAGCGAAAAAAAATTATTTTGTGTATTGTTGAATACATGTGTTACTCTCGTTCATACTTTTGTGTCCACCATTCTGTCCCTAGAAGTAACGAATAAACGCTTTTAACGGGACACGTACGCTATGTACTTTGTGTAGATATCCATTGACTGACTGACAACCTGCGTGGCGCAATGGTTACCATGCCCCATGCCGGACTGCCAATCGAAGGGTCCCGGGTTTGATTCCCGGCGAAACAGAAAGAATGATGAGTTTAATTCCTGTTCTCGGTCTGGGTGTTTCTGTTTCTGTGTGTGTGTCAATGGTACCCACGACACAGGGTATACCTATACTACTGTGGGGCTATGAGTGTGAATCGTTATTTATTGACTGCAGTGACCATCTCATGCGTGCTACCCTTTGTCATTTTGTTAGGACAGGGGTTGGGTACCCAAGTACCCACGGGTATGTCCCCACTATAGTCGGTCTCGGTTGTTATCAATAGATAGATCGTTAAGCCTTGTGGGCCGGTTTGAAAATATCCGACAACGTGTTGGTAACTAACCCACATCTCCACCAATGCGCATTAAAGCAGCGTGGTGGAATAAGCTTCAGGTCTTCGCAATATTGGGAGACCTGTGCCTAACACTGGGACTGAAGGACCAGGGCATAGCCATTCCAAAGCTTTGATACGAGGATATGATCGGAGTTATGCTGAAGAGCTATTAACGCACGGTAAAGTCCTTACTGAACACTGTAAGCTCGGAAGACATATGTCGCTTTTAGGACTAAGTCCAACCGACACGTGCAGATATTGCGCGAGAGCGAGACACCACGCCACCTCCTTTTAAATTGTGGTGCGCTAAACCACAAGCGTAGCATTCATCTTGGGAGGCACGTGCTGCTGCCAGATGAAGCCAAACAAATCACCGTCCATAAAATCCTAGCCTTCATCAAGACTGTCGGGTTGGACGGTGATCTGTAACCTGGCTACGGGTACAAACAATCTTTATAGGTTGAAGTACCCTAGGCTGATACAGCCCGAGCCCCTTTATTCAAATTAAAAAAAAAAAACACTGGGACGCAAGAAGGGTTGCAAGCAATAAAAAATATCATATCTTTCCACAGTTGCATATCTCACTGGACTGACCGGCTTTGTCTATGCGTGGCCGTCCTACACTGTCACCGGGTTCAAATCCAACGAGACCGTGCTCGACTACCAGATGACCACGTGGGAGGTGTCCTTGCTGGGCAGTATGACCAATGTTGGCGGCTTGGTCGTCACGCCCGTCTGCGGATACCTGGTGGATAGGCTTGGAAGGAAGTACTCCGCTATGCTGTTTGGACTGCCATTCGTGGTGAGATTTTTTTTATTTGAATGAAGTAGCAGACGAGCATGCAGGCCACGTGGTGTTAAGTGGTCGCTGCAGCCCATGGACATCTACATACAACCTCAAGCAAGCATAGGTAAGTCTTGTCTGAGGTCGTATGCGGTTGCGCTGCTACTCCGGAGGCTGGTGGTCGCCTCATGTAAGTGTGGCCGGTAACTGCACCTTTCCACCGAAACACAACAGAATTGGTTCACGGCAGAAGTAGGTGCAGCGGTGGTACTTCCCCGGGCGAACGATAATAGTTCTACCACCTACAGAACTGTTTGTGACCTTTTTCTATAACTTTAATGTCTCACTGCACAGTCCTACTTTCAAAATTAGGAGGGATTAAGGCCACCAGAGTGGTACATACCGCGGTGTCCGACACGGATACAACGGGTTCAAATCCTCGGCGCGCTCCCCTGACTAAGATGTGCGTAAAGTAAACGTTCATAATGTCCTCGTACTAGTACTCGTCATTTCATAGAAAAACGGCCAAAAGTTACTCTTTTTGTATGAATGACGAGAATAGGGACGCTGACGAAAATCGACGATAATACGGACGTTCACTCTGTTTATTAATGTTTTCTTAAATGACACTAGCCTTCCGCCAGCGGCATCGCCCGCGTCGACCCGTTTTATAGGTTCCCGTAGGATAAAAACCATCATATGTCCTTTCCCAAAGTCCACTCTATCTTTGTTCCAAATTTCATTAAAATGACTTTAGTAGTTTAAGCGGGAAACGTAGCAGACAGACAGACATACAGAGTTACTTTCGAATTTATAATATTAAGTAGGGATTTAAATATTTTTTTTGTTATTCCTGAGAGAAATTCATAATTTCTCGAAGGCGTGATGTTCACGTAATGTTAATCCATGCAATCATCTGATCCTAAACATCTTTAGACACAATTTCGCATGAGATTCTGTCATTCTGTCTTTAGAAGTAACAACAATAGTGTATGCGATATCAGGCTTAGATAAAATTATTTTCTTCAAAGGCTTCAACTTTTAGAGTTGTCGTGAAAATTCGCCTGCAGACACGAAGGGCGTATAATCATAATTTTGAAGGAAGTAGCGTCGATCGAGTGGTTAACTAACTAACCCTTTGCCAAACTGGTGACCCCGACGTGATCACGGGAGATCTCCTGCCGGGCGAGGTGGTCATGCCCGGGGAGCGGCCGCGCTCCAACTGACTCCATTCGGAGCTTGTATATATGCTCGGATATTCAGAAAACTTCGATAGCGTGATTCAGGAATACCCGTGGCGCCATCTCTTGATGAGTAGCGGAAGGTCGCTACAGGGCTTTCAAAACGTTAGCCTCTATTGATTGGAATTGTATTTTTGAAGTTATACTTCTTTAGGCGCGTTATGAAAAACTGATGAGAGTGAAATTTCAAGATGCGCGCGCATCACTGTAACACAAAATTAACAAGATGAAGTTGCCCACTCAACCGAATAGCTACCAACGAAATAGAAATAAAACCTCTCTTAGTCGCGCATGTTGGTACGCTTGTCGCCTCTGATCACTGTTTTCATATTTATTTATAATATAATATTTATCCACATGGTTTTAGTTTTTACAGTCACAACACGTGTTTTATTTTCATACAAGTGCGAATTATATATGTGGCAATAAAATATATTCAGTAGTGATTTAAATTGAATATTTGGATTATTATTTAAGACAGGACAACGTCAGTCGTATTTGTCAACCGTTGGTGCGTCTCTGGTTTCGGCGTGTCGTTCAAAAATTTGACACACATGAAATATTCAGAGAGCTAAGCAATGAAAACTTGCAAACAATTTTCTAATAATATTTTATTTCAATTACGTCACATCAGCTCAGTGTTTGAAATCCATAATGTACTTTTGCCCCCACGATACCTATTAAAAAAATAAGCATTGATCATCAGTTATAAAAATATTTAAGGAATGGCGAAAGTTGTGAATGATTTTTTATATGAAAACTCTTGAACTAGCAAAATGATAGTTACTATTTTTAACGACTTTCATACGTGATTGATTACACGTGTCTACATGACTGAAGACCGTGAAACTTATCTTTAATTGACATACTGCTTGCTTCTAAATTTTCTGATTTTAGAAAAGTACTTGCAGTGAATATTTCATTTTAAATTGAGGTAAGCACCTTCTGCGCCAATTGTTACCAAATCCTGCTGACTGACAAAAAATATTATATACTCCACCAATTTGACAGAATATAATTTTTGTACTTTTTTGTCGTTTACCTCTCGGAATAGATCTCGAATAAAACTTTAAAACGACATCTTTCATAAAAAAAATTCAATGACAGTTTATTGAACAGTAACCTAAAAACTTTTTTAATAGTCTTCATATATTTGTTGTAGGTAAGTATATTATTGTACCATGTTGGTAGTTTCTCCAAGAAACTAAGCGCACCGCGCATGGAGGATATCAGCACGTTCTACTGGAGATACCGGAGCCCTTTCTGCGCTGGCAGGCCACTGAGGAGGTTTTAGTGCGGTACAAATCCTACACAACCCGGTATCTCTCCTCAATCTGACACGTACCTTGCGAAGATTCCGTCCCGAAAACATAATTTAAGCATTAACAATATGAGATACGGTGTCCCCCAGGTAATCATAAAAGGAGATTAAGTAGAAGGTTTCAGGTCTTAACATGGCTATAGTGGGAACTTAGACCAACAGCCACGGGAAAAACGACGCGGCGACGGCGTGTTGGGCCGCACGACTATAGGCACAGCTACCTACATTGCTCTCCCAAGAGCACATTTGTAACGCCGCGCATGTAAGACATCGGTAGGTTTCGCTGAAAATCCTGTTCAGTGGGTTTTAGTGAGGTTGAAATGTTAAATAAATACATAAGTCGCTGTATCTCTCGGGCGTTGCCTCAGATTATCATCAATAAATAATATTCAGGACATGGCACTGCAACGCGATACTAGATTTACTCAAAATATTTAATTAAAAAGTAAAAGTCCTTTTATAATTTTATCCTAATTAATTATTTGCATGCAATTAAAAACTATTTTTTAATGATGCCAAAGAAGTATAACTTCTCACGCGCGTACATAAGTACACGCACCCATTTTTTTAATAGTCTTCATATATTTGTTGTAGGTAAGTATATTATTGTACCATGTTGGTAGTTTCTCCAAGAAACTAAGCGCACCGCGCATGGAGGATATCAGCACGTTCTACTGGAGATACCGGAGCCCTTTCTGCGCTGGCAGGCCACTGAGGAGGTTTTAGTGCGGTACAAATCCTACACAACCCGGTATCTCTCCTCAATCTGACACGTACCTTGCGAAGATTCCGTCCCGAAAACATAATTTAAGCATTAACAATATGAGATACGGTGTCCCCCAGGTAATCATAAAAGGAGATTAAGTAGAAGGTTTCAGGTCTTTACATGGCTATAGTGGGAACTTAGACCAACAGCCACGGGAAAAACGACGCGGCGACGGCGTGTTGGGCCGCACGACTATAGGCACAGCTACCTACATTGCTCTCCCAAGAGCACATTTGTAACGCCGCGCATGTAAGACATCGGTAGGTTTCGCTGAAAATCCTGTTCAGTGGGTTTTAGTGAGGTTGAAATGTTAAATAAATACATAAGTCGCTGTATCTCTCGGGCGTTGCCTCAGATTATCATCAATAAATAATATTCAGGACATGGCACTGCAACGCGATACTAGATTTACTCAAAATATTTAATTAAAAAGTAAAAGTCCTTTTATAATTTTATCCTAATTAATTATTTGCATGCAATTAAAAACTATTTTTTAATGATGCCAAAGAAGTATAACTTCTCACGCGCGTACATAAGTACACGCACCCATTTTTTTGTTTATTGTTAATCCTTCACGGGACGATGTGGTGGCACAGCGACAAAGTTCCTTTTAATAAATTTAAAAAAAGATGAGAAATGTATGTTGTACGCTCGTCTGATATAGGTACTACTGCGCTATAAAAATCATCAAATAAACACATTTTTTAACATTCCACTGTCTAGGTTTATTCAATGCGCCAATGACTGATAACCGCAAGGTGATTTCAGATCTTTGTTATCATATAGTTAGGTTTATCTCTGCAATCTAGCGATAATAAACATCTTCAGCTCATATAATTATGCATGAGAGTTATTATCCGTTTTTAGCAGCATTAACACTACTCTAGGACCTCAGTCTATTATAATAACTATTATATACAATAACTTTTATATAGCTATAGAACGCATTAGAATTAAGTAATTCTGTAATGTTTTATAGTTTTTATAGAATAAAATAAATAAAATAAAATAAATAAATAAATAAATAATAATAAAGAATAGTATGAACTTTTAAATACTAGCGGCCGCCCGTGACATCGTCCGCGTGTGTTTTAGTTTTAGAATTTTTCTAAAACAAAAGTGGCCTATGTTACTCCTTATTACATTAGCTACATGTAAGTGAAAGTCCCATCAAAATCGGTCCAGCCGTTTCAGAGATTATCTGGAACAAACAGAGAGACAGACACACAGACATAAATTGTAAAAATTGTTATTTTGTTATACGTACCGTATATACGTTCATATGAACGTAGTAAAAAGCGGTTATTTTAATATTACAAACAGACACTCTAATTTTCTTTATTTGTATGTACAGATTTATGAGTACCTAACTGAGAACACCATAGAAATTTGGAGAACACAGTAAATATTAAATTTTATTTTCAAGTAGTAAGTATTAACTTGCATGCAAGACCGTTTAATACCCAATCCATACTTAATAATATAAATTCGAAAGTAACTCTGTCTGTCTGACTGTCTGTCTGCTACGCTTTCCCGCTTAAACTACTGAAAATTTGGAACACAGATAGAGTGGACCTTGGGAAAGAACATAGAATGGTTTTTATCCTAAGGGAACCTTTAAAATGAGTCCACGCGGGCGAAGCCGCTGGCGAAAGGCTAGTACGAAATATGCACGTAAAAAATTTATTATTTCTGCTTTCTGAACATTACACTTTTTTTTTTCTTCAATTATGGCATCGCAAACTCTGCATTATGCCAGAGTCAAGTGAATTCTTTTGCATCACGTTAATGACGGTTTCGTTGAAACTGGATGAGTAAAGTAAGTGAATCATCAGTAAGTCAGTCAAGTCAGTCAGACATTCAAGTAAAGCGATGGCTTCTTTACCAGAGCGTGACCAATGGAATTTTGAAGGCAAGCTGAAACAACATATTTTCGCACGGTTATGTTATTTCACAACACTCGTGCTCTATAATTAATCTATCTCGAACAAAATACCATCAGATTGATCCGATATAACACAAAAATACACCAAGTAAATGAAAATAAAACAAGAGCACAACACGTCTTTTTCGACTTCCCGGCAAGACTCCGTGTCACATATTAACTTTAATACCTACCTACTTTCAGATATCCTGGGGCATAATATCAGCGACTACAAGCGTGCCTTTAGTGATAGCAGCGATTGGTTTCTCTGGTTTCGGAGCCGCCGGTCAAGTCATCTCATCCATATACATCGGTGAAATTAGCCACGAGTCCATCCGAGGAGCGTTGACCTCAACTACTGTATCGGGGTTCTTCCTGGGTCTTCTCTTTTCATATATACTGGGAGGGTATCTGTCGTACTACCAAGTGGTGTACGTTCACTTGACCCTGTCGATACTGTATATGCTTCTGCTGACGCTGTTGAAGGAGTCACCGGTTTTCTTGATGAAGCAAGGGAAAGAACAGGTTTGTTACAATCTTTCAGAAGTTATTTTGTTACAAACATAACGTAACGTAATAAAGTAACGACAGGTAAAGTCTTTTGTAACATTTCTCCCGTTTACCGTGGTGGAACTTTAATGGTGAAGTTGAGCGGTGAAGTACCGAAAAATGGGGCAATGTATGGCTGTAACCCTTTTTGCGTCCCACTGCTGGGCACGGGTCTCTCCCTATTATTGGGGAGGCCTGGAGCTTACTCCACTACGCTGCTCCAATGCGGGTTGCTGGAGATGCGGGTTAGTGGCCAACCCGCTGTCGGATGTTTTCAAACCGCACATAAGGCCTCCGACAAGGTTTAACGACTGTTATCTATCAACAACAACCGGGACGACGGCTTAACGTGCCCTCCGAAGCTCGGAAACGCGCATGAAATTTTGGCCACTAGCGGTCAATCATATCACATTCGACCGCGCCCGTTTGGCTTAGTTGCATAGATCGTTTGCGTTCTACGCTAGCCGCCGGGCCATGCGCGCTTCCGGCAATGTATTATATAATTAAGGTCGATGTTTTGCGGAAATTTCTAATCTTTGAAAACATTTCTTGCAAATGTTGCTTAGACTTACCCACTTGTATTAACTATTCACCCTATATCTTGGTTCAAAGTACAAGTTGGTTCTTGGTAAAACTTGACTAAACTAACTTTTTTCTTTCCAAAATAAATATAATTCGCTCATTTAAAATATTAAAATGCTGAGACGATTACCTAAATTAAATTTAAATGTAATTAAAATGTTAAAATATTTTCAAGGCAAATAATATGAAGTTTTTTTTCACTTTTCAGGAAGCAAAAAGATCTATAGCATTCTATAGACATGTGGATGTGACCTCTAAAGAAGTAGAAGTCGAGATAGCGAAGATCAAACTGCAGCTTGACCCTAGGATAGACCTGATTTTGGAGGCTAATAATGGTAATATTCGCAAATGAAAAAATCTATTTTAATAAATTAAAAATAAGAGAAAAAATAAAACCTAACGCATTAATCCATGCCTTAGATAATGTAGTATATTGTAAACGAGCATAAATCTAAAGAAAATCATTACTCCGCCTCCGTGGCGTAGTGGGTGATGAGCCGATTGCGAAGCGTGAGGTCGTGGGTTCGAGTCCCACCCAGGACAAATATTTGTGTGATGAACATGACTATTTGTTCTGTGTCTGGGTGTTAATTTATCTATTTAAGTATGTATTTAGAATTATATAAGTATGTTTATCAGCTTTCTGATTACCATAGCACAAGCTCTGCTTAGTTTGGAATCAGATGGTGATGTGTGAATTGTCCAAAGGTATCTATTACTTATCTAAATTATTTCCCTCTTGCTCTTATAACTTTTACCAAAATGAGGCAAAGTTTTGGTTCGAGATGTCTGTTCTATTCTCTAGCAATATAGTTCAATGACTAAGGTTGTGTGTAGATGTCCGTGGGCTGCAGCGACCACTTAACACAATATGGCATGCATGCTTGTCTGCTACTCCATTCGAATAAAATAAATCGGCCAAGTGCGAGTCGGACTCGCGAACATATGGTTCCGTACCATTATATAAAAAAATCACGTTTAATGTATGGGAGTCCCCTTAAATACGTTTATTCTATAAAAAATACTATATTTTTTTATTATAGCGGCAACAGAAATACATCATTTGTGAAAATTTCTAATGTCTAGCCATCACGGTTCATGAGATACAGCCTGACGACAGACAGATGGACAGTCGGACGGACAGCGGAGGCTTAGTAATGGTTCCGTTGGCAACCTTCGGTACGGAAGCCTAAAAACGTTGCGAAATTATGTTGTAGACCGCAATACTAAATACGCTCATTTATATCTTAAAAGACCACAAATTTTACAGCTAAAGATCCTAGTCTCTAGAACAGTACCTAAGGTTTTTAAGCGACATAATGTATCTTCGGGATATAACCTAGCTTTTAAGCTTATATTTACACATGCATACATTTCAGATCCGAACGCAGCAGAAAAATTTATCAGCATACCAGCGCCGGAGGAGAAAGCTGAATCAGTATGGACATTTTTAAGTAAGTTTAAAATCACTTGTAAATAAGGAATAAGAAGGCTTTTCAAGTCCTAATTTAACAAGGACATGGTAATCAAATAATCCTTATTGTTTGCTAGCTAAAGAAGACATGTACGATAAGCTTAACGTATACTTACCTTATATACCGTATACCTTAATCTATACTAATACAGACTCGTATTATAAAGAAGAAAGATTTGTATTTTTGTTTGTTTGTGATGAATAAATCGAAAAATTACTGTTCCGATTTCAAAACTTCTTTCACTATTAGAAAGCTACATTCACCCTGAGTAACATAGGCTGCTTTATTCCTACGTGAAAACGAGTAATAGGGTCAACGCGGTTGAAGCAACTGGCTAAACGCTTATGATTTTAAGATAGCAATGAAGTCTGGAATAGCACATATGCTATTTTTTATCCTACGGGGATCCATTAAATGGGTCGCTGGCGGAAGGCTAGTTCATTAATAAAACCAGTGTTTATAAACTTCTGCTAACTTATATGTTGGAACAAAACAAATATATTTTATTTAACTTATAACACTTGATTTTTATAAGGTGTTTTGAAGAGGTTTGCTTTTGGTTTGGTTTGGTTACTTTTTTTTATTTTCTTTGTATACGTATCTTTTTATACGAGGGAGCATTTTGTTTCATATACTTAGGCTATTTATTTGCAATACCCGATTGCTGTAGAATTAAAATAACATTGCAATTGATTGAAGCGAAAACTATTCGATTTATCTTCAAAATTAAACCAGACTCATTCTAGTGAAGTATGTAACCATCGTATAACGTATAGCCACTACCGTCCCTATAACAAAATTTGCGAATCAAAATTGCGATGGAATAAATGAATCAGCCTTTATTGATCCATATATTTGTGTCTTTCACCAGAAAAATCAAAATCCTCAAGACGGGCACTCCTCGCTGTCATAATAGTGATGTCTGTGACCATCCTGATGGGTTCCATCGTGCTCCAAGTGTACGCTGAGTTTTTGTTCCTGGAAGCAGTGCCGACGATGTCAGCGAACATGTGTTCCATATTCTTGGCTGTGGATTATTTGGTAGCAGCTCTTGTATGCGCGTCTATGCTGGACAAATTTGGAAGAAAAGTAAGTTTTTCTTCTTCTTCAATTATGACATCGCAAACTCTGCGTATTGCCAGCGTCAAGTATAATTTTTGCATCACGTTTTTGCTAGTTTCGGTGAAACTGGACGAGTAATAATAGGCTAAGTCAGTAAGTCGTCAGTAATCAGTCAGTCAAGTCAGTCAGATATTCAAGTAAAGCGATGGCTTCTTCACTAGAACGTGACCAATGGAATTGCGGAAGTGTAGCGACCTTCCGCTACTCATCAAGAGATGGCGCCACGGGTATTTCTGAATAACGCAATCGAAGTTTCCTGAATATCCGACCATATATAGAAGCTCCGAATTGAGTCAGTTGGAGCGCGGCCGCTCCCCGGGCATGACCACCTCGCCCGGCGGGAGATCTCCCTTTGCCAAACTGGTGACCCCGGACAAGAATACGTCCCTTCTGACTGGATGGACTGCAGCATCACTTCACCAGCTCGTCAGGTTCATCGCAGCGCACCATGTACACGCTTCCTGTTCCTGACACAGCTGCCTCCAAGGACTTCATGGACGGCTTGAGTAGCCATTACTCGCCTCCACATCCTACCCTCACATCCCGACTCACCGTGGATAGAGGGCATCTGCACTCTTCGCTTCACCCTCACATCCCGACTCACCGAGGACGGAGGGCTACACAAGGTCTGCACCCTCACATCTCGACTCACCGCAGATAGAGGGCATTCAAGGCGCTTGTAAGCGAAGATTGCACTTGGATTACTGAAGTCATCGACCTCCGGTCTGAGCAGGGGGTAATGTGCGACCTTCCGCTACTCATCAAGAGATGGCGCCACGGGTATTTCTGAATCACGCAATAGAAGTTTCCTGAATATCCGACCATATATACAAGCTCCGAATTGAGTCAGTTGGAGCGCGGCCGCTCCCCGGGCATGACCACCTCGCCCGGCGGGAGATCTCCCTTTGCCAAAGAAGCAAGCCAAAAAAACATATTTTCGCACTCCTATTTTAATTCACAACACCCGTGCACTATAATTAACCTATAACGAACAAAATGCAATCAAATTTATCCGATATAACTCAAAAATACACCAAGAAAGTAAAAATAAAACAAGAGTACAATATGTCTTGTTCGACTTCCCGCCAAAACTCCAAGTTTTCTTTTTAACTCCAAGTTTTTTTTTTGAAACCTTTACTGCAACGTAATACGTGACCTTCTTACCTTACTTCTGTCCGTCCGTCTGTCTGCCCATCTGTCTCCAGGCTGTATTTCATGAATTCAACACCACAGTTTGGTAGTTGAAATTTAAACAGATGATGTATTTCTGTTGCTGCTATAACAACAAATATTATGAACAGAATTAAGTAAAAATTTAAGGGTGGCATACTATTAACGTGATTTTTTAAAATAAACAGTATGAAACCCTTAGTACGCAAGTCCAACTCGCAGTTGGCCGGTTTAATTGGTTCTTTTTTAATTCAAATCTCTGCAATGGAAAAGATTATGATAGGTTGAGCCTATAAATTAAACTAATGCTTAGTTGGCTGTCTGGCTGCAACCCTTTTAGCGTCCCACTGCTGGGCATGGATCTCTCCCCATTATTGAGGAACTCATTATACACAATTTATATGACAATTAAAGTTTATTTTATTTATTTATTTATTTAGTACACAAACAAATTGTTTGAAATGACAATAGAAGATATATATGTACAGGGTACTGCTTATTTCTAAAAGAAATTTCTTCCAGCAGCACCAGGAATGGATAGAAGATGTGAAAAAAAGACAAATTTAGTGTGTACAGTAGAAAGAATAATAATTAAATATAACCGTACATAAGAGAAAAAAAAACACAATAATAATACATACAAATATACATAAATACATACATACATACACACATACAAACATACATACATACATACATACATACAAAGTTTGTCGCGCGATTTAAATACACTTACACAAACCTCGCGACTAGCTTTTATATTCATTTCATATAAATTGTGCATAATGAGGTTATAAGTTGATAGTTAAAATTTTAAAGGAAAAAATTATTTTCTTCTTTGTAGAGCATTTAATTTAAAGCTTTTTTTAAAAGTTTTTTTGCTTTTAATTTTTATTGTAGAAGCGCATTTGTCGCTTCTCTGCGGTAGGGGAAAATACTCGTATTGTGATATTTAATTAATTACGTTGTTTCTCATCACTGTGCATGCCTGGGAGTATCTCATAATTTATCGAAGGTCCACCGAGGCTAAGGTCTAAAATCCCTCTCAGTTGTGAGCGGAGATCTGTACCCAGCAGTGGGACATAAAAATATTGAAAAATATTGCCAATGTCTTTCACGTGATAACTTTCAGTATAATATATAGCTCTATATCGATCATATGACTGATAACGTGATGATGGTACCATGGACACACACAAAGGCAGAAACACAGACACCCAGGCTGAAAACAGAAATTTAAACTCATCATTCAAATTTCTGTTTCGCCGGGAATCGAACCCGGAACCCTTCGATTGGCAATCCGGCATGATAACCAAACGGGTCGTCAGCGTTAACAAGTTTAGTTTTCTTTTTTAACGTTTCAAAACCTTACACACACTAGCGTGCGTGCCTGTTTCTTATCAGAGCCCTTAGATGCCCTTAGTGTAAGTTTGTAAACGCGCAAACGTTACTACTGCGTCCGAGTTAAAATTGGACAGATAGATCTAACCTGAAAGGAATAAAGTCGATAATAAATTCTTAACGCAAACGCGTTAGTAATGTTTTCGCGTGTGCAGACTTACACTAAGGCCTCTGTTCACATCATTACTACACCCAGAGCCAATCGGATTTCGTAAGATAGAATATCTTATTTAATAGATAAATAACACTCTATTTCAGAATTTACAGACCATTTAAAGCCTAATCTTTTTATACAAAACTAGCCTTCCGCCAGCGGCTTCGCCCGCGTGGACCCGTTAAATGGGTCCCCGTAGGATCAAAAATAGCCTATGTGCTATTCCAGGCTTCATTGGTATATTAAAATCATAGGCGTTTAGCCAGTTGCTTCAACCGCGTTGACCCTATTAGACGTTTTCACGTAGGAATGAAGCATTTTCCCGCGAAAAAAGTAGCCTATGTTACTCAGGGTGAATGCAGCTTTCTAATGGTGAAAGAATTTTTGAAATCGAAACAGTAATTTTTGAGTTTATTCATTACTAACATACAAAAATACAAATCTTTCCTCTTTATAATATAAAGTATAGATATATATGTAATCTTCTCCGTTATCTTTGCAGTTTCTCCTAACAACAACATCATTAGCGTCCGGTATCTTCTGTCTCCTCCTCGGATCACAGTTGCATCTTCGATGGGGACCGCATTGGTTCACCGCATTCTGCATCTACGGCTACAGTTTTGTATACAATCTGGGAGCTGCTGTGGTTCCCTTTGTACTCACTGCTGAGGTGTTTTTGCCTGAAGTAAGTACAGAGAAAGACAAAAAACTCATACATAGTCATAAATTAATATTTTATATCGGAAAGCTCCACAATCGTACTTTTATTTATTCGAGTAATTTTCTTTATTTGCTGCCCTTTTTTTGGTTTTGGGGGGGTGGAACCGTCAAAAGTTACCCGATATCTTGGGAGAGGATACCGTGTTATGTGGGATTTGTACCGCACTAAAAACCCCCTCGGCGGCCTGCCTCTACGCTTGGGGAGGACTCCGGGATCTCCAGTGGAACGCACCGGAGACCTTCACGCGCGGCGCCCCAGAACGGGCACATCTTCGGAGAGCAGATGTGCTCTCCTGCACCTTCCTTTTTATACGGCGGCATGCGGCCACGCACACACTGCCGTCCTTCCCGGGGCTGCTGGATGGACGGATGGAGCTCCCACTCTCATCGCCCACAACCCCGGAAGGCCCCCTTTAGTGCCTCTTACGATCAGGCAGGGGATACCGTAGCTCTATTCTTAACCCTAGAGGTACCTCACATAGAGGTAGACAAAACAGATTCTAATATCAATAATCTCACTTAGTAATCTTACTTACTTTCTAGATCCGTGGTTTCGGCAATAGTATGACCATGGCAGTCATGTGGATCATGAACTTCGTGACTCTGGCGATGTTCAATCCATTGGTGGACTCCGTGGGGCTCGGGGTGCTGTTCTGCGGATTCTCTGCCGTCTGTTTCATCGGCGCTGCGTACAGCCACTTCTGCTTACCGGAGACTAAAGGGCTCACCGTCGACGCTATACAGCTGCGCTTTTTGGGGAAAAAATTAGAAAATGCTGTAGCATAATCTTATTAATTTCTAGATGCGTTTTTAATACAGAACGATTGTCAGAATCTGAAGTATTTACTGTCGTAAGAAGTAGTAAAATAATTGAAAAATGCTTCACATTAATAGCCTCGCATGAGATATCCTGTGTCGAGAATACCATGGACACACACAAAGTCAAAAACACAAACACCCAGACCAAGAAAATAAATTTTAAACTCATCATTCAAATTTCTGCCTCGTCGGGAATCGGACCCGGGAGCCTCCGATTGGCAGTCCGGCATGGTAATAATGAAAGGTCTTAAATAATATAGAAGTAACATAAATAACCAGACCAAATGCGAAAATGTGTATGTTTATCTGTTTGTCTGCCTGACTGTTCGTCTGTATGTTCCGCTTTTACGTCATAACCGCTGAACCGATTTGACGTGAATTTGAGATGGAGATAGTTCGAGAACTAAAAACCTAGGAAGGACGTAGGCTACTTTTATACTTTTAAATAGTCGCTTGTGATGGTCAACCCACTGGTGGACACCGTGGGGATCGGATTGCTGTTCTGCGGATTATCTGCCGACTGATTCATCGGCGCTGCGTAGAGCCACTTCTGTTTACTGGAGACTAAAGGGCTCACCGTCCACGCTATACACCTGCGCTTTTTGGGAAGAAAGTAGAATATCATGTACCTTAGCAGTATTAACGTGTTTCTAGATTGTACAGTGTTAGAACAGTGTTTATGTTTATCTGTCTGTCTGTGTGTTCCGCTTCCGGCTGAATGAGATAGTTGAAGAACCTGGAAAAGACATTATTTTAATATAAATAACCGTACAAAAAGGCAGACGGGCCGCGTGGTGTTAAGCGATCACCGTCGCCTATGGACACGGGCAACCCCAGGGGAGCCACCCGAGCATTGCCGGTTTTGGAGGAGAGCTTTTATTACAGCTTTCTTGAAGAACCCCATGTCATAGTCCACTGGAAATGCCTCAACTGGAAGGTTGTCCCATAACTTACACGTTCGTGGTAAAAATGAGCGTGCAAAGCCGACTGCGGAGGACCGCCACGAGTCCAGATGGTGTCGGTGGCACTTTAACCTTCTTCTGGTGGTATATTTATTTATTTTTATTTTATTTAATAGGTTCACCAACAGTTTTAACATGGTTTAAAATACTTATCACTAACATAATGTGTTTTGCTACATGAAAAACCAATTACAGGTAAACACAGCTTACTCCAAAAATAAAATAATGCGTAGGCAATTGCGCACTTTGAAATAAGTACAATTGTGTATAAAAGTGGTAAAAAATATTTTTAAGTACTAATACGTGGCAGTTTACCCTAAAACTAAAGACTTAATTTTAGCGATATTATGAAAGCTAATATCCAAATCCTCAAACTGATTATAAAGTTTACAAATGCGAGGTATAGGCGAGATAGCACCTAGAATAGTTCTTCTTGGTGGTGGAGCCAATGGAGTTATTCTATGCCGGGGATATCTGCGAGGTACTCTAAAGCATATTCTCTGTAATAGTTGTGGGCAATCAGTGTGGTTTCTGACAAGTTTAAAAAGAAATTTAAGGTCAAGAAAGTCTTTGCGTTTTTCTAGTGTATCCAACTTAAACTCTGCTAGTCTGTCATTATAAGATGTGTTTTTTCGTGCAAATTTAGTACCTCGAGCTAGATGCCAGAGAAATCTTTTCTGAATACGCTCCATTCTCAAAACATGTACTGCAAAATGAGGTCGCCAGGCAGTGCAACAATACTCAAGAATGCTGCGCACCAGAGAATAAAAAAGAATTTTTTTGGTTTTAAGGTTTCTAAACACTTTACCTTGTCGTATTATAAATCCTAGCATATTAGACGCCTTTTTAACCACATATGTGAGGTACAAAAGACAATTTACTATCAATTATGATGCCCAGATCTTTAATTGTGGATACTTCTTGTACTATTTTTTGGGATATGCGATAAAAAGTTGGAATTATGTTTTTTTTGCGAGTAAATTTATATTGCGAGTATATTCATGAAATGGTGACGTAGGCTTCATTTTGAAAAGTTTCTCGGATCACTCACCATAGTAAAGTCGGTAGAACACGCAGAGCGAGCCTATGTCTCTTCGCAAGCTAAGCGGTTCTAGCCTGTCAGTCGATCTTGGGTTGTTGACGATTCGGACTGCGCGCTTTTGAACGGAGTCAAATGGGTGTATCTGGTATTTTGGTGCTCCTGCCCAGAGATGGGAGCAGTACTCCATGACATAGCTGATACAGGATGGTTAATGGCCAACCCGCGGTCGAATGTTTTCAAACCGCCCATAAGGCCTCCGACAAGGTTTGACGACTGTTATCCATCGTTAACAACCGGTATTTTTGAGCTTAACGTGCCGTACGCACTAGGGAAATATGCATGAAATTTTGCCACTAGTGCTCACCCATCTCACACCTAACCACGTCTATTACGCGTAGCTGCGTAGATCGCTTACGTTCCATGCTAGCTGGGCCATGTGCGTGCTGCTCACTTATTTATAGCATGAAAACAGATTTAGCAGTCATGGTATATTTAATTTGCTCTACGACCGTTTTTATAGCTTTCCATCTAATGCGTGGATTTGAGAATCAGCTCCTTAGGAGATATATGTGATTCGTGTGACAAAGTAGCGATAAAAAGCTTTTTTTAAATTTAAACAAAAATATTGGTATACCTACGACCTCAGACAAGACTTACCTGATGCTTGCTCAAGGTTGTGTGCAGATGTCCATGGGCTGCAGCGACCACTTAACACCACGTGGCCTGCATGCTCGTCTACCATTTCATACCATTCAAATAATTAAAAAAACAACGGGTTGCACTCCGGTAGTGTCGGCAGAAGTGAAAACTTGAACATTAACGTTTTTTTTATTTATTTCTGTACACACACACACAATTCATAAAAATTATTAATTAGAAAAGAAAGAGTACAGGGGTACCACTTATCCCTAAATAGGAATCTCTTCCAGCTAACGTTGTGCATTTTTGATATTTTGGAATAGGGAATTTTAGAATTTAGGGAATCAATCTGGGGCTTTTATTATCAGTATTATTTTCATCTAGTATTTTCAGTGGGTTTTCATTTAGTATTTTTATAAAGTACTCACTCATTTTCTTTCACTATTTCTTCGTCACTTCTTTCATTAAAATAGATGCACTTTGTTCATTGTCCATATTTTAAATACATTATATAAACGAATTTTACAAGACAGTATAGACAGTCGAACCATCACCTGTCACCCGTCTTACGAATATTCGATCATGCCACATGTCCTGACGCGAGTTAAAAAAATTTTACCCATCCCAAAAAAAGTGCACAACGCCGCTAAAGAAGTTTTCACTTCAAAAAAAATTGGTATTTTTCAATTTCCCTAAGTGCATTTGACAATTCCATATAGAACTTTACAATCATGCAGTAGGCACTTTTACTAAATATGCCTAGTTTTTTATCTTGTAGATAAGGATATTGTATAAGTGAGTAGTTGCAGTGTGAGTGACACAGATATAAAATTCCAGTAATAAATTATGTGCTATCTATCAAATTGATAGATTGATAACACTTATAAAATTGCAGCATCTTTTGTAATACTATTCTGTTCAAATATTTTTTTCTGCGCTTCCTAAAAACTTTACTGGCAGAAAATGTCAGTAAATAATAAGGTCGCTTTTTATTCAAATTTAAAAATTAGCGCAATAAAGGATAAGTAAATAAATAAATAACATGATTATAAAATGTGTATATGTAAAATTTTTGGGCAATGGACAAAACATTTAATACAAATTTTATATTATTAAATATTTTATAAAAAAAATCTATCGACATTTTTGGCTTAAATTGTTATTGTTGCACACCATGATTGTGGTAGGATACAAGATCTCTTTATTTTATGTACACCCTGTATACTGTATTCCAACAATAAATAATTCGACTTTGACTTTGACTTTAATTCCTTGTCCTAGAGCAAGGAAACGCCATCTCCTTGAGACGAATACCGTTATTGTTTTCGACCGGTCTTATATCCCACTTCTGGGCTGGGCCTTGTTCCTTTCAAAAATTAGTGGGATGTAGGTCCATCAGGCTATCCAAGTACCAACTCGCAATTTGAGAAAATTCGTGTAATTTTCAAACATGCACGATGATAAAAAACAATTTAAGAGTTCCGTATCTCGAAAGGAAAAAACGAAAACCTTATAAGATCACTTTGTTGTCTGACTGTCTGTCTGTCTGTCAAGACCGTTTTTCTCAGGAACGTGCGGAGGTATCAAGCTGGAATTTATATCAAATACTCAAGTCTACTATCCCTTGGAACTGTGAAAAAATCAAACTTCTAAGCCAGCGCAATCAAAAGATGCAGCCGTTTATGCCGCAAATTTCTGCAAATATTCGACACTCGAATCCTACAGAAATCCTACAGAATCGGGAACGAAACCTACAGGGTTCTTGCCGTAAATTCAGATTGTAGAAATTTGGTAAATTGGTTACGTCATATATTAAAAATATTTTTCGAACCCTCGGTGTGCGATTCTGACTAGCACTTGGCAATTTTTAGGGTTCCGTAGCCAAATAGCAAAAAACGGAACGGAACTATACTGTTGAAACTTGAATTTTGGGTTTTTTAACGAAACGTAAGGGTTTCATTAAAAAAAAACGTCAAAGATCTAGTAAGTAGTTTTTTTAATACTTCATAAATCGTAAACCGTTTTACGGAACCCTCGGTGCGCTAGTCGGACTCGCACTTGGCCATTTTTTTTCTTAGTCTGAGGCAGGTTCAATGATCATAACAATCAAACAAACACACTTATATTTATATCATTTATAAATTGTTCATGTCTCAGGATCAGACTTATCAATATTTAAATATAACTCGCTAATCTGTCAAATAAGCATCACATGAATTTGATCAAACAATTTAAAAATAAATCTTATTGCGTATTCGTTTTTGCACTGACTCCAAAAATAACAATAATTGTACCGACATTATAATATGGTAAACACAGATCGTACCTACATATTGATGAGTAGAAAATGTAAGTTGACTATTAAATTGTAGAAGAATACGCAATTATTTTTTTACTTTTTAGTGCATATTAATTTGTTTTGTAATAGTTTTCTTTTGAAGTCAAATTAAATCGGGACCAGACGGGAAGTATCAGCTTTCAAATAAAAAAAGAATCATCAAAATCTGCTCACGCAGTCGAAAGTTCTGAGGTAACAAACATAAAAAAATACATACGAATTGATAACCTCCTCCTTTTTGATTGAATTCGGTTAAAAATATCAGTAAAAACAAGCAGAAATATTTATCGAGAAAGCATACCTATAATCTCATAAAAATATAAAATATATAATTGATAATAGCATAGTGCCAAATCCCTACTCTAGTCCAGCGCACTAGAGATTTTAGGATGAATTTTACTAACGAATTTAACAAGTGCAATAAACTGGGTTCTCTACAGGTTCTCCATATAAACAAATACCTAACGTAGTTTAAAAACTAAAAAACACGCTTTGGTGAAAATACGAACTAAAAAGTAAAAAATAAGAAGAAAATCTATTTTACTGTAAAATACATTTTACTTTTTAGTTCATATTTTCACATAAGCGTGTTTTTTAGTTTTTTAAACTACATTTAAGAAATATTTATTTTTAATTTTTTAGTTGGTTTTTTTTCATATTATTGCATTGTCATCGGCTCTTGACCCCTGTGCAAATTTTCAAGTTAATCAGACGCTTGGAAGTAGGTGAAAATAAAGTTAAAAGATTCCGTTATATACATACATACATACAGGTCAAGCTAATAAAAGCGTGTTAATGACGCCCGTACAGTCTTTGTGTGAAATTTCTATGAAACCTATATACATGAACTAGCGACGTCGTTCACTAGAATAAAGACGTTTAAATCGGAGAAATATCAATCAATGGGTCGTGATTGTGTTATTTTCATAAGATTTTTCTAGAAGGAAGTCCGTTATGTGTTAGAAATATAAGGACTATTATGAGTGGTAATTTAAAAGAAATATTTAATTTTACAAATTGTTTAATTTTTGGACACCCGTATTTAGCTGTAGGTATGTATTTAAAAGATTCGATAATAAAATTTTAATCAGTGCGAATCACTTTTCGTCTATCGTAATCGTCTTTTAAATTAAGATTGTAATTATGATTATTATGATTTTGATAAATATAAACATACTAGCCTTCCGCCAGCGGCTTCGCCCGCATGGACCCGTTTTATAGGTTCCCGTAGGATAAAAACCATCCTATGTTCTTTCCCAAAGTCCACTCTATCTGTGTTCCAAATTTCATTAAAATTGGTTCTGTAGTTTAAGCGGGAAAGCGTAGCAGGCAGACAGACAGAGTGACTTTCGAATTTATATTAAAATAATGTAGTTAAGAAAACTAAAAACACGCTTTTTTGAAAATACGAATACTGTAAAAAAAGCGTGGGGTGGTTTCTAAGATACTATTGACACCATACACCGTTTTTTTACATTAAATACATTATCTTCTTATTTTTTATTTTTTAGTTTGTATGTTCACAAAAACGTGCTTTTTAGGTTTTTTAACATGCTTTAATTAACTCGACCTGTATGTATGTACGTAACGGAATCTTTTAACTTCATTTTCACTTACTTCTAGGAGTCTGATTAACTTGAAAATTTGCACAGGGGTCAAGGGCCGATGACAATACAATAATCTCATAACTTTATATTAAAGTCCTGTCAGACAATGCAATAATATGAGAATAAAAATCCAACTAAAAAATTAAAAATAAATAATGTAGTTTAAAAAAACTAAAAAAACAAACAAATTATTTATTTTAATTTTTTATAAAAGTATTTATTTTTAAAAAAATTGTTGGATTTTTCTTCATATTATTGCATTGTCATCGGCCCTTGACCCCTGTGCTAATTTTCAAGGTAATCAGACGCTTAGAAGTATGTGAAAATGAAGTTAAAAGATTCCGTTACATACATACATACATACATACATACAGGTCAAACTAATAAAAGCGTGTTAATATTAGTAGGGAAGTAGGGATTTTGTAAATTAACATTGCACGTGTTTATTTTAGTTCAGAATAAGCAGCGAATGAAGCGCGCATGGCCCGGCGGTTAGCGTAGAACGCATAATGATCTATGCACCACCACTAAGCCAAACGTGCGCGGTCGGGTGATATGGGTGACCGCTAGTGGCAAAACTTCATGCGCGTTTCCGTGCTTCGGAGGGCACGTTAAGCCTTCCGTCCCGGTTGTTGTCGATACATAATATTTTAATACAGGGCTGAAGTTTTTTCCGTCTGCTCTTTTCTTCAGCTCTCGCATTGCCTAAGCGCACCCAGAGCAGACAGAACAAAAAATTACGTTCAGAGTTTGTAAAGGAACCGTACAGTGAATAATGAATATTTCATTTCATTTCATAACAGTCGTTAAACCTTGTCGGAGGCCTTATAGGGCGGTTTGATCCGACATCGAGTTGACCACTAACCAGCATCTCCACTAACTCCCATTGTAGCAGCGTGGTGGAGTAAGCTCCAGGCCTCCCCAATAATGGAGAGAGACTCCTGCCTAGCAGTTGGACGCAAAAAGGGTTGAAGCCGTACAGTGGTGATGGACAGACGAACTTGGTAGACGTTGCAATCATCCCATCGGTTTTAAACGGAACCCTAAATAATGTCGCAAAGATCAAGCAAAGTAACCTTGATTTGTAATCTTTTTTCAGTCAATTCATTGATAAAATCAACACATACGATTCTTAAGATGTCACTCACTGTAGATTAATCATAGTAACAATGCAAAATAGTTGTTATCAGGCATCTGATGTTATATTTGGTTTCTGTGTTTGAGAACTAAATCTCTTTATATGTAATTAGGCGCAGCCAAATATGTTTTGTTCTTAGTATTAAATGTGGAGGTTCGACGAAAAGCAGTTTGTGCAGTGTGAATGGTGAACCGAGAAACATGGGGAAGTTATATCAAGTTCATACTACGGTGGCAGGTAATTTTAAATTTTGAATTATTTTTGGCAAGCTTTAGAGAAAATAAAAAATAAGAATATCAAACTTATTCAAGAGAAGACAAAGATAACAGATATAATAATTTAAAAATGTCAAATAGTTTTTGTCAAGCTTTTAGAAAAAATACAAAGAAGATAATAAAGCTTACGAAGCATAGTAAAGTGAATAATGGTGATAAAAGAGGGGCTAATTTTATATTTGGAATTATTTTAGTCAGTATAAAAAATGAATTTTAAAGAGAAAGATGAAGATGGAAACAAATTGAAATATTTACTGGCAAGCTTTCAAAACTTCTTTACTTGACACTTATAACACCAGCAACAAGCCTTGCGATTCATTATTTATAAAAATAAAATAAAATTATCGCAAGAAAAATATTAAATTAAAGTTTAAAAACATAAACATTAGCAAAAACCTTTAATTAAAATTATAAGAAAACAGGAATAGCATTCCAGATTCATAGTCAGATCCAGTTAATTTATACTCTTCATTTAGGAAATTCTCAAGAAGTAATTAATGTGTTTTTATTATCCCTAGGAGTTTTTATATTACTGTTAAGTAAAAAAAATAAAGATAAAGTTATGACACCGCAACTTTGACATTGGCAAAATGGTGAAAAGACCAAGATACAATTCGAAAACGGAAAAAGATATAAAGGACGAAAAAAAACATATAAAGGACGTTGAGAGAGGACATAGGCTACTTTTTACCGCGGGAAAATATCTCATTCCCACGGGAAGCAAATGAAATGAATGAAATGCGCCATTTAGTGTTATGAATACACTACATGTTATAACTTACTTCATTCACGTCCATTATCATATTTTATAACTTATATACTTTTGTTTTACTTTGCTTTTCCTTTTTTTTTTTTATTTTTTTTTTTTATAAATAAACCTAACAATAAGGCAGACGGGCCGCGTGATGTTAAGCGATCACCGTCGCCTATGGACACGGGCAACCCTAGGGGAGCCGCCCGAGCATTGCCGGCTTTGAAGGAGAGCTTTTTTTACAGCTTTCTTGAAGAACCCCATGTTATAGTCCACTGGGAATGCCTCAGCTGGAAGGTTGTCCCATAACCTACACGTCCGTGGTAAAAAGGAGCGTGCAAAGCGGACTGTGGAGGACCGCCACGAGTCCAGATGGTGCCGGTGGAACTTTAACCTTCGTCTGGTGGTATAATCATGGAATGGTGATGTAGGCATCAATTTGAAAAGTTCCTCGGAGCACTCACCATAGTAAAGTCGGTAGAACACGCAGAGCGAGCCTATGTCTCTTCGCAAGCTAAGCGGTTCTAGCCTGTCAGTCAAACTTGGGTCGTTGACGATTCGGACTGCCTTTATTATTTCCTTACAAAATTATTTACTTTCTGTGTTTGTTTATTTAAATTTTGACGCAGCTATCAAAATTGTCATGTCTGCCTTTTATGTTTTTTATTTTTTTCATTTTAATTCGTTTGACGGCATTGTATAAATATAATAAAATCCTTTCAGCCATTCAAACCCTATCCCAAGTATAATAAAATCCCTAGAAATCCTAAAATCCCTAGTATACCATATTATAAATTCGAAAGTAAGTTTGTCTGTCAGTCTGTTTGCTACGTTTTCACGCTTAAACTACTAAACCAATGTTAATACAATTTCGATCACAGATAGAGTGCACCTTGGGAAAGGACATAGGATGGTTTTTATCCTACCTATAAAACGGATCCACGCGGAAAAAGCCGCTGGCGGAAGGCTAGTACTTGATATAAACGAATTTTACAAGTATAGACAGTCGAGCCGTCAGCAGTTGTCACCCCTCCGTCTTACGAATTTTCGATCAGGCCACGTGTAGTTGACGCGAGTTCAACATTTTTTAGCCATACCAAAAAAGGTGCACAACGCCGCTGAAGAAGTTTTCACTTTAAAAAGCTCTCCTTCAAAGCTAGCAATGCTCGGGTGGCTTCCCTGTAGTTGTTCATGTCCATAGGCGACGGTGATCGCATAGGCGATGATTCGTCCGTTTCAAAGAAATAAATATATTTATAATCTGTAGATAAATTCGACATACTCAGTATTAGTCAACTATCCAATAGCCCAAATTGAAATAATTATTAAACCTATTCCTTTTTTCCTTCTAGTATCCTTCGGGACATTTCTCACCGGCCTTCTTTACGTGTGGCCCTCTTACACGACTAGCATCTACGCCGATGTAAATACAACCGTGATCTCTGCTCCCATGACACACTTGGAGATCTCACTGGTCAGCAGCCTCCCCTCCCTGGGCGCGATGGTGGGGACCATCCTCACCGGTACCATCATCAGCACCTTCGGAAGACATAAAGGAGGACTGATATTGATATTGCCGTATCTGGTAAGTTTCTTTTTGCTAGCACCAGTGAAAACTTCGACTGGTACCCAGGTATTTTTGAACCTGCACCTACAGGACTTTCTCAAAATTAAAAAAAAACGTTTTATGAGAACTTATAGTGTCTCACACGATCAGCTGTCACGTGTGACCATCGTCAACCCATACCCATTCTGTTATCTCAAATATATTATTATGTACTATTTTATATGAGTGCTGGGAGTTTTTTTCCGCCGCCTATTTTCTCTCAGCTCAACATCTAGCCCAAACGGGCACCTAAGGGCGATGACTGGGAAAAAATGTCACTCATTAAGCGAATATTTTGTATGCCTAATATGAAATAAATATTTTTTCTTTCTTCTTTCTTTCTAAACAACATGAAATGTAGCTTTCTATGGCAGAACCTATAAAAACCTTTCGTTAAAAAGAAAACTACTTCTTTTGTTTAAGTAATATTCCGATCGACGTTAGGTATATGCTTAAAAACTAAAATTACTTAGGCTAGAGGTTTATATACTTATACAATACGGATAGTTAATGTCACGATAATTCACGTATGATGACGTATGCCCTTTAGAAAATTTAATTGTGTCGCTTATATGCATTTTTTTTACTTTTAAGTAAATTTTAAGTGAATTGAATATGCTTAATGATAGATTCAGTAACACAGCGTTTCCAACCCCTAAGAGAAATTTCATACCGTGGTTTCACCGTGGTCTTCAAGATGATGATCCTTTTTAACGCGGATGACACCCTTTCGCTCATCATCCACCCATCTGTCTATAAGCTTTTAAAAGTCTACTAGGGGAGTTTTGGCGGGAAGTCGAAAAAGACATATTGTGCTCTTGTTTTATTTTCATTTTCTTGGTGTATTTTTGAGTTATATCGGATAAAGTTGATGGCATTTTGTTTGATATAGGTTAAATACAGTGCACGAGTGTTTGTGAAATAGAATAACAGTGCTAAAATATGTTTTTTCTGCTTGCCTCCAAAATTCCATCGGACACGTTCTAGTAAATACTAAAGTAGCCATCGCTTTACTTGAATGTTGGACTGACTAGACTGACTGATTACTGACGACTTACTTACGTACTTTGTTATTACTTCGCCCAGTTTCATTGAAACTGGCAAAAAATTGATGCATAAATTATACTTGACGCTGGCAGTATGACAAATTTTGCGATGCCATAACTGAAAAAAAAGTCTACTATATATATACAGGTCTAATATATTCAGGCCTCCCCTAATTTTCACCACTGCGTGCGCTGTCTTCTTTAGGTCGACAATCCACTAGTTTGGAGGGCGCACTGTGCTTCTTTTGCTACGTGGTCGCCATTCCAGTACATTTCTTCCTCATCGATTCGAAGTATGCTAACAAGTAAATAATAATAAATACCTATATCATAATTAATATGTACTTGTAGATGATATTTCTTGTTGCCTGACACAGAAAACCTTATCAAATCATTTACTGTTATTGATAAGTTTAACCCAGTAGATCTTATATAATTCCCTTTGTGACATATTGATATACTGCTTAGGGTTTCGTTTAATGAGAGTGACAAGGTAAATGACAAAATCTTATGCAAAATAGGTGAAGATTTGCTTAGGTTTTACATGGGTTTTACAATATTGACACAATCCTTTTCCTGTATCAAATATTTTTTTATCAAAACCGTCAATTATAGATGATCAAACGATCCATGCAAATAAGCCAAACGGGCGCGGTCGGGTGTGAGATGGGTGACCGCTAGTGGAAAAAAACTTCATACGCGTTTCCGTGCTTCGGAGGGCACGTTGAGCCGTCGGTCCTGGTTGGTGTCGATAGATAACAGTCCTTAAACCTTGCCGGAGGTCTTATGGGCGGTTTGAAAATATCCGAAAGCGGGTTGGCCACTAACCCGCATCTTCACCAACCCGCATTGGAACAGCATAGCGGAGTAAGCTCCAGGCCTCCCCAAAAATTGGGGGAGACCCGTGTCCAGCAGTGGGACGCAAAAAGAGTTGCAGCCAAGCCATCTTGCAATCTGTTCCGGGTCTTCTCTAGCTTAGCAACTAGAAACCTTCTCACAGATTTGTAACCAATATGGTGTTTGACCTTTCACAAGATGTCAGATCACAAGTACCGTGCTCGAATATAGAAGATGCGTTAATCTGGGATCATTCTCAGAGTTAGTACTACCCCAATTATCATCGTAACTGTCTTCTGTCCCATCATAAATATCCCGCCTTACAACTGCAACAAGTACTGCTGGATATTTCCCCTCCGGCTTTTTGTAAGCTTAAAAGCACCTAAGACCTAGAGCCAATGACCGTGAAAAGATTGATGTTCATTATGGGAAAATTTTTAGTATGTAAAATATTTACATTTATTTAATGTCCACTACTTAGAATAAATACGTATAGAATCAGTGTCTTCATACAAGCGCGCTGTCAAAACTGAAGCACTAAATAGACTCCTACAGCTGTAAATGACAGCTGACAAACAAAATATTTTTATTTTGACCAAATTAACTATAAAATACAATAAAATATTGAAAACACTATGAAAAGTTATTTTATTAGACTTCTTTTGTTTTTAAAAAGTGTTGTGATAAGATAAAATTTCACCTTAAGTCTTACGGAGCGGCCCGGCGTTTGGTGCCATTAATGGCACCAATCAACATGCTTCAATTTGGGCGCGCGAACTTGGTTTCTATAATGTAAATGTAATTATTCTAAGGTCCACTACGAAGTCTTCTCTGTTTGCAGAGTTAAAGATTACTTCGAACGTAATTCTTCCCCCCTTCTATTAATATTTAAATCTGTACAGACTTCGCTATCTATAAAACAAGAAGGTGCGATTATTTATTAATGGGCGGAAAATACTCGAAATTATGATGTTACGATAAGAACCAGATAGCGTTGATCGAGTTTTTAGCGGTTTACGGCTTATTACAATCAATCTTACTTTGTCTCATTGAGTCAAAACTTGGCTTATCCGAAACAGTTCGGTTTTTGTGAAGCGTTTGTCACTTGCAGTGCTCACTTAAGGGGCCGTATACGAAATTTTGCTGACTGAGCTTATTTACCCGATTTAACACATGAGATTTTGCAGATAAATTACAGTACTTCTACAAGTATCATTGCACAATATAACTTTTCATTTCATTAATAATCTAATACATCAGACACTTTTATAGCTTGCGTCAAGAATTATAATGCGAGATTTAGGTTACTTTAAAAGATGTTTAATGCCGAATCATCATTATTAATAAGACTTTTTTGCAGGAAACGGATTGATTATAAACTGAAGAGTATGTATGTCAAATAAATTTTACTAAGGATTATTCCAATTTGCCGAAATCAAATGCAATTTCTGGCCCATTTTCTCTAAAAATTGACTAAGTTCAATGTTTTTTTTACTAATATTTTTTGTATGAGAGTGGCAAAAAGTGGCTCATACACTATGTATGTGGTTTTTTACAGCAATACATGGCATTTTTTTTCGATCTATTTAGAATTTACAATGATCCAGAAATATGTGATATTCTATACCTAGTACAGTAATATTTACAAAACTATCACCGGCTTCAGGTCTATTAAGCAAAATAACGAAATAAAAATTAAAAAGTAACTCATTTAATAGTTTATTATTGAAATGATCAGTCATATTGTGCAATAAAACTAATGGCAATACTGTATTTTAACTGCAAAATCTCCTGTATAAAATGAGCTAAATCAGCGAAATCGGCAAAATTTCGTATACGGCCTCTTAATACACATACATCACATACATAAATACTTCATTACACAATTTAGTACATAGGCGAATGATAATGATCCGATTACGTCAAAATATGATTTTAGTGTGCTAATCGACTTATAAAGTCGTCAAAAATCAATAATCAAATCACCGTTTGTTAAAGTTGCTAGATCGGTATTTACACTATTTTACACCAAATAGTTCAATGTTTCCACAAACTTATTTTCATGTACTTTTTTTGTCTTTAAACGAAAGAAGAAACAAAAAGGACTTGAATAGATATACGACGAAATTAAATATCCACAATATTTTATTTTGACGCATAATTAGTTTAAAAAACGGACACACGTTATTTTTTACATACCACAATAAAGTTCTTAGGCACATTAAAATCTTGATTCAATACCAGATTTAAAGGATTTTTTAATACAGTTGCTCAAAAAGTGACGTATTGCAGGGACGTATTACTATAGCGTGCGGGAAGTGGGCTATTACACACTCGTGCTTTTTCTTTACCTTGTCCGCACTCGTGCGTTCTCTTTCCCAACTGTCAAAATAATGTCTATTAAAAAGAAAAAAACAACCACGAAGTTTTAGAAGTTTTTATGATTCATGCAAATATTTCTAAAAAGAAGCTACCAATTTGTTTCAATATCAGATTTAATGATTTGATTCAATGAGTTAGGTTAGGTTTCAGTTCATTAAATTTCATCTCATTAACATTTTCATTACATATCTTTAAATATCTACTGAAGACTTGGCTGTATAGGCATAGTACCCTTTGCCTACCTAGTCTCTGCATATAGGTATTATTTTACGGTTGGCGCCATTTTTCAAAAATGTTCTTTGCGAGTTTTTATTATTTTATTAAATTGCTTCATTTTTTCGCAACTGTATTAAAAATAGTTGTTCAGTACACATTCGGAACCGTCATTGCTAAGAGTTCCGACTGTCAACTCTCACCATCGGCTACACCTCGGCTCGGGTAGACATTTGTCGGAACTCATTGCAATGACAGCCTTTCCGCACTTGTAATGAAATAATACTATGTCAAACGTATATACTCGTATGAATGAAAATGATCTATGAAAAGGACAGTGTTATTATCTTACTAATTACTTTATTTCAGGATTGAGAAATCGGTCCTAAGTCCAATAATCCATCCATCAACTTTTTATAGTCCACTGCTGGACATAGGTACCCTAACGTTCGCCACTCCTCCCGGTCCTGAGCCTGAGTCATCAGTCCACCTGGTTGGAGTGCGGCCTGTACTCCTTTTGCCGAGGCGTGGTCGCCATTCGAGGACCTTTCGTCCCCATCGGTTGTGGGTCCTCCTTACTATATGGCCTGCCCATTGCCACTTCAGCTTGCAGATTTTGAGAGCTATGTCGGTAACCTTTGTTCTTCTACGGATTTCATCGTTAAGAATTTTATCGCGTAGAGAAATACCAAGCATAGCCCTCTCCATCGCGCTGAGCGACCTTGAGCCTATGGAGAAGGCCAACTGTAAAAGACCACGTCTAATAAAGTCTTATAAAGATAGAAAGTATCTAATTATTACCATTTTTATTTCAGTTGTCGTGGATCATGATAGAATTGACGAGGTCTTCAATAGTGTTCATTGTAGCGAGGTTTTTAGCCGGCCTGCCGTGTGGATCATTCCTGGTGTACGCTCTAATTATTACCATTTTTATTTCAGTTGTCATGGATCATGATAGAATTGACGAGGTCTTCAATAGTGATCATTGTAGCGAGGTTTTTAGCCGGCCTGCCGTGTGGATCATTCCTGGTGTACGCTCTAATTATTACCATTTTTATTTCAGTTGTCATGGATCATGATAGATTTGACGAGGTCTTCAATAGTGATCATTGTAGCGAGGTTTTTAGCCGGCCTGCCGTGTGGATCATTCCTGGTGTACGCTCCAATCTTCATATCAGAAATTGCTGATGAAACCATCAGAGGCACTTTGGCTACAGGTAACAGAAATTGCAAAATTGATTTCCTTTAACAACTTGTTTAAACTTCGCTAAACATGAGGCCTTTCTCAATTTTTAAAGGAATTTGAGGCGAATGAAATTTTGACACTAAAACAACGGGTTGCATTGCACTCCAGTAGTGCCGGCAGAAGTGAAAACTTGAACATTAACGTTGTGCATTTTTGTTATTTTGGAATGGTTAGGGAATAACTTCGCACGAATTGCTTTTATTATCAGTGTTATTTTTCATCTATTATTTTCAGTAGGTTTTCATCTAGTATTTTTATAAAGTACTCACTCATTTTCTTTTACTATTTCTTCGTCACTTTTTCATTAATAGATGCACTTTGTTCAATGTCTATATTTTAAATTCTTGGTATAAACTAATTTTACAAGTATAAACTGTCGAGCCATCAGCTGTCACCCCTCCGTCTTACTAATATTCGATCAGGCCACGTTTCCTGACGCGAGTTTAACATTTTTTTACCCATCCCAAAGAAAGTGCACAACGCCGCTAAAGAAGTTTTCAGTTCAAAAAACTTACAATGAACTTCTGAAATAAATTAAGTAATGCGAGTATTTCGAAAGTCTCGGAAATCAAAATGCGAATTAAGAAAAAAAACCCAGTTTTTTTCAATAGGTTTTTTATTTTTCACTATTGTGTCTCCAATGCGGGTTGGTGGAGATGCGGGTTAGTGGCCAACCCGCTGTCGGATGTTTTCAAACCGCCCGTAAGGCCTCCGACAAGGTTTAACGAGTGTTATCTATCGACAACAACTGGGACCGACGGCTTGACGTGCCCTCTGAAGCACGGAAACCGTACTCGTACAAATATAAACTGAAATATTGAATAAAGCTTCATTAAATGCTTGGAGGAAAGCAGATAAATAACCAACTGCTACATTAAATAAATAAAATGGATCCAATTAAAGTAGGTATCTAGAGGATCTTTGTTGATGACCTAGAATCAAGAGGGCCTTTCATACAAAAGCAGCAAAATTAGTATAGAAAATTAGACAACAAATACAAAGAGTTCTGAGACATCAAAACCATTTTTATAATGTTTATTCCATCCTACACTTTTATTGCCGACGAAAAATCCCTACTAATATTATAAATCCAAAAGTAACTCTATCTGTCCGTCTGTCTGTGTGCTACACTTTCCCGCTTAAACTACTGAACCAATTTTAATGAAATTTGAAACACAGATAGAGTGGACGTTGGGAAAGGACATAGGATGGTTTTTATCCTACGGGAACCTATGAAACGGGTCCACGAGGGCGAAGCCGCTGACGGAAGACTAGGAATTAATAATCACTTTAATTAAAAAACTGGGTTTTCTGAATTTTTATTAACGGTTTCGTATAATTTGGGGCATTCCATACAAATAAAATGTTGAACAGGTGTAAATAAAGATGACGTATCATTGCATTAGATAACCATATCTCTACATACATGTTTATCGATATAAATGTTTACTTAGTTTCACTACTTTAAATTATATTATTTTGTGTAACACTTAAGCAACAAGTACACTTCGTAGATAAGTGTTATTTATTCTTGAGATAAAATTGAGATCTTTACCAAAATTTAAATGTTATGTCTCAGCATAACGTGCTGTTAACGTTGCCGCCAAAACATTGTTAATATGTAAATTTTAAGTTATTTCTTTAAAATCTTTTTAACACGATTTTGTTAGCTTCATCTGTATGTTTGTGAGTTTGTGTGCTTGTTTGTAAGTCTCCTTTGGACTCGATTTTGACCCACTTTCAACGGACAAGTTTAATTCAAACTTTGTACACTTTTCAGGAATGGGTGGCAATACAATATCGTAATTTCATGAGATTATCTAATTCCGAGAACTTGTTTTTTTTATATTTTTAACAATAAATCGAACAAAAAATTAACATATATATATACCTACTTAAAAAAACACGCTTTTGAAGCACATCAAAACTAAAAAGTTAAATGAACAATGAACTTAAAATGAACATGAAAAAAAAAACAAAATATGCTATTATTATTATAAAAAAGCGTGGGGCGCTCTGTGCCATAGGTAATATTTTTCGTATATCGAGCAACCCACACTTTTTTCACAACAATACTTGTAGTTTTTGTTCGTTATTATTTTCTGCTTATATTAAGGATTATTTTTCACTTTTTAAGTTTGATGTGCTTCATAGGCGTGTTGTTTTGTTTTTTAAAACCGTATTTATTTTTCATTTTTAGTTCGATTTATTGTTAAAACAAATCTATACTAATATTATAAAGAGGAAAGATTTGTATTTTTGTATGTTTGTAATGAATAAACTCAAAAACTGCTGTTCCGATTTCAAAAATTCTTTCACCATTAGAAAGCTACATACAGCTTGAGTAACATAGGCTTACCGCGGGAAAATGCTTCATTCCTACGTGAAAATGGGTATTAGGTTTAACGCGGTTGAAAGAACTGGCTAAACGCCTATAATTTTAATATAGCAATGAAGCCTGGAATAGCACATAGGCAATTTTTTATCCTACGGGGACCCATTAAACGGGTCCACGCGGGCGAAGCCGCTGACGTAAGGCTAGTATAATAATAATAAGTATAGATTTCCGATCGAAATTTAGTTTATTTACGGAATGTAGCTACAGTATATTTAAAAAAGTTTGTGTAACTTTCAGCCAATGAGACTCTGATGTCTTAAACACTCAGTTATCACTGATGGTATGGTATGGTATGGAAGCGCGCGTGGCTCGGCGGCTAGCGTAGAACGCAAGCGGTCTATGCAGCTAAGTCAAACGGGAGCGGTCGGGTGTGGGATGGGTGACCGCTAGTGGCAAAAAATTTCATGCGCGTTTCCGTGCTTCGGAGGGCACGTTAAGCCGTCGGTCCCGGTTGTTGTCGATAGATAACAGTCGTTAAACCTAGTCGGAGGCCTTATGGGCGGTTTGAAAACATCCGACAGCGGGTTGGCCACTAACCCGCATCTCCATCAACCCGCATTGGAGCAGCGAGTTAAAGTGAGCTTCAGGCCTCCTCAATAATGGGAAGCGACCCGTACCCAGCAGTGGGACGCAGAAAAGGGTAGCAGCCAGCCAATTTCTTATTCAAATGGTTGTCCTTATTTTATTTTAGGTCCCATGGCCTTCTACTGTCTTGGCGTGCTGGTCTCCTACATATTTGGCTGGTTCCTGACATACCGGTACATTATCTGGGCAAACATGGTCTGCTGCTGTGTTGGTCTTTGCCTCATCATGTTCGTCACCGAAAGCCCTATTTGGTTGTTAAGGCAAAATAGGGACGAGGTTAGTTAATTTATTTGAACGTTTTCAAAACATTCTCTACCACCTTAAGGTAGTAAGAGATGAAGGCGGTAAAAAAACCATCACGAAGTAGATATATTAGTAAAAATAAGACTGACAGAACGTAACAGATACAGAACTAATACCAGTTAATTTTTTATTAATTATATGTTTACCGACTATTGTCCACTAATCCGTACTAGGTAAAAGTATACTACTCGTAAATTCCTTGTGTTTCCTTTCAATCACGAGAGGAAACGCTTTATGAAATGAAACACTTTACTTACACTCACTGCCCCACAGTAGGGTAGATGTACCCTGTGTCGTGGGTACCATGGACACATACAAAGACAGAAACACAAACACCCAGACCGAGAACAGAAATTTAAACTCATTATTCAAATTTCTGTTTCGCCAGGAATCGAACCCGGGACCCTTCGATTGACAGTCCGGCATGGTTACCATTACGCCACGCAGGTCGTCACAGGAGGGCGTTTGGCAACGGGACATTATAATAAATAAATGAGAAAAACGATTTTAGTAGTTAAAACGAGTCATAAAAAACAACTGCTTACCTCAAATTCCAGTCAATTGAGTGATAGTTTGGCACAAAAATACCAAAATGCAAGAAGATATACTAGCGGATCGGTTACGTATTAAACAGCATTATTTTAAATCAAAATTGAACTACGTTACATTTTTGGTGCTAAGCTGTATAAGTCTAAACGTAAATGTTTAGATAAATAATGTAGATTAAAATATAGTATGACGTTACTACGTCTACGTTGGCATTACTATGCCAACGAAAATTTACATTTTTATGTAAATAATTGGTAAACATCACGACGACGACGACGACGAGATCTATATTTGAAAATTGTGTAATGGCGTAAATTTATTTCCATCCATCCATCAGCCTTTTAGAGTCCACTGCTGGACATAGGCCTCCCCTAATGTTCGCCACTCCGTCCGGTCCTGCGCCCTCTGAATCCAGCGGTTTCCCGCTATCTTCTTCAGGTCGGCAGTCCACCTGAAGACGTGGTCGTCATTCGAGGACCTTTCTTCCCCACCGGTTGTCAGTCCTCCTAACCATGTGGCCTGCCCATTGCCACTTCAGCTTGCAGATTTTGAGAGCTATGTCGGTAACCTTCGTTCGTCTACGGATTTCATCGTTACGGATTCTGTCGCGTAGAGAAATACCAAGCATAGCCCTCTCCATCGCTCGCTGAGTGACCTTGAGCCTGTGGAAAAGGCTAACTGTAAAAGACCACGTCTCAGCGCCGTAGGTCATCACTGGCAACACACACTGCTCGAAAACTTTCGACTTCAGGCACTGCGGTATTCTGGACGAGAAGACACTTTGTAATTTCCCGAACGCTGCCCAACCGATTTACACGATTACATTCTAAATTAATCTTTCTTCTTTATAGGGTTCTTTATTCAAAGTTTAAAATAGGAACAGTATTACTAAAGTTCCATTGCTCGTCTGTCTGTCACCAAACAGTATCATGTCATGAACCGTGGGAGCTAGACGGTTGTAATGTCGGTTTAAAGAACTTTATTCTCATACAAAACATAGTTTCAATTATAATATCATAAAATAACTTTCTACATGTCAATATTTTGCCTCTGGAGCATTGGATTCGACATGTTCGCAGTTTATGTAGTCTTCTTTTGCCACTGTAAAAGCAAATACTAAAAAAATTGTTAAAGGGGGCTCGTATACTTACAACAAACTGGTTTTATTTTAATTTTTTTTTTCGATCTTAATAACTTAATTATGACAAATAATTTAGTAAATATTTAATTTTTCCGAGTTTTGTAGATGATACGGAACCCTTCGTACGCGAGTCCGATTCGCACTTGGCCGGTTTTTAACATTTTGATATAAGAAAAGTATATTTAAAAATAATGTAAACATAATTTTAACAGGATGCTCGTCTAGCCATCGCTCATTACAGAGGGCTATCTACAGGATCTAAAATAGTTCTAGAAGAGATATCAAGATTGAAAGCACAAATAAATCCTGCTATCGAACTTATTTCTATTAATGGTAATGCTCATTTCTTTTTTATCACCAGCTATTTCATAATTTATAAAAATACGCACACTGTGTACCAAAGATATAGAGATTAAAGAGGACAAAATGTAAAATTATTCACGTTTAAATTCTAAAGTACAATTATATTGTAAATGTTATATTATAAATGATGTATTTTAGTTCTTAATAAAAAAAATATTTGAATGGAGTAGCAGACGAGCATGCAGGCCACGTGGTGTTAAGTGGTCGCTGCGGCCCATGGATATCTACATACAACCTCAAGCAAGCATACGGAAGTCTTGTCTGATGTCGTATGCAGTTGCTCTGCTACTCCGGAGGCTGGTGGTCGCCTCATGTAAGTGTGGCCGGCAACTGCATCTTTCCACCGAAACACAATAGAATTGGTTCACGGCAGAAGTGGGTGCAGCGGTGGTACTTCCCCGGGCGAACAATAATAGTTCTACCACCTACCAATATTAAGTAATTAAATAATTCTAGATAATAATTTCCCGTTTAAGTGTAGTCTATCCAAAAATTTTAGAGCAGGAAAAAAATATATTAAGATGTATTGTATTTTTTATCACTAATTGTATCTAAAATATTTTAGGTAGACAGATACCATCGATTTAAATTAAATAATAGTACTATTAAGTTTTTAATGTATTATACTATTATTGTAGATGGTAGCCCTAAAGCGGAAGAAGCAGAAAAAGAAAAGTTAAATAAAGAAGAAAAAGCTACAGCCGAGCCTCCTCAAAAGATGTCATCAATCAAAATATTGTGTGAGTTGTTTTAGTTTTTAATTAAGAAATGAAAATTAGAACGACAGGCATGTTAATTACAGCTACGGAACTAATTTTAAAAATATTTTCTTTTTAAATTAAACAAATAATAAAGAGTGTTGACGACCCGCGTGGTGCAATGGTTACCATGCCGGACTGCCAATCAATGGGTCCCGGGTTCGATTCCCGGCGAAACAGATATTTGAATGATGAGTTTAAATTTCTGTTCTCGGTCTGGGTGTTTGTGTTTCTGTCTTTGTATGTGTCCATAGTACCCACAACATAGGATAAACCCTAATGCGGGGCTGTGTGTGTGAAGCGTATTTATTTAATTTTGAAAATCTATCTCAATTTTTTTGATGTGATACGGTGGGTTACACTGATATTCAGCATGGTGTCGTGTCTTCCAATACTACTGTTACTACCGCAGTATCATTATCAGCGTGCTTCAAAAACCGATACAGCGCCAGTTCGATATATTCAAAACAATAAAATGCCAAGTTTAGGGTAGCGCCATTTAGTTTGGCACCTCCGTAAACTGGATGGAATGTATCAATTATTTCTTTCACCACTTTCATTTTTTGTTTGATCCATAATAATATGTATTACATTTACTAACCTTTGCATATTATTTGGGTAAAAATATTATATTATATAATATTTGCATAAAAATTCAGATACATCTACCATTTCACCTTTTTAACACGCTTTTATTAGCTTGACCTGTATGAATGTATGTATGGAACGGAATCTTTTACTTCATTTTCACTTACTTCTAGGAGTCTGATTAACTTGAAAATTTTCACAGGGCCACGGCCTGGTGACAATGCAATAATATGAAAAAATCCAATTAAAAATTGATAATAAATAATGTAGTTTAAAAAACTAATAAACACACTTTTGTGAAAATACGAACTAAAAAGTTAAAAATAAGAAGAAAATTTATTTTACTGTAAAAAAAGAGTGGGGTGCATGGTGTCAATATTGTCTTAGAAACCACCCCACCCTTTTTTACAGTAAAATACATTTTTTTTCTTATTATTTACTTTTTAGTTCGTATTTTTACAAAAGCGTATTTTTTGTTTTTTAAACTACATTATTAGTTCGTATTTTCACAAAGGCGTGTTTTTCTAGTTTTTTAAACGACATTTTTTTATTCTTACTTAATATTTTGTTCCAGTTCTTTCCCCGTCATCACGTCGTGCCTTCATTGTCACTGGATTAACTCTATCTATTCAGGTAATTCTATTTATATTATTATCTTTTTATGACTGATGATTTTATTCCCTAATACATAGATTTGCCGTGTAAACCGTGCGTGGAAACCTGCATTATATGGTGTAGTTTTGTAACTTAAATTCTTCCTCGATAAAGGGACTATCCAATACAACATTTTTTTTCAATTCGAAGTAATTCTCAAGATTAGCACTTTTAAACAAATAAACTCATCAGCTTTATATGGATGTTTACATTTTCAAAAGGAAAAAAAGGTTTATCTTTTTCTAAGATCATATAGAGATTAGTACTGCATTACTTTTTGAATTAAAATAAATATCGAAATCAAAAGATAAAAGCAGTTTATGTTGAATCATTAATAAATTTAACAAAGGTATTACAATATTTTTATTACTTCCAGAAACGTATATTTTAATATGTAAGGCATCTTAGCAAAAAAATATAAAGCTATATTTATATTTATTTGTATTTATATACAAAAATAAAATATTTTTCGCTCGTTTATCGATTTCTACAATTTATCCTTAACTGGGTTTTGATATTTAAATAATACATACTTTATTCCTGCCATGTAAATTAACAATTTGGAAACCGGAAACTCTGACTACTAATTTAGTGCATACTGTGTTGTGGACTAGTGAGATGAAATCAAACACTTCCGATGGGTAATTTATTATATTTTAAATTATTAATTAATTAATAGTACTCAATCTTCTTTCGTTACAAATTATTCCTGATGCATTAATTGTTATTTAGTATTTTGCTTTTGATAACAATGTAATTAATTAAAATTCAATAATAACAATATTTCAAAATTAATTCCAAATTCGAAAACAACCAACTCTTCCCGGTCTCTACATTTTTTTAAATCGTTCCATTTTCAAAAGCATCATCACTGTATTTTTTATTGAACGTAAGTACGAAACGTACCTATTTTCTTTGATAGATTTTTGGAATTTGTTTTAAACCGCGTGCCTTTTCCAGGTCCTAATGGGTATGATGGCTATCCAAGTTTACGCTAAGGACATCTTCTCCAATGCTGCTCCGAGCCTTTCGTCTCATTTCTGTTCAGTGCTGTTCGCATGTGTGCTTCTCTGTGGAAGTTTTGTCAGTGGACTGTTGTCTGATAAATTTGGAAGACGGGTAAGTTTCTTAAAATCTCTAATAATATCCGCTTAACCAACGATGGACGGGTCATAACTCCTGCGGTCTCCGACACGGATATACCGAGATCAAACCCCCGGCAAATGACAAAGACATTTGCTAAGCGCGTAGTAATCGCTACTCCACGGTGAGGGAATATTGTAATAACTAGAAATCTTTGGAATTGATCTCGTTTCGGCAGCTGAGAGCTACGAGTAGACTTCGAATATTTACCCTAAATATGCTTTGTGAAGCAGTATTACACTTAAGGATTCATAGAAATAGCTATAATTTTTTGAAGTCCTCCAAAATTACTCAGTCCGTTTTGTCTCATAATAAGTCACTACGCATATATCTGTTATGTATCGTATCTGATAACAGATATATAAATATCTGTTACGTAAGAACGATGGGTGTCAAATTGTCAATAAAGGTAAGCAATGTCGAGTGCGGTCAAAAGTAGGATGGGTGGCCATTGAGCCACATCTAGTGCAGTCAAAAGAAGGATGGCTGTCATTGAGCTAAGCAATGTCCCTGAGGCACTATGAACGGTGCACCAGTTTGTACATGGGCAATTGGGCGGCACGTTATTACGCCGCTTTAACGAACGCGAAGTACTCATAGAATACGGCGTACGCTAGTTTAGCTGAATTGCAATCCGGCTAAACGAGAGTGCGCCGCATTACTAAACAGCCCTGTTTTACGAAATGGCTAGCCGTTATGGAAAACGACGGAATATACAATTCGACTGCGACATATATGTACATTTATTATATTCACAATGGAGTAGGAGATAAGTTGGCCACGTGCTACTAAGTGTTTGTATCATGAACGTCCTCACTCAACCTCAAGCAACTTGAGTATTGCCTAAGGTCGTAAGCACATGACAGCCTCCGTGGCGTAGTGGGTGATGAGCCGACTGCGAAGCGTGAGGTCGTGGGTTCGATCCCCACCCAGAACAAATATTTGTGTGATGAACATGACTATTTATTCACTGTCTGGGTGTTAATGTATCTATTTAAGTTGTATTTAGAATGATATAAGTATGTTTATCAGCTTTCTGATTGCCATAGTACAAGCTCTGCTTAGTTTGGAATCAAATGGTGTTGTGTGAATTGTCCAAAAAATATGCAAAAAATATATAGAAATATGCGCTACTACAGTACTCCGGAATGTGTGAAAGTCTACAAAATTGTGTCACGGTCGAAAGTGCGCAGTTTTAGTACTCCCTCAGTCGAATCATTAAACTTTCAACACTTATAATAATTTTATTATTTAATTATTTTAATAATTAATCTTTTATTTGGTTTACAAGGTATTTTAATATAAATAAGTGGCTAGAGCCTCCCTTTAGGCACAGAGCGCATGTAGAAGGAGGTTCCGCTCTTCCACAACTTACAAACTTTATGAAATAATTTTAAATAACTAATATTAAAAACGTGCATCCTTATTGTGTGTATGTGTGTGTGTGTGTGTGTGTGTGTGAGTGTGTGTGTGTGTGTGTGTATGTGCTGTAAATTATTTCAGTATTCATATGAGCGACTTTTCAAGGAGAGATTCAATCTCCTCTTAATTAAGTGGCTGTAAATACATTTTTATACAATACAAATACAAATCTGCTTTATTGTACATCAAAAATTCAAAAATACAGCATTAAACATATTGAACAATACAGTGTAGACAAAAGGCAACCTTATCGCTGATAGCGATTTGTTCCAGACTGCCTTTTTAGTGCATTTTTCATTCAAATGGGTATTTTTTGCATTCAGAATGGGACTTATGTAATCTCTTTTGGAGAGATCCTTAAAAAAGATCCCCACTGTCAATTATTTTAGTTTATTAATTATACATAACGTGTTTCCAGTTGTTGATCATCTCATCAGCAATAGGCGTGGTACTGTGCCTGTTCTGCATGGGGCTGATCATGCAGACCAACATCGCGCCGGCCTGGGTGACAGCTGTGCTTATCCTGGTGTACTGCTTCTTGTTCATGTTCGGGGCCGGCAGTGTTCCTTACGTGCTGCTTGCTGAGGCTTTTATGCCTGAGGTAGGTTCTATGTTCAATTAGCAAACAGAAAAAAACTAGGTTAAAATCGGTTAAATTATTTGGGAGCTATGATGACACAGACACAGATACACAGATATCCAGACACGTCGATGTATTTTTTGTTTCGCCGGTAGATATCGATTTTTTTTCAAAAAAGGGTAGTTAGGTGTAATCTGTACGCCGAGGCCGACGTAGATAACGTCCCCCGGCGCTAGTCCCTGTAGCTTCGGGATTAAGAATAGAGCTACGGTATCCCCTGCCTGATCGTACGAGGCGACTAAAAGGGGGCTTCCGGGGATGCGGACGGTGAGAGTGGGAGCTTGACCCGTCCAGCCAGCAGCCCCGGCCTTGGCATGCCGCCGTGAACACCTGAAGGTGCCGGAGAGCACATCTGCTCTCCCGAAGATGGGCCCGTTCTGGGGCGCCGCGCGTGGAGGACACCGGTGCGTTCCTATGGAGATCCCGGAGTCCTCACAAACGCAGAGGCAGGCCACCGAGGGGGTTTTAGTGCGGTCAAATCCCACATAACCCGGTATCCTCTCCCAAGGTGTACCTTTTGAAGGTTTCCCCCCCGATACCAAAAAAAGGTGTAATCTGTACATTTTAAAACCAGATGTACAGTATGTTAAACGGAAAAAACTGGATCAACATCGTTTCATTCGTTTGGGAACTACAATGGCATAATTATATAGAAGGACAGATACTCAGACACAGCCACGTTGCGGTTGTTTTACGGCTACTACACTATATATACATTATAATATATATTACACGGTTAAGTTTACCTAAATATTAAAAACAAACTATACGTAGTCCTGGCTTAAAAGTTTAAAAAAACTCGGTCAGTATTTGAATAAATAAGCAAAAGCAAAAAACTTCAAAATATTTAAAAGACAATCAGAGTTCATGTTGTGATTCAATTAAAAATTTAAATCATCTGATGTTTTTTACGTACACAAACACTTTTTTTTAAATCTACTACATTTCTTAGGAAGTTCTTGAAGAAAGTGCTTCAAATCCTTGGATTCGAAAATTGAATGAAAGACAAATATTAAATGAGGTTAGTTGTCTCATCACGATGATAGGTTTAAGAACTTTAAGCTTTTCCTTAAAGTTCCTAAACTTATCCATCTATTGGGTATTTGCTGGTATCAAAATTGCAGGAGCATGCTTTAATTCTCAACAGCGTTCATTAAATTGTAGTTCCCAGTAGTAAAAATTATTATGGTAAACGTGAAAGACGCTGGATTATGCCTGTGCTATACAATGATCTGCCGCGCAATCTGCTCGTTGGAGTAAAAAATAGGGCTCAGTTAAAACGTATACTTAGGAAACACTACCTGTCTCTATGTCCATAGCAAGTACTTTGACAATCACGTAATCAAAAATCATAATCATTATAATACATTGTATACAACAGGCAAATACCGCACATATACAGACAACAAGTCATTCAAATAATTCACGCAGTTATATACACCGTCGCACATAATTGCTCACACACCCATTCTCCTACATATCCACACAGGTCAGCTCACACAAACATACACACACACATACACTGACACACACACACACACACAAACACAAACACAAAAACACACTCTCACACCCACACAAACACACCTGCTCTTAAGTTAAGTTATCACTATCTATATGTCAAAATAAGTTTATCTAAATTGTAGTACCTAATATTAAGATTACTTATTACCTCACCTTATGATATCGTTAATATGTAGTAATTAAGTACCAACTTCAATAGAAATCCACGAGAGCTACTGCCGACAAACTGTTTCACAGTTTGGCAGAGATTGATTTATGTAACACTGTACTTAATTTGATGAAATAAACTATTTAAAAAAAAAAAAAAAAAATCTTATTAATGTTTTTAATTTTAAACAAAATGCTGGGCACAGGTCTCCTTTCACAAGTGAAAGGGATTTAGGCCATAGTCCACCACGCTGGCCTAGTGCGGATTGGTGGACGTCATGCTTTCGAGAAATTATGAATTTCTCTCAGGCATGCACGGTGATGGAGAACATCATAATTAATTAAATATCACGATATTTTCCATCAACGTGGAGAAGCGATAAATGCGCACATTACAAATTTCTTTGTCAGAGGTGCGCGCCGAGGATTTGAACCCGGGATCGGTCGCGTAATAACCTATGTTTCTTAGTATAATTACTAAGTTTCTTAGTATAATTACTCTCTGAATCGATTGCTTTTATCTATACATATAAAAGAGGATGTTTGTATATATGACATCGCAAAACTCAGAAACTATTCGACCGATTATTATGAAAATTGGTATGTATATGTATTTTTTCACGGAGAAGGTTTATATGCTATCCATTATTATTATTACTTAATATTTTAACGCGATACGGAGTTCGCGGGGTCAGCTAGTTTATAAATACTCATTATCGACTGTGCTTCCGAATAGTCTATACCACGGCTTGATGTGAATTTTGGTATATTTTATAGATGTAATAATATGTGCTGATAACGAATATCAAAGACAAAATGCCCGAATCTTTCATTTTCAACGTCATATCAAGAAAAAAAAATTAAAAAAAAACGAGATTTTTTATATTTATTTCGATAATTAAATGTAATTAATCAAGCATTTATTGAAGCTTTATTCAATAATTCAGTTTATATATGTACGGTTTCCGTGCTTCGGAGGGCACGTTAGGCCGCCGGTCCCGGTTGTTATCGATAGATAACAGTCGTTAAACCTTGTCAGAGGCCTTATGAGCGGTTTGAAAACATCCAAAAGCGGGTTGGCCACCAGCCCGCATCTCCACCAACCCGTATTGGAGCAGCGTGGTGGAGTAAGCTCCAGGCCTCCCCAATAATGCGGAGAGACCCGTGCTCAGTAGTGGAACGCTAAAAAGGTTGCAGCCATTTAGATAACTCTTATTTTTACAGCTTAATGTTTTAAACAAAAGTTGAAGGCTTTTAAAAGATTGACATTATATCTAACATTAATTTTTCCCATAGATATAGTATTTTTAGAGAAAACGTTGGTTTTAATATTTCCTACTACATATGTTTTTCTCAAGCATTCACGCTCAAGCGCATGCCAACACGGATTTATTTTTAACACGCTTATATTAGCTTCACTTGTAACTATGTACCTATGTATGTAAGAAAATCTTGGAATCTTAATTTGACCCACTTCCCGGTCTTCGATTAGGAGCACACGCTCTGAGTTCTGATGACAATACTTGACTAGCTACGAAACGTCATTAAAAATCCAATATGGCGGCCACCCCAAGATGGCGGACAGGGTATTTGAAATGCACCCCCATGATATGGGTATCAAATGAAAGGGTTTGCTGTCAGGAATACGAAAAAAATAGTCACGAGACTAAAATTCAACATGGCGGACATCCAAGATGGCGGATTGGCTATTTGAAATGCACCCATTTTTTACTTTTTAGTTCGTATTTTCACAAAAGCGTGTTTATAGTTTTTTAAACTACATTATTTATTTTTATTTGAATGGAGTAGCAGACGAGCATGCAGGCCACGTGGTGTTAAGTGGTCGCTGCAGCCCATGGACATCTACATACAACCTCAAGCAAGCATAGGTATGTCTTGTCTGAGGTCGTATGCAGTTGCGCTGCTACTCCGGAAGCTGGTGGTCGCCTCATGTAAGTTCCTTTCCACCGAAACACAACAGAATTTGTTCACGGCAGAAGTGGGTGCAGCGGTGGTACTTCCCAGGGCGAACCATAATAGTTCTACCACCTACAAATTGAGTGTGTTCTATCTGTCAGACATCTCGCAACTCTACATGATTTTTTTTTCAGGTCCAAAGCATAGCCGCCATGCTTCTAATGGAGTGGGTGTGGCTTCTGAACTTCTTTCTGCTGGGCGTCTTCCCGTTCATCGTCAAGTACTTCGGAATCCACGGCGCCTTCTATGTCTTCACATTCTTCGCTATCCTTGACGCTCTCGTGGGAATTTTCCTTCTTCCGGAGACCAAGGGTCTTACTATTGAGCAGATACAGGAAGCGTTTTTGGAACGGCGGAGAGGCTATAGTTCTACATAGCAATTATTTAATTAACAGTTACCGTTTTCTGGTGTTGATAGGGAAACTATAATAATAAGAGATATCACGGCTACCTATGATATGGGACTGAGGAGTCTGGGATCTTTAATGAAACACACTGGTGTATTAGGCACACTTCCCTAATAGTCGAGGTAACAAAGATCCTTGGAGCATTGTTGGTCGTAATTTGGCTTTTGATGTCATAGGTGTACTAAAATCTTAGAGCATCAAAGTTACTGACTCACCCTTCAGTAGAGTAAATAAATTGTACATGGACGTTGGGACGAGGGGTTCGCCCGTAAAGGCCACTCCTCTGATGGGTGTCATACCTGTCATACCTTGATGCTTTGACTAAAATGAATAGTAAACTAATTCGACATAACTGTATATAGATAAAGCAAGCTCTGAAATTCTCTTGATAATAAGCGTTATTACTCACAGCCCCGCACTACGATTCCTTGTGTCGTGGATACCGTGGAAAATGATGCCTACGTCACCATTTCATGAATATACCACCAGTCGAAGGTTAAAGTTCCACCGGCACCATCTGAACTCGAAGCGGTCACTCACAAGTCATTTTTACCACGGACGTGTAGGTTATGGGACAACCTTCCAGCTGAGGCATTTCCAATGGACTATGACATGGGGTTCTTCAAGAAACCTATAAAAAAAGCTTTCCTCCAAAGCCGGTAATGGTCGGGAGGCTCCCCTGGGGTTGCCCGTGTCCATAGGCGACGGTGATCGCTTAACACCACGCGGCCCGTCTGCCTTTTTGTACGGTTTATTTATAAATAAAATAAAAACAGGGACTGGCATGGACGCACAGGATGGAAAGATAGGAAAACGAACACTCGCACCGAGATTAGAAGCTAAAACTTATAATTACCACTTATGTCTCGCCGGGAATCGAATCCAGGACACTTCAATGGCTGTCCAGTATGGTAACCATTATGCCACATGTCCGAATGTACACATACATAAGTTACTCGTCAGTATACGAGAAAGTGTTTCAAGTATGGAAATATGCATATACCCACATATAGTCAAATAGTATTAATAGCCATAATTAGCTAAAATAAGGATGCTATAAAGGCATAAAATAATATATTAATTTAGTAGTTTTATTCGTATCTAGTAAAATGAATCTATAGCAAATTGATCTATGCCCTTCGGTAACACTGAATTTATAAAAAAATGTAGGTATTTAAAATTATGATTATGATTGTACCAAAACTAAGGTAGATTTCAATATACTTTTTATCTGTGTATGTAGTAAATATTAAACTAAATAGTTTAAGATATTTGTATATTATTATTAGATAATAATAAAAATAATAAAAACACCCTTGGTTTTAGTGCAGAACAAATCCCACATTGTACGCTCTCAATGTGCCGGGTACCTTTTGAAGGTTTCTCCCCCGATACCAAAAAAAGGTTTGGATTAGACTTTAAAGTCAAAATGGCAATTGTAAGTAAATTAAGTTTATGTCCAGTAAACACTTATATCCACTCCCTGTTCAAACTCTCTGACTCAGAATGCATCAATCTGGTTTAAAGGCCGCAAAAGCTAGAATACTCCAGCATCAACAGTTGAATTAATTTAGTTACTTCCCTTAGCATTCAAATGGAGTTAAAGTTAGTTCCACAAAGACCCGAAGATATAGATTTATATCATCGGGTCTTTGCGATTTGATCTACAGGGATCCTCCACCAACCCGCATTGGAGCAACGTGGTGGAGCTCCAGGCCTTCCCAATAATGGGGAGAGACCCGTACCCAGCAGAGGGACGCAAACATTACAACACATTACATTATAATTTAAAATGTACTCTCAACTATGTTTACTAACACAGTAAGAATGATTAAGTTTTGTTTAAAGAATAAAGTATCAAGTCATTATAATAAATAAGGACTATTCAAGCTAACCCGAAGTAGGTTTACGAGAAGTATAATGTTAGCCGACAGGCCTGAGGCCTACGCCTGAGGGCCCACTCTGTACGCCCGTATCCGAAACTAAGTCAATTTTCGGGCCTTATTTTTGGATTAGATTGAAGAAATTCTAGCAATATTATTCATTCAATAGCTTAATGTCATCAATGACAATGCTTATCTTATTAATTCATAAAAAAAGCGGAGTATGCTAAAAATGATTCCGAAAATGTTAGAACTTACGGACGGATGCTTACAGAGTGAGCCCTCTGGCTCCGGCCATAACTCCGGAAGCCCCCTTTTGCCCTCTTACGATCGGGCAGGGGATACCGTAGCTCTATTCTTAATCGCGAATACATATCTGTCAAGGCAACTCTGGCTTGCCACCAATGCAAAAGTAAAAAAAAATTAGATTAGATTTTTTTTATAGAAAATAATGCGCCAATAATTCGTACAAATATTATAATTACGAGAGTGATTGTCATATTTTGTGTGTCCTTCTTTAACGTTTTGATGGAGTGATTGTTTAGAGTAAATTTTGTTTTATCATTCCCATGGGAAGATCAATTATAAATTATAATGTAGGTATCTGATTCTTTCAAACGCGGGTCCCGTGCAAAGAGTATATTACCATTACCTAATAGTGCGGGTGAAATAGTGGAAGACAGCCAGATAATAATATTTTCGAAACTATGTTTTGGTGTCACTAATAATTTTAGTGATTGGAAATACTATATAATAATTTTGATTTCTTATTATTGTGTTCAAATATTAATATTAATGTAACACCAATTTTTGACATTTTTTGAATAATAGGATGAAATTTAATATTTTGTAAATTTTAAATGCACACCGGAATGGGTAGGACCATAAGGAAATATTGTTATATATGTGTGTACAATATGTTCTGCCAATTAAATGAATTAAACTGAATTTACACAGTTACACTTATTCGTGAGTAGAAAAATATAATGGCGGAAACATATTATAAAAATACAACAACAATAAACATTTCCAATCCGTTTTTATATGTACTAATAATGTTTACTTTCAAAATAATAAATAAAGTTGTGCCGGTAGATAAGTTTTTGTATAAATGTGATTATTTTAGAAATATGTAATTCATTTGTAAGTTGATTTATGAATACTAAAAATACATTCTAGTAATTTGTAGCTGTATTATACATAATGCACTTTTTAGTAAATTTTTTGTCACTTGCTTATAAGGGAACTTGCAAACATTATTTAACAATTATAAGAATGTTAAAATTAAACTTATTGAATAAAACATATTATTGTTATTGTAAATAGAAAGTACTGATATCATATAAAAAGTAATAAATGTAAATTAATATAGATATATTATTACTAACGAGTATTAAAATACTATCTCAAAATTTAATTAAACTCTATTGGAACAATGGTTGTTTTATTTTTTGGGTTTCGTTTCACAATAAACCTCTACAGAATTACGTCGCATGACAGACGGGCGATACCAAACCGAAAGATTTTCATGTAAAATATTACCAAGACCTTTTCAAGAAGCGCGAATGGCCCGGCTGCGAGCATAGAACGCAAGCGATCTATGCTGCTAAGCCAAACGGGCGTGGTTGGGTGTGAGATCGGTGACCGCTAGTGGCAAAAATTTCATGCGCGTTTCCGTGCTTTGGAAGGCACGTTAAGCCGTCGGTCCCGGTTGTTATCGATAGATAGCAGTCGTTAAACCTAGTCGGAGGCCTTATGGGCGGTTTGAAAACATCCGACAGCGGGTTGGCCACTAACCCGCATCTCCACCAACCCGCATTGGAGCAGCGTGGTGGAGTAAGCTCCAGCTAGGCCTCCCTATAATGGGGAGAGACCTGTACCCAGCAGTGGGACGCAAAAAGGATTGCAGCCATTACCAAGACCATTATATGAGTCACACTGTCAAATAGTGGAATTCTACTTTCGTAAACGCTTAGTGGAGGGAATCCGGATCGACAAGGACCAGATATTGATGGGTAAAGGGGGGACCTCCGGTTCGCTATGACCAAAAATGGTGGAATAAAGGGTGGAAAGGAGGGTAGTCCCCCGTTGCGGATGTAGGAATTGTGGACTGTAAGTTGCGGTTTGAATTAAAGGTGGAAAACGAGAAGGATTGGTAAAGGGAACAAACGCACTTACTTGGTGCTGGAGCAGATGGTATGCTCGTGTACTGATGAAGCCTTCTCTTGCCCGGGAACTGATGTTGTCTTTCACACTTATTTATCACTTGAAGTCAGTTAAATCACTTGAACTATTAACAGCGGTGATGGTGGCGATGCGGCGAGTCTGATGACCACGTGTCACGCTGCGTTCACACGGAGGTAAGTTTTGTCGTGTCTTATTTCTGTCTGATCTGAAAAAACCGAACGTTGTGTTCACACGGCGCTGTCGTATCCGACACGATTCGATTTTTTTGCAGAACAGCGCTACGTCATTCTCTGTCTTTGGAAGCGATGGACGCGAACACTATTGCTAAGTATATTATATTGGTATTGGGTTGCAGGGGCGTCATAGACTTCTTCTAGGTGGTGGTTAAACCCAATAGTAAAAAGTCGAGCAACACTTGGTGCCTTTAAAACTCTAATGGCACGAGATGGATTCGATTGTAAGATCCGACAAAAAACCGAATCGACTGAACTTACACCGTGTAAACGCATGTATTAGAAATACTATGTCGCTTTAACCGGATCTGATATTGTCGGTCCGGTTCAAGCCGCCAAATCGGATGTCAACTTGAGTAAATTTAGGATTTTTTGTCGGATCTTAAAACCGAATGCTCGTGTGAACTCTAGCTATGAAATACTATTGCCACTGACCCGGATCCTACAAAAAATCTGATTCGACAGAGTAAGACACGACTCCGTGTGAACGGCGCGTTAGGTGGCTTGCGGTGCGGTTGTCACTAGAGGACTTGCATACGCGTCGGCGGCGTGCGCGTCGGCGGCGGGACGAAGGCAGACTGACTTGATAGATCTTCCTGATCCATATTATGTAATAGTGCGCTTGCGGGGAAGAGAGGGAGGGTGAAGGGGAGGGAGGTGAAATGACTTAATTGGCGCGAACATCCCCCCGGCCTTGAGGTCTCCTCAAATAGCGAATTAAAAAAAAAATAAACATAAATATATACAGCGGAGTTAATATCATATAGAAAAAACTATATATGCGGTGAACAGAGGCGATGCGATGAATATAATTAGTAAATTAATAAAAATATTATAATAGCGGGATAAGAATTTATACTTAAACTATAACTTATAAAATATAAACTACATAGGCATATAGAAATATTATTGCGTTGGTAGAGGGCAAAGTCTAACAATGGGCCGCTGCAAAGTGGAGCTCTTAGTCTTCACTTGTGCAACGCGCACCACACCATCCCTACCAGGAAACAGTTCAGTGACGACGCCTAGCGGCCACTGAAGAGGCGGAGCGTTATCCATATCGATAAGAACAACGGTTCCTACAGAAATGGAATTAATAGAATGTTTATTCCACTTTTCTCTTGCTTGTAGTGTATGTAAGTATTCTGATCTGAAGCGCTTCCAGAATGACTGAACTATCGAATCAAGTAATGAAAAACGTGATAAAAGATTAATGCGTTCCTTACTAAGATCAGCGGCGGGTAAACATCCAAGTGGATTAACAGCGAGGAAATGCGCGGGCGTAAGTGCAGTAGGTTCCGCCGGATCGCTACTTAACACGTAAAGCGGTCGTGAATTTAATATGCGTTCGACCTGAGTGAGGACAGTAAGCAACTCCTCATACGTGAGGATTTGCTTACCTATGACGCGAAATAAATGATACTTTACTATCTTTATATTTGACTCCCAAAGCCCACCAAAATGTGGAGCGTTTGGAGGGTTAAGTTTCCATGTGATGCGGTTATCAGAAAGGACCTGATTAAATACTTTATAATATTCGTCTGAACGTAAAAAAGGAATGAAGTGCATTCAAGTATGAACGCGAAGCAATAAAATTAGTAGCGTTATCACTAGTGAGTCATCATCATTAACGATGTGCGAATAAATCATAAATCACGCAGCCATACGCCCTTTCACAGGCGTCGGCGAACGCGACTAGCGAGACTTGGGAATTTTTATTTATACCCATATGGCGAGGAAACTTTAATTTCGATATCAAAGGTAACTGAAATATATTGTTGCCATGCAGTGACAACGTGAGCGGGCGGAGCCTGGTCCCAGTCAAGTTTGAGAACCCATAAGGTTTTAATGAGAAGCTTAGAGAAAAGAATTACTGGACCCACGAGCCCCAGAACATCATACAAGCGAGCGGTTGCGGATAAAATAGAACGCTTGGTACAAGCGAGCGGCGGCGGCGAAACTAGAAAAGAAAAAGAATCAGTTGCGGGGGGTGCCAACGAAGATCCAATATTTTAAAAATAATTTGGTCGTCGAATGAGACCTCGTCAAGCTGACGGTGCGTTGCGGGGATGTGCTGTAAAAGCTCTGAACTGTTACTAGTCCACTTAACCAATTCAAATCCTCCACGCTGAAACATTTGTTCAGTGGCTACGTCAACGGCGCTGTTGACGCAGGGCGCGCAGGACGCGATATCGTCCATATAAATATCTCGTTCGACCACCGAAGCAGCCAAAGGATAGGACTCCCTCTCCTCGGAAGCCAACTGACGTAATGTGCGTAGCGCAAGAAAAGGAGAAGAGCGTAAACCAAAAGTCACACGATTAAATTCGTATGTTTGTATGTCTTCCTCATTAGAAAAGCGATAAAGAATGCGTTGAAACGCGCGGTGCGATTTTTGTACTTCAATGCTTAAATACATTTGTCTAACGTCGGCAAAAAAAGGCGATGCGATAAACTCGTACGTTTATTAAAATATTAAAAATATCAGACTGTAAATTTTGCCCACTATGTAAAATATCATTTAATGAAATATCATTATCTGACTTAGCGCTTGCGTCGAGTACTATTCGCAATTTAGTTGTACTTTTATCATTACGTATGACAGGGTGGTGCGGGAGATAAAAGCAAGGTTCCGTAAAATTATTCGAAACAACCAATGATAAAAAACCCTTGTTGATGTATTATTGAATGACGTCATTGTAGCGGGAGCGAAGATCGGGACATTTATTAAAAACGTCTCTCTAGGAGCGAGAAGCGTTTTTTAGCGGTTATAAAAGAATCACCTAACTTATCAGGCGTGTCCTTGAAGGGCAGGGCGACAACACATCGTCCGTTCAAATTGCGACGAGTAGTGGAATTATAAATATTCTCACATTTCTGTTCACCAGGACTCAAATAAGTTTTTTGCGGCAGCTCCTCTAACTTTAGCGACGTTTGACTTTTATCAATACGAGTAGGATAAGAAACTAAAGAACGCGGCATGCATGTAGGAAAGTCGATATCTGCGTCTCCCATTATTATGTATCCTAGTGACGTTTCTATGGCACTCGGCGATTGCGAATTAATTATTTTATCAGTTAACAAAATTTGTAAATAAGTGTTAACCCCTAATAAAACGTCAATGTCACCTGGTTTATGGAATTGATCGTCAGCCAAACGTAAATTATTTATATAATTAATTTTCGAAACGTCTATTAACGACTCGGGTAATTGTCCAGTTATAGTGGGAACGACTAACGGTTCAATATGATAAAGTTTATTTTCATCAAAGCGGGAGCTAAACTGCAAAGAAGTAACACCTAAAATCTTCTGCGATATTCCACCGATTCCTTGCGCTTCTTTAACTGGTGTTTTATTTGAGATCGGTAGGTATAACCGTTTGCAACACTGTTTCGTAATGTAATCGCATTGCGAGCCAGGGTCAACTAAACAACGCAACAAATATTGGTGACCGTATTTAGTATAAACTTTAATCTTCGCAGTTCCCAATAATGTAGTGCGGTGCGGCGCATTACCACAATCGCGCGAAACGTTACATGACGTGGATGCATTTTTTTCTCCTGGACCTTGTTCTACCGAAGGCTGATCGACCTTATTCCTACTACTAACAAAATGAAGTAGCGTATGGTGCGAGCGGGAGCAATACCTACATCTACGCTGTGACTTACAAAAAGGAGTGGCGTGTTTATTACTTAAACAATTAATACAACATTTATTTCGTTTTACAAAATTGTACCTGTCCTGTGCATTTATTTTTAAAAAATGCGGACAGACAAATAGGTGTTCGTGATCACCCGATTTACAGAAAATACATGACCGATTCGAATCTGTATTAATAAAAGTTTTGCTTATATTTTTAGCGGGAGCGGGAACAAAATTACCTTTAATATTATGGTTGTTAGACATATTATGCGAAGTATTTATTGTATGGCACAAAGCCCTATTCTGGTCATGTAAAAACTGAACCAAAGCGGAATATTTCGGTATGTTTACGTTGCGACATGACATTTCAAACGACTTTACGGTATCGTTATCTAATTTTCTAAGCGCGATATTTAGAAATAGAAAATCAGATATGTCATCAATATTAAGTTGCTTAAGAGCGTTAATAGAAGCATCAAATTTATCCATAAATATTTGATAACCAGCGGATGTGTTAGCGTTAACGTTCTTCAGTTCTAACAGCTGACTGACGTAGGTAGTCGCGAGCGCACGCTCGTCGTTATATCTACGTATGAGCGCGTTCCATATCACAGAATAGTTTTCAGCTGTAGGCATTAAGCCTGAGCAGACTGATAATGCCTTATCACTAAGTTTACTAACAAGATAATAAACGCGTTCAGCATCTGTTAATTGCTGATTATCATGAACTAATGTTTTAAATTGTTGGTAGAACATAGACCAGTGTCGTATGTCCCCGTTAAAAGAAAGTAATTCTATGGGCGGAAGCGACGGTATAATTTTTGTAGGTAAACTATTCTGTAATTTACTTGAAGATGAATATGGAGCGTTTAATTTGGACACTTGACTTTTAATACGACTATATAGATCATGAAAAGATTTCCACGATCCGAAATCGACTTGCGCGTTCGGATTTAATTTTAAATTTGTAACATTATAAGATTCTAACGTGTCCTTGAACTCGGTACGCAAGTATTCAAGGTCAGATGCCGTGTCAAGAAATGTGTCCTGTTCGTCTGACGAACTTGATGCACTTATAGATAAATCATAAATTTGTTGTAAACGTTCGTAAATAGCATTTCGTTTTGCAATTAATATTTTCAAACTAATTTCGTCATTTGAAATCGTTTCAGATACAATTTTACCTTTAGTAGACATTTTGTCGTGAACAAGATAAATCAGTTAAAACAGTTAAGATTATAAAAAATATGTATGGCGTACCTAATGAATGAATACGTAGGTAGTTACTAGCGAAACAACGATCGCCGGTCGCGTCGGCTCCGGCAACCACAAATATGGCGGACTTCAATTAATGAAAAATAGAATGCGTACCTATGAGGTGTAATTTCGATTACAAATATAGGTAAATAATGGTGCGAATGGTGCGAATGCGCTTTGCAAAAATAATAATATACCTACGTGAGCGGTGCGTTATTAATATGCGGGATATAAAATAATCGTAGATATAATACTTATTTGCAAAAATAAATATGAATAGGCACTTATAATATATTACATGAAATACATAAATATGCGTATTTATGAGATTAAATAATTAACCCGGGTGAAGTTACTAAACTATTGATTCGAAATCCGGCTCGAAGGACCAAAATTTGGAGGGAATCCGGATCGACAAGGACCAGATATTGATGGGTAAAGGGGGGACCTCCGGTTCGCTATGACCAAAAATGGTGGAATAAAGGGTGGAAAGGAGGGTAGTCCCCCGTTGCGGATGTAGGAATTGTGGACTGTAAGTTGCGGTTTGAATTAAAGGTGGAAAACGAGAAGGATTGGTAAAGGGAACAAACGCACTTACTTGGTGCTGGAGCAGATGGTATGCTCGTGTACTGATGAAGCCTTCTCTTGCCCGGGAACTGATGTTGTCTTTCACACTTATTTATCACTTGAAGTCAGTTAAATCACTTGAACTATTAACAGCGGTGATGGTGGCGATGCGGCGAGTCTGATGACCACGTGTTAGGTGGCTTGCGGTGCGGTTGTCACTAGAGGACTTGCATACGCGTCGGCGGCGTGCGCGTCGGCGGCGGGACGAAGGCAGACTGACTTGATAGATCTTCCTGATCCATATTATGTAATAGTGCGCTTGCGGGGAAGAGAGGGAGGGTGAAGGGGAGGGAGGTGAAATGACTTAATTGGCGCGAACACTTAGAGTAGAATGAAAAATGTATGCATCTAATACTTTTAAACGAGCAATTCTTGTATACTTATGCCTAGATATATAAATTGAATCTTGGAAACGGCTCCTACCATTTTCATCAAATTTAGTGTGCAATGGTTTTCGGGGGCAATAAAGCGATCTAGCTAGGTTTCATTTCTAGTCTCTGTAGCTTCGGGATTAAGAATAGAGCTACGGTATCCCCTGCCTGATCGTAAGAGGCGACTAAAAGGGAGCTTCCGGGGATGCGGACGGTGAGAGTGGGAGCTTGACCCGTCCAGCCAGCAGCCCCGGGAGGGACGGCGGTGTATGCGTGGCCGCATGCCGCCGTGAACACCTGAAGGTGCAGGAGAGCACATCTGCTCTCCCGAAGATGGACCCGTTATGGGGCGCCACGCGTGGAGGAGAGGGTGCGTTCCTATGGAGATCCCGGAGTCCTCACAAACGTAGAGGCAGGTCACCGAGGGGGTTTTAGTGCGGTCAAATCCTACATAACCCGGTATCTTCTCCAAAGGTGTCGGGTACCTTTTGAAGGTTTCCCCCCGATACCAAAAAAAAAAAGGTTTCATTTCTAGAAAATACAGTTTAATCCATATTTTCAACTTAAACATAAACTGAAAAATACGGCTCTTCCTGCCATCTATCGGCGAGTATGCATATATACCTAGTTCTATTTTTTAATTGGGAGCTGAAGTAGATATCGTCGTAGACTCATTAACTTAATAATAATGCTCTGTTTTGGGGCGAAACACGTGTTGGTGGTGGTACGTATGTCGGTACACACACACACACACACACACACATATATATAAATATATATATACATATAATAGTTACATGTGCATGTATCCTATGTGGGAGGGAGGGAGGTAGGTGCTATTGGATGAAAAAAATATACACCATCATACGTTCTGATTGCGGATTGTTGCAAAGTAGTTTTTACCTAACTTTATAACAATGGAGTTCCGCAAAGTAACGCATGATTCTATTAATTATATATCTATACTAACATTTAAAAATTAGGTTTTTTGAAAGTGCTTTCTCAGGAATTGTTGGTTGGAATTAAAAGATTATTTTATTGTAGGATTGTCTATTTACCGAGGAAGGATTTCAGCTATAAAACATCTCGCTATAACTCGGGAAAACCGCGGGCACATAATAGTACTTAATTATAATAATATGAACTCATATCAAACGAAAGAAGTCGGGCCGAATCACTAGTAAAAAAATAATTTACAAAATAATAATATATGAACATACAATATAATAATGACCAGCAGTGAGAATCAAACGATTAACTATCCTCTAATACTCCATACAACTAAACTACAACCTCCTAATCTTACTACAACAGCGATCAACTATTTAACTGAAGTCCCGATACAAACAAAGCGGTTAAATCGATCGAACAGTCAAACTATTCCGAAGTTAATCTATTACCGACTGGGTTTCAACAAAATTTAATTAAACTTAACCAAACACACGGCACCGCTATCTGTTGGTGTAATGGCGCTTCAGGCTTTAAGCGGTTTTGCGAAATGTGAATTGATTTTTTTCAACCCTTTTTATATCGCACTGCTAGGAAAAGGTCTCCTTTCAAAGGGATGTAGGACATGGTCCACTACGCTGACCAAGTATGGATTGATGGACAGCATACCGTCGAGAAAGTATAAGTAACTCTCTGGCACGCACGGTGATTGAAAACATCCTAATTAAATATCCACAGTATTTTTCCTCACCTTGGTGCAGCGATAATTAATATTGATTCTGCATTTCTAAACGGGCATATTTATCGAAAGTTTGTACGTTCGAATTGCCTCCTGATGCTTCACGATTCTTAGAATAATATATAATAAGAGACACAGAGAAAGCTATCTTCCCTTAAAAAGGGTTAAAGCGAAGGGGTTTCTAGTAGAAAGAAACAACTCAATTTTTTAGAAAAATATTACATATATGGAAAAATACGTTCAGTATTCTTTCATAATTAAGTGCATGAAGCTACATTGATGCACTTAATTATTGTAATAAGATTTATAAACATACAAGTTACTACACTCGCATTGAAAAATTAGTAGAATTCGCGTATTTTTAAATAATTTATTTGGCGAAATATTGATGTACCATTTAGCCTGACATAGCAACAGCTTATATTTGAGGAAATATGTAGTGTTTGGTTGACAATATATGCCTTTGAGTTGCAATATAATAACAAAATTAAAAACTTCTGCCTTTTCCTGCATGGACAATCAACGTATAAGTGGCACTTGATTAAGTACGACATAATCGTTTAACGTCTGAAACACCCACGCAAAGTTAGAAACGCACCTAATAATGTATTTCTTGATACTCTCGCTCGTGTGTGTTTTGAACTAATGCATGCTAAGTCATGAACGTGGTTTAAGTTTAACCATGGTTCAACACAATGTTGGGTTTGAGTTGGGTAGCTCGATATACGAAAAATATGACACAGAGCGCTCCACGATTATTTCACTTTTTTTTATTATTTTGCTGCTTATATTAATGATTATTTTCACTTTTTTAGTTTGATGTGCTTCAAAAGCGTGCTGTTTAGTTTTTTTAACAAAATTTATTTTTCATTTTTAGTTCGATTTATTATCAATTTTTTAAGATCCTGGAATTAGATAAACTCATGAAATTATTGCATCGCCATCGATTCTTAATAAGTGTCCAAAGTTTGAATTAAATCTGTTCATTGGAAGTGGGTCAAAATCTTGTCCAAAGGAAAGTTACAAACAAGCTCACAAACATACAGATGAAGCTGAAGGCAGAGCCGCGGGCATAAATCTTTTATGATTATAATAATACGGTAGAACTTTTATTCTTTTCCGCATTGGTGATTTCCGAGTTTGACGGCCCGTGTGGCGCAATGGTTACCATGCCGGACTATCGATCAGAGATTCGATTCCCGGAGAATCAGAAATTTGAATGATGAGTTTAAATTTCTGTTCTCGGTCTGGGTGTTTGTGTTTCTGTCTTTGTATGTGTCCATGGTACCCACGACACAGGGTATACCTACCCTACTGTGGGGCTATGAGTGCGAAACATTTATTATTTTATTTATTTATTTATTGAAGCAGCGTGGTGAATAAGTTCCAGGCCTTCCCAATAATGTGGATAACCCGTGCCCACTGGGACGCAAAGGGATTTCAGCCGGTATTATTATGGTTCTATCTAAGGTAGTATTGTGGGCTACTCCCACTTTACATCATCAGGCTGGTAAATACCACACACAGCAAACTTAATTGGCACACTTCTACACCCCAGTACCAAAGTATATCCTAAGTCTGATCCTTTCTGCTAAGAAATAATTGTCACCCATCTAACTGATACCTACCATTTACTTAACTTTGACGTAAAGCTTGCGTTGTACATCAGCCACATGTATAGCCCATACATGCTTGTTTTTCATATGATTATATTGAAAAATAAGTATGGTTTGTATGTATATATATATCTATACTAATATTATAAACAGGAAAGATTTGTATTTTTGTATGTTTATATTCAAAAATTCACCATTAGAAAGCTACATTCACCCTGAGTAACATAGGTTACTTTTTACCGCGGGAAAATGTTTCATTACTACGTGAAAACGGGTAATAGAGTCAACGCGGTTGTAGGAACTGGCAAATCGCCTATGATTTTAATAAAGTAATGAAGCCTGGAATAGCACATAGGCTATTTTTTATACTACGGGGACCCATTAAACGGGTCCACGCGGGCGAAGTCGCTGGCGGAAGGCTACTGTATAAATATATGTATTTTTTTTTTCATTTATGATTGATTTTTGAATTTACCCTTTTTTATTCACCATAAAAATTATTATTGCTTTTATTTCGTATTATTTTTTCATTACCAAAGCCTACCCCATATTTTCATCATCACCCAGGGTTGACTGGAAGACAATGCCTGTAGGCATTAGGTTAAACCCTTTGTAACCCCTAGTTTAAGGAAAGCTGCAAGAATATATAAATAAAATAAATGCTTGATACTAACCTAAGTACCCTTCTAAAATGAAAGTCTGTTGTATACTCCAGTGTTCCTCGACTTACATTTAAAAATAAGTAAACTAGACCAGTCTTCAATTAGAATAGAGAGCACCGTCTTATAAATTTTCAAATCAGATGCACTACCTCAGTATGAAATCTCATTAATGTGACTCCAATGTGTTACATGTCCGCGCAGAAGTTCAATCGTTGAATGAAATCGAAAATCAGTTCCAATTAAATTATTGATGCTCTTTAATGGGAAGAAAGAGAAGAAAAGAATGTAGCTAAAAATGAAAAATTATAAAATTACAATATGATGATACTCTGTTTTGGGGCGAAACACGTGATGGTGGTGGTACGTATGTTGGTGTATATTTTTTATTGTTGCATGTGCATGTGTCCTATGTGGGAGGGAGGGAGGTGCTGTTGCATGAAAAAAGTATACACCATCATATGTTCTGATTGCGGATTGTTCCAAAGTAGTTTTTACCTAACTTTATAATAACAAAAAACTGTAAAAAAAAACCACCTTTGTTGTATGGGGAATACCAATTCAATATTTATTTAATTCTTTTTTCAGTATTGGTTGTTACAAGTGACAACAGAAATAAATCATCTGTTAAAATTTCAACTGTCTAAATATCAAGGTTCTTGAGATACAGACAGTTTCTTGACAGGCGTACAGATGGACTGTGAGACGAACGGACGGACAGCGCAGTCTTCTTAGTATAGACCCGTTTTACCACTTGGTTACGGAACTCTAGCTATAAAATAAAAAAAGTCATAGAATGCAGTTATATAGCCTATAGCCATCCTCATTAAATGAACTATTCAACACAAAAATATTTTTTCAATTCGAACCAGCAGTTCCTGAGATTAGCGCGTTCAAACAAACAAACAAACAAACTCTCCAGCTTTATATATTAAAGTTAAAGTATAGATTTATTTGATAATTTTAACTTAGGAACTCTTCAAATTGATGCCTACATCACCATTCCATGATTATACCACCAGACGAAGGTTAAAGTTCCACCGGCACCATCTGGACTCGTGGCGGTCCTCCACAGTCCGCTTTGCACGCTCCTTTTTACCACGGACGTGTAGGTTATGGGACAACCTTCCAGCTGAGGCATTCCCAGTGGACTATAACATGGGGTTCTTCAAGAAAGCTGTAAAAAAAGCTCTCCTTCAAAGCCGGCAATGCTCGGGCGGCTCCCCTAGGGTTGCCCGTGTCCATAGGCGACGGTGATCGCTTAACATCACGCGGCCCGTCTGCCTTATTGTTAGGTTTATTTATAAAAAAAAAAAAGCACAATTAAAACAAAACTCTATCATTATTTCCACACATACACGACATTGCTGTGTTATACTTTTTCGGCCATAAACTAAAGATTTATAAAATTGCGATCGCAATAGGAAGGCTGATCAACAGTGTTTATATGTGAAAACAATAATAATTGGGATAAGGAGGTACGCTCCTGAGGAGGTATTATAGTCTTTGAACATTTTTTAACACGCTTACATTAATGTATACAATGTATGTATGTAACAGACTCTTTTGACTTCATTTTCACCTACTTCTAAGCGTCTGATTAACTTGAAAATTTGCACCGGGGTCAAGGGCCGATGACATAGCAATAATATGAAAAAAAATTCAACTAAAAATTAAAAATAAATAATGTAGTTAGTAAAATACGATCTAAAAAGTAAAAAATAAGAAGAAAATGTATTTTACCGTAAAACAAAGCGTGGGGTGCATGGTGGCAGTTAGTTTATTAAACTACATTATTTATTTTAATTCTTTGCACATTATTATGTGTCGTTCATTATTTTTACACTTATAAAACAGTTTTCTACTAGAGGTTCAACTACAGTTCTCTTAGATCAAGTCTCTATGTAGAGATAATGTCGAAATGGAAAGTAAATAAATTATTAAACGCCAAATTGAGTTTCAAAGGAAACTATTGTCAAAAAAACTGACTAGTACAAATCTGTCACATATTAAGGGTTCCGTACAAAGTTACATACTTGTATTAATATGACGACCCATTTGGTGCAATAGCTACCATGCCGGACTGCCGATCGGAGGGTCCCGGGTTCGATTCCCGGCGAGGCAGAAATTTGAATGATGAGTTTAAATTTCTGTTCTCGGTCTGGGTATTTGTGTTTCCGTCTTTGTGTGTGTCCATGGTACCCACGACACAGGGAATCCTAGTGTGGGGCTATGAGTGTGTAGCGTTTATTATTAAAAAATCTTCCGTTTAATCCTGGAATTGACTTATTTTTGCACAGTTTTAAAGGTGAGGTGATTAGATTTTGCCTTTGTTATTAGCTTCTACTTAATATCTTTAGTTATACTACGTTTATTCAGACAAAGGAACCTTGAAGTGATGATTTCTGCAAAAAAGGGCGATGAGGAAATTATTAAAAGAAATTTCTGACATAGTACTAGGTAATAATATACTTAGACCAGCAATTTGAAAGAATGATAGACAAGTTTTGGTGACGAAAAAAAACTTAGCTGACATCAAAGTACCAGGGTCGCATAACAACAGAGCGGTCTCTAGTCTATCGGCTTAGCGCGTCATTCGAAAACGCTTAGAAAACGGAGAGCACCAATGTATTGGACTTCTCATTAACCCAGAAAGCGCTGGCCGGCGACTACTGGCAGTGAAAGACGATGGAAACTAGTATACGAGGTATAATAGCTAGGAGGGACATTCGCTTATTCAGTTTGCGCCGGGACACCGGAGAAACGCACGTGCTGTGTTGTTCGGTTGCAGTGAGTGTGAGCGCGAGTGTTCCCGATTCCCGATTTTTGTGTAAGTCCTTTTTTATTTTTTTCTGAAATTTCCACCCTTTTTAGTAATTTTTTCTTTATGTTTAAGAACTTTTAGAAGAGTTTAAGGTTTACAAAAAGTTGTGACAACAGTTAAAGATGGCAGAGCTTTTTAACAGTTTTCAAGTTTAACTAATTAGGTAACGGTTTCGTTAACGTTATTATTAAACGATTCATTTAAGTTGAAATTACCATCGTTTCCGATAATAAGTACTTAAAATTTGATTAAAAATTTATTTAAACAGGATATTACTTTCTTAGCTAAAGTAGTTAATTTGTCATAACTATTACTACAATCATAAATTTTATTGGTACAGTAAAGGAAAAATTAATTACGCTTCGCATTCGCTTTTACTAGAAATTCATTTTTATTCTTATTGTCTTTTTTTTTCTTTTATAGAATTAAAACTATAAATTAAACTAAGTTGGTTTAAATCAACAATTCAATTTGCAATTTAGTAATCTTCGACAGATTGACTTTTTATTTCTTTGCTCTACTCTTCAAATTCGTCATGTTTGTAGCATTTGACATATCGTATTAAAGCCATTAAATAAATAAAATTTAATTTAATTGTAATTATGTACTACCATCAATTGTCTTTATTGCTTTTTATATAGAGTCATAGAAAGAAAAGTAATATCAGAGAACGGAACTTTACATTGAACTAACGTTATCAAATTACTGTTCTAAAAATAAAAGCAGTTTTGTTCAAAAATGGCTTAAGGCTATTTATACCTTGATACTATTTTCTTAATGCTCAGACGGGTTTTGATTATGGTTGCCTCTGATCTCGTTTCACCTGTTGCTTTAATTTTACTATCTATCGTATAAATCCGGTGTGATATCGGGATTCTATTTAATTTTATTCGATATTAAATTACTCGAAATTGTAATTTGCTGATCAAAAAGATTATGATTTATAAGATTATAAGTATTTTATAAAAAAAAAAACATCGGGTTGCACTCCGATAGTGCCGGCAGAAGTGAAACCTTGAACATTAACGTTGTGCATTTTGGAATGGTTAGGGAATAATTTCGCACGAATTGCTTTTATTATCAGTATTACTAGTATTTTTAGTAGGTTTTCATCTAGTATTTTTATAAAGTACTTACTCATTTTCTTTCACTATGTCTTCGTCACTTTTTTCATTAATAGATGCACTTTGTTCAATGTCCATATTTTAAATACTTGATATAAACGAATTTTACAAGTATAGACAGTCGAGCCGTCATCCATCAATCACCCTTTCACACCATCACGAATTTTCGATCAGGCCACGTGTCCTGACGCGAGTTTAACATTTTTTACCCATCCCATAAAAAGTGCACAACGCTGCTAAAGAAGTTTTCATTTAAATAACGTAGTTTAAAAAACTAAAAAACACGCTTTTGTGAACTTACTTCATTAATATCAATCCTAATAATCCTGGTTAGGACTTTAATATAAAGTTATGAGATTATTGTATTGTTAGCGGCCCTTGACTCCAGTGCAAATTTTCAAGTTAATCAGACTCCTAGAAGTAAGTGAAACTGAAGTTAAAAGATTCCGTTACATACATACATACATACATACATACATACAGGTCAAGTTAATAAAAGCGTGTTAAAAATATATGAAAACCTACTGAAAACACTACATGAAAAATAATACTTATAATTAAAGCAATTCGTGCGAAATTATTCCCTAGCCATTCCAAAATATCAAAAATGCACAACCTTAATGTTCAAGTTCTTAATTCTGCCGCACTCTCGGAGTGCCACCCGTTGTTTTTTAATTGAACCACTAGTTTCCGAGATTTTTTCGTGCAAACAAGCAATTGAACAAACTCATATAACAGTTAATTATTAAAGAGTACAGAGATATAGGTATAGAAGACGAGACATACAAACAATTTTATTCAAATTAGCAGCCCTAGCCTCGAAGCCTCGTTAGGCGGTTGTTTTCCATTCAAAGAAATTGCAACGTCGCCAACCAGACGAGCTTACGGTAAATGACCATTGGTGGTCAACCACCATCACTTATCCGAATAGTGACCATCAATGACCATTGTTAGGAATCACCTGTCAGTTTAGTTCTGGTGAACAAAGCGTAATTAAATCTCTACATAGAGATTTAAAATTAGGTTTAATTAAAAATACGAAAGCAATATTTTTTTATTCAAAAAGCACATAGTACATACAGTCATACATACAAATTACATAGTATGTATGAAATGATTTTATTTATTCTAATTACTCGTAGGGCCTCGTTCACCATCTCCAAGTAAAGTGTTGATCAGTTACAGCCTCCGTGGCGCAGTGGGTGATGAGCCGACTGCGAAGCGTGAGGTCGTGGGTTCGATCCCCACCCAGGACAAATATTTGTGTGATGAACATGAGTATTTGTTCTGTGTCTGGGTGTTAAATTATCTATTTAAGTATTTATTTAGAATTATATATGTATGTTTATCAGCTTTCTGATTACCATAGCACAAGCTCTGCTTAGTTTGGAATCAGATGGCGTTGTGTGAATTGTCCAAAGATATTTATTTATTTATTTATTTATTTATTATTAAAAAAAAGTTACGTCCCAAGTAAAGTTAATTGGCAAAAATTGATAAAAGCTATGAGTACGAGTCAGTTTATCATATGATTAGTGCTACTCGAACAACTTGGAATTGAAATTAAAGTTACGTTGAAGTTAAAGAGGCCCTTACTATTACTTATTTATATTCTTAGGGCCACTTTCACCACCATCAAGTAAAGTGACAAGTACGCTAATTGTCGGTTAAAGTCACCCGTAACTTCAATTTCAAATTTACGATGTTCGAGTAGCACTAATCATAATAATATGTTAAACTGACCCGTACTCATAGCTTTTATTTTGCCAATTAAATTAACTTGGGACGTAACTAATCAACACTTTACTTGGAGATGGTGAACGAGACCCTTAAACTTCTTTTAGTCGTTACCATTTTATAACTAACCAGTGAAGACATGTGAGATGTAAATTTATTTTTATTTTTCTGAATGGATAAAAAAACACTTACACGATCTCAATATTTAAACATTAAACAAAACCATTAAATCTTCGTTTTTTAAATTTTAGCTTTAAATGACTATTATTCCTATAATCCTATTTCTTTACTTTTAAACTTTTTAATAAATAATCCAACAAAAATACCCAAAAAAAAATATACGGAATATAATAAAGAACATTTAGACGAATTCTTGTCACCCATTTTATATATCACTAGCTGACCCCGCGAACTCCGTACCGCGTTTAAATATTAAATAATAATAATAATGGATAGCATATAAACCTTCTCCGTGAAAAAATACATATACATACCAATTTTCATAATAATCGGTCGAATAGTTTCTGAGTTTTGCGATGTCATATATACAAACATCCTCTTTTTTTATTTATTAAAGGATAAATCGTTTATTCAAATAGAAACTCATAAAATTAATGAAAACATTCATAATAATTAAATTATTAACATCCTCTTTTATTTGTATAAGATTTAAAATTGCCAACACTTTAAGACAACTGAAATGTTTTCTTCGGAACACTATTCAAAGTTTGTGGTCAAATTTTAAGTTGTTTTGTGGCACCATTTCTGTTTTATTTCCTTCCAAGCATATCTTCATCTTGCAAGGAGGAAATATTTTAAATAATTTGTGAGTGAAATTGCTGAGAAAACCAGAAACGATAAAACAAGTTAAGCATGCCTGTCCCAAAATCAGTTTGTTCTGATCTCAGCCAATTAACACCAGCCACAATAAATAAAAGATAAGCATTGCATAGTTCAAACAAATCTTGAATCTGCACTTTTATAAGCTACACCCCGCAGACGTTGTCCTGCCTTAAAATTATTAAAGGAGGATTAGTTTCTTTATCATCCTAAAGAGTACTAGCTGTGCCTCGCGGTTTCACCCGCGTTAGAGAGGATCATTAGCATAAAGTGAAGTCCCTTCTGAAGTGCCGTGGACCGGCTGTTTTGTAGGACTATTTAAGATAAACATTTCCATCATAAATTACATACAGATACACAACTCTAGCGTTTTTGGCAGCGCACGCCTAAATAGTTCGCAGATGGTATATTTTTTCCTACTTACTTGACACTTATCGTCATATTTTGGACAATTCATACAATATCTTTATAACTTGTAGCCTATGTGTTATTCTGATGTATAAGCTATATTATCGTAAAGTTTCAATAAAATCCATTCAGTAGTTTTTACGTGAAAGAGTAACAAACATCCATACTTACAAACTTTCGCGTTTATAATATTATATATTAGTGTGATGGAAACTAAAAATGGTAGGCTTCTTAAGTGCGTAAGGAATGCATTAATTGCTTAGCTGTTTATTTATTTATTTATGTACACACAGGTGACACGAAAGAAATACAAAAGAAAAATAATGCACAAGAAAGTTTGTACAAAGGTACTACTTATTTCCATTGGAAGTCTCTTCCAGTAGCCCTGGGACTGGAAATTGGTTAAGCTAAAGGTAGAGCGTGTGTGTAAGCTAATTAAACGTCTTCAGGTTTTATTGTTCTCACACAGCTAAGTTTTTGTTATTTTTCGTTGTTTTTCATCCATTTAACTTTTATTTTTATGTTTTTAAAACTTATACAATCATTTTCAGGCATTTTTAAGTATTCTTGTTATGTATAATCTAAACAAGTACTTGACTGATTTAAATTTTCTATAAACCGTTTTTTATTTATTTATAATAACCGCTTAACACTCAAACCCCTACAGTAAGGTATACACTATGTCGTGGGTGCCATGGACACACACAAAGACGTTTCTGTCTGACAACCCAGACCGAGAACAGACATTTTAAACTCATCATTCAAATTTCTGCCTCGGGAATCGAACCTGGGACCCTCCGATTGACAGTCCGGCATGGTAACCATTGCGCTTAGAAGATGAACAAAAGAAAAGAAAAAATGAAAAGAAACAGAAAAAATCTAAAACAAAAAAAAATCTCCCTTAAAGTGCCAAATTCTGAAGATGCTGTGGGATTATTGAATAAATTACCTAAAACTAACAAGAACTCGTCTGCTACTCCATGAACTGATACAAATATTCTCGAGGAAACTAAATAATTTATTCAAAGACGGTGATTGATAAAACTTGACTATTTTTTCTAGACGTGAATAAATGCGTCTCCTGGATGCAATTAAGTTTAATCGCAACTTTCCATCAGAGAGTCCGAGTAATGAAAACTTGTCTATTTGTAAACAAAGAAAATTAGTCAGTAGTAACGACTATAATAAGGCTATATGAACGGCTTTTTAATGAGACAGACAGACAGATACTCAGACGGTCTCTTCGTGTTACTCTGATGACTTAATCATTCAGGACAGTTATTTCTATATGCCCCCGGCTTAAAATAATTTCCATTAATCTAAGCTTACACATCTTGCATTACAGTTTATTTTGTGCTGTCCACTCCCACACTGAATTAAAAATGAGACAAGTTACCAAAATTGGTATAATCAGTCCTAAGTTCATTTAGCCACGGTCAATGGCCAGAATTGTTTTATTTGAACACGTTTAGTTTTATATTCGATACAAGTATTCGTTGGTTGAAGAGCCAATTTATCTCAGCTGACTTTAAAAGTGGATTTTATTTTAAATTAGTCTTCCACAGCGGCTTCGCCCGCGTGGACCTGTTAGGGTCCCCGTAGGATAAAAATTAGCCTATGTGCTATTCCAGGCTTCATTGCGATATTAAAATCATAGACGTTTAACCAGTTGCTTCAACCGCGTTGACCCTATTACCCGTTTTCACGTAGGAATGAAGCATTTTCCCGCGGTAAGTAGCCTATGTTACTCAGGGTAAATGTAGCTTTCTAATGGTAAAAGAATTTTTGAAATTGGAACAGTAGTTTTTGAGTTTATTCATAACAAACATACAAAAATCTTTCCTCTTTATAATATTAGTATAGATCAACACGCAATGACAATGTAGTTTTTTAAACCTCAAATAATAATGGTTTCTTCACTCTATGTTTCAACGTAATTTAAATTGCCGTTTCTTTTTTAAAGTTTTAACTAAAGGACTTTTGCATTTGTTTCTAATTTAGTCTCTTTGATAAGATAAGGTCATTGTCCTGCTATATTTTGTGTAGCTTTTATATCTTTTGCTTTTGCATTTGCATAGTAAGCTTTGAACCATGTTTTCGTAGAATACAAACTTTGCAATGCTTATTGCCTTGAGCTATTAGTTCAGCTAAAAGCATGTTCATTATAATATGAAATTTAATAATGGAAATTATTGTTCTTAATTTAACAGTGAAACTGCATTAGTCTTTGTAACTTGTTCAGTATCTGGTTAGAAACTTTTGTTGAAAATTACTTTGAATACAGGTTATATAGCAATGCATTTTGCTTTCTTTGATGTTTTATTGTTGAAAGAGAAATTAATAATTAAGGTGTGTGAGATGTAATGAAAATAGAAATTAAAAGAAATTTTAATTTTATTTTATTTTTAAGACATGACTAGGATCTTTTAAATAAGTGCAAAACATAAAGAGAGACCGTAGAATTTATTTGGTTCCAAATTAAATTTCTAAGTTTGATGTAATTCTAAGATTTGTACCAAATAAAATATTAAATAATATTTCAATAAACATCCTATTAAAATCAACTAGGTATATTGACTACAGATCTGTTAACATTAATAGTCGGCATTTTTTTAATAAAATGAAAATGGAAAGTTGTTAGGTAGGTATTATCTTAATTTATAACATTAGTACCTGGACGACCAAGCATTGCTCGGATAAAATCAATTTAATTTCAAACGAAACACTTATTTGCTTAGCAACGCCATTTGAAATAGCTCCCAATAAAAAACACAATAAATAAAAAACAATGCAATATGATTTTCATTGAGTTTTGAACTCTGTCTGGGTATCTAGTTCTGCAGTTAGCCCATGTAACCATTCGGCCAAGGAAGTTTTAATTCAATGAACGATTTTTTATAGAGCTCTTTCAAATCGAGATTGTCAGAAGTTGAACGTCAGATTGACGGATGGCGTTTGACGGCGTTGATAATGGCTGAAAATATTTTTTTTTTCATTTAAAATTTCTAAAAACAAAACCAAGATGGATCGATTTATCACCCCTAAAACCAGAGTACTAAATTTCATTAAAATCGTTTGTAGCCGTTTCCGAGATTTTAAAAGTATATTTAGATATATACAAGAATTGCTCGTTTAAAGGTATTTGATTATTGAATAAGAAAAATATCTCCTTTTAATGTCATTCTTTCATTTAATAAATCAATATTATTAATGAACCTTATAATCTCCTTTAATAATCTTTAATTAATTTGATATCACATTTTATGAACGTGATTTTTTTTTTTAATACTTTCTAAATGCTTAATCGAAATTCATTTTTAGAATTCAATTTTAATACATTCCAAAAGCTAATTTATCACAATTTATGATGAAAATTGAAATTTTATAAATAACATTATTAAATCAATAAAACTGACAATATTTCATGTTTATCTTCAAAACCGTTATAGAATTTTTTAATGTAACATGATTTCCATTAATCGGATCTGATATAATTTTTTGTCCTTGTTCTACTTACGGGACACGAGAAGGATGATCTGGTTCGAAGATTTGGGACAGACTTGGTATAACTTATTGTGTGTCCAATTTGAATTTCTGTGAGGTTTTGACACCCGCTGTGATAACGGTGTACAGCGTCAGATCGTTCAATTGATCCATTGTCTATTTTGTTAACTCCTCGCTGCTCGTGTTTTGTGATAGTGCATCTAAAGAAGTCTGTTTTAATTTTTAAATTGGCCTTTGAAGTTATATCCAATCCATACTCTGTAAAATGGATCATCAAAAATTAACTGATTAAAAAAATACCTCCAAAGAAACTGTGTTATCAGAAAATAAGATGATTTTTTACTAGTATAAATCTAAAATGAAAAAGAATTAACTGTACAACATAAACAATCTTTGGTATGCGTAAAAACCTTAGAGCATCAAGGTATGACACCCGTCAGAGAGGAGTGGCCTTTACGGGCGAACCCCTCGTCCCAACGTCCATGCACAATGTGCCTTCTAGTTATACAACTAGTGTGTCAGTGTGTGTCGGTGTCAGTGTTGACGGTGCATAGAAATGACGTTGTTAATTGAAATTGACATATTTAAAAATGTAGGCGTCTGTAGCGATGAAAGAATATTTGTGAATGTGTGACAAAATTAAAAAGTGTGCGTTCTAGCCCCGCACCAGATTTGGCACAAAAATGTATCGAAGCGAGGCGCTATGCCGTCTCTACTGAAGGGTGAGTCAGTAACTTTGATGCTCTAAGGTAAAAACCTATCGAACGATGATAAAGCTGTAATGCACAGCTTATTTCTTAAAAATATACGAAAATTATTATTTAAGTACATGGAATTAGTTTTTCAACAAGTGTAGTTTATATAGGTCAATAGTGTTTTTAAATGACTAACATGGTTGATTCACATAAGCAAAATACTCGTGGCTTTATAAAATGTTCACTTTTTGTTATTTACCTTAGTATAAATCCTTTTGTCTCGAAGACTGTTTATTTAAATATAATTTTGGTAATATGGTATGACATATCCAAATAGCTTTTATTGTTTAATTTTCAATAACTTGGTAGATAATTTATTTTCCCTTCAGGCAAAACAATTTCAACGAAAATTAAACTCGCAGTTCTCTGTTTCGGTGAAATGTTACAAAATGGAAGTATTTTTGTAATTGTTTGGAGTCAGTAGAGCGGTACTTTATTGATTAAAATTCCCATTCATGCAAAATAAAGCTATGTGGGTGTTATCATATGAGAACATTACGTGTTTTGCTCTGATGACCTGCGAACATTTCCGTTAAAGCCACAAAAGGTTTATTGAGCGAAGCAAATGAAAATTGTATACGAACGAGGCATAAACTTTACAAAATCTACGCTTATAGTTTCTGTTAAGTTTTAAGGCCTAAATTCATTATGCTTTATTGCTAATTTTTTAACAGTTTCTCTGAGATAGTTATCTTGATCTTCATAATTTTGCAATGTTTAGTATATACTTGAAGAAATTCAAAGAAGAAACCTAATCCGTAATATTAAAAGTAATATCCTAATATTAAATCAATTAAACGTTAAATCTTAATCAGTAATATTACTGTGGACGTACTATTGATACAGTGTTGGTTAATGTTAACAACTTCATATTTTTATGTAAAGTTTTGTCACCGTTCAAATAAATATGGTTAACTAGCCTTCCGCCAGCGGCTTCGCCCGCGTAGTCTCGTTTTATACGTGCCCGTATGATAAAAAACATCCTATGTCCTTTCTCAAAGTCCACTCTATCTTTGTTCCAAATTTCATTAAGATTGGTTCAGTAGTTTAAGCAGGAAAGCATAACAGACAGACAGAGTTACTTTTGAATTTATAATATTAACAGTATAAAGGTATAACGTATAATGTGCCAAGAGTGCCAATGATTTTCTTATGTCAAGTAAACAAGAAGGAATTGTATATTTGGAAACTACTTTACAGCACGTAACTAGTTCGTTTTTGTTTCATTTATAATACACATTCCTCATTAAATGTCTTATTAATAGATGAAAGTGACTTCTTTTTATTTCAATTACAAATCACATCCTACGTGTAAGTTTCCCTTTCTTGCACATCATCTGTTACTTTCTACTACGTCATTATTCACGCAGCGTTGTCTGTTCGTTGTCTATTTCCCTTTTACGTTTAGCTTTTAAGATTTGTATTCCGATAAAGGACTTTTAGTACTCTTTAGGTTATTAGTATGCAGTATCTGGTCCTGTATCGGTAATGGGTTTTGTTACGGTAGGTAATCGTTCTTCAAGTTCACCATTGACTTTAAGATTTGTTTTAGCATTGAATCTGTAACAGTTTGTACAGTTAGTTTGATCTCTAGTATCGGTTTTTGAATTTAGAATTTACCTTTAACAAATATTTAATTTTGTTCTGGTATACAAAACATGTTAGTTCCATTCAAATTTGAGATACCGATGGAAGGAATAAGGTTCATTTCAGCTTTAATGATGACAAACCATAATCCATTGTAACCAATTGTAAAAACTAAAATTCTCCAACTTATGTTAGAGGCTCACTTAAATTTGAACAAAACGAAACCGAGTCACTCGATCGTGCTCTTGACCGTAACTCTAGTTATAACAAGCATGACAGCCGAGTATAACCCAAAATTGAGGCCTCATTAACCAACAAATCTCACTTGTACCAAACAAAATAGATGCCCAACAAAATGCATCAGCTTTCAATTGAATACTTGACCCTAATCTCAGCATTGAAGAGTTATAACGATCGAGGCCAATGTACTAGTAATTGCCTACCACCTCGTTGGGAATTAATTTAAAAACTTATTGGTACCAATTGAATATGGAACCAAATTGACACGTTGATAGTGAGAGCTATTTTGAAAATCAATAATCGAATCTATTTTGATGTGTGATGATCAATTTACGCTTTTATCGAACTGATCGTAGTTTTTGGTGTCGTTTTTCGTTTATTATGGGTGGCAGTAGCAAACCGGATATAGAAAGAGTGCGTTCTGCTTTGATTGGAATTATCACGGTCCTCTGCGGTTGATAGTGGTTTTTGATTCGTATCTACACAAACAAATAAAATTGGAGTGTCTCTTTGTAATATAAAAATAACCGCTTATTACTACATACATATGAATGTAAATATATACGATAAATATAACAAAATAACATTTTTACACGCTTTTTATTAGCTTCACCTGTATGTTTGTATGTTTGTAACCGACTTCTTTGGGCGCCTTTTTGACCCACTTTAAACGGCCAGATTTCGTTCAAACTTTGTAGATTTATTGAGGACCGATGACAATACAATAATCTCATAACTTTATGTTAAAGTCGTAACTAGGATCATCAGGATAAAATAAAATATACGAGGGGCGGCTGATAAGTTCGTGGCCTAAGGTACTTTAACACGTCTAAGCGTCTGGTTAACTTGAAAATTTGCATAGGGGTCAAGGGCCGATGATAATGCAATAATTTGAGAATAAAAATCCAACTAAAAAATTAAAAATAAATAATGTAGTTTAAAAAACTAAAAACACGCTTTTGTGAAAATACGAACTAATTAAAAAAACTAAAAAACACGCTTTTTATAGAAAACCGAACTAAAAAATAGAAAATAAATTTTAATGAATTTAAATTAAGAAAATAGTGTTAAAAATTTCAATGAATATAAGTTAATAATAGTGTGAATAAAAAAAAATTTTTAAAAAAAGCGTGGGGTGCATGGTGTCAATAGTTATAAATATTTTATTGACAGATATGAGTAGAGTGATTATCATTTCGATAATATTTTAAAAAGCACCCCACGCTTTTTTTTAAATAAAATATTTTTTTTTATTCACACTATTATTAACTTATATTCATTGAAATTTTTAACACTATTTTCTTAATTTAAATTCATTAAAATTTATTTTCTATTTTTTAGTTCGGTTTTCTATAAAAAGCGTGTTTTTTAGTTTTTTTAAACTATTATTTATTTTCTACTTTTTAGTTTGGATTATTTATTCTTTCCATGATGTTTCCACGAGCAATGGACTGGTTACTGAGAACCTTCTTCTTTCTTTCAAAAATATCTTTATCTATCATTAGGCTTGTTACATAACAAGGTTACATATTTTTTTAATTTTTACGTTTTCATAAAATTTCACCTGTCTTACGACTTAACAAATTATTTATATTCTTTATATATCTCATACACGTTTTCGGTTACTGAGCACCAATAGTCTACTCCCCTACATAAATATGAGCAACCCAAGCAGCAAAATAGTCGAATAGTAATTAGATTACTCAGCCTTTAATCGTATAAGAGCCGAGTAACCGTTCTTAAAACACCCATTTATCGTGTAATAGCGGTTATCTCGACTATTTGGCAATATTTGCTAATGTGTGCTTTAAGGACGTCGAATAAACGTTTACAGCACTATGTTTTAGCACTTTTACTCCACCTTTTAGCAGATGCTGAATTAAAGTGGCTAAAATACTCGTTATTAGATCGTTTGATCTATAACAGTCGTATAATAGCTGTAGCTCTATAAACGCAATCGAACAAAAATCATATTTTGCAAATTGAAAAATGGAATAATTTTATCAAATTATAGTCCGGCCAACGAGACGAGATAAAGAATGTAAACAAACGGACCGTTACCAAGTTACTATTGCGAGAGCGAGCAATAATTATCTCTGTCCTTATCACACGTATGCAGTAATGGCGTCAGTTAGTCAACGACAGCTTTAGTTGCCTGTTTCGTGGTACAGGAAAGCAGTCAGTACCACAGTTGTCAACATTTGGTCGCGTTTTGACGGGAAGTCGAAAAAGACATGATGTTGTGCTCTTGTTTTATTTTCATGTTATCTCTACTACACGTCTTTAACGTCTGCCTAGCGTCTGCGACCTTTCCCGACAGTTGGAAAATCACCCGGGTGGTGCCAGTGCCGAAAGGAAGGGGGGGGCCGGAGCCGGGTGATTACAGACCGATCGCTCTTCTGTGTACTCCAGCCAAGGTATTCGAGTCCGCCATTCATAACTCGTTGCATGCTCAAGTTAGATCCCAGTTGTCCGACGCCCAGCACGGCTTCCGTCCGGGGCGGGGGACCGCAGGGAACTTGTTACAGTTAATGTCGCGGGTTGTGCCGGCGCTCGATGCCGGGCGGCAGTTGGATGTCGCCTACTTCGACTTCAGGAAGGCATTCGATACAGTCGATAACGACGTCCTGCTCGCAAAGCTGGCCGGCGTAGGTTGCACGCCACATACGCTAGCATTTTTCGCCAGCTACTTGCGGGACAGGCGTCAGTATGTCGACTGTGGCGGATGTCATTCGGACGAGTACCCAACAAGATCAGGCGTCAGCCAAGGCAGCAATTTGGGCCCCCTCCAGTTTGTCATTATGATCAATGACTTGCCGGAGGTGATCCATGAGTCAACATGCCTCCTATTTGCTGACGACCTGAAATTGTTTCGCGAAGTGGGTGATATTTCCGACCATGCTAGCTTACAACGAGACATAGATAGGATAGTAGAATGGAGTCACGAGAACAAGCTGTACTTCAACGTGGCTAAGTGCTCCGTTCTATCATTCAGCCGAGCTCGCGCTCCGCGGCACCATCTGTACCACATTAACGGTGAGCCGTTGCAGCGCGTTACGGAGGTTAGGGATCTGGGTGTCCGATTTACCGCTGATCTTCACTTCCGAGAGCATATAACCGAAGTATGCAAAAAAGCGTACAGAAACCTTGGCTTCATATTAAGGCAATCAGGCGCTTTTACCAACTTTAGTGCTCTGCGTGCCTTATATGAAGCATTGGTAAAAAGTCACTTAGAGTATAATTCGGTTATATGGGCTCCTAGTGAGATCAAGTACAAATCAATGCTGGAACGCATCCAAAACAAATTCTGTCGGTTCCTGTACTCAAAATTGTATGGTGTGTATCCTGGGTATCCACTGCTGTATCCCACTTTGTTTGTGCTCGGCATGGTGGGATATAGTAAACTGGACACGAGACGTGAAGTTTTCCTCGCCAAGTACCTCTTCAAGGTACTACGAGGGAAAATTGAAAGTCCAGCCATCCTAGAAGAGATTAAGCTGTGTGTGCCGGATGACGCGGTAGGGCGGCGTCGGCGTGTTCCGCTGCTGGCGTTGCCGCGCGCGCGCACTAACTTGCTGCGCGAGGCGCCGCTCACGCGAGCGCTGCGCACGCTTAACGCGGTGGCGGACCGTATTGACATATTCAGCTGTACACTGAATGAGTTCACGAGGGTCGTTTATAGTGTTGCATCAAATTAATTGTATTTATTTTGTAATTGTGACATGTAATAATATTTAATTTTTAATCTAATTACCTATTTTATTTGATGACATGGAATTATGTATTGCTTTGTTTCAATTTTTTTAATTTTTTAACTGATTTATCTTTGACTTTTTGACGATACCTACTCATGTTGACATTGAATTATTGTTTTTATTGTTAATTTAATTTGTGACATTGTTTTTAATCATTTAATTGTAAGTATAATCTTATAATCCATTGATATTTGCATGACTTTTTTTATTTTATTATTATTATTGCTTTATAGCCGTTTGTGATGACATTTAGAAAAAATAATAATGCATTATTGTAATAATGTAGGGAATTAGGTGCACTAACGACTTGGGGCTACCTGTTATGTTAGTTTTAAGCCTATGTATGTATTAAATAAATAAATAAATAAATAAATGTTATTGGTATAATTTTAAGTAATATCGGATAAATTTAATGGCATTTGGTTCGATATAGGTTAATTACAGTGCATGAGTGTTGTGAAATAAAATAACAGTGCGAAAATATGTTTATACAGCTTGCCTCCAAAATTCCATTGGTCACGTTCTGGTAAAAAAGGCATCGCTTTACTTGAATTTATGACAGACTTGACTGACTGATTACTGACGACTTACTGACTTTACCTATTATTACTCGTCCAGTTATAACGAAACTGGCAAAAACGTGATGTAAATATTGTTACGCCCTATGGGTAATAAAATACCGTTTGCAACGTAGAAGTTGTTTATTGTCTCCTTATACAAAAATCCACTCAACAGAATCCAAATCACCAAGCACAATCACTATAGTCAAATATCTTCGCTGTAGTCGTCGAAATAATTCTTCCTTGTTGCTTGGAGTGATCGCTTTGATTTCACTTCCGGAACTAAACTATGTCCTGTCGCGGCCCGGTGCGTGCCTTACATTCTTACATACGGCTACCCACGGTTCTCTAGAATTTTCCCGAACTACCTAATACAATAGGCCCGTCCCGAACCTTCCTTTATGTTACTAACGCAATTATAGTTATGTACAGTCATAAATAATAGCCGCGGCCCGCGATGTAGACAACCTATACATGTACGCATGTATTAATCCTTATCTAAATAAAATCGTTAATTAGCTACGTCAATTCAGATTAAAATTGTACAAAATGTAATCAAATAAATGCTTTAGAAGATGATATTTTGTTTTACCATAAATCATAACATCCCCCGGCGCGCATTCTCATCGCGCATCTATTCTTTGCCTTTAGTACTTAAATGGGTTTTTGTAAAATAAATTTTAATGTATATCACTTAATGGCTCGAGCGAAGCTGGGCCGGGTCGCTAGTATATGCTATGTATATAATTTAATCAAATAAAAATGTTTTGAACCCCTGAAACTTTGTTTACATTTTTTATCACGTCTCGTTGGCCGGACTATAGTGTATTGTCATCGGTCCTCAATAAATCTACAAAGTTTGAACGAAATCTGGCCGTTTAAAGTGGGTCAAAATCGCGCCCAAAGAAGTCGGTTACAAACATACAAACATACAAACATACAAACATACAGGTGAAGCTAATAAAAAGCGTGTAAAAAGTAAAAAAATAAGAAGAAAATGTATTTTACTGTAAAAAAAGCGGGGGGTGGTTTTTACCACTGTTACTGTTGACACCATGCACCCCACGCTTTTTTTACAGTAAAATACATTTTCTTCTTATTTTTTTACTTTTTAGTTCGTATTTTCACAAAAGCGTGTTTTTAGTTTTTTAAACTACATTATTTATTTACAATTTTTGTCTGTATGTCTGTCGGCCTGTCTGTTTGTTCCGGCTAATCTCTGAAACGGCTGGTTCTATTCTGACGGGAATTTCTCTAGCAGGTAGCTGATGCAATAAGGAGTAACTTATACTACTTTTATTAAAAAAAAACTAAAACTAAAGTCCACGCGGACTAAGAAGACGGTGTTAACATTAAGTAGGAAAAGGAGATATTTCAATCTTGGCTAGGTATTGTACACCATCTCAAAAATTCGAGAAAAAATTCAAGACTCCGAAAAAAACACTTAAAATTTGTTAAAACATGTACTTTTTCGGTACAAAACCAATTTAAATCAACTATTTTCAACATTTTTCAATATGGCGGAACAACTGATTTCATTGTTAACTGTTTGTCACAGATTAATAATTTCAATTGTCAAAATGACATATTACCGCCATTATGTTTTTCTAGTATATTGTGTTGCAATTCTGACTTGAAATTCTTGTTTTGTACCAAAAATCCCAGTCGTTTATTACAAAACGCTTAATAAAAAACAGCTCTATACTATATTTGCAATTTATTAATACGGTGTACAAATACCTGGCCAAAGGTCCATACATTTTGAAACATCTCCTTTCAAGAACATGTCCTTAATGTTGGTTAATATACGAGTACAGTCACTGTCACTCTCTACTTAGTTGTTCATTCATGACTCGCCATGAATGAATTGTGGTCTTGTGGTCATCAAACTAGATTTGTGGCACACTTGACATAATATCAACACCAACTTGGTTTTTTTCTTTTCTCAGTCAGTTATGTCGAGTTAGAAGAAAGTTTGTTGGCTATGGCAGGTTTATAGCCTTAGTTTCTTTTAAGTTTCTATCCTCATTAAGAGTTGTATTCCATTGCTCTGTGTTCATGCGGATGGTCACAATATAAAAAGAATTTAGTCCGCAATAGGGATTGTAATCATTAACAACTAGCCTTCTGCCAGCGGCATCGCCCGCGTGGATAAGTTTAATGGGTCCCCGTAGGATAAAAAATATCCTATGTGCTATTCCAGAGCAGATAGAACAAAAAAATAACGTTTACTAAGAGTTTGTAAAGGAACCGTGCAGTGAATAAAGAATATTTCACTTCATTTAGGCTTCACTGCTATATTAAAATCATTTTTAATAATTTTAATTTTAATTTATAAATAATAAATAAATTTTAATAAGAAATAATTGAGCGTTTAGCCAGTTGCTTCAACCGCGATGAAGCGTTGACCCTATTATCCATTTTCACGTAGGAATGAAGCATTTTCTCGCGGTAAAAAGTAGCCTATGCAACCCAAGGTGAATGTAGCTTTCTAATGTTGAAAGAATTTTTGAAATCGGAACAGTAGTTTTTGAGTTTATTCATTACAAACATACAAAAATACTTCCTCTTTATAATATTAGTTTAGATAAAAACGAGTTATCATTCGAACTAACTAAAAACTATGCTGAGTTATATGGTACGTAAAGTTACCAATTTAATTGTCTTATTCTCACAGACTCACTAACGGCGCATCTTTGCGTTCTTCATTTACCAAATTTGAAAGTGAATACGGCTTCACTCTTAATTGTTGAAAATGTAATTAAAAATCTAGATTTAAATACAGTAGTTCCAGAGATTAGCGCGTTCAAACAAACAAACTCTTTGCTTTATATATTAGTACTTATAGATAATATTAGTAATAATAATAATAACGATTCACACTCATAGCCCCACAGTAAGATTTACCCTGTGTCGTGGGTACCATGGACACACACAAAGACAGAAACACAAACACCCAGACCGAGAACAGAAATTTTAACTCATCATTCAAATTTCTGTTTCGCCGGGAATCGAACCCGGGACCCTTCGATTGGCAGTCCGGCATGGTAACCATTGCGCCACGCAGTATGAATTTTCTGATCCCGTATTACGAAGTGGTAGTACCTAACTGGTACCGAATAAGTTATTCATTTAAGCCTATAGTTGATCAAGTTCAATTTCATTCCAATAAAAATAAGGCCGAAATAATCGATTACAAACATATTCAATAGCATACAAGGCGATAGTGTTGTTGATTTTACGTAAACTTCAATTAAATACGGCGCCACCTCAAAGCTTAATTCAGACGACAGTGTAAGTGACTTGCTATACAGTTATGTATTAAACTATGAAAGACCACGATGAAATTATTAATTAAGGATATATGGACTTTTTCCGCGTGTACTTTAGTTCTAGAATTTTTCTTAAATAAAAACAGCCTAACTTACTCCTTATTACGTCGGCTATCTGCCAGTGAAAGTCTCGTCAAAATCGGTCCAACCATTTCAGAGATTAGTCGGGACAAACAGACAGACAGACAGACAGAAAGACAGACAGACAAAAATTGTAAAAAATGACATTTTGGTATATATACCGTATATGCATACATATGCATGTAGTAAATAGCTGTTATTTTAATGTTACAAACAGACACTCCAATTTTATTACCTACTTGTATAGATAGATATAAGGCCGTAGTTAATACACAGAGATATACGATCTAATGTAAAAATACTTGCTCCAGGTAGAAGTAACAATCATATTATTCCGTTTAAGGATATTCGGAGTCATCGGCCCATCAAGCTCATCATGTGCGGATTGGAAACAATTTTTCTTCTTTATTCAATCCCTTCCTTTGCACAGATAAAAAAAGTCAAACAAGTCCTGTGCCGCAAGGCTTATTACGATCTTAAGGACTGGCTGGCTGCAACCCTTTTTGCGTCCCACTGTTGGGCACGGGTCTCTCCCCATTATTGGGGAGGTCTTAAGGACTATTTAATTAATAAAAAGCTTGGAATTGAGCTGTAGTCCCACAAGGCTATTTCTATAACTTGTGTCTTAAAATATTCAAATGGATGTACCATGGACACACAAATAGACAGAAACACAAACACCCAGACCGAAAACAGAAATTTAAAACCCATTCAAATTTCTGCTTCGCCGGGAATCGGACCCTCCGATCGGCAGTCCGGCATGGTTACATTACGCCACACAGGTCGTCTTCGAACTAAAATAGTTTGATATCTTACTCGCTTTATATCGGCTCAGGCAACAAGTGCCTTATTAAAAACGCGTTATGCTGATGAGACTCGTAAAAGTGTAAAGATGTTAACTAAACCGGAGATAAATGTATTTAAAGTAATTAATAGTAACGGTTTACGAACTAAATTGGTTTTGTTCAGTAGAGAGTAAAAATAATTTTTGTAAGGAAATTTATTGGTGACGTAATAAAATTTATTTATGACTTGAGAGCATAAATAAAACTTAACAATGAGCTACCGGACTGCCTAAAAAATAACCTGAAAAAATGATCCATCTATAAGCGAACAAGGTAATAAATAATATCTAACAATTTCTTGATTTTGCCCAGCTGTATAGATCGCTTGTGTCCCACAACGGTGGAGGACCGAACGCAATTAATATCTATTTCGATAAGACTAATTGTATTCTAAGTACAGAGAACCATGCTGTTGTTATTATTCATACATGGAGCAGCATGGCAAAAGATACAGTTAGGTCATAAATCAGATAATGTAACTGAATAATCATTACTGGTTTCATAATAGATACTTACATACTGAAGCGCATATGGCTCGGCTAGCGTATAACGCAAGCGATCAACGCAGTTAAGCCAAACGGGCGCGGTCAGGTGTGAGATGGGTGACCGCTAGTGGCAAAAAAAATCATGCACGTTTCCGTGCTTCGGAGGGCACGTTAAGTCGGTACCGGTTGTTGTCGTTAGATAACAGTGGTTAAACCTTGTCGGAGGCCTTATGGGCGGTTTGAAAACATCCGACAGCGTGTTGGCCACTAACTCGCATCTCCACCAACCCGCATTGGAGCAGCGTGGTGGAGTGACCTCCAGGCCTCCCCAATAATGGGGAGAGACCCGTGCCCAGCAGTGGGACGTAAAAAAGGGTTGCAGCCAACTTACATATTGATTTGATGACGACCACCGTGGCGCAATGGTTACCATCCCGGATTACCAATCGAGGGGTCCCGGGTTCGATTCCCGGCGAAACAGAAATTGAATGATGAGATTAAATTTCTGTTCTCGGCCTGGGTTTTGTACGTGTCCATGGTACCCACGACACAGGTGTGTTACGTTTTATAATTGATTGTCGTATCACACAGTAAGAAAATTGTCCAGGTTGCAAGTATTAGGAGACTACTAATGGGGCGATTACATTGGCCAACATGCAGGGTCCGATTAGCATACATTGCTGGTTATCTTGAGTATTTTATTACAATGTACTCAGATATCCAGCAGTGTATGCCAAATCGAGCCCGATAATTAAGGCCGTCTAATCGATCCTTAAGCCTTAGCTTCCCATCTGTTTATTTATCGTGAGGTTGATGTTTGCCTCTAAGCCGCATTATGGCTTCGAGATTATTTTTTGTAACCCTTTAGGATACGAGGTTAAGGAAGCATTATGGATCAGTTGTGAATACGTACATCAACATTTTCTTAGCCAGAGATGGGCGCTGGAGTTTAAACTCGGGACTCCCGGGTCGGACAATAATGTCTTTACCACTCGGCTTTTGCAGCTTCCTCAGTTATTATTGCTGGTAATTTTTTTGAAGAAAATAATTTGCATTAACTAAACTTAATACTTCAAATAACTGGTACCTATCTAAATTTGTGTCAATAATTGAGAATTCATTATTGAATATAGATAGCGCAGTAAAGAGGGAAAACAAGCCATTTTTCTGTGAATTATCTTATAAGTTGTAAAAAACCACAGTTTAGAAATAAATAAGATGTACGTTTGTCATAAACAAAAACCATAGATGATAGGCTGAAAATTAAAAACTCAAATGGAGAAAGACAAGGCATATAGGATAAGGAGGTTACAAGAGTATATCCCAGAAAAAAGAAAGAGAGGTAGACAACAGAAAAGATGGGACAATGACATCAAAGAATTGGCTGAATGGATGTATGTTCCACATCAATATGGTTCAAGAAAAAACAAAGAAAAAGAAGCAGAACGGAAAAGGTGAGGTAAATTATGAAAAACAAAACGCAAGCTCAAAAACCTGACAGAGTATAGTGGTAGTGTAGCTAAAACTTAAAAAAAAACATCTATAGGTGCCAATAACATTTCCTTTACTACTCTTCCTTCACATGACCAAATTACACCGTATCTTCGGCCATATTTTATAACTTCCGTTCCAACCTCATTCGAACATTTATTAGTGTAAAAGTTATTTGTTTTTCTAAGATGCCCTCAATAAAAGTTGCAACATCATAGAGGTAACGGAGTTTGATTAGAATAACATCCGAATTATCTTGATTATTCGAGTGAGCAAAGAAATGAAAGCTGATATCGTTATTTGCACAGCAAATGATTTTAAAACTCATAATCAAGTTGTGCAGAACAGCGATAGCCAATAGGAAGACGGCGGTCTCCAATACGAGGGTCTGAGTTCCAACCACAATGAACCTGTATACATATTTTGACAAAGCGTAATGTATTATAGAGTATAGAGCAGCGATGGCCGATTGGTAAAAGCCGCGGACTTAAGACGCAAACGATCCCGGGTTCAAATCCACGGCGCGCACCTCTGACAAAGAAATTTGTAATGTGCGCATTTATCGCTGCTCCACGGTGATGGAAAATATCGTGATTGATTCGATGTTCTTCATCGCCGTGCATGCCTGAGAGAAATTCATAATTTCTCGAAAGCATGACGTCTACCAATCCGCACTTGGCCAGCGTTGGACTATGGCCTAAATCCCTCTCACTTGTGAGAAGGAGACCTGTGCTCAGCAATGGGACATAAAAAATAAAAAGGTTGAAAAAAATGTTCGTATTTATTGCTGCTCCATGATGTCAAAATTTTAAAGAAAAAAAATTATACGCCTTGTAAAAGTTGGCAACATCGCTTCTCTCTTTCTGCTCTGTGACGTTACGAGAAACTGTAAATTACATATTGTACGCATTTAAATCCTGGACGACTGAGCATAGTGAGCATTGCTCGGATTGATTTTGTTGGTTTAATTTTAAGCAAAACACTCATTGGCTTTGTGTTACTTAACAAGGTCATCTGAAATTGCTCCCAATAAAAAAATATATACTGTCACAACAAATAAAAAACGCAACATGCTTGATTGAGGTTTGAACCCAGGTCTACAGCACCGCAGGCAGCTTACGTTACTACGTAGTGTTTAATATCTCTATGTACGTTACCATTTTGATCAAGGAAGCTTTAAATCCATTGACGAAATTTTTATAGAGCTCTTTCAAATGGACAGTGTCATTCGATAGGAGGACCCATCAGTGAAAGAGACATCAAAGAAAAGATGGAAAAGAAATCAAATTTAAATAATAATTATATTTGCAAATTTGGTATGTGGAAAAATTTGTAAGGTTCAAGGAACCAAACTAATGTACTAGAATGTGGTTCGATATGTTCCTTGAAAGTTTCATATATAGTTTCGTATATTTATAGTGTGGTAGGCGTTTTCGAAGCGCGCCTGGCCCGGCGTTTAGCGTAGAACGCAAACTATCTACGCAAATAAGCCAAACGGGCGCGGTCGGGTGTGAGATGGGTGACCGCTAGTGGCAAAAAAATTTCATGCGCGTTTCCGTGCTTCGGAGGGCACGTTAAGCCGTCGGTCCCGGTTGTTATCAGTAAATAACAGTCGTTAAACCTTGTCGGAGGCCTTATGGGCGGTTTGAAAACATCCGACAGCGGGTTGGCCACTAACCCGCATCTCCACCAACCCGTATTGGAGCAGCGTGGTGGAGTAAGCTCCAGGCCTCCCCAATAATGGGGAGAGACCCGTGCCCAGCAGTGGGACGCAAAAAGGGTTGCAGCCAGGCGTTTTCAATTAAGTTAGGATTGTAGAAGCAGAGGATTGTTTAAATTATTTTGAATTTGATGCCTACATGTTTCATTAAGAAAAAGGGTCTTGACAGGCGGATGGACAGACGTACAGTGATGTGATATAATAAAGTATTATCCTTTGTGGTACGACAGAGGAGCATATCATAATATATCCATCTATACTAATATTATAAAGAGGAAAGATTTGTATTTTTGTATGTTTGTAATCAATAAACTCAAAAACTACTGTTCCGATTTCAAAATTCTTTCACCTTTTGAAAGCTACTTTTTACCGCGGGAAAATGCTTCATTCCTACGTGAAAACGGGCAACTTGAAGCAACTGGCTAAACGCCTATGATTTTAATATAGCAGTGAAGCCTGGAATAGCACATAGGCTATTTTTTATCGTACCCATTAAACGGGTCCACGCGGGCGAAGCCGCTGGCGGAAGGCTAGTCTTAAATAAAATCTAATAATAGCGAAGATCTATTAATAAACGTTGCCGATTATGCAATCGATTAGATATAATTACAGCTACCTTAACGCTTCAATGGAAACCTTGATAATATTATGTTTTAATTTGCATTGATTACTTTTTACTCCTGTTACCACATAAAGAAAGTGCTGCATGTTAAATATATTAGTTTTTTTGCACTTTAAGGCGATTAACACAATTGATACTATGGCAAAGGTACAAATAAAATTACTGCCCGATCTATATAACTGTATTAAATAAATTATTAAAAAAATAAATTTTATTTTTATCGCTACTACGGTAGCTTGAAATAAGATGTTTTAAGCAGTCTATTAAACTCACAGAAGCTTACGTAAAAGCTATCACACGGTCAAAAAAGTGTCGGTAGCAGAAGATTAATGATCGGTTTAAAGATCGCGAGACACAAAGAGATAAATAAATAATAGATAAATAACGTTTCACACTCACAGTCCCACAGTAGGGTAGATATGCCCTGTGTCGAGGGTGCCATGGTCACACACAATGACAGAAACACAAACATCCAGACCGAGAACATAAATTTAAACTCATCATTCAAATTCCTGTTTCGCCAGGAATCGAACCCGGGACCCTTCGATTGGCAATTCGGCATAATAACTGTTGCGCTACGCAGGTCGTCAGATGAGAATAAGCTCAAAATTTAATAAAAAGAAATATATCATAAGACAATTAGGATATGACTAAGCATAATATGTAGTATAATGTATATTATACCTATTACTCGTTTTTAATATGAAGTACATGAGAAAATGAGTAAAAGTTTGGTTTTTATAGGGTATCCGGAACTCTAAGTTAATTATGAACATGTCAGAGACAGAATTATAAATCTATTCAAATACTATAAACGTTTCAATGTATGTTTTGACAGATGTTTGTTGCTCACAATCGCGATAAAATTTGGCATTTGACAGATTGTAGTCCGGAAAAGCACATAGGCTACTTTTGACGTGACAACGTCTTATAATTCGATGGAGCCGGCTGCACGCACGAAAAAACATGACTCATGCGACGTTACCTCGCTCTGAGGCGTTCCATTTAAGGCTTGAAGTGCAAGCGAGAGCGCGGAACGAGCGACAAAGAGGCACAATCGGCCTCCGTGTTCGGCAGCGTTCGACATCTGTCTCTCTCCTACTTGAGTGAGCGATGCGTCCGCGTGGACAGCTGCTATACAATAATACATTTACCTACATGATTTCGTCAAGTATGAAGTGCAGTGAAAAGTGAATGTGGTGTCAATTGTTTATAGCAACAAGTATTTTCTTATGACGTTGTCACGTTCAACTATCGTCAGTAAACCGACGTTACAGACAACCGATTTTTTTTATCCCGGAATAATGTACTGTTTCGTGGGATATATAAATACCATAATAAATAATAAATAATTTAACATTTTTAGCCTCGTATATGTTTGAACAGTCTAGCTTATATTATTAAAAACTATTTGAAATTGAATATAGAAATTAAAATTGTAGAAGCGAAATCGTAATAATATCCGCACTTAATATGACCAATTAATTATATGACATATATTTTCTTAATTGAGGAAATAAAAATTCGTTATTAAAGTCGTTTAGCAATATTAAATAGTCTTAATAGCTTAATTAGAAAGTCCATATAAATGAAAGCAATAGTTATAAATAAAAGAGAACAAATGAATGTCTGTTGAATAAACGTTTCTTGTAAGGTCAAGCGTTGAGATTAAAGTAGGCTGCATTTCTGAGTTCAAGTTCACGACCAACTTGTTTTAATACGTTTTATTTACAAAGATGATGATAATAATCAGGTAAGTGATATGAACGTTATGCTCAAACGAACATGATTGATAATCGCTTGATTCAAATGTGAGTAGTGAGTAGGTAGTGTTTATTAAAATGTCTCCCATATCATACCATTACCATCTGTGGCAATGCCCGGGGACGCTAAGTGAAATGCGGCGCCATACAAAAATGCAGTTTTACATGGTACGCAGATAAAATTATAAAATTTTATCGTCGATAATACAATAAGAACCACAGAATATAATCAATTAGTCAGAGCTGCTAACTTATACGTTGTTCAAGCACTTAAAACCGTAAATTTCAATCAGTATTACGGCAATGGACAATTCCTTGCAGCCTATCAATATTTTCGTTTCATTTTTCAATATTGGCATCGCAAACATTGTGCATATTGCCAGCGTCCAGGATAATTTTTGCGCCATTTAGTAGTCACAGAAAAAAATCAGTAAGTCGTCAGTAATCAGTCAGTCAGGTGTTCAAATAAATTGATGGCTACGTTACCCGATCGTGTTCAATGGAGTTTTGAAGGAAAACTGAAAAAAAAACATATTTTCGTACTGTTATTTTATTTCACAACACTCGTGCACTGTTATTAACCTATATCGAACAAAATCCAATCAACTTTATCCGATATAACTGAAAAATACAAAAAGAAAATGAAAATAAAACAAGAGCATAATATGTCCTTTCCGACTTCCCGCCAAAACACAAAAATCCGTAAATAATATGAAATAGAACCAACGCCTCATAAAGGTTGTTTTAGGTGGATATATCGGGTTACTCCAACCTCAAAGTCTGTGACAAAGACATATTTTACATTTAATCAATCTCTGCATTAAATAGTTTCTAAGATTTCTATTAAAAGATACAGAAATAAAAAAACAACGGGCTGCAATCCGGTGGTGCCGGCAGAAGTGAAAATTTGAACATTAACGTTGTGCATTTTTGATATTTTGGAATGGTTAGGGAATAATTATCAGTATTATTTTTCATCTAGTATTTTCAGTAGGTTTTCATCTAGTATTTTAATAAAGTACTCACTCTTTTTCTTTCACTATTTCTTCGTCACTCTTTTCATTAATAGATGCACTTTTTTCAATGTCCATATTTTAAATACTTGATATAAACGAATTTTTCAAGTATAGACAATCGAGCCGTCATCAGCTGTCACTTCTCCGACTTACGAATATTCGATCAGGCCACGCGTCCTGACGCGAGTTTAACATTTTTTACCCATCCCAAAAAAGTGCACAACGCCGCTAAAGAAGTTTTCACTTCTTGAAACATGAATCGTTAATAATTTTGGGTTACTATCACGAACTTACTTGTTCCATCTACGTGAATGTACCATAAATATATGCTAAGTTTATGATTAGCAAAATAGGTAATACCAAATATAGCAAAGTTGAGATTGGATCTAACTATCTCCTCAACCTGAATTGACTTGCAAATAATAACAACAGTTGTTGGGAATTATTCATTAACTTCCTGGATGGTGTTATCTAGATTTCTCTCTATTATCTTTATAATACCTGTATTTCTCAGTGTGATTTTGATTAAAAAGAACCGCTAAAGAATCTACAGTCTAAATAAATCTAAATAATAAGTTTATATCAGTGTATAATATTAATTTAATGGGAGTATTTTTAAAATAATAAAATAGAGAATTTTTGGTAGGTGGTAGAACTATTATGGTTCGCCCAGGGAAGTACCTACCACCGCTGCACCCACTTCTGCTGTGAACCAATTCTGTTGTGTTTAGTTGCCGGTCACATTTACATGAGGCGACCATCAGCCTCCGGAGTAGCAGCGCAACTGCATACGACCTCAGACAAGACATCTATGCTTGCTTGAGGTTGTGTGTAGATGGCCATGGGCTGCAGCGACCACTTAATACCACGTGGTCTGCATGCTCGTCCGCTACTCAATTAAAAAAAAAATTAAAAAAAATTGAAGATTCTATCTATCCTCGTCTCGCAATCGCAACCGCTGATTTAGTAAAAATAAAAGGTTCGGTTGTCTTTATTCATTTTTGACACAGAAAATTTGTTGTGTGTGACTTTATTTATCACTTAATCCGAGAGAAGTTTTACTTGCTTTGAAAGTGGAAAGTGGTGATACATTGTATCAGCGGCAAATCCTGGCTGGTATTTAGGGCTAAGAAGAAATCTGAGTGATACTTTTAAACTTCTGGCCATGGATGTTAGTGGTCTAGCTTCTGAGTGTGTCCATGAAACCCACGATACAGAGAATTCTAGTATGGGGTTATGAGAGCGAATAATTACTTGGTCATCGAGAAGCACTATATCCAAAACTTCTTCGCTTCTCATATCAATTTTAAAGCCCCTTTTTTGCACTACATTGCAGAACTATCATTACATAGTTTTTACAAAAACCATATTCGTTTCTTTGTATCTCACATCAACACTACGTTGTTTATTCATATATCGCCTTCAAACTCTAAAACATCTCGCATTTTCAATCGCTACACAATCACATGCTTATCTGTAATCTTCTTCAAATCGCCCACAATAAACAATTCAGTGCAATCTAAATGAGCTTCACCCGCATCACCGTGTGAAAAGATTATATCCTTTCCGATAGATCAGATCTCTGATTAAGGATAGAAGATTAGTGACTCAGATGCAGAATTTGTAATGTTTTTTTTCCGTAGCTGTGCTATGCAAAAGAGGTTATTTGCTCGATGGTATGTATGTTCCTTTCTGTCATAAGTGGTGAAATTTCATGCCATCGCCGCACTAAACTCTGCCGTAAAGCAAATCTATTGCGTATCGGTGGAAAAGTAGCTTACAGAGTAATAGCGCAAACGATCTACGACAAGACACAATACAAGGTTGTTGTACGTTTGTTTGTGTGTATTTTTTATTGTTGCATGTGCATGTATCCTATGTGGGAAGGAGGGAGGTGATATTACATGAAAAAATTATACATCATCATACGTTCTAAATTGCGGATTGTTGCAAAGTAGTTTTTACCTTACTTTATATAAAATTATTTTATGGGTACAATGTAGATCCTTCCTCTGTCGAAACATGAAAGTTTTATTTATTATAGGGCCACGGTATTCGTAACTATTTTTGTATGGATTACACTAAACTGCATTAAGTTTGTTTTCTGGCTCATATTGAATATAAGCTTTTCTAAGAATGTGAATAATGATAATAATGAAATCAATTTTAATCGAAGTAGTATTCAAATTGTTTGTATCAATACAATTTATTATATCATTATTTCCCGAGATCGCTTTCTTGATTATGGTAATCGTCAGTGCCTCAGCACATTCCTTATCATAGCTCATAATCGAATATCTATTTATTGGTAGGTTTCTTTCACTGCCTCTCTACAGTATATCCATATTAATTAAGGTTATTTATGTCTTAACACTACTTTTATTATATTCCATAGTTCACTTGACCCACGTTTCTTGCTTTATAAACTCAATGTTCAAACTCAAACTCAATCTCAAAAAACTTTTACTGTCTCAACACACATATTTCATGACATACATTTAATTCCTTCGTAATATTTAATATCTGGCGCGAGACCTGGTGCCCAAGCTAAGCCGTAGCCTGTATTTTGGCACACCAGGATTCCCTGCAAGCAATAAAAATAGCGGAACATTGAGTACCTTATGAGGCTATAGTCTCTCTCTCTCTCTCTCTCTCTGTGTGTGTGTGTCTGTGTGTGTGTGTGTGTGAGAGTGCATGTAAGTGTGTTTGTTACATTACTTCAGTGCGTGAGCAAGTCCGAAACTTCAATGTTATGCTAAAATGGTTTGAGTGTAATGAATTAAGTTTGAGCTAAGTTTCATTTGTTCAGTTACAAAACCTACACTTAAATTCTATCAATTTTTATCAATGACTTTATAAGCAAAAATTACTTAGATAGTTTATGAATTATGAATACAACATAAACAATATGAAATTTAAAAACACCGGAACGGCACGAATGCTTGCGTATCGTTCGGCTCGTACGAGTAGATACTCGACCGCATGTTTTAATCTGCAAGCGAAAAAGAGTTTGCATGAGTGACTTGAATCGACTATAACGTATCTACACATTTTTACTAAAATAACATCATTGATGCTGTGAAAAATGGGCTGTGAGTAGAGTAAGGTCAGGCAAGTAAACATGAGATAAAAAAAAAAACAACGAGTTGCACTTCGGTAGTGCCGGCAGAAGTGAAAACTTGAACATTAACGTTGTACATTTTTGATATTTTGGAATGGTTAGGGAATAATTTCGCACGAATTGCTTTTATAATCAGTATTATTTTTCATCTAGTATTTTCAGCAGGTTTTCATCTAGTATTTTTATATAGTACTCGCTCATTTTCTTTCACTAATTCTTCGTCACTTTTTTCATTAATAGATGCACTTTGTTCAATGTCCATATTTTAAATACTTGATATAAACGTATTTTACAAGTATAGACAGTCGAGCCGTCATCAGCTGTCATCCCTCCGTCTTACGAATATTCGATCAGGCCACGTGTTCTGACGCGAGTATAACATTTTTTACCCATCCCAAAAAAGTGCACAACGCCGCTAAAGAAGTTTTCACTTCAAAAATTGCTGAATGAAAGTTGGAATAAAATTAGTGTATACAGACACACAGCGACCCATGCAGAGGATCCTAGCACGGGTCGCTGAGTTTAAAAAATAAATTTTCGTTCCGACAGTATCTCTTGAACTAAAATAAAAAGCCATGGTGTAAAACCAGTTCCGAGCCATTAACCGCATTTTTGAACCCATGTCTCGTCATGTAAGCAAATAAAATTTAACATTGCGCCGGTTTCCGCGTATACAGATGTCAAGTTGCTCTACACGCTCCGACAGACTGATGGGCTCCCGGGGAACTTTGGGACTTTTTGTTGCCACCGCAACATTGAAAGCTTTTAGGCCCATTTCTTTAAGATTGTAATTGAATTTTACACATGGGAAGTGTTTGGTTTGAGATTAACTGATCGTTTTAGTTTAATAAATTTGATTTAAATAATTCCTATACTTATAATAATAAAATCAGGAATAATAATACTAATAATATCTTTGGAATCAGATGGCATTGTGTGAATTGTCCAAAGATATTTATTTATTATTTATTTATATTAATAGCGCAAGCTTATTTTTGTCCCATTTAACCTTAGAGCATCAAAGTTACTGACTCACCCTTCAGGAGAGACGGCATAGCTTCGATACATAATTTTTGTGCCAAATCTGGTGCGTGGAAAGAACGTACACATTTAAATTTTATTTTTGTCACACATTCACAAATATTCTTCCATCGCTCGCTACAGACGCATATATTTCTAAATATGTCAATTTCAATTAACAACGTCATTTTCTATGTACCGTCAACACTGACACCGACACACATAGACACACTAGTTGTATAATTAGAAGGCACATTGTGCATGCACGTTGGGACGCGGGGTTCGCCCGTAAAGGCCACTCCTCTGACGGGTGTCATATCTGTCATACCTTGATGCTTTAAGTTTTTAACACACCATACAGGTCATAGACCATCAAACTCGCCAAGTGCAAGTGGACATCATTCCGTTGAATTTTTTTGTGTAACTCTCAGACATTCAAGGTGATGGGAAACTTTGTCTTGAAATACTTATTACAATTTTTCTCTTCGCAGTAGCACGCCAGAATTTCAGCCAAGTACCTCCACGTTGGAGATCGGGGTCTTAATTACTTGGCTATTGCTGCTCGATCGACATTATTATTAGTGATATTATAATTTAATTTAACTATAAAAGTCACTACATACAAATATAAAAATGGAAAAGAAATAAGTAACCGATTATTTATAATAGGTAGAACCTATTCTAATTTATGAGTAATAATAACTTAGGTAAAATTAGTATAATTATGAGTAAATATTGTATGCGTCCTACTCATAAATATTGTATGCATTATCTTAATATTTATATTAATTACGTGTCACGTTGTTTGTCCGCGATGGATTACTAAACTACTTAACCGAATTTAATAAAATTTGCAGTTTGATCCAACTTGAAAGATAGGATAGGTTACATCTCAATTTATTGTCGCAATATTATTTTATTTCTGATATTTTAAGGCAGGACAACGTCTGCCGGATTCGCACTGTTAGTAACTGTCAAACATTGATTCTTCGCGCCATCGTCCAGATGTTTGACATTGTCTGAATAACAATACATCTGTCACTATTTGTTTTATATTTAACATAAAAACTATTTGAGATGATAAAGAAACTAATCCTCTTTCAATATATTTAAGGCAGGACAACGTCTCCGGGGTCCACTAGTACAAATATAAAAATGGAAAAGAAATAAATAACAGATTATTTATAACAGGCTACTCATAAATATTGTATGCGTTATGAAACACCTTGTTAAAATTAGCCAAACTTCAGTTGTACTTTAACTTTACGTACTAAAAGGAGATGTTTCAAAATGTATGGACCTTTGGCCAGGTATTTGTACACCGTATTAATAGATTGCAAATATAATATAGAGCTGTTTTTTGTTAAGCGTTTTGTAATAAACGACTGGGATTTTTGGTACAAAACAAGAATTTCAAGTCAGAATTGAAACACAATGTACTAGAAAAACATAATGGCGGTAATATGTCATTTTGACAATTGAAATTATTAATCTGTGACAAACAGTTAACAGTGAAATCAGTTGTTCCGCCATATTGAAAATTGTTGAAAATAGTTGATTTAAATTGGTTTTGTACCGAAAAAGTACATGTTTTAACAAATTGTAAGTATTTTTTTCGGAGTCTTGAGTTTTTTCTCGAATTTTTGAGATGGTGTACAATACCTAGCCAAGATTGAAACATCTCCTTTAATTTCATATTTTTCTTTCTTGGGTGGCAGAGAAATGAAGACCACAAAGCGATAAACTCTGAGATTTTCAACGTACAACAAGATAGCATCTCGTTTTGAAGAACGTAATAAAAATCTTTATTTGGTCTAGCCTTGTTATCTTGATCTTATTCTAAAAATACATACAAAACCTAAGAGATTGCATGTTTATTTTATTTTAAGCCTTCGTCATATTAAATAGGCTTGTTAATATTTAACGATGTTATAAATAAATTCTCTTATATATGTACGTCAGTATTATTGCCAAGTTTACAACTATAATAAACTTTAGATTCATTGAAAATAATGTCACATAGGGCCATAATTTCTATTCCTGCCACATTCTGAGATATCGACTAAATTGGTAAACTTGGCTATATAATTAGTTGCTGAGACTTATGCTAATTTCCTCAAGCAATCGCCAATAAAACGCGCACAATGCATACAACGGTCAGGTCAGTGATCTCTACTGTAATTGAATTCATGCAGAAACTTATCCAAGCGCTAAATCGGTACCGTAAAGTGTACTTTCCGCTGGAATCCAACGAAACCGTTTATTGTTACGTTTGTTTCAAACAAACAAAAGCTATAGCGAAATGGCTCTAGTGCACTACCTTGCGGCACACCACTTTGCTATCTAATAAATACGAGATGTGAATCTTAAATGCTGCCTCAAATTGGTTTCCTGGTGAACCTACAAATGTAACTGAATAGATTGGCATTTTTAATCTCTGCTGCATACGGAATAGAGGGCAGAAAAGCGTGTTCAATGCAGTAGAAAGTGTGTGAGTTTTCAACAATTCGTGCATATTGCTTTAAGTAACCTTTATACATGGGTAATGTGGGTAGATCCGCGAAGGCCACCCATTGACTGATAAATTAAATCACTGGCGCTCTCAGCTGGCGCTCTATAGCCTCTGTCTTTACTGTTTCTTTTACATTCAGTTTTCTACTAGCGTAATTAGCAAACTTGAAAATAGCATTATCTTTTTGCGGTGCCTAGCCTTTCATGATTAGCTTTCTGATAATAGAACAGTTCTTTATATATTTCTTTGATTATTTTGTTTTAATAAATTTCTCTCTTTTCAGTGCTCAGTTCCAAATTGAAGTTATTTTCATTAAAATATTAGAAAGAATTGACTTTTGATTGTAAAATGCGATAATAACATATAGTACTGTCGCTTAGTTGTACCGTTATTTTTAAAATAAAATACTTGTATAGTAATGCCAAAAATTGCAAAGGTTCAGTTAGATCGTTCCATTATCAAGAATTAAATTGTTGAATGGATGTTATTGACAGCCACCCGTGGCGTAGTGGGTGATGAGCCGACTGCGAAGCGTGAGGTCGTGGGACTCGTGGGTTCGATTCCCACCCAGGACAAATGACGAACATGACTATTTGTTCTGTTTTTTGGTGTTAATTTCTATTCTATTTAAGTATGTATTTAGAATTATATAAGTATGTATATCAGCTTCCTGATTACCATAGTACAAGCTCTGCTTAGTTTGGAATAAGATGGTGTTGTGTGAATTGTCCAAAGATATTTATTATTATTTATTTATTATTATTATTACAACACACTTAGCGTTAAAATAATCTTGAAAATTATAGATAAGTCTAAATTATGTGTAGATGCCTACTACCTATAAAATATTGTCATTATTCCACTATATTTTCAATGTACCAAATTATTTGACAGAAATAGCGTTCAATATAAGATGTTTTCCTCGTGTTCATTGTATATTGCAGCGATAAATATTCCTCGCACGTCCATCAAACACGTATACTTGACTGCCAATGATATGTATTTTAAAATTCAGTATTGTGTACGCATTGACTTAATATGGCACAATCTCGGTCGTATCATGCATTATATGCGTTTCGTCTCACAAAGACTCATAATTCAGTCAATCTTACACTTTAATAGTTTATTCACAAAGGTCACCTCAGGAGTCTTTGTGTATTAAACGGGAATTACCATTGAATTCCAATTTCAAGTTGTTGTCGCTTACAATATATTTTTACTGAAGCGACTTTTCTTTAAATTTTGAAGGACTAACGTTCAGTTTCTGCTGATAAATTTGCGCGATCTTACTAAACTAAACATTAATTTTTAATTTTACCTGCGAAACTCTTTTAAGCATATCTCAGATATTTTTTTTATTTATTTATTTACCCTTTACTGCTTAATAACAATGGGCGGACTTAATGGATGGACCTGATGGCATTCTCTACCAGTCAACCCTTGGCGATGGTGAAAAAAGGGGTAGGCGTCATAAATAAATTGGTAGAAAAAAAAAACCTGATTTAAAAAAAAACAATATTCTCAAAGGACACGAGAGGCGTGAGGACTTAATGGCGTGATGCTATGTATAATACTTACTAAAATCATCAAAAACCAATTTTGATGTGTCAATTCGGTGCACGGGGCGTCTCTCAGAAAGTAGAAAGATTTAAGTACTAGTCCACTGGCCAATTGCCAATAATAATTGGTGGACGGCAGATACTAATGAGATTTTTTTAGCTGAGCCCTTAGTGTAAGTTTGTAATCGCGCAAACGTAATTACAGCGTTCGAGTTAAAATTGGACAGATAGGTCTTAACCAGAAAGGAAAAAAATCGATAATTAGATTCTTAACGCAAACGCGATAGTAACGCGGATGTGCAGACTTACACTAAGGCCTCTGTCAAGCATTACAGAAATGCAAACGTGATAATGAATCATCACCAGGCTTTCTTTCATCGTAGATCAAGTTGTACAGCAACACACACATAAAACATTTTCACAATTAGATATCCTGCACCTTCGGCATGGTCGTTGAGATTGAGGTTGAAGTTCGCTTATTACAGAAAAGTCAGACCGTTTATATCAGTGCTTCTTATTACTATCTATGCCTATTTTTTCAAAATATAGATAAGGGTTCTTATCCAAGTTATTATAAGTGCTATAATTTCTGATATTTTAAGCGCCAATATTAAATATATGCACGATAATAGTGTCAATACTATTATAGTATCATCTAATGCTTGGTTGGTAACGTGAGAAAAGAAAACAAGCATAACTTCTCAGCTTAATAATAAAAATGCGTATACAAAACGAGTAATGCTTGATTGTATATGGAAATATTATACTCGTTTCTAAATATGTAAAGTATTATATCTAGATGTAGGTAAATTATGGAATAGTTAAAACTTTTGTAAGTATTTCTTTACTGATAAAGCCTAAAATGAACCATTAGGTTTTCCTGATTTTTTTCAAGCAACGAGAGCTTAATAACATAATTGTTAAACTCTTTCAAATGGTCGTTTTATTTTCAAATCTATTTTATATTAGTGTATTTTTTCAGGCTACATCTAATGGTATAATATATTCTCTGCAAGTATACATCATCATTATCATTATCAATGCCGTGATCGTGATTCTTAGTCATTTAAATATTTTGAATAAGCTTCCTGAAACTAAAGTCAGAAATCGATCCGTAGTGTCTTTCTATACCTTACTTTTCTCATTCATGAACATATATATTTTCATGCTATAATTTCGCATAAACATCAAACGCTGCGAATGTTGCATTTTATCAAATTACATCATATTTTTATTACACACTTATGCATTCAACTTCAAGTACTGCAGCGCAATCTAACCCTTTCTGAACCTATTAAAATATTTCTCTCGCCCGCATATCTAAATGATTCTGAGAGGGCTCCATTCAATCCCATCCAGTAGTTCACGGTATCAATACATTCGTTCATTTCAGCTGAGTCTGTTATAAATAGTCCTTATCGTATGCCAGTCCTATCGGCATTATAAATGGAACGTTCGTGTAATAACTTGGTGTTTTCTTTGGAGCTGAAGACACTAATGGTGTGGCTACATTTTTAAGCTGCGGCTTAAGGCTATGATTGCGGGCGTGGCTTTGATATCCATTAGCTGTTTTATTGTAAAACACCTTATGATGTTAGAAATGGTACAAATATTACAAGGCTGTAGAACTCAGTTTGACCGCAGAAGCATTACGAAACCAATTTCTGAGATTAAACATTTTATAATGTGTCAGAGAAAACAATAGAATTATTGTGGATTAATTTTATTACAAGCTTTTCGTCCGCAGCTCTGTTCGCGTGGGTAACACGTTTTCACAGGTAAAAAGTAACGTGAATAAATAATGTAGTTTAAAAAACTAAAAAAACAAACTTTTGTGAAAATACGAACTAAAGAGTAAAAAATAAGAAGAAAATGTATTTTACTGTAAAAAAAGCGTGGAGTGCTCGGTGTCAATAGTATCTCAAAAATTATTATTCTTTACTTTTTAGTTCGTATTTTCACAAAGGCGAGTTTTAGTTTTTTAGTTTACTACATTATTTATTTTAAAATTTTTAGTTGTTTTTTTTTTCATATTATTGCATTGTCATCGGCCCTTGACCCCTGTGCAAATTTTCAAGTTAATCAGACGCTTAGAAGTAGGTGAAAATGAAGATACAAGATTCCGTTATATACATACATACAAACTACAAGAAGGTCAAGCTAATATAAGCGTGTTAAAAGGACAAACAAACAAATAAACACTTTAAAAATTATAATAATAGTACAGATTACACTGATTCATAGGTTCAAAGCATCCTGAAAAGTATTCGCAATTCCTACAAACATCTTTATTCTGCAAAAATAATCAGAAATCAGAGAATTGATACCAACAACGTTTACAAAGCATCAAATCACAGAACCTGTTGCTCAATAACCAATCACCGCCAGATTCTGTTCCGATAGCACTCTATACGTAATCTGAGATTACTAATCTCCATCTATTCTTAACGTAAAGCCAATTCTATTTTTTTAAATATCTTTGGACAATTTACACAACACCATCTGATTCCAAACTAAGCAGAGCTTGTACTATGGTAATCATAAAGCTGATAAACATACTTTTTATATAATTCCATAGCTTGAATCGTTTTAGGGAGTGTTTCCATGAATAAGAAAGGAATTGTACTTAGGTACTTGTTAGTCTATTGATACTACTCGTACTATTAATAAAACTTACTTAAATAAATAATTATCCTACTAATATTATAAATGCGAAAGTAAGTTTATTTGTTACTCTTTCACGCGAAAACTACTCAACCGATCATCATGAAACTTTGTACATATATTCTTGGAGTTATCAGAAGTAAAATAGGATACTTTAAAAAAAACGCAAGTGAAACGGGGTACAGCTAGTAACTAAATAAATGCATACTTAAATAAATAAAAAATAATAAATTTAAATTTTTAAAAGGTGCAATTTAAGATCAAATATAAATAAAACTAACGTAAGTAAATGTATTTTTTTCTAAATTCTGGTATTGTTAATTTTTTTTTTATATTTGTAATATTTGCATACCTCATGAGGGTAAATATAGCGTACTTTGTAAACACCCATATTTGTGCAAATATTTTTTTGGTCTTTGTCTTTGTAAACATTAAAATTCACATGCTATTGGAGTTGTTACACATGTGTTACTGGTTTCAATTAGCGTTGCCCCCTTTTTCTACGTACGAGTAATGGAAAACGATTCCTTTTAAAGAATAGCTACAAATAAAAAGATTTTAGGTAGTAAAACTTTTATTTTTAGGAACAAAATTAAGTCTTTCTTAAGATTTTCCAGGGCCGGATTTAGAAGGTCGGAGGCCTCGGGGCAACAAAGGAGTGGAGGCCCCTGGGCCCCAAATAATTTTCCAAATAAAATGGTCACTTTTTTCAGTCAGTGATATTTTTCTGATTGCCTAATTGTAGTGAACAAATACAGATCGATAATTTCTGTTAATATTTAATGTTATCATTTCTGTACAAAGTTATGTAAAAAGCGAAAAAAAAATATGAAAGGATAAGTTGTTTACTAATCTAATCTGAATTAGATTTTTTTCGGAGTTCTATTGTGGCCCTTCTCTTGTGAAGGCCCCGGGGCTGTAACCCCGGTTGCCCTTCCGTAAATCCAGCCCTGTGGTTTTACGTATAATGTGTGCAGTATGAATGTACAATTATGGTCTGCAGTAACTACTTAGCAACACGCAGCCTGCATGATCCTCTGTTACTAAAAATTCCGCAATTTATCGCTCACGTATGACGAGGGTTGACATCTTGACAGATTTCATTAGGATTACCACCGTATACTTTTATCCCAGTAAATGATAAAGAAAAGCAACTATCATTAATTTTCGTTAAATAAGTTTCACATTCCACATATTTCTAGAAAGCCCAATTTTAAGACTACAGAAAAAAATAGATGGCATACACTAGATTAGTAATCTATAAACATAGTTAATTGTTTTAAATATTCACTGAACTATGAATATATACCATATTATGATTAACCAAAATAAATTAAATGTTCCGACAGAAAATCCAATTTGTATTTGGTTTAAACATTTACATTGAAATCAATTAAAATTTTCAGGTTTGTAAATATTTTTAAACTAGCCTTCCGCCAGCGGCTTCGCCCGTGTGAACTCATTTAACGGGTCCCCGTAGGATAAAAAATAGCCTATGTGCTATTCCAGGCTTCATTGCTTTATTAAAATCATAGGCGTTCAGCCAGTTGCTTCAACCGTGTTGACCCTATTACCCGTTTTCTCGTAGGAATGAAGCATTTAAAGCAATTCTAGAAAGCAATGCAGTTATCTGGAGCCCCCATGAAGCTAAATATAAGCTCATGCTGGAGAAACTCCAAAATAAATTTGCCAGAAGGTTATACTTCCAGCAGTACGGTTACTTCGTGGGATATCCGTATTTGTATCCCAGCCTTTTTCTTTTGGGAATGCTGGGATATAATTCGCTTGAACACCGACGTAATATAGCTTTGTTGGAATACTTCTTTCAACTTCTAAGAGGCAGAGCACATAACCCAACAGTACTGGAGCTGGTTGCCCTGAATGCCCCTGAGAAGTACAATAGAGCTCGCAGACACGATCTATTCGCAGTGCCCATGTGCAGACTTCACTTTGTGAGGGAGTCACCGCTAGTCCGAGCACTTACAATGCTCAACGGTGTGGTCGCTTCGGATTCTGAAGTAGACATTTTTTTTTCATCCCCTGCTGTATTTCGCAGAGCGGCAGGTGAGTTTCTTGAAAAACTATATAAACGTCTTGGAAACCATTATCTGTAATGTTTATATAGTGTATATATTTGTAAATAAATAAATAAAATAAATAATAAAATAAATTTTCCCGCGGTAAAAAGTAACCTATGTTACTCAGGGTGAATGTAGCTTTCTAATGGTGAAAGAATTTTTGAAATCGTAACAGTAGGTTTTGAGTTAATTCATTACAAACACAAAAATACAAATCTTTCCTCTTTATAATATTAGTATAGATAAATCTTCGTGGTACTCTGTATATGTAAAGACTCCCTCGCTAGTTATAAACCGATCGACATCGCAATTCTAAGTATTTCTATTAGGTATTTCGCATTCAAGGCGGTGTGTGCCGGCTTTATCTCGGATATTGCCAATAAGTCTTTAGACGGCTTGACAACAATAATATGGCAAGGACCTCGACCATCTTAGAGAGGTCTTTCATCTTCATCTGCATTCCAAACCATTGACAATTCCATGAGCATTTCTGAAGAGAGGTCTACAATAATAACCTTTCTATTTAAATGCGTCAAAGCCATTTGTTTATTTAATTTAATAATAATTTATTTTATTTATTTGTACAGAAAAACACTTTACAATTGCACCTATTTATGCAAACCGGAACCAACCCACACATGATAGTGATGATGATAGTTTTGAGAAAAAGCTGTTTAATGTATTAGACAACTGATTTTTTGTGGATTGGTAAACATATTGTCATGAAAATGTTTTGTTCTGTCAAAATTATCAGATCATTTTGATCTTTACAGGATCGATAGAAGGTGCAATTTTAAGCTTTTCTGTGTACTTAACTCTAGAAAGGCAGGCGCTCCTTGTATTGTGGCATGAGTGTGGATTGGTTCCGGTTTGTTTAAATAGGTCCAATTGATATGTTCATAAACAGTGGCTATAATATAAACTGTGTTGCCACTATTTATGCTCACCTCCGAATTCAATACAATAAAAGTAAATTTTGAAAACAATAGCAGAACTTAAAATCTCATACAAATAATTAAAAGAATTAAATTTAAATTTTTCTTGTGTGTGTGTGTGTGTGAGTGTGTGTGTGTGTGTGTGTGTGAGAGAGAGAGAGAGTTTGAGTGCGTGAGAGTTTATTTTTTGTATTGTTGATAGAGTTAATTTAGGTCTTACTTAATTCATTTTCATTTTATTTTAAATCGAATCGATAGCAACACTTTCTCCGTTTCAAATAGAGATGTAATCTAGACTAGCTTTTGCTTGTTAGAGCTTTGGTTTTTTTGTTTCATTAATTACTCCTACATCGTTAACAGGTGTAAGTGCTTCGTAGATTAATTTGTCGATTGAATATAACTTTTTGTATCCATTAGTGGGTATGAGTCTCCTCTCTAAAAGAGAAGGATTGAGGTCATTGTTCACCACGGGGTTGCGGGTTAGTAGTTCACGTGCCTTTGAGAATAGTTAGGTTTAGGAATACGAGTAACATTTGCGAGCATATAATGCGAGTAGCGATGGCCGAGTGGTAAGGACCGCGGTCTCCGATGTGGGAGATGTCGGGTTCAAATTTTTGGCGTGCACCTCTGACAAAAGAAATTGTAATGTGCGCATTTCATTGCTGCTCCACGGCGATGGAAAATATTGTGATATTATTCAATTGATTACGATGTTTTCCATAGCCGCGCATGTCTGAAAGAAACTCACAATTTCTCGAAGGTATGATGTCCACCAATCCGAACTAGGTTAGCTTGGTGGACTTTGGCCTAAATCTCTCTCACGTATTAGATGAGATCAGTGCCCAGCAGTGGTACATAAAAAGGTTTGAAAAAAATTTAACGACAGTTGCTATCATCATGGAAGGAGTAATAATGTATATATTTGATTTGACGACCCGCGTGGCGTAATGGTACTGTGCCAATCAGAGGGTCCCGGGTGCGATTACCGGCGAAGCAGAAATATGAATGATGAATTTAAATTTCTGTTCTCGGTCTGGGTGTTTGTGTTTCTGTCTTTGTGTGTGTCCATGGCACCCACAACACAGGCAGGGTATAACTACCCTACTGTTGGGCTGTGAGTGTGAATCGTTCTTATTATTGCATAACATCCACTTAGTCACCAAAGTTTCTCAACTAGATGAAGCTGTAGCTACGGTTTTTTTACATGAAGGCCGTAAAACTACTACAATAGGCCGTAAAATTTGTGAAAATCGAATCGCACAATAATAATCTAATGAACTATAAATTACCTATTCCTTCTAAACTGGAAGTAAATAAAATAGAAAGATCCTATTTATCTGGTGTATTGGAAGTGGTCGGATATCAAAAGATATTGAAAACGTGGCGGTATTTGCTGCATTGAGCGTGGCATATAAAGCGTTCTATGCTTTTGTTAAACTGAAAAGGCTGTACGGATTCAGTCTCAACAAAAGCACAGCCATTGTTAAAGTTAAACAGATAATAAATATAGATTATTGTTAAATAAGATATGAAATAAATTATAAATAAGATTTGTTTTTATTTAAAAATACTTGACAATTTTATTTATATTGAGTTACTAGCCTTCCGCCAGAGGCTACGAGCGCGTGTACACGATTTATAGATTCCCGTAGGATAAAAACTATCTTATGTCCTTTCCGAAGGTCCACTCTATCTGTGTACCAAATTTCATTAAAATTGGTTCAGCAATTTAAGCGGGACAGCGTAGCAGACAGACAGCAGAGTTTCTTTCGAATTTATAATATTAGTAGGGAAGTAGGGATGAAATGAAATAAGAAACATAAAATATTTCTTTTCATTTAATATTGAATGGCTGAAAGGATTTTTATACAATGCCGTAAAACGAATTTAAAAAAAGAAACATAAAAGATATACATGACAATTTTGACAGCTGCGTCAAAATGTAAGTAAACAAACATAGAAAGTTAGAAAGAATAGCGCATTAATTTGCTCGCTAAGATTTGGTGATCATTTACTACATTTGGTATTCGAATACAATTTGAAGTGCAGTCGTGACTAAAATAGCTTACCAGCTATTTTAAACTTAAGCCATACAATAATATTAAGAAAATCTTACTTAATAAAAATACTAGATGAAAACCTACTGAATATACTAGATGACACTGATAATGAAAGCAATTCATGCGAAATTATTCCCTAACCATTCCAAAATATCAAAAATGCATCACAACGTTAATATTTTCATTTCTGCCGGCACTCTCGGAGTTCAACCCGTTTTTTTTTTACAATAAAATTGGTAAATTTTCTTCTTATTTTTTAACATTTTAGTTCGTTTTTTCACGAAAGCGTGTTTTTATTTTTATAACTTCATTATTTATTAATATTCTGATATCTGAACTGCATTTCAAATCATGACTCATGTTTCCTAGAAATTCATAGGAGACCGGGACAGAAGCGAACAATCCTTAAACCCAGACTCGAGTCCTATTAAGGCTTTGTTTGAGAAAAAATATAAAAAACGGCCAAGCGCGAGTGGATTTGCCCTTCAAGGATTCCTTTGAGCGTCACGACGCACAGTGGTCTGAAAATCAAGCTTCATACTCATAGAAACTGATTGTCAGAAATCAATAATTAAAAAATGTTATTGTAATAAGTACACCTCCCTTTGTTAACTGTTATAGTATGAAGGTCGTGAGTAGCTCCATGTGTGAGAAAAAAAATATTGTATTTTTTTTTGTGTGGGAAAAAAACTTCAAAGTGGATTTTAAAAAAACTGATCAGAACTGAGGGTCTGGTATTCACATGAGTTATTACACCTTACATGGCGATTAAGATGACATACAATTGTTATGCCTTTCGGTGCCGCTTTGCATGTAGCAAGCTTTTGAAAGTTTGAGTTTTTGGTAGATGATTATTCAAGTCTTCATTTTATATTATAAGGATACCTATAACTTTCAACATGAAAATAATTGAAATTCGTATAAACACAAGGAATAAATACGTACTTAGGATATATTTAAATAATATAATTGTTTAAAAAATAGGAAATAAAAGCACATATTCAATAAAAACTGTCAAAATTTCTTTATTTGATTATACTATTAAATATTATTTCAGTAAATTATATAATTAAATGTAGTAATACTCAGAGCTTTACATATATATTAATTATTCTCTATTACTAACTACTTATAAAAGACCAATTATCTATCAAAGAGTATCTTCTTCATCAGAGTCCAGCATAGGTGCATTAACATCAACGAATTCAATATTCTCCTTGTCTATATCTGCATCATCATCACCAATGAGAAGAGATTTCATGTCATCGGTAATAGGTGTGCGTTTTGATTTTATCAGCTGTGGCCTTATGCTGGACAGGTAGGGATCTGACGAAACAAGAAGACCATTGAAAATGTCTTCGTTTGTTGCTTTTCGACAAAATTTTCGAGAATGGTCTTCTCGGATTTTTTTAAAATCTTTGTTTCTGGCTTCCGATGCCTCTTCAGATAATTTCCCAATGGGCATCATGTTAAAATGTTTAATGACTTCAGCACCGTGCATTAAAATTTTATGGACACTAGATGGCATGTAATACCAGCCATATAGTTCCACATATTTTTCTGCGGTTTGGTGCGCAAAGTTTTTAAACGCATCAACATTAATGGGCTCTCCACAAGCCATCACGCGCAAAAGTGTCGCAAATCTTTGGATCAAACTAGGATCCAAGCTGCAGTTCTGGCAGGATCACCAAAAAATTTTCTAGCTGTATTTCCATCGTTTGTAGTTCCGGAACCTGAAACAAAAAATATGAATCAACAAAACTTAATCCAAAACATTGCATGAAAACAGTTAATGATATTTGAAAATAATAGGGTCATATTCTTAACAACTACTTTCATAACTCACCTTGTTTAACGATGTCTACTAAGAGGCCCATTTCATCTCGGAACTTTTGCTGTATGGCTTGTTTTCTACTCTTCAATGACTCTTTGCTGTCTGCATCTCTGGCTTGCCATGTTTTGAAGTCGAGTCTATAGGAAATGTGGAGTAGACACTCCATACACCTAATCCAAGCATGAAGTGTAGATAAACCATACTGAAATATTTCTGTTGAAACATGTTTTCTGGAAACAAATGATTTGATTAATAATAAGATAAACAACATTACGGTAAGTTTAAATTAATTTGTAGAATTATTAATACTTACTCTGAGATCTTCTCTAAATTATTCATTTCCGAAGGAGTAGCTTTACAGATGTCACAAGTTTGCATTGAAGTATTTGATAGATGTGAAGTGATTTTACCATCTATCATAGTCATCAGCATTGAGTGCTTCACAGTATGACTTCCTATAATAGACGGCTCTAGTGCTGCAATCTCAGCTTCAATCATAGCTTGTTCTTCCTTTATATTGTGCCGTTACAGCCCTGAGATTCAATAAAACTCAAGCAACGACCTTTAAATAATTTTATTTAATTGATTCTTTTTTTTTAATATATAGGCACATAAAAAAAAAATCGGGGGGTCGTGGGTTAACGGGCTAATCTGTCAACACTTCGGAGCGCAGTACTTCCCTTTCCGTGCGTCCGGCCGTATGGTGTGTAGCGGCGTCCGGTCCGATCGTGTGTCGCGCGCGGCCGTGTACGGGGCAGGGTTCTTCTGTGAACTTGTCCGCAGCAAGCGGCAGGCAAGCGGCAAAACAAACAAGCCAAGCAGTCGTCGGCGCAATTGGCTATGCAGGTCTTAAGCCGCAAGGTAATCCCTGGAATGCACATATACACCAACGCATTACAATTTGGCTCATAGACCGGCCGTCCTGGAAACCCACCAACGGACAAAGAAAAGCAGGAAGTACAACGTAGTTGCTTTGGACGTGGTGGGGTTACCAGAACGGAGTTCACAATAAGCAGAAATATAATTAAAAGCAGAAGGTCAACAATAATGAATATCAACAGTTTTTTAGAAAAAGAAAGAAAACTATATTTGCAACAAGCTAATTAATTTTGCTAAAGATGAAATGACAGTTAAGAACAAAGGATTGTTATTTTACATACATATTCAAAAGTAACGGAATTAATTTAAACACAATGCTATTGAAGGTTTAATGTGCCATTTAAAACTTACCCTAACGCGGGAACAGACTTATATACGCTGATATTGCGATAAATCAAGGAGTTAAAATGCAAAAATAACTACGACAGAAAATGGTGAATGCCGACCACACACACTGCGAATCAAACTGACGCAGTATCGCTCTCACTCAGATCGAGGTGCGACTGGCGCGTCTGCGCTGCTCGGCCGATCGGTCACCGACCCCGTTCTCCCCCCGCGCAATACCCGCGCTCGACGCTCAATTTTGCTCGTCATCGCGTACGAACCGAGATTTGTAACGTTCCGTTACAATACCCCCCGCTCCCCCTTAAGGATTTTATTTTAAAATAAAATCCGCAAGTAAAAATAAGGAGAACTAAAAAAATTAAGGATGCATTTAAAGCATGTAAAAAAAAATCAGCGAGCTTAAAGAATTTAACGGATTACTTAAAGTTGTATTTTCCGCAAATCTTCAGATCTTTGATATGCCAGGTGCCCAGATTTTTACCCGTCAGGTCAGCCAAAACGTAAACTAGTGGAGACTTTTTCTCTACAACGCGACATTTAATATACTTGGGTGCCAATTTCTTACTAAAATACTTGTCCTTATCACTAAGAACAAAAGCACGTTTCATGACAATGTCTCCTACGTTGAACTCGTAAGGCTTCCGACGAAGATTGTAGTGAGATGTATTTTTTATGTGAGCGTGCCAGAGCCTTGCCTGAACCTTCCCGAAAATTTCTGCAAGAGTACCAAGATTTTCGGCGTATACATCACGCGGGAGAAACAAAAGTTCGTCGCCTAAATCATTGTCTAAGTAATGTGTGCCGCATGTCACTACTTCCCTACCAAATACTAAAAATGAAGGTGTAAAACCAGTTACTTCATTAACCGCATTATTGATAGCAAATTGTACTTTGGGAATAAAAGTATCCCAAGATCTGTGGTCGTCCTCTACAAACATGGAAAGACATGTTATGATTGTCCTGTTGTACCTTTCAACAGTGTTGACTTGAGGTGTATACTTGGGCGTAAAGAATAAATTGGGGATATTATAATTTTTGAAAAACGATTGAGTTTCATTACTTAAAAATTGTGTTCCATTATCTAAGACTATTGTTTGAGGAATACCGTGAATTAAAAATATTTGTTCTTCTAAAATTTTAATAATAACTTTTGAGGTTGCGGATTTAATAGGATATATGTGACAAAATTTAGAAAAACAGCAAGTTACTACTAAAATGTATGAGTTTTGCTTGCGAGTTACCGGTAACGGACCCATGAGGTCAATCGATAACATCTGATACGGGCGGGAACACTGTTTTGGTCGACCCATTTCACCAAGAGTAGCGTGGTTCTGGAATTTATACTCCAGGCAAGTGGAGCACGCGTTAACGTATCTCACAACATCTTGGTACAAGCCCGGCCAATAATAGTTTAGTGCGATACGTCTGTATGTTTTGAAAATTCCCAAGTGCCCAGCAGTTGGCTCATTATGATTATCAGCCAAAACAGAGTCTCTAAGGTCTGACGGAACTACTTCTTTCCAAGCGAATTCGTTACTTAATTGGCAACTATTCTTACTAAGTCTATAAAGAGTATCATTTTTAATTTTATAATTTGGAAATTCATCAGGTTTATTCAAACAATTATTAAAAAGCTCTTTATACCAAACATCCGTAGAAGACTCAAAAGATTTAGCAGTAACTATAAAAGAAACCGGGACAGATCTGGACAAGGCATCAGGAATGACGTTGTCAGAACCACGACGATGCCTGATTTCAAAATTAAAGGACGACAACCGAACACCCCAGCGCGCGAGTCTACCTGTAGGGTTACTTAAAGACAAAAACCATTTGAGTGCACTATGGTCTGTATAAACAATGAAAGTTTTCCCATTTTCAATATAGCATCTCCAATGCTCTAATGCAACAAGAACCGCCAGAGTTTCCCGTTCAGTAATACTGTAATTTCTCTCAGCGGCCGTTAACGATCTGCTCATGTACGCAATAGGGTGTTCTTTGCCGTTGATCGACTGCGTAAGCATGGCACCAATTCCATAATTACTTGCATCTGTATGTATTTCGAATGGCAGATCGTAATTCGGGCACGATAGCACTGGAGCAGAAACGAGGCATTCTTTAAGTTTCTTGAAGGCTGCATCCGCCTCATCTGTCCATTGAAATGGTGGGGAGTTTTTCTTACTAGAAGTCAGTTTATTGAGTGGTCCTGCAATTGTGCTAAAATTTGGAACAAAACGACGGTACCATGTAGCAGTGCCTAAAAATCTTTTAAGTTCCTTCCGATTGGTAGGAGGAGCATAATTTAAGATAGCTTGTACCTTATCGGGGTCAGTTCGTAAACCATTTGCATCCACCACATAACCTAAGTATTTAAGCTGACTTCTGAAAAACTCACACTTTTCCAAATTTATTGTCAAATTTGCCCTACGCAACTTATCTAATACGCGAAGCAGAAGTGAGACATGCTCATCAAAACTGCTACTTACGATGATAATGTCATCTAAATATGCAAAAATCCGGTGATCTACGTCACCTAATAAAGCATCCACTAAACGCTGTTGAGTGGCAGGGGCATTGGTCAAACCAAAAGGAGTTGTCTTAAATCTCAGAGTACCACGACCAGGGACATAGAATGCCGTCTTATCTCTATGCTCCTCTAGAATGGGTATTTGCCAGAAAGCCTTGGATAAATCGAGACTACTAAGAAAACGTGCATCGCGTAAGTTATCCAAGATCTCGGAAATGTATGGCAAGTTGTAGGCATCTCGTTTCGTCACTGAATTGAGCTTCCTACTATCTAGGCAAAAACGAGGTTCACCATTCTTTTTCTTGACGAGAAGGACAGGAGACTGCCAGGCGCTTTCGCATGGTTCTACTACATCTAGAGCTAACATCTCATCAACCTGCTCGACGAGGATCTTCTGTTTTTCCGGCGACAGTCTATAGTACCTTTGTCTAATAGGAGGGGAATCGCCTGTGTCAATGCGATGGGCGATCAGGTGCGTCCGACCTAAACCTTTTTGTTCAAATGAAATATCTTTATATTTATCAACTATGTTATCAGCAATAGCTTTTTGAGAACTATTTAAATTGTCATAAGAATATATTGCAGTATTTGGACTATCATTAACATTTAATTCCATTAATGGAACTGTAGCTACTTGAAAAGAAACCAAATGTTTAGGACTTATATGAAATGCACGCCAGAAATCAATACCTAAGATAAGCGATGATTGAACTTCCGGAACAACATAAGTCTTCAATATATGAAACTGATTTTCAAAAGTAATTGGTAAATTAATGTAACCAATACTTTGTAAAGTCTGACCACCAGCTGCAACAATGGACAGTTTATCGTCTGTACATAACTTAAGTCCCCGGCTAAGTAAAGCGTTATGTGCGTTGTTACCAATTAATGTTACCGCAGAACCAGAATCAAGGAGACCTGAAGCGGTTATATCATGTATTTTAATGTTAATATATGGTCGCGTATCGTGCAATGGTTTATTTCCCAGAATTGTAGCAATATTATAACATTTAAAGAAACTATTTATAGTCTTTAACCATTCTTTCCATTCGTTCTTATTGCAGCGACCAACTACGGAACGAGAAATGCTACAATCCTGAAAAGCTAGTTTTTTGATTCAGTATTACATGTTGGGCAATCAGGTTTTTTGACGCCTTTCTGGCCACACTTAAAACATAAAATCTCTGTACTTTCACAATTTCTGAAAGAATGCGTATTATTACGACATCTTGGGCAATAGGGTAGCTTTTCGGTAGTATCAGAATTCGTACTGATAGCGTGTAAATATTTTCGATTCATACTATTATTATTTGTGTTAAGATTAGGTTTAGTATAATTTACTTTATTAAAATTCGTGTATTTTTTATTGGAATCCTGGATATTTTTATTACAATTAAATTTATGTTTATAGGCAAATTCTGGTGCAATTAAATTTTCAGAAATATTTGCTACAGGTTCCCGAAATTGAACTAATCGATACTGAAAGTTTTCATAATTTTTGCACAGAGTACGCAACTGGTCGATTGATTTAATTTCAGTCGCGGAAGCCAATGTACTCGCATAGCATGGTCTTATATTATGAAGTATAATTTCGAGCTTGTCCTCTTCTGACAAAGGCTTTGAAAGGCGAGAAAACATACCTGCTAAAATCGACAAGTAAATCGTTATGCTTTCAGTTTGACCCTGCGTTCTACCGCGAATCTCATACAAAAGTCTATAGTCATAGTCTGGAGTACCAAAGCTCTGTGAGAGAAGAATTACAAGTTCATCCCACGAATTTACTTGTTCTTTTACACTTCGAAACCAGTGCAAAGCATCGTCAACAAAAATTTCAGTGGCAAAAGATAGAAGTTTAGAATCTGAAATGTTACGAGCCTCGCTAAATTCTTTAACTCGCTGAATAAAAGATCGTACACATGACTTTCCATCAAACTTTAACCTACCAAGCTCGGGTGGAGTCCTGTTACCACCATCACAAGTAACTGATATCTGTATCGGTGAGGACAATGCCTTTGGCTCTGAGCTTGAATCGGAAACTGAAAGAGGGTCTACACTTTTACTCTTTAAAGATAAAAGCTTTTCATAAAGTTCTTTAAAACATGTGCTGCATTCTAAATGTTTACCAACTAATTTACTATCGGTTTCTATACGATTAATTCTGTGATACAAATGGTTAAAAATATTCTCAGTACGTGCTAAAATATTTTTATCAGAAACTTCTGCTTCAAGAGTTCCTCGAATTCTTTCTAAAATTTCAAAGCAAACGTTCAGGTCTTCGAAGGGTTCAAGATGTGAACATAATATGTCCTCTGATGGAAATATTTGACATAATCTGCCTATTTGCTTTCTCATATCTGCAACAGTACTAGCCGGTGTTTCCCCTCTAACAGCGACCTCGTACTCTAGCTCGGTCTTTTGCAGTGAGAGAAATTTAATAGGATAGGCCATCGTAAAAAAATAATAATGATGGCGGAAAAAAATGTAAATAAAAAAAATCGGCGGTACAAGTTGTAAATGGCACACTAATATTGTTATTTTGATCAATGATGTCCTAACTACTCCGTTCTGTTACAGTCAGCTTTAACAGAACGCTTTGGTTTACAGAACAAAAAAAAAACTATGCGACAGAAAAGAAAAGAATAAAGAGAATGTTAAAATTGCAACTAGTGTGAAAACAGCTTTAGAATATACATATATTACTAGCGTTCAAAAATATAATAACAAAAAAATATAACTATAACTCATAATAATATATTCAATACCAGCGTAAACTTTATTCTTAAGAAAAAAACAACATAACATTTTATTAAAAATTAGTAACAAAAATAAATAAGACCTTTTAAAACGAAAAAAAAAAACAAAATGTTTTAAAACAACAAATAAAAAAGTTGTTTTCACCTAAGTTGCTGAAAACCAAAAAAAGCGTTTTACAAAAAACAATTAAAAAAAACCACACACCGAACAAAAACTAACTACTCACTACGAAGCGAAAACAGATTTAAACCCACGTAAGAGGGCGCCAATGTGCCGTTACAGCCCTGAGATTCAATAAAACTCAAGCAACGACCTTTAAATAATTTTATTTAATTGATTCTTTTTTTTTAATATATAGGCACATAAAAAAAAAATCGGGGGGTCGTGGGTTAACGGGCTAATCTGTCAACACTTCGGAGCGCAGTACTTCCCTTTCCGTGCGTCCGGCCGTATGGTGTGTAGCGGCGTCCGGTCCGATCGTGTGTCGCGCGCGGCCGTGTACGGGGCAGGGTTCTTCTGTGAACTTGTCCGCAGCAAGCGGCAGGCAAGCGGCAAAACAAACAAGCCAAGCAGTCGTCGGCGCAATTGGCTATGCAGGTCTTAAGCCGCAAGGTAATCCCTGGAATGCACATATACACCAACGCATTACAATTTGGCTCATAGACCGGCCGTCCTGGAAACCCACCAACGGACAAAGAAAAGCAGGAAGTACAACGTAGTTGCTTTGGACGTGGTGGGGTTACCAGAACGGAGTTCACAATAAGCAGAAATATAATTAAAAGCAGAAGGTCAACAATAATGAATATCAACAGTTTTTTAGAAAAAGAAAGAAAACTATATTTGCAACAAGCTAATTAATTTTGCTAAAGATGAAATGACAGTTAAGAACAAAGGATTGTTATTTTACATACATATTCAAAAGTAACGGAATTAATTTAAACACAATGCTATTGAAGGTTTAATGTGCCATTTAAAACTTACCCTAACGCGGGAACAGACTTATATACGCTGATATTGCGATAAATCAAGGAGTTAAAATGCAAAAATAACTACGACAGAAAATGGTGAATGCCGACCACACACACTGCGAATCAAACTGACGCAGTATCGCTCTCACTCAGATCGAGGTGCGACTGGCGCGTCTGCGCTGCTCGGCCGATCGGTCACCGACCCCGTTCTCCCCCCGCGCAATACCCGCGCTCGACGCTCAATTTTGCTCGTCATCGAGTACGAACCGAGATTTGTAACGTTCCGTTACAATATTCAATTTGTTTTCACTTGCAAATTTGAAGTAAAGCGGTCTGCAGAACATTGTGGAAGATGGCTTTGGATTCTCCCATAACTTTTCTTCGCCACAAAGTGTCAAAGGCACAAAGGAGCACATAAAATTACTGTAATCATCTTCACCCCCCCCCCCATAGTTTGCTTGTATAAACTTTGCCCTGAAGCACCATCAAAGCCCCACTTGCATGTAAGTGTTAATACTTTTCTGTCCAGACATGATTCCAAACGTAGGAATTTCCCAAGTCTAGCGACAGTTTTGTCCAAAATCGCTTGAAGCTTAACTTTTACCCCTCTTTCAGTGATATCTATAGTATTTTTTGGTGGGTAGCAGTCCTTCTTCGCCTCTAATATAGCAGTATATGAAGGATATAGGGGTATTCCCTCATCTTTTGCGCAAACTCTTAATGTTGTATACTGCCATTTTGAAAGTTTCAACGAAATCAGTATACCTAATGCTTTATCAGCGGAATATATGGGCTGAGCTTTCTTGGGCTTCAACAGTTGCTTTATCTTAGTAGCTTCCTCAGGATGTTCTGTGACTAATTTAATTATATCTGCTACGTTTTTGTTACCAGCACTTAAACCAGTTGCAAAAGCAAGGCTTTCATTGGTATGTGCTAGTAGTTCTTCCACTCTTCTTCTATTCTGTAGCGGGCTTAGCTCAGAGAACACTTTTCTTGGACTCACCTCTGTTGATGTTCCAACACTGCAAGTCTCTGCATTCAACCCTAATGATGTTGATGCGCCCTCATTTACACTGCAGTCAAAACTAGAACATGGTTGCTGCTCTTCTAACACCAAAGAAGGTGTGATTTTTTCTTTTATGAACTCAGGCCATTTTATGTCTTCTTGCAGCCATATCTCATACTTTTTTATGAATGTTTTTCTCGTGCGATTACACGAGATCCATTTGTTTTTCAACGAACACACAAAAGTCTGACAGAATTGTTTAAATTCTTTATTTTCATTTTCTGACAAAGTAACGTTTTTCACCAAAACTTCAAATAATTCGCTGGGTTTTGAAAAACAGCTATTGTTCGCCACAAACATAAACATATCCAAATTGGTACTGAAGCTTTCCATTATAACACGAAAACAAATCGAACTAAATAAGTATAGTAAGCGCGAACAAGTGCAAAGAGCTACTAAATTAAGTTAGCATATACGTCCTATTTATATTATAACTACCCTCATTTACGCTTGCTGTCGTTAATATGCTTATCTTATCAAAACTTAATTAAAATTCAACAGCAATGAAGGTAATTACTTAATGAGTTACTTTATCAAAGAAATTTTGTAGTATAATGTAAAAAAATCTGCACCTTTTTATTGTATTCATAAAGAAGGTCATTAGCAAGTTGTTAACTAATGACAACATCAGTAATGTTATGATCATGTAATTATATCAAGGGTATGATTCAACTACCAACAACTCAAACTTTCAAAAGCTTGCTACATCCAAAGCGGCACCGAAAGGCATAACAATTGTATGTCATCTTAATCGCCATGTAAGCTGTAATAACTCATGTGAATACCAGACCCTCAGTTCTGATTAGTTTTTTAAAATCCACTTTGAAGTTTTTTTCCCATACAAAAAAAAATACAATATTTTTTTTCTCACACATGGAGCTACTCACGACCTTCATACTATAACAGTTAACAAAGGGAGGTGTACTTATTACAATAACATTTTTAATTATTGATTTCTGACAATCAGTTTCTATGAGTATGAAGCTTGATTTTCAGACCACTGTGCGACGTCGGCGCGCGGCGTCGCGTAATAATCCAGTCTTGAACTACCAAGTCAATTGAGATACTTTTAATGAGCTGTCAAAACGTGACATCCCCATACATTTTGTATGAGAAAATGATAAGTGACGTCACTTATCATATAAAGTCAATTGACTTCATTATTATTGATTTAAACGGTAATAAAATCATGTATAAAAAAATAATTAACAATTATATTGCTTTCCAAGCGTGATTTAGTGCAACATTTTTAAGGTAAGGATTTTGAATTTTTTTGTGCATAGTGTCCAAGAGCCTATTACATCGCCAGCAAAAAACAACTTTGTTTTTCATAGTGTTTTTGTAATTAAATAAATAATAATGTTTTATTTGTGTTTTTTTAATATCTTAAAAACGACTGACTATATCTCGTTTAAACCAATGTTCGAAAAGACCTACATCATATTGTTTTTTAGATTTGAACTTTCTTCAATTTCTTACTAAGTTACATTTAAGCCTTAGACTAAGAATAATGTACTTTAGGATTTAAGCAATTGAAAGTGTCTGTTTTTCGAATGATTGACTTTACTGACATTTCTTTAGAAACGTGTCATTTTCCAAGACCTAACTACAGACAGCCCGTACGGGCAAGACGTTTTTTTAAATTTCAATTACATTTTCCAATTTTCCAGGTTTCCAATTTATTTTATAAAAATCGCAAAGTTAACTATTTATTAACTATTAGTCTTAATAGGAAGCGCGCATGGCCCGGCGGTTAGCGTAGAACGCAAACGATCTATGTAACTAAGCCAAACGGGCGCGGTCGGGTGTGAGATGGGTGACCGCTATTGGCAAAAAAATTCATGCGCGTTTCCGTGCTTCGGAGGGCACGTTAAGCCGTCGGTCCCGGTTGTTGTCGATAGATAACAGTCGTTAAACCTAGTCGGAGGCCTTATGGGCGGTTTGAAAACATCCGACAGCGGGTTGTCCACTAACCCGCATCTCCACCAACCCGCATTGGAGCAGCGTGGTGGAGTAAGCTCCAGGCCTCCCCATTAATGGGGAGAGACCCGTGCCCAGCAGTGGGCCGCAAAAAGGGTTGCAGCCAGCCAGTCTTAATAGATTCAGCACTAGGTGGCTGTGACAGACAGACATATAATTATGGGTTTCGTTTTTTGCCTTCTACGGAACCCCAAAAAACGGCCACTTCGAAAGTTACAATAACCGCACCGAAAGCGAGGGATAGTACGGAGAGATTGGAATACCTGTAAAATGAGCTAAAAAAAACTCTAATGAGCGCGCCCGAGGCACAATCAGCAGAGATGGAGACAATGAGGGACGATGGTTCTACAAGCAGACCGTAAAACGCAGCGCGGGATGGACGCTCTTTATTATTTTGTTTACTGTTTTATTTGAACAATAGACTACTGTTTTAACTTCGAACCGAAACATTACATTCAAAACATATATATTACTAGCGGCTGCCCGCGACTTCGTTCGCGTGGATTTTGGTATTAGTCATAGCATGATGTTATATAGCCTAAAGCCTTTCTCGATAAATTGACTATTCAACATAAAAATATTTTTTCAATTTGAACCAGTAGTTTCTAAGATTAGCGCGTTCAAACAAACAAACAAATCAAACAAACTCTTCAGCCTTATATATTGCATAGTATAGATAGTTGAAGACCAGCGGTTTTACCTACTTCAAGAACTGACGAATCCATATTGATATTATAAATATGAAAGTTTGGATATTTGGAGGGATTGTTGTTAATTAACACAATAGTGATTATTGAAAGAACAGCTGAACGTATCGGTATGAAATTTAGCACAGTCAACGATCATAGTCTGGAATATGACATACAGTGGCGGATTTAGGAATTTGTCGCCAGTAGTATAAATAAATCCTACACCGTAAACCTAATTCGATTCTCTAAATAAACTAGCAAACTTTAACAAGTTCGTACTGAAAGTCTTTTTAGGTCTTTTCAAATTTGGGAAACAAAAATATTAAGCCAAATTTGCCGCCCCCAAATTCTGCCGCCCATGGCTGCAGCCTTCTCAGCCTTTTGGTAAATCCAGCACTGATTACATAGGCTCCAGTATTAGTTCCGTTACGAGCCGGCAATATTGGCGTGGAATAGATAAGTATGATCATACAAACTGAAATCACCCGTGTGAAGCCGGGCCGGGTCACTAGTATTTTAGAGGTTTTACTTTAGACCCAATCACTTTGGTGGGAGCGGTAATGCCTAAATTGCAAGACATACATTGTATTCCTAATATTATTTAGAGAGTCCCGGATTCAAATCTCGCCGGCATCTGTGGCTAAACCCTAAAAAAGCATTCTTTACATAATTTGGAAGACAACGAAAACTCACACCACTTTTTATTGAATCTATTAAATTTGAATATTTATGAAAAAAATGCATGATAATCTTTATCATTATTCCTTATTCATATCTCAGTACATTATTATTTAATAATTGATTGAATTTAAGAAAAGGATTTTTAAATTTGCCTAATCATGTTATTATTTTTGCTTTAATAACAAGCAATGTTTCGAAAAAACTGTCGCTTAAAAAAGATCACATCATCCATGAGAGATTAAAAAGAAAAAATAAACTTATTGTCATCCGACGCCCTACTGGGTGCAATCAAGAACAAAAATGAGTCAAGTATAAAAAAAAACTTAAATTATTTGAGGGCATTGTACGAGATAATTTCATACGATTTTCTAAGAGAGGAATGTTTATCACGAGTTTTATTCTCATATCTGGTTGATTGAGTTATTCTGTATATGTAATTAAATTGTGTTGTTTCTATCTCTGATGTTTTGAATTCAAAGGTCTTGTAGTTCTGAAATAAGTGATAGTATAGAGCAGAGGCCTTAGGGTAAGTTTGCACACGCGAAAACGTAACTAACGCGTTTGCGTTAAGAAATTAATTATCGACCTTACACCTCTCAGGTTAAGATCTATCTGTCCAATTTTAACTCTGACGCAGTAGTTACGTTTGCGCGTTTACAAACTTACACTAAGGGCTCAGTTTAATTGTATACATATGTATATAGTGACGACCTACATGGCACAATGGTTACCATACCGGACTGCCAATCGAGGGGGTCCCGGGTTCGATTCCGGTCGAAACAGAAATTTGAATGATGAGTTTAAATTTCTGTTCTCGATCTGGGTGTTTGTGTTTCTGTCTTTGTATGTGTCCATGGTATCCGCGACACAGGGTATATCTACCCTACTGTGGGGCTATGTAGTGTGAAGCGTTTATTAAGCGTTTATACTGAAGCGCGTATGGCCCAGCGTTAGCGTAGAACCATAGTAGAACGCAAGCGATCTATGCAGCTAAACGATACTGACGCGGTCGGGTGTGAGATGGGTTTTGGCACCTTTCCGTGCTTCGGAGACGTAAAACCGTCGGTCCTGTTTATTAGCGATAGATATCAGTTGTTAATCCTGATCGATCGATCGAAAACAACCGACAGTGAGTTGGCAACAAACCTGTATCTCCACCAACCCGCATTGGAGCAACGTAGAGGAATAAACTCCAGGCCTCCCTAATAATGGGTAGAGACCTTAGAGCATCAAAGCTACTAACTCACCCTTCAGTAGAGACGGCATAGCGCCTCGCTTCGATATTCTAAATATGTCAATTTCAACATTTTTTTATGCACCGTCAACACTGACACCGACACATACATACACACTAGTTGTATAACTAGAAGGCACATTGTGCATGGACGTTGGGACGAGGGGTTCGTCCGTAAAGGCCACTCCTCTCTGACTGGTGTCATACCTGTCATATCTTGATACTCTAAAAGAGACCCATGCCCAGCAGTGGGACGCAAAAAGGGTATTATTGTTTAAAATATCATAATTAAATATAGATTTTGAGTCAATTTTCGAGTATTGTGTTAGTTTCGTAGTGTGTTGTTCATAACATTTTTACTTATTTCAGTTCGCTGATTCTTTGAAAAGGGGTCAGCTTATATAATTTGATCCGTCTGATCGGCTTAGCATACCTTCATGTCATTTTAATTTTTAGGTACTTTTAAAATAAGCTCCAAATAAATAATGTAGTTTAAAAAAAACTAAAAAACACGCTTTTGTGAAAATACGAACTAAAAAGTAAAAAAAAATAAGAAGAAAATGTATTTTGCTGTAATAAAAGCGTGGGGTGCATGGTACTAATAGTATCTTAAAAACCATCCCACGCTTTTTTTTTACAGTAAATTACATTTTCTTCTTATTTTTTTTTTACTTTTTAGTTCGTATTTTCACAAAAGCGTGTTTATTAAACTACATTATTTATTTTTAATTTTTGGTTGGATATTAAATTATTCTCATGTTATTGCATTGTCATCGGACCTTGACCCCTGTGCAAATTTTCAAGTTAATCAGACTCCTAGAAGTAAGTGAAAATGAAGTTAAAAGATTCCGATACATACATACATACTTATATACATACAGGTCAAGTTAATAAAAGCGTGTTAAAAAGTGCATTGTTCAGATGGTTAGTCCAATATTTAAAAAAAACCTTGTTTAAGCAATTTTATTAATTTAACTATCAAAATATAAATTAAAAAAAATTTTCGCTTATCGCTGGCACTTTGCAATTAAAACAATAATTAAGACGATATTACGTAATATATTAATCTTAATATATTATAAATATAATTTACGCGACACGTTGTTTGTCCGCTATGGACTCTTAAACTACTGAACCGATTTAAATAGAATTACAACACCGTGTGTAGTTTGATCCAACTTGAAAAGTCAACTAGATTACCTCTTAATTCATAGTCGCAATATTATTTTATTTCTGACAGGTTCGCTAGTAGACTAATAAATTACTACCATTTTAATAGAATTAGAAATATAATACGCTTCGTCTTATAGCCTCTTAGGCCCCTTTTTTTTGTTATCGGGGGGGGAGAACCTTCAAAAGGTACCCGGCACCTTGGGAGAGAGTACCGGGTTATGTGGGATTTGACCGCACTAAAACCCCCTCGGTGGCTGCCACTGCGCTTGGGGAGGACTCCGGGATCTCCGGCGGAACGCACCGGTGTCCTCTACGCGCGACGCCCCAGAACGGGCCCATCATCGGGAGAGCAGCTGTGCTCTCCTGCACCTTCCGATGCTTACGGCGACATGCGGCCACGCACACATCGCCGCCCTCTGGTTGGATGGATCGAGTTCCCACTCACACCGTCCACAACCCCGGAAGCCCCCTTTTAGTCGCCTCTTACGATCAGGCAGGGGTTACCGTAGCTCTATTCTTAATCCCGAAGCTACAGGGACTAGCCTCTTAGGCCCCTAGCACATGGCGTATTTTAAACACGCAGACGACGCGCGTACGTGCAACGCGCCGTAGATGCTTATTTTTGTCGGTCGGTTAAAACAAGACAACAAACAAATGAATACGAAAGCGCAAGGTCATGATGCTAATAACGCCGTTTATCTATAATTGAGTAGTGAAATTGAAAGTGAAGATACCGCTGTAAAATCACACATTGTTACCACTTTCGCTTGTCACTTCTCGCCTGTCAAAACAATTGTTACTGGCGCCGCCGTACGTGATAATAGCAGAATGGACCAATTACTATAGGCCATTGTACACCATCCGTGAACAACTCGATACTAATTTTAGTTGCGCTTTGATTGTAATTAAAAATACAACATCAGTTCCGATATATTAATAGTAGCTGGTGCCGGCGGCGTCGTCTGCTAGGTAAGACACTTGTAAATGTGTTTATTTAATAAGAATTTAATTAAATTAACGTATATAATAAATATTGACTTTTATAAATTTTTAAATGCGCTAAAATAGCTAATTAAAATCGCTAAATGTCTGCCTCTCTCCAAAATGCAATGTCTTACCAAGGCGCACTTGGAATTCGAATTTATTGTGTAACCTTTGCATAGCATTAAATCTATACTAATATTATAAAGAGGAAAGGTTTGATTTTTTGTTTGTTTGTTTGTTTGTTTGTTTGTTTGTTTGTATGAATTGAATAGGCTCCGAAACTACTTGGCAGATTTGAAAAATTCTTTCACTGTTGGAAAGCTACATCATTCCTGAGTGACATAGGCTATATTTCATTTTCAAAAAAAATAGGCATCCTTACTAAAATTACGATAACGTAATCCAAGGTGTGAAAAAAATATCAAAAAACTACCTTACATCGCGTGCGCTGCGAAAACTATTGATGATAGAACAAAATGATATACTACATTTTTTTAGAACACACCATTATCTACAAAAAATCAGCGGCAGCATATCTCTAACTATTACAGTCATGTCACAATAAGCGTTTTTTTATTGAAAAAAAGAAATTAAAATACCACCGCTACAAAAAGCTCTTTATTTGTACCTTGGTATTAACCCTTATCAAAATAAATGATGTATTATTTAAGACTGCTTCAATATCTTTATATTACTTTTTGAATTATTCGATTCTGACAATCCATTCAAAAGATATCACGAGTTAAAAAAAAATAAAAAATAAACTGTATTCGGCTAGCTATGCGTTGTAGGCGTCACTCGGGCAGGGGTACGGGAGGGGGGTTAAGATCACGAAATAAACTTGCCGCGCGGCTCACTCGCGCGGTCGGCTCCCTACGTGATGGACGTGTGCGGAATTTACGCTTAAAATATTGTTCACTTAGTTATTAACCTAATAAATTACTTGAATATTTTTCATGATTTTCAATTTAATTTTAATAAATAGTAGGTAGTTGTGTACGTTGTAATATAGTAGCATATATAGCTTACAGTTATGCTAATTTAGTTCAAAGGCATTTTTTCTTTTGTCATTTTGAAATGCCTAAAAGATCAAGATCTCAACTTTCTAGAAATAGTTCCCAGGCCAGGGCATCAAAAATACGTCGAAATGAAGACGTACTTATAATAAGTACAATAATTAATTAATAAAATTAATATATATATAAAAAGTAAAGGGTTTTCTTTGTACGTAAAGACACGGTTTTCTCTATTATCATTAACTCCAATCAACTTCCCGTTGGGGTGGTAAATACCCCTTAGTGCGTAGATGATAGTAAGGGAGTTTGATCGGGGTTGAAAATCAGAAAAAAAAATTGTACTTTTCTAACCAATAGGGACTTCTGAGTGGATCTCAAAATTTCTGGGATGGTCTAGCAAACTATTTTAATTTTAATTTTATTGAGAATGTTCGAGAAAGTTCCAGAAACTTCTCAAATGATCTGGAAAATCCTACTAATATTATAAACGCAAAAGTTTGTAAGTATGGATGTTTGTTACTCTTTCACGTAAAAACTACTGAATGGATTTCAATGAAACTTTACAATAATACAACTTTTACAACTTAATACATCAGAATAACACATAGGCTACAATTTGTAAAGATATTGTGTGAATTGTTCAAAATATGGTAAGTAGGAAAAAATCTACCATCTGCGAGCTATTCCGGCGTGCGCTGACAAAACCGCTAGAGATACACATTCGTACTGTATGATGGAAATGTTTATCTTAAATAGTCCTACAAAATAGCCGGTCGACGTCACTTCAGAAGGGACTTCACTTTATGCTAATGATACTCTCTAACGCGGGTGAAATAAATAAATAAACAAGTCATAGTTAATATGTCCGTTTCTATTAGTCGTAACGTGTCGTGATGTTTTATAGCCAATAACCTGCCTTGATAAAATAAATGGTCCATCCAACACAAGAAGATTTTTTCATATCAAACCATAAACTTTCTGAGATAAGCACTTTCAAACAACAAACAAACTATGCAGTTTTATCAACTATCTTTCTGACAATCAAAAATAATTGTTTTTATATATATACTAGCTGATCCTACGAACTCCGTACCGCCTTTTCATGATAAAAAAATCGTAGAAGGGTGAACATTTAGGCTTGCATGTATTTTTTAATGTTGAATCATAAAACTTAAAAAAACCAAAAATATAAACTTAAAAAATTAGGGATGGACCACCCTAAAAATTTATGAGTATAAAAACTAGAGGTTGACCGATTCTTAGACCTACCCAATATGCACCAAATTTCATAGAATTCAGTCGAGCCTTTCGGAGGAGTTTGGTAAGAAACACCGCGACACGAGAACTTTATATGTAAAGAGTTTTCTGTGTTGAAAATGTATGTGTGAAATTCATTAGCAACATAAAAATTGGTTTACAATTATTTTTAGGTGCCTTATGGATAAAAATATTATGCATACATAAAATTATATTAGCAGAAATTATTTAGCTGTAAAAACTGTATATTGAAAATTAAAATCAATTCAAATCAGAAAAATATTTCGTTTGCAATATTAAGGATTACCATGCCATTGTAAATAAACAACTTTTGACAATTCACACAACGCCATCTGATTCCAAACTAAGCAGAGCTTGAACTACGGTAATATAATCAGAAAGCTTATAAAGAATATAATATAATTCTAAATACACACTTAAATAGATAAATTAACACCCAGACACAGAACAAATAGTCATCTTCAACACCCAAACAGGTATTTGTACTGGGTGGGAATCGAATTAATTCTGTCATTAAAAATTCGAAATCATTTTGCTACTTAATTTAACTAGATCGGACAGTGCGTTATCGTGTTTACACTTGATTAGACGTTAAGTGTGAAGAGATTATTACAATGATTACTATTTGTCGGTTGTAATCACCAGCTGTTGATGCCAAGTCGATTCGAAACTCACCTGCAATTACATTTTTTTACAACAGGTACATAAAAACATGCAAATTAAACTCGTTTGTATACGATAAATGTATGAATTTGTAAAAAATAAATCACGCAAAAGTTTTAAGACTACGAATTATTGACAGATTGAATTTTGCAGTATCGATTGTCAACATTCTATTTATCTATCAGCCTTTTAAAGTCCACTGCTGGACATAGGCCTCCCCTAATGTTCACCACTCCGTCCGGTCCTGCGCCTTCTGAATCCAGCGGTTTCCCGCTATCTTCTTCAGGTCGTCAGTCCACCTGGTTGGAGGGCGGCCTGTGCTCCTTTTGCCGAGACGTGGTCGCCATTCGAGGACCTTTCTTCCCCATCGGTTGTTAGTCCTCCTAACTAACTATATGGCCTGCCCATTGCCACTTGAGCTTGCAAATTTTGTCAACATTAGGTACGATTTAACGACAGATTTCGAAAGGTATTTAAGGATTGTCAAATTCGTAACAATACGTTTATAGGAAATAATGATATAGTGACAATATAGTCAATTGAAAAATAGAAGTATTAACGGTAACGAACGATGTATTCTTCAACAAATCGAATCTTCTCAAGGAGCCCTTTTCATATCAGGGGGGGGACTTCAAAATATACCCGGCACCTTGGGAGAGGATACCGGGTAATGTGGGATTTGTACCGCACTAAAACCTCCTCGGTGGCCTGCCTCTGCGCTTGGGAAGGACTCCGGGATCTCCAGTGGAACGCACCGGTGTCCTCCACGCGCGGCACCCTGGAACGGGCCCGTCTTTGGGAGAGCAGATGTGCTCTCCTGCACCTTCCGATGCTTACGGCGGCATGCGGCCACGCTCACACCGCCGTCCTTTCCGGGGCCGCTGGCTGGACGGATCGAGCTCCCACTCTCACCACAGGCAGGGGATACCGGATATTCGCAAATAAATAAATTAAAAACTTACTTTCGAATAAGTCAGTAGGTATGACAACTAAACCTAGAATCCTTGAGAGAGTTATGTAAGGTAATATTGTTAAAATCTGTCAATGAGTTCAGATTTCTATGTGACGCTTCAAAAGATTATGCTTACAATACTTAGTACACATCACTGCCACAATCAGAGGCAATCGGTCTTCGTGAAAATTAGAATATCTATACCAAGCTACACCAATTTTGTAGGTAGAACTATTATCGTTCGCCCGAGGAAGTTCCACCGCTGCACCCACTTCTGCCGTGAACCAACTCTATTGTGTTTCGGTGGAAAGGTGCAGTTGCCACCCACACTTACATGAGACGACCACCAGCCTCCAGTAGCAGCGCAACTGCATACGACCTCAGACAAGACTTACTTATGCTTGCTTGAGGTTGTATGTAGATGTCCATGGGCTGCAGCGATCACTTAACACCACGTGGCCTGCATGCTCGTCTACTACTCCATTCAAATAAAAAAAAGCGCTTCTCATGGACTTCAGTTCTGAAACACATCCATATTAAAAGGCTGTCAATCTGACTGACGGGCTCCTGAATGGGAATTTTTTACACTCCGTTTTTGTATACACCTTTGGCGTTTCTGGCTTTCAAATCAGTTACATTCATACATGATGTGTCTGATGAGATAAAAACTAGCGAGTAGGCAATAACTGTTTCTATAGTCGCATTGGAATTCAATTTGCTTTCAACATTTGTACAAATTCTAGTTTGAGCCGTCTTTTTGTGTGTTCGTTATATTAATAGTTCAGTTTGGCTTGAATCTTCATTCCAGCCACCAGATTAATATTTGGTTTGTAGTGGTATCTGACTATTGTTGGAAGAGGAAGCAATCGACAATAAAATGACAATAAAATGGCATAAAGGAATTCCATAAATACCTGGGAGTTTTTTTTACGCCGGCTTTTTTCCTCGCCGTGTACAAACTCCCTGTGTTATGGGTACCCAGAGCTGACGATCGGAACCGATCCGAAATATAAATAAATATTTTAATTTATAAAAGGCGCAATATGGGAAAAATATAAATAATAATAAAATAGATGTTAATTTACATTTCGTAATGGTGTTATAGTTAGGTTATTTCCTTTTATATTTTTATCATTGTATATTTGCATACCTCATGAAGGTAAATATGGCGAACTAAATATTTATAAACAACTTTGTAAACACCCATATTTGTGCAAATAAAAGACTTTGTCTTTTTCTTTAATAAAATGGTGTCACTTGCACGGCCAATGGTACTACTAACATTTAGTCAATTATAATACAACACCTGCCTTATTATTTTTTATCTGTACTAATATATAAAGCTTTAGTTTGTTTGAACGCGCTAATCTCAGGAACTACTGGTTTGAATTGAAAAATTATTTTTCTTTTGAATAATTCATTTATTGAGGAAGGCTATAGGCTATATATATAACAACATGTTATGACTAATACCAAAGTCCACGCGGACGAAGTCGCGAGCGGCCGCTAGTTATTCATACGTTTCATTCGTACATTTATTATCAACAAACTTTAGTGACCCCTTTTTATGGTGGTATAAGGGGTTATTTTATTAACCCCTTTTTGTGTCTACCAAATATGGTTCCCTTTTCATCTTCTCCTGGGACACGTAAGCTTTATTTATCACGGCGAAAGGAGGAAAATAATTCTAATATCTGTTAAAATACTTTGACCCACTAAACCTAACCTGTAAAAAAGTAAAAAATGTGACCCTAAAATTAGCACAATCATTCAACACAATACATCGGATCCTTTTTGTTATAACTACCACCCGTAAGTTCAAATCGTTAAGATGTACCGTTTGACACCTATCAGGTCATAAGGTCTCTGTGTCGGAGAGGAAAAAACTGACCCATAATGTTATTAGCTCCTTTCATATACTCCATTAAACCTGTCTATTTTTTGCGAGTGTCAATACCACTATGAATATATATCTATTTACAACGGTTGAACTTATTGCCGGTAACGAGTTGACGGCCCGTTGACAGCTACATGAGTAAATTTTGGTGCTCAGTGATGTATCTTCAACATTGTTAATGTTGTGCTTTTTTGCACTGTGCCAAATTTAGTGGATTAACACGGAGTGGCACTAACTAACCCAGATGTTTTTTTGAATTTAGTCTTAAAAGATTTATTGATGGACAGGTATTTTATTGCAGTTCCTGTAGCTTCGGGGCTAAGAATAGAGCTACAGTATCCCCTGAGCAAAGATGGGCGAGTGGTAAAAAGCCGCGGTCTTCGACGCGACTAATCCCGGGTTCAAATCCTCGGCGCGCACCTCTGACAAAGAAATTTGTAATGTGCGCATTTATCGTTGCTCCACGGTGATGGAAAAATCGTGATATTTAATTGATTACGATGTTCTCCATCGCCGTGCATGCCTGAGAGAAATTTATAATTTCTCGAAATCACCCACCAATCCGCATTTGGCCAGCGTGGTGGACTATGACCTAAATCCCTCTCACACCCCTCGTTGAAAAAAAATCCCCTGCTGATCGTAAGAGGTGACTAAAAGGGGGCTTCCAGGGTTGTGCGTGGTGAGAGTGGGAGCTCGATCCGACGGCGACGACGGTGTATGCGTGACTGTATGCCGCCGAAAGCTTCGAACACATCTGCTCTCCCGAAGTTGGGCCCGTTCTGAGGCATGAAGGCTTCATGTTCTGAGGCGCGGCGCATGAAGGACAACGGTGCGTTCCACTGGAGATCTCGGAGTCCTCCCTAAGCGCAGAGGCAGGCCACCGAAGGGGGTTTTAGAGCGGTACAAATCCCACATAACCCGGTATCCTCTCCCAAGTTGCCGGGTACCTTTTGAAGGTTTCCCGCTCATTACAAAAAAGGTATTTTATTGCATTATAAAAAAATTCTTAGCGGTAGCTAGGGTATTCGACGATATATGGCTCGAATCCTGGCATTCAACTCTCGCTAAGAGAAATAGCTGCAGACGAGCATGCAGGCCACTTGGCAACACGTGGTCGCTGCAGGTCGTCTGTACGGAACTTCAAGAAAGCCTCAGTTTTGCCTGATCAGACCAGGGCGATGATAGCACCTCTCGCCCTCGTCAGAAATCGTCTTGTTATACCGCTTGCCACACAATATACTATTTGGCTGCAACCCTTTTTGCGTCCCACTGTTGGGCACGGGCCTCATTATTGGGGAGGCCTGGAGCTTACTCCACCACGCTGCTCCAATGCGGGTTGGTGGAGATGCGGGTTAGTGGCCAACCCGCTGTCGGATGTTTTCAAACCGCCCACAAGGCCTCCGACAAGGTTTAACGACTGTTATCTATCAACAACAACCGGGACCGACGGCTTAACGTGCCCTCCGAAGCACGGAAACGCGCACGAAATTTTTTGCCACTAGCGGTCACCCATCTCACACCCGACCGCGCCCGTTTTGCTTACTTGCATAGATCGTTAGCGTTCTAAGCTAATCGCCGGGCCATGCGCGCTTTATACTATTAATATACTATTAATCACATTAATTTTAACGTAAATCTCACAAACAAATATGGCGTAGGTCTTCGTCGTTTCAATATTCAAATATAGACTCAATAACGCGATTAAAATACGGGTATCTTACGAACTTTTGGATGGGAGGTTTTTTTCCGCCAGCTTTTTTTCCTCTCAGCGTATAAAGACCCATCATGGTGGGTGCCCAAAGCTGATGACGGTCAACCACGTATGGTTCAAATAAAATAAAATAAATTTGTATAAAAAAGCACAAACTTGGGTTAAATTGAGTTTGGGTAGCTGGAGTGATAATAATGTAAAATTATTTAAGTATACTGTGTGTTTTAGTGTTTACTGTACATAATTAGTTTATAATTTAACTTGTAATTATATAACTATTACAATAAAATTTGTACACCCTAAAGGGTAAATATGGCGATCTAAATATTTTTGTAAAACCTTTTTTGCTACCCATATTTGTGCAAATAAAATATTTTCATTTTCATTTCATTTCATTTTTAATGCTCAATACATTCATAATCCAATGATTAATAATGAATAATTAACTTGATCATCGATCAGTCATCTGACTCGTTTGGTATGTTTATTAAATTCATTACGAGGATTAAGACGGTATGAAATTGATCCTGACATATTTGGCACAATACTATGTCATAGATGATTAATTTGTTCGTTTGAGAATCATTTTAAAGAGATTTATTTTAAACTAGTGGTCCCGCCCAGCTCCGCCCGGGTGCAGACGTTGTTCAAAGAGGATTTGTTTTTTATTATCTTAAAGAGACTTCATGTTACTATCAAACAAAAATATAAAACAAATAATGACATACGAACTGTCCAGTTATTCTGACTGTGTCAAAGTTTAGAACGACACGGCACGAAATACAAAACGTTTGACAGGCAGGAACAATTTATATGGGAAAACTAAATAAGTAAAAAAGTAATTAAAAAACATTTCCAGTAGCCCAAATTGTGAATCTAAACCATCCTCGAATCCATTTGAATACACACAAAAAAATTCATTAAAATCTGTCCAGCCGTTAAGGAGGAGTTCAGTGACATACACACTCACAGAAGAATTATATATATTAAGATAGAGCTATACGAGTGCAGGCACGTGGTGTTATGGTCGCTGAGGTCCATGCTGGTTGGCTGCAACCCTTTTTGCGTCCCACTGCTGGGCACGGGTCTCTCCCCTTTATTTGGGAGGCATGGAGCTTACGCAACCACGCTGCTCCAATGCGGGTTGGTGGGGATACGGGTTAGTGGCCAACCCGAGATGTTTTCAAACCGCCCATAAGGCCTCTGACAAGGTTTAACGAGTGTTATCTATCAACAACAACCGGGACCGACTGCTTAACGTGCCCTCCGAAGCACGGAAACGCGCATGAATTTTTTTGCCACTAGCGGTCACCCATCTCACAGACGACCACGCCCGTTTTGCTTAGTTGCATAGATCGTTTGCGTTCTACGTTAACCGCCGGGCCATGCGCGCTTCATAACTATACATATACATTACATCTTATATATAAAATTCTCGTGTCACAATGTTCGTTCCCATACTCCTCCGAAACGGCTTGACCGATTCTCATGAAATTTTGTGAGCATATTGAGTAGGTCTGAGAATCGGTCAAAATCTATTTTTCATCCCCCTTAGGGATAAGGGTGGCCCACCAAAACATTTTTACGCGGTACGGAGTTCGCGGGGGCAGCTAGTATATTATATACTCTTACAGTATGTCTCAGTATGTGTGTATTATACATAAATTTTGATGTACCTATAAAAGTTCATTGACTAACTCTGTCAAACAAGTTTTAGTCAAATAGTTCCCACCGATTGCTAAACCGTATTATTATCAAGATATAAATTTTAATACAACGGAACCTAATCGTAGGCAAAATGGATAAAAAAATTCACACAGTCCTATCGTTTCTTACCAGTGTCATTTTCGAATTTTTACTCAATATCAGCTACTGGGAAAATATCGTATTTTGTGTGGTTTATTAATATTATTTACGTCAAATACATATTCCTGTTATTGTGTGCTGATTTCAAGCTTATGAAAGCGTAGAAGCTAAACTATGAACCATGAACCTCTGAACTATGAACCTTCAAGATTTGACAGCCTCAGTGGCGTAGTGGGTGATGAGCCGACTGCGAAGCGTGAGGTCGTGGTTTCGAATCCCACCCAGGACAAATATTTGTGTGATGAACATGACTATTTGTTCTGTGTCTGGGTGTTAATTTATCTTTATTTATGTATGTTTATCATCTTTCTGATTACCATAGTACAAGCTCTGCTTAGTTTGGAATCCGATGGCGTTGTGTGAATTGTCCAAAGATATTTATTTATTTTAAGATCAAGAAGGTTAAACTTCTAGTAACATTGTCCAGCTGTATAGTGAAGTATCGGGACATTAAAATATTTACTTTAAAAAAATCTTTCAGGATTAAAGCTTACATTAAAAACTGTCAGGATGCAAGTATAAAGCAAGAACCGCCGGTATGGTAGATCTTAATGCCAGGTTGAATTCATTACATTTTCAATGTTGAAATCTTAATAACAGTTAGCTCCTGGTCCATTCAGAACTCAACAAGACATGATACAACACTACAAGACATGGTCAAGCTATACAAACATTGCAAACTACTTCACAAATGAATGGCGCGTAACGAACTGGACCGATATGGATGGAACAGTTATACCAAATATGCACTATGTGTACATACTAGCTTTAAGTAGTTTTACTGTGGCCGTCAGATGCCACACGTCATATATTTATATCTATACTAATATTATAAAGAGGAAAGATTTGTATTTTTGTTGTTTGTATTTTTGTATGCTTGTAATGAATAAACTCAAAAAGTACTGTTCAACCAACATCCTCTGTATGTAATTTAAACTCGACAGTAAAAAAACAACTCAACAACTCTAAACTCAGGATCAAAAGTATGGAGTTACCTAACAAAAACGCTTACCAAGAAACTGAAGGGTACTTTATGGGTCCTAGATACAGGAACACGGCAATTCGACACCATTTCCAAAAGAGAAGAGTAAAAACGTGATCTCTCCACGCTGTAGACCTACTCGTAACTTGGTCGTAAGGTGGTCATTCTTATCGAACTGTTTGGATTGGACGTTTTCCGGAAACGTTTGTTTATTTGAACATTAAAATTAACCATAATAGGTACGGATTACCGTATCTGTATTCGTATTGTCATGATTCCATCCATCCATCCATCAGCCTTTTACTGTCCACTGCTGGACATAGGCCTCCCCTAACGTTCGCCACTCCTCCCGGTCCTGGGCCTTCTGAATCCAGCGACTACCCGCTGTCTTCTTCAGGTCGTCAGTCCACCTGGTTGGAGGGCGGCCTGCACTCCTTTTGCCGAGACGTGGTCTCCATTCAAGGACCTTTCTTCCCCATCGGTTGTCGGTCCTCCTAACTATATGGCCTGCCCATTGCCACTTCAGCTTGCAGATTTTGAGAGCTATGTCGGTAACCTTAGTTCTTCTACGGATTTCATCATTTTTACGAATTCTGTCGCGTAGAGAAATACCAAGCATAGCCCTCTCCATCGCTCGCTGGGCGACCCTGAGCTTATGGAAAAGAATAACTGTAAAAGACCATGTCTCAGCGCCGTAGGTCATCACTGGCAACACACACTGCTCGTAAACTTTTGACTTCAGGCACTGAGGTATTCTGGACGAGAAGACACTTTGTAATTTCCTATGATAACATAACACTAATACATTATCATCCCAGATAATAAAACACGCTAATTCAATACCCTTCTCAAAAGAGTAGAGAAGAAACGTTACACCTATATCACTTAATTAATCATATAGGTCATAATGCTAGGAAGCTCTGCCTGCTCTCAGAGGCCCTGAGCTCGATTCCCAGCAGGCTGCTGGGAATTGAACCTCCTTTACTTTTTTAAACACAACAATATTCTCGACAAAGAAACAAGAATTTAAAACTCATTTAGACCTTAACGTCCCCAATTAGGGTGTATCCTCATGTATCCTTCAAGAACTGATCATCCCACTCTCCCAAATTATTTTTTATACCTTAAAAATGTTAAAAGGAATGCATATTTAGTGGAAAACATCGTTTCCATCACCCTTCATCCGTAATCAACAACTCATCATTTCTCGAAGGCTTGATTCCCTCACACTCCAGAGAGGAGACCTGAGCCCAGCACGATATGATATTAAAGTAAAAAATAATTACATACATACATTTTCCTCTTATTTTTACTTTTTAGTTCGTATTTTCACAAAAGCGTGTTTTTTAGTTTTTTTAAACTACATTATTTATTTTTAATTTTTAAGTTTTTTTTTTTATATATAAGTGCATTGTCATCGGCCCTTGACCAATGTGCAAATTATCAAATTAATCAGGCGCTTAGAAGTAGGTGAAAATGAAGTTAAAAGATTCCGTTACATACATACATACATACACATACATACATACATACACATACATACATACAGGTCAAGCTAATATAAGTGTGTTAAAAAGGTTGAAACAAACCCTTTAACATACCTTAGACACTTCGTCAGATTTTAACCGTACAAATGAATGACACATTACCCTAATCCAAAAAAAACATATAATAATAATATAATGTTACGACTTCCTCGTATTTTCCTCATTACGCTTCACTGACCCGAATTATGTGATTGTATTTTGATGACATATTGTATCTCAATTTGCAAAAACATGACCTTTCTTCGTAATGTACAGCAATTTGTTTGCCTTATAAACTTTTATGACATTATTAAAGTTTTGTTGCTAACGGTATCTTTATACATTTGTTTTTTGAATGTCATGTGAAGATAAGTGATCGCTGCAGCCCATGGACAGATGTACTCTGAAGTTTCTTAGGAAAAATATACAGTAAACAATTTGATTGATTATTGAGAGGCCGTATACGAAATTTTGCCGATTTCGCTGATTTAACACGTCATGAGATTTTAAATAACTTTCAATGCGCAATATAACTGATCACTTCAATAACAATCTAATACATAATTTAATAAGCCACTTTTTTTAGCTTGCGTCAAGAAATATAATGCGAGTTTTAGGTTACTTAAAAAGATTTTTAATGCCAAATTTTCATTAAAAATTTGATTTTTTTTTCAGGTAACGGATTGATTATGAATTGAAGTGTATTTATGTTTAATAAATTTTATGAAAGATTATTCCAATTTACCCAAATAAAATGCAATTTTTAGCCTATTTTGTCTCAAAATTGACTAAGTTCAATGTTTTTTAACCAATCCGCACTTGGCCAGCGTGGTGGACTATGGCCTAAATCCCTCTCACTTATGAGAGGAGACCTGTGCCCAGTAGTGGGACATAAAAAGATTGAAAAAAAAATGTTTTTTTCTAATATTTTTAGTATAAGAGTGGCAAAAAGTAACTATTTTACTAGTGATTTTTGAATACAAAAAATATTGCAATATTTACGGAGGTTATAAGGTAATAAGTTATTTCAGTGATTTGACCATTGAATAATTACGTACAGAATGAGTGTTTTCATACAAGCGCGCTGTCAAAATTGAAGCACTGAATAGATACACACAGATGTCACATCTGACAAACAAAATATTTTTATTTTGACCAAATTAACTATAAATACTTCAAAATATTGAAAACTTCACTGTGGTGTTAAATTGTGTTAAACCGCCATATTTTTTTTTTCGGGAGACACGTTCAGCGTGTTTAACCTTGAATCTTACCGCGCCATTAACATGCTTCAATATGGGCGCGCGAACTTGGTTTCTATTTATTCTAAGGATTTGACGTTAAAAAACTATAAAACACTGTTTAGACATAAAAAAGAAACATAATTAATGGACAGGCCTCTAAAATGCCGTAATTGTTTTTTATTAATAAAATAAAGTCCAAAAATACTGTAACAGACAACCCAAAAAAAGTGTATTAATCGAATAGGTATCTTAAACAAATTTTAATAAAAATTTGTGACTTTGCGAGTAACCGTCGTTGAGTCAATAACCCTGATGATGCTCTGTTTTGGGGCGAAACATGTGTTGGTGGCGGTACGTGTGTTGGTGTATATTTTTTATTGTTGTATGTGCATGTGCCCTATGTGCACAGGGAGGGAGGTGCTATTGCATGAAAAAAGTATACACCATCATACGTTCTGATTGCGGATTGTTACAAAGTAGTTTTACCTTACTTTATAAAAATACTCTTTGGATGAAAATACATTTACAACGATCTAAACATTTTCAATTTTTAGTGACACTGAGTCTTCAAGGTATAACTTAAAGCAAAAACTAAAATAAAATTCGTTTTCCGAAACTAGGTCTCTGATTCAGTGCCAAACAGGTACCAGGCCACTTAGTATTCCGTGTCGAAAGAGGATTTTTTTTCTGTGCTTTTAACAGGCGATTTTGCATTGCCGTACTTAAAACAATTTAGTACTAAAAAACTGGTAACATGAGTTTTGGTAACGTTAGTATTTTTAATCATACAAATTGTACAATTTTTTCTCAAAAGCTTTAGACATTTTTAACCGACTTTATTAATTCTCATAGTTAATAGGTACTCTATATACCTAGGTAGGTAGGTAGGTATAGGTATTCAATTTTATTTATTTCAATGGATTAGCAGACTGCAGCCCATGGACATCTACATACAACCTCAAGCAAGCATAGGTAAGTCTTGTCTGAGGTCGTATGCAGTTGCGCTGCTACTCCGGAGGCTGGTGGTCGCCTCATGTAAGTGTGGCCGGCAACTGCACCTTTCCAAGGAAACATAATAGAATTGGTTCACAGCAGAAGTGGGTGCAGCGGTGGTACTTCCCCGGGCGAACGATAATAGTTCTACCACCTACAATAGAATAAACTTTTACTAGTTATAGAAGTTACAGTAAATTAATTACTCATTCAACTGTGCATGTTTTACATTGTAGAAGCCGTAAATCACACTCTTTTTTGCAAATATGTAAAAAGTGTACATGAAATGAAATGAAATATTCTTTAATAATATTCACTGTATGGTTCCTTCACAAACTCTTAGTGATTGTTATATTTGTTCTGTCTGCTCTGGGTGCGCTTAGGCAATGCTGAGCTGAAGAAAAGAGCAGACGGAGAAAAACTTCAGCCCTGTTTTAAAATATGGGGTATACAATGACTAGCTTTCACAGTACAGATTCAGTATTTACAAATTGACGACTTGCGCGGCGCAATGGTTACCATGCCGGACTGCCAATCGAAGGGTCCCGGGTTCGATTCCCGGCGAAACAGATTTGAATGATAAGTTTAAATTTCTGTTCTCGGTCTGGGTGTTTGTTTTTCTGTCATTGTGTGTGTCCATGGTACCCACGACACAGGGTATATCTACCCTACTGTGGGGGCTATGAATGTGAAACATTTTTTTAAATAATTGGTTAGATCTGTTAAATATAATTTTCCTCGCACTAAGTTACATTTCGACTACTACGATTGGATGTGCTATTATTTACACGGAAAACATCTATAGACCCAGTTTTTTTGCTAACCCGTGAAATATTTTCTTAAACCCGTAAAATACATATTTTTTTAAACTTACGTAGGTATTGAATCTGTTTGGCGTAATGTATAAAATTACTGCAATATCTGTGAGATAAGGCCTATTTTGTTAGTCTTCTTTTTGTTTAACAATTTCGCATTACTGATTTATTTCACGGGTTAACGTCAAAAATAAAGTCTAGTTGTCGTCAGAGCGTGACCGATGGCGTTAAAGTAAGACAATGTAACCAGTGAAAGATATGCGATATAATTCATTTCCGAAAAAATTATAATGAAATTTTATATTATTCGGCAGCTCTGAGAATCGGTCGTAATTCATTTTTCAACCCCGTAAGGGTGATTATTATTGAGGTTTTATTTGAAAAAAATATGTATTTTTTTTATATTAAATATCTTGAAATCTATATCTATACATATAATAAATCTGTAACAAGTCCGTTTCTGTACATTGAAGATATTTGAGAAAAACTGTCACTAGGGCTATTTATTAGCGTAATAGAACCCAAAACAATTATTTTTAGAATTATTGTCTGTTTGTCTGTTTGTCTGTTTGTCTGTTTATCTGTTTGTCTGTTTATCTGTTCGTTTGTGCGCGCTAATCTCAGGAACGGCTTAACGTAGAAGGATGCGGTTTTCACTGAAGTATTGGTATTTTTTTGGGTTAACATTTAGGGTTTGTTTTATTTAAATCAGTTCACAAACAAAAAAGTTACGTCAATTTCAAGAATGATGAAATGGAAGAACACCTGCACGCTATAATAAAGTTGATGCGAGCGGTCACACCACAAGTTTCGATAACTACTAACATCTCTTAATATTCTGATAGCAAGTTTTCAAACACTTATGCTAGATTTCATCTCTAAATATTTAAAAAAAACCATACATATCATATCACCACATATTCAAAGAAATTCTCAATACAAAATGTACAAAACCTTAACAAAACGAGGCTACTGCCGACATCTATGTTCACATTCAGAACTATTTAGTGATCTGTTGCAAATTCGGTATATCGACAATTTAGTTTACATGCTATACGATAGATGTCGTTGTTATTCATTTATTCATATTTAATTGCTTTTTACAGGTAGATTTACAGGTGGTGTTACATAATCATTATTTTACCCAATAACGCTATTACAAAGTGGATAGGTGGAGATTATTTCAAATAATTAATTACGAGTATATTTACTTAATAAAGTATCTAATAAAAAATTAACAACACAGAGCTTTGGAACTGGCGCTGATATTGTACTCATTGTGGTAGAGCATTACGGAGGCGCGGCGCGGTGGTTACATCCACATATTATTGGTATCGACCTTATTTACATATATAGACAATAATAATTATCGACTCGCGCAGGTGCGGTCCCAGAGACCCCCCCCCCCAAATCCCTCACTCATGCGTAGATGGAAGGCGAATCAAGCCAATTTGAGACACCTCAACCCCCAAATTTCTTAGTGACCCCCCACCAAAATTTCTTGGCGACCCCCCTCCCCCCAAATTGAAGGCTGCGACCGCGGCTGGACTCGCGTGGCGCAATGGTTACCATGCCGGACTGCCAATCGAAGGGTCTCGAGTTTGATTCCCGGCGAAGCAGAAATTTGAATGATGAGTTTAATTTTCTGTTCTCGGTTTAAGTGTTTGTATTTCTGTCTCTGTGTGTCGCATGGTACCCATTACTCAGTGTATATTTTCCCCTACTCTGGCGCTATCAGTGTGAAACGTAAAAAAATCAAAGTGTTCTACCGACTTTACTATGCTGAGTGTTCTTTTCAAAATGATAGCTACGTCTCCATATCATGATTACACCACCAGTCGAAGGTTAAAGTTCCACAGGCCGCTTTGCACGCTCCTTTTGATATTTGAACGGATGTGTAAGTTATGGGACAACCTTCCAGCTGAGGCATTTCCAGTGGACTTTGACATAGGGTTTTTCAAGAAAGCTGTAAAGAAAGCTCTTCTTGAAAGTCGGCAGTGCTCGGGTGGCTCCGCTGGGGTTGCCCGTTTCCATAGGCGACAGTGATCGCTTAACCACGCGGCCTTTCTGCCTCTTTGTTCGGTTTATTTATAAAAAAAGTGATTTCGAATAAACGAATAAGCAATGCCGAGGGTCTAATAAAAAAATGTTATAGAAATGAGCTGACGTTTTCAGTGGTTAATTTAATAAGAGCTATTACATACATACGCAGTACTGGCACTGGTGTTATACTAATATGCTAAAGTGTCACGGCAGCAGCACGGCATGGTGGTCACGCCCAGAATAATATTAGTAATCGATATATTTATTTCTGATGCTGTGTGAAGGGTTGTTAATAGGACCAATTGACTCTTAATCGCGTAGGGCCTGATCCTCTCACGCTGCTCCAATTCAGGTTGATGACGTCTTCATTGTTAGTGGCCTAACTGCTGTCGCAAGTTTTAAATCGCTCAAAAGACCTCCATTAAGTATGAACGACAGTATGTTAACGACAATTGCAACCAACGTGTAAGCAACCAAGAATTTGAGTAACCAACTACTAACCACGCCTGACATAGCGTAGACATTTCACCACCTTTCTGCAATATATTTAAGTTACATGATGATAATGAATCTATGCATTATTTGCAGCACAAATTATTTAATTATAATGATCCTTTCCGCGGGCACAACAGTACTATCTTAACACTTTATAAACAGGCTATTATAGTACGTTTAATTTGTAAAGAGAAACTGATGATAACGACTGAAAAGTCGATTATAAGAGGAGTACAGTAAGATTGTAAGGAGTAAGGACTCAGGAAGAATGTATCTACTCAACATAATAATATGAACTTTTGTATCATAAGTAATTTCATATAAGGTAACAATAATCCAAGGGACAGTGGAGGGCAAGCGGTCACGAACGAAATTGCAACCTCATCAGCAACGACCACTCTGACAAGAGTGAACGACTAAGGAGGAGGAGGAACAAATAAACCAACTCTAATCAAGCCTTTTGTACAAGTCTTTATCTACGCGGACGACGTCGCGGGCACAGCTAGTATTAAATATCTTTGGACAATTCACACAACACCATCTGATTCTAAACTAAGCAGAGCTTGTACTATGGATATCAAAAAGCTGTTAAACATACTTGTCTTATATTATTCTAAATACATACTTGAATAGATAAATTAATACCCAGACACAGAACAAATAGTCATGTTCATCACACAAATAATTGTCCTGGGTGAGAATCGAACCCACGACCTCACGTTTCGCAGTCAGCTCATCACCCACTATGCCACGGAGGCTGTCAAGTAATGTGGCATTAAAAATACATACAACCCTTAATTTCAACCCTTCTATCAATAACTCCTATTTTTTAATTGTCTTATGAAAGGACAGTACAGAGTTCGCTGGATCAGCAAGAAGTATAAAATATTTTTGCTATGGCATTAATGCAGTTATTGTGTATCTTCAAACTTAGAAAATCATGTAGTTATATATATTTTATTCGTTCGTAACATATTGTAACGAAATCGTAATATGTCCGTAACATAGTGTCTCATACGATCAGCTGTCACGCGTGCCCATTATGGACCCATAAACATAGTTATCTCAAATATAAATGTATTTTTAAAAAAAGTTGTTTATTTTTTAAAAAAATAGTGTTGCTGGGAGTTTTTTTACTCTGCCTTTTTTACTCAGCTCAACATTTGGCCCAAACGGGGTGCCCGTTTGGCCCGTAAAGGCGATGACCGGGATAAAATGACATTAATGAATGAATTCGCTTAATGAAGCGAATATTTAGCATTCCTATTATGAAATAAATGTTTTTGACTTTGACTTTGACTATTTCATTGCTTCGCCACATCGCATCTCTATCGCTGAAACACAAGCTTATCGTTGCGGTACAGCTGATAGGCACCGGTAACAGTTGTACCGTTTTTTACAACGCATTGCTGTTTTAAACTAGAGACGTGACGCTAACTTATTTATAAATTAGTAAAGATTAACGGCCTAACCACAGATTATATATTACAGACATACAGATAAAAAAGGCGTAGCCACAGTGTAATGTCTATACAAAATAAGTGCTTACACGGTACATATTTATTGTCTCTAACAGCAACAAGGCAACGTTGTTTTAGAAAGCTAATCATTCTTGATAATGTTTCAGTATTATACGTTGTATAAATTATAAGACTCGACTATAGAAAACTCCTACTTTAGACTATTTTAATGCTAGTTATGCTAGTGTGAAGCGCACATGGCCCGGCGCGGCGGTTAGCGTAGAACGCAAACAATCTATGCAACTAAGCAAAACGGGCGCGGTCGAGTATGATGGGTGACCGCTAATGGCAAAAACATTCATGCGCGTTTCCGTGCTTCGGAGGGCACGTTGAGCCGTCGGTACTCGGTCCCGGTTGTTGTCGATGGATAACAGTCGTTAAACCTTGTCGGAGGCCTTATGGGCGGCTTGAAAACATCCAACAGCGGGTTGGCCACTAACCCGCATCTCCATCAACCCGCACTGGAGCAGCGTGGTGGAGTAAGCTCCAGGCCTCCCCAATAATGGGGAGAGACCCGTGCCCAGCAGTGGGACGCAAAAAAAGGGTTGCAGTCAATACTAGTTATGTATGTAAATTTCACGACGGCTTTTCGACCCTGACTGTTTCCATAAAAATTGCGGTTTAGCAAATTGTCAATAGCTTTGGGATTGGGAATCTCGCAAAGAATTTTGAAAACTTTTTCAATGTAAACCAATTTTTGGATAACATTTTTAACTTTCTCAGTTTGAGACTTACTCACAATTAAGTACTGTGCCAATTGTTTTTTAGTGCGGCGTTGTGCACTTTTTTTGGGATGGGTAAAAAATGTTAAACTCGCGTCAGGTCCACGTTGCCTGATCGAAAATATTCGTAAGATAGTAGAGGAGACGAGGAAGATCTACCTTCACCGATCTGATAACTCGATGAGACATATTTTTTATCAAATATAATTTATTAACATTATTTATTAACATATAAATATTATTATATGTACCTATATAATATAATTATTATTATATTTATTTATATACAAGAGTGAGGTGATGAAAGAAAATTGATTAAAATTAATTATATTAAACATAGCTATGAACACTTTTCGATAGGCAAGTTATCTAGGCATGTATGTTTATAAATTTTATTTGATAAAAAATATGCCTCATCGAGTTATCAGATCGGTGAAGGTCGATCTTCACCGGCTCTTAGACCAAGACGGAGGGGTGACAGCTGATGACGGCTCGACTGTGTATACTTTTAAAATTCGTTTTTATATCTAGTATTTAAAATATGGACATTGAACAAAGTTCATTTATAAATATAAATGAGTGAGTACTTTATAAAAATACTAGATGAAAACCTACTGAAAATACTAGATGAAAAGTAGGTAATAAAAGCAAATCGTGCGAAATTATTCCCTAACCATTCCAAAATATCAAAAATGCACTACGTTAATTTTCAAGTTTTCACTTCTGCTGGCACTACCGGAGTGCAACCCGTTGTTTTTTTTTTAATTTATCTTCTATTATATCTTTTTTTCACAATAAGCCTTATTTCGTTGCGAAATGAATTTACCAAAATATTACTAAATTATTGGATATTCACTTGTAGAAAATTCAACTATGAATAAGGATTTGAAGTCCAAATAGGAATAAACTCCCAAGGCAGCCATTTAAATCAAAACTGCGGAACACAATCTATTTCTAATACATTCGTTTTACATGAATATTTCATACGCCGCGTGTAACCCACATAGACGGCTGTAAATAACCGCAAATCTGATAGTTCTAGCTGAGCAGATAATTTTATTTATGTGTACAATAGAAACAAAAGGTACCTTAGGACATAAATTTCGCTGGATTTCGGTCAGATAGAACCTTCCAGCGCGCTTAGCGTCGAATCTACCAGGCGATCAGAGGTTGCGTGAAAGTCAAGTTGCTATTGTGTGCAACTTTCCTTTTGTTTATCTATCGGTCACAGGTCGTGCCCTCAAAGCTTCAAGGCTATTCGCTGACCTCTTTATTGTATGCGTTCCTGGTGCAGTGCATAGGAAGTTTAGGTTTGTTTATAGGGTTCTGTAGCCAAATGGCAAAAAACGGAACCCTTATGGATTCGTGATGTCTGTCTGTCTGTCCGTCCGTATGTCACAGCCACTTTTTTCCGAAACGATAAGAACTATACTGTAGAAAGTCGGTACGTAGTCTGTGAACCACATTAAGATTTTCACACAAAAATAGAAAAAGCAATAAATTTTGAGGGTTCCCCATACTTAGAACTGAAACTCAAATTTTTTTTTTCATCAAACCCCAATACGTGTGGGGTAGCTTTGGATGGAGATCTAGTAAGTAGTTTTTTGTAATACGTCATAAATCGTAAACCACAATTTACCTTTCATTCAATCTTAATGCAATGATTTCTATGGATAATCAAAGGCAATGATGTATTTCTGTTGCCGCTATTGTTATAAAAATACTAAAAATAGAATAAAATAAATATTTAAGGGGGCTCCCATACAATAAACGTGATTTTTATAGATAATGGTACGAAACCTTTCGTGCGTGAGTCCGACTCGCACTTGGCTGGTTTTTCGATGCTATTATTCAGAGATTTGGTTATTTTTTGCACATAAGTGCAATTAAAGAAAACAAATTCTCTTTATTTTTCTCAGACACGCTCTTTCTCAAGCTCAAAACATAATCGATCTATTGTTTTTTTTTTTGCGGAACGCTGTTTGTCTATAGCTGTTTATTTCTCTGAGTTGCTGATTATGAAGTTTCTCGTTTATATAGAAAAACAACAGTATCATAAAATTTTCCAATTGTCCATGCTCTCAAAAGCTCATAACTTCAAGCTGTATTCGTTGACCTCCTTAACGTCATACGGTCCTGGTACACGCATACCTGTGTGTAAAATTATTGAGAATATTTTCCTGTCGGATTTTTGAAGCAATACAAACTCTGTCGCACAAAAAAGTCCCTTTAAAATATTGAAAACACTTTTATACAGTTCATTCATAAAATAAAGGTGCACCTATAAATTCCTTGCCAATTAAATTTCTATCATGATTTGCGGCGAATGTTGTGGGCGTATTCAGCTATAATTGACTTGCATTGTTCGACCCAGTAACCAGTAACCAACAAAATAACAAGGCATTCTAGGAAAACCCATAATAACTCTCTCACGGCTTGCGATCCACAGACATACATTCACACATACCGCTTATTTTATACTTTGTTAGGTTTTACGAGATCTGTCCCGTTGTATATTCACGTTACACTATTCGCTAATGTACATATTTACAAGTGACTAGGTCGGAGCTTTTAAAGATAGATTTGTCTTTCTCTTTTATAGGTTAAATAATGTGCATCTCTTTCTTATATGTGGGTCGAATTGCCAGGTCATGTTTTATAGCAGCTGTTGGCACCTATGTGTCGATGTTTTATGATTTGCTAAATTATTTTGTGGCGGTAAATTGCTGCCTATTCCGGATTTACACGATAAAGTTCGCTTGGTCCTAGTGAACTTATATTCTTACTTGGGCTACTTGGATAATCTAAACCGATGATCTAAGTATTTTCTATGCTTCGAAGTACTCATGGATTATCGCTTTATACGATCCTAATCGCAGCCAAGTAGGAATCCAAATGTACTTGGTCGAAACGTAATTAGAGTAATAGGTTCAAATTTCTACTAGTAGATATTAGTAGTACTACTAAATTCTACGCAGTTCGATATCTTAAAACTTTAAGTTGATAACGTGAAAGAAAGAATTTGAACTTGTTGAAAAGAAAAGCTATAATACTACGGTAAATAATAATTTATGTTTCCAATTGCTTTATGATAAACACTTCACACTCATAGCCCCACAATAAGGTAGATATACCATGGGTCTTGGGTGCCATTGACACATACAAAGACAGAAACACAAACACCTAGAACGAGAATAGAAATTTTAAACTTATCATTCAAATTCCTGCTTCGCCGGGATTCGAACCCGAGACCCTCCGATCGGCAGTCCGGCATAGTAACCATTGCGCCACACGGGTCGTCATAAATATCATTAAGTATGTGATTGATCGGCTCTGACAATCAATCCGATTTTATTGTTCTGAAGAATTGCGATAGGTAAAGAAAATTATTTTTGGCAAAATAATCAAACATGAATTATTAATCAAAGGGTCAAAAATCAAAGCAATCAAACAGAACAGCAACTTACAAACATTAATTTGAGTTACTTAAAATACAAATTGAGCAGCTTCATAATATTTGAGCGACCTAATATTTGTTTGCGATTTTTCCCATCAAAAATGGAGGTGGGAAGAAGCTCTGGCTCCGTGACTTCTCCGGCGCTGCGGGAAAACCACTCCCTCCGCCCCAGCGTAAGAAAGCGCGGCACCTGCGCTCGCCTTCGCAGCTTCGGCTTACTGGTCGCCTTCGGCGACCAGCCTCAGCCGCTACGGCTCTCTTGGTGCCTGCGCTTTCCTACGGCGGGCGGGGACTGTTCTCCCTCCGCGCCTCCGGCTTTTTATATACACTCTAGGGGTAGTACAGATAAGACCACGTGGATAGTGGGGTGCTCTGATTTGGTTTTGGGTATTTTTCAGACACAGAAGCAAAGGGCTTTGGAGACGCCATGGTAAAACCAATGCAGAGTGGTTTTTTTCCAGTCGCTCACTTAGTAATGTAGTCGCTCGGATAAAATTTTAATATCTGAAATGGATTAATCACAATCCACTTTTTGTAAGCTCGTTCTGGATTTTATTATTATCAATATTCGTCGTTAGTTTAGTAAATTTTTCGCTTAATCTAATTCATACCGCTCAAGTTATTAAAACTATACGTCATCATCAGTCGCAAAGTTTTTTTTTATTCGCTCGTTTTATAATTCCCCTTAATCAAATATTTTACGAAATTGAAAGTAGCAAAAATATAAAATTTTTGCTGAACATCATTTTGGTTGCTACATAATAATAATATCGTTCAATAATAACAGCAAAATACCGTTTATCTGTAAGCTCGTTATTGAAGGGCATCAATTTTCCTCAGAAATTTAAGGTAGGTTGAATAGCGGTTTGGCCACTAACCCGCATCTCCATCAACAAGCATTGGAGCAGCGTGGCGGAGTAAGCTCCTGGCCTCCCAAATAAGCCCTTGTAGCTTCGGGATTAAGAATAGAGCTACGGTATCCCCTGCCTGAACGTAAGAGCCGACTAAAAGGGCACTTCCGGGGTTGTGGACGGTGTGAGTGGGAGCTCGTTCCGCCCAGCCAACAGCCCCGGGAAGGACTGCGGTGTGTGCGTGGCCGCATGCCGCCGTAAGCATCGGAAGGTGCAGGAGAGCACATCGCTCTCACGAAGATGGGCCCGTTCTGGGCGCCGCGCGTGGAGGACACCGGTGCGTTCCACAGGAGATCCCGCCGGAGTCCTCCCCAAGCGCGGAGACAGAAGGCCTCCGAAATAATGGAAACAGACTCGTACCCAGCAGTGGGGAACAAAAGTGATTGCAGCCAGCCATTAACTTTATTCTTTTCTTTGTTACAGATTTCAACGATGGACGAATGACTCCGGCAGTGAACTAAGGACTCCAGAAGTGTTAATTCTAATCCTAAGTGATTGTTATAATTTATTTAGTGTTTCTAAGTGTTAGTTGTACAGTGTTTGAAATGGAGTTCAAGGTTCATATCCTCGCGGCGATTGCCTGTATTATTATGGGTAAGTTGACTTTTTTGTATTATGAAAGATTTTTTGAATTCTCGCCTTTCGATTCCGAGATTGCCTTTATAAACTGTTATTTAAAAAAATCTTAACTGGGATTTGGATTGGGTATTGTCATATTCAAATATTAGTACAATATTTACTATCCAATATTGATTTCAAAATTCTTTGTATCTGAATATTTATGTTTAATGACTTTTGCAAGATTTACTCGTAGATACGTTTATCAATGTTGAAAATAATTAAAATTGTCTTCTAAGTTTGGTTTAGAGAACACTAGAAAGGAACATACATATGCATATGCATTCTCATGCTCATGCATTCTTTATCAACAACTTTCCTTTACACAAACGAAAGACGATTTTGGAGTAAAATCAATCAACGGTTTTTGTCATAGATTTAAATTCCATGGTTTTGAATGGACCCTAAATGAGTCTTGTCGTGTTGTTGTTTTACTTTCATTCTCTTGGTCTATTTTAATTTAAATTTTGGCCATTTTGGCTATCGATTTAGCTTCATTATAGTGTATATAAAGTACTTATATTAGCAAATCGCCCGCGAAACATTTGCATTTATTCAACAGACTTTTAAGAATTTCGAAACCTATGACTTTGTTTTGATTTGACTTCATTGTAATCTGCAAGTGACTACATTTGGCGCCAATATCAATTTTTTAAATTAAATTTTAACGTCAAATAGTACCTATTCATAAGTTAAGTTAGAATTGGAGATTGTCCATAACAAATTGCATTATTTAACTTCGTTTAGAATAAAAATTTTGAATTTACACCTAAAACAATGTTAATTTTTAAAATAAAACAACGGGGTGCACTCCGGTAGTGCCGGCAGAAGTGAAAACTTCAACATTAACGTTGTGCATTTTTGATATTTTGGAATGGTTAGTGAATAATTTCGCACCAATTGCTTTTATTATCAGTATTATTTTTCATCTAGTATTTTCAGTAGGTTTTCATCTAGTATGTCTATAAAGTACTCACTCATTTACTTTCACTCATACTTTGACAATGGTTATCATGCCGGACTGCCAATCGAGGGGTACCGGGTTCGATTCCAGCCGAAACAGAAATTTGAATGATGAGTTTAAATTTCTGTTCTCGGTCTGGGTGTTTGTGTTCCTGTCTTTGTATGTGTCCATGATACCCACGACACAGGGTATTAATTACCTTACTGTGGGGCTATGAGTGTGTAACGTTTATGAGTGTGTAGCGTTTACTCTTTCTTGGTAATTTTTTTATTAATAGTTGCACTTTGATACTTGATAAATAATATAAATACTTGATATAAACGAATTTCACAAGTATAGACAGTCGAGCCGTCATCAGCTGTCACCCCTCCGTCTTACGAATATTCGATCAGGCAACGCGAGTTTAACATTTTTTGCCCATCCCAAGCACAACGCCTCTAAAGAAGTTTTCACTTCAATAATACTCGTAATTTGTTTAATAAATGGTCCGTTCCTGGTGAATGGTCCTTCTCCATTAATGACACCATTCTGCGAGATATTATCAATTTGTATCTTGAGTGAATTTTAAGAACGAACGCGAGATGGATTTAAGACTTAATGAAAGATCAATAATTAATAAGATGGATTTAATTTAAGATAATTTTAGCTGTCATCCTATAATCGTTTAGACAAAAATCGTCTTACAATACAATGTTTTGGCCGCAACCCTTTATGCATCCCACTGCTGGGCACGGGTCTCTCCCTATTATTGGGGAGGCCTGGAGCTTACTCCACCACGCTGCTCCAATGCGGGTTGGTGGAGATGCGGGTTAGTGGCCAACCCGCTGTCGGATGTTTTCAAACCGCCCATAAGGCCTCCGACAAGGTTTAACGACTGTTATCTATCGACAACAACCGGGACCGACGGCTTAACGTGCCCTCCGAAGCACGGAAACACGCATGAAAGTTTTTTGCCACTAGCGGTCACCCATCTCACATCCGACCGCGCTCCCCCCGTTGCATAGTTGCATAGATCATTTGCGTTCTACGCTAACCGCCGGGCCATGCGCGCTTCTACAACAATGTGCTACAATGTTTTATGTGAAGCTATCTTCACGTAATCTCTGGGACAAAAATCGGCATGCGCTATTAATAAATATAATATATAGCACACGTTATGACTAAAAGCTTCATCCAATTTTTCGGTGAAATCGCTTTACTCTCATAACTGATTGACGCAAAGTCTGTAGGTACTTTGGGTTTTATTATACTACATCTTGTTTTAACAAAACAGGTGAAATTAAATTCAATTGTTTTTACCAACAGTATCACGACAGTACCGCAGCATACAGAAGTATCAAACAATGCCATTATTTAAGGGGAATAACTACCTATAATATGAAAAAAAAATACAACTAAAATTTAGAAGGTCTTTTAGTAAACTTCAGAGATGATACCAAACCGCAAACTAACTGTACACTTGCTATGTTCTCGTTAAACTGGTATCATTACGTCATGTAGATTTTGTAACCCGTTCAAATGGACGTGACGAGATAGATAGTCTACCGAATATTCATCGAGACCGTGACCAAGGTGTATTAATGTGTTAAACTAAAGCCAAAGAGCACCCAACATTTTGGCATACCTAATCTTCACAGTGAGAGCCCCACTATGGAGACATGTAATGTTGGCGGCCACTGATGGTAGGTACTTGCGGTAATCGATAAAGAAAAATATTACAAAACGAAAGTGTTATATGATGAAAATTAAATGTCGAAAGTGATATACATACTTTCAGAGATATAGAGCTTTGAATAATATGATTTTTTTCATTTCAAAGCTCTATATAAGCTTCGTTTTGTAATGAAATGAAATGAAATATTCTTTATTCACTGTACGGTTCCTTTACAAACTCTTAGTGAACGTTATTTTTTTTTGTTCTGTCTGCTCTGGGTGCGCTTAGGCAATGCTGAGCTGAAGAAAAGAGCAGACGGAGAAAAACTTCACCCCTGTTTTAAAATATGGGGTATACAATATTTTTCTTTGTCGATTACCGCAAGTAGCATTAGTGGCCGCCAACATTTTCATGTGTCCATAGTAAAGCCCTAACGGGTTTTAATTTTTTAAGTTTAATTACCTTAAAGTTTAGGTATGCCAGATGAAATTAATGGCATACATGGTTTCTTACCATTTTTTGCGTCCCATTACTGGCCTCGGGTCTCGCCCTATTATTACGGAGGCCTGGAGCTTACTACACAACGCTGCTGAGACTTTCTTAATAATATTAGTTAGATCATTCATTCAATACGCACGCGCATAAACAAATAGGTCCGAAGCACACCGAGTGATTTATTCGAATGATGTATCGATTATTGTCCGAGTATTGTAATGTTATGGTGAGTGATGGAAGTTGACACGACAGATACTAATCTGCAAGTCTAGGTTTCAGGTTATGGTAAATGCTGGTAATAAATCGAGAGTCGGGTTTAGTGACTTCTTAGTTCGGCGAATGTAATGTTGTAAAGATTTGCTGGTTTGTCTAGTGTAAACTTTTAGTAATCATACTAATATTATAAAGGCGAAAGTTTGTAAGTATGGATGTTTGTTACTCTTTCACGTAAAAACTACTGTTGTCCAAAATATGATGATAAGTGTCAAGTACGATAAGTAGGAAAAATCTGCCATCTGCGGACTATTCTGGCGTGTGCTACCTAAACCGCTAGAGTTACACATATGTACTGTACGATGGAAATGTTTGTCTTAAATAGTCTTACAAAAAAGTCTATCACAGTATATATTTATATCTCATGTGTAAGCCAAGCTATGACTTGCTTTCTACGCGAGCCGCAGGGCTATGCGCACTTCATATCAGTGTGTTATATAGGTACCTTAGAAGTATAATTATACGTAGGCGTCAATGAGTTTTTCTGCAACTTCGATTTAATTAGTCGAAACTTTTTTGCAGCAATTATAATGAAACGAGCTTTCTTTTGAATTATTGACTTATAGTCAGCGAATAAGCGAAAACTTTATCACGGAATCTTTACACTCACTACGACGCGCCGCGACGTCCGGCTGTTCGCCTGCTTGCCTTATATCAATGGTTACCATGTCGGACTGCCGATCGGGGGGTCCCGGGTTCGATTCCCGGCGAGGCAGAAATTGAAATGATGAGTTTTAATTTCTGTACTTGGTCTGGGTGTTTGTGTTTCTGTCTTTGTGTGTGTCCATGGTACCCATGACACAGGGAATCCTAGTGTGGGGATATGAGTGTGTAGCGTTATTTATTTATTTTATATTTAAACTAGTGGACCCCGCAGACGTTGTCCTGCCTTAAAAGTAATAAAAGAGGATTTGTTTTCTTATTATCTTAAAGAGACTTCATGTTACTATCAAACAAAAATATAAAACAAATAATGACATACGAACTGTCCAGTTATTCTGACTGTGTCAAAGTTTAGAACGACACGGCACGAAATACAAAACGTTTGACAGGCAGGAACAATTTATATGGGAAAACTAAATAAGTGAAAAAGTAATTAAAAAACATTTCCAGTGGCCCAAATTGTGAATCTAAACCATCCTCGAATCCATTTGAATACACACAAAAAAATTCATTAAAATCTGTCCAGCCGTTAAGGAGGAGTTCAGTGACACACAATCACAGAAGAATTATATATATTAAGATAAAGTAGCAACCGAGTATGTATGCTACTAATACCGCGTTTGCTTTTTAACTGACGAAAAAGCGAAGAAGGTTCTCTAGTAGACGTATATTTTTAATTTTTAACACGCTTTTATTACTCTTGCTTCTCCTGTGTTTGTGAGTTTATGAGCTTGTTTGTAACTCTCCTGTGTACTAAGAGCATTCAAAGTATATGAAATTTAATTATGAAAAAAAGCGTCGCCGTCGGGCGCTCGATATGCGAAAAATATACTACAAAGCGCCCACAATAATAGGTATTAGTATTTTATTCATTATTATTTTAAGCTTATTTAAAAAATATATTTAACTTTTTAATTTGATGTTCTTTAAAAGCGTGTTTTTTATTTTTTTGGTATTTATGTATGACCACGCATAATTTTCTTCTGAGTAATCCGTTTTTGATCCTTCTTTTTCACTGGAAAGGGTTTATCTCAAAGCTGGTCCCATAAAAAATTAAAAAAAAACAAACCCTATGGACATGACTGGTTGTTCAATCACTGATTGTAATGTACAACTACGCATACATTTATACAGGGTAGTCCGATTTTGAGCATTCTTCTCTTATTGGAAAGAATATAATATTATTATCTCGAAGTTGGACCCATATTTTTTTTTTATAAAATTACCCCAAACGTGGGAAAATAGGGGTCATTTATTATTCACTCACTTTGAATGCTGTGTTGTAATGTTTGTGCGCGTGTGGGTTGTATTGTGTTGTTGTGTGATAAGCCACAAAAATGATAAAGTTAAACCTTTTTAAGAACTTAAATAAATATTTTACATTATACTATACTATTAAAACTATTTTGGAGTCGGGATCCAGTAAAATTGCGTACCTTTCATTCTGAATGGGCACCAACTCCAAAATAGTTTTAAGACCCATAACAATTAGCAAATGTTTCATAATAATATAATTATGCCAAGTATTATAATTTAGTTAATTAGGTATTTTTTTCTGTTCAGTTTTTTCGGCGGTTTAATTTTTTTTTGTTGAAAAATTTTTCTAGGTACCATCGCTATTTACTCGCCAGCAGTAGGACAGTAGTCTTAAGGGTGAAAGCAAATATTGGCAAGTTTAATTGCTAGCATCGTTAAGTTTCATGGAATTGGGCCAATTTTTGAGGCAGTGCCTTGTACAGCCTTCGTGCCCGATCGGGGTCAACGGCATTTAAATACTGCGTAAAGTTGTGGTCTGATAATTCAATGAAAGTACTAATGGTTTTGTTTACTTTGACTTTTCTTAGAACTGCGATTATTGTGCTATGACAAAATATAATTCAGAATCCATACCACAATATAATAAATGTGAAATTGTGTTACTTTGTGTTTTTTTTTTGTATGGAGATAGTTTTGGGGTCGCTGAGAGACTTAAGCTACTTTTGTAGCGAAATAAAAGCTATAAGGAGTTAAGGAAGTTTTATTTAATAACCTAGGGCAGTGGCGGGGCAAGACCTAAATTTGATGTGGGCAAGATATATTTTGCGAGGCCCCCTGATGGGTGCCGCTAGAGAACGGATTTTGCTTAGAAAAAAAATTTTGATACTCAATTTTTTATTCAGAAAAATGCTTTCATCATTGCGGTCCTAAAAAGCGGCGCTCCAAAACAAAAACTGTTTCATATCGTCATCAGTAACAGAACTACCGTGTGGAGGAGATGCGTGGTGGTTATCTTGTGTATCGCGCTTCTGAGTTTCGTCTATAAGGTGTTATCGAGGGTCCTTACTAATCATATTGCGAGACGGTCAGACGATTTCCAGCCTTCCAAACAAGCTGGATTTCAAAAAGATTACAGTACAATATAACCATACATACGATGCGACAGGTTATACAATTACAAAAGACCGAGGAGTATAACCTGCCGCTATTTTCCGTATGTGGACTATGAGGAACCTTTCGATTCTATCGAGACCTCTATGGTGCTAGAGTATCTGCAAGGGTGTCAAATTGACTACAGGTAGGTACATAGAGGTGTTGAAGTGTTTATACAAAGCCGCACTCATGACCGTCCCGAATCCACGATGGAAGCAGTCAACCTATTCCACTGCAGCGCGGAGTACGACAAGAGGATGTTATATCCCGGTGAATGGATAGAGCTAGATATTAACATCAATAGCGAACACCTCACACACCTTCGATTTTCGCAGTCAATTATGCAGCAATATCACCGATGATATAGTCATCTTGGCGGAGTCCCTAAAAAAACTTAGCACTATGCTAGGTGACCTCCGTAGCGCCATACAACGGGCGAGTCTTAAGATGAACACGGACAAGACTAAGATTACTACATGTCACACCCATACGGTCGTTGTTGATGGCGCTGCTCTCGAAGTTGTCAACGATTTATCTGGGACAAGCGATCCCTATGAGTGAGTCTAACTTTGAGAGAGAAGTAACTCGTAGAATCCAACTTGTTTGGGCAGTCTTCGGGAAATTATAATGTGTGTGTGTTGCCATTGAGGCGGGACATGGTATTTTACAATTAGCCTCTTCCAGAAGCTCAAGGTCGTTCAATTAGCTCAAGATGGAGAGAACTAAGCTTAGTATTTCTTTACGCGATAGAATCCATAACGATGAAGTCCGTCGACGAACGAGGGTTAACGACATAGCTCTCAAAATCTGCAAGCTGATATGGCAATGGGCGGAGGACTGACAACCGAAGGGTCTCGGCAAAAGGAGCACAGTTGGCCCTCCAACCAGGTGGACTGGAGACCTGAAAAAGATAGGGGGAAACCGCTGGATTCTGCGAACATAGACGGAGCAAACAGAATGGGAAATCCCCAGCGGGCAAAGCGAGGATTCCCCGCGTCATTCATCGCCCGCAACGCCAGCAAAGGTTGCCAGACTAGATCTTTAAAAAACGAATGTGGTAGGCTAGAATTGTCAGATATGCATTTTATATTAATATGCATATGCAGATTGCTAGCTGGTTTTTTTTTTGTTATTTATTGCTAGATGAGTAAATATAGATATAATATTTGCTTTCGCGGGCCTTCGAGGCGCGAGGCCCCTTGGACCGCGAGGCCGTAGGCGGTGGCCCACGTCGCCCACGCCTTACGCCGCCTCTGACCTAGGGGTTATGTTAGTGACTTTCTATAGCTTCGGGATTAAGAATAGAGCTACGGTATCCCGTGCTTGATCGTAAGAGGTGACTAAAAGTATGCTTCCGGGGTTGCGCGCGGTGAGAGTGGGAGCTCGATCCGTCCAGCCAGCAGCCCAGCCGTCCTGGCGGTGTGTGCGTGGCCGTAAGCATCGGAAGGTGCAGGAGAGCGCATCTGCTCTCCCGAAGTTGGGCCCGTTCTGGGGTGCCGCGCTTGGAGGACACCGGTGCGTTCCACTGGAGATCCCGGAGTCCTCTCCAAGCGCAGAGGCAGGCCACCGAGGGGGTTTTAGTGCGGTACAATCCCACAACCCGGTTTCCTCTCCCAAGGTGCCGGATCCCCCCCTGATACCGATAGGTCTCTCCTCATTATTTAGGAGGCCTGGAGCTTACTCCACCACACCGCTCCAATGCGTGTTGGTGGAGATGTGGGTTGTATATAACTTTAGCATAAAAGTGATTTTTATGCTAAAATTATATGCACTTTCTTTTATGATGAAGTATGAAAATAATTATGTTAGGATTCAGCGCCTTTAAAGAATTCTTGCCACAAACACTTTGTTTTAGAATCATTCACCAATATAACAACATTATACACTCACATCCCTACTTTAGGATGCCCTGTGTCGTGGTGTCCAAACACCAAGACAGAGCACTCATAATTTCATGAAACTGATACTCACTATACAATTCCATTCTCGCTGGGAATCGAACCCGGGGCCCTTAATTTTCAGTCCGGCATGGTAACCTTTGTGCCACACGGGTCGTCTAATAAATTGTTGTATCATTCTCATAAAATGATAAATCCTCTTATTTTATGCGCAAGCAAACGATCGCGTATTTAATGATACCTAATAATTCAACTTCGATCAATGATCTACAATTTTGTGATTGATAGTGATGGTCGCAAAGATTATGTTCAATGATTTCGGCGGCAATGGCAAGGTACCCTTCAAAGTAAAGGTAAATAATAAATAATAATAAATAAGCCTTTTATTTCTCATTTTCAACACTCACATGCAATTTACAATTCACAAATAAATAATCACATTAAAAAAATCTACACATGCATCATAGAATTATTTCAATTTTAAAACATTGATTATAAATAATAACTAGCTGCGAAACCCGGCGTTGCTCGGGTTAAAATACGTCGCATGTTTAATCTAAACTTTAAAGAGATTTACCTTTTATAATCATGTTTTCTAATAGCCATCTTATAGCCTGAAAGAATACTACTGTCAGTCCACCTGAACGTATAAATTAATGAAAGAATTTGCTCTCAGCTCCTAAACGTTGAGGAGTTGTACCTTCAATCATCAGCTCAGCAACATGATATGATGATATTTATACACAAATGCCTGTTTTGCTTTAGTAAAAATATGAAAATCAATTATTGTGCTATAAAATTTGTATGTTCCCTTCGATTTCTCTGGGATCCCATCATCAGACTTTGACTTGGTGACAGCTGGACCATCTCAGGAATGTAAGATTTCGAACAAAACCCCATTTATTGACAGAATTTGCTCTCAACTCCTAACCGTCGCATTACCTTCCATCATCAGCTCCACACTCCACCCACCGCGATCAAACTCCCTTACTATCATCTACGTACTAAGGGGTACTTACCACCCCAACGGGAAGTTGATTGGAGTTAGTGATAATAGAGAAAACCGTGTCTTTACGTACAAAGAAAACCCTTTACTTTATATATATATATATATATTAAGATTAAATTAATTGACTTTTTCATGAAGAAAAAAGTAGAGGTAAATGTTACCTTCAAATCGTTATGTGGGATTTATACCGCGCTAAAAACCCCTCGGTGGTCTGCCTCTCCAGGCCGGGATCTCCAGTAGAACGCACCGGTGTCCACCGCGCGCGGAGCCCCGTACGGGGCCATGTTCGGGAGAGCAGATGTTCTCTCCTGTACCTTCCGATGCTTACGGCGGCATGCGACCACGCACACACCTCCGCTTTCCTGGGGCTGCTGGCTGGACGGATCGAGCTCCCACTCTCACCGCCCGCAACCCTGGAAGCCCCCTTTTAGTCGCCTCTTACGATCAGGCATACAGGGGATACCGTAGCTCTGTTCTTAATCCCGAAGCTACAGGGACTTCGTTGTAATAGAACTACTCGACAGTTATTGCTCTCGAGGTTACGCACACTAAAAAATTGAGCATGTGCACGCCTTACAGCATTCATAGCCGATCGAACATCATGACATAAAACATCTATGAATTCTTCTGAATTCGCGGCATTTATGTTTTATTTACCCTTTATTGTATTTTTACAAAAAGCGGACTTAATGCCTGATGGCATTCTCTACCAATCAACCCCTGGCGACGGTGAGAAATTGTGGTAGGCCTCATGAATAAAAATAACAAATGCTACATGCATGTTGTCGGAAAGAACGCCCGCGCCCACTATGCTTATCTGCGTAGATCGCTTGCGTTATAACGTGTAAATACACCAGACACTTGGGCATTCCTTTAAGCAAAAATGTATTGATAAAGAGTTTCACAATGTGTTAAAAGCTTAGAGCACACAGAACATTGTTAAGAAAGGTAGAACGGCACGTGCCGTTCGTATGAAGACTGGTGTCGCCGATTAAGCCCCGCCTTTCACCTCCATTACATCTGTACTTAAACAAATACGAAGCTTACGCACATATTTGCAATTTCAAATCTAGCCAATCTTAGCGCCGCAAAATCACGCGATTTCAAATGAACGAATCACACCCAAGCACGCACACAAGCACGCATATCGTAGCACGATCGCGTGTTTCTGTAGAGAATTGGAATTTTGAGCGTTTGCTCCATGCACATGCATTGCACATTTCCATTCTAACTCTTTTAATATGTTCTGTGTTAAAGCATCAATGTATGACAGGTATGACACCCGTCAGAGTAGTGGCCAACTAACGCATGTGACGGAGTTTTGGCGGGAAGCCGAAAAAGACATATTGTGCTCTTGTTTTATTTTCATTTTCTTTGTGTATTTTTGAGTTATATTGAATAAAGTTGATGGCATTTTGTTTGATATAGGTTAATTACAGTGCACGAGTGTTTGTGAAATAGAATAAAAGTGTTAAAATATGTTTTTTCTGCTTGCCTCCAAAATTCCATCGGACACGTTCTAGTAAAGTAGCCATCGCTTTACTTGAATGTTGGACTGATTAGACTGTCTAATTACTGACGACTTACTTACTGGCTTTGTTATTACTTCGTCCAGTTTCATTGAAACTGGCAAAAGATTGATGCAAAAGTTATACTTGATGCTGGCAGTATGCACAGAGTTTGCGATGCCATAATTGAAAAAAAAACGCATGTGACAGTCGCTCAAATTCATAATAGATTGACGAACAACACCATGGACAACTGTCAAAAAACTAGGCTACTCATAAGATAGAACCAACCTATTATACATCGATTGGTGAAACTGCACTAAATTAGGAGTTACTTAGTAAAGCGTTCCCTTGTTCATCGTTAGTGAAAACGGGCATAACTATACGTATAACTCGGTCAAGTTAACATGACACCTGGGAGGCTACTCTGCACGTCCGTATCCGAAACTGCGTGAATTTTCGGGTCTCATTTTTGAGTAAGACTGACGAAATTCTAGCAATATTATTCATTCAGTGGCTTAATATTATCAATGACAACGTTAATCTTTTAAATTCATGAAAAAAGAAAGTGTCTAAATATGCCAAAAATGATTCCGAAAATGTTAGAACTTATGTACGGATGCATACAGAATAGCCTCCCAGGTGTCATGTTAAGTCGACCGAGTAGTAGATATAGTTATTTTTTCTAACATTGATCGATATCAATATTGATAGATAAAACCGTTAATGTGACATTTTGTTTAATCGTCTGTGGCTTACATTACATATGGTTTTTTAATGATTTATTACGTCTTCACATAGTCGTTCTTTATTAAAATAACAGGTTGTGTACAGTTTATTAATGTTGACAGGAAGATTGAATGTTCAATAGTTTTTCTGATATATTTTTGACATGTAAGAATCGCTAACGATTTGGTCAAGAAAAAACTTGAAAGTAAAATAGAGGAACGCCCACATACCACATACAAAGCTTTGCTACCGCTATTTATCAATAGTAACCGAGATCGACGGCTTAGCATGCCCTCTGAAGCTAGCGGTCACCCATCTTACATTCGACCACGCCTGCTTTGCTACATAAAATGCCAGCCGCCAGCTCCAAGACACCATCAAACATGTTCTGGTAAAGTAATGGATAGTTTACTGTGATATCTGACTGACTTGACTGACTGATGTGGACGCAACCCTTTTTGCGTCCCACTGCTGGGCACGGGTCTCTCCCCATTATTGGGGAGGCCTGGAGCTTACTCCACCACGCTGCTCCAATGCGGGATGGTGGAGATGCGGGTTAGTGGCCAACCCGCTGTCGGATGTTTTCAAACCGCCCATAAAGCCTCCGACAAGGTTTAACGACTGTTATCTATCAACATAAACCGGGACCGACGGCTTAACGTGCCCTCCGAAGCCCGGAAACGCGCATGAAATTTTTTGCCACTAGCGGTCACCCATCTCACACCCGACCGCGCCCGTTTGGCTTAATTGCATAGATCGTTTGGGTTCTAAGCCAACCGCGCCGGGCCATGCGCGCTTCTGACTGATTACTGATGACCAATTGAATTTGACTTAGCGCCTTGTTCACCATCTCCAAGTAAAGTGTTGATTTGTTACGTCCCAAGTAAAGTTCCACCAACCCGCATTGGAGCAGCGTGGTGGAGTAAGCTCCAGGCTTCCCCAGTAAATGGGAGAGATCCGTGCCCAGCAGTGGGACGCAAAAAGGGTTGCAGCCAAGTAAAGTTAATTGGCAAAGTAAAAGCTATGAGTACGGGTCAGTTTATCATATGACTAAACCTACTCGAACATCGTGAAGTTAAAATTGAAGTTACGGGTGACTTTAACCGACAATGAGCGTACTTGTCACTTTACTTGAAGGTGGTGTAAGAGGCCCTTATTATATTACCTCGTTTCAACGAAACGATAACATAAACAATATTTATTTGCTTCGCACTACCAGTAGTTTAAGTGCTCCGCACTACCAGTAGTTTTGATACTGGCAAAATGGTCAAACGATCAAGACTCCATTCGTAAAGAAGAGAAAAAATTTGAAATAAGATTTCCAGTAAAGTCTGTGGGACTGATTAGAGCTAATGATAAAATAAAGGCGCAGATACATCACATGTGCCGCATTGTTACACGTATGTCGCGTTACACTGATCTTGTTTTTTGCGGCGTATAAAACTTAGCGGTATACAGATCTACAGGCTGATGTTTTTAGCCAAGTCATTGTTTTGATTGAATTCTTGTTTTGATTGAGTCGTGGCTAATTTTTCGTGATAATTAAAGCGATAAATGTGATTAATCTTTCACCGACATGAATGAACGTTAATAATAAAGTTTCGCACTGTAGCCACACAGTAGGGTAGATACCCTATGTCGTGGGTACCATGACATACAAAAATACATGAACACAGATACCAAAACCGAGAATAGAAGCTGAAACTCATCATTTCAATCTCTGTTTCGCCAGGAATCGAACCTGGGACCTCCGGCTGGCAGTTCGGTATGGTAACCATTACGCCACGCGGGTCGTCAAATCAAATTCCGACAGTGGGTTGGCCACTAACCCGCATCTCCAACCTGCATTGGAGCAGCGTGGTGGAGTAAGCACCAGACCACCCCAATAATGGGGAGAGACCCGTGCCCAGCAGTGGGACGTAATAAGGGTTGCAGCCATAACCTCGAATAAGATACAATTTCCTTATGGTTAAATGTAAATAAATGTCAAGCATGAGCAACGATGGTCGAGCAGTAAAACCCGCGGTCTCCGACACGGAGATACCGAATTCTAACCTCTGGCGCGCACATCTGACAAAGACATTTGTTAAGTGCGTATTTATCGCTGCTCTACGGTGAGGGAAAATATTAGAATAAATGGAGAGAGACGAGATCTTTGTTCAGCAGTGGAACATAAAAAGGGGTGAAAAAAAGTCAAGAGATTCAATCAACTTTTTATTTACTTAAAAAATTGAAACACGCTGTATTCAGGGTAAACGCACGACACATCGCTAAGCGCCAACCTACATAATTATACGACTTTATGACCGATACTTCTACTGCACATTAATTTCGCAAAATCTCATTTCCTCCGTTTAACGTGTTTACTGAACACAGGTGATTCCTTTTTATGTCTGTTTGCTATAAAAAATATCAACTTTATTAGTGTTTTAAATCTTCACAATTTTAAGGATCCGTACCCTGTAAAACCCGTGTGAAACGGGACCTTATTACTAAGACTTCACTGCCTGTCCGTATGTCTTTTTCTCCTCTTTCTGAGGAACGCGTGGAGGTATCAAGCTGGAATTTATATCAAATACTCAGGTCTACTGTCCCTTGGAGCTGTGAAAAAATCAAAGTTTTAACCCAGCGCAATCAAAATATACAGCCGTTTTTGCCGCAAATTTTCCGCAAATATTCGACACTCGCAAACGATCAAAAGCTACAGGGTACTTCCCGTGAACTCTAAATTTTGAAATTTGGCATGAAGCAACGTCTTATAGCACAGATGAAGGAAAAATTGCGAAAACTGTGAATTTTTTGTTACATCATATATTAAAAATATTTTACGGAACTCTTGGTGCGCGAATCTGACTCGCACCTGGCCGGTTATGATAGATAGCACGGAAACCTTTGTACACAAGTCCTACTCGGATTTGGATGCTATTTTTTCTAATATCATTGGTATAAGTACTAACTTCCTCCTCCAAAAGCCAAATAAGGTTACTACGTTTTCTATTTAAGATTTTATAGCTTAGAGCATCAAGGTACGACAGGTATGACACCCGTCAGAGGAGTGGCCTTTATGGGCGAACCCCTCGTCCCAACGTCCATGCACAATGTGCCTTCTAGTTATACAACTAGTGTATCAGTGTGTGTCGGTAATGTGTTCACGGTGCATAGAAAATTATGTTGTTAATTGAAATTGACATATTTAGAAATGTATGCGTCTGTAGCGATGAAAGTATATTTGTGAATGTGTGACAAAATTAAAATGTGTGCGTTCTTCCCCCGCACCAGATTTGGCACAAAAATTATGTATCGAAGCGAGGCGCTATGCCGTCTCTACTGAAGGGTGAATCAGTAACTTGGATACTCTAAGCTTTATAGTTATCGTTTAATTAATTGTCAACCCCGTCGACCATTACGACTAATCCCGCAACCCGTCGATCAACAGCTGAAAGTCGAACGTGACCGGAAACCCGTTCGGATCACGTCGCATTAGTATCTGGAGTTGTAAATAGAGTCTACACGTATTTATTCAAATTAATCGCAACTTAGATAGCTACTGGACACGATTTCTCTGTAATGCCGGTGGTCGGTGTTTAAACTGAAGCTTCACTTAGACAAATCACGACAGTCTGCGTTGTTTAGTCACCAATGGACGGTGACTTTTAGTGACCACTACGAGTTACAATCATTGAAGCTGCAGATAGTTTGCAATAACAAAAATGACATATCGGAAGACCTGTAATTCTGACTGTGTCAAAGATACTTGTATTTGCATTCATATTTTCTATTATTTTATATTTTCTATTTTATATTTTCTGCACTTCTTGAAGGTTAGCTGGTAGAAAATGCCAAGAGCCATTAAGCTCGAATTTTGTTCAAATTGGGAGACATTTCAATCTTGGCTAGGTATTGTACAACATCTCAAAAATTCGAGAAAAAACTCAACAATCCGAAATAAATACTTAAAATTAATTAAAACATGTACTTTTTCGGTACACAACCAATTTAAATAGGTAAACTATTTTCAACATTTTTCACATTTTTCACTGACTGTCACAGGTAATTAATTTCAACTGTCAAAATGACATATTACCGCCATTTTGTTTTTCTAGTATATTGTGTTGCAATTCTAACTTAAAATTCTTGTTTTGTACCAATAACCCCAGTCGATTATAACAAAATGCTTAGTAAAAAACAGCTCTATATTATATTTGCAATTTCTTTATACGGTGTACAAATACCTGGCCAAATGTCTATACATTTTGAAACATCTCCTTTTGTCAATAAAGAATTAATAAAATAAAAAAAGACATAATGTGCTCTTGTTTTATTTTCATTTTCTTGGTGTATTTTTGAGTTATATCGGATAAAGTTGATGGCATTTTGTTTGATATAGGTTAATTACAATGCACGAGTGTTTGTGAAATAGAATAACAGTGCTAAAATATGTTTTTTCTGCTTGCCTCCAAAATTCCATCGGACACGTTCTAGTAAAGTAGCCATCGCTTAACTTGAATGTTGTACCTTGGACTAACTAGACTGACTAATTACTGACGACTTACTTACTGACTTTGTTATTACTTCGTCAGCTCCGTCCAGTTTCATTGAAACTGGCAAAAAATTGATGCAAAAATTATACTTGACGCTGGCAGTATGCACAGAGTTTGCGATGCCATAATTGAAAAAAAAAAGGTTGCTGTAGATTGTCCTCTCGATTTAGTGGCTAACCCGCTGTCGGATGTTTTCAAAACGCCCATACGGCGTCCGACAAGGTTTCGACTGTTATCTATCGAGAACAACCGGGACCGATGGCTTAACGTACCCACCAAAGCACGGAAACACATGCACATCTAGTAAGGCTTTAATTAATGTAACAATGCATTAAAACACATCACATGTGTGATATGAGTTAACAGATTTAAATAATTGGTCTGATAGCCTGTCTCATCTGTATGCACGCTGGTCCGTGGCGCCCACCATACATATTAATATTTGACATTGGATCCACCATGACAGCGTAGAACCGCAGACATTAAATATGACTACGGTTGCCAGGCCCTAAAATCAAAAACCGGACACAGATACATATTTCGCCAGACATTTTGTCATAAGGGCCGGACACACTGGTTTTTAAAGAAAATGCGTCGCGAGTGGTGTCTTCAAAATAGTCCGCTTGCGTACGCCTGAAGCTAGCGTGAACTTTTATAAGGTTTTTGATATACTCCTCAAAAGCCGGACAAGCCGGACATGTGTAAATCTGACCGGACACAACTTTTTTATTTTTATTTGAATGGAGTAGCAGACGAGCATGCAGGCCACGTGGTGTTAAGTGGTCGCTGCAGCCCATGGACATACAACCTCAAGCAAGCATAGGTAAGTCTTGTCTGAGGTCGTATGTAGTTGCGCTGCTACTCCGGAGGATGGCGGTCGCCTCATGTAAGTATGGCCGGCACTTACATGAGGCAACATACAACTGTGAAAAGCGAGACAAATCCGGCTAAAGCCGCACATTTGGCAACCCTACATACGACCAATGCAATGCACATATTTTTTGGTGGACTAATCTAATACCTTTAAACGAGCAATTCTTGTATATATCTAAATATATTTTTTGAATCTCGGAAACGGCTCCAAATATTTTGATGAAATTTAGTACCCTGGTTTCGGGGATGATAAATCGATCAAACAAATTTTTATTGATAGAAATTGTAGTTTTATTTAATGTTTATGTCGTTAAGTATAAAATTACTCTTACTGACATCTATTGGAGAATATTAATAATACTGTGGCGTAGAAAGCCGTCAAATGTCGACTGTCAATCCGCCCTTCAAACAAATGACAATGTCGATATGAAAAACGTCTATAAAAATTTCGTCAATGGAATTAAAGCTTTCTTGGTCGAATGGTTACGAAAGCTGACTACGGAGCTAGAGACTCAGGTTCAAACCTCAGGTAGGCAAGTTGTGTTTTTTATTTTTTGTGACAATATTTTTTTAAATTGGGAACTAGATTTTTCAAAAGCATTTGTTAAGTAACACTAAGCCAATGAATGTTTTGCTTAAAAATAAACCAAGAAAATCAATTGTTTTTATCCGAGCAACGCTCGGGCGTCCAGGTACTAAAAATAATATACGCAAAAGTAAATCATTTATCGTGAACAAAATTAGTTGAATTTCAATTTCAATTAAATCATGTACATTTATCGAACTCATTTTTTACTTTCTTGTACCTAATTATTATAAACTTTAGTGCAATATGATAGGTTTTTCTTCTTTATTATTTATAAATAATATTTTAACGGATCAAAAGCTCATGAGTAAACCTTACGAGCTTTTGAAGACAAAGACATTTACTTGCATAAGGGTTTTACTAGTTTTTGCAGGGGTTCATATATATTCATATAACTTTAGTTCGCGATATTTACCTTCATGAGGTAAGAAAATATTGCCTAGCTATAAAAATTGTAACGGTTACCATGCTGAACTCGATTCGTCTTGGGTTCAATTCCCAGCCTAATATAAATTGAATAAGTTTCTTAAAGGTACCCATTTCAGCCATTTGGAATGACTATCATTTTTATTTATCGAAGGTGGTTAAGTTATTTTTGACATAACAACAAAATATTTCATTCCCGAACGATGTGTTCTTAAGAGAGGGTTCGATGTAAAGTGAGATAGCGAATGGTACCGTAATCGCTCTAGATTTAAAATGTTCAGCCGTACACACAATTTCGAGTAAATAGCAACAGGAAACTCGTGCGATTTATAGGGTTGCCAATCTATTTATTTTATGTGATACTAAATGTGTGGTGTTTTATAGCCTACTAGCCTTCCGCCAGCAGCTTCGCCCGCGTGGACCCGTTTTATGATATAGGATAAAAATAGATAATGTGCTATTCCAGACTATATCTCGTAACATTCATCCATCCATTTAAATACGACTTAAGACGATATATTGCTATATTAAAATTATAGGCGTCTAGCCAGTTTCTTCAACCCTGTGGCACCTATTTTTCCGTAGAAATTAAGCAATTTCCCGCGGTAAAAAGTAGCCTATGTTACTCAGGGTGAATGTAGCTTTCTAATGGTGAAAGAATTTTTGAAATCGGAACAGAAGTTTTTGAGTTTAATATAATAACAAAAATACAAATCTTTCCTCTTTATAATATTAGTATAGACTAGCTATTCTGCGCGGTTTCAATAGCTCTATTAAAGAACGTATATAATACGTTTAAGGTAACATCATTGCCACGGAAGTGAGATGTTTTACCGCGGTAAAATTTTGCCTATTGTCACTCTCCAGCCTTCTGATTCTCTCCACGCACAAAAGTCGTTCTATAAGATCACATACATAGTTAATTGCGCATTTAAAGCTGCTCCCCGGTGAGGGAAAATAGTGTGATTTTTAGTCAATTACTACGTTTTCTATCACTATCCACGAATGCCTAATATATTCGTAATTTCTCTAGGGCATGATGTCCACCAATCAGCACTTAGCTGGCGTGGTGGACTATGGCATAAATCCCTTTCACTTCCGAGATGATACCTGCCCAGAAGATGCATTTAGAAATGTTGAAAAAAAAACCCTCAAGGTTCTAGATATTTACTTTTAACTTGTGGTCTTAAAGCATCAAGGTATGACAGGTATGACACCCGTCCGAGGAATGGCCTTTACGGGCGAACCCCTCGTCCCAACGTCCATGCACAATGTGCCTTCAAGTTATACAACTATTGTGTCAATGTGTGTCGGTGTCAGTGTTGACGGTGCATAAAAAATGACGTTGTTAATTGAAATTGACATAATAATATTATTTAGAAATGTATGCGTCTGTAGCGATGAAAGAATATTTGTGAATGTGTCACAAAATTAAAATGTGTGCGTTCTTTCCCCGCATCAGATTTGGCACAAAAATTATGTATCGAAGCGAGGCGCTATGCCGTCTCTCCTGAAGGGTGAGTCAGTAACTTTGATGCTCTAAACTTGTGGTGTTGCTTCCTTGATCCAAAAATTATTGAGACTATAAGATTGCTCTTTGCCCCTACTTTTAAAACTAACATCCAAGAAGGTACTTTACATACCTTATTTATGATAAAATACCATCGTTTAACGGTTTAAACGGGTAATACGGCCACTGCTTTCATTACCAAAAAAATTTAAGACATTCTAATTAACCGCAGTGTTTCTCGATCAATCATACTGAATGATCTTTATTACTGGCCTGTCCAATCAATTAAATTGGTCGTCTGGTTAAGAGATATTATTGCTCTGACGGTATTGAATTACTGTTATGCTCTTATTTGCGGAATTTGTGGTTAGACTTCATAAAGTTTATCCCATATTTTAATGTGACGATGACCCTAAGTAAGGCGTCTTATCAAGTCTTGCCAGAATTGTTTTAAATTCTAATACCTTTCGGTATAATTTTTGGCATATTTGGACTGTTTTTATTTCATAAATTCATAAATTTAACGTTGTCATATTATAACGCTTCACACTCATAGCCCCACAGTAGGGTAGATATACCCTGTGTCATGGGTACCATGGACACACACAAAGACAGACACACAAACACCCAGACGTCATCATTCAAATTTCTGTTTCGTCATTGATAAGATTAAGCCACTGAATGAATAATATTGCTAGAATTTCGTCAGTCTTACTCAAAAATGAGGCCCATAAAATTTACAAAATTTTAGATACAGGCGTACAGAGTAGCCTCCCAGGATTCATGTTAACTTAACCGAGTAGTATATGGAGATGCAGAGGAGCAAGCAGACCACAAGTTGTTAAAAGCTTACTACTGCTCATGGGAATCAGCGCACAATCTCAAGCAAGACTCAGTCTTGCTAAGGATCACATACATACTATTGCACTGCTAATCCGGAGGTTAATCTTTTCATAGAATTATGTTTTAGGGTTCCGTACCTCGAAAGGAAAGAACGGAACCCTTATAGGAAAACTTTGCTGTCCATCTGTTTGTTTGTCAACCTTTTTTTCTCAGGAACGCGTTGAGGTATCAAGCTGCAATTTGTATCAAATACTCAAGTCTACTGTCCCTTGGAGCTGTAAAAAAATTAAACTTCTAAGCCAGCGGAATCAAAAGATACGGCCATTTATGCCGCAAATTTTCGACACTCGCAAGGGAATCAAAACCTACACGGTACTTCACGAGAATTCAGAATCTTGAAATTTGGTATGAAGCAACGTCTTATAGCACAGATAAAGGAAAAATTGCGAAAACCGTAAATTTTTCGTAACATCATATTATTATATTAAAAATATTTTACGGAAACCTCGGTGCACGAGTCCGACTCGCACTTGGCCGGTTTTTTTTTTTGAGGATTTTAAATAGTTATATCAAACAGTATAAAACTTGAAGTAAAAATAGGCATAGGAATGCTAAATCTAGGTGTAAAAGTGCTGAAAACAAAACTATATAATACTAGTGGACCCCGCAGACGTTGTCCTGCCTTAAATGTAATAAAAGAGGATTAGTTTCTTTATCATCTCAAAGAGTTTTTATGTTTTTGCTAAATAAAAAATATAAAACAAATAGTGACAGACAATGTCAAACTTCTGGACGATGGCGTGAAGAATCAATGTTTAACAGTTACTAACAGTTTATATAGGAAAATAAAATAAGTTGTTTTACTATTATTTCACAATTTTTCTATATTTTCTCACCGTTTATACCTTCCATGGACTTCTTCTAATATATGTACATATAGAGATTGAATTCAAATACATAGGTATGTGTAGAATTAAACAAAGTAGGTGGATGTTTTTTTTTTCAATTTTGGCATCGCAATCTCTGTGCATACTGCCAGCGTCAAGTATACTATTTGCATCAAGTTTTTGCCAGTTTCGTTGAAACCGTAGGTAAAATCAGTAAATCTTCAGTATTCAGTCAGTCAAGTCAGTCAGACATTCAAGTAAAGCGATTGCTTCTTTACAAGAACGTAACCAATGGAATTTTGAAGGCAAACCGAAAAATATATTTTCGCACTGTTATTTTAATTCACAACACTCGTACACTTTAATTAACCTATATCGAACAAAATGCCATCAAATTTATCCGATATAACTCAAAAATACACCAAGAAAGTAAAAATAAAACAAGAGCACAATACGTCTTTTTCGACTTCCCGCCAAAACTCTGTTGACAATTTTACCTGTTCTAGATGGATGTTATTATTTTCGTTTTAGGGCAACTGATCTTAAGAATAAAAGCTTGTTACTAAGAACGTTTTATAAATTAATATTTCTTTAATGTTTTTGAATATTAGTTCAAACTGGTAGCCCTATGTCAGCTTAAGGCGACGATACACGAGCCATTCTGGATGCTATAACGGTATGTTGCACAAATTTGGTTATCGGTTTAAACGATCGGTTAATTTAACGCTGTATGCGTGAACAAGATAATTAATTATGTATGTATGCATTGTTTAAATTAGTTCTAAGCATTTAATAGCACAACTCTATTTGGTGTTAAAATGTGAAACTTATTACGAGTAGTTAGGTTTAAAGATATTTATTTCCCATAAAGAATTATACATTCACTTATATAATAGGAAATTAAAACTAAAAATGTTAAATACATGAGCGTTAGCACAGAAGATCCAATTTATACGGTTAAAGACATTTATTTTCTCAAAAGATTTACAAAATCACTTATAGAGAAAATACAATTTTAAAAATTAAGATTATGATTAGGCCGAGTTACACAGTAAAGTAACTTAATTATATTATAATTCACAGATTTATAAAATGTAGGGTAGAAGTATAAACTTTTTACTCTTTAAGCAGACATTGAGACAATACTTGTTTACTAAGGCTATGCGCACAGTGATTTAATGATAAATTTAGGTTGACTGTTTAACTTATTAAATTTAACAGACGGTTATTATAGAATTGATGTAGATAGATATTGTAATAAATTGAATTTAGTTCTCAGAAAGATCCTTTAAAATATATGTTTTTAGTAATTTTTTAAATGATTTAAAAGACGTCGTATTTATTATGTTTTTTGGCAATTTATTATATTTTTGAGCCCCATTTATTTTTACTACAACAAATACCTATTTACAACCAAAGTAAGAAAGAGTGGTTCGTATCAATTAAGCGTAATTATTTGAGTAGTTTCACAAGTCAGCGTTTAATGTGAAAAGGTGATTTAAAAAAATCGAACAATAGAATCAATTTTGTTTCTGTACCTACATTTTATTGGGTTTTTCTTGTCTTCAACAATGATAGCCAAGTAGTTAAAACATTAGTACCCCACTCTGAAGGCCCGAGTTCAAATCCCGCGTAACACACGTGACATTAGTCTAGTTAGCTTGGTCATCTTGTAGAATTTACAGCAACAACACCATCTTGTTGTAAACGTTACAAATAAATAAATAAACGTGCACAGTCTTAGCCCCACAGTTAGATAATTTATAGGTACCCTGTGTCGTGGGCACCATGGTACAAAGACAAGAACACAAATACCCAAACCGAGAACAGAAATTTTCACTCATCATTCATTCTGTTTCGCCGGGAATCGAACCTGGGACGCCTTGATTCACAGTCCGGCATTGTGACCATTGCGCCACGCGGGTCGTTATTAAGAATAACATCTTAGCTGGCCTTTAAAATACCATTTAACCTTTCGTTTTCAATTTCTGGGGACGTCTTTATAATTCGCATTTCTCGTGATTATAGTACTTAACAACATAACTATCCACCGTAAAGCGGTGGAAATTAAAATTGACATAAATACAATATTCATTCTAGTACTATACTAGATTCTACTATAATGAATAATTAATTGAATCTAATATAGTACTAGTACTATATTAGATTCAATTAATTATTCATTTTTCAATCCGTACTAGCCCAAGTATCTCTCTCTCCCTCTCCCTGTGTGTGTGTGTGTGTAGAGATAGATAGAGTGGCCCTTGGGAAAGGACATAAGATAGTTTTTATCCGGAAAAATGGGCTTAATGTGGTTGAAATAATAGATAGAAATTTTGTATGAAGTGTTGTCATCGTCAAAGATAAAAACGGCAAATTGTTTGTAAAGTAGGTTTACGATCGAGATGTTTACGTGATAACGTCCGCACGAGAAAATCTCCATTCGTTTGTATGCCGCTAGAGTGAGAGAGACGGAAGATCGGTCCACTCACTCGAACGCTATGCCAGCCTCCGCTCGTGAGGATTCCGCGTGACAAGTTTCACGGAATGACTGGCAGCGCTCGAGATGAGACGGGAGATCGGTCCGTCTCTCTCTCGTTATACCTGCGATCGCGCTCGTGAGGTTTTGGTGTGACACAAGTTTCTGAACATGTCACCCGACTAAAACGATTTTAAAGACGTTATCACGTCAAAATGAAACTTTGTATTTAGGCACTGGATTTAAGTTAAATAAATGTTTTTACCAGAGCTTTAGACATTTCGACCTACATGGGGAAGAAATAAGAGATAAAAATTCGTATTTAATCCCTACTAATATTATTAATTCGAAAGTAACTCTGTCTGTCTGTCTGCTACGCTTTCCTGCTTAAACTACTGAACCAATTTTAATGAAATTTGGAACACAGATAGAGTGAACCTTGGGAAAGGACATAGGATGGTTTTTATCCTACGGGAACCCGTAAAACGGGTCCACGCGGGCGAAGCCGCTGGCGGAAGGCTAGTTATAAATAAATAACGTTTCACACTCATAACCCCACAGTAGGGTCGATATACCATGTCGTGAGTACCATGGAAACATAGACAGAAACACAAAAAACCAGACCGAGAATAGAAATTAAAAATCATAATTCTCTGCCTCGCCGGGAATCGAATCCGGGACCCACAAATCGGCAGTACGCCATGCCGTACTAATTTAATGCCATGCAGGCGGAAAGCTGCATGAATATAAAAAGTGGTTTATTTCATAAATAGACGTGGATACCGCAGTTCAGAAAAGTGACAACAGAATTTCACGTATTTTAATAGTAGCTCACTTACAAAAGGGAACTCGGTTGTTATATTAAGAAAATAAGTACCTATTCCTGTACCTATAACAATCTTTAAGCTCTCATGGGTCTTTTACCGATAGCCCGATAGACTTTTCCATCAACTCAAGATTCCTCAGCGGGCGATAGAAGGATCCTTGGTATTTCTCTATATACGCGACAGAATCCGTAAATATGAAATCCGTTCACGAATGAAGGTTACTGACACAGCTCTCAAAATCTACAAGCTGAAGTGGTAATGCGCAGGCCATTTAGGAGGACTGATAACCGATGGGGAAGAAAGATCCACGAATAGTCGCCATTCGTGGACCTTAGTGAAACGTCGCCGTAAAACGTCTCGGCAAAAGAAGCACAGAGGCCTTAGTGTGAGTTTGTAAACGTGCAAACGTTATTACTGCTTCCGAGTTATAATTGGACATATAGATCTTAACCTGAAAGGAATAAGGTCGATTATTGAATTCTTAACGCAAACGCGATAGTGACGTTTTCGCGTGTGCAGATTTACACTACGACACTAAAGCCTCTGGACGCCCTTCAACCAGGTGGGACCGGAAGAAGACAGCGGGAAGCCGCTTGTCGTAGAATCGGACGCACTGGCGAGTATTTAGGGAGATCTATGTCCACCAGTGGACTTCCAAAGCCTGGTGGATGGATGGATAACTTACTAAAAATATTACAAATTCCTAGAATGGCAAACACCGCAATCATGGTAAATAAGTGAGAGTGTCTTGAAGGTGAAAACCTGCAATTTATCATAATTGCTTAGCCTTAACACTTACGACTTTAGTATTTACTGACCATATCTTATACCTTTAAACGAGCAATTCTTGTATATATCTAAATATATGTTTTGAATATCGGAAACGGCTGATTTTGATGAAATTTAGTACCTTGGTTTCGGGGATGATAAATCGATCCAGCAATATTTATTGATAGAAATTGTCGTTTTATTTAATGTTTATGAAATGAAATGAAATGAAATATTCTTTATTCACTGTACGGTTCCTTTACAAACTCTTAGTGAACGTTATTTTTTCGTTCTGTCTGCTCTGGGTGCGCTTAGGCAATGCTGAGCTGAAGAAAAGAGCAGACGGAGAAAAACTTCAGCCCTGTTTTCAAATATGGGGTATACAATAGCTAACTTTCTTACAGAGTAGCTATGGGCCGATAAGGAACATACGTGACTATGCCGTTAAATATAAAATTACTGTTACTGACACTCACTTCTTTTTAAATTTATTTGTTTGATGTGCTTTAAAAGCGGTATTTTAGTTTTTTAAACTATATGTATTTATTTTTAATTTCAATACCATAGTCTTGTTTGCGAACAACCGTATCGCCCTTCCACATAAAGGGATAGGTACAAAAAGGAAGTCACCGTTAGCGGTGAAACTCAATAAACAATAGCGCGACGAATTATCGGGAGCCTGTGAATTGATGGGTGGTCGAGTTGAGGCATGGTCACACAGTGTGACTAAGCTATGAGATGATAACGGAAGAGTTTATGTTAGGGTTCTGAGCTTGAAACGAAAAACGGAACCCTTATAGGATTAATCAGACAGTCCGTCTATTTTTAGGCTGTCGGATTCGATCCGAAAAGTAAAAATAAATAAAATTAAATAAATAAACTAAAAGGCGCAATATGGGTACAAATCATGATTAAAGTAGTATAAATGGCTGCAACCCTTTTTCGTCCCACTGCTGGGCACGGGTCTCTCCCCGTTATTGGGGAGGCCTGGAGCTTACTCCACCACGCTGCTCCAATGCGGGTTGGTGGAGATGCGGGTTAGTGGCCAACCCGCTGTCGGATGTTTTCAAACCGCCCATAAGGCCTCCGACAAGGTTTGACGACTGTTATCTATCGACAACAACCGGGACCGACGGCTTAACGTGCCCTCCGAAGCACGGAAACGCGCATGATTTTTTTTGCCACTAGCGGTCACCCCTCTCACACCCGACCGCGCCCGTTTGGCTCAGCTGCATAGATCGCTTGCGTTCTATGCTAGCCGCCAGGCCATGCGCTCTTCAAAGTAGTATAAATATAATAAAATAAATAACACTGTTTCAATGTACATTTTTATATTGTAATTTGTTAAGTTTTTAATTATTGTAATATTTGCATACCTCATGAAGGTAAATATGGCGAACCGAATGTATAAAAACACCTTTTGTAAACATCCATATTTGTGCAAATAAACGTTTTTGTTTTTGTCTTAGTTTCGTTGAGTAGCAGAAGAACGTGGTTGCTGAAACACATGTACTAGCAAGCCTGACCCTTGCCAGAGGTCATGTATAAATTATATAATTACCTCAGTTACGTTGATCTACACTTAGGGTTGCCATCTCTAAAATTTGTAAACCAGGACAAGACGCGTTAAAACCCCGGATTTTAGAGCCCAAGACCCGGACATTTCACCAGCGGAGGGACGGTGAATTTACCGAGTCGATTCGTCGGTTGATCGCGATGTGCGGGCACAGTGCGTGTGTCATTTTTTTAAACCCGGACTACAAATGAAGTCCGGGCCGGACGCTCTCCGGACGCCCTCTAAACTAGGACAAATCCGGGGAAACCCGGACGGATGGCAACCCTTTCTACACCCCACTGCTAGACACGTGTCTCTCCTCAATATTGGGGAGACTTTGAGCCAGTGCCAACCTAAATTTATTCATGCTTAACCTTGATCATTACTCTCCAATGTGCACACGCCTTATGTCCGAAGCTTTCAAACAGTATTGTGATCGAGGGAAAGTTAAGCTTAGCCTATTTCCAGCGAATTTCTCCAGTTAATAACTCGCGAGAGAAAACTCCAATAGTGCTAAGTTAATGTAAGTGGCCGATCGACTCGTATCATTACGAATGAACACATATGCAACGTTTTTGTGTAGTGTCAGTGAATAAATAATGTTTCACTATTACAGTCGGTGAATTTGTTTATTAATTTATAGCGTTTCAGTCTCATAGCTCGTAGAATAATAATAATAACATAATAATAAGCTTTATTTATTTATTCCTTACAATATTAAATTTATAATATATACAATGTTGGTGGTGTTAGTATTACTTATCCTATTTGTTAGTTCGTATGAATATAATGTTATTAATTAACTGTAAGGACCGCGCGCTCTAGCGGTAAAAGCCTCCTCCATATCCCCCCATTTCGCTCTATCTCTTGCCAGTCTGTTCCAGGTGACCCCTGCCGTGGCAACAATATCATCGCACTATCTTTTGAATGGCCTTCCTTTTCTTCTTTTCTTATGTAAAGGATACCAATTTGTAATAATTTTGGACCATTTGCGCTCTGGTGATCGTTGTACGTGTCCAGCCCATTTCCATTTTTGGGACATTACGAGCTCGTAGAATAGGTATACATTATTGTGTCGAGGGTGCCATGGACACACAAATACAGAAACACAAACACCCAGACCGAGAATAGAAATTCCAAACATGGCAGAAATTTGAATGATGAGTTTCTGTTCTCGGTCTGGGTGTTTGTGTTTCTGTTTTGTGTGTGTCCATGGTACCGACGACACAGGGTATATCTACCCTGCTGTCGGGTTATGAGTGTGAAGCTTTATTATTATTATTTAAATCTATGGTAATTGGACAACCTGTACCATTACCATAAGCTAAACAATTTTAATACTTAATTCGATTTGATAATGATAATTTAACGTTCCTCTGAGGCATGGTGACATACAAACATGATTTTACCACTACCGATGGTCCATCCAACTCCCGACCGCGCCAAATAGCTTAACTTTATTGACGCTTGTTCCACACAAGCCAACGTAAAACCAGAAGCAATTAGGAACGTAATAATAAAATTTCCGCGTAAAATATGAAGGTATGCTAAATGCATAAATTCTCGCAATGCCTTTTCCACTGAATTCCTCACTAATTTGACATGTTTGTTTATTGATGTATGTATTTACAGTTAATGCACTTCCGAGAATTTCCACATTACAATAACTCGAACTCGTCTGCTGTGATATATTTACCTACAACAGATGTACAACTTTTAATATGTTTACCTACTCTCGTGCCTTTAGTCTCCTAGCTGGCTGTCGTCTAGTTTAGACGGCCTCCGTGGCGTTGTGGGCGATGAGTCGACTGCGAAGCGTGAGGTCGTGGGTTCGATTCCCACCCAGGACAAATATTTGTGTGATGAATCACTATTTGTTCTGTGTCTGGGTGTTAATTTATCTATTTAAGTATGTATTTAGAATTATATAAGTATGTTTATCAGCTTTCTGATTACCATAGTACAAGCTCTGCTTAGTTTGGAATCAGATGGTGTTGTGTGAATTGTCCAAAGATATTTATTATTGTTATTTTTTTTTCATCCTTTTTTATGTCCCACTGCTGGGCACAGGTCTCCTTCTCACAAGTGAGAGGGATTTAGGCCATAGTCCACCACGCTGGCCAAGTGCGGATTGGTGGACGTCATGCTTTCGAGAAATTATGAATTTCTCTCAGGCATGCACGGCGATGGAGAACATCGTAATCAATTAAATATCACGATATTTTCCATCACCGTGGAGCAGCGATAAATGCGCACATTACAAATTTCTTTGTCAGAGGTGCGCGCCGAGGATTTGAACCCGGGATCGATCGCGTCGAAGACCGCTGTTTTTTACCACTCGGCCATCGCTGCTCTGTTGTTATTGTTATTATTATTATTTATTAGTGTACATAATTTTATTATTATGTACACTAATAAATAATTTATTGAATCAGGGTATTTTATTCTATACAGATGCCGCGCGCGACTTCGTTCGCGTGAACTTTGAAAGAAGCTCTCTTTGTATTGTGACTTTAGTTTTGAATTTCTCTAAATTAAAACTAAGTTACTCATTTTACATCAGCTACCTGCCAGTGATAGTCTCGTCAAAATCGGTTCACCGGTTTCAGAGAAAAGCCGGAACAAAAAGATATATAGACAGACAGACAGACAAAAATGTATTTTTTTTTTTATAAATAAACCTAACAATAAGGCAGACGGGCCGCGTGATGTTAAGCGATCACCGTCGCCTATGGACACGGGCAACCCTAGGGGAGCCGCCCGAGCATTGCCGGCTTTGAAGGAGAGCTTTTTTTACAGCTTTCTTGAAGAACCCCATGTTATAGTCCACTGGGAATGCCTCAGCTGGAAGGTTGTCCCATAACCTACACGTCCGTGGTAAAAAGGAGCGTGCAAAGCGGACTTTTGGTATACATATATAATACAACAATAATACAATCATATGCATGTAAAAAGCGGTTATTTTAATATTACAAACAGACACTCCAATTTTATTTATTTGTGTAACAGAAGGACAGTTATTTCTGTTCTATATGTAGAAAAAAGAATATCAAGACAGAAGATACAGAATTTCATTTATTTCAATTCAAACTTCTTATTGCCGTAGATAAAAGCACTTTAGTGTCCGCAAACGTTCTAGTACAGATCGCAAAACAAAACAAAGAGTGCTGTCTGTACCCTTGAGCTAAGTAGAGTTAGTTGTTGGTTGGTCTGTCAAAGTTTTAAAGAAGATTTCTCTTCAGACAGTTTCGTGCAGGGTTCTGTAATCCAATAGAAGGGACAAAATTATATAAAACTAACCTTCCGCCTTCGAGCAGCGATGGCCGAGTGGTAAGAAACCGCGGTCATCGACGCGACCGATCCCGGGTTCAAATCCTCGGCGCGCACCTCTGACAAAGAAATTTGTAATGTGCGTATTTATCGCTGCTCCACGGTGATGGAAAATATCGTGACATTTAATTGATTACGATGTTCCCCATCGCCGTGCATGCCTGAGAGAAATTCATAATTTCTCGAAAGCATGACGTCCACCAATCCGCACTTGGCCAGCGTGGGGGACTATGGCCTAAATCCCCCCCAAAAAGTAGGAAACCTGTGCCCAGCAGTGGGACATAAAAAAAAGGTTGAAAAAAAAAAACCTTCCGCTAGCGGCTTCGCCCGCGTGGACTCGTTTAATGGGTCCCCGTAGGATAAAAAATAGCCTGTGTGCTATTCCAGGCTTCATTGCTATATTAAAATCACAGGCGTTCTATGTTACTTAGGCTATAGCTTTCTAATGGTGAAAGAATTAAAAATGAGATCAGAACAGTAGCTTTTGAGTTTATTCATTAAAAACATACAAAAATACAAATCTTTCCTCTATAATATTAGACCTATGGTTTAAAGAGCCGTTCGAGGCACGAAAACGGGCATGAGATTTTGCCATTACCCGTCATCCATTTCACATCTGAGGGCCCACTCTGTAAGCCCGTATCCGAAACTAAGTGAATTTTCGGGCCTTATTTTTGGATTACATTGAAGAAATTCTAGCAATATTATTCATTGTCATCAATAACAACGCTTATCTTATTAATTCATGAAAAAGAAGCGATCTGAGTATGCTAAAAATGATTCCGAAAATGTTAGAACTTACGGACGGATGCTTACAGAGTGGCCCCTGACCGCGCCCGTTTTGTTGTTTAGATCGCTTGCATTCTATGCTAGCCGCCGGGCCATGCGCGCTTAGGAGGAGTTATTTACCTTATAAAAACTTGATCTAGTTTCAATTGACTTATAAGTCATCGTGTGGTGTCATTTGCCTTATTAAGACACTAGTGTTACTTTCATTCGATGCTCATTAGATACCAGTAGAATGCAGTTCTTCTCACACGTTTTTGTTGTTACAACGGGTTCAAACCATGCGGTTCAACGGAGTCTATCGTATATGATACAGCGGTGGATTCTCGCTGGTTAAAACACCGGACTTCGATGTTGGGAGCCCGAGTTCCCGACGCGCAGCTCTAAGAATGAATATTTTGCATGTTTTTATAATTTGCGTTATTAATAAAATTATTTATTTTTTAGTATTTATCAGTAGTTACAATTACATTAATTACAGTTTTAAGTAATATTAAAGTGTTAGGAGGAGGAGATAAGTTGGCTGAAACCCTTTTTACGTCCCAATGTTGGGCACGGGTCTCTTCCCATTATTGGGGAGATAAGTTATTTACATAATTATATAGAGAGACAAGCTGCTAGCGTATAACGAAAACGATCTTCAAAGCGTAGCATAGTTGAGAGTTATATAGGACTAATATTGATAGCATAAACAAATAACTATAATTCGATGTGTCATCGGCACCAAGAACAAAAAATTAAAAATCTTCATTCCTATTCCTGCCTTGTAAAAGATGGTAGCGGTTAAATTCAAGTGAGCATGACATCTCTAGCATAAACCGCGTTTCCTTGTTCAGTGACGTCACGTGTACATTAGTATGCCTGTTCGACCCTCACTTTCTCGCGCGTAAAAGAAACCGACAGGTCACTTGTTGACAGTTCTAGAACTGGTGCGCGGGAAAACACAAACAAGATAATCCGTATTAGTATTAGTTGAAATGCGCATGGCCCAGCGGCAGCCGTAAAAGGGAAGCAATCTACACTCCGTGCTTCTAGTGTCAACATCCCGTTTTGGGAACTGGTGCGCAGGAAAACACAAACAAGATAATCCGTATTAGTATTAGCTGAAATGCGCATGGCCCAGCGGCAGGCGTAAAACGGAAGCAATCTACGCTGCGTGCTACTTGTGTCAACATCCCAATATGGGCTTAAGACCTGAAGGCTCCCCGTCCGCAATCCTAGAAGCCAGAAACTGTTTTACAATCATTGCAGCAGCTTTCTTTGCGTCCCATTGCTGGGCACGAGTCTTCACGGCCCCAACAATGGGGAGAATATTGGGAAGGCCTAAAGCTTACGCTCCAATGCTTGTAGAGATACAAATTACATACATACAACAACAAGAGATGCGGCGTTATTAGCCAACGGGCTGTTGCATGTTTTTTTTTTGTAGGTGGTAGAACTATTATGGTTCGCCCGAGGAAGCACCACCGCTGCACCCACTTCTGCCGTGAACCAACTCTATTGCGTTTCGGTGGAATGGTGCAGTTGCTGGCCACACTTCATGAGGCGACCACCAGCTTCCGGAGTAGCAGCGCAACTGCATACGACCTCAGACAAGACTTACCTATGCTTGCTTAAGGTTGTATGTAGATGTCCATGGGCTGCAGCGATCACGTGGCCTGCATGTTCGTCTGCTACTCCATTAAAAAAAACCACCCATGACGTCTCCGACAAGGTTTAACGACTGTTATCTATCAATAACCACGTGCCCTCCGAAGCACGAAAACGCGTACGAAATTTTTGCCACTAGCGGCCACCCATCTCATATGCGACCGCACCAAATGAGCTTAGCTGCGTAGATTGATTGCGTTCTTCGTTAACAAACGCTATGTGCGCTACACACGTGTTTAAAATTATGTTTACAGGACCTTTAAAGAAAGCATAGGTTTTTTTGATGGGCCTTTGAAGAAGGTACCTGGGGGTCACCGAGTGTTTTAGTGAGGTCAAATCCCACATAACCCAGTGTCTCCCAAAATGCTCGGGTACCTTTTGAAGGTTTCCCCTCCGTTAAAAAAGGTATAGTTGGTTGAAAAACCATAATGCATTTGTGTTACAAATTTGATTTGAGATTTATTTGTCTTACAGAAAAAATGCATTAGGATTTTGACTAATATTAAACAAACCGACAGCTGTAAACCGCATTTTATAGATCTCAAAGTTCTGACATTACCCTGTATATATATTTGAATTATGCAAACTTGTGAGGAAATACCCAGATTCCTATACAAAATTAAAGGATGTTCCCCGACGATATGAATCTCGTTACAAAAATAATATAGAAAGAATGACATCAAAACTAAAATTACATAGGTAGTTCTGGCCCATACCCTATGTCAATAAAATTATACAATCACTTACCGGAAAAAATAAAAAATGAAAGTTTGTTGCATAAATGGAATGGAGGAAAAATGGCGGCGGCGCTCATCAAGTAAACACAGCTGTGACGTACCGCGTAAACAAAAATCAAATATTTATGTTTTTTCTGCGCAAAAAGTTACTATTTTAGTGTTAAAACCTTCATAAAGTCCAATTATACGACCACTAGTGTTATCTAATAACCATCATCATCGTGAAGTGTATAAACAAGTAATTAAAATTATAGGCAGTTAAAAGTTTCTAAAAAGTGCTTACAATCATTAAAAACTCTCTAATACTAAAAACAAACTACTGTGTACTGTGCAAAATTGTAAATAAAAGGAAAAAACCGACGACACTAAACAGTTTATCGACAAACACAAGATTAAATTGTAAAACAAAGTGCAATATTGGGTGTTCTAAACAGATACAGAGAGTAGATAAATAAATAAAAAAATTCCAACTGACCACAAGTAAAAATAACCAAAACTGCTGTTTTTATAAAGCGATAACGATATTCTGACACCTTCGCTAGAGTAACTGGTGGTTGAATGGCAAAGCGACGTCAAACCATTCAACAAGTCGTAAGATCAAATCCAGGCAAAAAAAAAATTTTTTTCTTCAAATTGCAATCTAAAATTTAAAAAAGTTAAAAATAACATAAAAATAAATAACAGATTTAATTGCACATAAAAAAATTGCAATAATGGAGCAACAAAATATTACATACCGTAAAAAACGAATTCAACTATCTTGTGAGTCATTAAGTGACACCGCAGATCACTCATTTACATCTACAGAGTCGATGTTAAATAAAAGCATGCCAGACTTGTCGACTTATGACAATAACGAACATTATAAGGAGGAAATAAAACAAATGGAATTAAAACTAGAAAGTGCTAATAAGGAAATAGAAAATCTCATTTTAGAAAACGCGACATTGCAAAAGAAAATAGTACAATTGGAGAAGAAAATTAAAGACCTTTTTACAATTTTGGGAACTTCGAGCATGAAAAAACGTACAAATTCTTTAAGAAAAAGTATGTCTGTTAAACGAAAAATTAACTTTTTACAAGAAGAAGACCGACCGACCGAAGTTGCGACCACAAGCAGGGAATCCAATAACACGCTATGTGAAATTATAAATTCAGATATTGAATCAACGGTAAAAAATATATCTACACATTCAAAAAACTCATCACTTCAAAAATCAATGTATAACAATCCAAATACTACGGAAGACAGAAATAATATCTGGATATTTGGTGGACAGCAATGTGTTGGACTCGCATCTAAATTGTTAAAGTCAAGGTTTAACTCTAAATATAATGAATATAAAATATGCTCTTTAACCAAACCGCACGCCTTATGCGATGAAATTTTAAAAGGATGCAATACGCAATTATTTGGTAAACATGATAAAATTGTAATTTGTGTAGGTGAAAATGACTGTAATCCAATGAAAATTATGTCAATGTTGTATAGTATTCTTGCAAATCTTGCTAGTTATAAAGTGTTTTTGTTAAAAATTGTTGAAAATCGCTATTTAAACACATGCAAATTAAACTATGAACTAAAGTTAATATGTAAACAATTTAAAAACTGCGTATTTATAGATTGTTATCAAAACTTTTATTCTTTAAGAGAGTTTCAATATTACTTATGTAAAAAACTAAACTACTTTATTGATTCTATTGATTATGAGATAACTTATATAAAAAATAGACGGGATATTGTAAAAAACTTTGGAACACGGAGTAAGCCCACGGCGAATGTTAGCACCAATAGTTGTATTTATAAGAAAGGGACGATAGAATATTATTTCAAAAATAAAAATCATACAAATATTGAAAAAAAATCAGTAAATAGTCTTACTTCAGAACGTTCGTGTTATAAAGGGACAATATTATATTATTTTCCAAAATTAAATAAGGTCTCCAAACCGACTGACAATACAACTACCCAATCCAACTCCAAAAATAAAGATTTTTTTCGTTGCTAAATTAAAAAATAAATATTGTTTTCGTATTCTACATCAAAACATTGCTAGTATTGCATCAAAAAAAGACTTATTACAGGTAACGTTATCTAAGCTAAAGGACGATAATATTCTCCCAGATGCAGTCTGCTTGACTGAAACGTTTATAAAAGAGGGACATGAAGGTAACATTAATATTGCAAATTTTAAACTAGTGTCATGCTATTCAAGAAATACACAGAGAGGAGGTGTTGGCATATTACTAAGAAACAATTTAGGGTGTTATGATCTACAGCACTTAAAACAACTTTCTGTAGTGAGGGATTTTGAATGCTGTGGTATTGAAGTTACAGGACACAACCTGATCATTATATGTATATACCGTACCCCTACTTCAGACCCAAATATATTTATAGAGAAATTTGAAAAATTGTTGTACTACATGACAAAAAATTACAAAAAGAAGATAGTAATTGCTGGTGACATAAATATAAATATAATGAATATTAATAAATTGACGCGGAACTATATAGATTTAATTGATAGTTTTAATTTTACAATGCACATTAAAACACCCACAAGGAAAAAATCATGCTTAGATCATATCATAAGCAATATATCTAATGCAAAATCTGATTTATTACCACTTGCTCTGTCAGATCATGAGACTGCACAAATGTTATATTTTACATGTGTAACAGTCAAAAGATCTAATAATTATCATTATATATTAAAACGAGACTTGAGTAACGAAAATATAACCTTATTTAAAAACACCATTAAAAACCTTTCGTTCTCTGACATATATGAAGAAAATGATCTTAATACTGCATTTAAAAACTTTCATGACTTATTATGTCTTATGTACAAGCTATGCTTTCCTCTAATAAAAATTAAAATAAGCAATCAATATAGACGTCCAAAATGGATTACAAAGGGTATTAAGTTCTGTTGCAATATAAAAAGAAAATTGAGGTTAACCTATTATAAATCCAAATCTATCCACGACAAAAATGACTATATATCCTATTCAAAACTTCTAAAGAAATGTATTTTACATGCAAAGAAGATATCGAATAAAAATTACGTTACAAAAAGTAAAAATATATGTAAAGCATCTTGGAATATAATAAAAGAGGAGGTTACAACTTTAAACGATTATAAACAAATTGACAAATTAACTCATGACAATAAAAATATAACAGACCCAACAAAAATAGCAATGACACTAAATGATTATTTTATTGACATTACAAAACACTATATGACTAATAATTATATTCAATCGAATTCAATTTCCAACCGTAAATCTAATTGTTTGTCTGACACTATGTTTTTATATCCTTGTACCGAAACTGAAACCAAAACTATAATACAAATGTTACATGCTTCCAATTCTACTGGCCCCGATGAAATAAATACAAAGGTAATTAAACAGTGTGTAAATGAACTAAAACCTATACTTACTCACCTAATTAATTTATCTTTTAATAATGGAACATTTCCAGAAGTATTAAAAAAATCAATGGTTAAACCTATATTCAAAAAAGGCGATAGAGACAAAAAAGAAAACTACCGCCCAATTACATTAATCTCAATATTCTCTAAAATATTTGAAAAAGCAATGGCAAACAGGCTTCTGAACTTTTGGAATAAACACAACATAATAAAAAATGAACAAAATGGTTTCCAGAAGGGTAAATCTACTACATTGGCAACATTTAATTTAATAAATAGGGTAGTGAATTTTCTAGATAAGAAAAATAATGTAGTAGTCCTATTCTTTGATATGTCAAAAGCATTTGATTTTGTTTGTCATACAAAACTGCTTAACAAACTAGAGTCAAACGGAGTAAGGGGACATGCCCTGAAATGGTTTCAGTCGTATTTAATAAATAGAATGCAAACTGTACAAATTGAAAAAATAAGTCAGAGTAATGAAGTCTTACAGTACTCATCTGATTATAGACTCATAAAGAGTGGCGTACCACAAGGAAGCGTTCTTGGGCCTCTACTCTTTTTAATATATATCAATGACCTACCTGAAATAACGAAATATGATAACATATTATTTGCGGATGACATATCTATAATAGTAAATTGCAATAAAAATACGGACTTAATTCAATTTCAAAATAATATCAATAATACTATTACATCTATAATAACATGGCTTAATAATAATAATTTGACCATAAATTTGACTAAAACTAATTATATTCAATTTAAAATGAGAAATAATATTATTCAACAACTCAATGTCAACTATAATGGGTATACTCTAGAAGAAGTGGAAAAAACCAAATTTCTAGGCATAATATTAGACAAAGACCTAAATTGGAATGCCCATATAGAAGCGATATGTAATAAAATAAACAGATTTCCCTATGTTTTAGCAAGGCTTAGAAAAACTGCAACACTTGACACAGCATTGGCGGCTTACTATGGATATGTTGCTTCTAACTTAAGATACGGCCTTCTGCTATGGGGAAATGCTACGGAAATAAATAGAGTGTTTTTAATTCAAAAAAGATGTGTCAGAGCTTTATGTAACTTAGCTCCTTATGAATCATGTAGACCCGCATTTAAAAAGTTAAATATACTGACTCTAACAAACATGTACATCCTAGAAGCGTGTAATTTTGTAAGAAAACACAGATCAATCTTTAAAACGGCCGAACAAGTTTACGCTCGCAATACTCGACGACCTCAAAGACTAGTCTATGAAGAACCGCCGCGTACATCCCTGTTCCATAAAAATTCGTATAGTATGTGTATACAAATATATAATAAATTACCCGATAAGATAAAAGATGTATCAATACCTGACAAATTGTTTAGATCAAAGCTAAAAACATTATTACTTGAATTTAATTTTTATAATATTAAAGAATATTTACATCATAATTTTAATAGTGACATAGGCATATAAATAAATAAAATACCTCAATATTTGCATGCTATTGACTTTAGCTGAATATAGAACTTGTAACTTGACATAACATCCAATGTAACATATTCAAAGCAAATAAATGATTATTATTATTATTATTATAATATAATGCACTTTTAAAACAATTTCTTTTAAATAAAGCATATTATTCAATTAATGACTACCTCACTGACATAACATAATAACATTGACAACTAAATAACATTTCATCTTTTAATATTGATATATTTAATTTATTGAATAATTAATTAATTTTATATTATTCGTACGTGGAATATATATATTAGAATAATTTTAAATAATTTTTAAAATCATAATCGAATACCATGTCTGCCTCTGAGTCTCTCCTGTTAAAAAATTGACTTTTGCTATGCCTAGCAAGGTAAATAAGTACATTAATAATAAACTATTGTATAATGTATAGCAAAAATAAAGAAATAAAGAATTTGTAAGTAAGATAAAATTATAAGGTATAAAACTTCAACGCTTGTATGAAGAAAAGGCCGCCTACATTACCTCTTAAAGTGCTAATAGATGTAGCTTGCTGCCCATAATACGAGTATTATCAGACACCATTGAAAGTTTGAAATCAATTTACTGGCGCTAAAAATTGCTCGTATAATGGACCTCCATTGATAGATTGTGGAATGCCATTCAGAGTTTTTATTCACTAGCGTGTTGTGAAGGCGACATTTTTTGGCAGCTGACTTGTTTCATTGCTGGCGATGTAAGAGTTAGAGAAAATAATTTTCATCTTAGCGAAGTATTCTGTACGACTGTTATACAACAACAGACAATTAATAACCTTCTGAAAATACCAACCAAATAAGACTAATATTTTAAGAAGCGCGTATAGCCCGGCGGTTAGCGTATAACGCAAGCGATCTATGCGACTAAGCCAAACGGGCGCGGTCAGGTTTCCGTGCTTCGGAGGGCACTTTAAGCCGTCGGTCCCGGTTGTTGTCGATAGGTAACAGTCGTTAAAACTTGTCGGAGGCCTTATGGGCGGTTTGAAAACATCCAACAGCGGGTTGGACTAACCCGCGTCTCCACCAGCCCACATTGGAGCAACGTGGTGGAGTAAGCTTCAGGCCTTCCCAATAATGGGGAGAGACCCGTGACCAGCAGTGGGACGTAAAAAGGGCTGCCAATACAAACTAGCAATTCTTGTATAATATATACATAGAATTTGAATCGCGGAAACGGCTCCAACTATTTTCATCAAACTTAGTATGTAGAGGAGGGGGTTTCGGGGTCGATAGATCGAACTAGATAATATAATCGTCCACCAATCCGCACTTGGCCAGCCTAAATCCCTCTCAATTGTTTGAGAAGGAGACCTATGCCCAGCAGTGGGACATAAAAAAGGTTGAAAAAAAAAGATAATTATTATTTTTCATTTTTGTAAAATATCTTATCCGTGTTTTCGTTGATAATAACTTAAAAATAAACCGAAAAATATGACTCCTCCTCAAATCTGTAGGCAAGAGGTATGCTATTTTTTTTAAATTGGGAGCTTCTTCAGTATTCGACATCAATGACATTCTATAACGCTTCACACTCGGGAAGATATGCCCTATGTCGTCTCGTGGGTGCCATGTACACACACAAAGACAAAAACACAAAGACCCAGGCCGAGAACAGAAATTTAAAATCATCATTCAAATTTCTGTTTCGCCGGGAATCGAACCCGGGACCCCTTGATTGGCAGTCCGGCATGGTAACCATTGCGCCACGCGAGTCGTTTGTATATTTGTTGGTTTAGAAGTGCGCGCCAGAATTTGAAACAGGACCCTCGGTATGAGTCTCTTAACTTAACCCAAGGCTATCACTGCTATATAACTCGGTCAAGTTAACATGACACCTGGGAGGCTACTCTGTACGTCCGTATCCGAAACTTCGTGAATTTTCGGGTCTCATTTTTTAGTAAGACTGATGAAATTCTAGCAATAACATTCATTCAGTGGCTTAATATTATCAATGACAACGTTAATCTTTTAAATTCATGAAAAAAGAAAGTGTCTAAATATGCCAAAAATGATTCCGAAAATGTTAGAACTTATGGACGGATGCATACAGAATAGCCTCTCAGGTGTCATGTTAACTCGACCGGGTAGTACTATATCGGTTACAGTTTATAGTAAAACAGAGGTATTTTCCATTTAGCTTGACAAATGATAATGTTACACAAATACCTCTATTGTAGCACCTAACCTGTTCTTTGAATGTTGTGATTTGAATTTTTTTTTATCAACCTTTTTTATGTCCCACTGCTGGGCACAGGTCTCCTTCTCTCACAATTGAGAGGGATTTAGGCCATAGTCCACCACGCTGGCCAAGTGCGAATTGGTGGACGTCATGCTTTCGAGAAATTATGAATTTCTCTCAGGCATGCACGGCGATGGAGAACATCGTAATCAATTAAATATCACGATATTTTCCATCACCGTTGTTACGGACGGCGACAACTTAGGAATAAGTCGATAGTTTATAAGTTAATATTTTAACATATTAGAATAAGTTAATTAGGTAAAATGTAAATAAAAGTTCCCTAATTTACTGTAGAATAAGATAAAAACATAGGTTAAGAGCAGTGTCGCAATAGAAAGAGACAAACCTATATGATAGAAAGAGATAGGTATAGAAAGAGATAGACCTATAAGTTAGAACGAGATAGGTAGAGAGAGACAGACCTATAGGTAAGAACGGGATAGACATAGTGCCACGCGATTGGTCGGCAACTCATTGAACCCCTTGCTATTGTGACACCTCAAAATAGTACTTAAGGTGATTAGGATTGTGATTTTTTGTATTCGGATTCGGAAGAATATAAAAATAAGGAAGAAAAGTAAGGAAGAAAATTAAGAAGAAATAAACGGGAAGAAACCAAAAAGGAGTTTTCTTCACACACCCCCAATAGTTTGGTCCTTCGTCGTCGGATGGTGGAGAATCCAGGAAGAAGAAGCGCTACAAGGAATTCACAGGCGAATCTACGCTACGGGGGATTCTGAAAGGAATCTGCGCTCCGGTAGATTCAGAAGCGAATCTACGAATTCACAGGCGAATCTGCGCTACGGCGGATTCAGAAGTAAATCTACGCTCCGGGGATTCAGAAGCGAATCTGCACTCCGGTGGATTCAGAAGCGGATCCACGCTACGGCAGGTTCAGAAGAGAATCTGCAAAAAATCAATCGTCATGAATACCAGAAGCCGTCTTCGTTCCGAGTCGGGGTTCAGCGAGGCAGAAGCATCCCACATTACTAAGGGTGTATCGGGGCCGCTACTGCACCACATATACGAAGACCCACCGCAATCGCCATCGACCGCTGCAGGAGAAATACCCCAAGGGAGAAGGTTGCATCGCTCACCTCCACGGCCAGTGAGAGAAACCGCAACAGAGGCATCAACGGGGATGTCTACCATGGGGCCACCTGCACAACCGGCCATTACACCGGCAAGACGTGAAGCTACATCGCCTATACGAAGACCTACGTCACCGGCGCTTACCGCTCGCACTAACACGTCAAGAAGAAGCACCGACGCGCGGTTAAAGATGGCTCAATACGAAGCGGAAAAAGAACTCGCGGAACTGGAAGAACAACGATTGAAAATGAAAGCGAAGCTAGTTAAGTCGCGACTAGCCGCCGAGATGTCAGCGATCGAAGCCGAATCCGAATACGCAGCCAGCGCGTGTCAAGAAAGGGTACAAGACTGGGTCGACAGAAGCATCGCAGAACAACGGCCGTCAACCTCCAAATACCGAGAAGAGCCACAAGAGGACCGCCCTCCCACTAGTAAACAAGAAGGGGAGAGCTCCAAGTACCAAGGCATTCAACGACTGGCGGATGCTTTGGAGAAGATGCTTACGTCAAGACCACCGCCGCGTCAAACAGCAGAGCTTCCTATCTTCACGGGTACTATCGCCGAGTGGCTTCCATTCAAAGCCGCCATGGAAGACTCTACAAGAATCTTCAAGTTTTCGCCGACGGAAAACCTTCTACGCTTGAGAAACAGCCTCAAAGGTGAAGCAAGGGAAACAGTACTCTCACAGCTGTTCACAGCATCCAACCCAGATGTCATCATGCGCACGCTAGAATTAAAATATGGACGTCCAGATTATATCGTCGACCGGGCTATGGAAGATCTCAAGAAACTGCCGAAAATAGGAAATGCAAGTACCGACTTGTACGATTTCGCAGTCAAGGTGCAGAATATAGTCTACACAATCAAGAGCGTAGACATAAGGGGCTATCTGCAGAATCCACTATTGGTCCGCGACGTAACTGAGAAGTTGACTCCTCACCTCATCACCAAGTGGGCAGAGTTCGCTGCTGCTAACGAACACCGCATCGTCGAAGAAAGCGAGATGATCGTCCTATCAGAATTTTTACTGGCTGAAGCGGATCTAATGCTGCGATACACTCACACAACGAGACGAAGCGCTCCGGTACCCGTCAAGAAGGAAGTAGCTCCAAAGAGGGTGGCTACTAGAGGCGTGTACACCGCAGAAGAGAGCGCACAGGAAGAAAGAAGATGCTTCATGTGTCAGTCAGGAGGACACTACACTCCAGATTGCTCGAAGCTCAAAGCACTCGACATCGACGACCGTTGGAAGTGGGCTAAAGAAAACAAGATGTGCTTCAAATGTATGAAGCGGAAGCACAACCGATTTAGCTGCAAAGCTAAGGCTTGTGGAGTCCGCGGGTGCACATATCGACATCATGCAATACTTCACAAAGAAAGGGCAGCAGAGACTACGACTACGGTGAGCACTCCAGACGACTGCGAAGAAGACGAAACAGAGGCAGCGGTAATGAACGTCATAACGAAGAAGACACCTACTTCAGTGCTGCTCAAGACCTGCAAAGTAAAACTCAGCGGTCCACGGGGGGAGGTGATCACCCATGCTCTTCTGGACGAAGGATCCACGGTGACGCTAATAGATGAAGAATTAGCGAACCAACTCACCGACGGCGGATCGACACATCCTTTGAACATTAGAGGCATCAATGAACAAAGAAGAATCGACAGCAAGGCAGTCAAGATTCAAATCAGGGGTCTACGCGAACACGAAGCATACGACGTGACTGCTCGTACGATAAAAGGACTACAGCTGCATCAACAACGCGTGCCACGTGACTTAGGACGGTATGCACACTTACGGGGCGTACAAGCGAAGATCTGCGCGGGAGAAACGAAACCTCGCATACTCATAGGAGCTGACAACTGGCATCTGATAATATCAAGGCAACTACGCGCCGGCAGAAGAAACGAGCCAGCCGCATCGTGGACGAAGCTAGGATGGGTGCTACATGGATCAGTCCCAAGAAAAATGATCGTACAAGACGAAGCAGCCGTACTTCACATATGCACAAGCGACATTCAACTTCAAAAACTCGTCGAGTCACATTTCAACGTGGATTCGCTTGGTGTATCGACCAAAGAAAAGGTCAACAAGTACGAAAAGAGAGCCAACGATATTTTCGAAGCAACCGTCAAGAGGAAGAACGGATACTTCGAAGTGGGTCTACCATGGAAGACGGACTACCTAGTTTTCCCTGAGAGCTACGAATCTGCCCTGAAGAGACTACACACACTGGAGAAGAGGATGAACAAGGAGCCCGCATTCAAGAAAGAATACACAGCGCAAGTCGATAACCTGTTAGAAAAAGGCTACGCGACGCCGTGCGATGAAAGCGAGAAGAACAGCAGGATCGACAGTCAGGACCGATGGTTCACCGGACCTCCCTTCCTTCAGGCACCGGAAGATCACTGGCCTAAGGAGAGTGAAGAGAGCGTCGAGACAGATGAAATTACTTGCTACGCCGTCGAGAGAAATGACTCAGACTTCGACGAAGTACTACCCGACATCGAGAGGTTCTCCAGCTTTAAGAAATTGATAAGAACCACGGCACTAGTCCAGCTCTTCGTCGAGAAGCTGAAATCAAAGGACAAGGCTCTACATTTGGAAGTCTCACATTTAGAAGCAGCTGAGCGACGGTGGCTCCAACGATCGCAACGAGACTCCTTCGAAGAAGATTTAACGCGTCTAAAACGGAACCAACCACTGTCACGTCACAGCAAACTGAAGAAGCTCGACGTAGTCTTAAAAGACGGACTAATGAAAGCAAGAGGCAGAATAGGTGCGCTTAACTCCACGACGCATTCAAACGAGCCAGTAATACTCGACGGGCGACATCCTTTCACTCGTTTGCTTATCGAGAATTATCATCGTCAAGCAGGACACGCGAACAACGAACGAGTCGTCAACGAACTTCGCCAACGATACATAATACTGCACCTAAGACCGGCGGTTAAGAAGATAGCAAGAAACTGTCAATATTGTCGAGTATACAAGGCGACGCCGAGGACACCACCGAAAGGAGACCTGCCAAAGGAAAGACTGGACCCAGGACATCGTGCCTTCACTTACTGTGGCATAGACTATTTTGGACCTCTGACAGTTACAATCGGAAGAAGACACGAAAAAAGATGGTGCGCGTTATTCACCTGTCTCACGACGAGAGCGATTCACTTGGAAATCGTTCAGTCGCTCTCAACGGATTCGGCGATAATGGTGTTAAGAAGAATGGCTGCCAGAAGAGGATGGCCACGTGTCATATACTCCGACAACGCAACGAACTTCAGAGGAGCGGACGTCGAGCTCAGAAACACTTACAAGAACTGGATTCCTGAGCTACGGAATTACAGCCTGCAGTACAACACGGACTGGCGCTTTATACCACCAGGGGCGCCGCATATGGGGGGAGCCTGGGAGCGGCTAGTGCGGTCGGTAAAAGCGGCACTAAGCACAACGCTCAAGGAAAAGTCACCGAAAGAGGAAGTGCTGCAGACACTAATCGCCGAGGCAGAATACAGCGTGAACGCACGACCACTTACGCACGTCTCTGTGGATCCTGACGATCAAGAAGCTTTGACACCCAATCATTTTCTCATCGGTTCATCGACGGGACTACCACGAACTGGAGCATGCGAAGAAGCGGACCGTCATATCTGGAAGAAATCGCAAGCGCTAGCGGACCAGTTTTGGCAACGATGGATAAAGGAATACTTACCCACGCTCATCCCACGGGGACAAGTAAACGCCGAGGCTGCCCGACTACGAGAAGGCGATCTAGTAATAGTGGTCGACGACACGCTGCCCCGTAACACCTGGCCAAGAGGAATCATCGAGCGAGTGCATCCGGGACCGGACGGCGTCATCAGATCAGCAGATGTTCGCACCAAAGGAGGCGTGTTCCGGAGGCCTACGACAAAACTCGCCGTCCTTCAAGTAGAAGAGGCTTCGAGGAGTCTACGCCGGGGGGAGAATGTTACGGACGGCGACAACTTAGGAATAAGTCGATAGTTTATAAGTTAATATTTTAACATATTAGAATAAGTTAATTAGGTAAAATGTAAATAAAAGTTCCCTAATTTACTGTAGAATAAGATAAAAACATAGGTTAAGAGCAGTGTCGCAATAGAAAGAGACAAACCTATATGATAGAAAGAGATAGGTATAGAAAGAGATAGACCTATAAGTTAGAACGAGATAGGTAGAGAGAGACAGACCTATAGGTAAGAACGGGATAGACATAGTGCCACGCGATTGGTCGGCAACTCATTGAACCCCTTGCTATTGTGACACCTCAAAATAGTACTTAAGGTGATTAGGATTGTGATTTTTTGTATTCGGATTCGGAAGAATATAAAAATAAGGAAGAAAAGTAAGGAAGAAAATTAAGAAGAAATAAACGGGAAGAAACCAAAAAGGAGTTTTCTTCATGTGGGAGCTGACTCGGCGATAGGCTCACCGCCTCGCGCCAGCACCTCCCCCGGCCCGACAGTGACTCTCGGACACTGCACGGGTACAGACACACATGTTAGGTCCACATATTATTATTTATTAATTGTTATTGTATTCCTTCCGGCCTAACATATTTCGATGTTCGTTCCTTTCTATTGTCTATCCATATATATATTATATATTTCTCTTTTTATATATTATAGTGTGTGATTGTGATATAAATAATATATAATTCTTTCTTCTTTAGTTGTTTTAATAAACCTTTGTCCCTACACACTTGACACACAGTACACACCCGAGAGTCACTCAACAGTGGTGACCCCGCGAAGAACATCCCCGCGACGAACATCAGTGTCACCCGTACCCGTGTTCCGCATCATATCGTAGTTTCCGTATTTAGTGGTTGACCAAAAGTCCCACACCGCGCATCATGCAGCCGTCGCAACAGTTACCGTCACAAGTGCAACAAAGTAACGAATTGGCAGCAATCTCCTTAGCTTCGAGAATACCTAGTTTCTGGACGGACATGCCTCGGATGTGGTTCGTGCAATTTGAAGCCATCGTCGGTCCGCAACACCAAAGCGAAAACATCAAGTACGACCTAGTTTTATCCAAACTCGGAAGAGAAGAACTGAGCCAGATAGCAGACTTCATCGATGATCCTCCAGAGTCACAGCGATACACTATGCTGAAAAATCGTCTACTTAAAATATTCCAAGAGAGCGCCGAAGCCCAGTTCCACAAACTTGTTAAGGAAATGGACTTAGGACAACAGCGTCCATCTCAGCTCCTATCTAAAATGCGTGAGCTCGCAAAAAACACAGGTACGGCTAATGACACATTAAAAAACCTGTGGCTTGCTCGCCTGCCAGGATGGGTGCGTGCTATCTTAGCCAGTAGTAACGCAGAGACCAAGCTGGATGAACTGGCAGGCATGGCTGACAAAATCATGGACAACCTACGGAGTGGAGAAGTGGCAGCTGTCGATGCACCTTCGACATCTGTGCAGGACCAACACGTCAACGTTGAACTTTTGTCACACCTACGCAATATGGCACTGGAAATCAAAGCCCTACGCGGTGAAGTGAACAGCATCAGAGGTCGCCAGATGTACCGCAATTTTAATCGCTGGAGCCGCAACCGTTCACGTTCTGCCAGCGCCGGACGAAGGCGCCCAGGACGATCACCTCACGGCAGCACCCGATCACCTCATCGCAGTGACCGTTTATGCTGGTATCACCACAAATTTCAGGCAGAAGCCAGGAAATGCCAATCTCCTTGCGCATGGAAGCCCAATCCGGTAAACTAGGAGTGGTGCAGACTATCGCGATGGAAGACTGTACCGTGAATCTAAGTGTAAATCATCGCTTGTGTATTTTGGACTCAAAGACTGGTATGAACTTTCTCATCGATACAGGTGCTAACGTATCAGTGGTCCCCGTAAGTAAAGTGAGCCGTAAACAATGTCGTTCATGCAACTATAAACTTTATGCCGCTAATGGCACAGAAATAACTACTTATGGTGTTATTACTTTAGAGTTAAATTTAGGATTACGCCGTAGCTATAAATGGCCTTTTATTATTTGTAACGTAGACAAACCAATAATTGGTGCCGATTTTTTGAAAACACATAAGTTGATGGTAGATTTATTTAATAAGAAATTAATTGATAATGTTACTAACTTATGCTCGATAGGATCCATCATAAATTTTAATCAACCTTCAATCAAAAGCATACAGAACGATAACCCTTTTCGCGACTTATTAGAACAATTTGAAAGTATTACTAAACCTATTTCTTTTAAGGATAAAGTGACTTCACACTCTGTTAAGCATGTCATCGAGACTACAGGCCCGCCGTTACATTCTCGAGCGAGACCTCTCACACCGGACATGTATCGTAAGGTAAAAGATGAATTTCGTTTTATGCAGGAATTAGGTATTTGCAGACCATCCAGGAGTCAGTGGGCAAGTCCACTACACGTCGTCCCGAAAAAGGATGGACAAATCAGACCCTGTGGCGATTACCGTCGACTTAATTCTGTGACGAAGCCAGACCGCTATCCTGTACCACGTTTACACGATTTTACCTACGCACTTGCTGGTAAGATAATTTATTCTCGTATAGACATAAACAGAGCTTATCATTTTATTGAAGTTGCAGAGGAAGATATAGAAAAAACAGCTATCATTACTCCTTTTGGTTTATTCGAATTTCCGCGAATGACTTTCGGATTAAAAAACGCAGCACAGACATTTCAGAGATTCATGGATAACACAGTCCTCCGTGGTATCGAAAACATCGAAAATGAAACAGGTAAGTCATCTTTGTTCTGCTACATAGACGATGTTATTATAGCTTCCGAAAACGAAATAATACATAGAGAACACATTAGATTAATTTTTGAACAATTTCATACGTTAGGTATTACCATAAATTTAAGCAAATGCTTATTTGGCCAAGACAAAATTGAATTTTTAGGTTATTCAGTATCGCCAAATGGTATTCGCCCGTTACCCAGCAGAGTTAAAGCTATTTCCGAGTATCCTAAACCGGATACTATTGAACAGCTCAGACGTTTCTTAGGCATGGTTAATTTTTATAGGTTACATCTACCTGGTGCAGCAGAGTACCACGCACACCTAAATAAATTCTTACACAACTCTAAGAAAAAAGATAAAACTAAAATTGAGTGGAACGAGGAAGCCGCCACAGCATTCGAGCAGTGTAAGGTAAGCCTTCAAAGCGCCGTTACGTTGTCTCATCCAGTCTCAGGTGCTCCTTTATCCCTCATGACAGATGCATCTAACACCTGCGTTGGTGCAGTACTTCAGCAGCAAATAGAAGGGTCATGGCAACCGCTAGGATATTTTTCAAAAAAACTTTCGCCTACTCAACAGTTATATAGTACCTATGACCGTGAACTACTTGCAATTTACATGTCTATCGTACATTTTAAAAGCATGATTGAAGGGCAGCAGTTAACGATATTTACAGATCATAAACCTTTAACATTCGCATTATCAAAAATCGGTTCAGAAAAAGAAACACCTAGAAGAATTAGACAAATTATGTACATTAGTGAATTTACTAGCGATATTAGGTATGTTAGTGGTAGTAAAAATCCCGTAGCCGACGCGTTATCGCGTGTTGAGACTATTTTTTGCCCAACAGTCATAGATTACGACGAACTGGCCGCAGCGCAGGAAACCGATGATCACATTTCACGATTCAGCAATGGTACGAGTAGCATGGGAAGTGTACAATTAAAACAAGTACAGTTACCCAACATAAGCAAAAGTATATATTGCGATATTTCAAATAACAATGTAAGACCCTATGTTCCAGAAAGGTTTAGAAAATTAATTTTTGAATCAGTTCATAATATTAGTCATCCAGGTACCAAAGCAACTCAAAACATGATTTGTAAACGTTTCTTTTGGCCTAGTATTAATAAAGATGTAAGAAAATGGACTAGATCTTGTTTAAATTGTCAAAAAGTCAAAGTTAATCGTCATACAATTTCTGGATTAGGTAATTTTCAGCCCAGCAATCGTTTTGAACACATACACGTTGACATCGTGGGTCCATTACCAACTACGAGACATGGTAATAGGTATTGCATCACCATCATAGATCGATTCACACATTGGCCTGAAGCAGTAGCAACACCTGACGTCACAGCGGAGACCGTAGCCAGAGCTATCTACGAGAATTGGATATGCCGTTTCGGATGTCCTAACCGCCTCACTAGCGATCAAGGTAGGCAATTTGAAAGTGAACTTTTTAACAATTTATTAAAGTTATTAGGAATTCAAAGAATACGGACCACGCCATATCATCCGCAAAGTAACGGTAAGATAGAAAGAAGGCACCGTTGTCTTAAAGTAGCTTTATCTTGTAGGTTAACTGAACAATCTTCATGGGATGAAGAATTATCAACTGTTTTATTAGGTCTTCGTGCAGCAACGCGTTCCGATACTTCTCTCAGTGCAGCAGAGTTAGTCTTAGGACAGTCTTTACGACTGCCCGGCGATTTCTACAACGAGGTAAGTCCAACGCCTATTGATCAATATACATATGTTGAAAAGTTACGCAACATCGTTCATAATCTTCGTCCTAAGTTACGAAATGATAATAACTCTAAAAAATTTTTCGTTCATAAAAATCTCACTACTTGTAGTCATGTTTTTATTCGTAACGACATGGTTAAAAAATCATTAACACCTACATATGATGGACCTTATCGTGTTATAAGTAGAACGCCTAAAGTGTATAAAGTGCAATTGCCTAATAGACAAATCGATATTTCTATAGATAGGCTAAAACCAGCATATTTGTTAAATGAAAGTAGCATTTGTAACAATTCTGACAAACTTTTAAATCATGCAGACAAAATTATACCTTATGTACCTTGTAACAATAGTGAAAATCAAAGTAAACATCAATCATTTTCTAACACTTATGTTACACGTAGCGGTAGAACTGTTAAGCCTACTGTGCGTTTTCTAAATAGTTATTAAAATAAACATAATTTTAATTTAATGCTTATACACCACACCTGGTAGCAATGTAATGTAGGTTACGAAAACAAGTATTTCTTGCAACTAATCATTTTTTTCAGATAAATATAACATAGCTTAAGATCATGATCATTCATTATAAATTTTTTCATTGAAATTGTTTGATACATACGTAATACTTCGTATAGTTGATCATTGTTAATCAGTTTAATAGACGCTATATGTCAATTATCGTTTTCAAAATGGGAAAAGCGCAATCCAAGAATTCTGAAGTTATTATTGCCCAAAATGGAGCGAGTAACTCAGCCAGTACAACAGCAGTTGAAAAGAAGGTAGACATCATTCACACCTTGGTGCTTATATTAATTGTACTCTTCATATCCATTTGTTTTTGTGTAATTATTAGAAAAGGTGGAAGAATAATGAAAAATAAATTAATAAAAAACGTTGTGTCCACAATGGAAAAAGGACGCGCTGGTGAAGTTTCTCAGGGTAACCCACAACCTACTGTAGCTCATGTTTATTAAAAATGCATATTTTTACATTATTTGAATAATTTGTTACAATAAAACAATTTTTGTGTTTATAAAAAAACTTTAATGTTATTTTTCCAAATTAATTTTTATCTGTATAAACTTTATATCCAGTGATTATACAACTTACTTATATCCATAATAAATGTATGTAAAATCTTTCTTAAAAAAAATATTAAACATTACATTAGAATATTTATAAGTGTTAAATTCAATTCAGCATAAGTGTAAGCTCGCCTTTATATTCAATGTAAACCATTTGCTCAATCCGCATTGTTGTTATGACTTCTACAGTTTCGCCGTATCAACATTTTTGTACAATGTGTACCTAATGTGTGTGCCTTATAAGTTTCTTTAATTTTAATTGAATGATAGAGTAACCATAACTTTTGTTCTTTTGAGTCAGTCCAAAAAATTTTTTTTAAAAAAAGGGGGGAATATTGTGGGAGCTGACTCGGCGATAGGCTCACCGCCTCGCGCCAGCACCTCCCCCGGCCCGACAGTGACTCTCGGACACTGCACGGGTACAGACACACATGTTAGGTCCACATATTATTATTTATTAATTGTTATTGTATTCCTTCCGGCCTAACATATTTCGATGTTCGTTCCTTTCTATTGTCTATCCATATATATATTATATATTTCTCTTTTTATATATTATAGTGTGTGATTGTGATATAAATAATATATAATTCTTTCTTCTTTAGTTGTTTTAATAAACCTTTGTCCCTACACACTTGACACACAGTACACACCCGAGAGTCACTCAACACTTCACACACCCCCAATAACCGTGGAGCAGCGATAAATTCGTACATTTAAATTTCTTTGTCAGAGGTGCGAGCCGAGGATTTGAACCTGGGATCGGTCGCGTCGAAGACCGCGGTTTTTTACCAATCGGCCATCGCTGCGCTGATTTGAAAATAATGTAACAAAAATGTACTTATAGCGTACGATAGATTGGAATTCTTTTTTCATATCAATTAAATATCGAGGAAGAAAGTTAACGCTTGTTGCTCAAACTATTATAACTAGTGAAATTACATCCGGTTTTCGTGTTTGTTTTGTATACGACTGCTTTAAAAAGAGCTTTTAGCTATCAATGACATCAATAAAAACCGGCTGAATGCTAGTTAGACTCGCGCATGAGTACCTTATCTATAAAAAAACCGGTCAAGAGCGAGTCCGACTCGCGCACCGAGGGTTCCGTAAAATATTTTTAAAATATGATATCGGTTTTCGCATTTATTCCTTTATCTGTGCTATAAGACGTTGCTTCGTACCAAATTTCAAGATTTTGAGTTCACGGGAAGTACCCTGTAGGTTTTAATAAAATTCCCTTGCGGGTGTCGAAAATTTGCGGAAACTAAAGCGTAAACGGCTGTATCTTTTGATTGCGCTGGCTTAGAAGTTTTTTCACAGCTACCCCTAAGAGCCTGAGTATTTGATATAAATTCCAGCTTGATATCTCCACGCGTTCCTGAGAAAAAGGGTTTTGATAGACAGACAGACGGACGGACAACAAAGTGATCCTATAGGAGTTCCGTTTTATCCTATCTACACTGATGCTTTGGCGCGGGTAGATTTTGCTTAGCAAAAAAATTCTAAATCTATGCGGTAGATCGACGTATTTGCCACGTAGCAAACCAGGTTAGTAGTTACATTAGTAATTACAACTATAATAACTATTTGGCATTATTGAAATAGCAATTCTTGTTCTTTTATTGTGTCGTATCCAGATAGTGACTCTGAAGTGCTGTGTCGTGATAGTAAACGCCGGCCAGCATGATCATATTATTACTGAAATGATCAGTCATATAGTGGAATAAAACTTATGGAAATACTGTATTTTAACTGAAAAGTCTCATGTGTAAATCAGCGAAATCGGAAAAAATTTCGTATATTAAATTTTAATGAAAATAAAGTTCTTATTATAATTACAGTAATAATCGTTTAAATACTACTAATAATAATATTATTAGTAATATTACTAATTGGCTGCAACCCTTTTTGCGTCCTACTGCTGGGCACGGGTCTCTCTCTATTATTGGGGAGGCCTGGAGCTTATACTCCACCGCGCTGCCCCAATGCGGGTTGGTGGAGATGCGGGTTAGTGGCCAACCCGCTGTCGGATGTTTTCAAACCGCCTATAAGACCTCCGACAAGGTTTAACGACTGCTATCTATCGATAACGGTCACCCATCAAATAACCGACCGCGCCCGTTTGGCTTAGTTGCATAGATCGTTTGCGTTCTACGCTAACCGCCGGGCCATGCGCGCTTCACCAATTATAATATTATTTTTATTATAAAGTAAAATATATATATTTTTTTTTTACTTTCTCCCAACTACTAAACGACCGATATTGAGACTTTTCGAGATAACGAGGGCTGATTTTAACCCTTCCAATTTTCTGCCCCTGAATGTTTAAATATTTCACATAAAACGAAATCGCCTTTCATATGAGTAGAAATATAATGTTTTATGTGTTTTTAATTGCAGTTAGAATTACAGTTTTAATTAATTTGGATCTCTAAATGTTAAAAGTTACGTATTATTCATTTATTACATTTAATTTGTCCCATTCGGTGTCGAGACCCTTGGTCCGTGGGGTCCTAGCGCTTTAAGGCTTTTTAAAGAAATAACAAAAAGGTTAGTCGACGTCACAGGAGACCGAAGAGCTGGCAGCTACCTCGGACAAAGAATTAGCCTAGCTATTCAAAGGGGGAACGCTGCCAGTATCTTCGGAACCTTGCCTAAAGGGACTCCTTTTAATACTATATTTTAATTATTATATTTTTTTAAGGTTTTCTTTTTTCTTATGTGTATATATTAATATAGTATAATATTATGTTTATGTTTAAGTTGATTAATGTTGAAAATAAAGTATATTACATTTAATTACATAAATTTAGTAATTATTAAAAGTATTAGAAATTAAAAGTATTAGTATTCTACCGCACGCACTAAACTTGTGAATTTTTTATATTTTTTATTTATTTACTCTTTATTGGCCAAATTTCATAAATTTGAACAAAAGGCGAGCTTAATGCCAGAATGGCATTTTCTACCAGCTAATCTTCAGGAAGTGCAGAAATATATAAAAGCGGCAACAAGAATAAAGAGAATAATTATTATTGTAAAAGAGAAAAGAAAAATTTTTTTAAGAGTTTGGATAAATAGAAACATATACACGATAAAAATACGAATTTTCGAATAACTCTGTTACTAAAAAGAATAACGTTACATCTGGAGATATTTAAACATACAAATTTATAATAATTTAAATAACTCAACAATACTCAACATGTTATTTTAATACTGCCAACTATTTCAAGAAATAAACGAATGTTATCTACGATTTTAAAAATTTGGCGTTTTGCTCATGCTTTTGCTCAGGGTCATATTTTTTTCAAGCTGGGTACCCCATATTTTAAAACAGGACTGAAGTTTTTCTCCGTCTGCTCTTTTCTTCAGCTCAGCATTGCCTAAGCGCACCCAGAGCAGACAGATCAAAAAAAACGTTCAATAAGAGTTTGTAAATGAACCGTACAGTGAATAATGAATATTTCATTTCATTTCATATCTAGGTTATTCTTTATATGGAGGTTTCTTTTTTGTTTGGGAGATCTTTTGAGATTCTTGAATCGCTGAATCTGGACTTTGATCCAGGGGGGGGGGGCAGCTGCCCTTGCCCAGCTTGCCCTCCTCTGGGTACGCCCATACATAAGGGTATTTTACTTTACATGTAAAAAAATCTAACAAGTGAAGTAAAAATAAAAATTATATTATCCAGCGTTTTCTTCAAATTACGCCTGAAAATTAAAAAAAATATTAAATTAAAATGCAGTTTTAGGTTCCTTATCGCTTGAATCAAGATATTTTATTTTACTTTCCAAAAATGAATGGCACACCCTATTGGTAAGGCCTGGAGCTTACTGCTCCACGCTGCTCCCGTGCAGTCCGCATTGTTGGAAGCCTTTCATCGCAAACCCATCCAGTTTGGTCTCGTTAGTTCTTCAACAACCTGCATGGGAGCAGCGTGTGGAGTAAGCTCCAGGCCTCCCCAATAATGGAGAAAGACCCTTGCCCAGCAGTGAGACACAAAAAGGGTTGCAGCCAGACAGCCAGATTCGTTCTGTACACGACACACACAACAGCAGTATAATTCAAACGAGTCTTTACGTTTCTAACTAATATAATTGTTTATAATATTTTACTTATACTGGACTAGCTTTTAACCGCGGTTTCGCCCGCGTGGACCCGTTTTATAGGTGCCGTAGGATAAAAACCATCCTATGTCCTTTCCCAAGGTCCACTCTATCTGTGTTCCAAATTTCATTAAAAAGTGGTTCAGTAGTTTAAGCGAGAAAGCGTAGAAGACAAACAGACAGACATACAGACAGAGTTACTTTCGAATTTATAATGGCTGCAACCCTTTTTGCGTCCCACTGCTGGGCATGGGTCTCTCCCCATTATTGGTGAGGCCTGGAGCTTACTCCACCACGCTGCTCCAATGCGGGTTGGTGGAGATGCGGGTTAGTGGCCAACCCGCTGTCGGATGTTTTCAAACCGCCCATAAGGACTCCGACAAGGTTTAACGACTGTTATCCATCGACAACAACCGGGACCGACAGCTTAACGTGCCCTCCGAAGCACGGAAACGCGCATGAAATTTTTTTTGCCACTAGCGGTCACCCATCTCACACCCGACCGCGCCCGTTTTGCTGTTGCATAGATCGTTTGCGTTCTACGCTAACCGCCGGGCCATGAGCGCTTCTAAATTTTTTTTGAATTTATAATATAAGTAGGAATTATGCGGGATTTTTCCATTCTTAAACGCGGCCTGTGTGTCAAGATCTCGAATCGTTACTATTATCGTTATACAATGCACTTGCATTCAATGGCGCGAAATAGGGATGTGACCCCATTCCTTAAGGATAGCAAGGTCGGTAGGGAACGTAGCGCCTCGGAATTAAGAATAGAGCTACGGTATCCCCTGCCTGCTCGTAAGAGGCGACTAAAAGGGGGCTTCCGGGATTGTGGACGGGGTGAGTGGGAGCTTGATCCGTCCAGCCAGCAGCCCCGGGATGGATGTGGTGTGTACGTGGCCGCATGCCGCCGTAAATGCTTATGGAAGCTGCAGGAGAGCATATCTGCTCTCCCGAAGATGGGCCCATTCTGGGCGCCGCGCGTGAAGGTCACCGGTGCGTTCCACTGGAGATCCCGGTGTGCTCCACAAGCGCAGAGGCAGGCCACCAAGGGGGTTTCTGAGCGGTCAAATCCCACATAACCCGGTATCCTCTCCCAAGGTGCCAGGTACCTTATGAAGGTTTCCTCCCCGATACCAAAAAAAAGGTACTAATAATTATTGTAATGAGACTTCACGGTTGGTGAAGATACGGTTTAGTGCCCAACCTGCTGTTGAATTGTTTTCTAGCCGCCTATAAGGCCTTCGACAAGGTTTAACGATTACCGTCTATCGACAACAACTGGGACTAACCGACCAAAAGTAAAGTGCCCTCCAAAGCACGGATTTTTTTTTCAATTATGGCATCGCAAGCTCTGTGCATACTGCCAGCGTCAAGTATAATTTTTGCATAAATTTTTTGCCAGTTTCAATGAAACTAGACGAAGTAATAACAAAGTCAGTAAGTAAGTCGTTAGTAATCAGTAATTCTAGTCAGTCCAACATTCAAGTAAAGCGATGGCTACTTTACTAGAACGTGTACGATGGAATTTTGGAGGCAAGCAGAAAAAACATATTTTAGCACTGTTATTCTATTTCACAAACACTCGTGCACTGCAATTAACCTATATCAAACAAAATGCCATCAACTTTATCCGATATAACTCAAAAATACACAAAGAAAATGAAAATAAAACAAGAGCACAATATGTCTTTTTCGACTTCCCGCCAAAACTCCCACGGAAATTTTGATACCGGTTGATAAGCGGTTGCCCAGCCGTGGTCGAGTGTGAGAGTCACAGGAGTAGATGTCGACCACGTCCGTGTTTTTAACTGCTTTAACAATTACTTGCGTTCTTCATTAGCCCCAGAGCTATGAGAGTCCTACAGCCGTTGGCAGTTGACGAACATTAAATTACCATTATGTTGACTGAGTTTAAGATACTGTTATTAATGTTGCATGTGATAAACCTCTGTTATATCTACGTCGTTTAACTGTTACGTGTAATAGATAAGTTTGGCGTCCGCCTTTGTTGGCGTGGTGGGCCAGTAAGTAAGCGTGATAGAGCCACAAAAATAAATTTGATTATATGAGAATATTATGAGAAGTGAAGAATCTGTTCGCTTATTGCTTTCAGAAGGAAGTCTTCTTATATTTACTGGTATAATATATTCCATCAGAAAACTTTCCAAGTAAAATGTCCGTTCATAGAATTAGATTCTATTTTTGCTACAGACTCTTTTCTACTCGTACATACATTTCGAAATGTATGAACTATTATAGGTTAAGTTATTTACTTTCCTCCATCTGTTGTTTTGTTTATACCACAAATCGGTACATGGCGCTTAGAGTAACCTCTGCGTACTTTATGAGAGTAGTAATCTATGGTTCGAATATTACTTAAAAAAAATAGAAATGGTATTACATAGTTTAACTACCTTTTATTAAAACAGATAGCAAAACAGTTCGTAGTTTAGGTCATAGTAAAAAATAGTAGACGCATACTAAATAAATAATGTAGTTTAAAAAACTAAAAAACACGCTTTTGTGAAAATACGAACTAAAAAGTAAAAAATAAGAAGAAAATGATTTTTCTTTAAAAATAAAGCGTGGGGTGCATGGTGTCAATAGTATCTTAAAAACCACCCCACGCTTTATTTTTACAGTAAAATACATTTTCTTCTTATTTTTTACTTTTTAGTTCGTATTTTCACAAAAGCGTGTTTTTAGTTTTTTAAAATACATTATTTATTTTTAATTTTTTAGTTGGATTTTTATTCTCATATTATTGCATTGTCATCGGCCCTTGACCAATGCAAATTTTCATGTTAATCAGACGCTTAGAAGTAGGTGAAAATGAAGTTAAAAGATTCCATTACATACATACATAGATACAGGTCAAGCTAATATAAGCGTATTAAAAATAGACAAAGATAAGTCACTGTTTCTGTGGCCCTCCATTCCGAGCGTCGGCGACCGGAGAAATGCATTAGCGGATACTGCGCTAAACGTTTTATCTTGTGCCGAGAAACTGCAACGGACTTCAGAGTTACACGATATCACTAAAAGCTGTTTAATTTGTAAAGGACGATACATTGAAGGAAAAAAATAACCCTACACTGGGACGCTAATTTTAACGATTTTACCTAAAAACGTAGAGTTTTATTAATAGGTATTACGATGTCTGCATTTTGACGTGATAACGTCTTTAAAATCGTTTTAGTCGGGTGACATGTTCAGAAACTTGTGTCACACCAAAACCTCATGAGCGCGATCGCAGGTATAACGAGAGAGAGACGGACCGATCTCCCGTCTCATCTCGAGCGCTGCCAGTCATTCCGTAAAACTTGTCACCTTTTGCTTGTCACGCGGAATCCTCACGAGCGGAGGCTGGCATAGCGTTCGAGTGAGTGGACCGATCTTCCGTCTCTCTCACTCTAGCGGCATACAAACGAATCGAGATTTTCTCGTGCGGACGTTATCACGTAAACATCTCGATCGTAAACCTACTTTACAAACAATTTGCCGTTTTTTTTTCAACCTTTTTTACGTCCTACTGCTGGGCACTGTCTCTTTCTTATATGTGAGGGGATTTCGGCCATTGTCCACCACGCTGGCCAAGTGCGGATTGGTGGACGGACGTCATGCTTTCGAGAAATTACGAATTTCTCAAAGGCATGCTCGGCGATGGAGAAAAACGTAATCAATTAAATATAACGATATTTTTCATCACCGTGAAGCAGCGATAAATGCGCACATTACAAATTTCTTTGTCAGAGGTGCACACCGAGGATTTGAACCCAGGATCGGTCGTGTCGAAGACTGCGCTTTTTTACCACCCGGCCATAGCTATTATGAAACTTTAAGTTTACACGAGAAATTTTGGATAAAATTATGTAGTGTCATGGCAGTATTTTTTATGTGGGATTTGACCGCACTAAAACCCCCTCGGTGGCCTGCCTCTACGTTTGTGAGGACTCCGGGATCTCCATAGGAACGCACCGGTGTCCTCCACGCGCGGCGCCCCATAACGGGCCCATCTTCGGGAGAGCAGATGTGCTCTCCTGCACCTTCAGGTGTTCACGGCGGCATGCGGCCACGCATACACCGCCGTCCTTCCCGGGGCTGCTGGCTGGACGGGTCAAGCTCCCACTCTCACCGTCCGCATCCCCGGAAGCCCCCTTTTAGTCGCCTCTTACGATCAGGCAGGGGATACCGTAGCTCTATTCTTAATCCCGAAGCTACAGGGACTATGTTTTTTTAACCTATACTGTCCCACTGCTGAGCAAAGTCTCCCCCATGATTTTCAACTCCTGTCGGTTGCCTGCAAACTCCCACCAATTCTCCCGAAACGCATCAAAATCGTCACGCCAGCGCTTCCTTGGTCTTCCACGGCTTCTTTGTCCATTTGCCGGCGTCCATTGAGTGACCATGGCTGCCCACCTATCCGGGTGCATACGACTGACATGACCCGCCCATACCCATTTTAATCTGGCAGTCTTGTCCCCAACGTCCATGATCCCGGTTCTTGCGCGTATCCGAAATTATGATTTAAAACATAATATTCCCTGAGTACCTCATTAAATTACATACATACCACCAACACGTGACATATTATCATCCATTATGTTACATTCCGGGCGACAGTACTCGTAATTTCATCGAACTACTTTTGTAATGAAAATTAGGCTTAAGAGGAAAAGCTACCGCAGTATTTTCATACAAATGTATTCTCCTATTTTCTCCCTGGATAATTCTTTTAAAGGAATGATTTTTTGTGACAATATTTAAGTCTGCTATAGCTATGCCCCTATGTTTTGATTTTTTCAATCAAATAATTAGATCAGAAAATATGACTCTTCAAAAAACTCATCATTCAAGTTTCTGTATCCATAGCGCCACACGGGTCGTCAATTAATGTTATGCTTATTATTTATTTTATGCTAATTTTATGTTAATTATTTAGTGTAAATGAGTAATAATTTTAATAATCCTGTCCTAAATTATCATTTCCCTCCCAGAACGTCTGTATGGCTTAAACTTTAAACAGTTTAAAAAAGATTTATTAGACTTTTTACAACAAAAACAATATGATGACTTAAAATACTTTTTAGTGATACATTCAAATAATCTACTATAATATGTAATAATCTACTATAAAATTGTAATTTAATATTTGTAATTCAATTTTAATTTAATTTTATATGTAACAATACAATTGAACTGCTATTAGATTTATATTTTTTGACATAATATTAGACATTTTTATCTTGAAAATTATTGTAATACCTATTTATATAAAATTTGATAAATTAATACGCTCTTAATGTGGCATAAAATATTTATACACTGGTGTATCCAGTAAAGTATGTCGGTTAACCTTGTTTATAACACCAAATATGTACGCATGCTTCAACAAATAAATCAATTCATTCATTCATTCATTCATTCATTCATTCATTTTAATTTCCTTTGTCCCCAGCTTCGTCAATATCGGAAGGTGCCCGGGACGCGTCCTGCCCTCGAATCTGTGGGCCAACGTTGCAGGGCGAGCCGGTGTGTGCCACAGATGGCTACATCTACCCCTCGCTTTGCGAGATGAGGAAGAAAACTTGTGGGAAAGGTAAGACACGTTAGCACGTTCCACTAAAGATACGTTAGCACGTTCTACTAAAGAAAGATTGATCACGAAAATTGATCACGAATCAAGTACTGAGGCAGGTTACCGAAGGGATTTAGGCACAGAACATATGAAAAGAGTAGAATGAAAATGTGGGCTGGCCAGACGCGCCAAAATCTCTACAGAAACACGCGATCGTGCTACGATATGCATATCGTGCGTACGCATGCGTGCTTGTGTGCGTGCTTGGGTGTGATTCGTTCATTTGAAATCGCGTGATTGTGCGGCGCTGATTGGCTAGATTTGAAATTGCAAATATGTGCGTAAGCTTTGTATTTATTTAAGTACAGATGTAATGGAGGTGAAAGGTGGGGCTTGATCGGCGACACCAGTCTTCATACGAACGGCGCATTATTGCCGTTCTACCTCTCTTAATAATGTTCTGTGGATTTAGGTGTCGGTGCATAACTAGACACGCAGCAGCGTGTCAAGCCAAGTTCAAGCAAAGGAACAGCGCAAAGTGTAATATTACACGAGCCACTTGGTGCTATTGACCTTTCTATAACTCAAAACCTATTTAACGTAAACACATAAAACTACGTGTGTTTAATTATATCCATAAGGACATCTGGAAGCCCAAATGTCATGAAGCTAGCTCAAACGGTTATATAGATATGATGGTCAAGAAGTCGTAAATTTTAGCACTGACTGACTGACACAACCTAAACCTAACCTACTTGCAGATGACCTAGAAGGATGCAATTTGGAATCCAGCTCGGTAACTGTGTGTAAGCGTAGGAAAAAATCTAAAAATAAAAAAGTAAAAAATAGGGGGTCCCCATACAAAAAAAATGCCTTTAGGCTACCGTCAGACATGGACATGGACATTAGTCCAAGTCACCAATTTTGAATAAGGTGCAGAGTTTGTAAAAGTAGGGCTTGCAAAGTTTCTAATTCAGAGTCGTAGAGCCTAAACAACTAAGTGAAATTTCGGCACAGCGTTTTTATTAAGACGTAGGCCTTTTAGACCCGCCAAGGAAAGAGTTTTTTGATGTTCCACCTAATGGGATTGTAAAATTAATAATAATAATAAAAAAATCTTTATTATCCACAAAGCATTACAAACTGTACTTAGTCTTGTAACATACTATTACTGTGTGAAACATTGTCTACCGCGCTAGGTGTTAGCCTGTTGCTAGTCCCTGTAGCTTCGGGATTAAGAATAGAGCTACGATATCCCCTGCCTGATCGTAAGAGGCGACTAAAAGGGGACTTCCGGGGTTGCGGATGGGGAGAGTCGGAGCTCGATCCGTCCAGCCAGCAGCCCCGGGAAGGACAGCGATGTGTGCGTGTGGCCGCATGCCGCCGTAAACATCGGAAGGTGCAGGAGAGCACATCTAACCTCCGAAGATGGGCCCATTCTGGGCTCCGCGCGTGGAGGACACCGGTGCGTTCCTTAGGAGATCCCGGAGTCCTCCCCAAGTGCAGAGGCTGGCCACCGAGGGGGTTTTAGTGCGGTCAAATCCCACATAACCCGGTATCCTCTCCCTAGGTGCCGGGTACCTTTTGAAGGTTCCCCCCCCCCCCCCCCCCGACACCAAAAAAAAAAGGTGTTAGCCTGTGTCATTCAATTTGAATCAAGGCAGAGTTTTTGCGTACCATTGCCTGGACACGGGTCCTAATCATTAACTGGGGAGACAATGCTTAACCCCGATGACGACATCACTGTAGAGCAGCCTTTCGTAGTAGAAAATATTGTATTTCCAATAATATTATACACATTATAAAACCTCCTTTTTAAAAGTTAAAATGTAATTAATTCCGTTTCAGGTGTCCGACTAGCGCAAGACCAGGGGTCCTGCTCGCGGGCCCAGGGTTCAAAGTGCGAGCACCGGTGCACCTCAGAACGGGACCCCGTCTGCGGGACCAACGGTCGCACTTACCTGAACAGATGTATGTTGCAGGTTGAGATCTGCAGGTGAGGATAACGCTGAACATTGATAGTTTCTATTAAATGTAAGGAGTACCAAACGTGCATGCATGAACAATGGACATCAGCCTCATGCTTACTTGAGCTCGTATGTGCTCAAGTAAGCATGAGGCTTGTCTGAAGTTTTACACAGCTGCACTGCTACTACGGAAGCTGATCGTTCCAATCAGTGGCGGATTTTCCGCCAGCAGGCTATTCAATTTTTGCACCTCCCCAACCCATACTAACCTCTGAACAATCAGTGGCGGATTTGTCGCCAGTAGGCTATTCAATTTTTGCACCTCCCCAACCCATACTGACCTCTGAACAATCAGTGGCGGATTTGCTGCCAGTAGGCTATTCAATTTTTGCACCTCCCCAACCCATACTGAACTCTGAACAATCAGTGGCGGAGTTGCCGCCACTAGGCTATTCAATTTTTGCACCTCCCCAACCCATACTGAACTCTGAACAATCAGTGGCGGAGTTGCCGCCACTAGGCTATTCAATTTTTGCACCTCCCCAACCCATACTGAACTCTGAACAATCAGTGGCGGAGTTGCCGCCACTAGGCTATTCAATTTTTGCACCTCCCCAAACCATACTGACCTCTGAACAATCAGGGGCGATTTGCCACCAGTAGGCTATTAAATTTTTGCACCTCTCCAACCCATACTGACCTCTGAACAGCGAGCATCCCTGAACAATCAGTGGCGGATTTGACGCCAGTAGGCTATTCAATTTTTGCACCTCTCCAACCCATACTGACCTCTGAACAATCAGTGGCGGATTTGCCGCCAGTACTCTTTGCACTAACCTCTGAAGTTCGATTCCCTAAAAAACTAGTAAGCTTTAATAAATTCAAATTGAAAGTGTTTTTATCAGTCAGGTTGTCCTTTAATTTAGTGAAACAAAAAAATTTTTGTCCAAATTTGTCGCCCCCAAAAACTGCCACCTTAGCCTCAGCCTACTCAGCTTTTTGGTAAATCCAGCACTGGTTCCAATATTTAGGATCCTGTTATTATAAAATAGTTGCCTGCATCTTGACTATTCTTGACCTCGCACTGCAGTATAAACTTAAATGTGAAGGATTTCCAACTCTCAGCTTCCAGTTTACAGTACAGGTTATCTTTTATCTAAGAAAAAGCTTTAAGTAAAGAAACCACGATATCACTCAGCATAAGACTAGGCGCGCTGCTTAGTTCGTATTTATGTTTTTTTCTCTTAGAGATTAAAGATCGTTAAGACGCGCATCGTAGATCCTCGTTTCACAAGAAATAGAGAAAATTGTTCAAACGCATATTATCATGTCTAAAAAATCCGTAAATTCTTAGACAGCATAGTGTAATATGGCGTATATGTGACCTATGCTGTGCCATTAAGACATGTGAAGTAAAACTGTCTTTAAAAATTGCAAATGGACAGTGAAATTAAAAAAAATATAATTTTGAATTAAATTTATTTTAATTAATCGGAGTTTCACGCGCCTAAAAAATCATTGAATTGCTGATGCCACAATATTTTCTCCTACCGTCACCTGCCAAAAGATGTTCATTCACACTTTAATTTAAAAAAAAATTGTGTTTCCTTGCAGAGTCGGCATAGGTCTCTCCCATCTGGGCGCTTGCAACAATATGAGCGCTCATCGCGAGAACTGCCCCGTGGACTGCTCCCAGGCGCCCCTGGACGGACCCATCTGCGGGTCTGATGGCAACGTTTACAAGAGCACCTGTCAGATGAAGTTGCTCACTTGCGGGTAAGTTGGTTGTTAAATATAATAGCAGAGTGAACACGTTTACTTCCAACGTCTTCAGGAAATCTTTGGCTTTCGTTACATCAGAAGTACAACAAAGAGCTTAAAACCTTAAGCTGGTGTAGGCTGCAACCCTTTTTACGTCCCACTACTGGGCACGGGTCTCTCCCCATTATTGGGGAGGCCTGGAGCTTATTCCACCAAGCTGCTCCAATGCGGGTTGGTGGAGCTGGTGTAGAACGCAAGCAATTTACAGAGCTAAACGAAACAGATTTCGCTGGCTTTAGTTGGTGGCTACGAATAGACAGCAGCTGTTATCAGATGTATGTACTATGTGCGGTTTGAATATAGCGATATGTTATATAGCATAGCGAGTGAAAAAAACGTGATCATAAGTAAAAGCCGTAGTTTAAATGCATGTGAAGTGGCAGTCATGGTTGTATTATAGAAAGTAGACGTCAAATGAATGTACTTATGGGCGGTTTGATAATATATGACTGCGGGTTAGTCAATAGCCCGTATCTGCAAAACGCATGAACGAATCAAATCGAAAGTGGAGAATATTGTCCGTCTCCATAGCAAAAGTTTTGATGTTCAGCTACGGACTGTAAATGGGGCACCCTTAAGACGGTGCGTCATACGTAATTTAAAAAAAAACAGTTTTTAAATCTAAAAAAGTCATATCACTCTTTCAGGCAAGGCGTGGTCCGCACCAGCAAGAAGCACTGCCAGACGACGCGCCACTGCCGCGAGTCCTGCTGGCGGGTGGCCCGGCCTACTTGCGGCTCTGATGGGAAGTTGTACGCGAACGCTTGCAGGATGAAGGCTACCAACTGCGGGTAAAAACCTTTCAATAAAACCGATAAAGTTCCTTGCATACCTAAAAACCTTTTATGTATCGGGTTGGGAGAAACGCAATCTCCCTGGATATCCTTTGAAAGAGATAACAGTTTATGTAGGACTAGAACTTCAAACGCCCTCGTTAACGAAGGGAAACTTTCAAAAGTTACTTAGATACAAATAACAGCCTAGGTTATATATGACTCCCCTGGAGTTGCCCGTGTTCATAGGCGACGGTGATTGCTTAACACCACGTGGCCCGCCTTTTTGTTCGGTTTATTTGTAAAAAAAATATAGGACTTAAAACTCCTCTTGGTGGCCTTTCTGAGTACTGACGGAGGAACTCTAGATTTGCAGTGGTATATCACCGGCATGTCCTTCTTTGCGCAGTACCCAACTTGGTTTCATCCTGTCGATACGAGCGGGCTTCATACCGTCCGGTTTATACCACCGTAAGTAAGGATATTTTGATATTTTGTATCAGGAAGCAACGTTGACATGTCACATGAAAGGTTCTCGTGATCTTCAATGCTCCGCTTTTTTGTTTCAGAAAACACGTTTTCGAAGTGCCAATGGCGTTCTGCGTTTCCCAAGAGCGGACCTCCGGCGGTGAAGCCTGTCCCACCGACTGTTCTGGTCAGAAAGAAAAGCTGGTCTGTGGCTCCGATGAGAACATTTACAGGAACGAATGTGAGATGAAGATGCTTAACTGTGGGTAAGAAAACAATTTCTTCTTTAAAATGTTTCTACAATTGTTGGATTACATTGAAAAAGTAATAGAGAGAAGATGGTTTAACACTGCTAAAACAAAACAGAAATATGAACACACACAGAAATATAAAGTACCTATATTTGTATCCTAAGAACGTGTTGTTTGTATAGTCATTCGGGTCACCCGCATCACCAATTTCAAACGACTTTCATGCTCAGATAGAATAAAACTTATGATCATATTACAATATTAAACATATTTAAAATTCGATCTTACAATTGCGCTGGAAAGAGTTCGTTTTATGTCCCACTGCTGGGCACAGGTCTCCTCTCACAAATGAGAGGGATTTAAGCAATGAGGGACTGGATTGAAGGACCAGGGCACAGCCACTCCAAAGCTCTGATACGAGGATATGATCGGAGTTATGCTGAAGAGCTATTAAAGCTCAACAGAACAAATATCCGCACGGTAACCAGAGTCCTTACTGGACACTGTAAGCTCGGAAGACATATGTCGCTTTTAGGACTAAGTCCAACCGACACGTGCAGATAATGTGGGGAGGAGAGCGAGACACCACGCCTCCTCCTTTTAAATTGTGGTGCGCTAAACCACAAGCGTAGCATTCATCTTGGGATGCACGTGTTGCTGCCAGATGAAGTCAAACAAATCACCGTCCATAAAATCCTAGCCTTTATCAAGGCTATCGGGTTGGACGGTGATCTGTAATCTGGCTACGGGTACAAACAATCTTTATAGGTTGAAGTACCCTGGGCTGATACAGCCCGAGCCACTTTATTCAAATAAAAAAAAGCCATAGACCACCACGCTGGCTAAGTTCGGATGATGCTGATATCTGATGTAGAACCAGATCACTAATTGTGATCTGAATAAATCACAGTTTTTATTGAATGACCCCTTCTAGGCTTTTCAGCCGGTAGTTTAATAGAACTTATTTTATTCTAATTCCAGAGTAAGCAACCGCAAGATAGTGAAGAAGGTGGACATGGAGAAGTGTCGAGCGAAGATGAACAAGTGTCTGAAGGTGAAGTGTCCCACGGAACCCGATCCTGTTTGCGGAACTGACGCCAATGTGTACACCAACGCTTGCCACCTGAAGGTTGCCACCTGCTTGTAAGTACCTTTTTTGAATTCCATTGCTGGGCAGGGGGGCCTCTCCTGTAAGCCTGGAACTTACACCACTACGCTGCTTTGTAGCGTGTGTGGTAGAGATGCGGTATGGCCAGTTGACCAGGCCTGGAGCTTATTCCACCTCGCTGCCACGATCTGAGTTGGCTTTTTTTGGCATTGCATGCGGATGCGAAGCCAGTAATATCTGGCGCCAGACCTGCAGACAAGCCAACTTTGGCCTACATGATTCACGTGTATTCAAGTTTGTTTTGGCAATTCAAATGAGGCTACCGTCCAGCCTTTAGAAGTGAAGATTACCATGCGACTATTGAATCCCCCGTGGCCTGCTTGTTCGTCTGATACTATTTTTTTTAATATGGTATAAAATTGTAATGTTACAGGAAAGGCGTCCAGCTGGCTCACTTTGGCAACTGCACCCTCCTGCCAAAACTCGAGATCGACTGCCCCGACAACTGTGACAACGCAGTTGAACAACCCGTGTGTGGGTCTGACGGCAATGTTTACAAGTAAGTTTTTTACGTACTTATTTTTTTAAATAAAAAATAAATAGTCTTAAAGCATCAAGGTATGACAGGTAGGACACCCGTCAGAGGGGTGGCCTTTACGGGCGAACCCCTCGTCCCAACGTCCATGCACAATGTGCCTTCTATTTATACAACTAGTGTGACTGTGTGTGTCGGTGTCAGTGTTATCGGTGCACAGAAAATGACGTTGTTAATTGAAATTGACATAATATTTAGAAATGTATTCGTCTGTAGCGATGAAAGAATATTTGTGAATGTGTGACAGAATTAAATGTGTGCGTTCTTCCCCCCGCACCAGATTTGGCACAGAAATTATGTATCGAAGCGAGGCGCTATGCCGTCTCTACTGAAGGGTGAGTCAGTAACTTTGATGCTCTAAGTAAATAGTGGTAAATACCCTTACAGAATCAAAGGTAGTCATATCCTTCGTTTCTGCGTACAACGAATGAGAGTTACAAGTATAGATTGTAACCAAAATTGAGAATAGGATCTTGTGCTAACCCAGTAAGAATAGACAAATTTAGGTTAGGACAATTTATCTCCAACAATGGACTGGTAGACTAAAAAAAATTGAAGATATTTTGATCACTGGGCTCCGCCACATTTTGTAGGTATCATCTCGTGAAAAGCGTAATATGTATTCAAATTTATACAAAAGCAAATTCGCAGATGAAAATTATCAGCTTAATTTTATCTTTACCATTCCATTCTATCACCACTTGACAATTCTTAACAGTTGAAAAGATGTAATCCAAATCTCATCCTTAGTAATTTTATGTACTTACTCGGAAACTTGAATAATCGTTTAGTTATTAAGTATTGCCAACAAAACTAAAATCCGGAATCTGCCGCTGACTTTTTAATATCAAACTCAAACAAATTTTTTTTATTTATAAAAATATGTAATCTGCTCTAGGTGCCAAGAGAAAAGAAGCTCAGAAGAAAAACTCCCAGCAGCTTTCCCTTAAATGCAACTGGCATTTTCAAAAATAGTACAACATTGACGTTCTTCATATTTCAGATCAGAGTGTGAGCTCCGTCGCCACACGTGTGGACAACACGTTGTTGCAGTATCTGCATCCCACTGCCGCACCACAGCCCTTTGCCACGAAGCCTGCCCCGACACGCCAGCTTTCGTGTGCGGATCTGACAACAGGTTCTACAAGAATGAGTGTATCATGAAGAAGGAAAACTGCGGGTGAGTATTTTTTTTTTTTTTTTTTATAAATAAACCTAACAATAAGGCAGACGGGTCGCGTGATGTTAAGCGATCACCGTCGCCTATGGACACGGGCAACCCTAGGGGAGCCGCCCGAGCATTGCCGGCTTTGAAGGAGAGCTTTTTTTACAGCTTTCTTGAAGAACCCCATGTTATAGTCCACTGGGAATGCCTCAGCTGGAAGGTTGTCCCATAACCTACACGTCCGTGGTAAAAAGGAGCGTGCAAAGCGGACTGTGGAGGACCGCCACGAGTCCAGATGGTGCCGGTGGAACTTTAACCTTCGTCTGGTGGTATAATCATGGAATGGTGATGTAGGCATCAATTTGAAGAGTTCCTCGGAGCACTCACCATAGTAAAGTCGGTAGAACACGCAGAGCGAGCCTATGTCTCTTCGCAAGCTAAGCGGTTCTAGCCTGTCAGTCAATCTTGGGTCGTTGACGATTCGGACTGCGCGCTTTTCAACGGAGTCAAATGGGTGTAGCTGGTACTTCGGTGCTCCTGCCCAGAGATGGGAGCAGTACTCCATGTGGGGTCTGACCTGGGCCTTATACAGCGTCAGGAGTTGCCCCGCAGTGAAGTACTGCTTCGCTCTGTTGAGGACACCAAGCTTTTTTGATGCCAATTTGGCTTTGTACTCCAAATGACTCCGGTACTGCACTTTAATCGTAATGTCAACTCCCAAGATACCGACACTTTCACCGATGGTGAGCGCGGTGCCCTTGAACTGGGGCGCTATAACAAATGGGGCTTTTTTAGCGGTAAACGCGCAAACTTGTGTCTTCGTGAGGTTAAACTCGACAAGGTTAAGTCGACCCCATTCCGAGACCCGCTCCAGAGAGTTCTCGACTTCAGACACAAGTTTGATTCTGCTTTCCTCCACTTGTGACCTAGAGGCATTGGCTCGACAGGTGTATAGTGCGTCCACCGTACTATCATCTGCATAGCAATGTATACTGCGTGATTGTTGCAGCATGTCATTGATATGCAGAATGAATAGTGTAGGGGATAGCACTGAGCCTTGGGGAACACCGGCGTTAATGGGCTTCATATCTGAGCAGCATCCGTCAACAACGACCTTAATCTGCCGCTCAGATAAAAAGCTAGCCACCCAGTTGCATAGCCTCAAGGGAAGACCGTAAGATGGAAGCTTCGCGAGAAGGGCCTTGTGCCAGACCCGGTCAAAGGCCTTTGCGATATCCAGGCTGACTGCCAAAGCCTCCCCGTTACCCTCGATGGCTTCAGCCCAGCGGTGTGTGAGGTACACCAAGAGATCACCGGCCGACCGGCCCTGGCGAAAGCCGTACTGACGATCGCTGATCAACCGATGTCTCTCAAGGTACCTAAGGAGCTGTGTGTTTATAACACGCTCCATCACCTTAGAGAGCAGGGAGGTTATCGCAATAGGCCTGTAATTGGACGGGTCACTACGGTCACCCTTTTTCGGAATTGGGTGTATATAGTAGGTATATAGGCTACAATAGATCATCTACTGGTCGCAGTGGCCTTAGGGTTGTACCCTTCCCCATCAACTCAAATATAGTATATACACGTTAAACCAGCCTTATTTCCCACGAAGCCCTTTTATGCTAGCAGCGGGAAAACCGTCAAAAGGTACTCGGTAGTTTGGGAGAGGTCTCCGGGATTTCCAGTGCAACGCAATGGTGTCCTCCATAGTGCCAAACGGTCCCATCTTCAGAGAGCGATGTAGCTCTTGCGTACGATGATAAGCGGTCACGCAAATACAGCTGTCCTTTTATTTATTTATTTACCCTTTATTTTATTTTTACAATAGGCGGACTTAATGCCTGATGGCATTCTCTACCAGTCAACCTTTGGCGATGGTAAGAAGTTGTCCCTTTCCGGGACGATTGGAAAGAAAGAAAGAAAGAAAAAACATTTGTGTCTTATTAGGCATACAAAAAAAATATCATTTTTTTCCGGTCATCGCCTTTAGGTGCCCGTTTGGGCTAGACGCGGAACTCGCGATAGTGTCTCTCAACCCGGACTTACTTACTTTTCAATTTATTTACTTTTGTGCCAAATGGCTTAATGGAAATCGCAGAATCCATTGATATATGAATAATAGAGATATTATAGGGAGATTGGTGAATTCGTAGTAGGTGGATCAGTGATAGATTTAGGATAAGCGGCGTAGAATTGCTAGATAGACGTTAAGTATATGGACAAATATAAAATAACAGGGTATTTTAAATTCGTCCATATTTGTGTCCTTGCATGATTTTATTCTATGTTCTTGCTTCTTTGTTTACAGCAAACACGTATTCGTGGTGCCCCTGAAGCGGTGCCTCTCCCGCTTCCAGTACTCTGGCTGCGCCCGCGTGTGTCCGCCTGAATACGACCCTGTGTGCGGCACCGACGACAAGACATACTCCAATAAGTGCTTCTTGGAGATGGAGAACTGCCGGTCGAGGTAAGCCAATTTTTTTACGTTATATCCATTTATTTGCCTTTGGAAGCCCACTGCTGGACATTGGACATTAGCCTTTCCTAATATTCGCCATTCCTTTTCGTAGTTTTCTTCTAGTAGTCAATCCATTAGTTACAGGTGGCCTGTGCTTCTTTTGTCGAGTTCTTTACATTTAAATCGAGTAGCAGACAAGTACAGGCCACGTGGTAACATTACACGTGTTTACGGCAAAGTAGACGTAATAAATAATTAAATTCATAATCAAATTAAACTATTTTCTTAAACCACAATTTTTAGTCCACTGATATTAGTAATAATAAGAATAATGGAGATGAAATAACAGTTTTTTAAATAGTTTTTAGTTAACGGTGATTTTGCCAATGGCTTTGGACAGTATTAGACCGGTGTAATTATTTGGTCGGTCATTACAGTTAATGTTTCCTTCTATTATCACGTCGTCTTCACATTATTTTTTGCTCTATTTGGCTACTCCAATTTAAGAAGCAAAATCATCTCAAAATGCAATTATGTTTCAGGAGTCTCGTCCAATTGAAGTACTTGGGCACGTGCACGGAACCCATCGCAGAGGAGCCGAAGAACTATCTTTATCGATAAACTAATAACTGTAGTTAATTAACTCATTTCGCTTCAGTACATATCGGTAGGGACCCGCGTCTCACATATTAGTGCCAACTTCTGTATTTAAGTAAAAGTGTAAAATATATAAAAGTTATTATTAAGATTTTAACCGCACTGTTTACAAAATCAGGTACGCAAGGTATTTCAAAAATTATGATAGCATTTAGGTAAAATGTCCGACTTGTAGTGTAACACATAGGTGTAACAATTTTTTAGCCTAATGGCGGCAGAGGACGAGGTTATCTTATGTCAAAATAACGTCAAGGTTTTTTTAAATGTTAAACGAAAATAATTCTTTAATAATTCTTACTTCTACTAAAATTAAAAGAAATAAAATTAAAAGTAGAAACCCCCATAACCTGATGCACGAAGCTATAGCCTTCTCGGCCTGCTGCCAAATCCACCCCTGTACGGACCCTTTGGCGCACGGACATGGTAAGAACTACCGTCGCCATGTTTAAAATATCAATTTTTATGTCACTTCAATGTAAATGTAAACAAAATCGGAAGTAACGCTGCCATCTCAGATATTGTTTTTAATACAAACGTACAGTACCTAAACATAAAGTGCGGTCGCCCTTTTTATGAAAATCTATATAAATATTGTCTTCCACTTAAAAGGGAAATCTATTTTCTTTCAACTAGAAACCCAAAATGTACTTTTATGTGTGGTTCTTTTTAGAGGCTCAAAAAGTTGCAATCTTATAAGTTATAACTGAATTATTACTTAATTCTAACAATCTCATAACGAAACTTTCTGAATTCAATATTGTCATTAAAATGTTTTTCACGATAGTGTTATTTTATAAGGCAGTTCAAAATTTTTAATCGAAACCATATTAACTTCAAAGCGATGAGATTTCAAAATGGCTACTCTTAGAATAATTACAATTACATTATAGAAACCAAGTTCGCGCGCCCAATTTCAATCACGTTGATTGGTGCCATTAATGGCACCAAACGCCGGGCCGCTCTGTATGTTAAATTTTATCACAACACTTTTTAAAAACAAAAGAAATCTAATAAAATAACTTTTCACGGGGTTTTCAATATTTTGTACTATTTTGTAGTTAATTTGGTCAAAATAAAAATATTTTGTTTGTCAGATGTGACAGCTGTAGGAATCTACATATTTAGTGCTTCAATTTTGACAGCGCGCTTGTATGAAGACACTCGTTCTATAAGTGGCTACCAATATTTTTTTATCAAGTCTCAAACTGAGATTTTAGCTAATCTAATATCTCCACTTTAATTGATTTTAATGGCCTATTTGCTCTTATTAATTCTGTTATAACTAAAATAAATTACCACATTTTTATTATGAATAGGAATTAAATTATTTGTGGGAGATTTCGTTTTAGATATATGTTGTAAAGTCCGCCCTTATAAATTATTTATATTATTTTTTGCTTGAAATATGTCTTCGAAATTAATAGATATTAGAATTTTAAGTGATTTAGATTTAAATTAACTAAGTTTTGACTGTTTATTTATTGTTCTATTTATTAGTAGTTAGTGATGTGTAAATATTAATAGTGGTTTTAATAGCCGAATTATTTCGACATGCATTTTTTATTATCTCTGCTTAAATAAGAAATTGTTTAAGTTTACACAATTTGTATAACATTTTATACAAATTTTATACAAGCTATTTTTTAGATAATAAATTTGGATATCCATATTTTTTTTGTAACCACGTTTATAGTTACGAACAAAAAATGATTTACGAAATAATTCGACATAAATTATTTATTTATTTATTTTAGGAAATCTTTTATTTTTTTACTTTTTATTATGCATGTTAAATTAATTTAATAACCAAAAATTGGAACTATCAGTTTACATTCTTCACTAGAATTCAACTGTAAAAATGCATTTACTACATTATTCCAGTGTAAATTCAACTATTTAAATAGAAATAGGTATCTAAGTAAACTATATGAATACATAATACTCATGTATACGGTAAATAAAAATAAATAAAAGGAATTTGAAACTTGTAATTTTATTTACGAAACCTCACAGCAACATAATGATTCATTTTTATATTTTTTCACTTTTATATGATATGTTATAAAGAGGAAAGATTTGTATTTTTATATTTTTGTATGTTTATAATGAATAAACTCAAAAACTACTGTTCCGATTTCAAAAATTCTTTCACCATTAGAAAGCTACATTAACCCTGAGTAACATAGGCTACTTTTTACCGCGGGAAAATGCTTCATTCCTACGTGAACACGGGTAATAGGGTCAACGCGGTTGAAGCAACTGGCTAAACGTATATGATTTTAATATAGCAATGAAGCCTGGAACAGCACATAGGCTATTTTTATAAGCCGCTGGCGGAAGGCTAGTTCTGGATTTACCTGTAAAAAAACAATAAATAACTCATTTATTTCTATAAGAATTTATTCCATTGTGAAATGATAACTTGGTTAATCAGAGGTTGATTTGTGAAAGCTAGCAAATGCATTAACACTCTCATTTTTGCCTAACATTGACTGACATTCACATTTTTTATTTATTTAAATAAACGAAACAAAAAAGGCAGACGGGCCGCGTGGTGTTAAGCGATCACCATCGCCTATGGACACGGGCAACCCCAGGGGAGCCGCCTGAGCATTGTCGGCTTTGGAGGAGAGCTTTTTTTACAGCTTTTTTTACATTTGCGTGTGTATATCCCATATATTCTGTAAAACCTGAAACTATATGAATATGCATTTTTGTGAGGAGTGATTGAGCGCAGATGATCGACCTGATATGACCGCGCACCGCACATGAAATGCTGACCATGCAAGAAGACGCAAGCAGCGAACATTGTAAATAACTTAACGATAGAGATAACTTGTACTATTATTTATTCTGTGAGTATTATCACGTGGGCGTATTAAGACGCGGGCGGACGCTAGTCTACTATAAAATCTGCAATCTGCAATCTGCCCCTTTAGGACAGTACCTATGGTAGGTAGGTGGCAGCTGATCTGTAGGCCACCGCCTAGCTCCGACCCTGCATGAAAAATGCGATGGCTGATACTGAAAAAGGCGTATTACTCAGTCACTGATTTCATAAACGACAAAACGGCATAAAATAATTCCATAAAAAACCTGGGAGGTTTTGTTTTCCTCTCAGTGTACAAACTCCCTGCAATATTTCTGCACCCCCCAAAGCCGACGATCGGATTCGATCCGAAGTACAAATAAATATGAATAAATAATTATTATACAAACAACAAAATAAATACATACTTGAAGAAAAAAATTTAAAAATTTAAATTTTTAAAATGCGCAATATGGGATCAAATAAAAATAAAAATAAAATTGATAATAATGTATATTTTTATAAATTGTGTTATGTTTACATATTTATAAATTGTGTTATTATTAAGTTTTTTCTTTTATCTTTGTAATATTTTCATACCTCATGAAGGTAAATATGGCGTACTATATGTAAACACCCATATTTGTGCAAATAAAGTTATTTGTCTTTGTCTTTGTAAAATAGGTCATATTTTTAGTGCGTTGACAGATCTATAGACTAATTTGAAGATACAGCCGTACGGAGTACGTTAGTGTTTTCGAGAAAAATAACATGGGTCTTCGCATAGTAGCTCGTAGCTAGCATAGTAGCTTTTAAAACTACATACACGTTTTAGTAAACTAGCCACCGCTTCACTCGGATATCTGACTAGGTGATTTGACTGACTGATTACGTATTAGTGTAGGATCCAGGAGAGCGAGTCTAGTTCATTCAGATTAAGTCATTAATTTGGTAACAGAAAGGTTTTTTTGGTATGCAAAATCAAAAACATATCATTGTGTTATACTAATTTGTATTATCATTACAAAATTTTAAAACTTTTAACCAAAAAAAAAACTATAAAGAACTCCAAACACACCTCTCACTTGATGCCGTAGTGCCTGTCAAATTGGGCGAGCAACTCGCCGGGGAAGCACGGCTGGGAGAACGCCGCCAGCTCCTCCACGAGCTTGTAGAACCGTTCCGAGAACTCGTTGTACGTTTTAATGTTGAGCGCTTCGTTGTAACTGAGGATTAATACTGGAAACAAAATTTATTATTGACCAAGAATATTATGGTTAGCATGGAACGACTTCACTATCTGAGAGCAGGGCAGTGCCCCCACAAGTCAAGCGCAAAGCAAACACAGCCGTACCATCCTTTTTTGGAACCATTTGGAATTTCGGCTTCTGGATAGTTTTAGAACGCTGGATTTATCTTCACCTAGTAAGCCATAAGCACACATTTAATCCACAAAATTTCATGTAGCTTATTTATTTCCTAAGTTATTCAAAAGCAAAATTATGCTAATTCGACACTCACTGATTCACTACTTCAAAAATAGCATTCGGCAAAAAGAAGTGAAATGCCACCAAAAACTAGCCAAGTTTTGATGGAGCTGCAATACAATTAACAAGTGATGAAACGCCAAGTCAAGTCTAAGGTTCTTTACTGCGTAGTGAGTAATTACTACTATTTTATTGCTTTACGAATATAGTTAGACTTTATGTGACTTGGTCGTTGATTTGGATGTGTCAACCAGTAAAGGTGCATAAAGAATTTACACTGAAGAGGTCACACCGAATTCACGGCCACAGATTTTTTCAGGATGTTTTGGTGAGATCTATTTTTATGTCTCTCTAACTGACATGATTTCTTAAAATTTAATGGCACCCAATGGTGTTAGAGCAGCGATGGCCGAGTGGTTTGAAACCCTTTGACGCGACCGATCCCGGGTTCAAATCCTCGGCGCGCACCTGTGACAAAGATATTTGTAATGTGCGCATTTATCGCTGCTCCACGGTGATGGAAACTATCGTGATATTTAATTGATTACGATGTTCTCCATCGCCGTGCATACTTGAGAGAAATTCATAATTTCTCTCAAGCATGACGTCCACCAATCCGCACTTGGCCAGCGTGGTAGACTATGGCCTAAATCCCTCTCACGCGTGAGAGGAGACCTACGCCCAGCAGTGGGACATAAAAAAAAGGTTGAAAAAAAAAATGGTGTTAAGCGGTCACTGTAGCTCTTGGATAGTGACACATAGCCTGAGTCTTATCTGTGGATTCATTCAGTTGTGCTGCTACTTCGGGGGCTGATGTTCTGCTCATATAAACCTCATCAGTACCCTTACCTGTCCACCAAAATACAACAGAATTGGTTCACGGCAGAACTGGGTGTAGTGGTGGTCTAGGATCACATCGTAGCCCGTCTACGTCTGTCTGTCAAGATCTTTAGCCTCGTGAACTCTACATTCCGGTTGTCTTATCTATTTACAATAAAACACTGAACCACAATAGATACATGACTGAACTTACCAAATAAAATAATATAGGTTAGGATCCATAACAGTGCCATCAATTTTGTTTATTGTTATATCTTGAACTCAATCTGTAAATAAGTTCTAAGTGATAATTCTAATTATTAATAACTTAGTGTTAAATCCCTGCCTGATCGTAAGAGGTGAATAAAAGGGGGCTTCCGGGGTTACGGGCGGTGAGGATAGGAGCACGATCTGCTCAGCCAGCAGCCCCGGGAAGGATGGCGGTGTGTGCGTGGCCGCATACCGCCGCAAGCATCTGAACTTCCAGGAGAGCACATTTGCTCTCCCGAATATTGGCCCACTGGAGATCCCGGAGTAACCTCCCCAAGTGCAGAAGCAGGCCACCGAGGGGTTTTAGTGCGCTAACAAATCCCACATAACCTGGATACCCCCCTTCCAAGGTGTCGGGTAAAGGTCGCTGCATACGTGACGGGTTTTTACACGGACGAGACGGGACAGGACGGGACGGGAATCGTTTCATAGAAAATGTATATGAAAGAGCTATGTCATGGAGACACGGACGGGACGTGTGAACGTGGCACGGTGGTGGTGAACGTTCCTGTTTTGAACGAGGCAGTCACGTCCCCGTCCCGTTCACGTTCCGTCCGAGTTTTTGTCACGTTACGTATGCAGCGACCTTAACTTTTGAAGATTTCCCCTCGATACAAAAAAAGATACATAATATTATCTTTTATACCGTATATTTTAGGTTCATACTTACCTACTGAATACGTACAAACCGCTCTATGGAGTGGTTTTGAGACCAGCGTAATTTACGCTCGTAAAATTATTTTTGAAAGCGCGTGTATTGCAAAAACGCGAGATTTGACATTTTCAGCTGCAAAAACTCCCGCCCCTAAGTAGACACTCCGACCCAGTCTCCTCTCACAAGTGATATAGGCTATAGTCCACCACGCTGGCCTAGTGCGAATGGTGGACGTCATGCTTTGGAGAAATTGTGAATTTCTTTCAGGCATGCACGGCGATGGAGAACATCGTAATCAAATCTCGATATTTTCCATCACCGGAGGTTAATACATTTAAATACATAACAATTGGTGATATAATTCAAGTTATTTAAATACTAAAACGCATTACGAATACGATAACCACAAAGTAGACGAAGGTGTGTAATAGCTACTCGTACTTACTATTAATAGTAAAATCTTCTAAATAGACCATTTATTACATTTTCAAATCTTTTAATTGTATTTGCTGTTTGAACAAAGCTATCACAATGACATGGAGTTTGTTGACAGATAATAACTAGAATATTTCTATGTAGTTAAAATAAAACATAATTTTACTCTACGATCATAAACTTTATATTATCTTTCAGTATAAAATTGTTACCTCAAATCTAAGAGCATCAAGGTTTGACACGGGTGAATCAGTACATTTGATGCTTTTAGCCTCAAATTGATTGAAGGATGCTTAGAGCATCACAACGGGTGAGTCAGTACCTTTGATGCTCTAAGAGAGGATGTAATTTCATAGCCTCCGTGGCGTAGTAAATGATAAGCCGACTGCGAAGCGTGTGATCGTGGGTTCGATTCCCACCCAGGACAAATATTTGTGTGATGAACATGACTATTTGTTCTGTGTCTGGGTGTTAATTTATCTATTTAACTATGTATTTAGATATATAGCTATGTTTATCAGCTTTCTGATTACCATAGTATAAGCTCTGCTTAGTTTATAATCAGATGGTGTTGTATTACGGAATAATGTTTGCATTGACACACACTATAGCTGTCTCGTGTGCCCCTTGTGGCCCCGCAGTCATGCTGCATAATAAATACCATTGTACCTGAAATTTTATTTGAAACAGGGCTGGGGTTTTTTACCGCCCCCATTTTCTCCTACCCCATAAAAGCCTTAGCACATCTAAAGCGGATGACGGTCAGCTGATGGCCGTACAATAATGACAAACACCATGTGTGATGTTAATAAACTGTTTATAATTGACTAACTACACGTATAGTTATACTAAATCTGTATATAAAGAGTCGCTTGTGACTACCTCTATCTATAATCTGTTTTTACATACAATAAACAAGTTTCAAGCATTAGTAAGTAACTAATATTCACAGACTCCAATATGCTCTATTGCTATTAGGTACCGCTATTACTCAACTTTACAAGGTTATTACGGATCGTATGGCCACTGTTGACATCGTATTTCGTACTTCAGTATTTTAAATCAGTTTTAAATAATTTAAGTGGTATAAAAAACAATCAAGTAGTGATAATTATATAAATAGTGCATAAAAACACTCGAAACATATAAAGTACTCAGTGTATAATCAAAAATTCTGTGGAAATAGTGGTAAATGTGATGCATCAAAACCGTTTCGACAAATCTGTCAAACAGCAATTAGTGAGTCATTATTTGTGCAAGATTATATTGTAGCGTGGGAACACTACAAACAGACACGGATCAAAATACGAAGAAGTGATCATAATATAAAAACATAAGTAATAATAATAGCATTATCTATAACCTCAAAAGTGCAAAGTAAAAAAAAAAAATATATATATATATCAATATAATCAATCCGATAACAACGCCACCTACTGTCAAGTCCAAAAACATCGAAGGCAAGCTAGAGCACAATCGACGACAGGCGCCATCTGACAGAATGGTGACACAACGCTAACGACTGCCATCTAGCGTCACCAGACAGTACCTCTTATTACCACAAACAACTTGCAACCTAATCCGCTGCACTAAAACATTCACGCTCTATTAGATAAAAAGTTCCAACTACCTGTCACAGAGGGCGCCGGGTTTCATATTATTAATTATGGAGGAAATAAAACAAATGTTATTAAAAATGCAACAAGATATAACACAACAAAAACAAGATATGATAGATATGAAAGAAGATATAAAAAACACAATAAACAAAAATATCAATGAAAAATTTACTATTTTGGAACAAAAAAACGACCTTTTAGAAAAACAAGTAGAAGAGCAACAAGCAAAAATAAATAACTTAGAAAGACACATAAGACGTAAAAACCTAGTATTTTTCGGAGTTGAAGAACGCGAAAAATCTTACCATGAATTAGAGGATATTATGATCAATATTATAAACACTAATTTCAAACTGCACTATGTCAGAAACAACATTGAAGCTGTCAGAAGATTAGGAAAAAAAGGTGAAAAAATCAGGCCAGTTGTCATAACTTTTGCTACAATAGGTTTAAAAGTTACAATTCAGAAAAATAAATCATGTCTACGTAACACTTCGTTTTACATAAAGGAAGACTACCCCTTAGATGTCCTTAGCAAGCGCAAAGAATTGCAAGACCAGCTAAAGAAAGAAAAAGAAGCAGGCAATATAGCCTTTATAAAATATGACAAACTTGTAGTACTAAACAAGAACAGTCGCGACCATCGCCATCAACCAAATAAGAGGAACCTGTCTGAATCCCCGGAGAACTCACCTGTTAATGACAATAAAACCCAACATTCCAATAAACAACTATCAAAGAAAAATAAAATTACCAATATTAAGGATTATATACTACAATCACCAAAGCTAATCCTCACACAGCCTGATACCCCTCAGAATCAAGCGATGACATCTGAGCACAATATAGCATAGCATAAACAGCTGGACCCTCTTCGCCCCCCACATCTCCCAGTACGGCTGGTCCCCGAGGGAGAGGTCGACCAAAACCCTCCAAAGGAAATCAAAAGAGAGATAAACATTTTTAATATCTGTACATTCAATGTAAAATCATTATCTACTGAACCTAAACTAATTGAGCTTAAAACCGCATTACAAGAAATCAACCATGACATAGTAGGATTAAGTGAAGTGCGCCGATTTGGCGAGAAAATTGTCGAAGATGCAGATTACATTATGTATTACCTGGGTCAGACCAAAGGTCTGTACGGTGTAGGCTTCCTAGTCAAGAAAAAATATAAAGAAAATATAAGGAGATTCATAGGGTTATCAGAGAGAGTCTGTGTACTGGAAATTTTATTGGAAAATACTCTCTTTGCAATAATACAAGCATATGCTCCGACTGAAAGCTCATCTCAGGATGAAATTGACAAATTTTATGAAGACTTGGCAAAAGCACATGAGTCTATCTATACGAAATATGTGATCTCTATGGGAGATTTCAATGCACAAATAGGAATACCCAAAGACCATGAACATTTAGTTTTCGGTAAATATGGCTATGGAAAAAGAAGCACCCGCGGCGAGAGACTTATTCAATATGCACAAGAGTACAACCTGAAAGTAATAAATACTATGTTTAAGTTAAAACCGAAGAACCGTTGGACATGGATCTCTCCAGATAAAAATACAAAAAATGAAATAGACTACATCATGACCACTAAACCCCACCTGTTCACAAAATACAAAGTGCTAACGTCATTCCCCTTCGGATCTGACCACAGGTTACTAAGAGCCTCAATCCACTTGAAACCTGTAAGTAAATGCAGACGTAATTTTTCAAACGCAAAAAGCAATCTGAAAACAACGAAAGAGCAAGAGATATACCTCGAAAACCTAAGTAGACATATACCTGAACTAATATCAACACATGAAAATTACAAAGCCGAAAGATACTGCCAATTGATTGTTGACTCTATATTAACAAGTTTGAAATCTGCCACATCTATAAAAAAGTCTAGCATCCTATCCACAGAAGCGTTGAAGCTCATGAAAGAAAGAAGTCAATTACAAAACAAATCTAAGTTAAATAGAACAGAAAAAGAAAAACTTAAAGAGCTCTACAAAAATACAAACAAAGAAATAAGAAGATGCTACGATACACACAGATTAAATACTATACAAAGACACCTTGAAAATTCTAGATCCGTCACTAAAGCCTACAAAGAACTAAACAAAATAAAGACATGGATTCCATCATTACAGCCAGGCTCTACCAAAAGTATGCCTCGAGTGGAAATCATAAATGTAGCGACAGAGTTTTATGCAAAACTTTATAGCCAACCACACTCACAGAAACCAATACTTAGTATTTTTAACCAACCCAACGAAACTTTTTCAACTCCGGAGTTTACAGAACCGGAAATACTAAAACAAATAATGAAGCTTAAACCAGAAAAAAGTCCGGGACCTGATGGAATCACGAACGAATGCATAAAGCTTGCAAGGACTCTACTACTGACACCAATTACGACGTTATGGAATAAAATACTAGATGAAGAAACTGTGCCACACTCATGGACCGAATCTGAAATCATTTTGCTGTATAAGAAAGGTGACCCGGCTGACATAAGCAATTACCGTCCAATAAGTCTTATGCCCTGCTTATACAAATTATTTGCCTCTTGCTTGCTGAACAGAATATCATCTGATATCGACAAACACCAGCCGATAGAACAAGCAGGGTTTAGAAGCAGCTTTAGTACCGTTGACCACATCCATGTTCTCGACCAGGTGATAGAGAAATACCAAGAATTTCGCAGGCCATTGTACTTAGCTTTCATAGACTACAAGAAAGCTTTTGACTCTATATCCCATATCAGCATCTGGGAAGCATTAAGATCACAGAATATAAGCGAAAAATATATAAATATCCTCAAAAATATTTATGACAATAGTACATGTAGAGTCAAATTAGATAGAGTAGGAAAAAAAATCAATATAAATAGAGGCGTGAGACAGGGTGACCCGATATCTCCGAAATTATTTATAGCTGTTCTAGAATACATAATGAAGGACTTACCATGGACTACCCAAGGCATAAAAATAGATGGACATTTTCTAAGCCATCTCAGATTCGCTGATGACATCATTCTATTCTCGGAATCTTCATGCCAACTAAACAATATGATGAATGACCTTCAACAAGCTAGCACTAAAGTTGGATTGGAAATGAACCTGGATAAAACAAAAGTTATGACTAACCACTACAGGATACCCATCACGGTAAATAACTTTTCTATAGAGTTTGTAGAAAAATACATATACTTGGGCAAGCAGATTTCATTCAGCAAAGATCGAAATACTGAGGAAGTAAATCGCAGAGTAGCAATCACCTGGAAGAACTACTGGGCTCATAAGGCGATATTCAAATCGCAGCTTCCACTACCTGCAAAAAAAATAGTCATGGATTCTGTAATTCTTCCTTGCCTCACCTACGGCTGTCAAACCTGGTTATATGACCTCAACACTAGAAACAAAATTCAGACCACCCAAAGGAGAATGGAGAGAAGCTACCTGGGTATCAAATTAAAAGACAGAGTAAAAAACACAATTATCCGGAAAAAAACCAACTTAACAGATGCTCTTACCTATTCTCTCCAAAGAAAGTGGAGGTGGGCAGGTCACGTGGCGAGGTACGGTGATAATCGGTGGACACTGAAGGTTCAAAAATGGACAGGACCAAGAGGTACCAGAGCTAGAGGCAGACCCAGTACCAGGTGGTCTGATGACATTACAAGGACGGCAGGACGGGACTGGCTTCAAATAGCCAAAAATAGAGAGAAGTGGCAATCTTTGGAGGAGGCTTTTACCCACAGGGGGTCCATACATGATTGATTATAATCTTAAAAAAATTAAATCCAATTAAATATTATTATAATTTATTACTTTTATCATACTTCAATGAATTAATTAAGGAATGTTTTATTAATTTAAATGAACCAAATTGTGTTTAAATGAATTAATTAATGCATGTTTTTACTAATTTAATTGAATCAAATTGTGTTATTAACATTTATTATTATATCTCTAATATTAAGTTATCCAATCTGTATGGAATTAAATAAAGCTTTATTATTATTATTATTATCGAATGTTCTTTTATTCTCGACTCTTGGTCGGTTATTCAGAGCAAGGTACGGGCTTACTGCGGGCACACATAGTAAATTATTCGCAATTTAAACTCCATTTCACACTAATAAAACATAAACATACACACTTACATACCCCCATTCATACACACACATTTATTTTACCAATATATTAATCTAATCTTCTTATAGGTATATAAAATTCTCGTGTCACAATGTTAGTTACCATACTCCTCCGAAACGGCTGACCGATTTTTATGAAATTTTATATGCATATTCAGTAGATCTGAGAATCGGCTACTATTTATCTTTTATCCCCCTAAGTGATAAGGGTGGCCTACCCCAAACATTTAAACGCGGTACGGAGTTATCAGCTAGTTATTCTGTAGTATTTATTACCTACTCGTTATTATGATATCCGTGTAAAACTTAAATATTAATATTGTTACGCCTTTGAGTACCTATATCTCGAAAACAAAGCGTCGTACAGCAAAACCCCAAAAATCAGTCATAAGAAAAACATCGATTTCTACGAGTAAACAAATTCGGGATCCGCGGCGAGTACGTACCTATATATAGCGTACATCTACATGTATAGGTTGTTTACATCGCGGGCCGCGTCTATTGTTTGACTGTACATAAGGCTGTACATAGTGCGTAGTAACATAAAGGAAGGTTCGGGACGGGCCTATTGTATTTGGTGGTTCGGGACATTTCTAGAGAACCATGGTTAGCAGTATATAAGGCACGCGCCGAGCCGACTGGGCAGTTTTAGTTACCGGAAGTGAAACCGAAGCGACCACCAAGCTACCAAGCGACAAGGAAGAATTATTTCGACGACTATAGCGAGGAAATTGGACCATACTGTTTCGTGATTTGGATTCTGTTAAGTGGATTTTTGTGGAAGCTGACAATAAACGTCTTCTACGTAACAAACGGCATTTTTATTACCCATAGCGCGTAACAATATTATTTTAGACACTTTATTCTGTTGTTGCTTTTGAACTGTGTGATATTATAGTCTACTAAATAAATTTTGTATAGAAAGAGCAGGGCCTTCTGACTCAGGCATTTGTAATGTCTAATAGATAGGTCCTAGCCATATCTGTATAAACTTTTCTGTAAGGCTAAATAAATAAACATTTCATTTAATTTCAATATCTGACTACCTTTTAACGTCCCACTGCTGGGCACGTGTCTCTCCCTATTATTACTGGGGAGGCCTGAAACTTGCTCCACCACAGCGCTTCAATACCGGTTGTTGAAGATGCGGGTTACTCGTAGTTAGGGCTGCCATCCGCGTCGACAATTTAGGTGATGGCAGCCCTACTCGTAGTTGACAACCCACTGTCACAATACAAAGAGCGCCTATGCCACTGTCGAATGTTTTCAAACCGCCCATAAGCCCTCCGACAATAATAGGTGTACCTCTGTAAAGTAGATAACGGAACTAAAATATATAATTATCTTATAATAATTTCTGTAACGCAAATAACTTTTGCATACCTTATTAAAGTACGTGGGGAACTAAATGTATTTAAACCACCTTTGTAAACACCCATATTTGCGCAAAGTATTAAACTATTTGTCTTTGTGTCTGTCTGTTGTCATCTTTAGCCGTATTTTAATCGAGTTAAATACAAGAAGGTTATTAATTCGACTTTTCAATTTACGAGAAGTTCTTACAAAAAATATTATTCTTTAAAGAATTCTAAACGAATGGAATAAATTCTCTGAATCTAGAATCGGATGTTGACAGGTCTTTTTTTATTCGACGACCCGTGTGGCGCATTGGTTACCATGCCAGACTGCCGATCGGAGTTCGGCATGGTAACCATTGCACCACATGGGTCTTCGAATAAAGAAATTTAAACTAATCATTCAAATTTTTGTTTCGCCGAGAATCGAACCCGGGAGCCTTCGATTGGCAGTCCGGCATGGTAACTATTGCACCACGCAGGTTGTTTTCAATGCAGCCATAAGGTTTAACGACTGCTATATAGTGTCCTTTGAATCACGGAAACGGATATGAAATTTGTCTCTTAGGTACCAATTACCCTTAGTCCCTGTAGCTTCAGGATTAAGAATAGAGCTACGGTATCCTCTGCCTGATCGTAAGAGGCAACTACAAAGGGACTTCCGGGGTTGTGGATGGTGTGAGTGGAAGCTCGACCCGTCCAGCCATCAACCCCGGGAAGGACGGCAGTGTGTGCGTGGCTGCATGGCGCCATAAGCATCGGAAGTTGCGGGAGAGCACATCTGCTCTCCCGAAGATGGGCCCGTTCTAACACCGCGCGTGGAGGACACCGATGCGTTCCACTGGAGATCCCGGAGTCCTCCCCATGCGTAGAGGCAAGCCACTGAGGGGGTTTTAGTGCGGCCAAATCCCACATAACCCTGTATCCTCCCCCAAGGTGCAGGGCACCTTTTGAAGGTTTCCCCCCGAAAACACAAAACCCGACCACGCCCGTTTTGCTTAGCTTCGCTTGCCTTTTGTACCATGCGCGCTTCTTAGTATTATTTTTACCACCTATGAATATGCAAAATTTCGTGTAATCAATTCCGAAATTGCCACAAATTGTTATCAGGAAGTTTTTATACGGCCTCGTTGTTAATGGTAATAAAATTTTCATTATCTTCTGAAAATTATCCATACTTATTTACATTGAAAAGTCATTATCCTAATTACCTAATCAACTTGTGGATATGTATGGAGATTGTATCCACCAGTTTGTACGAAATAACCATCTTCTAGAGGATTATGATGGCCCGGCGGTTAGCGTAGAACGCAAACGATCTATGCAACTAAGCCAAACGTGACCGCTAGTGGCAAAAAATTTCATGCGCGTTTCCGTGCTTCGGAGGGCACGTTAAGCCGTCGGTCCCGGTTATTGTCGATAGATAACAGTCACTAAACCCTGTCGGAGGCCTTATGGGCGGTTTGAAAACATCCGACAGCGGGTTGGCCACTAACCCGCATCTCCACCAACCGGCATTGGAGCAGGGTGGTGGAGTAAGCTCTCGGCCTCCCCAATAATGGGGAGAGACCCGTATTCAGCAGTGGGACGCAAAATGGGTTGCAGCCAGCCAGCCCGCCAGAGGCTATTATTTTTAAGTTGTATGACAGATGACTGCATCCGCTGTCAGGTCTTTCACAGGCCGGGCAGGTCTTTGGAAGTTGCAGGAAAGCACAACGCTCTCCGCATGATGGGCCCGTTAGGCCGAATGACCGTGCGTTCCTCTGGAGATCCCAGAATTTTACCCCATCGCTGAGGCAGGGTTTAACCCCCAAGGGTAATAATTGTTAAGCACATGAGGCTATTTCTGAAGCTGAATCTCCATCTACTATGCTATGCTAACCTAATGAATCTATAACTACACTACCTAATATAATAAAGAGGAAAGATTTGTATTTTTGTATGTTTGTAATGAATAAACCCAAAAACTACTGTTCCGATTTCAAAGGTTCTTTCTTCATTAGAAAGCTACATTCACTGAGTAACATAGGCTACTTTTTACCGGGGAAAAATGCTTCATTCCTACGTGAAAACGGGTAATAGGGTCAACTATTTTTTATCCTACGGGGGCCGATTAAACGGGTCCACGCGGGCGGAACTCTAGTTCTTGAAATAAAAAACGATCTAAATATTCAAAAACGGATTGCAAAGTTGTTAGAACTTATGGATCGATACGTATAGAGTAGGCCCTCAGATTCCTATTCCCATATCTGTTACCTATATGGTAACATTTCGTTATCGTTGAGCCCTCGAGAAACGCCTGGCAGATGTGAAACAGCAATATTTTTAGGATGATAAGACCTAGAATAAGACCAACGGCTCCTAAAGTAAACAAAATAGGGACTTTTTCTCATGACTACATACGAGTTATACAGTACGATCATAATATTTTTATTATTTCAGAAAAGATTTACCACAATTGTAAAAAGGTAAGTTTTCACCAAATTAAGTGAAAAAATATTTTTTTATCAAAAAACCAAAAACTTTGTTATATTTGAATATTTCACATATTTTTTAGGTTATGTGAAAAAAGAGTAAATACAAAAGTTGATATATATTTATAGATATATAAATTTGATATATAAAAAAATTCAAGTCAAGCAATAAATAAATAAAAAATAAAAAAAATGTCATGATTCTAAAATAATAATAAAAATTTAAAAAATATCGTATATGTACAAGTAGGAAGAAAGCAAAACTAAAGAAAGTGTAAATTGAATTCAACCTTTTAGATTCATTATTAATCGTTCACATATTCACATCATATAATCTCAGGAAGTTACTGATTGGAAGTGAAAAAATATGTTTGTGTTGGATAGCACAATTATCCAGGAAAGCTTTAAAATATCACGTTACGACTAATAGGAACGGATAATCTCTGATTTACTTTGTACCCGCGCGGACGACGTCTCTGACACCAGATAGTCGTTTACAGGTATAATATTAAACTTTTTATCACATAGGGTTGCGTTCCAATGGAGATCCTGGAGTCCTCCCCAAGCGCAGAGACAGGCCACCGAGTGGGTTTAAGTGCGGTTCAAAAACCCTCCCCCCGCCCCCCCGACCCCCTGATTCAAAAAAGGTACTATCCTTCCCATCCCTAATCGCATCCGTCGCTGCGTAGCTGCGCGTGATTTGTGACTTTCAACTCACACCAGCCAATTCCAGCACAAATAATTACTTCACTATTTAAAGCGTGAGCGTAACATCAAAACATAACAGTTGTACCATTTTAGTATACAAGTTATATCGTCATATGTTATTATTTATACCAAGATGTGAGCGAAACCATCAGTGTATTAAAGATGTGATCGAGTCCTGATGTGTCTAGTATATCTCCGCGAATATTAATATTCGTAAAATAATATTCCAATATTTTAACATAGTTTAACTAATGCTCAGTGGAACAATGTTGCCCAGTAAAAGATATTACGGGATTTTTAAAGAAGGAAGCAAGATCAATCAAATTATTTGTGCAGTTCTGAGTAAGTTTATTTTTATTTTTAAAAACTGGTTTTATCCTCGTTAGATTGGCATTAGAATGTTGCCAATTTTTTATCCCAACTTTAATTTTAATTTTTTTGAAGTGTTAACTTCTTTATCGACGTTGTGCACTTTTTTTGGGATGGGTAAAAAATGTTGAACTCGCGTCAGGACACGTGTCCTGATCGAAAATTCTTAAGACGGAGGGGTGAAAGCTGATGACGGCTCGACTGTCTATACTTGTAAAATTCGTCTATAAAATATGGACATTGAACAAAGTCTATTAATGATTAAAGTGACGAAGAAATAGTGAAAGAAAATGAGTACTTACTTACTTTATAAAATACTATATAAAAAAATACTGATAATTCGTGCGGAATTATTCCCTAACGATTCCAAGACATGCAATGCACAACGTTAATAATTTTCACTTCTGCCGGCACTCCCTGAGTGCAACCCCTTGTTTTTTTTTATCGAAGGCTGTATTCGAAAAGAATAGAATATCTAGAATTTTATTCGTCATAAGTTTTGAAATTAAATCATTTAAGGATCCACTATACTTACCAAATATTTGGTATTCAATTTTTATTTGCATGCAATGCATCAATGTCGATTTTTTTGTATAATACAATCCCAAATATATCAAACTAGCTGTGCCCCGCGGTTCCACCCGCGTTAGAGAGGACCATTAGCATAAAGTGAAGTCCCTTCTGAAGTGCTATGAACCGGCTGTTTTGTAGGACTAAGAATATGTAACTCTAGCGGTTTTCGCAGGGCACGCCAGAATAGCTCGCAGGTGGTAGATTTTTTCCTACTTAATTGACACTTATCGCCATATTTTGGACAATTCCTTAGCAGAGCTATTTTAGAAATGTATTTATTATACTCTTCAAAGATCTTATACTTACAATCATCAACAAATATATTTCGAAAAAGATTATTACAGGATTTTATGTTGATAAAAAACTCTATGGCCCATAACTCATTAAAAGGTACCAACTCTTAACATCTTACACACGTGATAACCTTAAAACGAAATATCCGACTGAGATGAAACAAAAAGTATTTTACTTCTACATAAATACTCTTGATAACATAATGCTTACTTTCGATAAAGATTAATATTACGATACCTAATACGTAGTTTTTTATTCTTCAGATGATTTAATAATTATTTTGAACAAAAAATCGGTTATTGTGATTAAACCATGATAGCTAGATATATGTTCTCGCGGACTTTTTTGTAGGTCTTAATGGGATCTACAAACCCGTAGTACATCATTTTGTTCTATTGTCAATAGTTTTTGCAGCGCACGCAAAAATAGGTTTTCGATTTTACACCTTGTGTTACAAAATAGCAATTTTATTACGGATCCCTAATTTTGAAAAAATAAACATAGCCTATAGTCTTCCTCGATAAATGGACTACCCAACACTGAAAGAATCATTCAAATCGGACCAGTAGTTCCAGAGATTAGCACGTTCAAACAAACAAACAAACAAACTCTTCAGCTTTATAATATTAATATATATAAAAGTATAGACTAAGGCTTCCATTACATTACAATCAATACAATTGAATCTTAGAGCATCGCATTTGAACAAATAAAGTATTTATAGAAACGCTCCACAAATGGCGGAGTAATCGGTGAACATATTATTTAAAAAAAATACATACAGCCGAATACGTCATTTCATTACCTCTTTTTGGAAGTCGCTAAAAATCGGATAGTTTCCTTATATACTTACGTCATCTTTTCTGAAAGCGAGAAGCACTTATGTAAAGCTTAGGATGGAACGAGACCAACTTTTTGTCCTGCTTTTTCTGTGTTTGCCACACTTGTAAACAGGATCTGAAATAAGTAAATTTTGTAATACGTAACTAATAGCGAAAGCGCGCATGGCACGGCGGTTAGCGTAGAACGCAAACGATCTATGCAACTAAGCCAAACGGACGCGGTCGGGTGTGAGATGGGTGACCGCTAGTGACAAAAAAAATTACGCGCGTTTCCGCGCTTCGTAGGGCACGTTAAGCCGTCGGTCCCGGTTTTTGTCGATAGATAACAGTCGTTAAACCTGGTCGGAGGCCTTATGGGCGGTTCGAAAACATCCGACAGCGGGTTGGCCACTAATCCGCATCTCCCGCATTGGAGCAGCGTGGTAGAGTGGCCCCAATAATGGGCTACCACGCTGCTCCAATGCGGCTGCGCCCCGCAGTGGGACGCAAAAAGGGTTGCGGCCAAAATTTAAGCCCGCACCTGCATCCAATTAAAATCAAGTCCAAATCAAAGCAGTCCAGTTAGCTCAACCGCTATTAGTTGGCTGCAACCCTTTTTACGTCCCACTGCTGGGCACGGGTCTCTCCCCATTATTGGAGAGGCCTGAAGCTTACTCCACCACGCTGCTCTAATGCGAGTTGGTGGAGATGCGGGATAGTGGCCAAACCGCTGTCGGATGTTTTCAAACCGCCCATAAGGCCTCCGATAAGGTTTAACGACTGTTATCTATCGACAACAACCGGCACCGACGGCTTAACGTGCCCTCCGAAGCACGGAAATGCACTAGATTTTTTTGCCACAAGCGGTCACCCATCGCACCCCGCCATGCCCGTTTAGCTTAGGTGCGTAGATCACATGCGTATTAAAAATGCAAAAAGTCCACTTCTTTATCCTAGACGCCTATGAAATATTATTTTTAAACGGTTTTTATTGATAACTAGCGGCCGCCCGAGACTTCGTCCGCGTGAACTTTGGTATGAATTTTTTCCTGAATTTTCTTTACTATAAACCTCACGCAGCCCGAGACCTTTCCAACGAATGCAAAACCGTGGAAATCGGTTCGTGCGTTCTGGAGTTATAGCGTCAGGAAGGAAAACCCGACTTATTTTTATATATTTAGTAGATAAATGAGAATCATGTGAGTTACTTGACATTTACTTTATTTACGCATAGTAGGGGCCGCGATATATTAGTTAAATAAAATTCTAAATGACACAGTCAATAATTTATTATCTCATTATAGACTCGCCAAAACCAGAAAAACGTTTAAAAACGTTCTGTTTGTTTTTTCTCGATTTAACGAAAGAGCGCATTGATATGTAGATGCGAAGTCTGCGATTGCATAGACCATAGATTTTTTATGACTGACTCTTAGAGCATCAAAGTTACTGACTCACCCTTCAGGAGAGACGGCATAGCGCCTTGCTTCGATATATATTTTTTGTGCCAAAAAATATGTATCAAGTGTCAAATATGTATCGGTATCAGTTGGTGCGGGGAAAAAACTCACACATTTTAATTTTGTCACGCATTCACAAAAATTCTTTCATCGTACAGACGCATACATTTCTAAATATGTCAATTTCAATTAACAAACAACGTCATTTTCTATACACCGTCAACACTGACACCGACACACACAGACACACTAGTTGTATAACTAGAAGGCACATTGTGCATGCACGTTGGGACGAGGGGTTCGCCCGTAAAGGCCACTCCTCTGACGGGTTTCATACCTGTATGCCTTGATGCTTTAAGCTTTGACTATAGTATACATAAAAAATCTACGGCATAGACTTTATAATATACTTACTTGTTTTATACTTGCGTATTTAAGTATATGTGTGATCGAAATATCAATGTATTTATTAGTTTCATCAAGATAATGTGATTTAGGAACCGGTATGGACAACTAATTAGCGCGTAACATCGGTTTCAAACGAGCGTATTTTCGCGCGTTCGTACGTCGTTTGTTTGTTTTTAAACCCCGCGATATGTACCGGCGAAACTTTAGATTTGACATTTTCATATGCAAAAAAAAAAACGCGCGTGTAAGTACGTAGCCGAAACGGTACAGTCGTTTCAAAGTAAATAATACCTAGTTAAAAAAAACTTAAATACACCCTTTTATAAGTAATCCAACTAGTAAAAAAATAGAAAGTAAATTTTAATAAATTTGAATTAGAATATTGAAAATAGTGTAAAAATGCATTTTATTGTAAAAAAGCGTGTCTTTTTATTTTTTTAAAACTGTTATTTTAAAAAAATCATTTTTCTTATTTATACTATTATAAATTTATGCTTATGGCTAAAGATAATGTTTGGAAATTAATTTCAACATCAATTCCTGCCTTATAGACTACTATAAAAGAGAAAGTGTGTATGTATGTTCCTTATAGACTCCGAAACGGCTGGACCGATTTCAATGAAATTCTCGGAGAATCTTCAGATTGGTCCAACGAGTAATCCTGTAAAGTTTGGTTCACTTCATGCTAATGATTCTTTCTAACGCGGGTGAAACCGCGGGGTACAGCTAGTCGACTATAGATAAAATTATATAAATTTTCAAAAATCTTATTTCACAAATTGAATAATGGAATAATCTTTTCAATTTTTTATTTATTTATTTGAATGAAGTAGCAGACGAGCATGCCGGCCACGTGGTGTTAAGTGGTCGCTGCAGCCCATGGACATCTGCACACAACCTCAAGCAAGCATAGGTAAGTCTTGTCTGAGGTCGTATGCAAGTCGTATGCAGTTGCGCTGCTACTCCGGAGGTTGGTGGTCGCCTAGTGTGGCCGGCAACTGCACCTTTCCACCGAAGCACAATTGAATTTTTTCAGGGCAGAAGTGGGTGCAGCGGTGGTACTTCCCCGCATGAACCATAATAGTTCTACCACCTACAAAAAAATAGAGTATTGTAATCGGTCCTGGATAAATATACAAAGTTTGAATAAAATTTGGCCGTTAAAAGCGGGTCATAATCGCACCTAAAGGAGTCGGTTACAAAGATTTAAACAAAATTACAAGTGAAGTTAATATAAAGCGTGTAACAAATCGAACGCGCCGAAAAAGACGCTAGTTGAAAACAAGCGCGATTCGAAGTGACCGCTTCGTTGGATTTAATTTGGATAAAATTGATTATAAAATCTGCTTAGAAAAACATTATTATCAATGCTCTATTCCCTCTATTTGTATGCAATACTCTCCGGCATTTCTTTCAACTTCCGAAGCCGATTTGAACGGACATAAAACAAGATTTTTACAGTTTTTCAAACTAATGTTTGTAAGCTTTGAAGCGAAATAAAGATTATCATCCATACTAATATTATAAATTTGAAAGTAACTCTGTCTGTCTGTCTGTCTGCTACTCTTTCACGCTTAAACCACTGAACCGATTTTGATGAAATTTGGCATAAACATAGAAAGGACGTTGAGAAAGAACATAGGCTACTTTTTACCGCGGGAAAATATCTCATTCCCACGGGAAGCAAATGATATAATGAAATGCGCCGTGTAGTGTTATAAATATACTACATGTTATTACTTACTTCATTCACGTCGATTATCATATTTTATAACTTATATCCGTTTGTTTTATTCTTATACTTTGCTTTACCTTTATTATTTCTTTACAAAATTATTTACTTTCTCTGTTTCTTTATTTACATTTTGATGCAGCTATCAAAGTTGTCATGTCTGTCTTTTATGTTTCTTATTTTTTTTAATTCGTTTTAGGCATTGTATAAAAATACTTTTAGCTATTCAATATTAAAAGAAACGAAAAATAATTGTATGTTTCTTATTTCATTTCATAGATTAATAAAGTATAGTATTGTCTTTGGCTTATTTATGTTTTTTATATTAGCCCGTTAATCAATATTTTAATAATATAATTTAATATTATAATTTTTATGTTTATTTGAACGAACTAATCTCAGAAACTACTGGTTCCAATTGAAAAAATATTTTTGTGTTGGATAGTCCATTTATCGGGGAAGCCTTATTTTTAAAGGCAGACGGGCTGCGTGGTGTAAGCTATTACCGTCGCCTATGGACACGGGCAACCCCAGGGGAGCCACCAGAGGGCTTTAGGCTATTTAACATCATGCTATGACTAACACCAAAGTCCACGCGGACGAAGTCGCGGGCGGCCACTAGTATTTAATAAGTATACTCATAGATATACACAAAACTCTAGATCAAAGACTGAAATAAAACATACCTATACATTATTATCGGAATTTAAGTAAGTATATCAATGATAAAACTGTCATTGAAGTATATTAAATTATTTTTGTGGATAAAACACACAAAAATGCCATTTTTCGGAAACCCTCTCCATAATGTCAGATTTCAGAGAGCCCGTTTTTGAGCCGAACATACCCACGCCTTTTTTCTGTTATTGCACACATCTAATGCCTTTAAACAAGCAATTCTTGTATATATACCTAAATAAGAGTGTATTTTTTGAATCTCGAAAACGGCTCCTACGATTTTGAAGGAACACAGAGTTCCAAATAACGCGCGCACCCCCCCCCCCTCCCCCAATCAACATTAATGTATACTGAAAAATACGACTCTTCCTGACATCTATTGGAGAGTATTAATAATATTGTAGCGTAGAACGCCCTCAAACGCCATGCACCAATCCGACGTTCAAAGAAATGACAATGTCGATTTGAGAGCTCTATAAAAATTCGTTCATTGAATTAAAGCTTCCTCAGCCGAATGGTTACGTGGATTGACCTACATTGGAACTAGAGACCCGCGCTCAAACCTCAATCAAAACCATATTGCGTTTATTTATATTTTTAGTGAAAATACTTTTTATTAGGAGCTATTTCAAAGCAAATAAGTGTTTCGCTTGAAATGAAACGAAGAAAATAAAAGGTTTTTCTCCGAGCAACACTCGGTCGTCCAGGTACTACATACATATTCATACCCAGAGTTTAAAATCACAGTCCAAATTTTTTTTCGCAGTAAACTTGCCAGTTTTCGCGTACGGGGCCTGTGTGGGATGGATGTCTCCGATGACGTTGCTACTGCAGTCGAAAGATTCACCCACCGACGTACCTGTTTCTAATTTACACGTAAGTAAGCTTTACTCACATATCCAGGTTCTTGGTCAGGGGGGAGCAAGTTCATGGTTGGGGGGGGGGGCAATAAATATACAAAGGAAACGGTTTCTTTTTTCGTTTAGGAAATGTTTTGGGATTTATGAATCCCTGAATCTGGACCTTGATCCAGGGTGAGGGAGCAGCTGCTCCCCCTCGGTACTCCCATGTATTGTAGGAGGTAGAACTTTAATAGTCCGACCTGGGATACTAGCGTCCTACTAGCGCTGCACCCACTTCTGCCGTAAGGCAACTTTGTTGTGTTTCGGGGAATGATGCAGTTGCCGGCCAAACTAACATGAGGTGCATCAGCCTTCGAAGTAGCAGAGCAACTTCAGCAACTGCATACGACGCCGCCGCACACACTGCCGTCCTACCCGGGGCTGCTAGCTGGATGGATCGAGCTCCCACTCTCACCGCCCACAACCCCGGAAGCCCCCTTTTAGTCGCCTTTTACGATCAGGCAGGGGATACCGTAGCTCTATTCTTTATCTCGAAGCTACAGGGACTAAACACCACGTGGCCTGCATGCTTTACTGCTTCTCAATTTAAAAAAAAATTAAGCAACCAATCAAGGCAAGACTTGGGCCTTGCTCGAGTTTTTGTGTTGTTCCGCTGTCTTGTTCATCAACCATGTGGACTGATGCTGCTGGAGTTAGAGGGCGTAGAACCGGATGTAGTGGCGACTATTAAGGGGGTTTGGAGGAGCGGACTTTGAAATGCTGATGGATGGGTGGATGGATGGATGGTAGGTGTCCATGGGCTGCAGTGTGTATGTCTGATTTTTTCGTATGTAATCAACCTTCTGAAGTCAGATATTGGAAATGAGTACTCCGGAAATTTATTGTCACCTGATGTAGGTAAGTCTGGCTGAAATATATTGACATTTGCAGGTATTGGAAAACAGATGGGGGCTAGGGGGCTCAAGCCAAGATAAGCTCAATCCAACACCAACCAACATCCAATCCAACAACTAGTACACGTCATGCATCAGAATACTTGACAATTTTTTGACCTCCTCCAAAGTTTCAGTCCGCATCTGCCCCAAACTAAAATCAACCCCCCCCCCCCCCTCAAACTGAAATTCGCTACTGCGACAGAGGAAATAGTTTTTAAGCAATTGTGTTTTTCCAGATATCATGGATGGCGTCCATAAGTTACCTAATTTGCGTACCATCAGACTTCCTATCGGCGTACATGGCCGACAAGTTTGGAAGAAAATTCTCATTGATGTTCATATCTGCGTCGTGTGCTGTAAGTTTATTTTCCGCCGAATTCCGCTCATAAAATTATTGTTGGTTGATGAATACCACAGTGCATGTGTGCGTGTGCGTGGGTATGTGAAAAAATTGTATATTATGACAGGAATTTTTATTTCAAATACAAATACAATTTTAAAATCCAGCCACATAATGTCATAAATTTTCAGTACCTTTGTTTGGAGTTTGGAGGATTTACCGAGTGTAGTTATGACGATAAAAGTTGAAATTAATTCATAATATATTTACTTCCATGGACGTACCCAGGTATGTCTGTGGGCCAGGGGGAGGCAAATTCTTGGCCAGGGGAGGGCAAGTCCTTGGTCAGGGGGGTAAAATTTTTTCAAGCTGGATACCGTGCGTAAATTTGCCTTCCACGTTACACGAAGCCACACACACATAACTATTAAATATACAAAGGAAACAGCAGGAGGTAGCATATTATTATCTAGTTTATCTTATATATATAAAAATCTTGTGTCACGATGTATGTTGCCAATAAACTCCAAAACTACTGAACCGATTTCAATCAAATTTCACATGTACCCGTATTTTGGTCTAACTTACTGGATAGTAGCGCATGCAAACCGGTATTCGATAATCGGTAATTTATCGATAATCGTCTCATATTTTTCAGCGATAATTATCGAAAATTTTGATAAAAAATACCGATAAACGATAAATTAATAAAAAAAAATCCAATGACCCATCATCGCTCCCGCGAGCGAGACATGTTTTGAAATTCGCGCCCGCAAGCGAGTGTGAGTTTGGGTTTCGGGATTCCCGAGTATATTACGTTTCCGGGAATCGAGATTGTTTTTGGAAACTTCCCAGGGATTCCCAGGAATCGGGAATTTGAACATTTTGTTAAAACTGGTGTCTGGCTTCAATATTTTAAAGAAAAAGACAGTCTTAAGAAACCAGTATTATAATTATTTACGATTATTTAATTACAGTTTCTTTTAATACCAGTTTTGTTTCAAAACTTCTTTTTGGTTTACAATCATTGATATCATTATAATTAAGATAATGTAACAATAATAAGCAACATTATTTTGGACATGCACGATAAAAAAAACAAAGTGACAAGATTTCAAGATGTTTACAACATAAATTTTGTCGTTTCTAATCTAAGACATAAATTATATTCAAAGTTTTTTTTTTCGTTACTTTTAGGAAGGTCAATGCATTAAGTGATTTATCACTTAGGCTGCTACAAATTTTCGTGGCAAAGTTTCCAGCTACCGAAAATGCACACTCGCTGTCAGTAGAAGTAGGCTGGGTACTCAAAAGAGCTATGTACAAAACTTCCAGATTAGGCGTGTGCTTCATCGTGGTTTCATAAAGTTCACAAGGAACTAACCTATCGGTGCTTTGGGCACGTCAGCACGTGTAGACGCTGGCGCTAGAACCCGAATATATGCGTGCCTCTATAGGTCCTATAGCGGAGACGCGGAGACGACTCGATTATTTGAGCACGTCCAAAAGGCGTCCGACAGAGTGGTGGAACTGTGTCCTTCGGCTGAGCTGGTGGTTCTGGGTGACTTCAACGCCCACCACACCGAATGGCTGGGATCAAGAACCACCGACTTTGCTGGCAGGGCCGCTTATAATTTCTCCTTGGCATATGGGTTGACGCAGGTGGTACAGTGTTTCACCAGGGTACCAGATATTGAGACCCATACTGCGTCTCTGCTGGACCTACTGCTGACCACCCATCCATCCGACTACCGGGTGACGGTTGGGGCCCCTCTTGGGACTTCTGACTATTGCCTGGTAAGTTCTGCCGTACCATTGCCGCCCCCAAAAGGTTCTCGACCCAATGGGAAGCGTCAAGTCTGGCATTACGGGTCAGCGGACTGAGATGGACTCCAGGAATCCTGGCTTCCTACCCCTGGAGGCAGCTGTGCTTCACCTCGGGTGATCCTAGCACGTGTGCGGAATCGCTAGCCGATGTGATACGACAGGGCATGATTGGTTTTATTCCCAACTCTGTAGTATCCATTGGCCGGCGAAACAAGCCCTGGTTTAATGGTTCTTGCGCTAAGGCTTCTAGACTTAAGCAAGAAGCTTTTAAAACCTGGGCTGATGCGTACGCGCGTAAGGACCCCGAAACGTCTAAGCTTCGGAAAAAAATCAACGCTGCCTCCCGTTCGACAAAGAAGCAAATAGCCAAGGCGAAGTTTAGACACGTCGGCAGAATTGGCCAGCGTTTATCAAGCTACCCTTGCGGGAGTCGAGCTTTTTGGTCGCTTGTCAAGGCTGTCGAAGGTAACTTCTGTCGGTCGTCTCTACCATCTTTACGCAAACCGGACGATACTCTGGCTCACACGGCAAAAGGGAAAGCCGATCTCCTGGGTACCCTGTTTGCCTCAAACTCGACTCTGGACGACAGAGGTGCCACACCGCTGACCATCAAGCAGTGTGAGAGCTCGATGAAGGACGTGCGTTTCACTCAAAAGGCCGTCAGACGAGCTCTGCTAACCCTCGATGTCAAGAAGTCGAGCGGGCCGGATGATATCCCCGCGATCGTATTAAAGACGTGCGCTCCCGAGTTGGCTCCCGTCTTAACGCGCCTATTCTCGCTTTCCTACACCACTAGTAAAGTACCGTCTTCGTGGATGGTAGCCCTAGTACACCCAATACCGAAAAAGGGTGACCGCAGTGACCCGTCCAATTACAGGCCCATTGCGATAACCTCCCTGCTCTCTAAGGTGATGGAGCGTGTTATAAACACGCAGCTCCTTAGGTATCTTGAGAAGCACCGGTTGATCAGCGATCGTCAGTATGGCTTTCGCCAGGGCCGGTCGGCCGGTGATCTCTTGGTATACCTCACACACCGATGGGCTGAAGCCGTCGAGGGCAACGGGGAGGCTCTGGCACAGGGCACTTCTCGCGAAGCTTCCATCTTACGGTCTTCCCCTGAGGCCATGTAAATGGATGGCAAAGTTTCTGACTGAGCGGCAGATTAAGGTCGTTGTTGACGGATGCTGCTCAGATATGAAGCCCATTAACGCCGGTGTTCCCCAAGGCTCAGTACTGTCTCCTACACTATTCATTCTGCATATCAATGACATGCTGCAACAATCACGCAGTATACATTGCTATGCAGATGATAGTACGGTGGACACACTATACACCTGTCGAGCCAATGCCTCTCGGTCACAAGTGGAGGAAAGCAGAATCAAACTTGTGTCTGAAGTCGAGAACTCTCTGGAGCGGGTCTCGGAATGGGGTCGACTTAACCTTGTCGAGTTTAACCTCACGAAGACACAAGTTTGCGCGTTTACCGCTAAAAACCCATTTGTTATAGCGCCCAAGTTCCAGGGTACCGCGCTCACCGTCGGTGAAAGTGTTGGTATCTTGGGAGTTGGCATTACGAGTAAAGTGCAGTACCGGAGTCATTTGGAGCACAAAGCCAAATTGGCGTCCAAAAAACTTGGTGTCCTCAATAGGGCGAGGCAGTACTTCACTGCGGGGTAACTCCTGACACTGTACAAGGCACAGGTCAGACCCCACATGGAGTACTGCTCTCACCTCTGAGCAGGAGCACCAAAATACCAGCTACACCCATTTGACTCCGTTGAAAAGCGCGCAATCCGAATCGTCAACGACCCAAGATTGACTGACAGGCTAGAACCGCTCAGCTTGCGAAGAACCATAGGCTCGCTCTGCGTGTTCTACCGACTTTACTATGGTGAGTGCTCCGAGGAACTTTTCAAACTCATGCCTACATCACCATTCCATGATTATACCACCAGGCGAAGGTTAAACTTCCACCGGCACCATCTGGACTCGTGGCGGTCCTCCACAGTCCGCTTTGCACGCTCCTTTTTACCACGGACGTGCAGGTTATGGGACAACCTTCCAGCTGAGGCATTCCCAGTGGACTATAACATGGGGTTCTTCAAGAAAGCTGTAAAAAGAGCTCTCCTCCAAAGCCGACAATGCTCGGGTGGCTTCCCTGGGGTTGCCCGTGTCCATAGGCGACGGTGATCGCTTAACACCACGCGGCCCGTCAGCCATTTTGTTCGGTTTACATATAAAAAAAAAAAAGTAAAAAATCTTTGTTTAACCGCACTAGTGGGGAAGTCGGTATTCGTACTTTTTTATGAGCATTTATTATTGCCGCGTGCAATTCGTCTGCAAATAATTTGGCCCTGGCGTGCCAAATAATTCAATCGGACGATGCCACAAATATTCTTAATTCCCGGGATTCCCGACCCTCTTTTCCCGGGATCGGGAATGAAAATATTCCTGGAAACAGTATCCCGGGACCGAAACCCTAGTGTGAGTTCATTGCTCCCTGGCTTCCGAACGAGAGCGCGCCGCATCGTCAAGAATAAAAATCCAACTAAAAAATTTAAAAATAAATAATGTAGTTTAAGAAACTAAAAAACACGCTTTTGTGAAAATACGAACTAAAAAGTAAAAAATAAGAAGAAAATGTATTTTACTGTAAAAACAAAGCGTGGGGTGCATGGTGTCAATAGTATCTTAAAAACCACTCCACGCTTTATGACATCTAGGTTACAAATACACCCAATAGATGGCGCTGTGTTCTGTTTCTTAGAATATAAATTCTATTACTTTCATTGAAAAATTCATATTGTTGTACAAAAAGTGTGGGGGGCTAGATTTTCATTGCTGTAAATATTTTTAGTATACCTGTAGTAATTATAATAAGCACCCCACGCATTTTGTACAAAAATATGAATTTTTCAATTGAGTACTCCAGTTTTATTTTAAATTTAGCTAATTCGATTTTACCGGAAGGGTTTTATTTCCTCAGTTGCGATTAGAGAAATAAAATATGGCGGTAAGAAGTTCGCCGGGTCACCTAGTTCTTATTAATTTTTTTTGTTTGGGAGATCTTTTGGTATTTGGATTTTTGAATCACTGAATCTGGACCTTGATCCAGTGGGGTGGGGGGGGGGGGGGCAGCATGGCCTGAAGTCTGTGGTGCTTGCCCTTCGGCGCCCGCGCACGGCGTGATTTTCATCAGTATTGTAAAGTGTTTAGGCGGTGCCGAATATTTTCACGTTTTCGTGGCGATTCTGTACACTGATTTAATTTTACCAGTAAAATAAATTGAACATGAATCCTGAATCACTTATAACATCAGTTCAAGATATTTTTGAAGCACTTTATCGAATTTCATTTTATGCAATATGTAATTGTTAAATTTTACGTCAGCTTCCCAGTTTTGATTCTGGACGAATGTGTGAAATGCGCCAAATTCATCACTTTTTACCGAAAAGACGCGATGGGCCGCGCGGCTAAACGGCGTACGGTGAAAAACGTCGTCTACAGAGCTCTCGTCTCACATTATTACAATCATTTTATTAACATGCAATGTTTGTTTGTTCAGGTGGAATCGAATCGGTGGAAGCAAATCAATTTTGAAGCAGATATCTTAAACTGATTGAGCTAACATTTTGTATATGTAACGTATAATTTGGATGACAATGCAATTATAATAATACTAGCCTTCCGCTAGCGGCTTCGCCCGCGTGGACCCGTTTAATGGGTCCCCGTAGGATAAAAAATAGTCTTGTGCTATTAGAGGCTTCATTGCTATAAGTATTAAAACCATAGGCGTTTAGCCAGTTGCTTCAACCGCGTTGGCCCTATGACCCGTTTTCACGTAGGAACGAAACATTTTTCGGTCAAAAGTAGCCTTTGTTACTCAGGGTGTACTTATGTAGCTTTCTAATGGTGAAAGAATTTTTGAAATCGGAACAGTAGTTTTTGAGTTTATTCATTACAAACATACAAAAATACAAATCTTTCCTCTTTATAATATTAGTATAGAGTATAGATAATATCAGTATTTGTGTACAAAATGGCCTCCACACCAAAATGGCGGAATATATTTTTTGTGCAATCCACCATGTATCAAATGAAAGTTACAAAAATTTAATACTTAGGTCATTGAAATAAAAGTTTGTTTTTAAGAACTTTACCATTTGTTTTGGTCTATTTTGTAACAAAGGACTAAAAATAATTTAATACAATTCGTCTCAGGTCAGCTGGATACTCATGCTGTCATCAGTGAACGTGTACGTGATGATCACCGCCAGAGCCTTGGTAGGCATCATCATGGGGGGGAGCTTCGTCGCCTGTCCTCTCTACACGAAGGAAATCAGTGATGACAGCATCAGAGGCGCTTTGGGATGCTTGGTAAGTAAAAGGTATTGAAAACGTTCTTCAATAAAGAATTTTAAAGGAGGAAAAAACGAAGGAGCGTGATTTCTTATCACATAAAACTATTTTTACCACGCATAACTTTTGACTTATTATCATAATAGATGTAGGATACTTTTAATCCCGAATTAAGGCCTTATGTCCTTAGTAACTATATAGGGTTCATCATGAATGGTTATTTACCCGATTCTACCCTGTGAATCAATACCATTTTCTTACAACATTCTTTTGACGTGATAACGTCTTATAATTCGATGGAGCCGGCTGCACGCACGAAAAAATGACTCATGCGACGTTACCTCGCTCTGAGGCGTTCCATTTAAGGCACAATCGGCCTCCGCGTTTGGCAGCGTTCGACATCTGTCTCTCTCCTACTTGAGTGAGCATACATACATATTTTACATGTTTTCGTCAAGTATGAAGTGCAGTGAAAAGTGAATTTCAGTTTATGACGTTGTCACGTTCAACTATCGTCAATAAACCGACTTTACAGATATCCGATTTTTTTACTGAAAAGTTCGATATTTACCGCATTCCAAAAGAAACAGGTAGTGTTTTCGGTTTTTATTTCTCCCACTCTCACCGCCCACAACCCTGGAAGCTCCGTTTTAGTCGCCTCTTACGATCAGACAGGGGATACTGTACTTCTATTCTTAATCCCGAAGCTACAGGGACTTCCAGTATGAGTTGGAGTAGGAGGAGTTATAGTACCTAGAGCATACGACCTCAGAGATAGCTTGCTATATTGTGTGAAGATGTCCATGAGTCGCAGCTACCAATTACACCAAGTGAATGAATAACGGAAATTAATGCAGATGTTTTAAGCACATCTGTAAAGTAACAGTAACTGACATATACTTTTCTTATTTCTACATTTTATGGTGATAACGTTTTTCTCTTTTCAGGTAATACTTTTCCAAACATCCGGCAACTTATTCATGTATATCATTGGCGACGTGTTGAGTTACAGGACGATATTATGGATTTGTCTGTTTCTGCCGGTCTTCCACTTAATAGTTTTCATGGGAATGCCAGAATCACCGTCGTATTTGGTGAAGACTGGAAAAGATGAGGTAAGTTTGCACAATTATTATTAGTCTGAATTGTCGATATATAATATTCTATACTAATATATAAAGCCGAAGAGTTTGTTTGTTTGAACGCGCTAATCTCAGAAACTACTGGTTCAATTTGAAAAAATATATTTGTGTTGGATAGTCCATTTATCGAGAAAGGCATTAGGCTATATAATATCAGGCTATGACTAATAACAAAGTCCACGCGGAAGAAGTTGCGGGCGGTCGCTAGTTATTAATATGAACGAAGTGCTCATGGCCCAGCGCTTAGCGTAGAATGCAAGCGATCTACCAGAGCTTAATGTGGGGAGCACATAACGTGCATAAAAATTAGCTATTAGCGGTCACCCATCTCAGACCCGACCGCGCCCGTTTCGCTTAGCTGCATATTATATAGCTTGCATTGTACACCAGCCCCAAGTCATGCGCGTTCCGCACCTAGAAACCTGTAAATAGGGTTAAAATAGATTAATATTTTAGGAGGCGCAAAGGGTTTTGTCTTGGCTCAAATGCAGGCCAGAAGGAGACCCCATTATCCTGAGGGAACTAGACCATATCAAGAAAGAACAAATGAACGATGCAGAAGACTCAAAGTTTTTATTGAAGTCAATTGGTAAATTAGTTTTAATCTATGTCAACTGTAAAAATTGATGACCATGACCATTTTGCCACTATACCACCATAAGGTTGCAATTCCTCTGGCACCTGTTAGGCTCATGGTGGTCCTCCACATCTTTTTTACCAAAGACCTGTAAATTGTGTGACAACATTCCAGCTGAGGCATTTCCAATGGCATCTAACTTAAGGGTTCTTCAAGAAAGCTGAAAATAACTTTGAAGGAGATCAACGCCAGCAATGCTCTGGCGACTGCTTGACGCCTGGAGATACTCTTATCCATGAACAACGGTCTTGTAGATGTCCATGGACCGCAGCTATCACTTAACACCACGTGGCAAGCATGCTCATTTGCTTCTCAAAATAAAATATGCTTGTTACCTCTGAACCTCGTCGTTTATCAGCAGATTTAGAACATTAACACGCTTTTATTAGCTTGACCTGTATGTATGTAAGTAACGGAATCTTTTAACTTCATTTTCACTTACTTCTAGGAGTCTGATTGACTTGAAAATTTGCACAGGGGTCAAGGGCCGATGACAATGCAATAATATGAGAATAAAAATCCAACTAAAAAATTTAAAATAAATAATGTAGTTTAAATTTAAAAACTAAAAAACACGCTTTTGTGAAAATACGAACTAAAAAGTAAAAAAATAAGAATAAAATGTATTTTACTGCATAAAAAGCGTGAGGTGGTTTTTAAGATACTATTGACACCATGCACCCCACGCTTTTTTTCAGTAAAATACATTTTCTTCTTATTTTTTACTTTTTAGTTCGTATTTTCACAAGAGCGTGTTTTTTAGTTTTTTAAATTTAAACTACATTATTTATTTTATTTCGTAAGATATACTTCCCAAAAAAAAAAGAAGTAAAGATACTTATTAATTTTATCATCCTTGAAGAAGACTGCCCTCAAAACGAAAAAAAGAATGCATCTCTTTGGGTCATACCGGTTTTCGTTATTAAGATTTATTCTTGACATAAACTCGTTTTTAATGTTGTCTACTGATAAACTCCAGATTTAAATAAACCGTGAGGGCTTAGTCACTCACACAAGTCACACATTGAACTCACTGGGGGTCCGAGTTCAAATCTAAAAGTTCAAAGACAAAGATAAAGATTTTTATTTGCTCAAATATAGGTGTTTACAAAAGGTGTTTTTATACATTTGGCCTTCATGAGGTATTATTTGTACCCATATTGCGCCCTTTTATTGATAAATTTTAGTTTATTTATTTATTTCTATTTTTCGGAAAGGATCCGATGGTCGGCTTTGGGTACCCATATTGCAGAGAAATTTGTACATTGAGAGGAAAAAAAGACGAGAAGGTTAACAAGAGCGTCCTATAGACTTCTAATAATTATTCCCTGAAAAAGTAAAGATTTTTAAAACGTAAAGTTAAAAAGTAAAGATTTTTTACTCTTTTTTCTTGCCAATCGATATGCCATAAGATTTTTTATTTATTTTGCAAACAAAAAAAATTCATAAAATTTCATCACTATTTCATTATTAATGTCAAGCAACGCAAAAACATTGGTTGCAAACAAAAATATTTTCATTAACTCGGATCAATTGGATGGTCAAACACAAATTGTGCGCAATGATAGCGACTTTTTAATCGATTCATTACGGTATTTTATCCAATTTGCATCCTTATTCGAAGAAGCATAGAACCTAATATGGCTGGCTATCGTTTGCCATTTGGGATGTCTGCATTTAGGATGTCTCTGTAAGCGTAGATAGATGGTTGGGATTGGGGCAATAATAAAAGATGTTTGTATGGCAAAAACCAGCATTTTGTGGAAAAACTGGTGGTTCGACCGGAAACGTACTAGATGCCACTGCACCGATTTCTTCCGCGAAGCACTTTTTTTTCATAGTGTTGGAGCTTGGCACGGATGGGTCGTCGCAGGTGAAGAAAACACTAGCTTGCGGTTGTAGCGTATAATGGAATCACTACTTGTGATTATACAAATACGGTTTACTCAATATTACATGGCAAGGTATTAATTAATAGTTACAGAGAGACCGTGTTCGTCGACTAGTGAAAAGTCGTTAATATCAACGGCGCGAAAAGTTCGAGTGACTTGTCAGTCATGCATGACAGATGTCATGTCAAATGGCTGCGTTCGGAAACATTGAACGTCGCCACAATAGTATTTGGTACTACGTTCATGCGCTATGACGTCCAATAGCTCGCCTCCCGTTTTAACGCTACACGGTGAGGTTTAACTTTGGCTCACATATCTGTTTTTCGTGGTGCTTCAATCGATGTGGTCAGAAATAACAGGATTACCTGTTCAATACTACCGGTGTTGTCGAAAGTGTTAGAGAAGATAGTACTCGGGCAGTTGCTCCCATATGTAGAGAACAAAAGCTTGCTTCCAAAATTTCAATCCGGTTTCCGAAGAGGACACGGTTCAGAAACTGCTCTTTTAAACGTTGTAGATGATTTAACTGTGGCCTCCGATATGGGTCTAAGTAGCATTATGGTGCTGCTGGACTATACCTGAGCCTTTGATTGTTTACCAACAGAGCTACTTTTAACAAAGTTGGAGCATCTCGGATTTTCGGAAAACGCTTGTAACTGGTTCCGATCATATCTGATGGACAGGAAGCAAGCAGTAGTCATTGAGGATAGGGACGGTACTAAGAAGCTCTCCTCAATGGGTAGCCTAGATAGGGGCGTTCCACAGGGATCTCTACTAAGCCCTATGCTTTTCTCCCTATTCACTGCGGACTTGCCAAAACAAATTAAAACATGCAAATACCATTTATATGCAGATGACACTCAGCTCTACTTTTCTTTTGATAATAAAAATTGCCAACTAGCTATAACGAAAATTAATGACGACCTAGCTAATATATATTTATGGTCTCAAAACAACTGTTTGACACTTAATGCGGCAAAATCGCAAGTGTTAGTGCTTGGTACCAAGTCCCAAATTAATAATGTTACAAAGTGTGACTATAGAATTAAACTAAATGGTGTTGCATTACAACAGGTCAGTTCCGCTCGCAATTTGGGGTTAATTTTGGACGGAGAACAAAAATTTACATAGCACGTAAGCAATAAAATCAGAACATCTTACATAAAGCTTAAAACACTTTATAAAATTAGAGCCTACTTAAAGGAAGATATTCGGTTATTGCTATGTGATTCACTCGTACTGTCACAGTTTAATTATTGCAGCTCAGTATTTGGTCCGAAGCTAACCTCAAATACCGAAAGGGCAATACAACGAGTGCAAAATGCCTGCATCCGTTTTTGCTATGATGTGCCACGGAGAGACTACATAACGCCACACCTGAATAAAAATGGCATCTTAAATATGAGCGCTAGAAGAGAGCTGCATTATGCCTCCCTAGTTAAAAGAATAATCTGGAGTAAAAAACCAGAGTATTTGTTCGAAAAACTGAATTGGATAAAAGACTTAACTCACAGGAACATTCGCTCAAATATACTTACTCTTTTGCAGACACCAGCACACAAAACAAGTCGAGTTAGGAGTTGTTTTAAATTTTCAGCCGCAAAAATTTGGAACGATTTGCCACCGCCCATGAGAGAACCTGCTAAGTCAATTATAAGCTTCAAAGTAAAGTATAAAAGAGCTTTGTTAAAAAAACAACTCGCTGCTGAGGATTTAAAACACGCCTATTCTAAATGCCTGGACCTGAGAAAGTTCTTTTGATGGCACACACACATACTTACACACACACACATTCACACACACACACACACACACACAACCACACACACACTGTGCTTGATGGATTTAATTCAAGATGAACTGTGTAAAATTATGTTTTTTAAGTGATTACTTACTTTTGGTTTGTTTATCTTTGTGTTTTTTAGGTTTTTATATTTTACTAGCTGTGCCCGCGACGTCGTCCGCGTGTATAAAGACTTTTATAAAATGGATTGATTAAAAATTAAAGATTTTTTATTTGCATTGAATAAGTATTAGATAGATTATTCTTACATATAGTGAAATCACTTATAATACAATGTTCATATGTTCAGAAGAAACCTAATGTATTTTTTCTAAATCCTTCAAACCTAAAACAGTAAGGAATGCTTACTGTACTGATCTTACCATCCACTTTTCTCACGTTTCGCTTTTCTCCCGCAATCAGATTCTCTTTACAAATATGTACCTCGTTTATTAAAGTTAAGAGATACTGCTGTGCCCGTGGCTTCATCTATGTTAAAAATAGTATCTTTAGTAAATTGGGTGAATTTATACTGCAAAGAATGTATAGACTCATTCTATATACATAGCTTTAACCTACTGCAGAAAAGAGGTGCACTATACAACTACTTGTAGTTGGGAGATAAAATTTCTAAACATACACGTGCTTAGGATTAAACAATCGGAAAAATAATTGTAAGGTCAATTAATAAACTATAGGTTTAAAACTTGCGGACAGCAGTTTGGTCATAAGTCATAACTCATATAACATTGTGAAAACTAAAGCAGAAGGCAGGGTCTCTACACAGTGTACTATCTGTATTTGGAAATAAAGAATATTTTTATAAAGAATCTTTAAAGAATCCTTAATATCTCCGTCAATCAACGTGTGTGGATGAGCCCTCAGCCCGTACGCAATAAAGAGACGCAAAAAATGAGTTATCATTGGTCCAATTAACAATGTTCAGCATCATACGTATACCTACCCAACGATGGGACAACCCGCGTGGCGCAATGTTTACCATGCCGGACTGCTAATCGAACTGTCCCGGGTTAGAATCCGGGCGAAGCAGAAATTTCAATGATGAGTTTAAACTGTTCTCGGTCTGGGTGGTTGTGTTTCTGTCTCTATGTGTGTTCCTTGCACCCACGACACAGGGTATATCTACCCTAATGTGAGGCTATACGTGTGAAATGTTATTTTTAATTTTTTTTACACTATGTACTTACTTTTATTAGACTTAAAGCTTTTATTTGAAATTATCTCCATCGAATCACTTTGGAGAAGAAATGAATATTGCTCAATAACGCCATCTACCGTATGACATGTAAACTTTGTGGTTGATAAATCGAATGTCAAATTACCAAATAGGTAGATATTGAGATTAACAGTTGGTTAACTAAAAGTTTAACTATTCGTCACCTAGATGTCTGCAGTAGTCTCGTTTTGTTAAGGCTTTGTACATTCTGTATGAAGGTTTAGATTCCGTATCTTACAACCTTAATGCTGGATGCATTGAGATTGTAAGATTTGGATTTCGGTTCATCGGAGCTAGAGGCCTCCTCAATATTGGGAGAGCTCCATGCTCAGCAGTGGAATGCTAAAAAGGTTGCAGCTTGATATAATGTAGCGATAATAATCGTTTCAGCTGCAGCCTGTTCATAATCTTCCACCCCAAAAGAAGACTAATAAGGTGAGCAACTAACGCAATGGAGCCTGTGATGTAAGGTTCGGCCGCGGTAAGGCTCGCGATGCACTTATTAGGTACCTATAGTCTAGCTATTCTCGGCCAACGAAAGAAAATACAGTAAGCTGATCTAAGTATATTTAATATAGTCGACAATATTAGTGAGAGTTCAAAATAATTTAACTTAAATTTAAACTTTTATTTATGGTTTTGAATGGGCTGTTACCGAAACTTTCATACAAATTCCCCAAAGTGCCGTTTAAGTTTATGTCGCGTATTGTGTAAATGAACATAACTTTTTTGTTTATCATCCGATTGATATGAAATACACACTAATGTTACGGAAATTCATTCAACAATATATCAGTAAACACATCATTCAAAGAAGGGAAAAGAATTTGAGAATGAAATATTAAGTTAAGGTTAATTATTGTACGCTTGAGATACCAACTTTCGAATCCATTTTATTTGCTATTGAGGGGTAGTTTTGAAAAAAGCTTAAATAGAATTCTTACTATGTTAGTAAATATTACAAATACAAAATTATAAGTATATTACTCTGCACAAAAATATTCTGTACATCAAGTTTCGACACTCAATTTTCAAAGAGTTTCAAAGAAAATTGACATTTAAAGGGTGAACTTCGGGAAATGCTGAAACACGTATTCTTTTATTTTAGTTAGAAAATATTTATACCAAATTTCAAGAAAATCTATTGAAAAAATCCAACTTTTCCATACAAATTTTCATCGCTCATTTCACACCCTTAAAGGGTGATTTTTAAAATTATCTATAGCCTAAATGTTAGCGAGGACCAATATATATAAAACAAAAGAAGTTTCATCAAAATCCGTCCAGTAGTTTTTGCGTGAAAAGCTAACAACAGACAGACAGACAGACAGACAGACAGACAGACAATAATTTCAAAACTTATATTTTTAGCTTCTGTTACTTATAAAAAGACCCCTAGAAGTATTTTTTTAAATTTATATGCAATGTACAGAATTGACCCTGCTTACAGTTTTATTATATGTATAGATTACTTTTTTTGTCTGATATGATTTTTTTTTAATGTACATGGAAAATAGGGGGCCAATACATTTAGAACTCCCACAATCGATACCCGGGAGCAGGGAGTGACTGAAAACCAGCTCGGCGTGGGATGGGACCAAGTACCTGCGTCGGAAAAGCTGAGTCACGCCATTTTGCCTAGGTTATGTGTATTTTTTATGATAAATTATTAGTTAAATGTCACAAGTGTTACAATTTCCTAAAGGCAATAAATGGATTTTATTATTATTATTATTATTATTTTTCGGTGGAAGAATTCGATTATCAGCCAGACCTACATGAGGCAACTTAATTGTGGGTTATGTCCTTGCTTGCGGGTTTGCGTGGAGGACCATATCTACATCGAACACTATGGCGTGGCCTGCATGCTCATTTGCCACTACATTTAAGTAGTACTACTTATCCCTACTGATATTATAAATTCGAAAGTAACTCTGTCTGTCTGCTACGCTTCCCATTGCCGATTAAACTACTGAATCAATTTTAATAAAAATTTGGAACACAGATAGAGTGGACCTTGGGAAAGGACATAGGATAGTTTTTATCCTACGGGAACCCATAAAACAGGTCCACGCGGGCGAAACCTCTGGCGGAAGGCTAGTATTATTATGTTTTTAAAATTCCAGTGACGGACAAGTTCCTCTTCCGAGCGTTCTGCATCACCCTGGTGATCACACTTGGAAGAGAGATATGTGGCGCGATCACCGTCCTGAACTTTGCCGGCGAGATCTTCACCATCGCCTTGGGAGACAGCAGCGCGGTCCTGAGTGCGAACCAGCAAGCGATGGTGCTGGGCGCGGTGCAGGTCACTGGGGCGATGCTCGCGTCTGCCGTCATCGAGAGGACGGGGAGAAAGGTGTGATTTTTAGAAATTTTTTTTGATGCACTCTTTCCATGCCGTTATACAGATACTGATCTTCAAAAATGGGTTCGTCTAGTCATCAAGAGGGAGGGTATTGTGTCGACTTTCAACATCTCATCAAGAGTTAGCCTAGCGCCACGAGTACCCTGAATCACGCTATCGAAGTTTTTGAAATTTTCTGCATTATATACAACCTCCGAAATAAGACTATCGTACTATCCAGACAATCTGGAAATAGGCATGAAATCTCCCTTAGCCAAAATACTGAGCTGGAAAATGTACTTTTGAAGACAATAGTTGCACTCTTTGTATACTTATTACTATCTACTGGTAACGGGTCTTTCTCAAAAATTGGCGAATTTTGGAGCTATTCCACTGTGTTGCTCTACGTGAAGAAAATGTGAGTACCCGGATGTTTTCAAACTGCTCATGTGTATATCTGTAGTTTCTTCCTTCGGAGTAAACGCTAAGACCATTAGTCCTGGAGATATGTAATGTGATCACCATCCTGAACTTCACCAGCGAGATCTTCTAGCAAGAGATAGGATTCTGTGTCGGCTGTATGTAGATTAGTTGTAGTAGAGTCCACTACTGCAGCCCTTGGGCTGCAGCGACCACTTAACATCACGTGGTCTGCATGCTCGTCTATTCCATTCAAATACTTACAAAAGAATATTTTTTAGTTTAATTCCATGATTTCTTTCAGGGTCTCCTGCTCATAACGGCTCTACTATCGGGACTCAGCATGTGCACCCTGGCTTCCTGGTTCCTGTCCAGAGACATGGGCGTCTTTGCGCCAACTTGGCTTCCGGTCGTGACGTTGTGCGTGTGCATCTTCTGTGATTCTCTGGGTCTCCAGCCGATTTCTGTGGTCATCACCAGTGAAATCTTTTCTTATAAGGTATTCGTTTTGAAATAATCACAACATTTTACACTCATAGACCCACAGCAGGAGTCCCTGTAGCTTCGGGATTAAGAATAGAGCTACGGTATCCCCTGCCTGATCGTAAGAAGCGACTAAATGGGAGCTTCCGGGGTTGCGGGCAGTGCGAGTGGGAGCTCGATTTGTCCAGCCAGCAGCCCCGGGAAGGACGGCGGTGTGTGCGTGGCCGCATGGATAAGCATCGGAAGGTGCAGGAGAGCACATCTGCTCTCCAAAAGATGGGCCCGTTCCAGGGCGCCGCGCGTGGAGGACACCGGTGCGTTCCACTGGAGATCCCGGAGTCCTCTCCCAAGCGTAGAGGGCAGGCCACCGAGGGGGTTTTAGTGTGGTAAAATGTCACATAACCCGGTATACCAAGGTGCCAATTATATTTTTGGGAGGCCTGGAGCTTACTCCACGCTGCTAACGCGGGTTTGTTGAGATGCAGTCCTCCGACAAAATTTAACTACTGTTACCTATCTATTGATAGCGACCAAAATTTCATGCGCGTTTCCGTGCTTCGGAGGGCACGTTAAGCCGTCGGTTCCGGTTAATAACAGTCATTAAAACTTGTCAGAGGCCTTATGGGCGGTTTGATTACATTAGACAGCGGGTTGGCCATTAACCTGTATTGAAGAAACATGGAAGAGTAAGGTCCAGGCCTCCCCATTACTGGGGAGAGACCCGTGCCCGGCAGTGGGGCTCAAAAGGGGTTGCAACCAGAAATGAATGGAACTTAATTAATTTTTCTCATTTCAGTATCGTGGTATCGTGCTGGCCATCACGATGTCTGCGGCATCAGTCCTCTGTTTCATCCAACTCCTCTTCTTCAAAACTATCGCCAACACTATCGGGGTCTACGTGGCGTTCTTCTTCTTCGGGGCCGTATGCCTCTCCACTGCGCTCTACGTGTACCTCGTGGTCCCAGAGACCAAAGCCAGGCTCAGAGAAGAGATTTACTTAGACTTAAGAACAAAGAAGGAGAAGGCGTTAGATATAAAGGAGAAAGACTGTCGAGAAGTTTCCGTGTTGTAAACTGAACTAATAAGTACCTAATTGGTGCTGAAAATGTGTTACGGCCAAGCTATGTAGTACCATGCAGAGCCGGATTTAGAGGTCTGGAGGCCTCGGGGCGACGAAGAGGTGAAGGCCCCTTGGCCCCAAATTAATTTCCAAATAAAATGTTTTTTTTTTCTGTCAGTGATATTTTATTGATTTCCTGATTGGAGTGAACAAATATAGATCGATGATTTCTTTTAATATTTGATGTAATCATGTTTGTAAAAAGTACCTACCGTAAAACGCGAAAAAAATGAAAGGAAAAGTTGTTTACGTCAAAGTTTACGTTAAGTCTCTATTGTGGGCCCCTTTTTTGTGTAGGCCCCGGTTGCCCTCCCCTAAATCAGGCCCTGGTACCTTACTATTTTTAAAATCCGCGATCGTCGATTTTGCGTGTGCATCGCGTTTTGGCAACTTGGACGCGACATCGGAATCGCGCGTTTTAGCGATTTTAAGGATGCTGCATCACGATTTCGTGATTAAACTGTACTTAAATTCGGACGCAGTAGCTGAATCTCACTTTATCGCTTTCAAGTAGGAATCCACGGTGCAGCGATCGGTCCCTGCGTTTAGCCTCTAAAACGCGATCGCCAATGATGCTAAAAGCGATTTCGATCAGTGATACTATCGTAAGTACCTATTTTGGCCGCAACCCTTTATGTGTCCCACTGCTGGGCACGGGTCTCTCCCCATTATTGGGGAGGCCTGGAGCTTACTCCACCACGCTGCTCCAATGCGGGTTGGTGGAGATGCGGGTTAGTGGCCAACCCGCTGTCGGATGTTTTCAAACCGCCCATAAGGCCTCCGACAAGGTTTAAGGACTGTTATCTATCGACAACAACCGGGACCGACGGCTTAACGTGCCCTCCGAAGCACGGAAACGCGCATGAAATTTTTTGCCACTAGCGGTCACCCATCTCACATCAGACCGCGCCCGTTTGGCTTAGTTGCATAGATCGTTTGCGTTCTACGCTAACCGCCGGGCCATGCGCGCTTCGCTAACCGCCGGTCCATGCGCGCTTCCTATTTTACGTTCGTGAAATTTGTTTTTAGAAGCGCGCGTACGCTCGAATCAGCGAGATTTGATATTTCCAAGTGCATAAATACACGCGTACGCATACGACCGTACCTACACGCTCCAATAGTTGATACTGAAAATGTGTCTATGAGATATTGTTGTACGTATGTAAATAGGATTATTATTTTGTGTGATGAGATGAAATGAAATGAAATGAAAAACGTTTATTGATGACTGTTTACAAAAAATTTTGGTTTGCGTTTAACAATAACAGTCTACCTTATTCAGGCATCCAATAATAACTAAATTAAACTAAAGTTATTTATTTACTAAATTAAACACAATTATAACTTAATTTAAATTTTAAGTTTATTTAAAAGTTTTTAGAATCCGATTCAATCCAATAAATTTTAACGGATCTTCGGCTTTAATGCCTACCCACCGCTGGGTCAATGAGAGAAAAAAAGCCGGAGGAAAAAAAACTCTCTGATATAAATAAAAGTGCTACTTTAAAAACTGTTTATTACTAACCTATTTTTTTTTTCAATTAAGGCATCGCAAACTCTGTGCATACTACTGCCTTCTACTCCAGTTTCAATGAAACTGGACGAAGTAATAACAAATTCTGTAAGTACCTAAGTCGTCAGTAATCAGTCAGTCTAGTCAGTCCAACATTCAAGTAAAGCGATGGCTACTTTACTAGAACGTGTCCAATGGAATTTTGGAGGCAAGCAGAAAAAACATATTTTAGCACTGTTATTCTATTTCACAAACACTCGTGCACTGTAATTAACCTATATCAAACAAACTGCCATCAACTTTATCCGATATAACTCAAAAATACACCAAGAAAATTAAAATAAAACAAGAGCACAATATCCTCTCGTCAGTGGATCCACCGCACCGCGAGCAATATTGGCATTATTCTTATGATACCGGGTTATCTGTGGCACGCTCGCAGCGCGGTTGATATGGTAAAATATGGTTCGCCTTACTTTTTCGATCGTATTACCGCTCTGAGATCTTTTTGACCCTTTCTCTCCTGTGTATTATGAAAAAGAGGTCCGAGACGCTACTATAAACCAAACAAATCCAGTCTGTGTATCAGAACTTTTTGAAGGAGTGAGTTTAAAGATCTATGGTTTGACCCCACTCAGTCTGCAGTTTGTCAAGCGAAAAACTCGTTTTGATAAATTGTTCTCCGACAATTTGTGAGAAAAACGTAAGTAATGTTTAATAATGTTTCATTTTAAATCAATATTAGGGCCAGTTTAATACATTTTTCTTGTTTTTTCTGTTGTTGAAGTTAGGACTTCGCTGTTTGCTACTAGGGTCTCGAGTTTTGTTTTGATGGTTTTGTAGTTACTTTAGTATCAAAACTTGCAGAGCTGCTGTTTATTGCATGGTAAAACTAACTGTTTCCTTTTGTTATGAATTGCAAAGCATGATTTTGTGTGGTTTGTACGTAAAATCATTAGAAACAGAGGTAGGGAAATTTATGCTCGCGTCGCGGGCATTCCACATACGGGGTGTCATGTCACCGCGGCGCGGTGCTGACACAGACCCAGTGCGCGATTAAGATGGCCGCCATCGACGACGATATTATATTATGGATAAGACCATTGATGTACCTGGAATAAGACGTTTACCAATACTTTATTAAAATAATTTTTTTTCTTCATTTTCTGTTTTTGGATGAAGTTACTTGACTTATTTTATTAGACTTATTTATTTTTATTATTTAGTTACTTATTAGCATTATAAACTTTTTTCCAATTAGATTAAAAGAATCAGATGCTGAATGAGAATATTTCAAACTCTCGATAGCCCTTATAGTATAATGACCTGATTTATAACAGAATTATTTTTACTTACAAGTAAAGGATACCTACTCTCTTTCTGAAGTTCTTTGCATTTATTTTTTGCTTTTTGTTACTTATTGTTTTTTAAGACAACGCTTTACGAAGAATGAGTGGACGCGGACGTGCACGTATTGGTAGACGGGGGCGTGCACGAGGCCGTGGCAGTAGCCGTGTGACCGGCGCCCGAGAGGTCGCCGGCCCCTCAGACCCTTCAAATCCTGCACCTTCCCGAGGCAGAGCACGGACTCGCGGCGGCTTGGGTCCCTTTCGACCGCATCTAACCAATCCGTACTAATGCTTTATACTTGCAATTAACAAGCTTTTATTTATTATTATTTTTCTTTGCGGATGAAGGGTGGGTGGAATGGTAAAAATACATAGGTAAAAAATATAATAAAGCATTACCTACATTAAAAATTTAATATTTTATTTTTTAACAGACTTCAAAAAAGGAGGAGGTTATATTTTTCCCTAATTAATTACCCACCCTGAGACCCGGTCTGTGGCGTGCTCGCGGCGCGGTGTCTTATCCATTTAACACTTAACGTGTTTGTGTTCAAAATGTGTGAATTTTGGCTGTTTTTACTGTATGTTTTTAGTAAAATGATTCATCAAAACATTTATCTTTATTTTGGAAAGGGTACATTAATCTATTGAGAACTCAAAAAAACTATTTTACTTGCAATATTTCTAATAAAATTGGCAGAAAAATCGTTTTCCGAAAGTACTGTTTTTCATGTCATATTTTAGTATCATTTTTGTTTCTATCCTATAAAAAGAAAACAACTCTAAACCGTTCTCTCGTTATGTTATCCTATAGCATATAAGCTCAAGTTACTGTAAACAAAAAATCTTTACCCTACACGTTATGACCCATAAGAACCAACATTAAATAATGAAGCCACTTATCGCACGAGTCAAGTGGATGTCGTGCAGGTAGGTATCAAAGAATATCGATTTACAAGAAATATTTGTATAACAGTGTACTGTTATTTTGCTTCTATTGTTATTGTTATATAGACAGGATTAAATAGTAATAAAAATACATAGAACTTATTGCCTTGTTTTTATTATTTTTCAAATTATTATACCATATTTTTAGAACCAATTTTTACAACATGTTTTTCTAATGGTATTACGTCCTCGGCGAAGTTGTAATTAATAATGCCACTAGATTAATGTATCTAGATTCTCAATCTAATTAGCTGGCAAATAATATATTAGTCTTATTGGAAAAAAACTAAATCTAATAAGAACTGGCCCTCCCTGAGACCCGGTCTGTTGACTGCTCGCGGCGCGGTGCCACAGATGGGGCTTTTCCCGTTTTCCCTCTCCACTGACGAGAGGATATGTATGTCTTTTTCGACTTCCCGCCAAAACTCCTACTAACCTATTTATAACCCGGTGTTGGACTACCAAATCAATTGACATACTTTTAATTAGCTGTTAATTAAAACGTGACGTTCTCATAAATTTAGTATGAGAAAATGAGTTGTGACGCCACATATCGTTCATAGTCAATTGACAATTTTTTATTTACAATTATCCTGCTTTCCAAGCATGGTTTAGTCAAAACAAAAAGGCTCTATGTACGTAGGTTTGTGCGTCGATGGTACATGGCCTTAAATATAAATGAATAAACAACGTTTCACACTCATAGCCCCACAGTAGGGTACATATACACTGCGTCGTGGGTACCATGGACACATACAAAGATAGAAACACAAACACCCAGACCGAGAACAGAAATTTACTCATTCAAATTTCTTCTTCGCCGTGAATAAAACCCGGGACGCTCCTATCGGGGGTCCGGCATGGTAACCATTAGTCACACGGGTCGTCATAACTATTTACTGTATTATGTTACTGTATATCCTTTTCATTTGTTCAAGAACTCGGTAGGAACTGCTAAAATACCTACTGTGAACCAGGCTTAAGTAAAACAAAATAGTTACTTAATATTGTTGTATATTTGCTCCTTTTTTACGTAATAAAATTACAATCAATATAACGGAATATAATAACATAATCAAAAATATCTTATGGCACAGTAATTAACTTATAATAATGTTGTATATTAATATTAGCTCCAATATCTTAAATAATAAAATAATACTAAAATAGTAGATGTTTTTACACGCTTTATTAGCTTCACTTGTATGTATGTTTGTATGTTTTTAACCGACTCCTTCAGATGCGATTTTGACCCACTTTAAACGGCCAGATTTCATTCAAACTTTGTAGATTTAACGAGGACCGATAACAACACACTAATTTGATAAGATTATTTCATTATTCAATTTTCAAAATAAGATTTTTGTCAATTTATAGATTTTTTTAAAATTATTTCCAACCATTATCTTAAGACATAAGCATAAATTAATAATGGTATAAATAATTAAAATATGTATTTTATTTATAAATAACAGTTTAAAAAAATTAAAAAACACTCTTTTAAAAACAAACCAAACTAAAAAGAAGAAAATAAATTAGTTTTAAAAAACAAAAAAACACGCTTTTATAAGAAATCCAACTAAAAAATGAAAATAAATTTGAATTAAAATAGTGTAAAAATGCATTTTATTGTTAAAAAAGCGTGCGAGGCCCTTCGCTTCGCCCGCGTGGACCCTTTTTATGGGTCCCCGTACGATAAAAAATAGCATATTATGTGCTATTCCAGGCTTCATTACTATATTAAAATCACAGGCGTTTAGCTAGTTGTTTCAACCGCGTTGACCCTATTACCCGTTTTCTCGTAGGAATGAAGCATTTTCCCGCGGTAAAAAGTTAAATTAGTTATGTTATGAAACAAAAATTTAACTTAGGTACATTAACATGTTTGATTCAATTTCTAAATAATTAAAATTTATCTAAACAAAATACCAAAAATATGTATTAAGTATAAAGCACAGAATAAACTTATGAATACGTTTGTATAGTCCAATTTTACAAATAGAGATATAGCAAACAATATAACGGCATTTAATACCATATCAAAAATATCTCTTATGATTATAACTTATAACACAGAGAATAGTCAAACTATTAAAGTCTTAAATATTTTTTTTAAATTAAATACAGCCTGATAACACATTATCATTAATATCAATTATTTTACAATAAATAATATAAAAATACTAAGTATGTATATTAAATATTCCAATAACATCAAAATAGTAAAGATCGTATTCGATAAAAAATGTCATGGCGTGTTTAATTTCAATGATTCTCATATTTCAGTCAATGCCCTTCTCTTCATAGCTTGAATAAGAACTCGAGAAATATCAGCATATTTTCTTTGGTTTGCTAAGTACACAGCAGTACGTCCTTTGCCGTCCAAAGCCATATAATCTGCTCCCTTGCTAAGCAAGAAATCAACACATTCTTTAAAACCATACATCGCGCAGTAATGTAAAGCAGTCAACTGATTATATTGATTCCTAATATTAATATTTGCATTATTTTTCAATAGAACATCCATCACGTTTCTGTAACCTTTTGTGGCTGCAAAGTGGATTGCAGCTTTTTCGTCATTGTAAAAGAAGTTCACATCTGCTCCTTGATTTAAACATGTTTGCACTAATGACGAATCATTTTTATACACTGCTTGAATCAAATCGGGCATATTGTCTACAGTATTGTTTCTTTTAGATTTCCTTTGTTCATATTTGAACTGTTTATATTCCGGCACGAGTAGCAAATAATCTTCCCATCTGTTTGATGTTTTAAATACAGCCACTAACACGTTTTCTTCTGATGTAAGATTGTCACTATTTATGTCCTTAAAATCAAAATTCATACTGATTAATTCACAAAGAGCGTTTAATGATTCTTCATCTTCAACAAACATAAGCGCCTTAGTAACAAATTCTGTTGGCAAATCGTTCGAGTCTAAGATATTGCCGACTACTTCCAGTAATGGAGATCCATGCGACAGAATATTTCTTAAGTTGATTTCTGTAAGCAAATTGTTAGATTTCTCAACAACTTTGCTGTCCTTTAAAATATCAAATATATCAAACAGCACAACTTCAAGAAGTACGCGGAACGTTTTGTCCAATTTACAGCGAGTTATGAGTTGGCTTTTAGATTGATTTATTACTATATCTTTGAGCAAAGAAATTCGTTTTCTTAAACATAATGGAAGCAATGGATCTCTTTCTTCTCCCATCACCAAATTTTTTAACATCCCCTTCGCTTTACTGTCAAATATCTTGAGAATTATTCTATTGTACTCTCTCATGGAGATAGCAATGTCGTTTTTAATTTTATTAGAAGTAGCGTCCAGGTATTGTATAACTTTCTCATTTTTCATTTTTTGTCCCTGAAATTATAATAAGTATACATAAATACATGTAGTTTTTGACACAAAAAATCATTAAGTACCAAGACAAAAAAAATATTTTTTTTACCTGTATCACATTTTTCTTTTTTTGTAAAGCATTTAGTAGATGGTTCTTTGCTCCTTCTGATAGAACTGTATTACAGTTCCTTTTATCTACTAGACTTCTTAAAATATCCATCGCTTCTCTATCTAATCCCTTAATAATTCTTTCACACTCTTCTACAGTTAAAGGGATATCGCTTTTAATTTTATCGCACATTTCGTCCACAAACTTTATAAATCTCTCCTGGTTGTTGATTGTATCCTAAAATTATGTAACATAATAGAAAAAGAAATTAGTATAACAAAAAAATCAACAAACAATAAACAAAAATTGAGGCACAATATATACCTGCATGACATCCTTTTTATTGTGTAAAACTGTCAGCAGACATTCCTTTTCTTCAACAGTAAGAAAGTTAGCCAAATTTAAATTAGCACTTATTTCCTTAATTCCATCAAATTCAGGGTGCTTCATTAAACCAACCACTTCATTTGATGCTAATTTTAGCTCTGCTTGAATTTCATCTAAATATTTGTGTACCTTATATTCTCTGCCATTAGCATCATACAGAGAACATTTAATTTCTTGAAGCATAATAAACATATTAATCTCTTTGTTTCTGTCATAGTCAAAAATACTTGTAAAAAATGCCATAAATTTAAGCAAACAGCATATGAAATTCCAATGACTTTTTACATCTATGAATAATGTTTTAACTTGATTCGGATTAATAAGAGAACTACTACCTTTACAGATTTTGTTATTAATTGAAATTATTTTGTTTGTATCCTTTTCGTTAGGATAATCTGATAGAATAATGCCTTTAAGATATTTTGATAACTTTACAATTGTCTGCCATTCTTTTATATGGTCCTCAATCTTTTTCAAAGAATAAGTAATTGCATTTCTGTAGAGAGGAAACTTCATCACAATATTGTTACGAATATTTTCAATCGTTTTGCTTAGTTTTTCCTTCATAGTAAAATACGCTATAAAAAGAAAAAAAGCTTCTTCCGCAAACGGAATTAAATCTGCCAACGATTCTTGAAGACCATTTATAAATTGACCAAAATCATGTGGAAGAAATTTAAATACATCTGCTATAGATATAAAAGCATTGGCCAAAATTCCAGGCATTTCATTTTTTCTTTCATGCATGATAGATAACGAATTCTCTATCAAAGACTTCTCTACAAAAGGTTTGTGGACCTTTATAACATCATCTATTTTTGTTTTAACGTATAATAACTCAGTGCGTATTTTTTCAAATATATATCTTTTATTCGCTTCCAGATCGATTCTTTTAAGCAGCTTTCCTTTTTTGGCATGACACAGCATGTTGCGTAGCATTTTTAAATGGTCAATTACATTAACAGACATTTCTGCTTTAAGCAAAGCTTCTGTAGATGATTCCAAATGTTGAGATTCATTGCTAGATTTAAGAAATTCTCCTACCACTTGTAAAGTTCTTTCAATGACCAGATAAGCATATTCTTTATCATTTTTTATATCTATTGAGTATAACTGAGCGATAATTTGGGACATTCGTTTAAGTGAATAATCATCTCTTAGCTCTGGTAACATCATCAGACTATTAACATCTATGTCATCTAATTTAGTACCAGGTTCTCTGATATTATGTGAAATATTTCTATTCTCTAATTCTCTTTTGAAACTAAAAATGTTTTTTTCAAAATTTCTTCTTTCTAAGTATATAATGTAATGACCCCTTTTGCCTATGTTTCTTTCATATTGAAATGTAACGTTAACAGGAAAATTATTAAAGTAAGATGATTTTTTTATTGATTCCATCCTTTTTCTTCTTGGTAAATAAAGACGCCAATTGCTAGTAACATGATAATTAAATTGGTAAAGTATATTTTCTAAGCTCTGATATAAATTCATTTGTAATCGCTGTTTCAACAAATGTATGTTGTCTAAAATCAACAAGCACATATTCAAATCTAATTTACGAAAATAAACCTTATGAGTGAAGTAAAAGTAAGTTTGCCAAATTAATGAGTTTGCTTTATACTCTATTGTTATATCACTGTCTTTATAGCGAGTTCTAAATATATTTTCTACTTTCTTTTGGTGTTGTTCATAAGTTCTAAGTGTTGCCAATATTATGTTTCTTATAAGAAATGTTTCTTGAATTCTTATCATATCCTTTGTTTCATCCTCCCAAGTGCAGAATTTTAATTTTAATTTATTTAGCTTTGTATATAGATCTATTTGGAAGTCATTAAAATATATTAGGCTCTCTGAATTAAACAGCATATTTGTGTCGACAGTCTTTTTAAGTTTGAAGTTCTCTTCATATTTTTTAAAAGATCTGTTTAGTGATATACTTAGTTGGTTCAAATTATCTACATCAAAGTTATTATATTCCATTTTGTGTCCAACCCAATGAAGGTTACCAGACCAATAATCATATAGCATTTCTAGCAGTTCAATATGATTTGAACACATTGCTTCATAGAATGCACTTTCTTTGTATTCACTTTGAACATTATTTGCAGTGAAATAATGAAGTATGTGTGACTGGTACAATAGATAACTAAGTAGTGTTTTTTTCTTGAAAGCACACAGCAAACCAAGTAAATTTATACCATTATTCTTGAAAGTATTACACAATAAGCTCTTGTTTTGTATATCATACATAATTTTAATCAAATCCTTAAATTTCTCCAAATTTCCATTCTTTATTACTTTATGTAAGTGATTTAACAAAAATTTTATTTTCAATATATCAGTTTCCTGGTCCATTATATAGTATTTTGTATAGTAAGCAGCAAGTTTAAACGGCACCTGTAAAAATCATACCAGATTAGTTATAGAAATCTAAAAGATTCAATGGGTAAATACTAAAAATAAAAATACATATTTATATAGGTGTGGCAAAAACTATTGAAATAAAATATACCAGAAATTAAACTACTAAAGGCGGATTGACGACCCTTGTGGGGCAATGGTTACCATACCGGACTGCTGATTCTCCGGTTCCATTCCCGGCGAAGCAGAAATTTGAATGAGTTTAAAATTTCTGTTCTCAGTCTGGGTGTTTGTGTTTGTCTTTGTGTGTGTCCATGGTACTCACAACACAGGGTATATCTTCCGTACTGTGGGGCTATGAATGTAATACGTTATTTATTTATTTTAATGCGACTGGCAGTGACTGGTACCAGTTGTTATCATTAGACAGCAGTTGTTAAACCTTGTTGAAGGCCTTATGGGGGGTTTGGAAACTCCACTTGGAGGTTTGCCACTCACCAACATCTCTGCTAACCCTTATTTGGATAAGCATGGTGGAGTAAATTTTAGGCCACACCTAATGTAATAAAATTAAAGATAGACACAAAATAGAACTTCAATCAATCTATAAAAAAATAGTTGTAAAATACAAGTTATTTTTATACAATTTGTAAAATATGGTTAAAAGGCTTAGTTAGAGCATCAAAGTTACTGACTCATCCTTTAGTAGAGACGGCATAGCGCCTCGCTTCGATACATAATTTTTGTGCCAAATCTGGTGCGGGGAAAGAACGCACACATTTTAATTTTGTCACACATTCACAAATATTCTTTCATCGCTACAGAGATATACATTTCTAAATATGTCAATTTCAATTAACAACATCATTTTCTATGCACAGATAACACTAACACAGACACACTAGTAGTATAACTAGAAGGCACATTGTGCATGGACGTTGGGACGAGGGATTCGCCCATAAAGGCCACTCCTCTGACGGGTGTCATACCTGTCATACCTTGATGCTCTAAGTTAAAAGGAGACCAACCATTTTTCATACAATATTGGGCCCACAATGTACAAGTCCCAAATTAATGTTATTTACTAGGGAAAAATATTAACATCATATGCCCTTAATATTGATTATATTGTCTGTTCCATGTTTGAAAAATAAAAACTTTAATATTTGACTTTGATGTTATGTTGTTACATTAGGTGAGCTTTTATAATGTTTGCGGAAATATTTACAAGTAGTCTATTTTATACACATTTTTTGGTATTCAATTAGCTATTCAATTAATAAAAATAAGTATGAATAGGTAACATCTGCCAGTCTGTGAGAAAGCCAAGCTAATTGTTAGAAAAATCACTGAAAATGTGAATATCAAAAAAGAACACATCCACTTTTGCATGCAGATACCTATTGTAGTGTATCTGAACGAAGAGAAGCTTGTCGTCTCTTGCGTACACGCCGTTGCTCTATGGCACAGCAGAGAGGATTGCTCTATGACATTTATGTACGACGAGGCAAAAGGGACGCGAGTGCAGTGTGTACAGCAGGAGCTGATATAAGTGATACACCTAGATCCTAGTGCCATCCTAGTAAGAGTAAACACAAACAGTACACCTATAAAGCAAACAAATTGGAGGGAAACATCCATTTTCAATAGGAACTTTAAAATCGTTAAATGAAGGTTTAGTTGGAATTAACATGTAATTGACTTGAAAATATCCTTAGATTACTTTTACTTACGTCTGTTGGATACAACATAATATCCAATTGAGTATGTCTTCCTCATAGATGTGCTTAGTACTCAAAAGTTTAAGAATATGTTTTTTTTGTTTTGCAACAAGGAATTTATTACCCACCTATTTTATTTTTAATTTTGATTAACAAAAAAAATTAAGGATTTTTTGCACTTAGTGATATCTATGTTCATGGAGGTCCCAAAATGGTTGGTCTTCTTTGGACTATTTTACCTAAGATTGACAATTTTTTTGACCCTCTCCATAATTTCAGCCCGCACCTGCCCCAAACTAACATCCTAAATCCACCACTCACACAACACAAAACAAGGTCACAAGTAAAGAAACAGGACAATAAGGGCCGAGACTTACCCTTTTGGTTGTTCAATTTATAAAGCATCCACAATGATGTAAGAGAACACAACTCTTTGAATTCAGGATCACTGAATTAATTCAAAACTTTTCTTTCCTTGAAACCATCAGAATAAACTACAAACTAATAGGTAGAAATTTTGACTTTCGAGTTTCGACTCTCGTTCGTTTCGACAATCCTTGGACAAACCTATGGATTGAAATTGAATAATCTAAAGAAAGAGAAACCCATATTGAATCCTGAACACAGATTAATTTAATCAATTTAATATCCTTTATGGCCAAGATTCATGATAGGGATGGCGATCTGAGATCGATTAATCGAAGAATCGATTTTTCAGTCCAAAAAGATCGATTTTTTAGATCGATATGCAGTACTGAATCGATTCAGTGAATCGATATTTCACCCTTGAAAATCGAAATTCGATATTTTCTGTTTTGGTATAAACCATATTATTTTTTTACAATTAGTTGAATGTACCCGTATTATAAGAGTGTTGCCTGTTAAATGGTTAATTACTCAAAAACTCGCTAGATGGCTGTGTGTTTAGTTTCCTTAGACTTTCTTTGATAGAAAAAACATTACGTTTGTATATGAGTATCGTAGAATCATCTGTTCCTTGTGAGCGACTTTTTTCAATTGCCGGAAATATCACAAGTGATGAGCGGAACCTCATGGATCCCAGTAGACTTAACAGACTATTGTTTTTAAAAAGCTTAGATATTAATAAGCATTTGGAACTATAAGCTATATTTTATTATCTATTTTATGAACTTTTAAATGTAACCAATACATTTAGAAAATAAATGTCTTTTTTTATACCTGATCTGATATGGTAATAGAAATAATTTTTATTTTTGAATTCCCTGATTTTACTTATAAGACATCGTTTAATTACAATATTATCCTCGTAAGACCGCCGATCCTTTTAAATAAAAGAACTATATGTTTGTAGTCAGTAAGACCGGCGAATTTTAAAAGTCAACTACGAAGTAACGCCGCCGGTCCTTCTAAGAGTACCAATTATTTGACGCTTTGTAATTTTAAAATTTTGCGCGTTCCGAAAAAGAACAGAGTATTATCTATGACCTTATAAAATTAAGTTTTGTGTATAGGGGGTTTCATATAAAAAAAATTGCTGCTTGTCAAATCTGACATTTTGTTCGTGAAGATGGTGCGCACACGTGGAGGTGGTGAGTATTTTAATAAATTTTTATGACTTTTTTGAGTTTTTGTGCTAAAATCAAGATCTGGTCGTATACCTTTGAATAATGATCAACGTTTGGGATAGTTATTTTGCTTATTTCGTATCGAATTTAAACGTAAATCGTATCAAAAGTTATTAGTCCCTTGCAAGGGACCGTTCGGCTTGTGTGTGCGATATTAATTCATCATAAGCATAACATTCTTCATGTGCCACAATTAGTGCATTTAATTACGTTTGATTTTGAGACTGATTATTACAATAAATAAATACTTTGGACAATTTAATTTTTATTTTTTTGTTTTATTAACCTTTTTTTATTTTAAACTAATATTGCAATTTGATACCATGTTAAATTATTAAAGCCGAAAGTACTTTTAAAGGGACTAACTATAAAATATGAAATAATTCCATTCATTTTCATAATTTTTCTAATATTTTAACGCTTTAATATAGGCACAATTAAGCTTAAAAAAACTTGCATAGTATATCCTGAAATTCATATTTGCGTTGATAAAATTTAAAAAAGAAAAAATTACTTTTTATAATCAATATGACCGAAAGTCCTTTTAAAAGAACTAAAAAAATTACTTTTATCCATATATCAAATCCATATACTCTAACATAATGCCCCAGTGAGTATGACACTCATAGGATTACTCTATCATATTCAAATATGGACTTGAAGTGTTCGGCGTTACTTAGTATAAAAAGTTAGTCCTTTTCAGAGGACCTTCGGTCAAATCTTCAACTTGCTTGCAATTACCGTTCGGTCTTACGAGCTTATACTTGTATTAAATGCGAAGTACTGAACAATATTACTTTTTAATGTTTATAGGCGGTTTTGTTTTTGTTATAAAGTTATATAATTTCACTCTTTTTAGTGCTTTTAATTTAATAATTCTGTATTGTTTAAACATAATTAGCGATATTTTCACATTATTATGTGGGGCTATAAAATTTGAGAGTTCCCTTCGATTTCCTTGGGATCCCATCATCAGATCTTGACTTGGTGACAATACGAAAGTATAAGCTTTCGAACAAAAAAGAATCATCAAAATCGGTTCATAAACGACAAAGTTATCTGCGAACAAACATAAAAAAGCATATATACGGTCGAATTGAGTGACCTCCTCCTTTTTTGAAGTCGGTTAAAAAGTCGATTTTTTGTGAATCGATTCATTAGGTCACGATTTGAATCGATTCAAAAATCGATCTTTTTCGGAAAGAATCGCCATCCCTAATTCATGACAGGCTCTCCCGGGAGGAGTTTTGGCGGGAAGTCTGAAGGAACAAGTTGTGCTCTTGTTTTATTTTCATTTTCTTAGTGTATTTTTGAGTTATATCGGATAAAGTTGATGGCATTTTGCTCGATATAGGTTAATGATAGTGCACGAGTGTTGTGAAATAAAATAACAGTGCGAAAACATGTTTTTTCGGCTTGCCTCCAAAATTCCATCGGACATGTTCTGGTAAAGTAGCCATCACTTTACTTGAACATTTGACTGACTAGACTGACTGATACCTGACGACTAACTGACTTTTTTCTACGACTACAGTGATGCAAAAATTTTACTTGAAGCTGGCAATATGCACAGAGTTTGCGACGCCATTATTAAAATTGAAAAGTAAATATTGAATGGCTGAAAGGATCTTTATCCAATGCCGTAAAATGAAATAAAAAAATAATAAAAAAAAAGGCTCTCCCGGGGAGTTTTGGCGGGAAGTCTGAAGGGACAAGTTGTGCTCTTGTTTTATTTTCATTTTCTTGGTGTATTTTTGAGTTATATCGTCAGGCATCAGTCAGTCCAGTCAGTCAAATGTTCAAGTAAAGTGATGGCTACTTTACCAGAACATGTCCGATGGAATTTTGGAGGCAAGCCGAAAAAACATGTTTTCGCACTGTTATTTTAATTCACAACAATCGTGCACTGTCATAAACCTATATCGAGCAAAATGCCATCAACTTTATCTGATATAACTCATATAACTCAAAAATACACTAAGAAAATGAAAATAAAACAAGAGTACAACTTTCTCCTTCAGACTTCCCGCCAAAACTCTGACAACTAAAGACATCAAACGAATGAAACGAAATCGCAAAATGTACACTGCTCTTTTTTTCTTCAAAAATGGCATCGCAATCTCTGCATATTGCCGGCGTCAAGTATAATTTTTGCATCACGTTTTCGCCAGTTTCGGTGAAACTGTACCTTAGCTTAGGCCACGAACTTATCAGCCGCCCTTCGTAGGTCTATATTTTTTGTATCCTGATGATCCTAATCAGGACTTTGATATAAAGTTATGAGATTATTGTATTGTCATCGGCCCTTGACCCCTGTGCAAAGTTTTAAGTTAATCAAACTCGTAGAAGTAAGTGAAAATGAAGTTAAAAGATTCCGTTACATACATACATACATACATACAGGTCAAGCTAATAAAATCATGTTAAAAATAATTGTTTGACATGCTTTGCAAGCTTACTGAACGGCTTGATGGATTTTAGCTTGAGAGGTGTCGTTAGATTTGTAATTACTGTGATAGTGCCACTGGGTATATCAAAATTAGGGTTGCCATCCGTCCGGGTTTCCCCGGATTTGTCCTAGTTTAGAGGGCGTCCGGGGAGCGTCCGGGCCGGACTTCATTTGTAGTCCGGGTTTAAAAAAAATAAGTCTTGGGCCGGCCGCGACACACGCACTGTGCCCATGTCGCGATCAACCCTCGAATCGACTCGCTAAGTTCACCGTCCCCCCACTGTTGACATGTCCGGGTTTTGGGCTCTAAAATCCGGGGTTTTAACACATCTTGTCCTGGTTGACAAATTTTAGAGATGGCAACCCTAATCAAAATAAAAATAACAGAAAAATAAAATAAAAATCGGTAATTTAATAAAATAATTGTTACCATGACCGCCTGCTAATCGGAGGGTCTCTCCCGGTTTCGATTCCCGGGGAAACAGAAATTTAAATGATGAGTTTTCTGTGTGTCCATGGTACCCACGACACGGTATAGCTATGTATACACGGTATAGCTATGATAATTCTTATTAAATAAATAAATAAAACATTTCATTTCTTTATTTCTTTCGTTTATTTGCAGAATAAGGTTACATTCGTTGTTCAGAATATAATTGTTACTAGCTTTTACCCGCGGCTTCGCCCGCGTAGTCAAAGGGAATCAACAATGAGTTGTTTATCATACATAACACATTTATGGTGGATAAATAGTGACAGTTCCACGATTAAAAGATTCTTAGATACTGGAGATTTAAGCTAACTTCGATAGAAGTGTGCTGGTGAAGATTTATGCATGATCCACTGATCCTGCTTACGTGTACAGGCAATATTAACGTAGAGCGCACAAATAAGTGTGATTTGTTTTCCAAATGGGTGTGATTTTTTCTTTTGAAGTGTTTCCAGCCATACACGGCTTGGGACACAGAACAGAGCACTATTTTAATACGCTACTGTAGACGATATTAGGTATATGTCTTTCTATTTGGGGATAGAATGTAAAGATTCTTGGTATTAGACACACGCAAACATGCTACATATTATTGAAGTGAAAACTTCTTTAGCGGCGTTGAGCACTTTTGTGGGATGGGTAAAAACTGTGAAACTCGCGTCAGGTCACGTGTGCTGATCGAAAAACCGTAAGACGGTTGGAGAGTAGTGTTGTAACATCGAAATCGATTAATCGAACAATCGATTGTTTATTTTTAATCGATTGTAAGGGTTTCGATTAATTAAAAAAATCGATTTTTTTAAAATCTATTTTCATAAAAAATAGGTTAATTTTTTTTTCAAAGTAGGTACCTATGAAATTTTGAAAAGAATTAGAAAATGAAATATAAATTGTAATGTTTGTGTACGATAGCGCAATAAATAAATATTGTATTCTACGACATAAATAATAGTACTTTTATATTGATAATAAAAGCAATTCGTTCAAAATTATTCCCTAACTACCTATTCCAATAAATCAAAAATGCACAACGTTAATAATCAAGTTTTCACTTCTGCCGGCACTCCCGAAGTGCAACCCGTAATTTTTTTATAATAGTCCATGGGAGAAGCACGGTTTTTCTAAGTTAATCCCCGCTACCCTTAATGTTTGCCCTTGCGTTTTGTTAATAACGGTCATAGCGAAACTAAGCTTAATAGGAAATTGCAGCCGTTAAAAGTGGAATGGAACATTTGTGGGAATTATATTTTTATAAAATTCTTAAAATATCTAAAGTACTCACTATTCCTTAAAAATAATTATTATTTTAAGCCAAAATAACAACAGTCGACAAAACTAATTCAAGAAGCGAACCAAAATCAAAGCTATGTCTTATTCCTTTACCATATTATTTTTAAACCAAAACAACAATTTATTCAGCGCGAAAGTACAATGAAATTTATTAGTTGCCTATGACCTATGACATAATTAATTTACATGTATCATTTAATTTTGTTAGCGTGACTCAGAATTTGCAAATGAATTTTACTAACGCCATCTATTAACAACATCCGGAACTAAATATCTAGAAAATAACAAACATCGATCTTCCCATGGGGATGTTTTACCGCGGTTAAAAGTAGCCTAAGTTACTCTCCACCCTCCTCACTATCTCAACACACAAAAACCATTCCATATAGGTAATAGCTTTGTTGCGACGTGAAAGACGGACAAACAAACACACTTTCACATTTATAATATTAGTATGGATTTATCGCTTATTCTAACCCGTTATATGTACATAGTATATGGGTATGCAATTATAAATTCAATAATATTATTCCTAAATAAGTAAGTATTTTTCCATACTGTTCGGATGACTAATAACTTTATCCGTCGTTTTAAAAATCAACTTAGGGACAATTTTTAGGGGTTCCGTACCTCGAAAGGTAAAAACGGAACCCTTATAGGATCACTTTGTTGTCCGTCCGTCCGTATCAAACTGGAATTTATATCAAATACTCAGGTCTTCTATCCCTTGGAGCTGCGAAAAAATTAACTTACTAAGTCAGCGCAATCAAAAGATTTTATAAGCCGTTTATGCCGCAACACTCGCATAGCAAGGGAATCAAAACTTACAAGGTAAGTACTTCCCGTGAACTCAGAATCTTAAAATTTGGTACGAAGCAACGTCTTAAAGCACAGATACAGAAAAATTGCGAAAACCGTTAATTTATAGTTACATATTCAAAATATATTACGGAACTCTCGGTGCACGAGTCCGACTCGCACTTGGCCGATTTTTTAAACTAAAATTTCGCGTGATTCCGAATAAAAGATTGTCATTTGTCAAAACTGCTTGCGTTTGGAAATAATCGTAGGTCCCAGGAAATTTTGAATTTCTCGTCACCAAAGTCTATTGCACCACAAATTGCAGCATCACCAATGCGTAGGCAGCGACCTGGTTGAAAAGTCGCAGTGGTAGGGTAGCATCCACTACAAGCAAGCCTACAGGATACAATATAAAAAAATGTCACGCGTTTGTTGTTTCATTACGCGTTGCGCCAGAATCGTTCGATAGCCCTGGGGCCCTAGATACACTAAGCGCGATCGTCCGATGTATCGTGTATTTTCGAGTGATCATTGTGTAAAAGTTTTAACAATTATAAAGGTTATTACACTTTTAATGAATTTATTATAGTTATGTATCCACAAAAAGAAAGGTCAGAACAGGGTCAAAAAATTCACGATATATCGATTATCGATTTTATGAGTAGACCTCTTGTTTCGGGACCGTGCCACTAATAATGCCACTAATAATTGTCATTTGTCAAAACTTCAGGCTTGCGTTTGGAAATAATCGTAGGTCCCAGGAAATTTTGAATTTCTCGTCACCAAAGTCTATTGCACCACAAATTGCAGCATCACCAATGCGTAGGCAGCGACCTGGTTGAAAAGTCGCAGTGGTAGGGTAGCATCCACTACAAGCAAGCCACAGGCCGTCAGTTTGCTTGAACACACGCGATTCACTCGTATCACGTTCTTTACCAGCGCCAACTGGACAGCACCTGGAAAGTTCCAAATCCATACAAATAAATAAAATTGGAGTGTCTGTTTTTTTTCAACCTTTTTTATGTTCCACTACTGGGCACAGGTCTCATCTCATAAGTGAGAGGGATTTAGGCCACAGTCCACCACGCTGGCCAAGTGCGGATTGCTAGACGTCATGCTTTCGAGAAATTATGAATTTCTCTCAGGCATGCACGGCGATGGAGAACATCGTAATTAATTAAATATCACGTTATTTTCCATCACCGTGGAGCAGCGATAAATGCGCACATTACAAATTTCTTTGTTAGAGGTGCGCGCCTAGGATTTGATCCTGGGGTCGGTCGCGTCCTAGACCGCGGTTTTTTACCACTCGGTCATCGCTGCTCCGTATCTCCTTGTCTCCGTGACTGTTTGTAATATTAAAATAACTGCTTTTACCACATGAATACGAATGAATTTTTGTCTGTCTGTCTGTTTGTTCCAGCTAATCTCAGAAACGGATGCACCGATTTTGACGGGACTTCCACTGTCAGGTAGATTATTTAATATGGAGTAACTTAGCTTACTTTTATTTTAGAAAAATTCTTAAACTAAAGTCCACGTGGACGAAGTCGTGTGCGACCGCTAGTACAGGATACAATATAAAAAAATGTCACGCGTTTGTTGTTTCATTACGCGTTGCACCAGAATCGTTCGATAGCCCTGGGGCCCTAGATACACTAAGCGCGATCATCTGATGTATCGTGTATTTTCGAGTGATCATTGTGTAAAAGTTTTAACGGGTTTTTTTGGCGGGAAGTCGAAAAAGATATATTGTGCTCTTGTTTTATTTTCATTTTCTTGGTGTATTTTTGAGTTATATCAGATAAAGTTGATGGCATTTTGTTTGATATACGTTAATTACAGTGCACAAGTGTATGTGAAATAGAATAACAGTGCTAAAATATGTTTTTTTCTGCTTGCCTCCAAAATTCCATCGGACACGTTCTAGTAAAGTAGCCATCGCTTTACTTGAATGTTGGACTGACTAGACTGACTGATTACTTACGACTTACTTACTGACTTTGTTATTACTTCGTCCAGTTTCATTGAAACTGGAAAAAAAATTATGCAAAAATTATACTTGACGCGCTGGTAGTATGCACAGAGTTTGCGATGCCATAATTGAAAAAAAAAAGTTTTAACAATTAAGATTATTACACTTTTAATGACACTATATTCTCGATAACTTTACTATAGAGTTATGTATCCACAAAAAGAAAGGTCAGAACAGGGTCCAAAAATTCACGATAAATCGATTATCGATTTTATGAGTAGACCTCTTGTTTCGAGACCATGCCACTAATAATGCCACTAATAACTCCTCAAGCGCCGTGTGGTGCCGGCAGAACAGAATAGCACCACCCCCTATCTTTCCGTGGGGGTCGTAGGAGGCGAACGAGGAAATATTTGACCCGAACACTAGGGTCCTGGAGAAGGAAAACTCCACATTGAAACCCGGATCGGGGTCTCCGTCAGACACGTGTAGCAGAGCTCTTAGTGTGGCAGACTCCTGCAGCCGACCTGGCTCCGCACCGCACGTATCGACTTGTCGTTCCTGCGGACCAAGCTAGTGAGGCCGAGAGGGTGGCGCAGGTCCTGGGCAGCCCTGCGTTTTCCTTAATTGCGTCCCAGGCAACGCAGTGTCTGTGGAGAGGTTACTTCACCCGCATCATGCGGATACCAACACGGGAAGTGGCAGTCACCGGTTATAAGTCTGCACATATGGGCGTAAGTGCAGGCGCCAGGGGTCACTTCCGTCAGTGGGAGGGTCCATCGTAGGCCCACTGATCAGTTACCGCCCGCTCCAAGTTGGGCAGCCCCCGACCAATAAGGTACTGTTCCGCCCCGGTGCTGGTTTGCTCTTTTAGGGTGAAGAGAGCACCAGCTACAACTGGACAATCGGCGCTGTCACATTCAACACCTGCGACTAAAAGGCATAAAAATAACAAAAACCAACACCGCTTATCCATGCGAATTGCGACATGGAATGTCCGAACTATGAGGACAGGCCTCCCTGACTCCTGTGGAGGCTCTTCTATTGACGCACAAGATCTGCGTAAAACTGCCACTATTGACGCCGAACTTAACAGACTGAATATTGCTGTTTGTGCTCTACAAGAGACCAGACTCCCTGATGAGGGATCCTTGCGCGAGACACATTACACCTTCTACTGGAAAGGAAAGGACAGTGGCTCTGTGTGCGAGCATGGCGTAGGCTTTGCAATCCGCAACGACCTCTTAACATCCATTGAGGCTCCTCGCGGCATCTCGGAACGCATTATGTTGCTGCGATTAAATACTTACTGCGGATACGTTACACTCGTATCTGCTTACGCACCAACATTATCCTCAACTGACGAAGCCAAAACACAATTCTATGACCAGCTCGACCAGTCTCTCTGTGGGTTAAAAAAATCTAACCGCTTATATGTTCTGGGAGACTTTAACGCTAGGGTAGGACAGGACAACGTTGCTTGGCCAGATTGTATCGGTAACCATGGTATCGGGAACTTAAATGAAAACGGACAACGCTTATTAGAGCTTTGCTCTAAACACCTACTGTGCGTTACCAATACCTACTTCAAAGGCAAATCATCCCGCAAAGTGTCCTGGAAATATCCTCGTTCCGGTCACTGGCATCAACTGGATCTTATCCTTACCAAAAAGAAAAATCTCCGCGAGACCCTACACACGCGTTCGTTTCATAGCACTGATTGCGACACAGATCACTCCCTGGTGGCATCTCATATTGCTATCACTCACAAGAAGATTCATTCATCGAAATTACCCGGTAGGAAGAAGATCGATCTGTCCAAAGCCAGGGATGATGAATTGGTCCAAAAGTTTGAAGAGCTGGTACGCGACGAAACTGCCACTTGGGACGATGACGTTCCTATTGAGATGGTATGGGGCAAAGTAAAAAAGCTGCTGACAGAAGTGGCTGTTACGGCTTTCGGACACCAGAAAGTCAGAAACCAGGACTGGTTTGCAGATAACCTCGAACACATAACACCCCTGCTCGAGTCCAAACGCCAAGCTGCGCTAAGACACCGTATGAGCCCATCCCATAAGTCACGCGAAGATCTTGTGAATGCTAAAGCTGCACTACAGCGCACATCACGGCACTTCGCAAATGCGTACTGGACCGAACTGTGCCAGAGCATTCAATCGTGCGCAGATGTGGGAAACTTTGGCGGTGTCTATGCTGGCATCAAAAAGGCCCTCGGCCCTTTTGCCTAAAAAAAAACAGCCCCCCTTAATGAAGCAGATGGCACGGTTATAACAGATAACCAACGCCAACTCGAACGTTGGGTAGAACACTATACCGAACTCTACTCAGCACCAGTCAATATAAAGCCGGAAGCTGCAAATCGCATGCCCAAACTAGCTACCAGGACTGAGTTAGACGATCTTCCTACTCTAGGGGAATACCACAAGGCTGTCAAACAGCTTAAAACTGGAAAAAGTCCTGGAAACGATGGCACCCATGTTGAAATTATCAAGCTCAAGTGTATATTACCTATCCTGCACAATTTGTTGTGTAAATGTTGGGAAGCGGGTTATATACCACAGGATATGCGCGATGCCAACATCATTACCCTATACAAAGGCAAAGGTGACCGCGGTGACTGTAATTGTTATCGCGGAATATCCCTTTTAAGTATAGTAGGTAAACTATTTGCTCGGCTAGTCCTATTCCGACTTCAAAAACTCGCAGACCGTGTAAGGTATATCCTGAAGCACAATGTGGATTTCGCGCCCAACGGTCCACAATAGATATGATCTTTACACTTCGTCAACTGCAAGAAAGGTGTAGAGAGCAGAGAAAACCCCTATTCGTGGCGTTCGTAGACCTTAACAAAGCCTTCGACACCGTAAGTAGGGAGGGTCTTTTTACTGCACTTCTCAATATTGGGTGCCCTCCAAAACTCCTAAGCCTCGTTAAATCTTTTCACGAGGACATGAAAGGTTCTGTTGTTTTTAACGGAAATACATCCGAGCCGTTCTATATGCGTAGAGGTGTTCGCTAAGGCTGCGTGTTGGCTCCTACCCTGTTTGGTATTTTCTTTTCATTGCTCTTTAAAGAAGCTTTCAGCAATGATGAACAGGGTATCCAGCTGCACACGAGGGCTGACGGGAAGCTTTACAACGTCTCGCTTCTCAAGTCTAAACGGAACCGCGAAGACTTATTTGTTGATAGCCTTCTGTTCGCTGACGATGCAGCTTTTGTCGCCAATTCTCAAAGTGAGCTTCAAGACATTGTTGATAAATTTTCCCACGCGTGTACTCTGTTCTCAATGTCTGTTAACGCTAAGAAAACTGTAGTGCTAGTTCAAGGCGCAGAAGCACCAAATATCATGCTTGGTGGCGTTTCCTTGACTGTAGTCGACAAGTTTTGCTATTTGGGGTCGACTGTGTCAAACAATCTCACGCTCGACGCTGAGATCGATGCACGTATTGGCAAAGCAGCGACCATGTTCGGCAGGCTGAGTACAAGAGTATGGAACAACAAACACCTGACCACAAAAACCAAGATGATTGTCTACCAAACTTGCGTTTTGAGCATACTCTTGTACGGAGCTGAAACCTGGACATCGTATGCAAAACAGGAACGTCGACTGAATATATTCTACATGCGCTGCGTTCGAAACATTCTGCACATAGCATGGCAGGACAGAGTCACAAACGAGCGGGTTCTAGAAATTGCACAGCTGCCTAGCTTCACCGCCATGCTTAAACAGAAGAGCGGTGGCTAGGGCATGTGCACCGAATGGACCCTTCTCGTCTACCGCGGCGTGTTCTGCTTGGCGCTATGGCAAACGCCAAGAGAGGGGTAGGGAGACTTATGCTGCGTTTCAAAGATTGCGCCAATCGGGACATGACTGCTTTTAACATCGATTTTCAAAGCTGGGAGAAGCTTGCTGAAGATAGGAACAAATGGCGAAAGAGTGTGTTCGATGGGCGTAAAAAATGCGATGAAGTCTGGTTTTCTGGTCTCGCTGATAAAAGACAAAAACGTCACATAAATATGCATGTTCCAGTCATTAATTCCACCTTTACCTGCAGAGCGTGCGGAAAGTCATGCCGCTCTCGTATAGGCTTATTTAGCCACGAAAAGTCTTGCCTCAGACACTGAATGTATCGTCTGTCACAGACGTATGAGGCCTATGATGAACTCCTCAAAGCTATTCTTATTCATAAATGGTGTTAAAAGCGTTTCTTAAATAACGTACCTACTTGGATGTTAATTAATACTTGTGCGTTAAAAGAACATAATTTTAGTTGAAAGGCGCTTAGGGTTGGGTATAGAAGTCTAACACAGGATTTTGATTATTCTGTGAATGAGGAGGGGTAGTTAGGGTGTAGTTGAACCCTGTTAGCAGTTTTTTTTGCCGGAGGCGCGGTTTTATCTAATTACGATTAAAATTAAAATTCAAAAATTTGTGTGAAATGAAACGCAATTCCTTCAATCTAAGGGCAGAATTTTAAATAAATACGTGAAATGGAACGCAACACATACTAACATTCTAAATATATCACTGGCTAAATTTTCCGTAATGGACCATCGATTTACACATCCACTTTTTTGTAGAAAGTCTCATAAAAAGAAAGCGTTTTGCGAATTTTCAGGTTACGGAAATGAAATTGTTCATGAAATATATATTTCTGTATAATATATAATGTAGGTATATAAAAAATTGTTTGTAAAGTAGGTTTACGATCGAGATGTTTACGTGATAACGTCCGCACGAGAAAATCTCCATTCGTTTGTATGCCGCTAGAGTGAGAGAGACGGAAGATCGGTCCACTCACTCGAACGCTATGCCAGCCTCCGCTCGTGAGGATTCCGCGTGACATGACAAGTTTCACGGAATGACTGGCAGCGCTCGAGATGAGACGGGAGATCGGTCTGTCTCTCTCTCGTTATACCTGCGATCGCGCTCGTGAGGTTTTGGTGTGACACAAGTTTCTGAACATGTCACCCGACTAAAACGATTTTAAAGACGTTATCACGTCAAAATAACACTTGTAATGTTTATGAATAAGGAAGATAGAATAATATGTTTATAAAGTCCCGGCTTACCTCGCGGATGACTTCGGGGGCGCCGCTGGGGTCGCAAGGTGGCCTCGGCGAAATCTTCGCTGTCGGGCGCCCCCGAAGTGATCCGCGAGGTAAGCCGGGACTTTATAAACATGTTTACATATCCTCACGAGCAGGGACTAAGATATCGATAAAAAATATACCGATAATAAAATTTATAGATTTTTCTATTATTGATAATTATATTGTTAAAAATATCGATAATTAATTATCGATAAGGCATTGCTGCGTCATGTCATGTATGCAATATGCTGCTTACCAAAAGGCAAAACAAAAACAAACACTAGTCGGTGTCGCCCCGCCGCGCCGGGAATCCCCCAATCCTCTCGCTTGCCAAATCTGCCTAATGTCGTATTCGCACGTTTATTTCGTAATTATCGATAAAATTATTGATATTTTAATCGCTATTTCGTATCGACATCCAACTATCGAAATTTTATGGTTATATCGATATTTTTAAAATCTCGATTTTAGACTCTGCTCACGAGACGTTTTATAGTAAAATAGAATAATATGAAAACAAAGCCCTGTCCCTGTCTAGTGGTATGTTAAAATGCGTAAGGGAAGCCATGCATTAGAAAAGCGTTTACTTACCCATATTTTCTTTCAGTGCCAGCATACAAACAGCTCCCTCAACTTCAGACATCTTGACGTAAATATTCTCACAATTTATCACGAAAAAACTGAACAACACCAGGTTTTTTAATGTCCATCCAACAACAAAGGCCTCGGCAATAATGGAGATTATCTAAAAATGAATTTATAAATAACTAGTGAACCCGGCAGACGTTGTCCTGCCGTAAGGTATCAGAAAAATGAAGTTAAAAGTACTAAAAACATAAACATTAGCAAAAAACTTGTACTTAACAAAAATTAAAAGAAAATCAAGAATTGCATTGCAGATTCATAGCCAAAACCAGTTAATTAAAACCCAGAAAACCATCGTCATCTAATTCCTCAGAATTTTACTTACTGAAGATGTATTGATGGTGCCCATTTTACTTAACTCTATTATAATATGTATATGTATCAAGGCATGAGAGAAACTGTCGATGATGAGGAATAAAATCTGAAACAAAGAAATTATGAGCAGCTAGGTATATCAATTTCTAACTCGATAAAAATTTAGATTTCTCTATATTTAAGAACTAGGAGTATTTGTGTGAAAGTCTAACAACAGACAGACAGACAAAAATTTCAAAACAAATTTTTTTGGGTTCTGTTACTTATAAAAAGACCCCTAGAATTTTTTTTTTTTTTAAATTTATTTGCAATGTACAGAATTGACCCTGCTTACAGTTTCATTATAAGTACTTTACCTATTTTCCCTTTCATTTATAAGTTTCATGTTATCATTTAAGGGACTGTAAATTATAAAACTTCGATACATTAACTGAAGTTTTCGATAAATCAACAACGATACTTCCAAACACTGATCGATAAACATAACAGAGTAGCGCAGTGGAAGCGTGCTGGGCCCATAACCTGATGAAATGATACAAAGGCCAGAATAACTCGGTAACAGTTTTATAAGAGATTTTTTTATTATAACACACACTTCACGCAAGATGGACGACGTTGAGAGGGGAAGGGGAGAGCTCCTGTACGAATGCATTAGCACCGGAGTACTGATTCATTGCGCAGAGTCAGAATGCAGGCGTTCATCCATTTCATCATTCTTGAAATTGACGTAACTTTTTTGTTTGTGAACCGATTTAAATAAAACAAACACTAAATGTTAATCCAAAATAATACCAATACATCAATGAAAACCGCATATTTCTACATTAAGCCGTTCCTTAGATTAGCGCGCACAAACAAACAGACAAACAGACAATAATTCTAAAAATCATTGTTTTGGGTCCTATTACGCTAATTAATAGCCCTAGTGACAGTTTTTCTCAACTATCTTCAATGTACAGAAAACGACTTGTTACAGATTTATTATATGTATATAGATATAGATTTAAATAAATCAAAGTCTGAACACAAAATGGCTGCGATCCTTTTTGCGTCTTACTGATGGGCACTGGTCATTCCTCTTAATTGGAGAGGGCTGCAGCTTTCTTCGTCACGCTGATCCAATGCGGATTGGTGGAGATTTGGACCAACCCGCTGTTTGATATTTTCAAACTATCCATAACATAAGGCGCCCGACAAGGCTTAACGACTGCCATCTATCGATAGCAGACAGGAACGGTGTAACGTGCTCTGCGAACAACCGAAACACGCATGAAATTTGCCACTAGCGGTCAGCCATCTTACACACGACCGTGCCCGGCTTGTTTAACTACGTAGATTGCCTGATTCTATACTATTCACAGAGCCATGCACGGTTTAACAACTCTTTATAACATATCTACTGAATCCGAAAGGATATAATTTTATAAAACTTACTGTGACCTGGTACACAGATTTGAATATTTCAAACGCTTCCAATATATCCAGATATATCATGAACATTTTCTTGTAATAAAATCCAATTGTTCCTAGAGGTGCACAATTTTCTTTAACTTCTTCGATCCAGAGCCGGAAACAATTGCTTATAAGTTGCAATATTTTAGTAGAATAAACAACATTTACGTCAAAGTAAATTAAAGAAAGGAGATAAAATATTTTTGTAATTTTGATCTCATCGTGCATGTAAAAGATATGAACACAAAAAATGACAATATAAATGAGAATGAGCGCAAAAAGGTAGATCCAGTTAATATATCTTAAAAATTTGAGTCTACTTCCTTGACGGTGTCTGAGAAAATTGTACACAGACTGAACCCTCACAATGATTCTTACATTATTTTTCCTTTGAAATATATTGATGACGAAAAAGATCAGTAAAGCGCATGCATAGAAGAAAAAGTTGAAATACATCATATAATAGATCACTTTGTTCCTGTAAAATATACTGTCAATGGTACTTATATGTGAACTACATCCTATGATAAATGTAACCGTGCCCAAGAAAGATATGACGAAATAAGTTTTTGTTTTGGGATATATGAAGTTGTTTCTAATGGTGTACTTGGAATTGAAAAATAAATATCCCATAATGCTCAGTGGGAGAAGAGTAGCTTGAAGATCGCTGTCTACATAGTTATTTTCTAGATAACTCTTCTTGTAGTTCACAAACTTCATGATTGATAAAGTCCACAGACCTATTGTATTTCAGTACCTACGACAAACAGACCTCTATTACAAGACCTGACAACGATATTCTAGCCTGATGAAGTACTCAAGCAATTATCGGAAAAGCATTATAAACACTCACCGTTTATTACATTAACCGTTTAGTATATTTCTTCTATTTCAGTATTTGGTTAAACTGTTCGATACGTTTTGCCTTAAGTTATTAGTGTAATTGCTAGAGTTTTTAAAAAGATAAACCATAAATGTAGGTAAACATATATTTTCAAAATAGGTAGATACCACGGAGTTCCGAAAAACACTTAATATTCAGTCTTACATATCAGATCACACATTCTACAAAAGGCTATTCTTAACACATGTAGGATAGTCTGTAAGATTTTAAATATTTCATAAGTCATAATATAATAAAATACATGCTTTTTTACACTTGGCTAAGTACCGTGTAAGTAAAAGACAAAAGCCCTCTCCGGAGAGAAAACAAAATTAAAAGATGAATAATAATAATAATAATTTATTTGCATAGAATAGTGTTACAAAAGATGTTTCAATTTTATCTTATCATTAGTGTCACATATTCTGCTATCATAAGCAAGCATGCAAATTTTACAGAATTTATTTACTGATAGATGAAAATTAATTTTTAATTCCTTTTTTTTACAATGTCAAATTAAATTTCATTTACAATAAACATTCTTTAATATCATAAAAATTTTCTACTAAATATGTCCTTAGTTGGTTGTTAATGTTATTATATGTTAACATTTTAATATCATTCGGTAGTTTATTATAAATTTCAACACACATATACGATAGACGATAGCAATATCATAGCCGATATCAGGTTGAACGAGTGGTAATGACCCATCTTTCATCCATATTTGCCAAAGGTTATTATCCTCTTTAAGTAATTTAGTCAAAATGTTCTTTTTTCCTTTATGTTGGTTTAAACATACAAGTTTCAATTGAAGAACCCTCTACCATCTATACATTTATGGAGCACTTTGTTTTATGGAATCCATTAACTTAATAAATGTTTTGAACCATCATTCAGTTAAATAGAAACGCCTGCCTGCCAAGCAATTAATTAAAAGTCGATGCTAGTTTCCTGATGGATATTACAATGACGTTGTCACTTAAATTGTGACAATAGTTATAATAAGCTTCAACTGAACGTCACGTCGATCAAAAGAGTTAGGAGTTAGAATATAAAATATTAAAAGTTAATAATTTTTTAATAAATTTCTTAGAACGTAGCAAAAGTTCGTAATGCTGAAAATTGTTAGGCAAGCTATACATAAGTCTAAGTGATTAAAATATTTTTAAGATTATTTAAGTGTCTACTAATTGATACGATGAGACGTAATATTAAAGAAGTTGACAATTTATTAGATCCAGAAATCCTGGCTTTACTGAAACCCTTAAATATAATGCAATGTTTGTGTTTCTGCCCTAAGTATACAATTTGGAATAACATTATTGCAGAAACTGGTGTCATTAAATATGTTATATCGACAATTATTATGATGGTTTCCATGTGTTTGGAGACATTGCGCTCTTATGCGTATATTAATTCTTCTGATTCTGTCATTACTTTTGTTTACTATTCGGCAATTTTTGACGGAATCTATTACAACATTCGATATATTGTATGCTTTGCAAGCGCTATTATGTACAGAAAATTTGAAATTGATTTTATTTTGACCATTCAGACTGTCTTTAAGGAGCTTAAATTCAATAAGCGTAACAATTTCGGTATCTACACTGTTTGTTCTTGGACAATTATAGTTATCGTCTTGTTGTTTTATTCCTTTGCTATTGTATTAATTCCTTGTAACAGCAATAGCTTGTGCACCTTCCAAATAATATCAATCATCTTCTGGATTCATTTTGATTTACTTGCAATTTATCCATCTCGGGTAATAAAAATACTCAAAAAACTTCTGAAATGTTGGATTCAAGAAATTAATTTTGTATCTAATTATTTTGCGTATTCTAATGATTTCGTGGAAGAAACGATAGATTTACAAATTATTTGGAAACAAACATTCTATAAATATAAAGATCTATTAAAATCTTTCGCCATTTACAGGAAAATATTTCAAATTCTGGTAAGTATAACATAATAGTGATAAATTATTTAATGAATCTTGGTTAATCAAATTTTAATATTTTTGTTCACAGATCCTGTTTTACATGGTAGATACATTAGTCCATTCATTATTGTTTATCCAACTATTAATTAACTTAACAAAAATCAAAGGAGGATATGAAATGTTTGTAAGTACCTAAATATAGGTAATAATTGGTTATTGTTGGTGGCTTATTCAACATTAAACTTAAAGATATGTTTTGTCTCTGGTTTACTTACCAATGATTTAAACAGAAACAGAGAATCATGTTTTTTCTGTGTCTACCTAACAGGTAACAGTTCCCGAGTTAATAACTGTGATGCTCTAAGGTTCCCAAAAAACCATAAAAACTATTTCATCATCTGACTATCCATCAGCCCTTCATAGTCGGCTCCTCGCTGTCTGCTTGATCTCGTCAGTACACCTGGTTGGAGAGCCGTTTAATAAATACCGCCCTGTACATTGTGTAGAAATCATACCAAAAGTATTTTAGTTACATAGATATTAATTGATATTATCTTACGGAATCGTTTTCCGCCATTTTGTTGCGGCGGCCATTTTGGATTTGCAACAATTTTGTGTCTAAATAACTACATTGTCATAAAAACTGAAGCTGTATTCCATAAAAAAACAATCAGCTTGCAAGATCTGACATCTGACCTAAATATACATACCTACTTATATACTCACCTCTTTGCAAATGAAATAAAATCTAGTAAAAGCGTTCATAAATATGATGATTTACTACTTTCCAGAATACTACTTCGTCGGTGGCAATATGTATGACCTCAATATGGATTGTGAAGAATATCTTAATTTTAACTTATCTCAGTTTTGAGACCGAAATGTTTTACAAGGCTATCAACGAAGTAAATTTAACTTGTTGCCTTATCATGAAGACAAACGAAAAGTCAGGTATTAAACACTTATTAATATTAAGATAAGATTTTGGCAGATGGAAAAACCTATTTCTTCCGTTAATTCTTTTTCTCATTTCTGTTATGATCCCAGATACGCGACGTTGCTATGGATGTTTTTGATATCCACCAATGTTTTTCATTGGTCCACATGGCATAGCACTGGTGGAAACGGGTTCAAGCCATGTTTTTTTTTATAATATGGAAATATGCTCGCAAAGATGTTTGCAAGTAGTGTAGCAATAGGTATGATGCGCGGCAGTGCAAGCGTCTTTCCCTTTTTGGCAAAGGGAGATCTCCCGCCGGGCAGGGTGGTCATGCCCGGGGAGCGGCCTGTATATATGCTCGGATATTCAGAAAACTTCGATAGCGTGATTCAGGAATACCCGTGGCGCCATCTCTTGATGAGTAGCGGAAGGTCGCTACACCTTTACCGCACTGCCTCTCCCCGTGTCCACTGTATTGTTTTTGTAATATCTTATAGCTCGAGCCGCCCAACTCCCTCGCAAAGCTGCCTGGTGGGCCACGCTCTGCGCATCTTTCGAAAATGGCTAAATAGCTTAGCATTAGTGGAAATGGTCACATATTTTCGTAACGTAGCTTTCACGTCCTCACAAAATATTTGATGGAAAGACACCCTAATAGTAGTGTAAGTAGTTACTTTCACTGCACAGAAATCAAAAGATAATAGACAGACCCTAACGTGCTTTTTGTTTCCGAATCAGTTTCGCCAATACAATCTCATGATATTATAATAAAATCTTACAATAACCCTGGCAAGTTGAACACATTCAATTAATACCGTAAAATTGTTAGTATAAATATAAGGCATTCAATAAGGGTGGGTAGATATTGAAATGGAATAAAACAAGCTGTTTGTGAGGTATAAACAAAATTTGTTTTTATTTCAAAGGCCCATTAACTGTGGTAATCAACATCGTTCAAATGCCCGCCTCGGCACCTCGGCACAGTGGCACGGATACGAATGGTACAATGTTCGAGGACTACCTCGGGATCTGCTGTACACTTTCACAGTCCGCGGCATATATTTTCTGCTGATCTTGCGTTCCTTTAACGTACAATTGTTGGGTGATTATTCATTGTACCCGTGGACTCAAATTTGGGTACCAAATGTTGAAGAGTCGACTGTAAAGGGCCTCCACGTCCACCGTAAAATGGGTGCAATGTTCGCGCTAACGAACATTTATATTGTTAACAAAGTTTAATCATTTAAACGTGCTGTTCAATATTGTAACATACCACAATGATTCAGTATAATTAACTGAATAGTTAACAAAAGATTTGACACATACCAATAAAACGCCATTAGTACTGAAAATCTACTCGCGCCTATTGAAAAGCCCCTTATTAGTCTGACATTTGAATTTTGAATGCTTATTGGTGAAGTGAATTTGGTTTGACTTGAAAAATTTACTTCGGTCTTAAGCTTTACGTACGAAGTACGTAAGTATCAACACTAATCCGCATTTGCAAAGCCTCGTGGAGTAAGCATCAAATCTTCGAAAATGTAAAAAGTGAAAAATGTTAATAGCGTAGATAGAACCTTTAACGCAACTCTATGACTTAAAGCTACATGTTATCATTTCAGAAACAATACAAAGAACATGCAAGAACATATTACGTATGAACAGAATAGCTTTTCAGAAGGTTGCAGTCTGTGGGCTTTTTGCAGTGGACTCCAAACTGCCAGTAAAGCTTCTCAGTTACGTCGTGTCATACATAATTGTGTTACTACAATTCGCTTTTGCAAGTCAGGAAGTACCTACAGGAAGCGACTGTCTCAACGTTGAAGAACGATTGAACAGATCAGGCATAGTTTAACGCATTAGCGGTCCTTTTTTGTGTCGGGGGAAACCTTCAAAAGGTACCTGAAACCTTGGGAGAGATGCCTACTTACTCGTATGTAAGATTTTACCTACACTAAACTACTTCTACATCAACCGAAGAGCAATGGAGCTCTCCTACACTTTCCTGTGCTTGCGTAAAGTCAATTTTAGAAAAATAACATTTGTTTCATTTGAATAAGACCTTTTGCTCAACAAACTGAAAAGATTAAGGTGGGAATTATATTGTTCATAAATTTCGAGAACAGTTTTTCACAAAAAGATAAACGTTAGAGTCAAATATAAAGGGGTCGGCTTCAGAAATGATTTGGGCATTGTATTCTAATGTATGTGTGTATCAAAAATTAATTGTTAGAAATTGCAGGTATTAGTCACTTGCGTCTCGCAACAATCTGAATGTAAAGGCCTTGACAAACATGCTACTTTTAGCATCGGAAATCTAGTCGCTATAGTAATTTTTTAGGAGCTAGACTAAATCGCTAAAACGCGTGATTTTCATACAGCGATTAAACGCAAATTGTCTCCAAAGCACGACGCAGCGTCCTGTCAGTTCCAAGATCGCCGACGATGCTAAAAGTGCCTGGCATGTCTGCGAAGTCCCGAATAAAACAATTGAAAAATTTCGATTACGTGGTTTTTCTTATGAAAGCTTATAACATTTTTCGTCGCAATAAAATGAAAAACAGTATAAGAACGGTTTCAAGTCTGTGTATTTTTCTACGCGAGTTACATGTGTGAAAAAAGTTTGCCGATTCGAGCCTACACGCATAAAATTTAAAAAACAAGGTTTTACTGTTGGTTTTAAACCGCTCTAACCATTCTATGAATAAAACTCAAGAACATAGATTTTTATAAAACCTTTAATAGTATGTAACTAAGCATGATACAGGTAGTTCTTCTCGTGAAGGCTCATGGTACCCTTTAGGTGGTCCTGCAGCCAGCCAGCAGCGACGTTAAGGTTACCAAGAAGAGCTTGTTGAGGATCCCCTAGGCACGGAAGTTTTGCCTGTCCCACTACCATGAAAGAACCTCCCTGTAAAGAGCAAATATTTTAAATGGATTTTTTTTTTCTTCTTTTATCAATTGTTTTGTATGTCAGTGGAAAATTGCAGCTGACGGCCAGACTTACACGAGGCGACCATCACCTTCGCAGTAACAGCGCTTACGACTACCGACAAGACTTACTCGTAGACTAACTTGAGGTTGTAAGTTGTGTAAAGATACCCTTGTCTGCGGTGACCACTTTACACCACGTGGCCTGCATGCTACATGCTAGGAAAATGAATTGCAACTTACGTTTGCTCGACACATAATAGGAGATCCAGGCGCTATGGGGCAGTCCTCTTCTTCGACTTTTCCGCAAGATGCGTCGACGTCAGAACCACTTCCGCAAGTCCCTTTTCTGACAACGACGGGGGCCTGAAATAATTAAATTTCTGGAGTGATTTTGTAACACTTTCATTTTTACTACTTTTCTACTCATGCCTTTGTCCATGGCAAGCCGAAGAGGCAATGGGCTGGCTATATAGTTGACTGACAGGACAGGAGGACTGACAACTGATGGGGAAAATATTATCTCGGCAAAATGAGTACAGGTCGCCCTATGCCCGGGTGATTGAAAATCTTGACAGCGGGAAGCCGCAGGGTTTTGAAGGCGTAGGACCGGGTAGAGTGACCAATATTCGGAGAGTGGATATCCAGTAGTAGACTAACAAGCTGATGGATGGATGGTTAAGAAGATTTCCGATCCATACAATACAAACCATTTCTATATTATCATCGTCGTCGATGCCAGCTGCCAAGCAGTCCCCGACAAGCGGGGAGTTGATGCCAATACACGCTCCATTCGGACCTCCTGGGCCCCACTCCACCTCGTTTTCTGTAGCAAACAACGCTATGTCGTAAGCTCGAGTTCCTGAAAAACGTACAATAAAGTCGTTAAAATGGACTCAATCTATTATTGACACTTCACATGGCGTATTCGCTTTTGGGTTGCATTTGGAAAAATATATGACGTACACGCAAACATGCACATACAGGAAAGTACACCCATTCACACATAAAAATAAAAAATATCGGTTTATTCGTTAGTTATTTGATCCCTTTGATGTGTCTCGAGAAACTGACAAGCATATGGTAACGCGTAATTGGTAGGTATTGAACGACGCGCCCCAAACGGGACTATCATGCGAACATCGACGATGCTGTCAGTGCTACACTTTGTCAGTTCATACGGCCACACACACGCCGACCTTCTCGGGGCTGCTAACTGGACAGTTGCAGCTCCCACTCTCGCCACCCGTAACCTCGAAAGCCCGCTTTTAGACGTCTCTTACTATCATGCAGTAGATACGCCCTATTCTTAATCCCGAAGCTACAGGGACTATAAGTAATGAAATGAAATGAAATAGTTTATTAAGAGGTAACGCTACCGGCGTATTCCCATACAAACGTAAGTATTCTCCTATTTCCTCCCTAGACAATACTTCTAGAGGAATGATTGGTCATGACAATATCTAAGTTTGCTAAATTATAATAAAAACACAGGGGCATAGACTTAGTCTTTTTCTTGATATTTGTGCAAAAAAATTAATAAACTCAATTTTGAAGGAGGATACAGAGAAAACGAAACCTCGATTTAGTCAGAAAGTTAGCTGGTATAATCGGTCTGAGCTGGATCTGTACATATTGCGGCGGATAGCGAAGGGCGCAGCGCGATAGCAATAGTTACTCCAAATACCTATTTTTCTGATTCAGCTGAAGCCACGATTCCTCTCACCCTGGGTAATAATGTACATCTGATATTTGCCATTTTTGAACGGCCATCGGCTGATTGTCATCCTGTTTGGTGCGCTAAGGCTTATTTGGGCTAGGTGAAAAAAGCGAGCGGATAAATCGGCCTAAGGTGAACTTACCAGAGTTATACTGCTCGTGTACACTTTTATATTTGACAGTGTAGTTCTTTTCCGGGTTAGCAGAGTTTGGTACCCGGGCCCAGACATCTTGTTTCTTAGATTGCAGCAAGCAGGTACCGGTCGTAAGAATTACCTATAATAAATAACTAAATTTTGAAAAAAAAAGTAGGCAGTAGAATTTTTGTGTTTCGCCCGCGAGAAGTACCACCTTTGCAACCCTTTTGTCCCGTTTGCAACCCGTTTGTGTATTTCGCTGGTAAGGTGCAGTTGCGTAGAAATCGAAAAACAAGAAGTGGCATTGGGGCGTAACTGTGTCCGCGCGATATGAATAAAATGCTCATATTGACGACCTCATAAGTGCATGGAAATATGAACATTTTTTCATAGTCGTGAACGTATTAAATAAAACACACGTGTTGTTAGCGGCATCTAGCGTCGAGAAGTGGTACTGGGTGGTGAATTTCTGTTTTCTATGGCAATGTTGCAAGGAAATAATTGTTAATTAAAAACAAAAAATAATCTTAATCATTCATAGTGTTATTCTGTCAAATTAATTTTTAAAGTGGCCAATTGTATGAATATTTTTTTATGTATTGTAATGTGCACGTCTTTTGTAAATGTGTGTGTTTGGAGACACTGGTTCTGGTGCCAATAGCAGGTCATAACATCTCTCTTGTTTTTTCTTTACTCTGTGCCTACATGAGTTAATCACTGATCTTTGGAGTAGGCAACTACGTACAACCTCCGGCAAGACCATGACTTGCTGCAGCGACCACTCAACACCACGTGGCCTGTAGCTTCGTCTGCTACTCCCTTAGAGCATCACATGTACTGACAGGTATGTATGACACCCGTCAGAGGCACTCCTCTTGCGGGACGAGGGTATTCGTTTCGTTCGTCCCACAATGTACCTTCTAGTTATATACAACTAGTGCGTGTGTGTGTCAGTGTTAGTGTTGTGTCGGTGCATAGAAAATGACGTGTATTGACGCCACAATATTATTAATACTCTCCAATAGATAACAGGAAGAGTCGTATTTTTCTGTTAATTTAAGTTGATTATCGCTGAAATTTTTTTTTATAATTAAAAATTTCTAATAAACCTATGTGGATCACCCCCGAATTTATCACCCCCGAAACTAGTGTACTAAATTTCATCAAAATCGTTGGAGCCGTTTCCAAGATTCAAAAAATATATTTAGGTATATACAAGAATTGCTCGTTTAAAGGTATTAGAAATACTCTAAATAGTAATTAAATATTTTTACCTTCGAGCCAATCATGGTGCCCATACAGAAAAAGTCGGAATCTAGGCGGTTGCCCCTGAAAATAATAAAATACATAAGAAACGATGATTTGTGTAAAATAGTGCAAGTTTAATTAGAGAAAGGTATTTGGTATATTATTATGACTGTCCAACCTCAGCTTCCAATGGTTGTTTGGATAGATGAAAGTTAATTATGTAGGAAAGAAGCAGTAGTGGTTTTAAGGCTTCGCTCTGGTCATATTTCATCTAGAAAATTTGCATTTCATGGGAAAAGTCCCGTCACCGAACTGCGATAATTGCGGTCTCCCGGAGGACTTAGTGCATGTCTTAATGGAGTTTGTCCGCAGCGCAGCCTTTCGCACTGTCGAGTGTAAAAATATCTTAGGGACTCTGCAGATTGTAACATTATTTTGGCCAATCCTCTCTCAAGAAACTTAAAATTTAATTAAATTATACAATATTATATTTATAGATTAAGAATCCCACAATGTAAAGTTTTGATTTACTCGTTTTAAGTTTTATTATAATTAAGTTGTATCTGTTATGTTGACTCTACAGAGCGACATAATCATTATTGTGATTAAGCTCTTTAATAAATAAAAAAAAGTACAAGTTTAATTGTTGACTTCGTTGACGATTAAAATTGAATGAAGCATTTTAATATTATAATTTATTTTGATTTTAAAAAATTATTAGCTTTAATTATTATGTACTGAAATGAAATGAAATATTCTTTGTTCACTGTACGGTTCATTTACAAACTCTTAGTGAACGTTATTTTTTTTGTTCTGTCTGCTCTGGGTGCGCTTAGGAAATGCTGAGCTGAAGAAAAGAGCAGACGGAGAAACACTTCAGCCCTGTTTTAATATATGAGGTATACAATAATTAGCTTTCTTACAGAGTAGCTATGAGCAGATAAGGAACATACGTGACAGCTACCGCATGTGTCAATGTCGTCCTACAGCTATCTGTTAACATTGGCAGTTTGATTGATTTAAGTCTATTACATCAGTTATAGAAACAACCTTGTGGGACTACAGCTCAATCCCAAGCTTTTTTATCAATTAAATAGTCCTTAAGATCGTAATAAGCCTTGCGGCATAGGACTTGTTTGACTTTCTTTTTAAATCTGTGCAAAGGAAGGGATTGAACACTTTCCGTGATTTTATTATATATTCTGATCGACATCCCGATAAAAGAGTGGCTCTTTTTGCGGAGCCTACACTTGGGGAATGCAAGTTTGTGGCCATTCCTTGTCGAAACACAGTTCGAACTATGTAAACCCAAAAAGGTAATAAATTCGTGTTTATTTTTACGAACATACATTATATTTTCATAAATATATTGCGATGCAAATGTTAGTATGTATATTAATCTCCTTTAATTTTGCTCTCAGAGACTCTCTAGAATTTAATTTATAAATTGCGCGAATAGCCCTCTTCTGCAAAATAAATATTGTGTCGATATTAGCAGCATTTCCCCACAGTAAAAAACCATACTACGTTTACTAAGGAAATAACTAAAATAGACCAGTCTGGCTGTATCGACATTTGTAAGTGATCTTATTTTTTTTATTGCAAAGACGGCAGAACTTAGTCTATTCGCTAACGGAGAGATATGGGGTCCCCACTGAAGCCTAGAATCATCAGTTACCTAATCCAAGAAATACAGCTTCATCAATAAAGCTCATTTCCTCGCCATTCAATTGTGATTTCACAATAATATCTTTAACATTAGGTGGTGAAAACTTAATACAATTGGTATTTTTATTATTGAGTATTATATTTGTTGTTGAATTATTAACTAACAGAGCGAATCCGGCAGACGTTGTCCTGCCTTAAAATATCAGAAATAAAATAATATTGCCACTATAAATTGAGATATAAGCTAGGATAGCTTTCAAGTTGGATCAAACTGCACACGGTGTGCAAATTTTATTAAAATCGGTTAAGACGATGGCGCGAAGAATCAATGTTTGACAGCTACTAACGGAGCGAATCCGGCAGACGTTGTCCTGCCTTAAACTATTAGAAATAAAATAATATTGCCACTATAAATTGAGATGTAAGCTAGGATAGCTTTCAAGTTGGATCAAACTGCACACGGTGTGCAAATTTTATTAAAATCGGTTAAGTAGTTTAGGAGTCCATCGCAGACAAACACGTGACACGTAATTTATGTATAATAAATGATTTGAATTTAATTTAATTGAGGAGTGACAGAACAAAACATGATAATTCCATGATGTAACTTAACTTACATTTCACCAAACGTCAAAAACCAGCAAATACTTTGCCTTTGGACAAATAAAAAAATATGGGTTCTAATGAATAGATAACTGTAAAAACTTATCTATTAAGAGGCCGTATAAGAAATTTTGCCGATTTCGCTGATTTAGCTGATTTTACATAGGAGATTTTGCAGTTAAAATACAATACTTCCATAAGTTTTATTGCATAATATGACTGATCATTATTTACATATTATGCTTTAACTCTCACAATACTTTCACACAGCATTCGGGCATGATAAAGCCTTAGCCCTTGTACCGAAGAACTGTCCAGCATCAGGGTTCTGCAATATTTTATACTAAATGTCCTGTTTCAAGCCGACGTTACAAAGTCAAAAGAAAATCTATTTATTAAATATTCTCAATAATCGTATATTACATCATATGTGTGTGCCTATTATATTTGTTGTTGAATTATTAATTCACATAATATTTATTTACATTATAAAATATATTGATATTTATGATAAGAGTACATTTTATATTAACATGTGTTATGAATTATGTTTTTTTTAAATGGCATTGCAAACTCTGTGCGTATTGCCAGCGTCATGTATAATTTTTTCATCACATAGTAGTCATAGAAAAATCAATAAGTCGTCAGGTATCAGTCGGTCTAGTCTGTCAAATGTTCAAGTATAGTGATGGCTACTTTACCAGAACGTGTCCGATGGAGTGGAGGCAAGCCGAACAAACATGGTTTCGCACTGTTATTTTATTTCACAACACTCGTGCACTGTTATTAACCTATATCGAACAAAATGCCATCAACTTTATCCGATATAACTCAAAAATACGCCAAGAAAATGAAAATAAAACAAGAGCACAACTTGTCCCTTCAGACTTCCCGCCATGTACCATGAATTATGTTTATGATTAGGTTGTCTGTGTTATAGTATGTAACACATGTTATGTTCTGTCACTCCTCAATAGGCATGATGACCTATTTTTAAATACCTTTCCTTAGGTCTGTTCTGTATACACATCTCTTATTTTCGAAAAAAAGTTTATTTCAACAATAAACGTTAGTTTTAACGTAAATGAATGTATTTTCTGCCATGTAATTTGAATGAAGCGCAAAATCGCTCGTAGGTGTCATAGCGTCGGCTTGCTCGTCACACCTTATAAACACTCATTGTGTGTATCGCGAGTGTATGCTAAACTTCAATCAACACGATTTACTGAGACGTGACGTCATTCGTCCTGATTGGCGTTTCAGATAACATGGCCGATTGCAGTAATTAATACTTTTATTTTATTGAAAATCTTATTAATCTTAATGTTTATATTAAAACGGGATAATTTTTTAGAACTTTTTTAGCATATATTTTTCTGTAAAACATTTATTCACTAACTCTTCAATAGTGTCATCATGCCTATCGTTTTACCGGGAAAGTACCACCGCCTACTTCTGCCGAGAAGAAATTCTAATTTGTTTCAAAATGTACACGACCACAGGTAAGAGACAAGCTTGCTTGAGGTTGTGTGTAGATGTCCATGGATTGTAGCAACTACGAGTACTTAATAACACGCGGCCTGCATGTACGTCTGCTACTCTAGTTAAATATATAAAAACCTCCTCGGACTTAGGATGAACTGCTCAAATATATAAATGTACTTTTTTTAAAACAGTGCTGGTGGGAGTTTTTTTCCGCCGCCTTTTTTCTCTCAGCTCAACATCTAGCCCAAATGGACACCTAAAGGCGATGACCGGGGAAAAATGACACAAGCGAATATTTTGTATTCCTAATATGAAATAAATATTTTTCTTTCTACGTGATCTCCAGAGCGCCACTCCACGCGTTCTCGAAATTAAGTGTCCTAACAGCTGAGCCTAACAGATAAATAGACGGACGGACAGACGTTAACAGACGCGTTATTTTATTTATAGGTTTCCAGTTCCGGTTTCCAATGAGGTACTGAATCGAAAAAAGCTCCAAATATAACTTACCGGTATAGCAGAACACACCAAGGGCAGTCCGGACGATTTGAAACGATGCAGCGTCCGTCTAAAATTAAAAAAAATTAAACTAGCAAGTGCCCACGATTTCGTCTGCGAGGACTTTAGTTTTAGATTTTTTCTAAAAAATAGCCTAAGTTACTCCTTATTACATCAGCTAATTTCCAGTGAAAGTGCCGTCAAAATAGGTCCAACCATTTTCCAGATCAAAGATTAGCCGGAACAAACAGACAGACAGAAAGACAGACCGACAATTATTTTGGCATATGTACCGTATATACATTTATACGCAGTAGAAACAGCTGTTATTTTAATATTACAAACAGATTCTCCAATTTTATTTATTAGTAGAACTGAACTGAAGAGAGATAAGAATTCTTTACCAATTCGTGTTACTATGGTTCTACGAAAATCAGTATTGTTTATTTTGTGACTAAGATAATATAATAAGTACCTGGACGACCGCGCGACCGAGCGTCGCTCAGACAAAAACAATTTATTTTCTTGGTTATTTTCAAACGAAACACTCATTTGCTTAGTGTTACTTAACAACGCCATCTGAAATAGCTCCCAATAAAGAATATTTCCACAAAATATAAAACAAATCGCAATATTGTTTTGATTGAGGTTTTAACCCAGGTCTCTAGTCCCGCAGTCAGTCCACGTAACCGTTCGGCCAAATGAACGAAATTTTTATACAGCTCTTTCAAATCTACATTGTCATTGTGAACATCGGATTGGCGGATGGCGATTAACGGCGTTCTACGCCACAATATTATTAATACTCTCCAATAGATGTCAGGAAGAGTCGTATTCGAGTCGTTTTCTAGATTCAAAAATTATATTTAGGTATATACAAGAATTGCTCGTTTAAAGGTGATTAGATATTCTAGTTGAACAACATTTAGTCGGTATTTGTAAACTAGGTAATACAATTACTTACCAACGTCCCGAATGCCAGGCGGAATGACTTTTGTCACATTTTTCTCCGAGCAGCACCACTCCAGTTCTGGAACACATTCTAGAGATCTGAAATATATTTTTTTTAAACATTATTTGTATGTGATACTTTTATGGTTCACCGGGGAAGTATCACCGTTGCACCCACTTCTGCCGTGAATTAGTTCTGTTGTGAAAAGTGGGAAGGTGCAGTTGCCGGTCAGACTTACGTGAGGCGACCATCAGCCTAGAGTAGCAGCTCCACTGCATATATTGGTGAATTGTATTCTATCTACAACTTATGCCCTTTTTGGTTTCAGGGCGGTTTCAAAAGGTACTCGGGATTATGTGGGATTGGACCGCACTAAAACCCCCTCGATGGCTGCCTATCCGCTTAGGGGCCTATCTTCGAGAAAACAGATGTGCTCTCATGCACCTTCCGATCCTTACGGCGGCAACACACCACCGCCCTTCCCGGCCTTCCCGGGGTGCTGGCTGGACGGATCGAGCTCCCTCTCTCACCGCCCACAACCCTGGAAGCCTCCTCTCTTACTGATCATAAGATCGGCAGGGGATACCGTAGCTCTATTCTTAATCCCGAATCTACAGGGACTACAATTTATGCCCTATCATTTGATGATTATGTTCGGTGCATTGTATAAATTTTATTATGAGGCGACCATTTTGGTTTTAGGGTTCGTTCATATTACGTAGGTAAGCATATTTTTTTACAATTTTTAACCCCCTTTTCCCCCTTGAACGTAAGCAATTCTACTACCCTTCCCCCATGCTTACGTAAGCATTGCTTCATTTATTTTGAATCAGTTTCTGGTTTCTGTTATGAAATTTATTTTTCAACCCTATTTATGTCTCACTGCTGAGTACGGATCTCTCCTTATTATTGGGGAGGCCAGGAGTTTACTCCACAACGCTGCTCCAATGCGGATTGATGGAAATGCGGCTTAGTGGCCAGCACGCTATCGGATGTTTTCAAACCGCCCATAAGGCCTCCGACAAGTTTCAACTATAGTAATCTATCGACAAAAACCGGGACTGACGGCTTTACGTGCCTCCAAAGCATGGAAATGCGCATGACTTTTTTTGCCACTAACGGTCACCCATCTGATACCCAACCGCGTCCGTTTCACTTAGCTACATAAATCGCTTGCGTTCTACACTAGCCGCCAAGCCATGCGCGCTCGTGACTATTACCTTACTCATACAAATTGTCTAAGTTTAGTTGATACTGACTGATACATATTGACGATACTCGAGCCGAACGAACTTCTTAACAACAGAACATATTAAAAGAGGTTAGAATGGAAATATGGGCGGGGCAGACAGCCAAGGATACGAGCAAACGCTCGTATCTCTACAGAAACACGCGATCGTGCTACGATTTGCGTGCTACGATTGGCGTGCTTGTGTGCGTGCTTAGGTGTGATTCGTTCATTAGAAATCGCGTGATTTGCGGCGCTCAAATTGGCTAGATTTGAAATTGCAAATATGTGCGTAAGCTTCGTATTTATTTAAGTACAGATGTAATGGAGGTGAAAGGTAGGGCTTGATCGGCGTCACCAATTTTCATACGAACGGCGCATTATTGCCGTTCTACCTCTTTTAATATGTTCTGTGTTCGTAACATAGAACATCTTTACTTGAACTAACCTCAACTCGCTCTCATCGATGACTCCAGTTCGCACTAGTTCGTGCTCGTCGTTGCAGAATGACTCATCTACGCAAAGTCCTTCTTTGCCATCCCTCGTGGTACAGGCCTTAAAGTTGCTTCTGGAGATTGGAGCTACAAGAAAACATTGTTATTTAGTTTTTTTGAAGTTAAAACTTCTTTTAACGTGGTACGCATATTTTTGGATGAGATAAAATGTCTGAACTCGCGATACCGTTACGAGACGCAGGCAACATATTATACCGAGTATAGACGTTTAGTTTGGCTCTTCGCCTTCGGGATCTCGTCTTGTTTGTTATTGGAGCCGTGAACTCTGTAGAATTCGCAGTATACATTTACATTATTATTTAACACTATTTTATTAATTATATTATTTCTTTCAATTGAACAATATACCTTTATTGTAACTTTAATAATTAAAATATTTACAATATATTTAAGGTATTGCTGTGAATAATATGTCTTAAAATTAACTTAATACGAATATAGCATCGAATACTATATATAATATAGAATCTAATATAGAATCGAAACGATAATAGCATCTGTAGGTATACTCGTATACTAGCTGTGCCCGCGACGTCGTCCGCGTGAATAAAGACTTGCATAAAAGGGATTGATTAAATATAAAAGATTATTTATTTGCATTGAATAAGTAGTAGCTAGATTATTCTTACATATAGTGAAATCACTTATAATATAACAACAATGTTCAATCAAATAACAATGTTCATATGTTCAGAATACACCTAATTTATTGTTTCTAAATCCTTCAAACGACGGGACAACCCGCGAGGCGCAATGTTTACCATGCCGAACTGCAAATCGAAGGGTCCCGGGTTCGAACCCCGGCGAAACAGAAATTTCAATGATGAGTTTAAATTTCTGTTCTCGGTCTGGGTGGTTGTGTTTCTGTCTCTGTGTGTGTTCATGGCACCCACGACACAGGGTATATTTACCCTACTGTGAGGCTATAAGTGTTAAACGTTATTTTTTTTACACTATGAACTTACTTTTATTAGACTTTAGGCTTTTATTTGAAATTATCTCCATCGATTCACTTTGTAGAAGAAATGAATATTTCTCAACAACGCCATCTACCATATGGCATGTAAACTTTGTGGTTGATAAATCGAATGTCAAATTACCAAATAGGTAGAGATATTGAGATTAACAGTTGGTTCACTAAAAGTTTAACTATTCGTCACCTAGATGTCTGCAGTAGTCTCGTTTTTTAAGGCTTTGTACATTCTGTATGAAGGTTTAGATTCCGTATCTTACCACCTGAATGCTGGATGTATTGAGGTTGTAAGATTTGGATTTCGGTTCGTTGGAGCTTGAGGCCTCCTCAATATTGGGAGAGCTCCATGCCCAGCAGTGCAACGCTGAAAAGGTTGTAGCCTGATATAATGTAGCGATAAGAGTCGTCTCATCTGCAGCCTGTTCATAATCTTTCACCCCAAAAGAAGACTAATAAGCTGAGCAACTAACTCAATGGAGCCCTGTGACGTAAAGTTCGGCGGCGGTGATGCTCGCGATGCGCTTTTTAGGTACCTATAGTCTAGCCATACTCGGACGCCAACGAAAGAAAATTCAGTAAACTGATCAAAGTATATTTAATATGGTCGATCATATGATCGACTAATATTAGTGAGAATTCAAAATAATTTTACTTAAATTTAAACTTTTATTTATGGTTTTGAAAGGGCTGTTAACGAAACTTTCATCTAAATTCCTTTTAGTGCCTTTTAAGTTTATGTTGCGTATACTTTTTTTGTTTATGGCCCGATTGATATGAAATACACACTAATGTTACGGAAATTAATTCAATAATATATCTGTAAACACATCATTCAAAGAAGGGAAAAGAATTTGAAAATGAAATATTAAGTTATGGTTAATTAGTGTATGCTTGAGATAAAAACTTTCGAATCCATTTTATTTGCTATTGAAGGGTAGTTTTGAAAAAAGCTTAAATATGTTTCTCACTATGTTAGTAAAGATTCGCGACACTCAATTTTTAAAGAGTTTCAAAGAAAATTGACATTTAAAGGATGAATTTCGGAAAATGCTGAAACACGTATTCTCCACCAACCCGCATTGGAGCAGCGTGGCGGAGTAAGCTCCAGGCATCCCCAATAATGGGGAGAGACCTGTGCCCAGCAGTGGGACGTAAAAAGGTTGCAGCCAAAGAAACCATCGCTTTATTTGTGCTCCTGACTGAATGACTGACTGATTACTGATGAGTGATGACGCTGGCTATGCGCTCAGAGTGTGCGATGTCGTTATTGAAATAAAAAAAAACTTACTTGGATCTAGTTTGAATTTGGGCGTTGTAGAAGTATAGGCTGTTATGTGTATGGACATCAGTGTAACTGCACATATCGCAGTTAAAACCCCCATCTGTAATAATAAAACTTTAGTGTTATTAATTATTATACATCATTAATAATTATTCTTATTATACAACTTTTTTCTAAAGCTTATTATGAACTTTGTATGTTTACTGATCTTGATTCTTGCAATTTAATTTTCCAGCAGGTACATGTTTAACCGATTGGGCTAAAAATATATATTAACCAGCTGTGCCCCGCGGTTTTACCCACTTTTTTTTTTTAAAGTATCCTATTTTACTTCTGGTAACTCCGAGAATATAATATATAGGTATACTAGAAATGCCTCAGCTGGAATGTTGTCCCATAACTTACACGTACGTGGTAAAAATGAGCGTGCAAAGATTATAAAAATATACCCTCGTGTCTAACAGGTTTTTCTAAAACAGGAACATTTACTCGCTTACATCTGTTAGATCTACTTCTCTACCAATTGTGGCAATAGGCATGATGACACTATTAAAGAATTAGAGAATAAACGGTTGTACAGAAAAATATATGCTAAAAAGTTCTAAAATATGATCCCGTTTTAATATTAACATTAAGATTAATAAGATTTTCAATAAAATAAAAGTATTAAATACAGCAATCGACCATGTAATCTGAAACGCCAATCAAAAGGAATGACGTCACGTCTCAGTTAATGTCATCGTGCTGCTTGAAGTTTGACGAGCAAGCCGACGCCATGACACCTACGAGCGTTTTCGCGCTTAGCAGAAAATACATTAATTTACGATAAAAGTTGAGTTTATTGCTGAAATAAACTTTTTTTCGAAACTAGGAGACGTGTACCTACGATAAGGAAAGGTATTTAAAAATCTGTCATCATGCCCATTTTCAAAGTTTGTAAGTATCTCTAAATTTTGTAGTAATTTTTGTAACTTGCGAATTGCGATAGCCTTTAGATCTTGTTAATGTGGCCCTGTCGCCTCTTGTCTGATCCGTTCTTAGTGTACGTCTAGTAGGTATAAACTACCTTTCTGCGTAAAATTTATCTTTATAATTAAGTCTAGAAATAAGGAAGTCCCATAGAAACTCCCCTCTAATAAGTAGAAAGATACTTATTCTTTTTATATTTTTGCGTTCGCAGATCATTTTTATTTGTAATCAGGACCCTATATACCAATTTTCATACAACTAAGTCCAGAAAGGGGCAACTTCCATATAAATTCTAGAAATCCTTACATTATAAAAAACTCTTCGGCTTTGCGTTGATATATAAGTTAGCGAGTCAGGTTTTCCTTTTATAAATAATAATAAGTATGAATTATAGATAACATAACATTGAATGACCTTTTTATTAACGAGGTTAAATCCGTGGCTATTAATAACAAAACGGTAATCAAGAGTATTTTGCTTGGAAACGATTAATTAAAGTGAATCACTAAGGTCGGCCTAGGATTGAAATTCGAGCAACATAAAAAATCCTTCATTTTTAATATATTATCAAAGATCTTTTTTTAACACGCTTTTATTAACTTGACCTGTATGTATGTATGTACCTACGTATGTATGTATGTAACGGAGTCTTTTAACTTCATTTTCACTTACTTCTAGGAGTCTGATTAACTTGAAAATTTGCATAAGAGTCAAGGGCCGATGACAATGCAATAATATGAAAAATAAATCCAACTAAAAAATAAATAATAAATAATGTACTTTAAAAAACTAAAAATCACGCTTCTGTGAAAATACGAACTAAAAAGTAAAAAAAAGAAAAAGAAAATGTATTTTACTGTAAAAATAAGCGTGGGGTGGTTTTTAAGATACTGTTGACACCATGCACCCCATGCTTTTTTAAATGTTAATGCTTAAGTTTTCACTTCTGCCGGCACTACCGGAGTGAATCCCGTTGTTTTTTTCATTCTGGTCGTATTTCGACCACGGGCCAACCTCTAGTCATTATAAAATTACTAGATATTACTAGATATTATTATGTTACCTCAGTTTACATTTTATAGTTCAGATAATTAATAATTATTGATACATGGCTGCAACTCTTTTTAACCGAATTCAGTCTATATCAGCTTCGATAATACGAGTACATGAGCTTAGTACCAAATTTCATAAGTGTATCTTCCGCGTGGACTTAAGTTTTTTGCGCGAATAGCCTTCCTTAATAAATGGACTGTCTAAACCCATTTTTAAAAAATTCGAACCGGTAGTTCCTGGGCCGAGATATGTGCGTTCAAATATACAAACAAACAAACTCTTCAGCTTTATATGTGCCTCCTTTAACTTAGAAATCAGTGCAAGTTTAATCAAAACCGGTTCAGTAGTTTTGAGATTTTTTAATAGGTTTTATAGGAACCTAGCAATATAGTATTAAAATTTTGTTTTTCGGTTGACAATCATTTGAAGTCGGTTAAATTCTTTGATTTATAAATATTGTGTGTTACTGCTAGGCACGAGTTCTTCCCGATGATTTCTTCACCACGCTGCTTCAATGCGGCTTGGCTTTTTAGGAAATGAATTGAACTTGAAACTTCTTAATCAATGCTATGCAGCGCAACTGCATACGACCTCAGATAAGACTTACCTATGCTTACTTGAGGTTGTATGTAGATGTCCATGGGCTGCAGCGGCCACTTAACACCACGTGGCCTGCATGCTCGTCCGCTACTCCATTCAAATAAAAAAAAAAGACAGTTCACATAGTATATCGATAATGTATCGGACATACACTGTAGTATAAAAAACGAAAACAAAGAAAATGTTAGTAACATTAATATAACGTTTGAAACATTAATAAAAATACTCCTTATCTAAATACTACAACAAATATAAATTTATTTAACAACACTCACTGACCTTTGCCACAAACGAAAAACGTACAAGTTCACTGAATCATATATAATATGATATTATTAAACAATGTTTACCTTAAAGTTTACACATACATACGTCCGCACACTATTACATCGTCTCACAAACTAAGTCAAGCGCAAATCAAAAAGTGATTAAGTGCAATGTAGTTTGATCGAAATGTCAATACTAAGGATGTTTGATGATCTCAATCGTTATAAGCAGTCGATAAAATGTACTCTTTTCCGACCCTACTTTTAGGGCCAAGCCGAAGAAGATCGGAAGTACTTATTTCTAGGTTAAAGATTCTACTTCCAATAAAATTAAGTTCTAAAAGTGTGAAGAAGTGGAAGGTTGTAATGTAAAATAGCTATCTATGAGACGATCCAACGGATTTTGCTAAGGCCGGGTTCCCATTGCATTATGCCGGACCGGCAGAATTACCAGTGCGATAAAACTACCCGAAGAGTTAGTGGCTAAAGAATTTTTATGAAACTGTTCACTTTAATAACGAGTCATCATCATTTTAATCGATCGTTTATCCTTGCACAGCGTCGGTAGAGTACCCAGACCGGAGAAATGTGAACTTGAATCGGAAAAATATTAGTACTTGTGTTCGCTGCTCGCTCCGCCCGCGTTCCTTTCGCATCATTTTGACTTCGCATTTTGAATGTTTTCTTTTGGAATCTGGTGTAATTGAAAGCTATTATTAGATCAAATTAGTCGGTTTTCATCAAATCTACCGGTTCGGCATAGTGGTAACCCAGCCGAAGACTTTTTCTATTCCATAGGGACGTTCCATACGAGTTCGATAAAACCGGACCAAGCAGCTCTTTGCCTTAGCCGTGTCGTCTTTATTGTTTTTCGAGTACATGATCGCAAGGTCGACTGACAGAACCAGTTTTTAATTCGCTGTTAATGCGGTGAATACTTCATACTAGTCTAAGTTTTTATAAGAATAAGTATTTTACAAGCTAGGGATGTGAGCACTTTTACTCAAATACCCCACGAATATCTGATTTTTAATAACTTGAGAAATATGCATGTTATGCTCGTTATTTCGATTACGGTTAACGTCAACAATGTCGACAACGTCCTAGTACTCGTCATTGTATAGAAATAATGTAGTTTAAATAAGAAGAAAATGTATTTTACTGTAAAAAAAGCCGCTGCGCGGGGTTCCTTTTTTTGTATTACAATTTAACCTAACCGATCCCATTCATTTTAAATGACGAGTCTTTTTTGTATTTTTTTGGCGGGGGCCTTCGACCCCCTCCTCCCTCCATTCGGGGGGCATCGCCCCCCGAAACCGCCTTTCCCGGTTGTGGTGTTGAAGCCGGGAACATATTAGAGTTCTTAATGTGGAAGCTTTGCACTCTAAAATATGTAGGTACGACGGCAGTGACATCGCATATGTTGAGATGAGTAACATGATGGAATGATGATTTTTATAATGGTATTCCCGACGTCATTGCGATCTGTCACGTCACGAGTGTTGACATAAGTCATATTCTCGAAATACGCGAACCAGGCAGACGTTGTCCTTCCTTAAAGTATCAGAAAAATGAAGTTAAAGGTACTAAAAACATAAACATTAGCAAAAACTGTAGTAAAAATTAAAAAAATCATGAATTGCATTGCAGATTCATAGCCAAAACCAGTTAATTAAAACCCAGAAAACCATCGTCATCTAATTCCTCAGAATTTTACATACTGAAGATGTATTCATGGTGCCCATTTTACTTAACTCTATTATAATATTATGACATGTATATGTATCAAGGCATGAGAGAAACTGTCGATGATGAGGAATAAAATCTGAAACAAAGAAATTATGAGCAAATTATTTAAGAACTAAGAGCATTTGTGTGAAAGTCTAACAACAGACAGACAGACGGACAAAAATTTCAAAACTTATTTTTTTGGGTTCTGTTACCTACTTATAAAAAGACCCCTAGAAGTATTTTTATTTATTTATTTGCAATGTGCAGAATTGACCCTGCTTACAGTTTCATTATAAGTACTTTATCTTTTTTTCCTTTCATTTATAAGTTTCATGTTATCATTTAAGGGACTGTAAATTATAAAACTTCAAAGTTTTCGATAAATCGACAACGATACTTCCAAACACTGATCGATAAACATAACAGAGTAGCGCAGTGGAAGCGTGCTGGGCCCATAACCTGATGAAATGATACAAAGGCCAGAATAACTCGGTAACAGTTTATTAAGAGATTTAATTATTATATAACACACACTTCACGCAAGATGGACGACGTTGAGAGGGGAAGGGGAGGAGAGCTCCTGTACGAATGCATTAGCACCGGAGTGCTGATTTATTTCGCAGAGTCAGCATGCCGGCGTTCATCCATTTCATCATTCTTGAAATTGACGTAACTTTTTTATTTGTGAACCGATTTAAATAAAACAAACACTAAATGTTAATCCAAAACAATACCAATACATCAATGAAAACCGCATATTTCTACATTAAGCCGTTCCTGAGATTAGCGCGCACAAACGAACAGACAAACAGATAATAATTCTAAAAAGTGACAGTTTTTCTCAACTATCTTTAATGTACAGAAAACGACTTGTTACAGATTTATTATATGTATATGTATAGATATAGATTTAAATAAATCAAAGTCTGAACACAAAATGGCTGCGATCCTTTTTGCGTCTTACTGATGGGCACTGGTCATTCCTCTTAATTGGAGAGGGCTGCAGCTTTCTTCGTCACGCTGATCCAATGCGGAGTGGTGGAGATTTGGGCCAACCCGCTGTTTGATATTTTCAAACTATCCATAACATAAGGCGTCCGACAAGGCTTAACGACTGCCATCTATCGATAGCAGACAGGAACGGTGTAATGTGCTCTGCGAACAGCCCGAAACACGCATGAAATTTGCCACTAGCGGTCAGCCATCTCAAACCCGACCGCGCCCGGCTTGTTTAACTACGTAGATTGCCTGATTCTATACTATTCACAGAGCCATGCACGGTTTAACAACTCTTTATAACATATCTACTGAATCCGAAAGGATATAATTTTATAAAACTTACTGTGACCTGGTACACAGATTTGAATATTTCAAACGCTTCCAATATATCCAGATATATCATGAACATTTTCTTGTAATAAAATCCAATTGTTCCTAGAGGTGCACAATTTTCTTTAACTTCTTCGATCCAGAGCCGGAAACAATTGCTTATAAGTTGCAATATTTTAGTAGAATAAACAACATTTACGTCAAAGTAAATTAAAGAAAGGAGATAAAATATTTTTGTAATTTTGATCTCATCGTGCATGTAAAAGATATGAACACAAAAAATGACTATATAAATGAGAATGAGCGCAAAAAGGTAGATCCAGTTGATATATCTTAAAAACTTGAGTCTACTTCCTTGACGGTGTCTGAGAAAATTGTACACAGACTGAACCCTCATAATGATTCTGACATTATTTTTCCTTTGAAATATATTGATGACGAAAAAGATCAGTAAAGCGCATGCATAGAAGAAAAAGTTGAAATACATCATATAATAGATCACTTTGTTCCTGTAAAATATACCGTCAATGGTACTTATATGTGAACTACATCTTATGATAAATGTAACCGTGCCTAAGAAAGATATAACGAAATAAGTTTTTGTTTTGGGATATTTGAAGTTGTTTCTAATGGTGTACTTGGAATTGAAAAATAAATATTCCATAATGCTCAGTGGGAGTAGAGTAGCTTGAAGATCGCTGTCTACATAGTTATTTTCTAGATAACTCTTCTTGTAGTTCACAAACTTCATGATTGATAAAGTCCACAGACCTATTGTATTTCAGTACCTACGACAAACAGACCTCTATTACAAGACCTGACAACGATAGTCTAGCCTGATGAAGTACTCAAGCAATTATTGGAAAAGCATTATAAACACTCACCGTTTATTACATTAACCGTTTAGTATATTTCTTCTATATTTCAGTATTTGGTTAAACTGTTCGATACGTTTTGCCTTAAGTTATTAGTGTAATTGCTAGAGTTTTTAAAAAGATAAACCATAATGTAGGTAACCATATATTTTCAAAATAGGTAGATACCACGGAGTTCCGAAAAACACTTAATATTCAGTCTTACATATCAGATCACACATTCTACAAAAGGCTATTCTTAACACATGTAGGATAGTCTGTAAGATTTTAAATATTTCATAAGTCATAATATAATAAAATACATGCTTTTTTACACTTGACTAAGGCCCGTGTAAAAGACAAAAGCCCTCTCCGGAGAGAAAATAAAATTAAAAGATGAATAATAATAATAATAATTTTTTTGCATAGAATAGTGTTACAAAAGATGTTTCAATTTTATCTTATCATTAGTGTCACATATTCTGCTATCATAAGCAAGCATGCAAATTTTACAGAATTTATTTATTGACTCTAGGTTAGATGAAAATTAATTTTTAATTCATTTTTTTTACAATGTCAAATTAAATTTCATTTACAATAAACATTCTTTAATATCATAAAAAATTTCAGTTACTAAATATGTCCTTAGTTGGTTGTTAAAGTTATTATTTGTTAACATTTTAATATCATTCGGTAGTTTATTATAAATTTTAACACACATATACGATAGACGATAGCAATATCATAGCCGATATCAGGTTGAACTAGTGGTAATGACCCATCTTTCATCCATATTTGTTTTTTTTCAATTTCAATTTCAATTTTCAATTTCAATTTTATTTATTTGCTAGATAAGGTATGTTGTACATTGCAGTTGTTACACATAATAAAGCACTCTTATCTAAACCCACCAGGGTATGCAAATTAATGTTAAAGTTAACACTAAATCATACTTACGATTACATGCAAATACAACAACAACAACAATATCACTAACCAAAGGTTATTATCCTCTTTAAGTAATTTAGTCAAAATGTTCTTTTTTCCTTTATGTTGGTTTAAACATACAAGTTTCAATTGAAGAACCCTCTACCATCTATACATTTATGGAGCACTTTGTTTTATGGAATCCATTAACTTAATAAATGTTTTGAACCATCATTCAGTTAAATAGAAACGCCTGCCTGCCAAGCAATTAATTAAAAGTCGATGCTAGTTTCCTGATGGATATTACAATGACGTTGTCACTTAAATTGTGACAATAGTTATAATAAGCTTCAACTGAACGTCACGTCGATCAAAAGAGTTAGGAGTTAGAATATAAAATATTAAAAGTTAATAATTTTTTAATAAATTTCTTAGAACGTAGCAAAAGTTCGTAATGCTGAAAATTGTTAGGCAAGCTATACATAAGTCTAAGTGATTAAAATATTTTTAAGATTATTTAAGTGTCTACTAATTGATACGATGAGACGTAATATTAAAGAAGTTGACAATTTATTAGATCCAAAAATCCTGGCTTTACTGAAACCCTTAAATATAATGCAATGTTTGTGTTTCTGCCCTAAGTATACAATTTGGAATAACATTATTGCAGAAACTGGTGTCATTAAATATGCTATATCGACAATTATTTTGATGGTTTCCATGTGTTTGGAAACATTGCGCTCTTATGCGTATATTAATTCTTCTGATTCTGTCATTACTTTTGTTTACTATTCGGCAATTTTTGACGGAATCTATTACAACATTCGATATATTGTATGCTTTACAAGCGCTATTATATACAGAAAATTTGAAATTGATTTTATTTTGACCATTCAGACTGTCTTTAAGGAGCTTAAATTCAATAAGCGTAACAATTTCGGTATCTACACTGTTTGTTCTTGGACAATTATAGTTATCGTCTTGTTGTTTTATTCCTTTGCTATTGTATTAATTCCTTGTAACAGCAACAGCTTGTGCACCTTCCAAATAATATCAATCATCTTCTGGATTCATTTAGATTTACTTGCAATTTATCCATCTCGGGTAATAAAAATACTCAAAAAGCTTCTGAAATGTTGGATTCAAGAAATTAAGTTTGTATCTAATTATTTCGCATATTCTAATGATTTTGTGGAAGAAACGATAGATTTACAAATTATTTGGAAACAAACATTCTATAAATATAAAGATCTATTAAAATCTTTCGCCATTTACAGGAAAATATTTCAAATTCTGGTAAGTATAACATAATAGTGATAAATTATTTAATGAATCTTGGTTAAACAAATTTTAATATTTTTGTTCACAGATCCTGTTTTACATGGTAGATACATTAGTCCATTCATTATTGTTTATCCAACTATTAATTAACTTAACAAAAATCAAAGGAGGATATGAAATGTTTGTAAGTACCTAAATATAATAATTGGTTATTGTTGGTGGCTTATTCACCATTAAATTTAAAGGTATGTTTTGTCTCTGGTTTACTTACCTTATGATTTTAACAGAAACAGATAATGTTTTATCTGTGTCCCTATCTAACAGGTATCGGTTGCAGAGTTAATAACTGTGATGCTCTAAGATACCCTAAAAACCACGATAAACCATAAAAACCATTTCATCATCCAACTATCCATCAGCCCTTCATAGTCGGCTCTTCGCTGTCTACTTGATCTCGTCAGTACACCTGGTTGGAGAGCCGTTTAATAAATACCGCCCTATACATTGTGTAGCATTAAAAAATCTAAAGAGGAAATCATACCAAAAGTCTTTTAGTTACATAGATATTAATTGATATTATCTTACGGAATCGTTTTCCGCCATTTTGTTGCGGCGGCCATTTTGGATTTGCAACAATTTTGTGTCTAAATAACTGCATTGTCATTAAAACTGAAGCTGTATTCCATATAAAAACAATCAGCTTGCAAGATCTGATATCTGACCTAAATATACATACCTACTTATTTACTCACCTCTTTGCAAATGAAATAAAATCTAGTAAAAGCGTTCTTATATGATGATTTACTACTTTCCAGAATACTACTTCGTCGGTGGCAATATGTATGACCTCAATATGGATTGTGAAGAATATCTTAATTTTAACTTATCTCAGTTTTGAGACCGAAATGTTTTACAAGGCTATCAACGAAGTAAATTTAACTTGTTGCCTTATTATGAAGACAAACGAAAAGTCAGGTATTGAACACTTATTAATATTAATATTTAGGCACATGGAAAAACCAATTTCTTCCGTTAATTTTTTTCTCATTTCTGTGAGGATCCCAGATACGCGACGTTGCTATGGATGTTTTTGATATCCACCAATGTTTTTCATTGGTCCACATGGCATAGCACTGGTGGAAACGGGTTCAATCTATGTTTTTTTTTATAATATGGAAATATGCTCGCAAAGATGTTCGCAAGTAGTGAAGCAATAGGTATGATGCGCATTTACCGCTCTGCCTCTCCCCGTGCCCACTGTATTGTTTTTGTAATATCTCATAGCTCGAGCCGCCCAACTCCCTCGCAAAGCTGCCTGGTGGGCCACGCTCTGCGCATCTTTCTAAAATGGCTACATAGCTTAGCATTAGTGGAAACGGTCACATATTTTCGTAACGTAGCTTTCACGTCCTCACTAAATATTTGATGGAAAGACACCCTAATAGTAGTGTAAGTAGTTACTTTCACTGCACAGAAAACAAAAGATAGTAGACAGACCCTGACGTGCTTTTCGTACTCGAATCAGTTTTGCCAATACAATCTCATGATATTATAATAAAATCTTACAATAACCCTGGCAAGTTGAACACATTCAATTACCACCGTAAAATTGTTAGTTATAACTAAAGGGTTTATCAATAAGGGTGTGTAGATGTTGAAATGGAATAAAACAAGCTGTTTGTGAGATATAAACAAAATTTATTTTCATTTCAAAGGCCCATTAACTGTGGTAAACAACATCGTTCAAATGCCCGCCTCGGCACCTCGGCACAGTGGCACGGATACGAATGGTACAATGTTGGAGGAAGGGATGGTCTACCTTGGGATCTGCTGTACACTTTCACAGTCCGCGGCATATATTTTCCGCTGATCTTGCGTTCCTTTAACGTACAGTTGTTGGGTGATTATTCATTGTACCCGTCGACTCAAATTTGGGTACCAAATGTTGAAGAGTCGACTGTGAAGGGCCTCCACGTCTACCGTAAAATGGGTGCAATGTTCGCGCTGACGAACATTTATCTTGTTAACAAAGTTTTATCATTTAAACGTGCTGTTCAATATTGTAACATACCGTAATGATTCAGCATAATTAACTGAATAGTTAACAAACGATTTGACACATACCAACAAAACGCCATTAGTACTGAAAATCTACCCGCGCCTATTGAAAAGCCCCTTATTAGTCTGACATTTGAATTTTGAATGCTTATTGGTGAAGTGAATTTGGTTTGACTTGAAAAATTTACTTTGGTCTTAAGCTTTACGTACGAAGTACGTAAGTATCAACACTAATCCGCATTTGCAAAGCCTCGTGGAGTAAGCATCAAATCTTCGAAAATGTAAAAAGTGAAAAATGTTAATAGCGTAGATAGAACGATTTTAACGCAACTCTATGACTTAAAGCTACATGTTATCATTTCAGAAACAATACAAAGAACATGCAAGAACATATTACGTATGAACAGAATAGCTTTTCAGAAGGTTGCAGTCTGTGGGCTTTTTGCAGTGGACTCCAAACTGCCAGTAAAGCTTCTCAGTTACGTCGTGTCATACATAATTGTGTTACTACAATTCGCTTTTTCAAGTCAGGAAGTACAGGAAGCGACTGTCTCAACGTTGAAGAACTATTGAACAGATCAGGCATAGTTTAACGCATTAGCGGTCCTTTTTTGTGTCGGGGGAAACCTTCAAAAGGTACCTGACACCTTGGGAGAGATACCTACTTACTCGTATGTAAGATTTTACCTACACTAAACTACTTCTACATCAACCGAAGAGCAACGGAGCTCTCCTACACTTTCCTGTGCTTGCGTAAAGTCAATTTTAGAAAAATAACATTTGTTTCATTTGAATAAGACCTTTTGCTCAACAAACTGAAAAGATTAAGGTGGGATTAATATTGTTCATAAATTTCGAGAACAGTTTTTCACAAAAAGATAACTTTACAGTCAAATATAAAGGGGTCGGATTCAGAAATGATTTGGGCTTTGTATTCTAATGTATGTATGCATGTGTATCAAAAATTTATTGTTAGAAATTGCAGGTTTTAGTCATTTACGTCTCGCAACAATCTGAATGTAAGGGCCTTCACAAACATGCTACTTTTAGCATCGGAAATCTAGTCGCTAGTAGTTTTTTAGGAGCTAGACTAAATCGCTAAAACGCGTGATTTTCATACAGCGATTAAACGCAAATTGTCGCCAAAGCACGACGCAGCGTCCTTAAATAGAGGCTTTACGAATAAAACAATTGAAAAATTTCGATTACGTGGTTTCTCTTATGAAAGTTTATAACTTTCTTCATCGGAATAATATGAAAAACAGTATAAGAACGGTTTCAAGTCTGTGTATTTTTCTACGCGAGTTACATGTGTGAAAAAATTTTGCCGATTCGAGCCTACACGCATAAAAAAATAAAGCGTCAGAAAGGAATTCCATAAAAACCTGGGAGGTTTTTTTCCGCCGGCTTTTTTTCCTCTTAGTGTACAAAAACCCTGCAATATGGGTGCCCAAAGCCAACGAACGGATCCGATATAAAAAAATAATAAAATAAACTAATAAATAAAAATTAATCAATAAAAGGTGCAATATGGGTATAAATAATGATAATAATAATAATATAAGTATTATTTAATAAAGAAATTTGTTTCAATGTACATTTTAATTTGTAATTAGTTAAGTTTAAATTAAAGTAAATTTGCATACCTCATGAAGGTAAATATGGCGAACCAAATGTATAAAAACACCTTTTGTAAACACCCATATTTGTGCAAATAAAAGTCTTTGTCTTTGTAAAAAAAAAAACAAGTTTTTACTGCTGTTTTGAAACCGCTCTAACAGTTCTATGAATAAAACTAAAGAACATAGATTTTTATAAGACCTTTAATAGTATGTAACTAAGGATTATACAGGTAGTTCTTCTCGTGAAGGCTCATGGTACCCTTCAGGAATTTCTGCAGCCAGACAGCCGCGACGTTAAGGTTACCAAGAAGAGCTTGTTGAGGATCCCCTAGGCACGTAAGTTTTGCCTGTCCCACTACCATGAAAGGACCTCCCTGTAAAGAGCAAATTTTTTAAATGGATTTTTTTTCTTCTTTTATCAATTGTTTTGTATGTCAGTGGAAAATTGCAGCTGACGGCCAGACTTACACGAGGCGATCATTAGCCTTCGCAGTAACAGAGCTTACGACTATCGACAAGACTTCCATCCATCCATCCATCAGCCTTTTATAGTCCACTGCTGGACATAGGCCTCCCCTAACGTTCGCCACTCCTCCCGGTCCTGGGCCTTCTGAATCCAGCGGCTACCCGCTGTCTTCTTCAGGTCATCAGTCCACCTGGTTGGAGGGCGGCCTGTACTCCTTTTGCCGATACGTGGTCGCCATTCGAGAACCTTTCTTCCCCATCGGTTGTCGGTTCTTCTAACTATATGGCCTGCCCATTGCCACTTCAGCTTGCAAATTTTGAGAGCTATGTCGGTAACTTTCGTTCGTCTACGGATTTCATCGTTACGAATTCTATCGCGTAGAGAAATACCAAGCATAGCCCTCTCCATCGCGCGCTGAGCGACCTTGAGCTTATGGAAAAGGCCAACTGTAAAAGACCACGTCTCAGCGCCGTAGGTCATCACTGGCAACACACACTGCTCGAAAACTTTCGACTTCAGGCACTGAGGTATTCTGGACGAGAAGACACTTTGTAATTTCCCGAACGCTGCCCAACCGAGTTGGATTCTACGAGTTACCTCTCTCTCGAAGCTGGACTTACCCATACGGATCGCTTGTCCCAGGTATATGTACTCGTCGACAACTTCGAGAGTAGCGCCATCAACAACGACCGGTATAGGTGTGACATGGACGTTAGACATGATCTTCGTCTTGTCCATGTTCATCTTAAGACCCACCCTTTGTGAGGCGCTATGGAGGTCACCTAGCATAGTGCTGAGCTCTTCCAGGTTCTCCGCCAAGATAACTATATCATCGGCAAATCGAAGGTGTGTGAGGTGTTCGCCATTGATGTTAATACCCAGCCCGTTCCACTCCATCAGCTTGAACACGTCTTCCAAAGCAACGGTAAACAGCTTCGGGGATATAACATCCCCTTGTCGTACTCCGCGCTGCAGTGGAATAGGTCCAGTGCTTCCGTCGTGAACTCGGACTGTCATAGTTGCGGCTTTGTACAAACACTTCAACACCTCGACAAGACAAGACTTACTCGTGGACTAACTTGAGGTTATAAGTTGTGTAAAGATGCCCTTGTCTGCGGTGACCACTTCAAACCACGTGGCATGCATGCTACATGGTACTGCTGTATAATTATACTTTTTTGGTAAATGAATTGCAACTTACGTTTACTCGACACATAATAGGAGATCCAGGCGCTATGGGGCAGTCCTCTCCATCGACTTTTCCGCAAGATGCGTCGACGTCAGAACCACTTCCGCAAGTCCCTTTTCTGACAAAGACGGGGGCCTGAAATAAATAAATTTCTGGAGTGATTTTGTAACATTTTCATTTTTACTACTTTTCTACTCATGCCTTTGTCCATGGCAAGCCGAAGAGGCAATGGACTTGCTATATAGTTGACTGACAGGACTGGACTGACAACTGATGGGGATAACATTATCTCGGCAAAATGAGTACAGGTCGTCCTACGCCCAGGTGATTGAAGATCTTGACAGCGGGAAGCCTCAGGATTCAGAAGAAGAGAAAAGAAGGTAGAGTGACAAATATTAGGGAGTGGATATCCAGTAGTAGACTTACAAGCTGATGGATGGATGGTTAATAATAATAATAATAATGATTATTAAACCCTACCTCACTCATTATAAATGATGAGCATAACACCAATACTAACACAACATCACACAACACAACACACATGCACACTACAGCAGATACACAAGAACCAGGATACTTGGCGTAAGCCCGTACCTAGTTATAAATAACGACGGAAGTCGAGAACAAAAAGAACTTAACACATAATAATAATAATAACCCCGCAGGGCGGCTTGTGGCGAGCTGTTGGTGAGTAACGACACCACGGACCCGATTGCTCCCGGGGAAGTCCCCCTGTTCCTCGTCTCCGGCAGGTGGAGTGATAACCCAGAGGAACAGGTCCCCACCTCTGGCTTGCCTTAATTGGCCGTCCAGAGTGGAGCTGTTAGAGCTATATGCTCGGGGGTGGAAGTGTAACTAAGTAATTGGCGTAATAGCGACGAAACCCGCTCCGAGATTGATTCATCCCCCCGCGATGGTGAAATCGGTGCCGCTTTTCTTGACACCCCTAGCTGCTCACGCCAATGTTGCTTCCCAGGCATTTACGCCATTTTTTGGGGGCCCATTCAGTGAGTGGCGAGTCACCACCTGCCTCACTTTAGATTATTTATTAGTCTGAACGGCAGGTGTCCCATAGTTCTCCATAGCCCATCTACCAGTCCCTCGTTCGTTCATCCCCATAGACCAAATATTAGTCTCCCCTTTTGTAGCAATAGATCCTGTGCACCTGGCGGGGACTATCTTTGGGTCATATAACTTTCTATATGATACGGCCAAGGATGGTATCCGCCATGTGTTACCACATAGCAACATTAAAGTTTCTCAAAGGGGCCTCTACGTGTTGGACCCATGTCCCCACGCAAGCCTTCCAAATGACCGGGTCAAATAACATCTTCGACCCGTGACCTATAAGGAGAGATACATATAATAATAATAATAAAAATCATTTATTGCCTTAGACAAAAAGTACATGTTGCAAAAAGAATGACATGAACAATGAATAAAATGAATGGTAAGGCAAAAGAATGTGCCCAGTCTTTTGTACCCAGCCTTTGCTGACACAGGACCGAGATCCCGCTCAGCGCTGTTTTTCAGTCATACCCTTGTCCCTTAGATGTTATGCGGGAGTAAACAAGTATTCGCCGCCGATTTACAATTAAGAAATTCCATTTACATAGTTATGGAGAAAAAAAAATTGAGCTTAGAATTATAATTAAGATTGGCATTCAATATTGTATTATAAAATTAAATTATTACATAAACAGAGAATATCATATAGTAGAGTATAAAATCAAATTACATTATTACATAAACAGAGTGTAGGGAACACAAGGGAACACCGAAAATAATACACGTCGTACTTGCGAAAAGTCGAGAAGCGGACTCCCGCCTACCCTCGTAACTTCCGTTTAATTCAAAAATTATACTTTTTTTACGGAAATTGTTGCCAGCATAATGAAAATACATAATTTAAAAGACACAAAAAGAAAACAGTATTAGATAATTTAAAATAAAAAAAACATTGGTAAGGCCCTCTGTGCGTAGGGAAAGCGTGTGTCGCCTACACAGAGATTAAGATTAAAATAACGGTTAAATTAAAATAATGGTTAAAAAGATTTCTGTTCCATACAATACAAACCATTTCTATATTATCATCGTCGTCGATGCCAGCTGCCAAGCATTCCCCGACAAGCGGGGAGTTGATGCCAATACACGCTCCATTCGGACCTCCTGGGCCCCACTCCACCTCGTTTTCTATAGAAAACAACGCTATGTCGTAAGCTCGAGTTCCTGAAAAACGTACATAAAACCATTAAAATGGACTCAATCTATTACTGACACTTCACATGACTTCAAAAATCGTAGAAAATGCCTCTTCCATACAGCTGCAAAACAAATTGGAAAGGTTTTTGCAGCCAAATAAAACCATGGGCATAGACTTCTTCTTTTTCTTGATATTTGTGCAAAAAAATTAATAAACTCAATTTTGAAGGAGGATACAGAGAAAACGAAACTTCGATTTAGTCAGAAAGTTAGCAGGTACAATCGGTCTGAGTTGGATCTGTCCATATCGCACGCGGCGGATAGCGAAGGGCGCAGCGCGATAGCAATAGTTACTCCAAATACCTATTTTTCTGATTCAGCTGAAGCCACGTTTCCTCTCACCCTGGGTAATAATGTACACTTGATATTTGGCATTTTCGAACGACCATCGGTTGATTGTCATCCTGTTTGGTGCGCTAAGGCTTATTTGGGCTAGGTGAAAAAAGCGAGCGGAAAAATCGGCCTAAGGTGAACTTACCAGAGTTATACTGCTCGTGTACAGTTCTATATATGACAGTGTAGTTCCTTTCCGGGTTAGCAGAGTTTGGTACGCGGGCCCAGACATCTTGTTTCTTAGCTTGCAGCAAGCAGGTACCGGTCGTAAGAATTACCTATAATAAATAACTAAATTTTGAAAATAAAAAGTAGGCAGTAGAATTTTTGTGTTTGGCCCGCGAGTAATACCACCTTTGCAACCCTTTTCTCCAGTTTGCAACCCGTTTATGTATTTCGCTGGTAAGGTGCAGTTGCATAAATCGAAACACAAGAAGTGGCATAGGGGCGTAACTGTGTCCGCGCGATATGAATAAAATGCTCATATTGACGACCACGAAAGTGCATGGAAATATGAACCTTTTTTCATAGTCGTGAACGTATTAAATAAAACACACGTGTTGTTAGCGGCATCTAGCGTCGAGAAGTGGTACTGGGTGGTGAATTTCTGTTTTCTATGGCAATGTTGTAAGGAAATTATTGTTAATTAAAAACAAAAAATAATCTTACGCTTGTAACTTTAAGATCGTGTGCTGAATATCATTCATAGTGTTATTCTGTCAAATTAATTTTTAAAGTGGCCAATTGTATGAATCTTTTTTTATGTATTGTAATGTGCACGGCTTTTGAAAATGTGTGTGTTTGGAGACACTGGTTCTGGTGCAAATAGCAAGTCATAACATCTCTCTTGTTTTTTCTTTACTCTGTGCCTACATGAGTTAATCACTGATCTTTGAGAGGTTCTTTACGGGCGTACCCCTCGTCCCACAATGTGCTTTCTAGTTATATACAACTAGTGCGTGTGTGTGTCAATGTTCGTGTTGTGTCGGTGCATAGAAAATGACGTGTATGTGACGCCACAGTATTATTAATACTCTCCAATAGATAACAGGAACAGTCGTATTTTTGACGTGATAACGTCTTTAAAATAGTTTTAGTCGGGTGACATGTTCAGAAACTTGTGTCACACCAAAACCTCACGAGCGCGATCGCAGGTATAACGAGAGAGAGACGGACCGATCTCCCGTCTCATCTCGAGCGCTGCCAGTCATTCCGTGAAACTTGTCACGCGGAATCCTCACGAGCGGAGGCTGGCATAGCGTTCGAGTGAGTGGACCGATCTTCCGTCTCTCTCACTCTAGCGGCATACAAACGAATGGAGATTTTCTCGTGCGGACGTTATCACGTAAACATCTCGATCGTAAACCTACTTTACAAACAATTTGCCGTTTTTTCAGTTAATTTAAGTTGATTATCGCTGAAAATATTTTTTTATAATTAAAAATTTCTAATAAACCTAGGTGGATCACCCCCGAATTTATCACACCCGAAACAAGTGTACTAAATTTCATCAAAAGCGTTGGAGCCGTTTCCGAGATTTAAAAATATATTTAGGTATATACAAGAATTGCTCGTTTAAAGGTATTAGATATACTCGTACTGTAAATAGTCATTAAATATTTTTACCTTCGAGCCAATCATGGTGCCCATACAGAAGAAATAGGAATCTAGGTGGTTGCCCCTGAAAACAATAAAATAAATAAGAAACGACGATTTGTGTAAGATAGTACAAGTTTTATTGTTGACTTCTTTGACGATTAAAATTGAATGAAGCATTTTGATATCATAATTTATGAAATCTAATTTTATTATAAAAATTTTCTTTATTTAGCTAAATTTAGCTTTAATTATTATGAATTGTTTTGGTTTAAATTGAATCTAATTAATACAATTTCATAATTTAATGTTAAATTTAATGTTTGTAATGTATATTTAAATATATTTGACATAATTATTGCATTTGCATGGCACCAACCCGCATTGGTGCAGCGTGGTGGAGTAAGCTCCAGGCCTCCCCAATAATGGGGAGAGACCCGTGCCCAACAGTGGGACGCAAAAGTCAGGTTGTAGCCAGTTGCATACCCTATGTGGGTTAGGATAAGAGCACTACATGTAACTAGTTTGTTAGGTTTTTTTATTTGAACGGAGTAGCAGACGAGCATGCAAGTCACGTGGTGTTAAGTGGTCGCTGCAACCTTCCCGCTACTCATCAAGAGATGATGCTACGGGTATTCCTGAATCACGCTATCGAAGTTTTCGGAATATCCTACCATATATACAAGCTCCGAATTGAGTCAGTTGGAGCGCGGCCGCTCCCCGGGCATGACCACCTCGCCCGGCGGGAGATCTCCCTTTGCCAAACTGGTGACCCCGGACAAGAATACGTCCCTTCTGACCTTCATCAGTCGCACCTTCACTCCCTGGATGGACTGCAGCACCACTTCAGCTGCTCATCAGGTTCATCGCAGCGCGTCTGGACCACGCTTCCTGATCCTGATCCAGCTACCTCCAGCGACTTCGTGGACGGCTCGAGAACCCACTACTCGCCTCCACACTTCAACCTACCCTCACATCCCGACTCACCGTGGATAGAGGGTATCTCCACACCTCGCTTCACCCTCACATCCCGACTCACCGCGGATAGAGGGCAACACCAGGCCTCACCTTCACATCTCGACTCACTGAAGATAGAGGGCATTGAAGGCGCTTGTAAGCGAAGACTGCACAAGCTGGGATTTCTGAAGCTATCGACCTCCGGTCTGAGCAGGGGGTGATGTAGCGACCTTCCCGCTACTCATCAAGAGATGATGCTACGGGAATTCCTGAATCACGCTATCGAAGTTTTCGGAATATCCTACCATATATATAAGCTCCGAATTGAGTCAGTTGGAGCGCGGCCGCTCCCCGGGCATGACCACCTCGCCCGGCGGGAGATCTCCCTTTGCCAAACAAGCAAGCATATTTAAGTTTTGTCTGAGGTCGTATGCAGTTGCGCTGCTACTACGGAGGCTGGTAGCCTCATGTAAGTGTGGCCGGCAACTGCACCTTTTCATCGAAACAATAGAATTGGTTCACGGCAGAATTGAGTGCAGCGGTGGTACTTCCGCGGGCGAACGATAATAGTTCTACCAGTATAATAAAGTAAAAAATAAAAATCTAGTTAAATAAAAACCTCGGTGGACTGCCTTAGCACTTAGGATGAACTACTAAAATATATAAATGTATAGGTACTTTTTTTAAAAAGAGTGCTGGTGGGAGTTTTTTTCTGCCGCCTTTTTTCTCTCAGCTCAACATCTAGCCCAAATGGACACCTAAAGGCGATGACAGGGGAAAAATGACACAAGCGAATATTTTGTATTCCTAATATGAAATAAAGTATATTGTGTGGCAAGGGGTGAAACAAAACGAATACTGACGAGGGCGAGAGTTGACAGCCCGAGCGAAGCGAGGGCTGTCATCGCCCTGGTCTGAAATCGTCTTTGTTTCATCCCGTGCCACACACTGTATTTTTCATATCACTTATAATGAAACAACGAGTTTTGATTTCTGTAGCCAGTTGAAGTAAGACCATTTCAGACAAATAGCGCAATAATATCTTATACTATAAAATCTTAGACAACGATTTGACGACAGCTGTCAGACGATTATGATTTTTCACATCACATGCATTGAAACAGCGAGTTTTGATCTCCTTTTGTTTATTACAAATGCGATTATGACAGACTTGAAATAAAGACAAATGAATGTGCCGGGTAGAAACGACGTTGTTTATCCTCTAGGGCAGAAACAACGTGTTTCTGACTGACACATTCGCATTGGTTTAAAATTGTCTTATTTCGACTGGCAAAACAGAAATCAAAACTCGTTGTTTCACTACATGTGATATGAAAAATATTTTTCTTTCTACGGGATCTCCAGAGCGCCACTCCACGTTCTCGAAATTAAATATCCTAACAGCTGAGTCTAACAGGTAAATAGACGGACGGACAGATGTTATCAGACGCGTTATTTTATAGACTTCCGGTTTCCTATGAGGTACTGAACCCAATAAAGCTCCGAAAATAACTTACCGGTATAGCAGAACACACCATGGGCAGTCCCGACGATATGAAACGATGCAGCGTCCGTCTAAAATTAAAAAATTGTTTGTAAAGTAGGTTTACGATCGAGATGTTTACGTGATAACGTCCGCACGAGAAAATCTCCATTCGTTTGTATGCCGCTAGAGTGAGAGAGACGGAAGATCGGTCCACTCACTTGAACGCTATGCCAGCCTCCGCTCGTGAGGATTCCGCGTGTCAAGTTTCACGAAATGACTGGCAGCGCTCGAGATGAGACGGGAGATCGGTCCGTCTCTCTCTCGTTATACCTGCGATCGCGCTCGTGAGGTTTTGGTGTGACACAAGTTTCTGAACATGTCACCCGACTAAAACGATTTTAAAGACGTTATCTACTAGCAGGTGCCCACGACTTCGTCTGCGTGGACTTTAGTTTTAGAATTTTTCTAAAAAAAATTGCCTAAGTTATTCTTTATTACATCAGCTAATTGCCAGTGAAAGTCCCGCCAAAATTGGTCCAGCCGTTTTCCAGATCAAAGATAGCCGGATCAGACAGACTGACAGAAAGACAGACAAACAATTATTATGTTATATGTACCGTATATACATTCATATGCAGTATTAAAAAGCGGTTGTTTTAATATTACAAACAGATTCTCCAATTTTATAAATTATTAGTAGTAAGTATGTATATGTATAGTCAGGCCAACGAGACGAGATAAAGAATGTAAACAAATGGACCGTTACCAAGTAACTATTGCGAGAGCGAGCAATTATTATCTCTGTCCTTATCATTCATACGCAGTAATGGCGTCAGTTAGTCGATGACAGCTGTTTCGTGGTACAGGAAAGCAGTCAGTACCGCAGTTGTCAACATTTGGTCGAGTTTTGACGGGAAGTCGAAGTCTGTTGTGCTCTTGTTTTATTTTTATGTTCTTGGTATATCTTTGAGTAATTGTAATTGGAATTTAGAAGACGCAGTGGTATAAAGCCACGTACTCATAAACATACCACTAATCAATTCATTCGAGCAGTGATTGTGGAGCGTTTGAGACCGTGGTTTCCGACACGGTTCAAACCCTCGGCGAGCACCTTTGGCAAAATAGTTTGTTATGTGCGTATTTTCCGCTGCTCCAAAAATATGATATGATAGAAGTAGGTATTTGAAAGAAGTATTGTAATAAATAATAAATCACTACATATTTTAAAACAAATTCGCTTCCCACTGCTTTCTCTTTCCCGCGTCCCAATGTATGCATAGATCTTTAAAACTACCCAACGGATTGTGTAGCGGTTTATTTAAATAGATAAAGTAATTTCTGAGGAAGGTTTAGGTGTATAATTGATTATGCTTTTATGTAACTAGACTAAAACATAACGATTTTTGTCACAAATCTTGCGTACTGGGAGAGTTATATTCTCATGCGCCGCGTTAACCAGCAGAAAAACATTAAAGTGATGTTCTAGAGAATTGTAGATATGTAAATTTGCTATACAAAAGTCTGCATTAGTGTACTCTATCTCTTACGGTTGACTTACAATAACTACTTTTATGTGTAAAATGTTAATGAAAAATATCACGTTATCTCGAAGCTATTTTATTCTGTTCAGTATTAATGTATATGGCTCGAGCGAAGCTGGGCCGGGTCGCTAGTATATGCTATGTTTAAAATTTATTCAAATAAAAATGTTTTGTACTCCTGAAACTTTGTTTACCTAATGAAACATAGTAAAGTGATTTCTTTATACAAATCGGGCAGTACTACTGACCCTATGAATTATAGACCTATTTCTGTTCTCCCCACGTGCAGTAAAATATTCGAGAAAATTCTTCTCAACCAGTTATTGTCCTATTTTACAAATAACAAACTTTTACATAAAAATCAATTTGGTTTCACTAAAGGTCGTTCTACAACCGATGCAGGTGTTGAGCTTTTTTCAGTTATTATAGAAGCTTGGGAGAGATCGCAAGATGCCTTAGGTGTGTTTTGCGACCTATCTAAAGCTTTTGACTGCGTTCAGCACGAAACCCTTCTAAGGAAACTCAACCACTATGGCATTAAAGGTACCGGGCTTAAACTCCTGTCATCCTAGTTGAGGGATAGGACTCAGAGAGTTGAGGTGAATGGTAAAAGGTCGTCTGGGTCACCTGTAGAGATGGGGGTCCCACAGGGTTCAATTTTAGGACCATTTCTGTTTTTATTATATATAAATGATCTTCCATTCATGGTAGAAAACAGTCATGAGATTGTATTGTTCGCAGATGATACTTCTCTTTTATTTAAAATTAATAGACGAATATCAAATCTTGACGACGTGAACAATACTCTCTCTAAGGTTGTCCAGTGGTTTAATGTAAACAATTTACTATTAAATAATAAAAAAACTAATTGTATAAGATTTTCACCCCCAAATGTAAAGAAAGAAAATGTAAATCCTCAATTAAATGGTGAGGATCTTGCCATTGTTGAAGAAGCTTCATTTCTTGGAATCACAATAGACTCCAAATTACAGTGGGGACCCCACATCTCTCAGTTAGCGAATAGACTTAGTTCTGCAGTTTTTGCAATAAAGAAAATTCGTTCCCTCACAGACATTGCAACAGCCAGATTAGTTTATTTCAGTTATTTCCATAGTTTAATGTCATATGGCATTTTACTGTGGGGTAATGCGGCTGATATTGATTCAATCTTTATTTTGCAGAAAAGGGCTATTCGCGCAATTTATAACATAGGTGCTAGAGAATCTCTCAGAGAAAAATTTAAAGAGATAGATATTCTAACATTTGCTTCGCAATATATTTACGAAAACATCATATATGTACGTAAAAACGAAGAAAAATTCACTACTATATTGGACTTGCATAGTCCTAATTGTGTTTCAACTAGGAACGGCCACAAGCTGGCATTTCCGAAATGCCGGCTTCATAAAAAAAGTAATTCTTTTATTGGGATGTCCATCAGGATATATAATAAAATCCCAATAAAGATTCAATCCCTGCCTTTAAAACCTTTTAAGAAGGCAGTCAAACAAGTCCTGTGCCGTAAGGCTTATTATAACACTAAGGACTATCTTAATGATAAAGGAGCGTGGGAATGAATCTCGCTCACACAAGGCTATTTCTTCATAGATTGTATTAGTTTTAGTAATTACTCGCATCTGTGAGCAGGTGGAAGTGGGTTGATGGTGTCTCACACGATCAGCTGTCACGTGTGACCATTATCGACCCATAGCCATTCTGTTATCTCAAATATATTATTATGTACTGTTTTTTTTAAAAGAGTGCTGGGAGTTTTTTCCGCCGCCTTTTTTCTCTCAGCTCAACATCTAGCCCAAACGGGCACTTAAAGGCGATGACCGGGAAAAAATGACATTCGCTTAAGCGAATATTTTGTATTCCTAATATGAAATAAATATTTTTTCTTTCTTTCTTTCTTTCTTACAGTTTTTATCTCGTCTCCTTGGCCTTACTATAGATTTAATCTCACTGAAGAGAGATAAGAATTCTTTACCAATTCGTGTGACTACGGCTCTACGAAAATCAGTATTTTTTATTTTCTGTCTTCTTAGTCACAAAATATAATGTCTTTATTATAATAATAAGTACCTGGACGACCAAGCGTTGCTCGGATAAAAGGAATTTATTTTCTTGGTTTAGTTTCAAACAAAACACTCATTTGCTTAGTGTTACTTAACAACGCCATCTGAAATAGCTCCCAATAAAGAATATTTCCACAAAATAAACAAAACGCAATATTGATTTGATTGAGGTTTTAACCCAGGTCTCTAGTTCCGCAGTCAGTCCACGTAACCGTTAGGCCAAGGAAGCTTTAATTCAATGAACTATACTACACTATAAAACAATGAAATATATTTAGGTATATACAAGAATTGCTCGTTTAAAGGTGATTAGATATTCTAGTTGAACAACCTTTAGTCGGTATTTGTAAACGAATACAATTACTTACCACCGTCCTGAATGGCAGGCGGAATGACTTTTGTCACATTTTTCTCCGAGCAGCACCACTCCACTTCTGGAACACATTCTAGAGATCTGAAATGATATTAATTTTTTTAAACATTATTTGTATGTGGTACTTTTATGGTTCACCGGGGAAGTATCACCGTTGCACCCACTTCTGCCGTGAATTAGTTCTGTTGTGGAAAGTGGAAAGGTGCAGTTGCCGGTCAGGCTTACGTGAGGCGACCATCAGCCTAGAGTAGCAGCTCCACTGCATATATTGGTGAATTGTATTCTATCTACAACTTATGCCCTTTTTTGGTTTCAGGGGGGTTTCAAAAGTTACCCGGGATTATGTGGGATTGGACCGCACTAAAACCCCCTCGATGGCTGCCTATCCGCTTGGGGGCCTATCTTCGAGAGAGCAGATGTGCTCTCATGCGCCTTCCGATCCTTACGGCGGCATGGGGCCACGAATACACCGCCGCCCTTCCCAGAACTGCTGGCTGGACGGACCGAGCGCCCTCTCTCACCGCCCACAACCCCGGAAGCCCCCTTTACGTTGCCTCTTACAGATCGTAAGATCGGCAGGGGATACCGTAGCTCTATTCTTAATCCTGAAGCTACAGGGACTACAATTTATGCCCTATCATTTGATAATAATAATTATCATCGGTGTGTTATATAAAAATTTGTAATCTGCCATTTTTATGCGGCGACCATTTGGGTTTTAGGGTTCGTTCATATTACTTAAGTAAGCATATTGTTACAAATTTTTCCCCATGCTTACCGCAACTATTAACCTTACTCATACAAATTGTCTAAGTTTAGTTGCTACTGACTGATACATACTGACGATATTCGAGCCGGACGAACTTTGTAACCACAGAACATATTAAAAGAGGTTGAATGGAAATGTGGGCGCGGCAGACGCGCCAAGGATATGAACAAACGCTCGTATCTCTACAGAAACACGCGATCGTGCTACGATATGCGTACTTGTGTGCGTGCTTGGGTGTGATTCGTTCATTTGATATCGCGTGATTGTGCGGCGCTAAGATTGGCTAGATTTTAAATTGAAAATATGTGCGTAAGCTTCGTATTTATTTAAGTACAGATGTAATGGAGGTGAAAGGTGGGGCTTGATCGGCGACACCAGTTTTCATACGAATGGCGCATTATTGCCTTTCTACCTCTTTTAATATGTTCTGTGCTCGTAACATAGAACATCTTTACTTGAACTAACCTCATCTCGCTCTCATCGATGACTCCAGTTCGCACTAGTTCGTGCTTGTCGTTGCAGAATGACTCATCGACGCAAAGTCCTTCTTCGTTATCCTTCGTAGTACAGGCCTTAAAGTTGCCTCTGGGGTCTGGATCTACAAGATTTATATTTAACACTATTTTATTAATTATACTAGTGGACCCCGCAGACGTTGTCCTGCCTTAAAAGTATTGAAAGAAGATTAGTTTCTTTATCATCTCAAAGAGTTTTTATGTTACTGTAAAATAAAAAATATAAAACAAATGGTGACAAATGAATTGTTATTCAGACGATGTCAAACTTTTGGATGATGGCGCGAAGAACCAATGTTTGACAGTTACTTACACTTTTTATATGGGAAAGTAAAGTAAGTTGTTTTACTATAAATTTTACAATTTTTCCAAATTTTCTCAACGTTTAAACCTTCCCTGGATTTCTACTAATATTTCAAGACCAAAATTAGCCACATCGGTTCTGCCATTATTGAGTTTTAGCGAGAATAACGAATAGCAATTCAGTTTTATATATAGAGATTAAGTTATGACATCGCAACTTGACACTGGCAAAATGGTGAAAAGACCAAGATGCGATTCGATAAAAGAAAAAAAATTACAGACACAGAACAATAACTATAGAACTTAGACTATGCTTAGACTAAGAATAATGCATAGAAGGAACTTTACGACATTTGAAGCGTCCCCTGTCATTGCCCAAAGAATATTAGCTAGTGATGTGACTATGCACAAAATGAATACCGATATCGATACTGATTTCTTTCTCTATGGTATCGCTCCATGAACATTTAAATTGTAAAGTTGATGAATTCTTCAATGTATAAACAAAAATAATGCAAAGCAGATTTAAGAGAAAAGGCATCAATTAAGTTTCATGTTTGAAGTATTAAGGGCGTGGCGCTCTCAAAAATAAGAATTACTGACAATCTAAACTATTTATTTGTATTTATTTTTTATTCATAAAATTTTATATTTTATTTATTTATAAAATTCGCTTACATTGCGATTGAAGCTATGGTATTTTTGTCTTTCTTAATCCTAGTTTTTGGGTTATAATAAATTAGTTTTCTATTTATTTAATAAACTAACTTTCCGCCCGCGGCTTCGCCCGCGTGGAGTTCGGTTATATCGCGCTTTTTAGATTTTCCCGTGGGAATGAGAAGTTCTCCCGCGGTAAAACATTGCTTTTCCAGGACTCAAACCTACCTCCATACCAGTGGCGGCTAGTGACATTTTTCAATGGGGGTTCACAAAAAAAAACATAAAAATTATTTTACCACCCGTTATCATCCAAGCAGATTCACCACCAATGTCGGTGTCAGTTCCAGTTGATAACCACAAGACACGGAAAACAAATTAATTCATTGCTATCTTCACATCCACACAACCAAGGGTTTTAAATATTGTTCAGATTTAAAAACACGCGTAATTTAAAAGATTTAGTTTTCGTACAACATTATTGCTTTCAGTTCAAGGCGTATTTCGAAAGTTTTTTTCACACTGCTTACTAAAAGATACAAATGATAAAAGATACACCGTATTGTTCCATTTTTAACACAAAATGTCGCGCATAAACTATTTTTTAATTTTAATTTACAGAAAAACTGCGATATAACTGTCAAAGCCGACACGTTTGTTTGTTTTGTATACATAAGAACGGCAACATCGCATAAGCAGGTTGTACTCGCGGTGCGCGGTACGGCCGGCCGAACCTTAAAGCATCAAGGTATGACGAGTATGACACCCGTCAGAGGAGTGGCCTTTACGGGCGAACCCCTCGTCCCAACGTCTATGCACAATGTGTCTTCTAGTTATACAACTATTATGTCTGTGTGTGTCGGTGTCAGTGTTGACGGTGCATAGAAAATGACGTTGTTAATTGAAATTGACATATTTAGAAATGTATGCGTCTGTAGCGATGAAAGGATATTTTGTGAATGTGTGACAAAAATAAAATGTGTGCGTTCTTTCCCCGCACCAGATTTGGCACAAAAATTATGTATCGAAGCGAGGCGCTATGCCGTCTCTTCTGAAGGGTGAGTCAGTAACTTTGATGCTCTAAGGGCCGGATCCACGGTTTGGCAACGTCGCGCGTGAGCGGCGCTCCAGATTAAGTTAATTTCTCATACTAAATCTTTTGTTTCTCGCGTCGGCTATGTGCTGCGATGTTTCTCTTTCGCACTCATTGAATACAGCGCTAGGAATTGTACTAAACTTCGTTTCATTAGGAGCGCAATCGCTGGCGCTCCACTCGTACAATATGACGATAAATGTACGCGTAGATATAATGTAAGTAAGGATAGATGATAGATGTAATGTAAGGATAGTATGTTATGTATTATGAAGAAATATAGATTACCTATGTAATTTTCCTATGTAATATTTAAATTTTAAAGTGGGAGTGCACTGCACCAGCGCTCTTTAGGATAAGCCGCCACTGCTCCATACCAAATTTCATCAAAATCCGTTCAGCCGTTTAGGCGTGAAAGAACAGACAGACGGAGTTACTTTCGTATTACCATAAATACCATATACCATTAATAAAGCACAACTATAAGAAAACTTCTCATTCCCACGGGAAAATCTAAGAAGCGCGATGAGTTGTTATATTATATGTTTTACCTTGGGGAGCAAAAACATGCAGATTTTGGGCACTGGATACCCGAAAACACGCTACATAGAGCTGGCCATGCGAAAAACAATGTTTTTCCAAGTGTACTCCAGCAACACTTAGAGTTTGGCCTTGTGCTTTATTAATGGTCATTGCAAATGAAATCCTTATAATAGCAAATTGAAGTCTTTTAAATTGAAATGGGAGGCCTATTGAAATAATCGGAATCCGAGGAATGAGTATACTTTCACCCTTTGCTGCGCCAGTTAAAATAGTTGCTGTAATAATATTCCGCCCAAGCTGAGTGACACGCAGCCTGGTACCATTACACAGTCTAGGGGCATCGAGATTACTGGAATGGGCATGAGAATCACCTGAACCCCTACTTTTAATTATAATTTATGAGAAGGCACACCAGACCATTCCAAAGAATTTAAGAAATCTAGAGGATATGAGGTATATATTCTGTTTCTATCACTGTGTCTACAGTTTCTATACAGTGTCTAAATATTCAGTAGTTTCTCCCATAACTTCATCCAAAATATTTTAATTATTCATATTTCATTTCATTTTTGATTATTCATAACTTTTGTTAACCCTCTGGAACAGTCTATTATACTTAAATATATAAAAAAGGATAAAGGGTAGGTAAATAAGTACAGAAGTTTTTGCTTAGCTGCAGTAAAAAAATACTAAGTACACAGGATAAGTAGTTGTAAAAAACCAGTTTAGACGATAAATCAAATTGTACGTCATCCCTCGGGAATTCCTCATTTTCGGGGATTAATTATCCCTATTATCATTTAGCTTCTAAGTTTACATGTGCATATTCGTTTGCAATATATATACCTTGTTTTAAACGACACACAGCGCCATCTATCACCGAACTGGTATGAAGCTAACAATATTTTTGTTTTCCCTCTGGAATATCAATTTTTCCCTACCCTACCCTACCCTACCCTATTATTTAATCCAGACTTCTAACTTTACGTCTGCAAAATTTCAAAGCAATTGGTTCAGTAGTTACGGCGTGAAAGCGGAACAAACAAACAAACAAACTCACTTTCCGATTTATAATATTAGTAAGGATTAGTTTAAGGACGGCGAAAGTGTAAAAAACGGTCACATTTGCTATGATACTTCGGTGCACCATATTTTATAATGTAATTTCTAAAAATACTTAAGTACCCACTAGCTTCAATCGTATGTAAGAATATTTTTGATAAATTGTTTGTAATATGACAAAATATTTTTAAAAACCCCATCTTTTAACTGTACTTAGCTGTACTACTACTCCTACAACAGCCTGTGAACGTCCACCACTGCTGGACGTAGGCCTCTTTCATGTGACATGATTGTGACAGTTTATACGTGAGAAGATTTGCCCTTAGTCACCATGCCAGGCGGGTTGGTGACCGCAGTGTTTTGATTGAAGAGGTGATACTTTTAAATATTGGAAAAAAATCTGTTGAATACCTTGCAATAAATCTAAATACGCTAAGGTGAAAATGAAAGAATCACTTCTGGTCTACTCATTTATTTATAAATAAACACAGGATAATATTATTTCACTAGTTCCACTAATTCATTGTAGGTAAATGTTTTACCAACATATTAGAATATACAGTATTAACTATATTAAAATAATCTGAACTAGTATATTATTGTCCTTTAAAAAATATATTTTTTGTTAGATACGTTCTTATTTTTTCTACAGAGGAAGTTAATTCTTTTGTGATACAATGAATTCTAATTGTTAAATATTCTTTGCTTATCAATTTAATCAATAAATTTCTATGATCATCCAATAAATCATTATGGACTGAATGTTCGAGTAAATCATCAAAAATTGTCGTTGGTAGCAATATTTTCGATATTTTATTTATCATTGACAAAAAACACTTGGGTTGTCTTAAAACTTTGGAACCTGCACGAATTTCGTATTCTTGCAGTATTTTTTTCTGCGATTTTATAGACTTCGCTAACCCCATCGAAGGGTTTTATAAGCCCACCTCTATCTTTCATAGAAATCAAGGAAAATGTTGATTGACTGAATTTATTTCCCAAACATTGGACACATTTTTGCAGACTATTTCTTTTTTTACTTTCCGGACTACATAGCCTGTTACAGTCATAATGTACGACGTGATTTCTGATGTTGTTTTTTCCATTCCCAGTTATAACATGTAATAGCGTTAATCCATTTTTGCCTCATATCAACATCGTTAGGAAATCTGAAAATGACAAAATAAAAAATTACCGCACGCTGATTTTTGCCAACTGTCATTTCAAAGGTAACGTATTTGGTACTATTCGCTCGCAAAACTACGAGTGAAATAAATAATACAATAATTTATGATGCTTGTTTGGTTATCGATATTTATTAGAATATGGCTGTCACATAACTATTTACCCAGTGTCAAAGTTAAAGAGAACAATCCATATCAAAAATCTTATAAAGATTGTGGCAATGTTGTACCGTACCTAATTGATGGTACAATAATTTGATAGAAGAATTGTTGATGCCACGAGGAAACCTCTTGTAAGAATTCAAAAATAATTGATATATGAAATAGTCTTCGTTTTCTTATCACTGTCCAATTTATAGGTAGTTTGCTGCATAATACATATCCAAATTATACTTCAATGAAAACACCTAAATACAGAGAAATACTAAAACTGATACTAAATCACAACCGCCATCTTCGAATATCACAAATCGAATTTTATCGATAGTTTATTTTTCGAAGCACTATTGCAAAAAAAATATACGCCTGTTAAAACTATAATTACCATATGATCTGACTATAATTGCACGAAATATTCATTTGCATAACACTACCGTGTACACTTAACTCGATTCATCTGCAAAAATTATAAAATATACAACAAAGAGAATGCAAAACTGACAAAATGGCCATATTTCATTACCTACTTACCGATGAAAGCTTATGATTTCCATATAACTTTCTTTGCGGGACGGATGTGATTTGCATCCCACTACAATGCAGAACATTACTTAATATTTAAGCTTTGCGATTTACACTGTAGCACTGATAATTTTGCACTTTTTGAAGTGAAAACTTCTTTAGCGGCGTTGAGCACTTTTGTGGGATGGGTAAAAACTGTGAAACTCGCGACAGGTCACGTGTGCTGATCGAAAAACCGTAAGACGGACGGGTGACAGCTGATGACGGCTCGACTGTCTATACTTGTAAAATTCGTTTATATCAAGTATTTAAAATATGGACATAGAACAAAGTGCATCTATTAATGAAAAAAGTGACGAAGAAATAGTGAAAGAAAATGAGTGAGTACTTTATAAAAATACTAGATAGAAATTAATAGGTATTGATAATTCAAGCAATTCGTGCGGAATTATTCCCTAACGATTCCAATACATCAAAATGCACAACGTTACCTAATGTTTTCACTTCTGCCGGCACTCCCGGAGTGCAACCCGTTGTTTTTTTTTATAAAAATATGTAAGATTTCCAGAGCAACTCAACTGACATTCGCGTTTATGTATTATACGACAAAATGTGATGAACAATGTCATAGACGATAATCTGAGACGTTAACTAGCTTTTAAATTTGGTGTCATAAAGGTAACCAAAATATGCAAAAGGTAACCAAAATGGCGTCTGTTTTGTGGACACTTAACATTCTGAGCAACCTACATCCTCTCTCTCTCTTTCTAATGGTGTTGTAAGTGCATAAGAAAACAAGTACGACTATATATATTAATTCAAATTCAAATTTCGGTTCCTTCTATGCTTTAGTTATTGTTCTGAGTATTTATTGATTATGTTTTTGACATGTTCGTGCGTTCATTCATAAAACAATAAATGATTGATAGACCGTTTATATGGAAAAATAAAATCGTTGAAATATTAATAGAATTAAGATTTTTATCATATTTTTACCGACTTCCAAAAGGAGGAGGTACTGTATTCGGCTGTATGTATTTTTTTTTTATGTTCACCGATTACTCCGCCGTTTGTGGACCGATTTTCAAAATTATTTTTTTTGTTCGTATACTTATACTCCCGAGGTGGTCCCATTGTCACCAAATCAGGATCTGATAATGGGATCCCAGGGAAATCGAGGGGAACTCTCGAATTTTATTGGCACACACATTGATTTCCTTATACTTTCTGAAGCATAAGAGATATTTGTGCATAGTAATCATCATCTCATGTTGCTGAGCTGATGATGAAAGGTACTGCGACAGTGAGGAGTTGAGAGCAAATTCTTTCAATAAATAGTTTTTTATTCGAAATCTCACATTCCTGAGGTGGTCCAACTGTCACCAAGTCAAAGTCTGAGAGAAAAATGAGGGGATCCCAGAGAAATCGAAGGGAACATTCAAATTTTATAGCACAACAAAATGATTTTCATATTTTTACTAAAGCAAAACAGGCATTTGTGTATAATTATCATCATATCATGTCGCTGAGCTGATGATGGAAGGTACTCCGACGGTTAGGAGTTGAGAGAAAATTCTTTCAATAAACGGTTTTTTGTTCGAAATCTTACATTCCTGGGTTGATCCAACTGTCACCAAGTCAAAGTCTGATGATGGGATCCCAGAGAAATCGAACGTAACTTTTAAATTTTAAAGCACAACAAATGATTTTCATATTTTTACGAAAGCAAAACAGGCATTTGTGTATAATTATCATCATATCTTGTTGCTGAGCTGATGATGGAAGGTACTACGACGGTTAGGAGTTGAGAGCAAATTCTTTCAATAAATGGTTTTTTTGTTCGAAATCTTACATTCCTGAGGTGTTCCAACTGTCACCATGTCAAAATCTGTTGATGTGCACTAGGGAAACACTGAAACTTAATAGGCACACACATTCTTTACGTCATATTTTTTAACATAATACAAATATTTATGTCCGGTAATTATCACCTCACGTTACTAAGCTGATGATTGAAGGTACAACTCCTCAAAGGTTAGGAGCTGAGAGCAAATTCCTTCATTAATTTATACGTTCAGGTGGACTGATAGTAGTTTCAGGCTACAAGATGGCTATTAGATAACATGATTATAAAAGGTAAATTTCTTTAACATTTAGAAAATTTAGAAGTTAAGTGAATATTTCTCCAATTATGCTTATACATATGTACAGAATTATTAAAGTTACTAAAAAGAGTGAAATAAATTAAGTTTTTAACAAAAAAAAAAATAGAACCGACTTCAAACGGTAAAAAATAAAATTGTTCAGTACCTACTTCTTCTTGATTATGGTAATTACTTTTAAAACTATTTTTGAAGTCGGGCCCTTAGTAAAATGTCCTGTTATAGTAAATATAGTGTACCTTTCGTTCTGAATGGGCACCGACTCCAATATGGTTTTAACAGTCATTACCATAAAGAAGATGTAGGTATTGTCCCACTGTCTGTACTGTCGGTGCCCATTTAGAACGAATGGTAAGACATTTTAGTAAGGGCCCGACTCCAAAAATAGTTTTAAGAGTAATTACCATAATCAAGAAGAAGTAGGTACTGAACAATTTTATTTTTTACCGTTTGAAGTTGGTTCTATTTTTTTTGTTAAAAACTTAATTTATCATACTTATTATCCTAATCCCGGCGAAGAAAAATCCAAAAACATAAAAATCATAAAAATTAGTCCATCCGTTCTTGAGTTTTAGATGGTGTAACTAACACGACTTTGTTTTATATATATAGATTATTTCTTTCAATATAACCATATACCTTTATTGTAACTTTAATAATTAAAATATTTACAATATACTTGAGGTATTGCTGTGAATAGTATGTCTTAAAATTAACTTAAAACGGTGAAGTGTACCTACTGTACATTGGTTTAATAAGAAGTATTGGAGAGTTTGTACCACAAGTGTTGTTGAATTTAAGTTTATAAATCTATCATTGCTGATATCACTGTTCCACTTTTCACTTCTGTCGGCAATCTCAGAGTGCAATTTTCTTTTTTTTACTTTCGATAGTATTATAGCATCTGTATACTCGTATATTGCCGTGAAGTAAAAATATTTGAATATTTTGAAGTGAAAACTTCTTTAGCGGCGTTGTGCCCTTTTTTTGGGATGGGCAAAAAATGTTAAACTCACGTCAGGACACGTGGCCTAATCGAATATTCGTAAGAAGGAGGGGTGACAGCTGATGACGGCTCGACTGTCTATACTTGTAAAATTATATTAATTATATTAAAAATATAATTAATCTAATACCTTTAAACGAGCAATTCTTGTATATATCTAAATATATTTTTTGAATCTCGGAAACGGCTCCAAAGATTTTGATGAAATTTAGTACAATGGTTGCGGGGATGATAAAGCGATCCACAAACTTTTTATTGATAGAATTTGTCGTTTTTTTAAATGTTTATGCAGTTAAATATAAAATTACTCTTACCGACATCTATTGGAAAATATTAATAATATTGTGGCGTAGAAAGCCGTCAAATGGTCAACATTTGACAATCCACCCTTCAAACAAATGACAATGTCGATTTTCGTCAAGGGAATTAAAGCTTTCTTGGTCAAATGGTTACGAAAGCCGACTACAGAGCTAGAGACCCGGGTTCAAATCTCAAGTACGCAAGTTGCGGTTTTTATTTTTTTGTAACAATTTTTTTTTAAATGGGAGCTAGGTATTTCAAAAGGATTTGTAAAGTAACACTAAGTCAATGAATGCTTTGTTTAAAAATAAACCAAGTAAATAAATCGTTTTTTTTCCGAGCAACGCTCGGGCGTCCAGGTACTTATATTAAAAAGTGACGAAGAAATAGTGAAAGAAAATGAGTGAGTACTTTATAAAAATACTAGATGAAAACCTACTGAAAATACTAGATGAAAAATAATACTGATAATGATAATAAAAGCAATTCGTGCAAAATTATTCCCTAACCATTCCAAAATATCAAAAATGCACAACGTTAATGCTCAAGTTTTCACTTCTGCCGGCACTACCGGAGTGCGACCCATTGTTGTTTTTCTTTCGATAATATTTATTTGTTTATTTATTTCATTAACTTATTAATAAAAACATGACAGATTTTGGAAAATCCAATTTGTTTACATAATAAACGTTTCAATATAACGCCTTGCTAATCTATTAAATACAGCAGGCTTGGAATGGAATAAGTCCAGCTCGGGATTTTTTTCCAGAACACCATTGAGCAATGTCAAAGCTCGAACAACGGTGTTTCACGTCCTGATACCAATGCACAGAGGGGCACAACAAAAAGTTGATGTTTACGTGCTCGCACGTAGTTATTTGGTACAAACAATGCAATTTTTCCAAGCACAGAAGGAATATGTACATTGCCTCGATTTATATTATAAAAATATGATATAAGGGACATGTTGCGCCTTAATTCAAGTGAATCATATCCCAGAATTCCATTTAAAAATAAACTTGGATATAAATATGGAAAGCCAACAAAATATCCATATTGCTTATAATCAAGCCAGCGTAAAAACTTTCTTTGGAGTTTCTCCAACATGAGTTTGTATTTATCTTCATGTGGACTCCAGATAATTGCGTTACTTTCTAATAAACTTCTAACGAAACTGTTATATAAAATTTTGATCACAGTTACACTTTCAAGGTCTTTTGCCTGCCTTATCACAAAGCCGAGTGCTTTGTAGGCTTTAGTCGCTACCTGAGTTATATGTTCGGCAAAAGTTAGCCTACAATTTAGTGTCACACCTAAGACTTTAACTAAGGATTGCCTTTGCAGTAATTCGGTTCCTAGCCTATATTGGTATTCTATAGGAATCCGTGCACGAGAGAACGATATTACAGAGCATTTTGTCGTATTAAACTCAAGCTTATTCTTCTCACTCCAGTCTAATATGCTACAATTAATATCCTTCTGTAGTAAGTCACAATCTGATGTTGTCTTAATTCCGAAAAATAATTTCAGGTCATCTGCAAATAACAGACAACGAGCCTTACTAACCATATTTGGCAAATCGTTTATAAAAATTAAAAATTCTAATGGCCCTAATTTTGACCCTTGGCTGACACCAGAAAACGTATAATACAAATATGAAATGTGTCGTTTAAACTGCACATACTGCCTCCGATTACGGAGGTAGTAGGAGAAGAATTGTAATAATGTAGGAGTAAATCCGGCAGATGCGAACTTGCGAAGAAGATTATCATTATCTATCATGTCGAATGCCTTCCTAAAGTTAAAATACGCCGTGTCAACCTGAATGCCACTATTGACTGCTTCAGCCGTGTAGGAGTAGAAAGACAGCAAGTTACTCGTGGTAGATCTCCCGACCCTAAACCCGTGCTGTGAGTCAGAAAGTTGACATTCATATTGAACACTTATTTGTTGATGTGTAATACTTTCAAACAATTTCCCAAATACAGATAACACTGCTAATGGTCTAAAATCACTTGCCTCTGAACTGAAATTATTTTTTGGAACAGGCACCACTCGCGATACTTTCCAGACATCCGGATAGTAGCAGCTTTTTAAACAAAGGTTAAAAATATGATGTAATGGGCATCCCAACACTGGGCTACAATCTTTTACTACATATGGTGGGATACCATCTGGTCCAGCAGACTTTTTCGGCTTGAGTTTCCTCAGTGCCCTCTCTACGTCTGCTAAACTTAATGTACCGAAATGAATGCGATGACTTGAACTTTCCGCAAATTTCAATGTGCTCTCAGTATCAAGTTTGGGTGGCATACTTGAATATACTGAGCTAAAATAATCAGCAAACAATTGTGCAGACTCAGAATCCGGAACTCCCATACCATTTTTATCAATTGATACATTATTTTTCCCTTTGCTAGGCTTAGTATCATACTTAATATCATTTTCCATTCTTTCCTTGTATCTGTGAAAATTTAACTTGACAGCTTTCATATTTAACTTGACAACTGCTCTGTAATACGAAAATTTGATTCTATACCTAAGACGCCGTGTTTTTTTGAACAGACGATGAAAGTCTAATGTAGCGTTTTGTTAAAAGCGTGTACCACACAGGGTAATTATACCGAGAGTGTACAGCCACACGCATTTTTCTGGGAACGCAATTATCAATACATTTATTTAGTCACATAAAATGCTCTGACAGCAGCGTCAGGATACACAATTTTTAGTAATTCCTGCCAATTAAGATTCCTAATGCTTTCGTATAAATAGCAAAAATCGGCTTTACGGAAATCCCATTTAATGTTCGCGTAATCATTTTTACTAATATTTGGAGATTTAGTGACAGTATTATAATGTCGCTCAAAGATTACTTCCAGAGGTGGATGGTAAGCATCAGGCAATTTGATGGTGTCCACCGCTTGCTGAACCGTGACAGCACCCAACGATGCACTGGTCAGGACTAAACCCAGCATGTTTCCATTGCAGTTTAAAATACTTTTCACCTGCTGTAATTCACAGACTTCTACAAAATATTCAAATTCCACACAAACATTTACGTTAACAGAATTTAAATTAAAGTCACCACACACTACCACATTTTGGTGACTCTTACAAATACTTTCTATGGTATTAAAAATGTAAACATAATTTTCTATGTCAGTACTCAGTACACTGTGGGATATAAATACGAATTAATGTTACAATTAAATGACTTTTCGCAAATAAAATATCACAACCAGTAGATTCACTATTTATTACTCTGACTAACTGAAGTTGGAATCGTGATGTAGTAATAATACCTCCCTACTCACCACTTCTTCTTGAACCTGGTCTATCGGCTCCAAGAATACTATATCCGCGGGGAACAACCTCAGCATCCCCGATCCCCTCTATTAGCCAGGTCTCCGAGAATAAAAAGACGTCAGCTTGCGAGGCAACTAACTCATTTGACATACCATGAAGTTTAGTACGCAAACCTCTCACATTTTGGTAATATACCACTATCGATGCATACTTTCTATTATTGTTGTTGTTCGAAGTTTGTGTTTCTCTTACGAAACCACTCGTTCAGTCGAGAATTTGTTGGCCAGTTTTCTGCAGACACAAAGAATGGAAATGCGCTCTCTGGCACTGAGTCTATAAAAGATGCATAATTATTGTGCCTAAGTGATAATCTTTGCACATTATAGGGTGTTTCTGACGGCTTTTTCTTTTGCATATAAGTCTGTACGTTTTCGCATGTAGTATCAATGCTCAGCAACCATAAATGAATCATATGACTTTTTTCTACGCTTGATAAAGTATTATCACACTGTGCCTCGTATGAGCGGGCGTTGCTTACGTCGACGCACCGTTTTCCATTGCTCCGTCTGCCTGGGTTCACTCACATTTTCTTCGTTATGTTGCACCGTTGTATGTGCAGCAGCGTCATACGTACTTGCATTTGTCGTACGGCTTGTAGCAGGCGCGGGGCGTGGGGCGGGCCTGGGGCGGGCGCGTGCGCAGTTCTCATCACTGCAGTCGTCATAGGTTAAAATTATATACCGGAGAAGCAGTCGTCGTTATATACAAATGTACTCTGTGGTCGTCTTAAACCTACGTAAGGGCTCGGTCTACGTCTGCAGCTGCTACAAGACGGGCGCGCTGTCGACGCGTCATAATATGCTCATCTTTTCTAGCTTGCAGTGTAGAATGGGACTCGGCGGATGACAAGAGCCCGCTGTCTGACTTCTTCTTGACTTATTATCGAGGTAACCGACGTTGCTGCTTTATTCTTTTCTTCATTTATACTTAGTATTCGATCTATTTTATCTTCTAGAGACCGAACCTTATCTACCAGGGAGTTAATTTTAAGCTCCATAGGTATAAAGCTGTTCCAACTTTTTCCATTTTACAGCAGTTTTTACACTATTTAGTCGAGCGTTCACAGAGACACGTTCGTATACGGAAGAGCGAGCAACAGAATAATATAATAATATGTATACTCGTATATTGCCGTCAAGTAAAAATATTTCAATCAATTTTTGTCAATTTCGTTAAAAACGGGCGACATAATATCAGTCTAAAGGAGTTTTGGAGGCAAGTAGAAGTTCATTGGTATACTTACTACTCCCGCGCACAGTTGTGAACCTGAAATTGGCTACAACCCTTTTTGCGTCCCACTGCTGGGCATGGGTCTCTCCCCCATTATTGGGAGGCCAACAGCTTACTCCACCACGCCGCTCCGATGCGGGTTGGTGGAGACGCGGGCTACTGGCCAACCCGCTGTCAGATGTTTTAAAACCCATACGGACTCCGACAAGGTTGAACGAATGTTATCTATTGTAGACAACCTGGTACAATAGCTTAATGTGCCCTCCGAAGAACAGAAACGCACCATACATTGTGTCTAGTTTCCTGAAAAACTCACGAAAAACATTACGATTGATAAAACGAGTTCCTTTAATGGCCCATAAAATTTCACTTTTGCTCATGACTGTAATTAATGGTAGTTGGAGCAAGGACACCCGTTATCCAACCAAGCTTCACACAGGTGAAGAACCTAGGTGGCGCACTCAGTTATTCTCGGGTGTGAGATCGTTGACTGCTAGTGGCACAAAACTTCATGCCCGTTTCCATACTTTGGAGGGCACATTAAGCCGTCGGTCCCGGTTGTTATCGATAGATAACAGGCGTTAAGCCTTGTCGAATGTCTTATGGGCGGTTCGAAAATATCCGACAGCGGGTTGGCCACTAACCCGCATCTCCACCAACCCGCATTGGAGCAGCGTGGTGGAGTAAGTTCCAGTCCCCAATAATGGGAAGAGACCCGTGAAAAGCAGTGGGACGTAAAAAGGTTGCAGCCAAAGAAACCATCGCTTTATTTGGGCTCCTGACTGAATGACTGACTGATTTGATTACTGATGACGCTGGCTATATGCACAGAGTGTGCGATGCCGTTATTGAAAGAAAAAAAAACTTACTTGGATCTAGTTTGAATTTGGGCGTTGTGGAAGTATAGGCTGTTATGTGTATGGACATCAGTGTAACTGCACATATCGCAGTTAAAACCCCCATCTGTAATAATAAAACTTTAGTGTTATTATACATTATTAATAATTATTCTTATTATACACTTTTTTAAAAGCTTATTATGAACTTTGTATGTTTACTTATGTTGATTCTTGCAATTTAATTTTCCAGCAGGTGAATGTTTAACCGATTGGGCTAAAATTAAATATTAACCAGCTGTGCCCCGCGGTTTTACCCGCGTTAATTTTTTTAAAGTATCCTATTTTATTTCTGGTAATTCCGAGAATATAATATATATACCTACTAGAAATGTCTCAGCTGGAAGGTTGTCCCATAACTTACATGTTCGTGGTAAAAATGAGCGTGCAAAGATTTTTTATTTTTTTTATTTGAATGGAATAGCAGACGAGCATGCAGGTCACGTGGTGTTAAGTGGTCACTGCAGCCCATGGACATTTACTTACAACCTCAAGCAAGCATAGGTAAGTCTTGTCCGAGGTCGTATGCAGTTGCGCTGCTACTCCGGAGGCTAGTGGTCGCCTCATGTAAGTGTGGCCGGCAACTGCACCTTTCCACCGAAACACAACAGAATTGTTTCACGGCAGAAGTGGGTGCAGCGGTGGTACTTCCCCGGGCGAACCATAATAGTTCTACCACCTACAAATAATAGTTCTACCACCTACAAATAAAATAGTTCTACCACCTACAATAATAGTTCTACCACCTACAAATAATAGTTCTACCACCTACAAACAAGATGATAAGAGAAGATTATAAAAATATACCCTCATGTCTAAAGGTTTTTCTAAAACAGGAACATTTACTTGCTAACATCTGTTAGATCTACTTCTCTACCAATTGTGGCAATTTTCAAAGTTTGTAAGTATCTCTAAATTTTGTTACTGTTATACAAACTTGCGAATTGCGATAGCCTTTAGATCTTGTTAATGTGGCCCTGTCGCCTCTTGTCTAATCCGTTCTTAGTGTACGTCTAGTAGGTATAAACTACCTTTCTGCGTAAATTTTATCTTTATAATTAAGTCTAGAAATAAGGAAGTCCCATAGAAACTCCCCTCTTATAAGTAGAAAGCTACTTATTCTTTTTATATTTTTGCGTTCGCAGATCATTTTTATTTGTAATCAGGACCCTATATACCAATTTTCATACAACTAAGTCCAGAAAGGGGCAACTTCCATATAAATTCTAGAAATCCTTACATTATAAAAAACTCTTCGGCTATTTATTTATTTATTTATTTATTTATTTATTTATTTATTTATTTATTTATTGTAAAGCGTTGATATATAAGTTAGCGAGTCAGGTTTTCCTTTTATAAATAATAATAAGTATGAATTATAGATAATATAACATTAAATGACCTTTTTATTAACGAGGTTAAATCCGTGACTATTAATAACAAAACGGTAATCAAGAGTAATAAGCCGAGTGGTATGAATCCGCGGTCTTCGACGCGATCGATCCCGGGTTCAAATCCTCGGCGCGCACCTCTGACAAAGAAATTTGTAATGTGCGTATTTATCGCTGCTCCACGGTGATGGAATAAATCGTGATATTTAATTGATTACGATGTTCTCCATCGCCGTGCATGCCTGAGAGGAATTCATAATTTCTCGAAGGCGTGATGTCCACCAATCCGCACTTGGCCAGCGTGGTGGACTATTGCCTAAATCCCTCTCACTAGTGAGAGGAGACCTGTGCCCAGCAGTGGGACATAAAGAAGGTAGAAAAAAAATTTAAAAAATCAAGAGTATTTTGCTTAGAAACGATTAATTAAAGTGAATCACTAAAGTCGGCCTAGGTTTGAAATTCGAGCAACATAAAAAATCCTTCATTTTTAATATATTGTCATAGATCTTTTTTTAACACGCTTTTATTAACTTGACCTGTATGTATGTATGTATGTATGTATGTATGTATGTATGTATGTAATGGAATCTTTGAACTTCATTTTCACTTACTTGTAGGAGTCTGATTGACTTGAAAATTTGCACAGGGGTCAAGGGTCGATGACAATACAATAATCTCATAACTTTATATTAAAGTCCTAACTAGGATCATCAGGATAAAAAAATATATACGACGGGCGGCTGATAAATTCGTGGCCTTTGGCCTTTGGTGGATTCGTTTTTAACACGTCTAAGCGTCTGATTTACTTGAAAATATACACAGGGGTCAAGGGCCGATGACAATGCAATAATATGAGAATAAAAATCCTACTAAAAAAATAAAAATAAATAATGTAGTTCAAAAAACTAAAAAGCACGCTTTTGTGAAAATACGAACTAAAAACTAAAAAAATAAGAAGAAAATGTATTTAACTGTACAAAAAAGCGTGGGGTGCATGGTGTCAATAGTATCTTAAAAACCACCCCACGCTTTTTTGTGTTGTGTTTTTTAGTTCTTTAAACTACATTATTTTTTTATTTGAATGGAGTAGCGGACGAGCATGCAGGCCACGTGGTGTTAAGTGGTTTCAAGTTCAATTCAAAAAGCCAAGCCGCATTGGAGCAGCGTGGTGAAGTAATCATCGGAAAGGACTCGTGCCTAATAGTAACACACAATATTTATAAATCAAAGAAATTAAGCGACTTCAAATGATTGTCAACCGAAAAAACAAAATTTTAATACTATAGTGCTAGGTACCTTTAAAACCTATTAAAAAATCTCAAAACTACTGAACCGGTTTTGATTAAACTTGCACTGATTTCTAAGTTAAAGGAGGCACATATAAAGCTGAAGAGTTTGTTTGTTTGTATATTTGAACGCGCATATCTCGGCTCAGGAACTACCGGTTCGAATTTTAAAAAAATGTCTTGGGACAATCCATTTATTAAGAAAGGCTATACGGGCAAAAAACTCAAGTCCACGCGGAAGATACACTTATGAAATTTGGTACTGAACTCATGACGTACCAAATTTCATGAGTGTACTACAGTCATTACGGGTAACTTTGAGTTGACGTTTAACTTTGAACAAAGTTGGAAAAAAGATTTAACAATTTATTACATCGAAACTTTTTAGTTCTTTAAACTACATTATTTATTTTTAACATTTTAGTAGGATTTTTATTCTCATATTATTGCATTGTCATCGGCCCTTGACCCCTGTGTAAATTTTCAAGTTAATCAGACTCCGAGAAGTATGTGAAAATAAAGTTAAAAGATTCCATTACATACATACATACATACAGGTCAAGTTAATAAAAGCGTGTTAAAAATACACAGTTCACATAGTATATCGATAATGAATCGGACATATACTGTAGTATGTCTAAGGCTTAGTATAATTTATTTTATTCATTTATATTTTTTAGATTTAATTTTAGTGTTATTAGAGTGAGTCCTAATGTAATCCATACTAATATTATAAATTTGAAAGTAACTTTGTCCTCTGTCTGTCTGTCTGTCTGCTACTCTTTCACGCTTAAACCACTAAACCGATTTTGATGAAACTGGGCATAAACATAGAAAGGACGTTGAGAAAGGACATAGGCTACTTTTTACCGCGTAAAAATATCTCATTCCCACGGGAAGCAAATTAAATGAATGAAATGCGCCGTGTAGTGTTATAAATACACTAGGTACATGTTATTACTTAGTTTACTTTATTCACGTCAATTATCATATTTTATAACTTATATCCTTTTGTTTTATTCTTATACTTTGCTTTTCCTTTATTATTTCTGTACAAAATTATTTACTTTCTGTGTTTGTTTATTTACATTTTGACGCAGCTATCGAAATTGTCATGTCTGTTTTTTTTTTAATTCATTTTACGGCATTGGATAAAATCCTTGCAGCCATTCAATATTTTCGTTTCATTATTAAATAATTGCATCGCACTCTGTGCATATTGCCAGTGTCAAGTAAATTTCTGCATCGTAGAATAAATCAGTCAGTCGTCAGGTATCAGTCAGTCTAGTCAGTCAGATGTTCAAGTAAAGCGATGGCTACTTTACGAGAACATGTCCGAAGGAATTTTGGAGGCAAGCCGAAAAAACATGTTTTCGCACTGTTATTCTATTTCACAACACTCGTGCACTGTCATTAACCTATATCGAAAAAAATGCCATCAACTTTATCTGATATAACTCAAAAATACACCAAGAAAATGAAAATAAAACAAGAGCACAACTTGTCCCTTCAGACTTCCCCTGTCATGTTTGTCTTTTATGTTTCTTATTTTTTTTATTCATTTTACGGCATTTTATAAAAATCCTTTTAGCCATTCAATATTAAAAGAAAAGAAAAATTTTGTGTTTCTTATTTTATTTCATAGATTAATAAAGTATATTAATATTTCATAGATTAATATAGTCTTTGGCTTATTCATATTTTTTTACATTATCCCGTTAATCAATATTTTAATCTATACATAAAGATGAAGAGTTTGTTCGTTCGTTCATTTGTATGTTTTTTTGAACGCACTAATCTCAGGAACTACTGGCTCCAAATGAAAAAAAATTTTTATGACGGATAGTCCATTTATCGGGGAAGGCTTTTTTTAAAGGCAGACTATGACTAATACCAAAGTCCACGCGGACGAAGTCGCGGGTGGCCACTAGTGGTATAATAAATAAATTATGATGTGACGAAAAATAAAAAAAAATGTTAGTTCCATTAATATAACGCCTGAAACATGAATAAAAATACTCCTTATCTAAATACTACAGCAAATATAAATATAATTAACAACACTCACTTTCCTTTGCCACAAACGAATATATATATATAGAAATTCATTGAATCATAAATAATATGAAATTATTATACTATGTTTACCTTAAAGTTTACACGTACACACATCCACACACTATTACATCGTCTCACAAACTAAGTCAAGCGCAAATCAAAAAGTGATTAAGTTAAGTGCAATGTACGTTTGATCGAAGTGTCAATACTAGGGATGTTTGATGATCTCAATCGATATAAGCAGTCGATAAAATGGACTCAATATTCTGTTTTGTAACGACCAAAACAATGTTATGTTATTACACGCTTTTTATTAGCTTCACCTGTATGTTTGTATGTTTGTAACCGACTTCTTTGGGCGCGATTTTGACCCACTTTAAACGGCCAGATTTCGTTCAAACTTTGTAGATTTATTGAGGACCGATGACAATACACTAATTTGATAAAATTATTCCATTTTTCAATTTGCAAAATATGATTTTTGTTCGATTGCGTTTATAGAGCTACAGCTATTATACGACTGTTATAGATCAAACGATCTAATAACGAGTATTTTAGCCACTTTAATTCAGCATCTGCTAAAAGGTGGAGTAAAAGTGCTAAAACATAGTGCTGTAAACGTTTATTCGACGTCCTTAAAGCACACATTAGCAAATATTGCCAAATAGTCGAGTTAAACCGCTATTACACGATAAATGGGTGTTTTAAGAACGGTTACTCGGCTCTTATACGATTAAAGGCTGAGTAATCTAATTACTATTCGACTATTTTGCTGCTTGGGTTGCTCATATTTATGTAGGGGAGTAGACTATTGGTGCTCAGTAACCGAAAACGTGTATGAGATATATAAAGAATATAAATAAATAATTTGTTAAGTCGTAAGACAGGTGAAATTTTATGAAAACGTAAAAATTAAAAAAATATGTAACCTTGTTATGTAACAAGCCTAATGATAGATAAAGATATTTTTGAAAGAAAGAAGAAGGTTCTCAGTAACCAGTCCATTGCTCGTGGAAACATCATGGAAAGAATAAATAATCTAAACTAAAAAGTAGAAAATAAATAATAGTTTAAAAAAACTAAAAAACACGCTTTTTATAGAAAACCGAACTAAAAAATAGAAAATAAATTTTAATGAATTTAAATTAAGAAAATAGTGTTAAAAATTTCAATGAATATAAGTTAATAATAGTGTGAATAAAAAAAAATATTTTATTTAAAAAAAAGCGTGGGGTGCTTTTTAAAATATTATCGAAATGATAATCACTCTACTCATATCTGTCAATAAAATATTTATAACTATTGACACCATGCCCCCCACGCTTTTTTTAAAATATTTTTTTTTATTCACACTATTATTAACTTATATTCATTGAAATTTTTAACACTATTTTCTTAATTTAAATTCATTAAAATTTATTTTCTATTTTTTAGTTCGGTTTTCTATAAAAAGCGTGTTTTTTAGTTTTTTTAAACTATTATTTTTACACGCTTTTTATTAGCTTCACCTGTATGTTTGTATGTTTGTATGTTTGTAACCGACTTCTTTGGGCGCGATTTTGACCCACTTTAAACGGCCAGATTTCGTTCAAACTTTGTAGATTTATTGAGGACCGATGACAATACACTAATTTGATAAAATTATTCCATTTTTCAATTTGCAAAATATGATTTTTGTTAATTTATATAATTTTCTGGTTAACTTGAAAATTTGCATAGGGGTCAAGGGCCGATGACAATGCAATAATATGAGAATAAAAATCCAACTAAAAAATTAAAAATAAATAATGTAGTTTAAAAAACTAAAAAAATACGCTTTTGAGAAAATACGAACTAAAAACTAAAAAAATAAGAAGAAAATGGTTTTTAAGATACTATTGACACCATGCACCCCACGCTTTATTTACAGTAATATACATTTTCTTCTTATTTTTTTAGTTTTTAGTTCGTATTTTCTCAAAAGCGTGTTTTTTTAGTTTTTTAAACTACATTATTTTATGGCAAAGGAGACGAACATGAAGCACGCTTAGTCAAGCAGCTTATCTACGCAGCTAAGCGAAACGGTTGCGGTCGGATGTGAGATGTATGACCGATAGTGGTTTTCATGCGCATTTCTGTGCTTCGGAAGATTCGTTAAGCCTTCGGTTGTTAGGTCAGTTGTTATCGTTATGACAGTCGTTAAGCCTTATAGGAGGCCATAAGGGCTGTTTGAAAATACCTGACAGAGGGTTGCTCACTAACCCAATAATTCGCATTAGATCAGATAAACATGCAAGCCAGGCACTAGCGGATCTAGGGGGTGAGGGGCTAGGGGGCTCAAGCCCCCCCCCCCAAATGCATTCATTGATAAACCTCAAATAATACGTTTCTGGACTTCCCCCAAACCACCGCGCCCAAACCAGGCGCGGTCCGAGTACGCATCAATAACCAACCCCCTACAAACAACAAATTCAGCCCGCACCTGCCCCAAACTAAAATCAAGCCCCCCCCAAACTGTCCTGGCCCGCGTTCCTTTCGCATCATTTTGGCTTCGCATTTTGAATGTTTTCTTTTGGAATCTGGTGTAATTGAAAGCTATTATCTGTTAGTCGGTTTTCATCAAATCTACCGGCTCGGCATAGTGGTAACCCAGCCGAAGACTTTTTTCTGTTCCATAGGGATGTTCCATACGAGTTCGATAAAACCGGACCAAGCAGCTCTTTGCCTTAGCCAGTGTCGTCTTTATTTTTTTCGAGTACATGATCGCAAGGTCGACTGACAGAAACAGTTTTTAATTCGCTGTTAATACGGTAAATACTTCATACTAATCTAAGTTTTTATAAGAATAAGTATTTTGCAAGCTAGGGATGTTGAGCACTTTAACTCAAATACCCCACGAAAATCAGATTTTTAATAACTTAAGAAATATGCATGATATGCTCGTTATTTCGATTACGGTTAACGTTAACAATGTCAACAACGTCCTAGTACTCGTCATTGTATAGAAATAATGTAGCTTAAAAAACTAAAAAACACGCTTTCGTGAAAATACGAACTAAAAAGTTAATAATAGAAAGAAAATGTATTTTACTTTAAATAAATCGTGTTTTTTTTAAATAGAGCTATTTTAAAGTTAATAGGTACATGTTTTAAATAAGGTATAATTTTCGATAAGGATTGATACGATATGTGTAAGAACCGCTTACCAAATATTGCGTTATCTTAGCACAAATTTTGTTAGCATAAAAGGTTACAATGGGTCACGCTAAAAAGATAGACTACGACAGACTTTTTTTTAGAACTTTATAAGAAAAACAATTTTCGTTTCATTTTGTTTCGCAAATTTAAAAAATGTTCCGGAGTCCTCCCCAAGCGCAGAGGCAGGCCACCGAGGGGGTTTTGGTGCGGCACAAATCCCACATAACCCCCCCTCCCCCCGGTACAGTTTAATCGACTGTGCGTTGATATCGTAAGTCAGTGAGTTTTGCCTTTTGATGATGATGATTTTGTTTTTAAGTTCAGTTCACACAAACATCCAAAAATACAAAAATCGCGGGCTGCAGGGCCGGATTTAGGGGTCTGAAGGCCTCGGGGCAACAAAGGAGTGGATGCCCCTTGGCCCCAAATTATTTTCCAAATAAAATAGTTTTTTTTTGCAGTCAATTTGATATTTTACTGATTGGAGTGAAGAAATATAGATCGTTGATTTCTGTTCATATTTAATTTTGTAATCATGTCTGTACAAAGTTGTATAAAACGTGAAAAAACTATGAAAGGAAAAGTTGTTTACTACTCTGGTTTTCTTTTCGGAGTTCTATTGTGGTGGCCCTTCTCTTCTCTTGTGGAGGCCCCGGGCTATAGCCCCGGTTGCCCTCCCCTAAATCCGGCCCTGGCGGGCTGAAAGCTAGTACCTATCTGTAAATTATATTAAAACCAGATAGGTACCTAAAATAAAACACAATAAGTTCTTTTTCCTCATTTGATTTTTTTTTTGCAGTTGGATATAGAAGTAACTATTTAATAATATACAATTAAAATAGCTTAGGCGAAATAATACATTTCAATATTTTCATTTCTTAATCAGTAATTTATAAGCAAAACATAAGTATCCGCCATGATAGCGATGTATGATGTCATTCGGTTATGTAAACAAAACGGTGTCAAAATTAAATATCGAATCTCTACTCTAGTGCCCGCCCCACATGTACCGAGAAATCGTTTAGATTTCTCTGAACAGACCTGAGGCCTTAGTGTAAGTGTGCACACGCGAAAACGTTACTATCGCGTTTGCGTTAAGAATTTAATTATCGACCTTATTCCTTTCAGGTTAAGATCTATCTGTCCAATTTTAACTCTGACGCAGTAGTAACGTTTGCGCGTTTACTAACTCACACTAAGGGCTCTGTTACTTCAAAATCGCAAACGATTTACCATCCACACGTGCGATACCTATATCTGAAGGTACAGTTCTGTTCATAGAAATCTGAACGATTTCTCGTTACGTGTAGGGCGGGCATAGGTAAGTTATGTATTTTTAACTAACTTCAAAAAAGGAAGAGGTTTCTCAATTCGACCGTATAGGTATATGCATTTTTTGCCTTTTTGTTTGTTCGCGGATAACATCGTCGTTTATGAACCGATTTAGATGATTCTTTTTTTGTTCGAAAGCTTATTTAAACTTTCGAGGTGGTCCCACTGTCACCAAGTCAAGATCTGATGATGGGATCCCAGGGAAATCGAGGGGAACTCTCGAATTTTATAGGCACACACTGATTTTCTTATACTTTCTGAAACAAATTCGATATTTGTGCCTATGCATAGCTCTGATGATGGAAGGTACTACGATGGTTAGGAGTTGAGAGAAAAATCTTTCGATAAATGTTTTTTTGTTCAAAAACATATGCTCCCGAGGTAATCCAACTGTCACCAAGTCAAGATCTGATCTGATTTGAACTCTCAAATTTTATAGGCACACGTATGTGGAAATATCGCCAATAATGTTTGAACAATACAGAATTATTAAATTTAATACCAAAAAGAGTGAAATTATATAACTTTTTAAAAATAAAAAAAAAAAAACACCTTCAAACGGTAAAACATAGGTACTTAATGTTGTCCAGTACTTCGTATTTCATACTTTTCCTTGCTAACGATAGTGATTCAACTGTTTTGGAGTCGGTGCCCATTCAGAGCGAAAGGTTCTCCATTTTACTGAGGGCCTTACTCCAAAATAGTTTTAAGAGTCACTACCATTAGCAAGGAAAAGTATCAAATGCTACTGAACTATATTATTTTTTATCGTTTGAAGGCGGTTTTATTTTTATGGTTTGTCAGCTGTTATCAGTGCATTTGTTTAGATGACCGAGTGACGTCATAGGTACCACAAAAAATAGTATACCTATAACTTTTTCGTTAAATTACATGCGAAATTAGAAAACTTAAAATTTAAATGCGAGTTTAGGTGACTTATCTGACGGAATAAAATTTTTATCATATATTTTTTTTGTTATATTTGTACCTTATGATTTAACTACTTTATAAAATTAAATGCAAGGACCAATTTGTTTGTAAATAAAATATACAATTATGCTAGGTCCGACTGTACGCCTTTGAAACCAGCGGCTTCCCGTACTCTTCTGCAGGTCAATCCAGCTAGTACCTGTAGTTTCGGGATTAAGAATAGAGCTACGGTATCCCCTGCCTGATCGTAAGAGGCGACTAAAAGGGGGCTTCCGGGGTTCCGGTCGGTGAGAGTGTGAGCTCGACCCGAGCAGCCAACAGCCCCGAGAGAGACGGTGGTGTATCCGTGGCCGCATGCCGCCGTAAACACCTGAAGGTGCAGGAGAGCACATTTGCTCTCCCGAAGATGGGCTCGTTCTGGGGTGCCGCGCGTGGAGGACATCGGCGCCTTCCACTGGAGATCCTGGAGTCCTCCCCCAAGCGCAGAGGCAGGCCACCGAGGCGATTTTAGTGCGGTACAAACCCCACATAACACAAATAGGGTGGACCTTGGGAATGGACTTGGACTTGGTATCCTCTCCCAAGTTGCTGGGTACCTTTTGAAGGTTTCCCCCCTAATACAAAAAAAAAGATCAATCCTGCTGGTTGAAAGGCGGCCTGTGCTTCTTTTAGCTAAAACATAGTCGCCATTCGAGGACCTCCCATCCTCATCGTTAATCAGTCCTCTTAGCAATGTGGCTTTGTTTCAACTTAGCTTTTGAGTGCTATGCAATGTCGGTAATATTATTTTGTCTGTGGATTTCCTTTTCGATTCTGTCAGTTAGAAAAACACCAAGCGTATCTCTCTTCATTGCACAAGGGTATTATTCAATTGAAATTCAATTGAAATATTCAATATTCAATTGAAATATTCAATCTTAGAATGAATAATGTATTTTATGTTAAAACTAGCCTTCCGCCAGCGGCTTCGCCCGCGTGGACCTGTTTTATAGGTTCCCGTAGGATAAAAACTATCCTATGTCCATTCCCAAGGTCTACTCTATTTGTGTTTCAAATTTCATTAAAATTGATTTTGGACAGACAGAGTTACTTTCTATTTTATTAATTATTTATTTAATTCCACTTATCAACTAACATGACAGGATCTTGCCTGATGCGTTAATTGAATTTAATAAACATAATGAGTCAAGTACATACACCAATTCCAATATTAATTCAAAGTCAATGTCAATCATTACATTAAAACATAAAAAAGAAAAAAACGGATGTCAAAATAAACTCACAATAAATTAAAAATTAAATCTAAATAAAATGAAATTAAAATATATTCTAGAACATTAGCACTCAATAAACAATATAATCAAATTTAATAAAAAGCATAAAAATAATTAATAATAATAAAAATCAATCGACAAATTACAAAATTAAAATTAAATAAATTCACATTCATTTAGTAGGGATTATTGATTTTTGCGACAAAATGAAGTTTGTTTGCTGTGAGGATTCGACTATGATTATTCGAAAAGAAAGTTTTTCTCATTCAGCCCCATCTTTTTTTTAAGAGTGGACGTTATCCAGCCTGAGGCCTCATTCAGATTTCCCAGAAGCGCTCTTGGTGGGTTCAATTGACATCGCACCTTCGCCAGCCCGGTCAGTATGAAGTTATCCTGTAAAATATATCTAGTAATAGGTAATATAGTATTAATAAAGAATTTCATGCGCGTTTCCGTGCTTCGGAGGGCACGTTAAGCCGTCGCGTCGGTCCCGGTAATATAGTATTAATAAAGAATTTCATGCGCGTTTCCGTGCTTCGGAGGGCACGTTAAGCCGTCGCGTCGGTCCCGGTAATATAGTATTAATAAAGAATTTCATGCGCGTTTCCGTGCTTCGGAGGGCACGTTAAGCCGTCGGTCCCGGTAGATAACAGTCGTTAAACCTTGTCGGAGGCCTTATGGGCGGTTTGAAAACATCCGACAGCGGGTTTGCCACTAACCCACATTGGAGCAGCGTGGTGGAGTAAGCTCCAGGCCTCTCCAATAATGGGGATAGACCCGTGCCCAGCAGTGGGACGCAGAGTTGTTTATAAGACGTTGTCACGTCAATAACGTTTAACACTCATAGTCCCACGTAGGGTAGATATACCCTGTGTCATGGGTACCATGGAGACACACAAAGACAGAAACATTAACACCCAGACTGAGAACAGAACTATTAAACTCATTATTCAAATTTTCGCTTCGCTGGGAATAGAACCCGCGACCCTCCGATCGGCAGTCCAGCATGGTAATCATTGCACCACACGGATCTTCAAATTAATGCGTAAAATAAAATAAAATAAAAACTTACACCGACTCTACACATTATAGGGGATCCAGCAATCAGAGGACAACCAGCGTCAAAACTGTGAGCGCAAGAAGCGTCAATATCAGTACCCCCTAATCCTGGGCAGAGGCCTTTTTCTACTCGGAGAGCTTTCTGAAAATAAATTAGTAAAACAAATTGTTTGTAAAGTAGGTTTACGATCGAGATGTTTACGTGATAACGAGATTACGAGATTACGAGAAAATCTCCATTCGTTTGTATGCCGCTAGAGTGAGAGAGACGGAAGATCGGTCCACTCACTCGAACGCTATGCCAGCCTCCGCTCGTGAGGATTCCGCGTGACAAGTTTCACGGAATGACTGGCAGCGCTCGAGATGAGACGGGAGATCGGTCCGTCTCTCTCTCGTTATACCTGCGATCGCGCTCGTGAGGTTTTGGTGTGACACAAGTTTCTGAACATGTCACCCGACTAAAACGATTTTAAAGACGTTATCACGTCAAAAAACCTTTTTAGAACAACCTTTATTTAAATGTCTTACAATTTATTATGGTGTATCATGTTCTACAAATTAATCCCTTTCTTTTGATACCCATAATGAGTGGGTTGTACAAGAATATGTAATCCGCCATTAATTTGACGTGGCGGCCATTTTGAATTTACACCAGAATTTGGAGGGGGAATAATAATATAATGTAACTGCATTGTCATCCAAATTAAGGTTTTTTATCCGATTTTAGAAACGAGTCGAAGTCGAAACTCCATACTAATATTATAAAATTGAAAGTGTTTATCTGTTTTTTATTTGTTTTTTTTTTATTTGTTGGTTTTAATGGTGTTACGGATTCTCATTTTTATGTATCGAGAATTCGAGATGATTCGGGGGTTGGCTGGACAATGAAATATAATGCTTTTTACCCGGGTAAAATATCTCATTCCTATGTAAAATGTAAAAGCTAGTAAAAAGATCAACCCATACACTGATAATATTGATTGATAAATATTGTTTAGATTTATTCTATAATGTCATTGACCAATTGACCATATACATATATGTATATGGCAGCTGTCCTTAGAGCATCAAGGTATTGACAGGTATGACACCCGTCAGCAGCTGTCCCACCACCAACGAAAAAAAAGACTAACTATCGGCGATTTTTCGCTCACGAAACGTACAATAAATATACGACTCCGTACAAACAAAAAAGATGCAAATATTAATAGTTGCTCTCGACTGTTCACACTTCCGGCGATGACTTGTTTCACTATCTATCTATCTCAGTATCTTTGAAAGCTCGGCGATGCTTGCTCGTTCGGCTATCTCCACAGTACAGCTTTGAAAGTACGTACTTAAACGTCTTGTTATTTCTTAATGAAAAACTGAAAATCATCACAACTCTCCTCGTTGTGTAGTTTAATCGACGACGATAATGTATTCGATTGTGTTCGATAGTTTTTGTGCAGGTTTGCACAAAACAAAGCGACCGCGAGCGATTGGCGCGAGTAATCGCACGTCGCACTCGCTGATAGCTCAGCGAAGAAATTATCGAAACACACTCTCGCTTCTCGCTGCTCGCCAACTCGTTTATAGTTTGACGTTCTACTCGTTTCTTGTTCAGCGTCGGCGGTAGTACAATTGCTTATAACGTTTAATTGACCTACCATATACACATTTTCGTCGTCATCGATTCCTGCTCCCATACACTCATCGCCTGAAAGAGCGTAATTGATTCCAATACAAGCGCCGTTAGGTCCCTCGGGACCCCATGCGACTTCGTTTTCCAATTTTAACAGTGCCAGGTCATTGGCTCGGGTACCTAGAAAAAAATGAGTAGTAAAAATTTGAGCCGCCGCGAAAAGCCTGGCAGTCATGAAACATAAGCATTTATTTATTTAATGCTATGCAAATGTTACACAATAAATTAGAATAACAAGTGCGCCTTGGTAAGGCATTGCATTTTATATTAATTAAACACAAATAATTAAAAAAAATTAAGATACTATTTAGATTCAATAGATAATTAATTTTCTTTCTTATTATGATGTAGGATATTGAAAGATTTACATAATTACTCTTCACACATTTGAAGTTTGTCTTGAAGGAAGTCTTTTAACACAATAATAACATTTGTTTATTCGGAATGATTTTAACCGGTTTTTAAAGAGACTATCTGTATTTATATTTTTAATAGTGTCTGGAATTTTATTACAGATTTGAATGGCACGGTATTGTGGACTTTTCCTAAATATACCTAAGTGTGACGCGGGTAGTGATATTTGATTTTTGCGGCGAGCGCTATTGCAAAGGGTGTATTTGTGTAAATTTGACCGGGCGTGACAGACTATTTCAAATATAAAGAACGATCTGAAGAACTATCTGCCCCTAATTATTTGAAAGAGCGTTTTAAATATCTCCACACTTCTCATAATCGCTTCCTACGTTCCACTGAAAACCTGTGCCTTGAAATCCTTCACTGTGTCTGCTATCCGTCTTTGGAACTCTCTTCCTTCTTCTATCCGACTGTCCGATTCCCTTGCTTCCTTCAAGACTCGTCTTTATAATCACTATCAAGAAGCAGAATGAGGAACACGTAAATAGTATCTTGAAATCCTAAATAAACACCTACTGGAATCATAGGATATTTGCAACATGTATGTATGTATGTATATATGTATATATGAATGTATGTATGTCATATATATAGTTATATGTATGTCTATCAATATAAATATTGATGTATGTCTATGTATATTTAAATTTTTTATCCATGTGCATTGTGCACCTCACCCACACGCTACCTTACCGACTTCTCCTCTACCCTAAGGTAGTCTGGAAGAGATCGCTAGAAGCGATAAGACCGCCTTTTGTCCACTAGAATTAAAATGTATAAATTGGTATGTGTTGATTTTACTGTTATGTATGGTGTACAATAAAGCATATTTGTATTTGTATTTGTATGGATGGGAGAGTTAATATTTTAAACTATTTAAAATACGGTTTGCAACTATTTGGCTGATGTATGTTTGCAAAAATTCGTATTAGCTTTTTTTGTTGGACAAATAATGATGTCTCGTCCGTGCTGTCGCCCCATAACATTATCCCGTAACGCAACCAAGAATAGGCGTATGCGTAGTATGTGGAAAGCGCAATTTCTGTGTTTGTGTTTTTAAACGGCTGAAAGCGTAGGTATATGAATTGACTAAGTTTTGTTTTTATTCTGCTAATATGTTGTTTCCATGTTAGGTGTGAGTCAATTGTAATACCTAGTAGTTTGTAGTCGTTAACTTCAGTTGCATTTAGAGATTGTTGTAATTTACATAGATTTAAGGGTTTTTTCTGGTATGGTTTAAACTGTATTTAGTCTTTGAGGTATTTACTTTTTGTTTACAAAGACAAAGAACTTTATTTGCACAAATATGGGTGTTTACAAAAGTTGTTAATACATATTTAGCACGCCATATTTACCTTCATGAGGCACGCAAATATTACAAAGATAAAAGAAAAAACTTAACAACAACACAACCTATAAAAATGCACATTATTATCAATTTTATTTTTATTTTTATTTGATCCCATATTGCGCATTTTGAAAATTTAAATTTTATTTCTTCAAGTATGTATTTATTTAGTTGTTTGTTTATTTAAATATTTATTCATATTTATTTGTACTTCGGATCGAATCCGATCGTCGGCTTTGGGTACCCACCCATATTGCATAGTTTTTGTACACTAAGAGGAAAAAAAGCCGGCGGAAAAAAAACCTCCCAGGTTTTTATGGAATTCCTTTATGCCGTTTTGTCGTTTAAGAAATCAGTGACTATATTTCGAGATTTTCCTTCTATAATCATGTCAACCCAGCACAGATTACTAAAATGAAATGAAATGAAATGACATGAAATGATATGAGATAAAATGAAATGAGATGAAATGAGATGAAATGAAATGAAATGAAATGAAATGAGATGAGATGAGATGACATGAGATGACATGAGATGACATGAGATGACATGAGATGAAGTGAAGTGAAGTGAGGTGAGGTGAGGTGAGGTGAGGTGAGATGAGGTGAGGTGAAGTGAAGTGAAGTGAAGTGAAGTGAAATGAAATATTCTTTATTCACTGTATGGTTCATTTACAAACTCTTAGTGAACGTTTACCAACCAACTTACCAACCACTTACCAGAATTATATTCAGGGTGAACTTTCGATGAAACAACATAATAGTGAGTGGTCGGATCCACTGAATTTGGTACTCGGGCCCACATGTACTTCCCTTTACTCTGGAGTACACAAGTGCCGGTAGTGAGGACGACCTTCGATCCTATCATGGCTCCCATGCAATAGAACCCAGTTATCCGCCTATTATTATCGTCACCAGTTCTGGAAGTAGAGTTTAATAATATTTGAGTATTGGGATGCTGTACATATTCTATTTTGCGAAGTAGAAGCAGCTATGGTCGAGTGGTAAAAGACCGCGGTCTCCGACGCGACCGATACCGGATTCAAATTCTCGGCACACAGCTCTGACAAAAAAAATGTAATGTGCGCATTTATAGCTGCTCCACGGTCATGGAAAATATCATAATATTTAATTGATTACGATGTTCTCCATCGCTGTGTATGCTTGAGATAGGTAAATTCATAATTTCTCGAGAGCATGACGTCCACCAATCTGCACTTGGCCAGCATGGTAGACTATGACCCAAATCCCTCTCAATGTCTGAGGAGACCTGTGCCCAGCAATAGGACATAAAAAAGGTTTAAAAAAAGTAGGATGTGCTCAGATGTTAATAAGAAAGAAGCTCTTTGCATTGTGGTAGTGATGTGTATTGGATAGTGCGCTTGTGTGTGTTACGAGTATGTGCATCGCCGGTCGCTCGTCGCGAATCGCGGGCTGCGACCACCAGACAACAATACGCCAATGCTGCTGAACTATTGGCACAATCTTTGTATTGTTCCCTGACACCTTCGCACACTTCAGTTTCTGTGTACCATTATTACCATTAAGTACCTAGATTTATTCATTCGGATTCTCACATGGTTTCCAGGTGTTTTGTGGCTAGATTAGGGTTAGACACTAATTCCAACATTGAATTAGTTTCGATGTAGCAGTGTAATTTTTAAGACAATACAACTTTGTTCCTAACATGGAGCCAATAAAATAATTAATAGTGCTAAATTATATTTTTTTTAGCTTACCACTAAACCTCCATTGGACACGTTCTGGTAAAGTAGCCATCCTTTTGCTTGAATGTCTGACTGACTTGACTGACTGATTTTTTTTCAACCTTTTTTTTATGTCCCACTGCTGGGCACAGGTCTGCTCTCACAAGTGAAAGGGATTTAGGCCATAGTCCACCACGCTGGCCAAGTGCGGATTGGTGGACTTCATGCTTTCGAGAAATTATGAATTTCTCTCAAGCATGCACGGCGATGGAGAACATCGTAATTAATTAAATATCACGATATTTTCCATCACCGTGGAGCAGCGATAAATGCGCACATTACAAATTTCTTTGTCAGAGGTGCGCGCCGAGGATTTGAACCCGGTATCGGTCGCGTAGAAGACCGCGGCTTTTACCACTCGGCCATCGCTGCTCTGGCTGGCTGACTGGCTGATTACTGGCGACTAATTTAACTATACTTGTATCGCCCGATTTCAACGGAACATGCAGAAACTGGACATATGTAAATGTTTACTTGATATTGACAACAGACACAGATGCGATGCAAATAAAAAACCGGCCAAGTACGAATCGGACTCGCGCACCGAGGGTTCCGTAAAATATTTTCAATATATGAACCAAATCGAACCAAACCCAATTTACGGTTTTCACAATTTTTCCTATATGTGTGCTATAGGACATTGCTTCGTAGCAAATTTCAAGATTCTTAGTTCACGGGAAGTACCCTGTAGGTTTTGATTCCCTTGCGAGTGTCGAAAATTTGCAGCATAAACGGCTGTATCTTTTAATTGCGCTGGCTTACAAGTTTGATTTTTTCATAGCTCCAAGGGACAGTAGTAGTATTTGATATAAATTCCAGCTTGATGCCTCCACGCGTTTCTGAGAATAAGGGTCTTGACAGACAGATGCATTGATAAAAAAGTGATCCTAGGGTTCCGTTTCTTCCTTTCGAGGTACGGAACTCTAAAAATAAAAAAAGTATACATACTTCAACTCAGTTGTGCGCGCGGCGCTATGTGTGCGTGGGCTAGTAATTATGCAGCTTTAATTTGTGTGACAGTGACGCGGCCGTGATTTTCCGAACAACTTCACTGTACCTCTTGTCACGCACACAAAGTCACTGTGTATATACAGGTTTACCCACACATAGCGCCGCGCGCACAACTGAGTTGAAGTATCTATAACACATTCTCTGTTGAACCCAATTGTTGTGTACTTATATCATCGTCAAACTACAAACGAATAATAGGCTTCTTACACTATTATGGTTTGTCCGTTAGTCCGTCCGTTCATAGAAAAAATATTCGTATTACATACCGATACAAATTAACGCACCACGGGCAATCCGGACGGGTGGTGACTTTACAACGTTGATCTGAAAAGAGAAACATCTTTAAGAGGCAGAAACGTCTTTAAGAGGCCGTATACGAAATTATGCGCCGTATACGAAATTATGAAGCGCGCATGGCTCGGCGGCTAGCGTAGAACGCAAACGGTCTACGCAGCTAAGCCAAACGGGCGCGGTCGGTTGTGAGATGGGTGACCGCTAGTGGCAAAAAATTTCATGCGCGTTTCCGTGCTTCGGAGGGCACGTTAAGCCGTCGGTCCCGGTTGTTGTCGATAGATAACAGTCGTTAAACCTTGTCGGAGGCCTTATGGGCGGTTTGAAAACATCCGACAGCGGGTTGGCCGCTAACCCGCATCTCCACCAACCCGCATTGGAGCAGCGTGGTGGAGTAAGCTCCAGGCCTCCCCAATAACGGGGAGAGACCAGTGCCCAGCAGTGGGACGCAAAAAAAGGGTTGCAGCCATACGAAATTATGCCGATTTCGCTGATTTGCCTGATGTAACACATGAGATTTTGCAGTTAAAATACAGTATTTCAATAACTTACATTGCACAATTTAACTGATCATTTCAATGATAATATAATACATTAGCCACTTTTTTAGTTTGCGTCAAGAATTAATATACAAGTTTTATGTTAGGTTATAAGATTTTTAATGCCAAATTTTCATTAATAATTTGATATTTTTTTCAGGAAACGGATTGATTATGAACCGGTGTATTGTATTGTAGTTGTAGTTGTAGTGTATATGCCAATTTGCCAAAATCAAATGCAATTTCTGGCGGAAATAATACCTATTACAGTAAAATTCACAAAACTGTCGCCGTCTTCAGGTCTATTAAGCAATACAATGCAATGCAATAAAAATGAAAAAGTGGCCAATTTAATAGTTTATTATTGAAATGATCAGTCATACTGTGCAATAAAACTTATGGAAATACTGTATTTTAACTGCAAAATCTCATAATATGTAAAATCAGCTATATCAGCCAAATCGGCAAAATTTCGTATACGGCCTCTGCAGCACTGGTGCCACGGAGTAACTCGTATTGGTAAATACCGCAAACTTTCAATCTGTCCATAGTTATTGTTAAAGCAATATTGAAGCTCAAACAAACACATGACACAGCAGGAAGGTTATCCCATTATTGATAAGTTCGTGACAAAAAGGAGCATGCAAAACACACAAATATCTTCTCCAGAGCAGCAAATCGGATGACCTCAGGCAAGACCTAAGTTTAAAAGAATCTAGACACGCGGCAGCGTATCAAGCTAAGTTGAAGCAAAGGAACTGGCTTGCCAGCGCAAAGAGTAATATTACACGAACCACTTACACGAACCACTTGGTGCCACTTTTGACCCTTCAATAACTCAAAACCTATTTAACGTAAACACAAAAAACAACGTGTGTTTAATTATATCCATAAGCACATCTAGAAGCCCAAATTTCATGACGCTAGCTCAAACGGTTATAAAGATATGAAGGTCAAATGTCGTTAATTTTAGCACTGACTGACTGACATAGTACCTAAACCTAACCTACTTCCAGATGACCCAGAAGGTTGAAATTTGGAATCCAGCTCGGTAATCGTGTGTAAGCATAGGAAAAAATAAGAAAATATAAGGCCAAGTCAAATCTAACCTAATTTAATATCTCACATTTATAAATAATAGCCATATTTATAGGTATCCAATAAATCAATGAAATAGAGTTAATACTTGTTCATAATGTTATTTTGTTCCTATAAATACATATTTGGATTTTGCATAGAACTTTGCACTCATTTAGATCTCCATGCTTTTTGCCCACAGCCAAGCAAAATTTTTGTATTGAACTTGGCTCTCCTTTTTTACATTTATGTTTTGGGTGGGATCATTTTATTTAAATCTGATGTAGAGAATCCTATACTACGAACCTGCTGTATCGGACTCTGGGACGATTACTTTGGGGTCTGTTTGCATTGAACAACACCACTCATCTTTGCCGCATTCCAAAGATCTAAAATAATGAAAAAAATTGTTAATATAGTGACTATAAAAAGAGTAATTTTTATCACGCATTACTTAGTGAATCATTACGCATAGGTAAATATTAGCAGCGATGGCCGAGTGGTAAAAGCCGCGGTCTTCTACGCGACCGATCCCGGGTTCAAATCCTCGGCGCGCACCTCTGACAAAGAAATTTGTAATGTGCGAATTTATCGCTGCTCCACGGTGATGGAAAATATCGTGATATTTCATTGATTACGATGTTCTCCATTGCCGTGCATGCCTGAGAGAAATTCATAATTTCTCGAAAGCATGACGTCCACCAATCCGCACTTGGCCAGCGTGGTGGACTATGGCCTCAATCCCTCTCACTTGTGAGAAGGAGACCTGTGCCCAGCAGTGGGACATAAAAAAGGTTGAAAAAAAAAAAATATTCAATTATTTTTTTATTTGAATGGAGTAGCGGACGAGCATCGCTGCAGCCCATTTTTTTTTTTTTTTTTTAAGTAGGGAATGCATTTACGCACCGTCTCGACCTCTGTCGGGGGGACAGAGGGAGGTGTGTGGGACTCCCCCTGCCGTTACGAGGCAGGGGTATACCCACTAAACCCTACTGCGCTCCTCCATCGCCATCGTGACGATGTCGTGGGAAATCGGCAGAGCCTTTGCTTCCACAACATCGTCGGCGACTGCCTGCCTATCTTGGCAGGCCCTACACGCTCCCCTTATGGGGAGGCTACAGGAATGACCAGGAGCGCCCGGTCATTCCTGTCCATCGGTGATGGCCTGTGCAATGCAGGTGGAGGCACCCCCGTACCTCCAACCTACAGGCCACCACCGGGGGGAGGGAGAGAACGGTCGTATTGCCGCCTTCTCCTTCCCCTTCTTCGTTTGCGGAGCGGGGGTTGGGACGGATCGTCCTCTCTCTCCCGCTCCGCCGCCTCCTTCTGCGAGATAACTTCCTCGCAAAAGGAAGCAACGGCTTTCCAGCCTCTTTCGCTTCCGAGCATGGCCCTAACGATGCTCGGCAGCGAAAGGTCCCGGCCGACAATGGTGCACAAGACTCGGCGCTGTTCATCCCAGCCCTGGCAACTCTCAAGGCTGTGCTGCGCCGAGTCTTCCGCCGCACCGCAATGGTGGCACGACGGGGACTCCTCCCTTCCGATTCGGTACAGGTAATTGCCGAAACATCCGTGTCCGGAAAGTACCTGCACCAGGCGGAAGGTGAGGAATCCGTGCGGCCGCTCCTCCCACTCCTCGATCACAGGACCGAGGGCGTCGAGAGTGCGGCGTCCAAACTGCGCGGAGGCTAGGTCCTCCCTCCACAGTTGGACCATAGCCTCGCGCGCATCCCGCCTCACCGCGTTGCGCTCTTCAGGGGCTGGCCACTCACCCAGCGCCTTTTGCGCCGCTGTCCAATCATAGACAGTGGCCAGCACCCTGGCCTCCAGCTCCCATGGAGGAGTTGCCGCGAGCGCACATGCGGACGCGTAACCGACAGTGCGGTAAGCCCTCGCCACCCGCTGTGCAATGGCCCGTTGGGGCCTGCGGAGGAGGGCCACGTTCTCCCGCCGATGCAGGGAGTCCACCCATACAGGGGCGCCATACAGCGCCATGCTCTTTAGGATGCCGGCATAAAGACGCCGGCATCGTGAGCTTGGACCCCCAAGGTTCGGCAGGAGCCAGCTGAACGCGTCCGCTGCGCGGATGAGGCGAGATGACAGCCCGGCGAAGTGCGTGCCGAACTGCCACCGGCTGTCCAGGGTAAGGCCCAGGTATTTTAGCCGGGCCTTGACCTCAACCCTCACGCCGCCCACAATAATGTGGGCGTCGGGAGGGAGGCGCTGCCGGGGCCCAGGGAAGAATAGGGCCTCGGTCTTCTCCAGCGCCACCTTGAGGCCGAGGCGGCGAATCCTCTGAGCGACAAGAGTGCCGCCTGCAGAGGCCCGCCTCGCCGCCTCTCCGTACATTCTCCCGCGGGCAGTGACAAGTGTGTCATCCGCATAGCAGATGACACTCATGCCCGCCAGGAGAACACCCCGGAGCAGCCAGTCATATCCGAGGTTCCACAGCAGGGGACCCAGGACCGAGCCCTGTGGAACCCCGGATTCGACGGCACGCCTTTGCAGACGGCCGTCTTTTCCAACAAAGAGGACCTCCCGTTGGCCCAGATAGTCTGCCAGCAACGCCCTCAAGTACAGAGGCACCCCGTGAAACCGAAGTGCCTCTATAATCGTGGAGTGGGGGATGGAGTTAAAAGCGTTGGCGATGTCAAAGGACACCGCCAGGACTCCCTGCCCCCGCTCCGCGGCCTCCACCGTGAGGCTCTTCAGCCTCTTGAGGGCGTCAATCGTGGACCGGCCCGCTCGGAACCCGAACTGAGCGTCGGAGAGATCCGGGCCGGTCCACGACAGGTGCTCTTTGAGACGGATCGCAATGACCCGCTCAAACAGCTTCGCCGCCTCATCGAGGAGCACGATGGGGCGGTAGCCCGACGGTGAGTCCGCCGGCCGCCCCTCTTTGCGAAGGAGGCACAGATGTCCCTCCTTCCAGGGTTTCGGGAACCTCCCGGTGGCAAAACACCGATCAAAGAGGTCCCGAAACCGCTCCTCCATGTGTTTGGCAGCGATAGCGAGCACACGCGCTGGCACTCCATCTGGGCCTGGTGCCGTCTTTTTGCCACTGAGGCAACTTGCAGCAGTCTCAAACTCCGCCGGCGTTAGGGGAACGAAGTCCTCTACCGGCGGACTGCTGCCCACAGGCGGATTCATCACTGGTGGGGTGAAGTTCGTTTTAACCGGGAACAGAACCCGGATCACCCCATCCAGTACATCCGGCTGGAGGGTCTCCGTCACCGGGGGACCGATGGGGCGCAGCTGCTTACGCGCCGCCCTGTACGGTCTCCCCCACGGGTCGTTGTCTAAACCCTCCAGCATTTCCGCCCTGGCGTGGTCTTTTGCCTCAGCAATGGCCACCTTAAAACGACACTTTGCCTCCTGGTAGGAGGCGTAGAGGAGGTCCTCGTTTGAGAGGTCCCTGCGACGCCGACGTCGGCTCCTCGTGTACTCCCTATTGGCTGCGATGCAGCTTCTCCGCAGGTCCGCGAGCTCCTGCGACCACCAATACACGGCGCGTCTAGGAGGCGGCCTGCGGGACCGAGGCATGCTGGCATCGCACACCTCGGTTAGGGCCTCTCGAAGCTGCAGCGCAGCCGCGTCGACGTCGGTACTGGCAGGCGCACCAAACCAGTCCTGGACAAACGCCACCTCGTTGGCCATCCCTCGGTCCAGGTGGGTAAGAGCCCACCGGGGGAACGGCGACTGCCGCGTGCGGGGCGCGTGCGACGGATTCTCGGCGGAGAAGTCTATCCGGATGTACCGATGATCAGACATAGTCTCCGCCAAGTCCACCCGCCAGCTCACAAGTTGAGTGGCGAGTGCAGGGGCGGCGAACGAAACGTCCACCACTGACCCCCCCTGCCGCCGCACACACGTGTGTGTTGTCCCTCTATTAAGGAGGGACACACCGATAGATGCCGCCCACAAATCGAGGGCGGCTCCCCGCACGTCAGTGGCTGGGTTGCCCCAGCGCACCGATTTGGCGTTGAAGTCGCCGAGGACCAACAGTTTAAGGGGCGGTAGTCCAAGGACTACGGCTGCCAGTATCTCCAGGAACCTCTCAAACTCCGCGAACGGCCGGTTTGGGGAGAAGTAGACGCCAAGAATGGCAATCTCCCCCCACGCGGCGGCCACGTATCCATGACCCCTCTCGATGAGCGAGAGGGGTGGGGAGTCCGTGGAGGGCCGCGGAACGATGGCCACCAAGCCATCACGGTCCCCCAGCCAGTTAGCAGGGACCGAGTACGGCTCAGCGACCACAGCCACTTCCGCCAACCACTCGGCCATAACCTGGGACAATAGGTCCTGGGCGGCTCTGCAGTGGTTGGCGTTCGCCTGCATTATAGTGGTACAATGTCGAACCTGGGTCATTATTCGGACATTGTACCACTCTCGACTGGGGCTGGACCAGCCTCAGGCGCACCGGCAGGCTTCGGATGGGCCTGCGTCTTGCCCTTCTTGGCAGGGGGCTTGCACTTGGAGCCCCCCATGATGTGACCCGCAGGCCGCCCGCTTGCTGCACACACCGCGCACTTCGGCTTGCCGCTGCAGGCGTTTGCCTTGTGGCCCGCTTGGCCACAGCGGAAACAAAGCTCCGACCTGTCCTCACTCGAGGGGCAACGAGGACGAGTGTGGCCGATGCTGAGGCACTTGAAACAGCGCATTGGCTGCTCCTCAGGCGCACGGACCACACCCGAACTGAAACCTACTAGTAGCCGCCCCTTGAGGAGGACGGCTTTCGCGGCGGCCACTGGGCACTCCGCGCGAATGGCGCCTAGGCCCCCTCGGCCACGCCTTATCCCACCTGCGCGGATTACTTCCGCGCTGCAACCTCCCGCCGCCGCAATTGCAGCGACTACGTCGTCCCTGGTGACTGAGTCATCCAGCTCAGAGATTACCAGGGGCGACGTCTTAAACGGCCTCGATACCTTGGCCACGGCGGAGACGGCCTCCTGCATTTTTGCGGCAAAGAGATCCGCGTGCCGCTCACGCTCAGCGCCCGGGAACTCGAATATACGAGCCCCGGTTTGCGTCTGGCGGCAACGGACGGTCTCAATGCCCAACTCTTGAGGCTTTACCGTCTCACGCGCCATGGCCAAGACCGACTCGTAAGTGGCCCCCTCCTTCGCGGCCTCCGGTGAAATAGTCACCACAACGGCCGCGGTACTGGGGGGAGCCATTTTCTTGGCCTTTTGGGCCTTGGTCGGTGGGGCTCCCTTCTTCCCCTTGCTGGCCGGCTTGGAGGTCGGTTGCGCGGGTGCTGGAGGAGGAGCTGCGGCAGCCTTCCTTCTTTTCCCCCTCTTTTTCTTACCCACCTTTGTCCACTGGTCGTTAGTGGCCGTGGTGGTGGGTAGCATTAGGTCCTCCTGTCGAGGCACAGGAGGCCTCGACGGACCCGGCATAGGCTCCGGCGCTTTAGCAGAGCCAGCTCTGGGCTCCTTGGCCCCAGCTTGGCTCTGCTTTGGAGCCGCAGCAGCGGCATAAGAAGTGCCGGGCTTCTGCGCTGAAGGGCCGGGAGCGGGAGTGGCCGGTGGCACGGCCTCAGAGGCCTTGCCCCTGCCCTTTCCCTTTCCCTTTCCCCTGCCATCGCTGGACAGGGGTACACTAGCCGCAGCTTTCTCGGCCGCCGCTTTCTTTTGGTCCGCTGCTAGAGGCGGACGCACCCGCTTTTCGGGCAGGAGGCGGTCCTCAATTCCCGCAAAACAGGCCCTCGTAAAGACCCGCTCCTCCATGAGGACTTTCCTCAATACCGACATAAGGTCGGTGTGAGTAACGGGCTGAGCGTCCGGGATCACCTCCATTTGTACAGCCACCTGTGGCTCAGGAGTCGTGGCATCGCCGGCAGCCTTCAGCCTGGCGACCTCCTTCTGCAGGCTCTCGATGACCGTCTGCTGACGGTCGACAGTCGCCTGCAGCCGCTGCGTCTCTTCTGAAGAGGAGCGCTTGACCATCTCCTGCATTATAGCCTGCATGTTGCAGGCCCGCAATTTAAGGGCCTTTTGGAGAGTGCCCTTGATATTTGAGCATTTTGAGGCGATCTCTGCGATTTCGGCGGCCTCCTCCGCCACCATCGCCTCTAGCTCCGCCACCGTCTTGTCGTGATAAAGCACCGGCCCGTAACCGTGCTTGGCACGGGCAAGACGATCCTGGCGCTCCTTCGCAGCAGCGCGCTCCTCCAGCTCCTTTTGGGCAGCGTCCCTTTTGAGGGAGCTTAGGCTTTTTTGTGCCTCTGAGAGGCCCACAAAATGGTCGGCCGTTGGCTTACGCCCTCGGCTCGACGTGGAAGGCCCACGCGTTGGTGAGGCCTTCGCCGACTTTACGGAAGGGGTGTCCGAGCCACCGGACTCCTCCCTCGTCTTCCGCTTCCGTAAGAATCGAGAGCGGGTTGTTACACCACCCTCGTCAGTCAGGGTCGAAGTGTCCGATGAATCGAACAAATCACCCTCTCGAAAATAACGGCTCCCGGAGAGTGGAAGCCGTGACAGCTCCACCCTCGGGGTCCGTTCTCCCACCCTGTCGGACAAAGAACTGCTGGGACGACTAGCGTCACCAGCGCCGACCTGCAAATCCTCCGCCTTGGAGATAGGCTCCGAAGGCCTAACAAAAGGGTCTTCACCCTCCATCGAATTCACAAGGAACTTGACGACGCACACAAAAACAATTACTTCAGCGCAGCGAGAGCCTAGTTGCCCGCTCAGCCTGAAACCGGAGTAAGCCTCAACAGCCAGGTAGCAGGGATCAACTAGGAACAACTCGAGACACTGGGAACCGCAAATGGGCGCACTGATCGCAATCTAAGCACAGAGTCGTTTAGCCGCCGGCCTGCCACTGCGTTACCGTGGACAAGCGCGACGTTACCGGGGGATACGACGTGGACGTAAACTCTGTGGAACATCCCCCATCGCTGCAGCCCATGGACATCTGCACACAACCTCAAGGAAGCATAGATAAGTCTTCTCTGAGATCATATGCAGTTGCGCTGCTACTCCGGAGGCTGCTGGTCGCCTCATGTAAGTGTGGCCGGCAACTGCACCTTTCCACCGAAACACAAGAGAATTGGTTCATTGCAGAAGTGGGTGCAGCGGTGGTACTTCCCCGGGCGAAGCATAATAGTTCTACCACCTACCTTGTACAATATAAAGACTTCATTATTTTTAAGATAACCTACCAGATTATTCAAAATATAGGCTTAGTCTTCGACGCGACCGATCCCAGGTTCAAATCCACGGCTCACAACTCTGACAAAGAAATTTGTAATGTGCGAATTTATTGCTGCTCCACGGTGATGGAAAATATCGTGATATTCATTGATTACGATGTTCTCCATCTCCGTGCATGCCTGAGAGAAATTCATAATTTCTCGAAAGCATGACGTCCACCAATCCGCACTTGGCCAGCGTGGTGGACTATGGCCTAAATCCCTCTCAATTGTGTGAGAAGGAAACCTGTGCCCAGGAGTGGGACATAAAAAAAAGGTTGAAAAAAAAATTTTTTTTCCTTAAATCACATCACATCTTCACATCAATCATCATCATCAATCACATTTTTATAAATTCTGCTTTCGAGCAGGTGGTCATTTTCAAATTTGCAAATATTCAACAGTAAGAAAAATGTCAGAACCTGCGTGGAAGGTTGAAAAAACCCGAATTCTGGGGTTGCCTTTGGAAGAGAAAAGGAAACTTACAGTAGGTCAGATTACGTTGAACGAAGTTGACCCTTGGTATAAATACGCCGCTGTCAAAAAAAGTTCATTGGGTGATAAAAAACCAAACCAAGAAGATCTTACAGAGTTTCGCAAGATAAAAATAGATGCCGAGAAGAATAAACAGCTGGCTGAGAAGGTTTCGGTGTGTCAGAGCGATATCACGAAGCTGGAGGTTGATGCAATAGTGAATGCTGCCAACTCTAGACTGAAAGCTGGTGGTGGCGTTGATGGAGCGATTCACAAAGGTGCTGGTCACCACTTACAGGCTGAACTGGATACACTTGGTGGCTGTCCAGTAGGGGAGGCAAGAATTTCGGGCGGTTATAAACTGCCAGCAAAATATGTGATCCACACAGTAGGGCCTCAAAACGGATCAGCCCCAAACCTCCAATCTTGTTACGAAAAAAGCTTTGCTCTTGCTGAACAGTATGGAATCAAGTCCATTGCATTCCCCTGCATCTCCACTGGCATATATGGATTCCCGAACCGCCTTGCCGCTCACATAGCACTCAGTGCTACGAGGAATTTTCTAGAGAAGAACAGTGATATGGAACGAGTCATATTTTGCACCTTCTTACCCGTTGACCTTGAGATTTATGAGACGCTGATGCAACTGTATTTCCCCGTAGATTAAGTGATGTCTCTGCAGGGGCGGATTTACTACAGGCCTAGGACTGTTTATTATAAAAGTGTGGCAAATATGAAACAGTTTAGTGAAAAAGTGTACCTTGCTTCCACAAAATGTTCCCCTCCCGACTGTGTTTGCTATAAATAAGAACGACAAAAAAATCACAAGCCTGCGCCTGAGTAATATTTGTATTTGTTCCTGAACTGCTATGATTGCTATACAGAGAAGTGTGATAATTGGCTGTTTTATTACGAGTGGCGAAATTATTGTTTAAATTTTTGTGATAAGCGAGTTGTAAATTTTTGATACCGAAATAAAATATAATTTATTTATTTATTATTTAAAAAAAAACAACGGGTTGCACTCCGGTAGTGCCGGCAGAAGTGAAAACTTGAACATTAACGTTGTGCATTTTTGATATTTTGGAAGGTTAGGGAATAATTTCGCACGAATTGCTTTTTTATCAGTATTGTTTTTCATCTAGTATTTTCAGTAGGTTTTCATCTAGTATCTTTACAAAGTACTCACTCATTTTCTTCACTATTTCTTCGTCACTTTTTTCATTAATAGATGCACTTTGTTCAATGTCCATATTTTAAATACTTGATATAAATTAATTTTACAGGAATAGACAGTTCAGCCGTCATCAGCTGTAACCCCTCCGACTTACGATTTTTTTTTTACTTACGATTTCGTTTAACATTTTTTACCCATCCTAAAAAAGTGCACAACGCCGCTAAAGAAGTTTTCACTTCAAAAATATTTTCTTTATTTCTTTCAAAGTCGGTTAAAATCTTACCTCAACTCGCTATAATCGATAATACCATTTTTTACGATTTCTTGGTATTCATTGCATTGTGAATCTGGGACACAACGACCAGGCTTGCTTTTATTTGTGGTGCACGATTTAAAGTCAGTCCGGATAACTGAAATAATAGAATAATTAGATTTTTTTTTATAAATAAACCTAACAATAAGGCAGACGGACCGCGTGGTGTTAAGCGATCACCGTCGCCTATGGACACGGGCAACCCTAGGGGAGCCGCCCGAGCATTGCCGGCTTTGAAGGAGAGCTTTTTTTACAGCTTTCTTGAAGAACCCCATGTTATAGTCCACTGGGAATGCCTCAGCTGGAAGGTTGTCCCATAACCTACACGTCCGTGGTTAAAAGGAGCATACAAAGCGGACTGTGGAGGAACGCCACGAGTCCAGATGGTGCCGGTGGAACTTAAAAAAGTGAACCGACTTGTGAGTAATGTGATGGAATCTATCAAGTAACTTTAATCGAGTAATTCTTAAATATAAATTTATAATCCGAATCTCGAGACCGCTCCAACGTTTTTCGTGAAATTGTGCAGGCGGTTTCGGGGGCAATAAATCGATCTAGCTAAGTTTCATTTTTAGAAAATATCATTTTATTTCTGACGACCTGCGTGGCGCAATGGTTACCATGCCGGATTGACAATCGAAGGGTCTCGGGTTCGATTCCCGGCGAAATAGAAATTTGAATGATGAGTTTAAATTTCTGTTCTGTCTGGGTGTTTGTGTTTCTGTCTTTGTGTGTGTCCATGGTACCGGGTATATCTACCCTACTGTGGGGCTATGAGTGTGAAGCGTTATTTATTTATTTATTTTATTTATCTGTGTTTTCAGCGATAATCCACTTAAACATAACTAAACAACATGACTCTTCCTGACATCTAATACCTTTAAACACACACACATGTATATGGAAACGGCTCCAACGATTTTCATGAAATTTAGTGCCCAGGATTTTGTGTGTAGATGACCTTGGGCTGCAGCGACCACTTACCACCACGTGGCCTGCTTGCTTGTCTGCGACTCCATTCAAATAAAAAATTTCGCTTTAAAAACCTCATCCTTTTTGAAGTCAGATAAAAATTGTGTCTTAATAAAAATAAATTTCATATCTGTCATAAAGTCAATAAGATTTATCCCATAATGTCAATAATAAAGCCAATGTCATTAATTACCTGGATCCAGGAAAAAGCCAGCGGCGGCCATGTTGACCAGTGTCATCAAAGCCAATAAAGTAATTGATTTTAGCTCCATCTGTAATCACACAATGATAGTGATCTTGATTAAAAGAACCAAGCTCCCGAATCTTCACGCCCTGTCCAACAACCCTAACTCCACCATCCTTACATCTTGATATTCTTGATCAAAATGTGTGGCTTCGCCGTTTCGCTACCGTCATGAAAGTTACTTTTGTCGTTACTTTTGGGTTATGCTTATAGAATTATAGTGACCTAATTAAAAAAAAACATGATTTTGACTTTATGTCATGAAACCTAAAACCACTATCTTTAATCTCTTTCATTACTCACTATTGACCTAATCCGAAATAGAGTGAATAGTAACAATTGATAATTTTCAATTAAATAGAGACCTTATTTGTAGTTCAGTCTATAATATGACTCATTTTTATCGAATATTCAGAATTTTCAGACCTTTATAACAAACAGTCGTTTGAAAATTCCTATAGCTTTGGTAATTACAAAGATATTAATATAAAATATACAGGTCATTTCATTTCTCATAAGTTTGACGTGCCTGTGTGCGTCTGTCTGTCAAATTTTATTTCGTTTTTTTTTTGTTTGTTTGAAAGAAAAATTTGTCGGGAGTGTTTTTAGCTATGATATGTTTGATGAAAATCGGCCCAAGATGGCCACCGCCACAAAATTGTGGAATATATATTTTTTAACAACTCTCTCAATATGGATATCAAATGAAAGGTCTTGAATAGTAGAATAATGTACACTGTAGGTTCTTAAAGGAAATGAGGTGTATTAACTAACGAAATGAAATCTAAAAACCCAAAAAAATATTCATTTTACCAAAGTTACTAACTCAACTAACTAATCACTGTAAATACCTTCCTAATATTTATTCCTACTTTAAAAAGGACAAAATAAAAGTAAAATTATTTTTTATAAACTCCCTGACCCAAAAAATAAACTCTAAAACTAACAAATAATATTTTAAAACTATTATAATAATTATTATGGTCACATATTATGTAAGTTCAAATATTTTTATTTTCCAAGCGGCGTCGCGTCGGGGTACCGCTAAGTGAGAAAAACAGGTGTAGTCACAGATTGCAACAAAATAATTTACTCAGAAAAATTCGCAAAATCGACACAACCGTCAAAGTCGTCTGCCCTCACGTTTAGCGGTCCCCCGGACTCCCCCGACGCGGCAACGCTTCGAAAATATAAATATTTGAACTTAGATAATAATATATGTGAAGGTAACAATTATAATAGGTTTAAAATATTATTTATTAGTTTTTAGAGTTTCTTTTTTGGGTCGGGGGGTTTTTATTATTTAAAATTTTAATACTTTCATATTAAAGATGCAGAAATAAATAAGTTTTAGACTCTTATAATACAAAAAAACATAAGCGTTCACTTTACTTTATTTAATAGCTAGCTAGCTGCAACCCTTTTTGCGTCCCACTCCTGGGCACGGGTCTCTCCCCCTTATTGGGGAGGCCTGGAGCTTACTCCACCACGCTGCTCCAATGCGGGTTGGTGGAGATGCGGGTTAGTGGCCAACCCGCTTTCGGATGTTTTCAAACCGCCCATAATGCCTCCGACATGGTTTGACGACTGTTATCTATAGACAACAACCGGGACCGCGCGACGGCTTAACGTGCCCTCCGAAGCACGGAAACGCGCATGAAATTTTTTGCCACTAGCGGTCACCCATCTCACACCCGACCGCGCCCGTTTGGCTCAGCTGCATAGATCGCTTGCGTTCTACGCTAGCCGCCAGGCCATGTGCGCTTCTTACTTATTTCATATTTCCCAAAAATTGATGTATCTTAATAAGCCACTATAATTTTAAATTAATAGAAGTTGGCGAATTTAGGTTTAATAATTTTACTCACACCGTTATTTGCTTCACGAAAAATACTACTGTTGAAATTCTTACAATATCATTTAAATTTAACTCAAATTGTTTTACAAGTAACGGATTTGGAGAACGATATACAACACTCTGATATTGCAAATCAACACCCGCAAACAATACAGCACTACGATTTATTGTCTAAATGTTTTAACGCACCTTGCAGTCACTGATTTCACGCAATGTTCACGCAAACAACACAGTCTTCGCAGACTTGCTGCATTTAAATAGTATCGACGACCAGTGATCGATGACGACTCGCGTGCCGTAAGGCCTCTTGTTCACGTCACGGTTGGTCACGGTGGGAAAAAACGTGAGAGCTTGTACATGACACGGCAAAACTACCGCGCGAGACATCGGCCAAATACGCTTCTGTTATCAAAACAACTATGCATAAGTAAAAAGTTAATAATTAAATAACTGTAGTAATAATTAAGTAAATGTGGGCTGTAAATTAATAAATACATCTTTCCAGGAATCATATTTCAGCCGTTTATTTTACTGTCATCGATAGTCTTATCACATATTATGGGCCTTTCCTGAATCAATGTAATTAATAATTCTTGATTTATGCTCATTTAATAACAAAATCGGGAATCAGCGTACGTAAACCGTCATGAAATCGTGCATAAGTCCGGTGCCGTCAACATACTCCCAAAGACCGCTATACAACACTGGTGAAAATCAAGCCTTGCGAGGGGTGGGCACGGCGCACACAGCAGCGGCGATGAAGTATCAGAGTCACTCATCGAAATACCCTGTGGAACATGAGTAGTGATTTTATGTTCATAACTTTCTGCTCTGTTAATCCTATCATTTACATTATCTATATCTTCTTCTTTTAACCCATTTTCATTTCCTTTTTCATTCTTCTTCCATATCTTGTCCACTGCTGAAGCATTCATCTACACTACTCAAATCTAAAACATTCGTAGTTTTAACCGAAATTAATCTTGAAAGGGTTTCCAGCTTGCTTCCCGTCACAATAAAGAGAGCACTTACATGTATTTTTCTTTACCACGTCTGCATATGTCATGCCTTCAGTAATTTTATTCATGGTTTTATTTAAACACGTATTATTACAGTATCCCAACCGTCGAAGATATTTTTCACTCGATACCTTAGCTGTTGCTGCCAGTAACTTTTCACAATTCCTTGTGTGTAATCTGTACACACCTTCTATTAATTCTGCAATGCCCACTAGATTATTCTTTCGATTGTAAATACGGCAACCGTTTTGTTTAAAAACTACTCTGTTGGCATTTTTAATCAACTGCCTCACCGAAATCAAATTGGTTGTCAAATCCGGTATGCATAATACATCTGACACTGTGATGTCATATTCCTCATCATTCACGGCTGTACTGCCCCCTGATTTTGTAACTTTGAAAGAAATTATTTCAATTGCTTTGATTGAAATAATTTCTTTCAGAATTAAAAATCAACCAATCGTGGGCCTATTTTGTAATTCTGACAGAAATTATTTCAATCAAAGTAAATGAAATAATTTCTATCAAAGTTACAAAATCAGCCCTCTGATGTTTACATCAGCCGAATACAACACTGGAACACATATTTGGTCTGCCACAACAACTTCTTTGGTTTCATGCTCATACGATGGATTCGCGATGTATTCTTTCCTCGCTGTCATGTGTCTGCTGGCCCCGCTGTCAATATACCAAATATCATAATTGTATTTACCAGACAGAAAAATAGCACTAAATACAATTGATTGCTTTCTTTCACTCATTTCAGAGTTGGGGCATTGATATTTATAGTGACCGGTTTGTTTACATTTGAAGCAGGTTTTGACAGCTTTTGTCTTCTCAATATTTTGTTTTGGTAGTGACTTTTTTGTCAAAGTATTTGTTACTTATTGCTACAAATGCATTCTTCGAATCAGAAACTGTTCCAACCTCATTACACATGCCCATCAGCTTTGTTTTGATAACGTCCGCACTAATTAATATCAATTCCCGAATGCTCAATTGTCATCAACATTGGGGCAATTTTTTCGGGTAACCCTGCCAACATTAATTAATGCACCAACCCACTCATCCGTTATTTTAAAACCGGTGCCCTGAAGTCGCTGAGCCGTGTCCACAATTTCAGTTACATATGGGGTCATGGAGTCATAATTTTCAAGACGAATGTTGTTGAGCTTTCGCAACAAGCCAATTTTTCGCGTATATCCAGCATCATCAAACATTTTCTTCAACTTGCTCCATAAATCAAACGTAGTTGCTGCATGCTTTATATGCACGTAAAGTGAATGGTCAATAGATAAAACAAGTTTCGCCTTAGCCTTAGCATCTTCATTTGTTTGTGCTATTGTAGGAGAATCCAGCAACTCTTCTGTAAGGGCGCTCGCAATCCCTTCCAAAACCAATACATTTTGAATCACAAAATACCGTTCTTCATAATTTTCGCGACCTCTCAATTTGGGTATGTTGGCGATAAAACTTGACGTCATTTTTTCCGAACACAATTTTACTTTATTTTTCCAAAATTTTATTTTCTGGGCTGGTTATGGGCCCAGACGTAGTGTTTAATTTCTCTATGGGCCCAGAAAATATATTGCTTTTCACAGACTGACATTTATTCATGAAAGAGGTTACGTACTACATCGTAGATGGCCAGTAGCAAATACTTATTTATAGGTTTTGTTACCAATATCTAATAGTAAGCCCTCGCCGGCGAAACTGCATCTATGCGAATTTTCTCAAGATCGAATGGTTTGACACTTTTGACAGCTCGAAACTCGACGACTATGCGCCGTGTTCGCGGTTGCTTATAGAGATTCGACGAGAACGAATGATTCCGTTAGAGAAATGCACGGGTGAATTAGTGTTAGATATTAGGAAGAAACGCGGCTTCGCGGTACTTGGAGTAACAATTGCTGTCGCGCTGCCTCCAACCTTCCCCCGTAAAGTGCGATAGGGACAGATGCATTCAGACCGATTATACCTGCAAACTTTTTAATAATCGAGGTTTCGTATTCACCTGTTTTCTCCTTCAAAATTGAGTTTATTAGAAACATTTTTCACAAATATAAAAAAAAGAATAATTCTATGCCCTTATTTTCTTATTTGGTTGTAAAAACCTTTCAATTTTGTTTTGCAGTTGTTGGATTAGGGCTGTATAAAAATATTGCCATTCTACCAATTTTAATATGTTCTCTGGTTACGCACTCTAAAACAATTTGCATGTGCTCTCCTCACAACATTCATAGCTGAGCGGACTTCGTGACATAAAACATCTAAAAGTTATTTATTATTAAATATCATTACCTCACTTATTATCCTGTTGAAGACGCGTTTACACAACAAAATATATTTTCAATTGAAAATGAGGATGTAGAGAATTAATAATAACAACTCGTATTAAAGTATTGCACTGCAAAAATATTGAAGGTGCCTAGTTTAACAATCTTTTTAAATAAAATTTACGATGATTTAAGAGGCCGTATACGAAATTTTGCCGATTTTGCTGATTTAGCTGATTTTACATATCAGATTTCGCAGTACATACAGTATTTCCATAAGTTTTATTGCACAATATGACTGATCATTTCAATAATTAACTAATAAACGAGCCGCTTTTTCATTTTTATTAACTGCGATTCTTAATACTCCTGAAGACGGTGATGGTTTTGTGAATTTTACTTTAATAGGTATAGAATATTACGTATATAATTTCCGAATCATTTTAAAATTTAAACAGATTGAAAAAAATGCCATGACTGTATTCATGTAAAAATCGCATACATAGTAAATGAGTCACTTTTTGCCAGTCTCATACAAAAAATATTAGTAAAAAAACAATGAACTTAGTCAATTTTTAGAGAAAATGGCCTAGAAATTGCATTTAATTTCGGCAAATTGGAATAATCGTTCATAAAATTTATTTAACATAAAAACAGTTGAGTTCATAATCAATCCGTTTCCTGAAAAAAGTATCTATATAACACTGAAAATTCGGCACTAAAAATCTTTGAAAATAACCTAAATCTCGCATTATAATTCTTGACTCAAGCTAAATAAATAATGTAGTTTAAAAAACTAAAAACACGCTTTTGTGAAAATACGATTTATAAGATACCATTGACACTATGCACCCCACGCTTTTTTTACAGTAAAATACATTTTCTTCTTATTTTTTTATTTTTTAGTTCGTATTTTCACAAAAGCGTGTATTTTAGTTTTTTAAACTACATTAATATTAGTTTTAATTTTTTAATTTGATTCATATTATTGCATTTTGTCATCGGCCCTTGATCCCTGTACAAATTTTCAAGTTAATGAGACACTTAGACGTGTTAAAAATACAAAACTTTATATTTGTTTTATTAAGTAGGTACCTTCGCCTCTCGTATATTTTTTTTATCCTGATGATCCTAGTTAGGACTTTGATATAAAGTTATGAGATTATTGTATTGTCATCGGCCCTTGACCCCAGTGCAAATTTTCAAGATAATCAGACTCCTAGAAGTAAGTGAAAATGAAGTTAAAAGATTCCGTTACATACATACATACAGGTCAAGTTAATAAAAGCGTGTTTAAAAAGTGGCTAATGTATTAATGAAATTATTATTATTAATGAAATGATCAGTTATATTTTACAATGAAACCTATGGAAATTCTGGAATTTATCTGCAAAATGTCATTTGTTAAATCGGGTAAATCAGCGAAATCGGCAACATTTCGTATACGGCCTCTTAAGTTCGGCGCAGCTTAATTTATAAACCCTAATGTAGGTAAAGTCTATCAAAATAAATGTAATAAATAACTACATAAAGTCCAAAATTTTTTATTCTTCCATCCGCTTAATTTTCATAAAAAAGAGTACAACGGTTTTACTAAACGTGTTAGTTTAAAGATAGAGGATAACCTTTAACCGTTTGTTATGTTTTCCCAATCCGATAGTCCTGTACTCACTTTGCTGGGCGGAAATTCTTATCATATTAATATTTTATAAATAAACTTCCTGTGCTCGTCGAGTAAAACACGCCAAACTGAACAGTTTGCCAGGAAAACCACAACTGGATTTGAGGATATTTTTGGAGTATTTTAGCTAAGAGCATCAAAGTTACTGACTCACCCTTCAGGAGAGACGGCATAGCGCCTCGCTTCGATACATAATTTTTGTGCTAAATCTGGTGCGGGGAAAGAACGCAATCATTTTAATTTTGTCACACATTCACAAATATTCTTTCATCGCTACAGACGCATACATTTCTAAATGTCAATTTCAATTAACAACGTCATTTTCTATGCACTATCAACACTGACACCGACACACACTGACACACTAGTAGTATAACTAGAAGGCACATTGTGCATGGACGTTGGGACAAGGGGTTCGCTCGTAAAGGTCACTCCTCTGACGGGTGTCCTACCTGTCATATTTTGATGCTTTAAAATTTTTAGCCATTAGAGCTAATTAAAAGCTTTTATTTAACTTGCAATGTATTTACGAGTATGTTTGTTCGGGTGGAATCTTGCTACTCAATTTTGAAGTTGAGCTAATATTTTGTATACACGTTTAGTTTGGATGACAATGCATGGTAAGCTGTGTGACGTCATTCTAAATCCAATATGGTGGAACATCCAAGATGACGGCATAGTTATTTTTTATGCACTTCTGCAATATGGGTATCAAATAGGGATTGCAAAGGTTTGTTGTCAAGAGGCAGTGCCGAATCTAGGATTTCAGTTTGGGGAGGGAAGTGCAATTTAATTTACGTAGGAGCAGGTGCGGACTGAAATTTTGGAGGAGGTCAAAAAATTTGACAAAGCGGGGAAGAGCAGGGTGTCTGATGCATGACGTGTACTCGGACCGCGCCTGGTTTGGGAGGGGCTTGATTATGGGTTGCAGGAATTAGATAATTTAATCAATTGGATAAAGTCAAGGGTGAACCCCAACATTGGCTTTTTGGGGCTTGAGCCTCCCCTGGATCCGCTAGTGTCGAGCGGTAAAGATCCCGGTCTCCAACACGGAAATACCGAGTTGGAACTGACCTGTGTCGTGGGTACCATGGATGGACACATACAAAGACAGGAACACAAACACCCAGACCGAGAACAGAAATTTAAACTCATCATTCAAATTTCTGTTTCGCCGGGAATCGAACCCTGGACCTATCGATTGGCAGTCCGGCATGGTAACCATTACGCCACGCGGGTCGTCTGTTCTGTGTTTATAATATAAAATTCTGGGATACCAGAATTTTATACAATTATATGGCTGCAACCCTTGTTTGCGTCCCACTGCGGGGCATGGGTCTCTCCCCGTTATTGGGGAGGCCTGGAGCTTACTCCACCACGCTGCTCTAGTGTGGGTTGGTGGAGATGCGGGTTAGTGGCCACAGGCCAACCCGCTGTCGGATGTTTTCAAACCGCCCATAAGGCCTCCGACAAGGTTTAACGACTGTTATCTATCGACAACAACCGGGACCGATGGCTTAACGTGCCCTCCGAAGCAACGGAAACGAGAAATTTTTGCCACTAGCGGTCACCCATCTCACACCCGACCGCGGCCGTTTGGCTTAGCTGCGTAGATCGCTAGCGTTCCACGCTCGCCTCTGGGCCATGCGCGCTCAGTATTGCAAATTGCGAATTGTAAGCGATATTGTATAATATGACTAAAATCATTATTTAGAGGTCACTTTGCAGTTTCGCAATCCTGTCTGTAATTCCCGCGTAGGCATGATAAGAACTAAGGCTATTGTCTCCCTGACAGCCGCTTACTATACAAGTATATTGCATTAACGGTTGGTCTCTATGTTTCCTTGTTGTTTCCAGTTGAACTCAGACTTTATAGACCAGTGTCGATCATGTTGAAAATGGTAATAAGTGAAAAAAATTATAGTAGAATGAAACCTATTGGAAAAGGTAGAGAATATAACAAAAATAAAAGGAAAAATAAATTAGAGGCGATCTGAGGTCGGGAAGGGGGTACCTTAAAGGGTAAAAAACGGTTTATCTCGATTTCCGGCAAAACTACAGGTCCTATGAAAAAAAGTAAAATGGCAAAGATGTAGTTAATAAAAAGATCTACAACTTTTATATTTACACTTTTTTCACATGACCTCAAAATTTAAGTGAAATATTCAAATAACCATGTTTTTGGTTATTTATTTTTATCTTATACAAATAAAATTATTTTTTCACAAAATATGGTAAAAACTTACCTTTTTATGTCCCAGATATACAGTATTTTTTTCGGTTTAAAATATTAATTTTTTTCACCTCATTTTGACTTAATATCGAAAAAGCAGCCTAGTTTTCAAAAAAACAATTAATTTTTTTTGGTCTCAAAAATTATCGACACTGGTATATTATACACACTCACCAGTATTTTTTCGGTCTGCTTTCATTTATTATCATTTTACTACATTCAATAGGTGTGTCGAAGTAATCGAAGCGCGCATGGTCCGGCCGCGAGCGTAGAAAACATCCGACAGCGGATTGGCCACTAACCTGAATCTCCACCAACCCGCATTGGAGCAGCGTGGTGGAGTAAGCTCCAGGCCTCTCCAATAATGGGGAGTTTAGCGACCTTCCGCTACTCATCAAAAGATGGCGCCACGGGTATTCCTGAATCACGCTATCGAAGTTTTCGGAATACCCGACCATATATACAAGCTCCGAATTGAATCAGCTGGAGCGCGCCCGCTCCCCGGGCATGACCACCTCGCCCGGCGGGAGATCTGTCTTTGCCAAAGGGAGTGACCCGTGCCCAGCAGTGGGACACAAAAAGGGTTTCAGCCAATAGTTACGGTATTAATGTGAGTATAAACATTCTTTCATTATCACTGTCGCATATCGTCAGTGGTAAAACCAGCATGTAAATATTATATCGACTTCTAATCACATTTGCCTCCCGGATTGTATTAATATTTACTGTTCATGTAAGTTTAATACATGGTCGTATTTGCAACAAAGTGTAAACAAATATAAGTGAATACAGCAATTTAAACAAAAAAAGGATCCTCATAAATAGAGGTAAGAAATTTAAAAAAAAGGAACGTACTTACCTAAAAATACTGAATTATTATTTGGTATATGACGATAAGAGCAGCGATGGCCGAGTGGTAAAAGCCGCAGTCTTCTACGCGACCGATCCCGAGTTCAAATCCTCGGCGTGCACCTCTGACAAAGAAATTTGTAATGTGCGCATTTATCGCTGCTCGACGGTGATGGAAAATATCGTGATATTTAATTGATTACGATGTTCTTCATCGCCGTGCATGCCTGAGATAAATTCATAATTTCTCGAAAGCATGACGTCCACCAATCCGCACTTGGCCAGCGTGGTGGACTATGGCCTAAATCCCTCTTGTGATTGTGTGTGATGTGAGAAGGAGACCTGTGCCCAGCAGTGGGACATAAAAAAGGTTGAAAAAAAAATATGACTATGGCATTCCATGGAAATTGTCCTGAGTTCGAGTACTTCCAGTTCCAGTCTTTGTGTGTTCATAGAACTCCTTACTCTTACTCCTCCTTCCTTACTCCTCCATGCTGCTTCAATGCAAGAATGAATGAATGAATGAAAGAATGAATGAATTAATTAATTAATTTGCATAAATATGCGTACATATTGTAACTTTGAAGCGCGCATGGCCCGGCGGTTAGCGTAGAACGCAAACGATCTATGCAACTAAGCCAAACGGGCGCGGTCGGGTGTGAGATGGGTGACCGCTAGTGGCAAATAAATTCATGCGCATTTCCGTGCTTCGGAGGGCACGTTAAGCCGTCGGTCCCGGTTGTTGTCGATAGATAACAGTCGTTAAACCTTGTCGGAGGCCTTATGGGTGGTTTGAAAACATCCGACAGCGGGTTGGCCACTAACCCGCATCTCCACCAACCCGCATTGGAGCAGCGTGGTGGAGTAAGCTCCAGGCCACCCCATGATGGGGAGAGACCCGTGCCCAGCAGTGGGACGCAAAAAGGGTTGCGGCCAAATGTTAATCATCACGCGTGAACGGCTGGAACAATTTAGAAGAAAGAAAGAAAGAAACGTTTATTGCAACCAGTTAATTCTGCAACTATACTATACACTTATACTACACAACAAAAAAAACATAATATACTAATACAATAAAAATAAAACATAACATAACATTAGCGATCTTAACCACGACCGCTGATTTTCAGTGCGGCGTTATTTAGTTAATTCTATTTTTATTGTGATTGTTATTATTAGGAGAAAAATATTATAAGGGAATAAATTAATGAAATTGCACGGGAACTTAGTAAATTTAAAAATACTTAACCGCCGTATCTATTTTTTTCATTTAAAATTTGAATTTCATATGCATAGCTAAGACAGGACAACGTCTGTCGGGTCAGCTAGTATAGATATAAAAGTACCTGGACGACCGAGTGTTGCTCGGATAAAAGACAAAGACAAAGACAAAGACAAATGATTTATTTGCACAAATATGGATATTACAAAAGTTGTTTTATACATTTAATAATCCGCCATATTTACCTCAGTAAGGTATGCAAATATTATACTGTGCCCGCGACGTCGTCCGCGTGAATAAAGACTTGTAGAAAAGGGATTGATTAAAGATTATTTATTTGCATTGAATAAGTGTAGATTATTCTTACATATTATAGTGAAATCACTTATAATAAAATGTTCATATGTTCAGAAGACACCTTATTTATTTTTTCTAAATCCTTCAAACCTAAAACAGTAAGGACTGCTTACTGTACTCAGATCTTACTATCCAGTTTACGCATGCTTCGCTTTTCTCGCGCAAGCAGATTCTCTTTACAAATATGTAGCTCGTTTATTATAGTTAAGAGATACGTAGTACTGCTGTGTCCGTGGCTTCATCTATGTTAAAAATAGTATCTTTAGTAAATTGGGTGAATTTATACTGCAAAGAATGTATAGACTCATTCTATATACATAGCTTTAACCTACTGCAGAAAAGAAGGGCCAAAACTACTTGTAGTTTCCCAGAAAGAGTTTCCCAACTACTTGTAGTTGGGAAACAAAATTTCTAAACATACACGTGCTTAGGATTAAACAGTCGGAAAAATTATAAGGCCAATTAATAGACTAAAGATTTAAAACTTGCGGACAGCAGTTTGGTCATAAGTCATAACTCATATAACATTGTGAAAACTAAAGCAGAAGGCAGGGTCTCTAAACAGTGTGCTATCTGTATTTGAAAATAAAGAATCTTTAATATCTCCATCAACCAACGTGTGTGGATGAGCCCGTACGCAATAAAGTAGAGACGCAAAAAAATTATTTAAGTTATCATTGGTCCAATTAACCATGTTCAGCATCATACGTAGGTATACCCAACGACGGGACAACCCGCGTGGCGCAATGTTTACCATGCCGGACTGCAAATCGAAGGGTCCCGGGTTCGAATCCCGGCGAATCAGAAATTTCAATGATGAGTTTAAATTTCTGTTCTCGGTCTGGGTGGTTGAGTTCCTGTCTCTGTGAGTGTTCATGGCACCCACGACACAGGGTATATCTACCCTACTATGAGGCTTTAAGTGTGAAACGTTATTTTTTACACTATGTACTACTTAATTTTATTAGACTTTATGCTTTTATTTGAATCTCCATCTCCATCGATTCACTTTGTAGAAGAAATGAATATTGTTCAATAACGCCATCTACCGTATGGCATGTAAACTTTGTGGTTGATAAATCGAATGTCAAATTAACAAATAGGTAGGTAGATATTGAGATTAACAGTTGGTTCAGTAAAAGTTTAACTATTCGTCACCTAGATGTCTGCAGTAGTCTCGTTTTGTTACGGCTTTTTACATTCTGTATGAAGGTTTAGAGCATTGAGGTAGTAAGATTTGGATTTCGGTTAGTCGGAGCTCGATGATCCGTTAAGATTACTCTTATCGGATCTTAAAACAAAATATTTTTTAGTTAATTTTAATTAATAATATTGTATGCCAGAACATGGTAGACTATTTAAAACTCCAATTATAATTTTAAACATCTTATTTTATGTCTGTAAACAGTCAACAATAAAGTATTTTCATTTCATTTCATTTCGAGGCCTCCTCAATATTAGGAGAGCTCCATGCCTAGCAATGGAACGCTAAAAAGGTTGCAGCCTGATATAATGTAGCGATAACAGTCGTTTCAGCTGCAGCCTGTTCATAATCTTCCACCCCAAATGATCTAAGTATATTTAATATGGTATATAGGTATTAATGATAGTTATGGTTTTGAAAGGGCTGTTAACGAATCTTTTATCCAAATTCCCCAAAGTGTCTTTTAAGTTAATGTCGCGTATTGTTTACATGAACATAACGTTTTTGTTTATGACCCGATTGATATGAAATACACACTAATGTTATGGAAATTAATTCAAAAATATACCAGTAAACACATCATTCAAAGAAGGGAAAAGAATTTGAGAATGAAATATTAAGTTAAGGTTCATTATTGTACGCTTGAGATACCAACTTTAGAATTCATTTTATTTGCTATTGAGGAGTAGTTTTGAAAAAAGCTTAAATATGTTTCTTACTATGTTAATAAAGATTACAAATACAAAATTATAAGTAAAATACTCTGCACAAAAACATTCTGTACATCAAGTCTCGACACTCAATTTTCAAAGAGTTTCAAAGAAAATTGACATTTAAAGGGTGAATTTTGAGAAATGCTGAAACACGTATTTTTTTTATTTTGGTTAAAAAATATTTATACCAAATTTCAAGAAAATCTATTGAAAAAAACCAAGTTTTCCATACAAATTTTCATCCCTCATTTCACACCCATAAAGGGCAATTTTTAAAATTAGCTATAGCCTAAATGTTAGCGAGGGCCAATATATATAAAACGAAAAAAGTTTCATCAAAATCCGTCCAGTAGTTTTTGCGTGAAAAGCTAACAACAGACAGACAGACAGACAGACAGACAGACAGACAGACAAAAATTTCAAAACTTATATTTTTAGCTTCTGTTACTTATAAAAAGACCCCGAGAAGTATTTTTTTAAATTTATATGCAATGTACAGAATTGACCCCGCTTACAGTTTTATTATATGTATAGATAGGTATATTATTAATAAATAAAAGTACTGACTAAAATCTAACTTAGAAATTTTCATTTATTTAAGTATTTAATTAACTAATCATATTGATTTATATTTATCCCATATTTGCGTTTTTTTTAATTGTGTTTAGTAATTATTTATACGGTATTTTATCGGCGTCATCGGCTTTGGGTACCCAATTACCTGGGTTTTTATACACTGAGAGGAAAAAAAAGCCGGCGGAAAAAAAAACCTCCCAGGTTTTTAATCCCGTATTCCCTCACGAAGTTAAAGTTCATCGTTTAGAAATTCAGAAACCGAGTAGTACGCTTTTGTAAATAAGAACGTTTTAAGTGCTCGTTTAAAATCACAATTTGTTTTAGATTTGAGGGATTCAGGTAAATTATTATATATTTTTGGTCCCATGCAAAAGACGCTTTTATGGTATTGTTTTGTTTTTGACGCAATCGAACACAATTTTTTATTATATCTTTTTGATTTTAGGGTTTCATATTTATTTATATCTTTTTTTACCATTAAGGATATTTCATAAATGTATAGAGATGGGAGTGTCATTATTTTTAAATCTTGAAAGTGCGGCTTACAGGAATCTATCTGATTAAGTTGACACATAGAACGAATGCATTTCTTTTGAGCTTTAAAAACCGTTTGGATTCCCGTTGCGTTACCCCAGAATATGAGTCCGTATCTAAAAGTTGCACCCACATATGCATGATATGCACTAAGGACAGCTGTTTACTGCACCGCGCCGAGTTAGGTCGAGCTGCCGAAGTTCCCTTCAACTACGCTATTCAGTACGGCTATCATCATCAATCTCAACATTTTATTGTGTGTGTCGCATTTCGAGTGCATACGCATCATCACGTCGCTAAGAAAATCAACATATGAAGGATATTGGAAGAACGGAGTACGCGCGCGTATCTACCACCAAGACGCGAAAATACGTGAACCAGGTATTTCCCACACCCATTCTTTCATTATCCAACATTCTTTGACGACTATTTTTGATAATTTATATAATGCAAATGAAAAATTATTTAACTGCTTGCAAACATGTTCCATATGGGACTGCCATGTTAATTTATTATCTATGTATAGACCTAAGAATTTAGTTGTGTCCGTTTCAGATACCGTCTTTCCTTTATAGTTTATATTTATAGATTGACCGTGTGATACTCTATTTTTAAAAGTCATTATATTGGTTTTTTCAAGATTAATTTTTAAATTGTTGTTATTAAGCCAGTCTATTAATGATTCTAGTGCATTGTTTATTTCGATTTCATAATTACTTGTGTTATTTTTCGTAAATACAACTGTACAATCATCGGCAAAGAGTATCATCGGCTGTTTGATGACTTTAGGGAAATCATTAATGTAAATAAGAAAAAGTAATGGACCTGAAATGCTTCCCTGAGGCACACCATAAAGTACAGTCCTAGTATGAAAGTGGAATTTCTCTTGTGTGTTTGTTATATTATTGATTTTTGTAATTTCTGTGATTTGTTTTCTGTTAGTTAGGTAAGATTTTATTAATTTTAAAGCATTATCTCTCACTCCATATTTTTCTAATTTGTCAATTAATAGTTTATGGTCCACGAAATCAAATGCTCTTGTCATATCCATGTATAGTCCTACCACTTGTTTTTTATTATCTAAACTAGTCATTACTTTTTGCAAAAAGTTAAATACTGTTATATTAATTGATTTATTTTTCCTAAACCCTACCTGTTCATCTGCAAAAATAGAAAACTTTTCAAAATAGGAATACAAGTTATTGTGAAGTACTCTTTCAAATATTTTAGAAAATATTGGTATTAATGCAATCGGTCTATAGCATCCCATGTCCTGTTTTAAAAAAATAGGCTTTATGGTAGTTACTTTCAACTTGTCTGGATATGTACCTGTTTCAATACTTGAATTTATAATATAAGCCAATAGGAGCTATTATTTTTGACACCTTTTTAATAATACTGGTACATATGCCATCATACTCCGTGCTGTTTGTATTATTTAAATTGTTTATAATTGTCGTTACTTCATCAGTGGATGTGGGTTTCAAAAATAGAGAGTTATAATGATCGTTACTAATTTGGTATTTTACTTTATTAATATTAATGCTACAACTATTCTGAATTTGGTCAATGAAATATTTATTGAATTCTTGGGCAATTATTTGAGGGTCGCTTACTATAGAATCTCCTACTTTAATCTGTTCAATATCTTGTTTAGGAACGTTAATAGTGTTATCATTTATTATTTTCCATGTGGCTTTAGATTTATTATGAGCATTTTTAATGAAATAGTCATATTGAGACTTTTGTGTTAACTTTATGATTGCTTTTAATTTTTTCGAATAAGTTTTAAATCTGTTTTTTGATACCGAGTTTCTAGATACCTATTCTACATTTCCAAAGTAAAGATCTTTTTATTTTTGAACATTTTTTAATACCCTTTGAGACCCATTTAGGCCGTTTCTTAGTCGAAATTTTAACTTTTAATATAGGAAAGAAAAAACAATTATTTTCTTGGTTTAATTTCAAACTAAACACTCATTTCCTTAGTGTTACTTAATAACGCCATCTGAAATAGCTCCCAATAAAAAAAAACACAAAAAATAAACGCAATACGGTTTTGATTGAGGTTTGAACCCGGGCCTCTAGTTCCTTAGCCAGCCCACGTAATCATTCGGCCAAAGAAGCTTTAATTCAATGAAAGAAATTTTAATAGAGCTCTTTCTAATCGACATTGTCATCTTTTTGAACGTCAGAACGTCGTTTGACGGCGTTCTACGCCACAATATTTTTAATACTCGCCAATAGATATCAGGAAGAATCGTATATTTTAGTTTATATTTAAGTTGATTATTGATGAAAATATTTTTTAATTATTTAAAATTTCTAAAAATAAAACCTTTCTGGATGGATTTATCACCCCCGAAACCAGGGTACTAAATTTCATCAAAATCATTGAAGCTGTTTCCGAGATTCAAAAAAAATATTAATATAAAAGAATTGCTCGTTTAAAGGTTTTAATAATGTAGGTTAATTAAAGATAAATTGTTACAGATGGTGACTATATCCCTAATTTTCATTGTCATGATGACGATGGTTGCGGTGAATCCAGCATCAGGAAAATTTGACTTAACGCCAACCATCTTAAGTTTGTATTGTTGTCAATTTTTTTCCTTTTCGTTATCGCAAGTTCTATTATCGGCTACGACGGCGTCTTTTCAATTACATTTGTTTAAATATTATACACCTAGTTTTACTGTATACAAGGCAATAAATCTTTTGTCAAATTTTGTCCACGGGGGGGGGGGGGGGGGGTAGGTAGTAGAAGGTAGGTAGGTTTGTAAGATTAGAGGTTTGTTAATGGTGAACCCGAATGTTTTTGAGGGGGTTTGAGACCCCTAGCCTAGCCTAGGGGGAGGGCTTCTTGAATCCGCTAGCGTCAGCGGTTAAACCTGTCGGAGGCCTTATTGGCTGTTTGATTTTCGGTTAATGCTTTCATTATCGAAGCAGCTTTGAATAGGGGGCTGCTAATGACCACACCCTCCCAATTTTTTGTTTATACAAGTGAATAACACTAAATAAAAAAAAGGAGATGAGCTGAGCAGATAAGCAGAGTTCTATCGCGAAGGCATAGGTATAATATGACTTTCTTTTTAGATGGCAGCATTGTATACATACATAATAAGGGTAATTATTATTGTTTTGATAAAATAAATATTATAAAATATTTAAAAATTTATGGGAGGGATGCACTCCGGTAGTGCCGGCAGAAGTGAAAACTTGAACATTAACGTTGTGCATTTTTGATGTTTTGGAATGGTTAGGGAATAATTTCGCACGAATTGATTTTATTATCAGTATTATTTTTCATCTAGTATTTTCAATAGGTTTTCATCTCGTATTTTTATAAAGTACTCACTCATTTTCTTTCACTATTTCTTCGTCACTTTTTTCATTAATAGATGCATTTTGTTCAATGTCCATATTTTAAATACTTACTTGATATAAACGAATTTTACAAGTATAGACAGTCGAGCCGTCATCAGCTGTCACCCCTCCGTCTTACGAACTTTGCCGCATGTCCTGACGCGAGTTTAACATTTTTTACCCATCCCAAAAAAAGTGCACAACGCCGCTAAAGAAGTTCTCACTTCAAAAAAACAGTTTAAATTTTTCAGTTAGTATAAATCGGTAATTTCATACTTTGAACCTTAATATTTACCTCGTTTTGACTGATTTTAAAATATTTTTATTTTTCAGGTAACAATGGACTGAGATATTGTACCACGAAAAACAACGAAAATGGCTTATGTGTACCTCCTCATACGTGTAACGAAAATCAGGAGATAGTACCACACGGCCGTATTTTCGAAGAAAATCTCAGGTGAATAAGATTAAGGGCCTCTTTAGCCAACTTCAAGTAAAGTGACAAGTACGCTAATTGTCGGTTAAAGTCACCCGTAACTTTAATTTCAATTTTACAATGTTATCACTGATCATATGATAAACTGACCTGTACTCATAGCTTTTACTTGCCAATTAACTTTGAAAATAAAAGAAAAGAAAAAATATTTATTTGCGCAAATATGGGTATTACAGAAGTTGTTTTATATATTTAAAATCCGCCATATTTACCTCAGTAAGGTAAGCAAATATTTTTAAAGAAATAAAAAAATACTATTTTTATATTAAAGAAATCAAAATATACTTAAATCTATCTATATAACTAATTGACTTAAACTTAAATCTAAATAACAAATTTATTTGTTATGTTGACAAACCATGTTATTTATTTATTTATCCCATATTTTGCGTTTTTTTTATTTAGTAGTTATGAATTTATTTAGACGGTGTTTTTCCCACGTCGTCGGCTTTGGGCACCCAATTCACTGGGTTTTTTACGCTGAGAGGAAAAAAAGCCGACGGAAAAAAAACCTCCCAGGTTTTTAGTTCCGTAAACCCTCAGGAACTTAATTGTCATAGTCTAGAAATTCAGAAACCGAATAGTATGCTTTTGTATATAAGAACGTTTTAAGTGCTCGTTTGAAATCACAATTTGTTGTGGATTTGAGGGATTCCGGTAAATTATTATCCCACCAAAACATTCTGTAAAAAACTAGCCAAGTCTCGATGTAGCTGCTTGTTTATCTCTAAAAAGTAATGAAATCTAGAGAAAGTCGTGCCAAGTCTAAAGTTCCTTACTGCGATTTCTTTATTATTATAGTTAACGTTGTGTGACTTGGCCGTTGAACATTCTTTATACGTTAGTGGGTTTACACGTCAATTTTGTTTGCACGTAATGTTATATCTGTTGTAACTACCTACCGTTTTCCAAGTGGCAATTTTCCATCGTCAATGGGTAGCGGTTCTGGCGACAGATTGGTGCAATGGTGTCATGGAGCACCTGGTTTTGTACACTTGTGTATCCTTCAACGGCCAAGTCACACAACATTAACTATAATAATAAAGAAATCGCAGTAAGGAACTTTAGACTTGGCACGACTTTCTCTAGATTTCATTACTTTTTAGAGATAAACAAGCTGCTACATCGAGACTTGGCTAGTTTTTTACAGAATGTTTTGGTGGGATTTCACTTCTTTTTGTAGAAATGTTTCTTATTTGACACAGTTTTTTCTCTTTATTCGAAGTACTGCGTAACTGTAAATTAAACCTATAAAACTAAGAGTACTAAATAAGTAACAATTAAATAAAGCATTCAATTAAAACTTCTTTTAAATCTAATACTTAAGTATCAGTAATACGTCACTAATCATAATATTCCTAACATATTCAAATCTTTGAATTCTTATAATAACAACCTGCTAATTAACCTTAGCAAACCTTACGAAATAAAAAGCGAAATCAGCAAAATGCAAATAATCCCTCCTAATCCATAGCTAACGTTTTCAAGCGCAGTAGAGGAATGTCGATTGATGCCCGAAATAAAGACCTCGATGTTAAATGTTTTCCACATTTATATGTAGAAGGAAAATACGGCCAATTTCATAATCGGCAGCAGAAAGTAACTTCTAGTGAATTTATTAAAGCCCGGCTTATGTCAAAACATCCTCAATTAGACTTAACCAACAGTATCTATTTTTCTTATTGAATGTTGCTAATATGCGCCAATTAGGCTCCGGAATCTTTTATAAAATGAATTGTGCTAATCAGAGAGATAAAATTACGGCAGAACAGTATCTCAAAAAGCTTAACAATGATGAGCTGGAAGGTGATTTGACAGCAATATTTAGCCGACTGAGGAACACTGAACAGTTCTGGAAGAAACCAAGACACGATGTAAATTGTATGACTCAAAATTACGGTCCAGCAACTTGGTTTCTTACCATGAGTCCCTCTGAGTGGATGTGGGAGGATTTGGGAGAGTACATCAGGCAAGTAAATGGCGTTGAAATGGCTAATAAAACAATCAGTGAATTGGTTGCTCTTGACCCCGTATCTACCTCACGTTTTATAGATAACAAGTTTCATGCCATGTTAGACTATATAACTAGTTCAGATGAGCCCTTAGGCAAGATTATTCATTACTTTTGGCGTCGAGAGTACCAGTCTAGGTGTGCTCAGCACTTCCATTTAATGTTATGGGTTCAGGATGCACCTATTCTACATAAGTCATCTATAGACGAGGTAGCGTCATTTATCTTCTATATCTATACATATAATAAATCTGTAACAAGTCCGTTTCTGTACATTGAAGATATTTGAAAAAAACTGTCACTAGGGCTATTTATTAGCGTAATAGAACCCAAAACAATGATTTTTAGAATTATTGTCTGTTTGACTGTTTGTCTGTTTGTCTGTTTATCTGTTCGTTTGTGCGCGCTAATCTCAGGAACGGCTTAACGTAGAAGGACGCGGTTTTCACTGAAGTATTCGTATTTTTTTGGATTAACATTTAGGGTTTGTTTTATTTAAATCGGTTCACAAACAAAAAAGTTACGTCAATTTCAAGAATGATGAAATGGATGAACGCCTGCACGCTATAATAAAGTTAATGCGAGCGGTCACACCACAAGTTTCGATAACTACTAACATATCTTAATATTCTGATAGCAAGTTTTCAATCACTTATGCTAGATTTCATCTCTAAATATTTAAAAAAACCATACATATCACCACATATTCAAAGAAATCCTCAATACAAAATGTACAAAACCTTAACAAAACGAGGCTACTGCTGACATCTATGTTCACATTCAGAACTATTTAGTGATCTGTTGCAAATTCGGTATATCGACAATTTAGTTTACACGCTATACGATAGATGTCGTTGTTATTCATTTATTCATATTTAATTGCTTTTTACAGGTAGATTTACAGGTGGTGTTACATAATCATTATTTTACCCAATAACGCTATTACAAAGTGGATAGGTGGAGATTATTTCAAATAATTAATTACGGGTATATTTACTTAATAAAGTATCTAATAAAAAATTAACAACTTAGAGAGCTTTGGAAGTGGCACTGATATTGTACTCATTGTGGTAGAGCATTATGGAGGCGCGGGGCGGTGGTTATATCCACATATTATTGCTATCGACCTTATTTAATAGACAATAATAATTATCGACTCACGCAGGCGCGGTCCCAGGAGCAGGGGCAGTCGCAGGGGACATGACCCCCCCCCCCCAAAATCCCTCACTCATGCGTAGATGGAAGGCGAATCAAGCCAATTTGAGATACCTCTTCCCCCAAATTTCTTAGTGACCCCCCACCAAAATTTCTTGGCGACCTCCCCCCTCCAAAATTGAAGGCTGCGACCGCGCCTAGACTCGCGTGGCGCAATGGTTACCATGCCGGACTGCCAATCGAAGGGTCTCGAGTTTGATTCCCGGCGAAGCAGAAATTTGAATGATGAGTTTAATTTTCTGTTCTCGGTTTAAGTGTTTGTATTTCTGTCTCTGTGTGTCTCATGGTACCCATTACACAGTGTATATTTACCCTACTCTGGCGCTAACAGTGTGAAACGTAAAAAAAATCAAACTGTTCTACCGACTTTACTATGCTGAGTGATCTTTTCAAAATGATAGCTACGTCACCAAATCATGATTACACCACCAGTCGAAGGTTAAAGTTCCACAGGCCGCTTTGCACGCTCCTTTTGATGTTTGAACGGATGTGAAAGTTATGGGACAACCTTCCAGCTGAGGCATTTCCAGTGGACTTTGACATAGGGTTCTTCAAGAAAGCTGTAAAGAAAGGTCTTCTTGAAAGCCGGCAGTGCTCGGGTGGCTCCGCTGGGGTTGCCCGTTTCCATAGGCGACAGTGATCGCTTAACCACGCGGCCTTTCTGCCTCTTTGTTCGGTTTATTTATAAAAAAAGTGATTTCGAATAAACGATAAGCAATTGCCGAGGGTCTAATAAAAAAATGTTATTGAAATGAGCAGACGTTTTCAGTGGTTAATTTAATAAGAGCTATTACATACATACGCAGTACTGGCACTGGTGTTACACTAATATGCTAAAGCGTCACGGCAGCAGCACGGCATGGTGGTCACGCCCAGAATAATATTAGTAATCGATATATTTATTTCTGATGCTGTGTGAAGGGTTGTTAATAGGACCAATTGACTCTTAATCGCGTAGGGCCTGATCCTTTCACGCTGCTCCAATTCAGGTTGATGACGTCTTCATTGTTAGTGGCCTAACTGCTGTCGCAAGTTTTAAATCGCTCAAAATACCTCCATTAAGTATGAACGACAGTATGTTAACGACAATTGCAACCAACGTGTAAGCAACCAAGAATTTGACTCCCAACTACTAACCACGCCTGACATAGCGTAGACATTTCACCACCTTTCTGCAATATATTTAAGTTACATAATGATAATGAATCTATGCTTTATTTGCAGCACAAATTATTTAATTATAATGATCCTTTCCACAGCAGTACCATCCAAACACTTTAAAAACAGGCTATTATAATACGTTTAATTTGTAAAGAGAAACTGATGATAACGACTGAAAAGTCGATATTATAAGAGGAGTACAGTAAGAATTGTAAGGACTCAGGAAGAATGTATCTACTCAACATAATAATATGAACTTTTGTATCATAAGTACTTTCATAAAAGGTAACAATAATCCAAGGGACAGTGGAGGGCAAGCGGTCACGAACGAAATTGCAACCTCATCAGCAACGACCACTCTGACAAGAGTGAACGACTAAGGAGGAGGAGGAACAAATAATCCAAGTCTAATCAAGCCTTTTCTACAAGTCTTTATCTACGCGGACGACGTCGCGGGCACAGCTAGTTTCTAAATACGTGACATGTGCCATTCCAAAAAAAGATATTTCACCTACTTTACATCAACGGGTCACTTCGTATCAAATGCATAAACGTAACAGTTATTGCACGAGGAGAAAGAAAACGAAAAAAGGATTCGTTTCAGTATGCCGTTTTGGATTTCCTCGAACTGTGACGGATTCTCTTATCATAAGAGACATTTTTCAAACTATAGCGGCAAGAAAAACTCTCAGTTCTAATAATCGTCTCTACAATATTGTCCGCTCAAAGGAGTCAGATATGATTAATGACTACAATCCCGCTTTGCTGTTGGCGTGGAATGGAAATATTGACATTCAATATGTTGGAGAGAAAACAGCCATTTTGAATTATTATGTGACCAAGTATACTACTAAAAGTGAAAAGACCCATGCAACCGACATGTTTAACGATATTATTAACTCTACAAAAAGTCTTAGAAGCCGGTTATATAATATTGGTCTCAGAGTATTATCGAATCGAGAATGCGGAGCTTTAGAAGCCAGCGATACATTATTGGGAATACCACTTTACGGCACGGACCCACAAACAACAATAAGATGGTTGGCTGCAACCCTTTTTGCGTCCCACTGCTGGGCACGGGTCTCTCCCCATTATTGGGGAGGCCTGGAGCTTACTCCACCACGCTGCTCCAATGCGGGTTGGTGGAGATGCGGGTTAGTGGCCAACCCGCTGTCGGATGTTTTCAAACCGCCCATAAGGCCTCCGACTAGGTTTAACGACTGTTATCTATCGACAACAATCGGGACCGACGGCTTAACGTGCCCTCCGAAGCACGGAAACGCGCATGAATTTTTTTGCCACTAGCGGTCACCCAATAAGATGGTTAGACGTAAACATTCATCGTAATCGCACAGTTAAATTGAAATCTGAAATGACTGCACGGGACCCGAATTCCACTGACATATATTACGATTCTTGGATAGACAAAGTTTACCCTGCTAGACCTGACGAATTACAAGAGATGAATCTATTTGACTTTTCGAAAGACTATGATTTAGATAATACACGGCCTGTTTCAAATAAAGTAGAGTATTATGTTTTAGCAAATAAAAAATACGTAAAAAAACGAGATAGACCATACCATACCTAATTAACCATTACCTGTAGGATGTAGAACAAATGCCATAAAAATATTTCTTTTCCTTGTTGTTATTATTTAAACCTTGGAAAATACTAGATGACCTAAAAATGCAACATGAGACATACACAGAAGCATTTAATACTGTAAAGGACGATTTACAAGAAGCGTTACGCTACGGAAATTTACGGACTGAATTACAAAATATTTTACAAACAGCTTTTGAAAAGGTAGAAGAAAAAGTAGCAGAACTAAATGAAGAAAAGTAGATGAAAGATCCGACAATCCTTTAGAGTTTGAAGCTTTGGAAGCGGTAAATGCTATTGGAAGCGGTAAATGCTATAGAAGATTTAAACAACTTTGATTTAGTTGAAGCGGATATTTCTGAAATGAATGAGCAAACAATGATAGATAAACTAAATTCTGACCAATAAAAGGTATTTGATACAGTCACTAGTAAAATTATGAACCAAACAGAAATATTGCGACATTTTGTTAGTGGCACCGGTGTGTTTTGTTAGTGAAACCGCTTTCAGACGAAGTACTTCAAGTTTTAAGGACAGAATCGTGGGATTTATTTTATTTGATTTTCTTATTTGACACAGTTTTTTTCTTTTTAGGAGTAGTTTTTTTATTATTACATATCTTTCTTTTCTTTTTTTCCGGTTCTGATTCTTGTACAGTAGCAACAATTTTTCGTATCACCCAGTCGCGTTCATTATTTATTCTTTTAGATGGTTTAGACGGTTTAATTTCTGAAAGATCGGCGCGGTATTTACGCCTAAGCCGGTTGTATTCGGTGATCGCTGAAGCTTGAGCTTTTATACTCTTGAAGTCAACATTTATGAGGTGCACCCCATGAAGATTGGTTACTCGTGAAAGCGCCACGTAGGCTTGACCACAAGAGAATATGGAGGTACCAATGTCCATGAGGGCATTTTTTAGACTTAGACCTTGGCTCTTGTGAATTGTTAGGGCATACGCCACACATATTGGGAATTGTTCTCTGTACACGTATGCCCGGGGTATGATCTCAAACTTTGACTTAATAGGCAATAATTCGTGAATCAAATTATTAGCGAATTTTACCACCAATTGTTTAGGCTTTGTTTGGTCTTCCGGGTCCCACCTCACTTTTTGCACAACGCCTATCGACCCATTCACTAAGCCTAAACTAACATCAATATTTCTCCTAAGCATTACTTTAGCTCCCTCTTTAATGATTATAGTTTCTTCCAGTCCAGCAGTCATCGACGCATCATCTTCATATTTTTGTAAACACGCCCGGGCTTTCGTTATCATACATTTTGAACAATCCAAGGAATCTTTAGCAACTAACTTAATCTCGGGGTGCAGAATCGCTTTTAACATAGCATTATTTAACTGCATACACATATTTCTAGTCGGTAGTAAACAAACAGTATCTTCTGGTAAGTTCCTCAAACATTGTGCTATTTCCATTAACCTTCCTTCATTGGAATGCGAGAGCAGAGGTATCAATCGGTTAGACAGTATATCTCTGTCTGATTGAGTTGTCACTCCTACTCTGATTCTTTTTAACATTTCTACAAACGTAGAATCATCCAGCTGTCTCATATTCAACGTAAGTTCGTCGTAACTAAAAAGTTCAGTCCATAAGTTTGGAATACTTAAGGAGCCTATAAGTTTATTAATTTCTGAAGGGGTTAGTTTTTCAAATGGCGACTTTTCTCTAACGGGTGGAAGTTGCAAAAGATCCCCAAGCACTAAAATATGGTTTACCATCTTCTACATCAGAAGTATCAAACACTTCGCATAAACGAAGATTTATGTAGGCTAAAGTTACATTAGATATCATAGACACTTCATCTATAATAAATAATTCGACAGTTTTTAAGTCTGTCCTTAAAACTTGGAGTACTTCATCTGAAAGCGGTTTGTATTTAGGAGTTTGTTTATGTTCTACGGGCAGTTGTAGTAATCTGTGAACAGTTAATCCGTTTACGTTAAATGCTGCAATTCCAGTCGGGGCAGTAATAGCAACATTTTTACGCAGGTTGTTTTTAATCCATATTTTTAAGGTTTTTATTAAATAGCTCTTGCCGGTGCCACCGGTGCCACTAACAAAATGTCGCAATATTTCCTTTTGGTTCATAATTTTACTAGTGACTGTATCAAATACCTTTTTTGGTCAGAATTTAGTTTATCTATCATTGTTTGCTCATTCATTTCAGAAATATCCGCTTCAACTAAATCAAAGTTGTTCAATTCTTCCATAGCATTTACCGCTTCCAAAGCTTCAAACTCTAAAGGATTGTCGGGTCCTTCATCTACTATGTTTTCCCTTTCTTCGTTTAGTTCTGCTACTTTTTCTTCTACCTTTTCAAAAGCTGTTTGTAAAATATTTCGTAATTCAGTCCGTAAATTTCCGTAGCGTAACGCTTCTTGTAAATCGTCCTTTACAGCATTAAATGCTTCTGTGTATGTCTCATGTTGCATTTTTAGGTCATCTAGTATTTTCCAAGGTTTAAATAATAACAACAAGGAAAAGAAATATTTTTCTGGCATTTGTTCTACATCATACAGGTAATGGTTAATTAGGTATGGTCTATCTCGTTTTTTTAAGTATTTTTTATTTGCTAAAACATAATACTCTACTTTATTTGAAACAGGCCGTGTATTATCTAAATCATAGTCTTTCGAAAAGTCAAATAGATTCATGTCTTGTAATTCGTCAGGTCGAGCAGGGTAAACTTTGTCTATCCAAGAATCGTAATATATGTCAGTGGAATTCGGGTCCAGTGCAGTCATTTCAGATTTCGATTTAACCCTGCGATTACGATGAATGTTTACGTCTAACCATCTTATTGTTGTTTGTGGGTCCGTGCCGTAAAGTGGTATTCCCAATAATGTATCGCTGGCTTCTAAAGCTCCGCATTCTCGATTCGATAATACTCTGAGACCAATATTATATAACCGGCTTCTAAGACTTTTTGTAGAGTTAATAATATCGTTAAACATGTCGGTTGCATGGGTCTTTTCACTTTTAGTAGTATACTTGGTCACATAATAATTCAAAATGGCTGTTTTCTCTCCAACATATTGAATGTCAATATTTCCATTTCCACGCCAACAGCAAAGCGGGATTGTAGTCATTAATCATATCTGACTCCTTTGAGCGGACAATATTGTAGAGACGATTATTAGAACTGAGAGTTTTTCTTGCCGCTATAGTTTGAAAAATGTCTCTTATGATAAGAGAATCCGTCACAGTTCGAGGAAATCCAAAACGGCATACTGAAACGAATCCTTTTTTCGTTTTCTTTCTCCTCGTGCAATAACTGTTATGTTTATGCATTTGATACGAAGTGACCCGTTGATGTAAAGTAGGTGAAATATCTTTTTTTGGAATGGCACATGTCACGTATTTAGAAATAAATGACGCTACCTCGTCTATAGATGAATTATGTAGAATAGGTGCATCCTGAACCCATAACATTAAATGGAAGTGCTGAGCACCCCTAGACTGGTATTCTCGACGCCAAAAGTAATGAATAATCTTGCCTAAGGGCTCATCTGAACTAGTTATAAAGTCTAACATGGCATGAAACTTGTTATCTATAAAACGTGAGGTAGATACGGGGTCAAGAGCAACCAATTCACTGATTGTTTTATTAGCCATTTCAACGCCATTTACTTGCCTGATGTACTCTCCCAAATCCTCCCACATCCACTCAGAGGGACTCATGGTAAGAAACCAAGTTGCTGGACCGTAATTTTGAGTCATACAATTTACATCGTTTCTTGGTTTCTTCCAGAACTGTTCAGTGTTTCTCAGTCGGCCAAATATTGCGGTCAAATCACCTTCCAGCTCATCATTGTTAAGCTTTTTGAGATACTGTTCTGCCGTAATTTTATCTCTCTGATTAGCACAATTCATTTTATAAAAGATTCCGGAGCTTAATTGGCGCATATTAGCATCATTCAATAAGAAAAATAGATACTGTTGGTTAAGTCTAAATTGAGGATGTTTTGACATAAGCCGGGCTTTAATAAATTCACTAGAAGTTACTTTCTGCTGCCGATTATGAAATTGGCCGTATTTTCCTTCTACATATAAATGTGGAAAACATTTAACATCGAGGTCTTTATCTCGGGCATCAATCGGTGCTGTGTTTACTTTGAGCATTTGGTAGAGTTCTGAAGCTGGTGCATTTTGTCTCCGTTCGTTCAAAGGATATATGGTGTAATGCTCATAATCAGTTTCCTTTTCTCTTGTGATTTGGGTCAACAGTGCTGCTGTTCCATCTTCTAAAATAAGTTCTTTAGCATTATCTGGTATATTTGTAGCATTATGTTGAATATTTTTATGAAAGTTTATGAGCTGGTTAGTTAAACCTGGTAATTTGATATGAGCATAATGTTCGTTTACATTTTTTAAGTATTGTAATGCTTTGTACACTTTATTAACGTCAACAATGTCTTGCCATATAATATTTGCTTTGTTTGGCGTACTTCGGACTATAATATAAAGTTCTGGGTTTTCAATGATTGCGTCTTCAAGTTTTGGGAGTTTTTTTAGGGTTTCTTCCATCGGAAGCGGTAAATGAAAAGTCCTGCCCTTTACTTTTTTAACCATCTGACGATTGGGTAGACGTTTATTAGCCACATGATTCATTGTGACAACCACCTGAAACGCTTTAGCGCGTTGGATTAAAATGTTTTCATAGTCGTTCAGCTGAGCTATTTCTGGTGGAACAGTGCTTACGTGCATATCGTTGAGGATACAGACAGCAGGCATTTGGTTAGCACGAATCTTAGCAAGGCATGTGTGGCATATGTACGGACTGTGAGTTATTAGGCTAGAATTATAGTAGTTCAGGAGCTGATTCCAAACGTCTGTTGATATGGGCTTTCTTAATCGTTGTATGGAACTAATATCCCTAGAATAACAAAGTTTATTGCACGACATACAATCCAGTTTCGGTGTGTCTACACTTTTTTTGGAAAATAATTTAAAAGCAACCTTATTACTTTTTATTATTTCATCTTCCACGATTTCACTATCAAGTGTACGCTCTACAACGGCACTTCCTACCGTCGGTTTCTTTCCTAGCTCCATAAGCTTATCCACATTACTACAACGGCACTTCCTACCGTCGGTTTCTTTCCTAGCTCCATAAGCTTATCCACATTACCACTCGCCAAAGAATCGTCAATATCAAGCAATAACTTACAGTCGCTGTGTATTTGATAAATCTCTCTGATCATAGTCCGAAGATGTGGGAAATGCGACTTAACGTTATGAATAAAGTTTATATTTTCTTGCAGTTTTCCTGTTTCTACAGACATCGAGTAAATTTGCGCAGTAGTTTGGAGGCTCAATACTTCGAAAATATTTTTCAATTTTAGTAAGATTCCGTCATTTAATACGCACAATGAATCCGAACAAGACCATGTCAGACTTTTGGACATTTCCTTAACATTTGTAAAGATTTTTGCTTTGCCAGTATCATCAATCTCAATAGGTTTTTTTTTATCTTCATAAACCTTATAAGCTTGTTCAGAATAAAATGGCTCCTGATTACTGCGATGTTCTGATTTACCAAGAAAGGCTTCAAATTTGTCTTTAATATCTGTGCTATCAGGACATATTTTTAACTTCTCTAATGCCGCTATTATTTTTTCTTTTAATTTATTTGCAGTCTTGTTCAAATCCTCTAAAGTTCTTTGCCTATTATGAAGAGTCCACTTAACTATTTTTTCTGATTCTAATCTATCTTTAAGTTTAGTTGTAAGAACTCTAGTGATTGTTTCTGTGTTTCCCTTAAGCTTTAGTTTGTCAGTAGATCTCTTTCGCGCTAAGTTTTGTCTGTTTACTTCCGGATGTGAAGCACGATAATGAGATACTGCGGCCTGATTGATTTCCGGATGTAAAGCACGGTAGCGAGATACAGCAGCCTGATTGACTTCCGGGTATGAAGCATTGTAGCGAGATACAGCAGCCTGATTTACTTCAGGATGTAAAGAATTATAAAGTTCTACGGTTTTTCGACGTTTTTCAGGGTCTTTTTGTTGGTAACGAGCCGTAGCATCTCGAAGTTGTTCAGATCGTGACAGTTCGGATACCTTAGGTCTTCCTTTTTTAGTTTTAGTCGGTCTACCGCCTTTTCCCTTATGATTCATGTTCAATTCACTTTGCGTAGAGTTTAAGTCATACAATGCAGCCTGATTTACTTCAGGATGTAAAGAATTATAAAATTCTACGGTTTTTCGACGTTTTTCAGGGTCTTTTTGTTGGTAACGAGCCGTAGCATCTCGAAGTTGTTCAGATCGTGACAGTTCGGATACCTTAGGTCTTCCTTTTTTAGTTTTAGTCGGTCTACCGCCTTTTCCCTTATGATTCATGTTCAATTCACTTTGCGTAGAGTTTAAGTCATACAATGCAGCCTGATTTACTTCAGGATGTAAAGAATTATAAAATTCTACGGTTTTTCGACGTTTTTCAGGGTCTTTTTGTTGGTAACGAGCCGTAGCATCTCGAAGTTGTTCAGATCGTGACAGTTCAGATACCTTAGGTCTTCCTTTTTTAGTTTTAGTTGGTCTACCGCCTTTTCCCTTATGCTTTATGTTCAATTCACTTTGCGTAGAGTTTAAGTCATACAATGTACATATAGCAGTATCTGATGTTACAGAATTTAATGTTATGGGATCAAAGGGGGAAGAAGATGGAGAGGCATCTCGTATAGGATTGAGTACATCGTAGTGGCCGCTTAAGTAACTACCGGTAAAACGTAAACACTTTTTTTCGCCAGCATCGCCAAAGGAACCTCTTAGTATACCGTTCTCATACACTTCAAAAGTGAAGGGATAGATTTTTCCAGCAGCCATAAGCTCAGAAGCTGAGCCGTAAGTAGTGGGTTTCATCATATCGCTCGTGTAGGATTCCGCGCTCGTGTATACGTCACCATCAGCATCACACGTGTACACTTGCATTTCGTCCCAATGTTCAGCAACGTATGCAACTATAGCAGATCTGATACTGCAAGTTGAGTCAGTTCTACCATACACCATGAAAGATATTGAATGGAAGAGACAAGACCCGTCTTTGGGCATACCAACTACTTGGTAGCCACTAAGTTCATCGTTGTCTTTTAATATTATCGACATTTTTTACGATATTATCTTGCGAAATCAAACACAATTAAACTCGACGACCTTTAGTATATGGACAACAAATCAGAAATACCGATAGTATTTAGACTAAAACAATAATAACCTATCTAATACCTTTAAGATTTGCTTTGTCTTAATATAAAAAAAACTCAAAGAAAATAATTATTTGCGATTAATTTAAAATGCGAAATCGAACACAAATAAACTCAAAGACCTTTCGTATATGGACAATAAATAAATCAGAAATACCGATAGTATTTAGAACTAAAAATCTAAAACAATAATAACCTATCTATACCTTTAAGACTTGCTTTGTCTTGATAAAAAAAAACTCAAAGAAAATAACTCAAAGACCTTTAGGATATGGACAATAAATTAGAAATACTAAAAATCTGAAACAATAATAACCTATCTATACCTTTAAGACTTGCTTTGTCTTGATAAAAAAAAAACTCAAAGAAAATAACTCAAAGACCTTTAGGATATGGACAATAAATTAGAAATACTAAAAATCTGAAACAATAATAACCTATCTATACCTTTAAGACTTGCTTTGTCTTAATAAATAAAAACTCGAAGAAAATAACTCAAAGACCTTTAGGATATGGACAATAAATCAGAAATACCGATAGTATTTAGAACTAAAAATCTAAAACAATAATAACCTATCTATACCTTTAAGACTTGCTTTGTCTCGAGGAAGGTCGAGGAGGGGAGGGGGCTGAGGTTCGAAAAAACTTCGGTCGGATGACGGATCACTTATTTTCGGAGTTGAGTAATGGACGTAACTTCGAAGCTCGGGCCCGAATTAATTGCGATAGATTAAAAATTTTGTTTGTTTGTTTCTAATTGACGCGCTGCAGTTGGCCCCGTCGGCCTTTACTGCTTCACCGGGCTTTTGTGGCGAGCCTGAGTGGCTCAACCGGAATTAAAAGGGTGTGGGAGGGGTAGGAGCGATCCCGGGTCCCGGCGGGAAAGCCGCAGCCCGTTCACTTTGCTCCGCCCCGTGAAGAAGGGGGCTATGGGTTGAGCGACCCATCAGAGGGCGCCTCCTGTGAGACACGGACCTCGGCTCTGATCGACTCGGTGTGTTCATCCAGGGGTTTACGGAGGATTGGAAGAGACGGCCGGGCACGCGGGGCCACCGCGCGACCGTGCCTCTGAGCGCGGTACGTCGCCCCCGCCGGCGGGGACGGTGCGTGTAAACCGTAGTGTTTTTGACTTTGTGTGTAGTGTTAGAGGACGTAGATGGTTCGTCCTGTGGGGGAGCATTCGCCAGCGTGATTTCGTCGTCGGAATCGAGTAGTATCTCATACACTGGGTCTTATATACAATTTACCCAGAATCTTAACAGCATGATTCAGAGTGTACATTACTAACGCCATCTAGTCCGTTTTTGCAGAACTATTACAACTTAATGTTGACCATTTGACGGCTTTCTACGCCACAATAACAATATTATTATTAATATTTTCCAATAGATGTCAGTAAGAGTAAGGAAAATATTATTTTAATTATAATTATTATATTAATTATTATATATATTATGTCGATTAATATCGACATTGTTATTTGTTTGAAGGGTGGATTGTCAAATGTTGACCATTTGACGGCTTTCTACGCCACAATATTATTATTTTCCAATAGATGTCAGTAAGAGTACGGAAAATATTAAAATAATAATGTTGTGGCGTAGAAAGCCGTCAAATGGTCAACATTTGACAATCCACCTTTCAAACAAATAACAATGTCGATAATTATGAAAGACCTCTATAAAAATTTCGTCAATGGAGTTAAAGCTTTCTTGGTCGAATGGATACGAACGAAAGCCGATTACGGAGCTAGAGAACCGGGTTCAAATCTCAAATAGGCAAGTTGCGTTTTTATTTTTTGTGACAATTTTTTTTTAATTGGGAGCTAGGTATTTCAAAAGGATTTGTAAAGAGACCCGGGTTCAAATCTCAAGTAGGCAAGTTGCGTTTTTATTTTTTGTGATAATTTTTTTTAATTGGGAGCTAGGTATTTCAAAAGGATTTGTAAAGTAACCATGGGCGTACCCAGGTTCTTGGCCAGGGGGGGGCAAAGTCTAAGCCAGGGGGGGCAAAGTCTTGGCAAGAGGGGGCAAAAATTTGGTCGGGGGGGGGGGGGATTTTTAGGTTCTTGGTCAGGGGGGGGGGCAAATTTTTTCAAGCTGGGTACCGCGCGTATATTTGCCTTTCACGTTATAGACCAATATACCGTTATAGTTTTTAATGGAAAATTCTCACGTCAAATTATCTGCTTTTTTAACACGCTTTTATTAGCTTGACCTGTATGTATACAATGTATGTAACGGAATCTTTTAACTTCATTTTTACTTACTTCTAGGAGTCTGATTAACTTAAAAATTTGCACAGGGTTCAAGGGCCGATGAAAATACAATAATCTCATAACTTTATGTAAAAGCCCTACGATCATCAAAATAAAAAATATATACCTACGAGGGGCGGCTGATAAGTTCGCGGCCTAAGGTACTTAATGAAACAAATATAAAGTTTTATATTTTCAACACGCTTATATTAGCTTGACCTGTATGTATGTATGTAACGGAATCTTTTAACTTCATTTTCACCTACTTCTAAACATCTGATTAACTTGAAAATTTGCACAGGGGTCAAGGGCCGATGACAATGCAATAATATGAAAAAATAATCCAACTAAAAATTAAATATAAATAATGTACTTAAAAATACTAAAAAAAACGCTTTTGTGAAAATACCAACTAAAAAGTAAAAAATAAGAAGAAAATGTATTTTACTGTAAAAAAAACGTGGGGAGCATGGTGCCAATAGCATCTTAAAAACCACCCCACGTTTTTTTTACAGTAAAATACATTTTCTTCGTATTTTTAATTTTTTAGTTCGTATTTTCAAAAAGCGTGTTTTTTAGTTTTTTAAAGTACATTATTTATTTTTAATTTTTTAATAATAATATACAATACTACAGTAAATGTTCTCAGAAAATACAAATAATGAAGACTCGAATCTGATTTTTTTTAAACATTATGTACAATTTTGGGCAATTTACTAAAATTTATATTTAAATTACTCGAAAAACATAAGATTTTATGTTATAATGTATACTAATGTGTTTCGTATTTTTTTTCCTTTCATTTTTGTTATATTCTCTACCTTTTACAATGGGTTTCATCTTACTATATTTTTTTTCACTTTTTACTATTTTCAAAATACCGACCCTGGTCTATTACACGAAGACACGCATACAAAATATTAAATATATAAAGGAAACAGCAGGAGGTAGCATATTATCTAGCGTACTCTTTATAGGTTTCTTTTTCCGTTTAGGAGATCTTTTGGGATTTTTGAATGCCCGAATCTGGACCTTGATCCAGGGGGGGGCAGCTATGCCCGAATCTGGACCTTGATCCAGGGGGGGGCAGCTGCCCCCCCCTGCCCCCCCCTGGGTACGCCCATGAAAGTAACACTAAGTCAATGAATGTTTTCCTTAAAAATAAACTAAGTAAATAAATTGTTTTAGCCCGAGCTTCTGATTCATTAAAAAAGTGGAACAAAATTGTGAATTTATTTTATGTATCGATTTTTTTACTTTATTTATAATTTTACATATGAGCTGCGGCCCACTGTACAATCGTAGAATAGTCGAAGCTGTACATTCGTATTTTTTGCAATTTTTAAGTACTGTAGGTACTAAGTACTTATAATAAATATCAGCAAAGGTGACGAATTATTACTAAATTTTTCAAATTTATCTTTGTCTATCTGTGTGTATATCTGTTTGCCTGTGCGCGCATCACGCAAAAGCTACTAAACCGATTTATTGAAATTTGGTGTGCAGCTTCATAATTAGCCGGGTCAACATTTAGGATTTTATTTATACCGGGAAAGTGTAAAGATAATAAAACAACTGCCACAAATCTGAAATCCACATGGACGAAATCGCGGGCAGAAGTCAAGTCTCCGCGTTGCTGATATATTATACGTATTTGTCTCAGGTATTTGTTCAAAACTTTCGGTTCAAAACTTTGTTACTAAATGACATTGTTTGTTGCAAGACAGTTATTTGAGCTTCTTCGTTGTATCAGAGCTTCTTCGTTGTTCCGCTAGGTGACGCTGGCTCTCAATTTAGAAATCAACTTATTTTTACTTAAAGTCACCGATAGATGGCGAATCCCCGCAAGGGGAGCATGACCCCGCCGTAGGGTAGAGGCGTGGCTTGTGATTAGGTATTTCGCATTCATGCATGCCCTAAACCTTAGCAAACCTCACGAAATAATAAGCGAAATCAACAAAATGCAAATAATCCCTCCTGTAACGCGGCCGCAAGCGCGTTTTAAAATACAGTCAGCGCCATCTAGCGACGTATCACCGCCACTCTTAGTCCAATGCATTATATTTTAACCAAATGAGTGAAAAGCTTAGTGAAGTGTAATTTGTTTATTTAATTTACCTATGTAATGTTCGAGTAGAATAAAGTTAATCGTTCGACTGTTTCTTCTTGTATACTTGTAAGTATAAGTATAAAAGCCAATCTTGTCTTATCCAGAGTTTTCCTTTAATTTTATTTATATGCGTATTAAAAGCAGAAGGGGAGGCATTCGCCCAGCATTGGGTTGGGACGCAATAGGCTAGATTAAATTAGATCTTAATAAAAAAAACTCAAAGAAAATAATACTGAACCTACTCAATCTTTACAAACTATAAACATACCGTTAACTCTTTATCTTTATTATTAGACAAGTGTTAATATAATTAATATTAATAATTACATAATAAAATCAATGAACTTTCTACCAAAGGAATTACCTACTGTCCTGCCTCCTGGAGGACTCGAGGAGAGGGGGTTGAGGTTCGAAAAAACTTCGGTTCACTAATTATTCTCGGAGTCGAAGAAAGGATGTGACTTCGAGCCCCATTTATTTGCGATTGCTTTAAAAATTTTCATACACTGGGTCTTATATACAAGTTTGACAATTCACCTTTCAAACAAATTGTTATTTGTTTGAAAGGTGAAATTGTGTCGATAATTATGAAAGACCTCTATAAAAATTTCGTCAATGAAATTAAAGCTTTCTTGGTCGAATGGTTGCGAAAGCCTAATACGGAGCTAGAGACCTGGGTTCAAATCTCAAGTAGGCAAGTTGCGATTTTATTTTTTGTGACAATTTTTTTTATTGGGAGCTAGGTATTTCAAAAGGATTTGTAAAATAACACTAAGTCAATGAATGTTTTGCTTAAATATAAACCAAGTAAATAAATTGTTTTATTCCGAGCAAAGCTCGGGCGTCCAGGTACTATCTAACTAAAACTGACAATCACCCTTCAAACAAATGACAATGTCGATAATTATGAAAGACCTCTATAAAAATTTCGTCAATGAAATTAAGGCTTTCTTGGTCGAATGGTTACGAAAACCGACTACGGAGCTAGAGACGCGGGTTCAAATCTCAAGTAGGCAAGTTGTAATTTTATTTTTTGTGACATTTTTTTTAATAGGGAGCAAAAGGATTTGTAAAGTAACACTAAGTCAATGAATGTTTTGCTTAAAAATAAACCAAGTAAATAAATTGTTTTATTCCGAGCAACGCTGGACGCCCCCAGGTACTATCTAACTAAATAAACAAAATTTTGCTTTCGCTTAACTTCGGAACTAAATGACCTACAGACTTGAAATTTTGGATTTTAAGTATGTATTTATAGCTTAATAGATGATAAAAATTTCAGCGCTCTGGTCTTATCCAGAGGTTCTCAAATAGGGGCCTGAAAATGCGGCGAAATGGTTCCAGTAAAGGATGGACTAAGAGTACTAAATAATCCTAGTTATCCTAGTTTTTATAGTTTTCCCTTTATGTAGCCATTAAACTCTAACTCTGTACCAAATTTCAGCTCTCTAAGTTTATGGGAAGTACTAGTTCTATTTTGATTTTATGAGTGAGGTGAGTGTCGTAAATGCGACGAAAAATGCGAAACTTTGCTTTCTCTTAACTTCGGTACTAAATGACTTACAGACTTGAAATTTTGGATTTTAAGTATGTATTTATAGCTTACTAGATGATGAAAATTTCAGCGCTCTGGTCTTATCCAGAGGTTCTCAAATAGGGGCCTGAAAATGCGGCGAAATGGTTCCAGTAAAGGATGGACTAAGAGTACTAAATAATCCTAGGTATCCTAGTTTTTATAGTTTTCCCTTTATGTGGCCATTAAACCCTAACTCTGTACCAAATTTCAGCTCTCTGAGTTTATGGGAAGTACTAGTTCTATTTTGATTTTATGAGTGAGGTGAGTGTCGTAAATGCGAACGAAAATGCGAAACTTTGCTTTCGCTTAACAGCGGAACTAAATGACCTACAGACTTGAAATTTTGGATTTTAAGTATGTGATTATAGCTTACTGGATGATGAAAATTTCAGCGCTCTGGTCTTATCCAGAGGTTCTCAAATAGGGGCCTGAAAATGCGGCAAAATGGTTCCAGTAAAGGATGGACTAAGAGTACTAAATAATCCTAGTTATCCTAGTTTTTATAGTTTTCCCTTTATGTGGCCATTAAACCCTAACTCTGTACCAAATTTCAGCTCTCTGAGTTTATGGGAAGTACTAGTTCTATTTTGATGATCCATGAGTGAGTGAGTGTCGTAAATGCGAAACTTTGCTTTCGCTTAGCTTCGGAACTAAATAACCTACAGACTTGAAATTTTGTATTTTAAGTATGTGATTATAGCTTACTAGATGATGAAAATTTCAGCGCTCTGGTCTTATCCAGAGGTTCTCAAATAGGGGCCTGAAAATGCGGCGAAATGGTTCCAGTAAAGGATGGTACGGCAGTGTTTGCTTTGCGCTCGACTTGTCGGGGGCACTCCGTGCCCCCAGATTGGATTTGAGGGATTCCGGTAAATTATTATATATTTTTGGTCCCATGCAGAAGACGCTTTTATGGTATTGTTTAGTTTTTGACGCAAATGAACTCAATTTTGTATTATGTCTTTTTGATTTAAGGGTTTCATATTTATTTATATCTTTTTTAACCATTAAAGATATTTCGTATATGTGTCGCAGTCGGATCGTATAATCCGCCGTATTACATTCCGGCTAGCTATTTCCTAAAACAGGGCTGTATTGTAATGCGGCGCACTCTCGTTCAGCCGGATTGCAATTCAGCTAAATTAGCGAACGTTGTATTGTATGAGCTCTTCGCGTTCGTCAAAGCGGCGTAATATCGTGCCGCCCAATTGCCTATATGTTACAGCCAAAGTAATAAATCCGGATATTATATAGGTATCATCTAGCCATTATTTACAATATCTACTCAATTTAGATAAAGTGATAATTGACAATGAATTAATCACTTTCCAAGGCTTGGATAAAGTAATAAAACAAGTGGCTCTGTGACATCTCCGGCGCTGCGGGAAGACCACTCCCTCCGCCCCAGCGTAAGAAAGCGCGGCACCTGCGCTCGCCTTCGCAGCTACGGCTTTTTGGTCGCCTTCGGCGACCAGCCTCAGCCGCTCCGGCTCTCTTGATGCCTGCGCTTACCTACGGCGGGCGGGGAGTGGTCTCCCTCCGCGCCTCCGGCTTTTTATATACACTCTAGGGGTAGTACAGACAAGACCACGTGGATAGTGGGGTGCTCTGATTCGGTTTGGGTATTTTTCGAATATAAATAATTATAGTGAAAATGTGTTTCAGGGTGCCTACGAGGCTTCATAACAATGAGGCTAAACGTGAGCCGCCATATTGTAGAACGTATCGCAATAACAATCCGGCTAATCGTGGACCCGCCACAATACAGAACGGCCCTGTTTTAGGAACCGGCTAGCTGTAATGTTATACGGCGGATTATACGATCCGACTGCGACATATGTATAGCGATGGAAGCGTCATTATTTTTAAATCTTGAAAGTGCGGTTTACAAGAATCTATTTACTTTAATTTTTAACTTTACTTCGGACGTAACTAATCAACACTTGGAGATGGTGAACGAGGCCCTAAGTATAAGATTATCTATACTAATATTATAAAGAGGAAAGATTTGTATTTTTGTATGTTTGTAATTTATAAACTCAAAAACTACCGTTTCGATTTCAAAAATTTATTTCACCATTAGAAAGCTACGTTCACCCTGAGTAACATAGGCTACTTTTTACCGTGGGAAAATGCTTCATTCCTACGTGAAAACGGGTAATAGGGTCAACGCGGTTGAAGCAACTGGCTAAACGCCTATGATTTTAATAGGTATAGCAATGAAGCCTGGAATAGCACATAAGATAAGAGTACTGTATTCACTACCTTTAACAACTGTTAATAAACTTATCTTGCAAATAAATGAAATTGAATTGAATTGAATTGAATATTTCAAGCATCTACCTGTTGCCGTTATCGTTAAAAACGAGCAAAAAAGCACATTTGTTGTATGGGAGGCCTTCTTAAATATTTATTTTAATCTGTTTTTTAGTATTTGTTGTCATAGCGGCAGCAGAAATACAAAATTTCAACTGTCTACCTATCACAGTTCATGAGATACATCTTGGTGACAGACGGACAGACTGACAGACACACGGACAACGGAGTCTTAGTAATAAGATCTCATTTTACCCTTTGGGTACGCGGTACGGAGCCCTGAAAACCATGTATTTTCGATGTGAAACTTGTAACGGGACTTGATTCACCGATTTTCGGCGTGGCAACTTTTCATGAAAAATTTATATATTAAATTTACGCTAAGCGCCGTCTATATTGACTCATTTAAAACAATAAAAAGTAGACCTACCAAGTCTTTATAGCGCCATCTAGCTTGTGTTGTTACAAATAACATGCGTACAAGTAATAGAAGTATGTATATACTGATTTATTACCACTTTTGCTTGAGTATCGTCCCAATGCATTGGTATCTCTTCATTATTAGAGAGACCTGAAGCTTACCTACTTCACTATGCTGCTTCAGTGCGGGTTGGTGGAGAAAGGTGGTGCTGGTGTACGTAATTGCAATTTTGTACACATTCATAAACTATAACACTAAATTATTTTCTTTTGAACATGTTCCAGGTCCTTGTCTGAATGCATACCTAATAAAGAGTGGTGCTGTGTTTTGCCACCAGAAAAAACTGCACCTAGATCTACAGAAAAACCTACGGAAAAACCAACAGAGAAACCTACAGATAGACCTACAGGAAGACCTACAGAAAGACCTACAGATAGACCTACAGGAAGACCTTTAGAAAAACCTACGGAAAGACCTACAGATAGACCTACAGGAAGACCTACAGAAAGACCTACAGGAAGACCTACAGAAAGACCTACAGGAAGACCTACAGAAAGACCTACGGAAAGACCTACAGATAGACTTACAGGAATACCTATAGAAAGACCTACGGAAAGACCTATAGATAGACCTACAGGAAAACCTACAGATAGACCTACTGGAAAACCTACGGAAAGACCTACAGAAAAACCTACGAAAAGACCAGATAGTAAGTTGTGTAATTGAATTGCTTATTTTCTGATATTTTTAAAGCAGGTAATGTTCAGATAACTCCTCTTGAGTACGGGCAACGTCTATAGAGGACGGTGATCGCTTATTCCCTCGCATTTCTGCATTTTTGCACGGTTTATAATATGTTTGCAAGCCTTTTTGTGTCACAAGGCAAGGTTCTCTCCCCATTATTAGGCCTGGAGCCTTCTATACCACAATGCTGTATACGGGTTAATGAAGAAGACCTACAAGGTTTACGACTGCTATATATCGATAACAATCGGGACCGACAGCTTAACGTGCCCTCTAAATTTTTGCCACTAGCGATCACTTCAGGACCCAACCGCGCCCGTTCGGCTTAGCGGCGCAAATCGCTTGCGTTCTACGCTAACCGCCGGGCCATGCGTGCTTTGGTTTAATACAAAATAAAATTAAAAGAGAGGGGGTGTTACCGGCTGCATTCAATTAAAACCAATATTTTGTAACGACTTTGAGTACCTATATCTCAAAAACAAAGCGTCATACAGCAAAACCCCAAAAAACGCATAAACAGGTAGGCCTACTATCGATCAGTGAAGAAAGTTCTCGAAAAGTCAGTGGTAAGAAAAACAACGATTTCTATATTATTATTATAGTTCGAGATCCGCGGTGAGTGCGTACCTATATATAACGTACATGTATAGGTTGTTAAATCGCGGGCCGCGGCTATTGTTTATGACTGTACTGTACAGAAGACAGTACATAAGTGCGTAGTAACATAAAGGAAGGTTCGGGACGGGCCTATTGTATTACGTCGTTCGAGAAGACTCTAGAGAACCATAGGTAGCCGTATATAAGGCATGTACCGAGCCGCAAGGACGCAGTTTAGCTTCGGAAGTGAAACCGAAGCGATCTCTACTAACCGACAAGGAAGAATTATTTCGACGACTACAGTGAAGATATTGGACTATAGTGATTGTGCTTAGTGATATGGACTCGGTTAAGTGGATTTTTGTGGAAGCTGACAATAAACGTCTTCTACGTTACAAACGGCATTTTTATTACCCATAGCGTGTAAAAATATTAATAAATTAAAAAAAAAACTTATCACTAATCTTAGTTAACTATGTACATGTATACTTAATATATAAAAGTTCAATTTAAAAGTTACAAAAATTATATTTGTACTTTTTAATAATTATAAAAAAAATTATGTTAATTAAGCTCCGAAATAAGCTCCGAAACTACTCGACCTATTTATACTATACTAGCTCTGCCCTGCGGCTTCACCCGCGTTAGAAAATCCCATTTGAAACCGAAAATTTCATTTCTTATTTTATCCTCAGTCAGTTCTAACAGGTGTCCCCTTTTTTAAAACAGAACCATTTTTTCACTTTGATTTACTTCTCCGCCAATTCTGCGAATTTTCAAAGTTTGTAAGTAATTTTTGAAGTGAAAACTTCTTTAGCGGCGTTGAGCACTTTTTGTGGGATGGGTAAAAACTATGAAACTCGCGCGAGGTCACGTGTGCTGATCGCAAAATTTCGTAAGGTAGTAGAGGAGACGAGGAAGATCGACCTTCACCGATCTGATTATTCGATGAGACATATTGTTTACCAAATATAATTTATAAACATATATGCCTATGATAACTTGACTATCGAAAAGTGTTCATAGCTATTTTTAATTTAATTAATTTTAATCAATTTTCTTTCATATCACCTTCACTCTTGTAACAACCGAACGAGTGAATATCTTCACCGGCTCTTAGACCAAGACGGAGGGGTGACAGCTGATGACGGCTCATCTGACGGCTGTCTATACTTTTTTTCTTCAATTATGGCATCGCAAACTCTGCATATTGCCAGCGTCAAGTATAATTTTATCTTAAAATTCGTTTATATCAAGTATTTAAAATATGGACATTGAACAAAGTGCATCTATTAATGAAAAAAGTGACGAAGAAATAGTGAAAGAAAATGAGAGAGTACTTTGTAAAAATACTAGATAGAAATTAATAGGTACTGATAATTCAAGCAATTCGTGCGGAATTATTCCCTAACGATTCCAAGACATCAAAAATGCACAACGTTAATGTTTTCACTTCTGCCGGCACTCCCGGAGTGCAACCCATTGTTTTTTTTATGTCCCACTACTGGGCACAGGTCTCCTCTCATAAGTGAGACGGATTTAGGCCATAGTCCACCACGCTGGCCAAGTGCGGATTGGTGGACGTCATGCTTTCGAGAAATTATGAATTTCTCTCAGGCATGCACGGCGATGGAGAACATTGTAATTAATTACCTAAATATCACGATATTTTCCATCACCGTGGAGCAGCGATGAATGCGCACATTACAAATTTCTTTGTTAGAGGTGCGCGCCAAGGATTTGAACCTGGGGTCGGTCGCGTCGAAGACCGCGGTTTTTTACCACTCTGCCATCGCTGCTTGTAAGTAATACAAAATGCTTGCTTGTAAGTAATACAAAATGTTATTTACAATATAATATCACTGATATAAAACTAAATTTCTAAGAAGTAAGCTAATTTTAGCATCGGCGTTTTGGCGTTTGGACGCGGCATTGGACAAAGACAAAGACAAAGACAAAGACTTTTATTTGCACAAATATGGGTGTTTACAAAAGGTGTTTTTATACATTTGGTTCGCCATATTTACCTTCATGAGGTATGTAAATATTACAATAATTAAAAACTTTTCATTTTTTTATTATATGTATACTACATTTATCTTTGTTTGTACCCATATTGCGCCTTTTAATTAATTTATTTTATTTATTTTTATTTTCGGATCGGATCCGATCGTCAGCTTTGGGTACCCATATTGCAGGGTTTTTGTACACTGAGAGGAAAAAAAGCCGGCGGAAAAAAAACCTCTCAGGTTTTTATGGAATTCCTTTATGCCGCTTTATCGTTTAGAAAATCAGTGACTTAGTAATATGCCTTTTCCAGTAAATACGTTTTAAGTTCCTTTTTAAACTCATTGCCCGCTTTTATTTTGAGGAATTCCGGTAGGTTATTGTATATTTTTGGTCCCATGCAAAAGACACTGTTATGAAATTATCTTGTTTTGTTATGTCTTTTCGATTTAAGCGTTTCATATTTAGTGATTTCAGCTTTGACCATTAAAGAGATCTCATAAATGTATAAAGAAGGGAGCGTCATTATTTTTAAATTTCGAAAGTGCTGCCTACAAGTATCCGTTTGTTGCAATTGACATAATGCGCGGATGCACTTTTTTTGGGCTTTAAATACAGTTTAAATTCCCGTCGCGTTACCCCAGAATATTAATCCGTATCTTAGAGTTGCACCAACATAAGCATGGTAAGCATTTAAAACCGCCGTTTTACTGACAACTTTCGTTAATTTATATAGAGCAAATGAAAACTTATTTAATTGTTTACAAACATGTTCTTTGTGTGACTGCCATGTAAGTTTGCTATCTATGTATAGTCCTAAAAATTTTGTTGTTTCTATTTCAGATATTAGCTTTCCTTTATAGTTAACATTTACTGGCTGTCCATATGATACTCTGTTTTTAAATGTCATTATATTAGTATTATCGAGATTAATTTTAAGATTGTTACTATCTAGCCAGTCTATTAGTGCTTCAAGAGCGTTATTTATATTACTTTCGAAAGAACCTACGTCTTCTTTTGTAAATATAACTGTACTATCATCAGCAAACAGTATCATAGGTTGTTTTATGACTTTAGGAAAATCGTTAATATAAATCAAGAAAAGCAAAGGGCCCAAAATACTTCCTTGAGGCACTCCATACAGTACTTTCCTAGAGGGAGAAAGGTGTTTTTCTTGAGTATTTGTGATTTCATTAATTTTTGTAATTTCTGTAATGTGTTGTCTGTCAGTTAAGTAGGAGTTAATTAGGTTTAATGCATTACCTCTGACTCCATATTCCTCTAACTTATATATCAATAATTTATGATCTACATACTCGAATGCCCGTGTCATGTCCATATAGAGTCCGATCACCTGTTTCTTATTGTTTAAACTTGTCATTACTTTTTGTAAAAAGTTATAAATTGCAATGTTTATTGATTTATTTTTTCTAAACCCAACCTGTTCATCAGCAAAAATGGAAAATTTTTCAAAGTAAAAATACAATCTGTTATGCAGTACTTTTTCAAGTATTTTAGAAAAAATTGGTATCAGTGCAATGGGTCTGTAACATCCCATCCTGTCTGTCCTGTTTTTTAAATATTGGCTTGATAATAGTTACTTTCAGTTTCTCCGGAAATTTACCCGTTTCAATACTCAAATTTATGTTATAAGCTAATAATGGAGCGATTATATTTGATACCCGTTTAATTATATTCGTACATATACCGTCGTACCCCGTACTATTAGTATTGTTACGCGCTATGGGTAATGAAAATGCCGTTGGTAACGTAGAAGGCGTTTATTGTCGGTTTCCACAAAAATCCACTTCACAGAGTCCGAATCACAATGCACAATCACTATAGTCCAATATCTTCGCTTGAGTCGTCGAAATAATTCTTCCTTGTCGCCTAGTAGAGATCGCTTCGGTTTCACTTCCGGAAATAAACTGCCCAGTAGCGGCTCGGCGCGTGCCTTATATACGGCCACCCATGGTTCTCTAGAAATTTCCCGAACCACCAAATACAATAGACCCGTCCCGAACCTTCCTTTATGTTATTACGCACCTATGTACAGCTTATGTAGTCATAAACAATAGCCGCGACCCGCGATGTAAACAACCTATACATGTACGCTATATATAGGTACGTACTCGCCGCGGACCCCGAATTTGTTTACTGGTAGAAATCGATGTTTTTCTTATGACCGATTTTTCGAGAACTTTCTTCACTGTTTGATAGTAGACCTAATACCTGTTTATGCGTTTTTGGGGTTTTGCTGTACGACGCTTTGTTCTCGAGATATAGGTACTCAAAGTCGTAACATTACCCCCTCCTTAGTCATGCTCGTCCCGAGCATGATTCTTTCCGTGGTATTTTGCTAGTCGGTCTACATGTACTACTTTTAGCTTGCCGCGGGGACCCTTCTTAATCCGGTACGTGACGTCGTTAATCTTTGTGACAACAGTGTAAGGTCCTTCCCAGCGAGGTTGTAATTTCGGGGACTTCCCCTTTTTCCTCTGCGGATTGTGAAACCACACTAGAGCTCCTTCTTCAAATCCCTTGGAATTGGCTTTCCTGTCGTATCGGGTTTTCATGCTTGTACTGGTTTTCAAGCTGTTCTCCCGAACCATCTTGTGTACCTCGTTTAGCTGGTATTGAAGATCACTTACGTACTCCGTCACAATCTTGGGACCATCCGGTGGAGTTCCAGTAATGGCGTCTATCGGAAGCCTCATTTCTCTTCCAAAGTTTACCTTTGCTGGCGTAAATCCTGTACTGTCGTGGATTGCCGAACGATACGACATAAGGAACAGAGGTATGTATTGGTCTCAATCTTTTTGATGTTCATCCACTACCTTAGCCAAGTGATTTTCCAACGTTTGGTTGAATCTCTCGACCATACCGTCTGACTGTGGATGAGCAGGAGTCGTGCGCGTCTTATGCATGCCCAGCAAACTACACATTTCTTGGAATAGTCCCGACTCGAAATTACGTCCTTGGTCCGAATGGATTTCCATAGGTACACCATATCGGCAGACTACTTCTTGCACGAGCTTTTTAGCCACGGTGTGTGCTTCTTGATTGGGAGTGGCAAACACTTCAGGCCACTTAGTGAAATAGTCCTGCACAACTACGATGTATCGGTTTCCATCTTCGGTTACTGGAAATGGCCCAGCTACGTCAATAGCTATACGCTCCCAAGGTGCTCCAACGTTATACAACTTTAATTTGCCTTTACTTCTTGTTTGGGGACCTCTGACTGAAGCGCAAGCTGTACATTTTCGGCACCAGTCTTCCACATCTTCGCGACAATGTACCCAATAAAATCTTTTTCGCAGCTTTACTAGTGTTTTCTTCACGCCAAGGTGCCCACCAGAAGTTCCATCATGAATGTGCCTTAGGACGGAAGACACCATACTTCTTGGTACTACGATCTGTAGAGTTACTTCCTTTCCGGTGTTTGACTCCCATCTTCTATGTAAGACTTCATTCTCCAAGACTAAGCTGTCCCATTGAGCCCAATAGCTTTTAGTGACTGGGCTACATGCTGACACATCATTCCAGCTGGGTTTGTTCTCACTTCGCTTCCAGTCCAGTATTAACCGTAGATCATCATCTTCTTCTTGAGCCTTCTTCATGTTTGCGTTAGCCCATTCGTCGTCGTAACCTTGCGTCCTAATTAATTTCACATGTCCGGTGGTTTCTTGTTTCTGACAGTCGGCGCTGCTATGTCCTTTTCTACCTAAGGATACTCCATAAGCATCTTCTGTTTGAACTGCAGCCTCTCGCGTCATGGGTCGTTGATGCTGGTATATCTTAGGCCTCTCCCTGTTGTAAGTGCGCGTGTCCTTCCCGCAATCCTTGCCCCCACGTCGTTCCCCGGTGTCGCCATTTCTGCACTTCCCAGTATCGCGCCAGGACTCAACTGCCTGCTTTCGCCAACGCTCTTCTATCGCGCGGTCCTTTGACGCCGTATCCACAGGCTTGACGGCACCGAACACCTTCTCTGCTGAGACAGGTTTGCGTTCCATCTTTTCAGCATGGGTCCCGTAGTAAGAAACCCATCCTCTTTCTTTTTTGGGACACTCCAAGCGAATGTGCCCCTTTTCGCCGCAACCGTAGCAAGTGGGTCCATAACGTGGTTTCTTTTCCTCCGTTACCACTTCCCTTACTTTGTGGTACCTCGCGTCTTGTCGCACGGCTTCGACTTCCAGGGCATGGGCCAAAGCACTTTTCAGAGTCTGGTGATGGCCCAGACGCACAGCAGCCCTGACTTCCAAATCTCGTATCCCGTCGACAAATGCCTGCAGTAAGAACACTTCGATATTCCCTGGTGTCGAAGAGTAAGCACGCCTTACAAGCCTTTCAACCTCCGTTGCCCACTGCTGGAGGTTCTCGTTGGGCTTCTGGGTCCTCTCCCGAAGCTGGGCTCGGTACACATACTCTAAATGTTTCTCGCCATAGCGAGTTTCTAGCGCTTCCATTAGAGCTTCCAGTGTTCGGCCTTCCTTCGGTAGGTTATCTATAGTCATCAAGGCGTCTCCTCTTAAGGCCAGAGTTAGAGCAGTAAAAGAGTAATCATCCCCCCAGGCATTTGCTTTTGCGAACGTCTCGAACTGGTATCGGAACGCCGACCAGGAAGAGCTTCCATCAAAATGTGGAAGGTCGAGCCTTGCCGATGATGATGACGGAACAACTACGGGCTCGCGAGTCTTTAGTTTAACGACCTCGTTGCTAAGTTGTTGTAAGCGGTTGTCGTGCCCTTCGACTCGCTCCTCCAAATGATCCGTCCTCAGCGTAATTTCCTTTACTTCCTGCTGCACCTCTTTGAGCTTTTCCCCAAGTCCAGTCAGCCCACTATTAATTTTGTCGATGACAGTTTCGCGGCTGGCCTGGATCTGCTCCTGGATTTCGTGGCGGCTAGCTTCTAGTCGAGCTTCTAGAGCGGCCTGCATCTTTTCCTGCATCCCCTGTATGGCAGACAGTAGCGCTGCCATATCCATTGTCGGAGCCGGTGCTGCGGTTGCCCCTGACGACGACCCCGGCGCAGCGGTCTCGTCCTCCCCTTCAGCCGCGAGTTGTCGCGCAGCATCCATACCGACCTGTCTCCTGGTCCTCGGAGTGCGCCCCTCTTCGTCTCGTTGTACTAACGGCATCCCACTTCTGACACCAATTGTTACGCGCTATGGGTAATGAAAATGCCGTTGGTAACGTAGAAGGCGTTTATTGTCGGTTTCCACAAAAATCCACTTCACAGAGTCCGAATCACAATGCACAATCACTATAGTCCAATATCTTCGCTTGAGTCGTCGAAATAATTCTTCCTTGTCGCCTAGTAGAGATCGCTTCGGTTTCACTTCCGGAAATAAACTGCCCAGTAGCGGCTCGGCGCGTGCCTTATATACGGCCACCCATGGTTCTCTAGAAATTTCCCGAACCACCAAATACAATAGACCCGTCCCGAACCTTCCTTTATGTTATTACGCACCTATGTACAGCTTATGTAGTCATAAACAATAGCCGCGACCCGCGATGTAAACAACCTATACATGTACGCTATATATAGGTACGTACTCGCCGCGGACCCCGAATTTGTTTACTGGTAGAAATCGATGTTTTTCTTATGACCGATTTTTCGAGAACTTTCTTCACTGTTTGATAGTAGACCTAATACCTGTTTATGCGTTTTTGGGGTTTTGCTGTACGACGCTTTGTTCTCGAGATATAGGTACTCAAAGTCGTAACAGTAAGTATTATTAAGATTGTTAATTATTGTTATAATTTCTTCAGATGAGGTTGGTCTTAAGAAAAATGAGCGAATGAAATGATTGGAATCGCACTTTTCGGATACTGAATCGCTAGGTTTAGCGACTAATTTACCGATCGCCGATTGTAAAAGTAGCTAGTGTGGCCAGGCCGTTACGCATCTACTGATGTAATAATACAAAGCCTATATACATAATGTACATAGGCTTTGTATTATTAATAGTAGTAGGAGCAGTGATGGCCGAGTGGTAAATAACCACGGTCATCAACGCGACCGATCCTGGGTTCAAATCCTCGGCGCGCACCTCTTACAAAGAAATTTGTAATGTGCGGATTTATCGCTGCTCCACGGTGATGGAAAATATCGTGATATTTAATTGATTACAATGTTCTCCATCGCCGTGCATGCCTGAGAGAAATTCATAATTTCTCGAAAGCATGACGTCCACCAATCCGTACTTGGTCAGCGTGGTGAACTATGGCTAAAACCCCTCTCACTTTTGAGGAGACCAGTGCCCAGCAGTGGGACATAAAATAAAAAAAGGTTGAAAAAAATATATTATGTATAATATATATTTATTTATTTCAGAGAAACCAAAATGCGCCGTGTCTTCAGGAATGGATTGCCCGTGGTGTGTCAAATTATACAGGTAAGTTTGTACTTAGTTCTTATATTAGCTTGAAAAGTATGTATGTAGGTATGTACAGTAGTACCCAACTGATATGGCGCGTCGTGAATCTTCGTTCGCGCAGAAAAGAAAGCATGGCTCCGAAGATTAACGAAATAATGCTTAAAACTTACAATCAACCTAAGATCACTACTTTAAGGTTCATAATACACTGCAGCTGTTAGTTCCGTCTCACTCGCAAGTCACGCCCATCCGCACAATTACACTTCGTGCCATTCGCGGCTGATTCCCGCGCTTTGAAAATTCATCTTTTGCGCAGGTACACCGGTAAGCCATATCAGTTGGGTACTACTGTATCTCTGTTTGTTACGGCAACTTTGAACGTGATTTTGACCGACTTTGAAACGTCGGATTATGGAAGGTACTACGACGGTTAGGAGTTGAGTTGCTCTCAACTCAACTTTCAATAAATGGATTTTAGTTCGAAATCTTGCATTCCGGAGGTGGTCCAACTGTCACCATGTCAAAATCTGATGATGTGATACTAGGGAAATCGAGGGAAACACTGAAACTTAATAGGCACACACATCCTTTTAGTCGTATTTTTTAACATAATATAAATATTTAAACCGGTAATTATCACCTGATGTTGCCAAGCTGATGATTGAAGGTACAACTCCACAACGGTTAGGAGCTGAGAGCAAATTCTTTTATTAATTTATACGTTCTGGTGGACTGACAGTAGTATTCTTTCAGGCTATAAGATGGCTATTCGATAAACATGATTATAAAAGGATTCTTTAACGTTTAGAAGTTAAGTGGTTTTTTTTTCAATTATGCATACATGTATGTACATAATTATTAAAATAACTAAAAAGAGTTAAATTAATTAAGTTTTTAACAAAAAAAATAGAACCGACTTCAAACGGTAAAAAATAAAATTGTTCAGTACCTACTTCTTATTGCTTATGGTAATGACTCTTTTAACTATTTTTGGAGTCGGGCCCTTAGTAAAATGTCTTGTCTTAGTATATTTTGTACCTTTAGTTCTGAATGGGCACCGCCTCCAATATAGCCATTACCATAAGCAAGAAGAAGTAGGTACTGTCCCACTGTCTGTGCTGTCGGTGCCCATTTAGAACCAATGGTAAGACACTTTAGTAAGGACCCGACTCCAAAAATAGTTTTAAGAGTCATTACCATAAGCAAGAAGAAGTAGGTACTGAACAATTTTATTTTTTACCGTTTGAAGTCGGTTCTATTTTTGTGTTAAAAACTTAATTAATTAGTTCGTTTCTTCACAAAAGCACAGAATACTTGAGAATACTAATAAAAAAACGGCAAATTGTTTGTAAAGTAGGTTTACGATCGAGATGTTTACGTGATAACGTCCGCACAAGAAAATCTCCATTCGTTTGTATGCCGCTAGAGTGAGAGAGACGGAAGATCGGTCCACTCACTCGAACGCTATGCCAGCCTCCGCTCGTGAGGATTCCGAGTGACAAGTTTCACGGACTGGCAGACACAGACTGGCAGCGCTCGAGATGAGACGGGAGATCGGTCCGTCTCTCTCTCGTTATACCTGCGATCGCGCTCGTGAGGTTTTGGTGTGACACAAGTTTCTGAACATGTCACCCGACTAAAACGATTTTAAAGACGTTATCACGTCAAAAAGCGTGTTTTTTTAAACTATTACTTATTTGTCTATTGTCCCTTTATTTCGTTATTTGACACGCTAATTATAATACTTATTAATTTTGCTTTGCGCGCTCGCATCGCATTTTGACGACTAATGTGGCGCAATGGTTACCAGCGTTATCCTGCCGGACTGCCGATGGGAGGGTCCCGGGTTCGATTCCCGGCAAGACAGAAATTTGAATGATGAGTTTAATTGGTATCCGCAACACAAGGAATCTATAGGGACTATGAATATTTGGCGTTATTTTTTCTTATTTGATGTTACACGTGAAAATCTGTTCCAGGGACGGAGAAATATACTGCATGGGTTCGATGCTGGGTTCGTCCGTCATCCTCACGTCGGCGACCTGTGTGGTCCAGGGGGAAGGCAGTCAAGTAACAGCACGCGTCCACGGTGCCAATGACCCGGAGAAAGATTACGTCGTAAGATTCAAGATATCACATCCTGATTTCAATTCTGGTACGGGATTCTCTTTAAAGGTTTCATTGGTATGTAGGCGAGATGATAAGTAACTAGCCTAATAAGAAAACACTTAACTTTCCATGATAAAATTAATTTTTATTTTTCGACGTAGTCTCCGTGAACCTCTACGCACTTATTCCATGTTCGTTCTAAAGCAGTAATACCTTCCATAAAACGATTTCTTTCGAGGCCTGCAAAATACTCCTCTATAGCGGTTATGACTTCATCATTTGTGGCAAACTTCAGTCCGCCCAAAAAAGTTTTGAGCTTAGGGAATAAGTGGTAGTCTGATGGCGCAAAATCAAGCTAATAAGGTGGGTGGGGCAGCAAATCATACTTAAATACGTTGATAGAATTTAAAATAAGTACACTTGAATGTAATAAATGTATATCAAACTAATAGAGCTCAAAAATGCTTAAAAATTGTAATAAAACAAGTACATGTTTCTTTCCCCTTTCCGTAAAAACTCTGTCCTTTTAACCTTTTGAAACGCCAATGATGGCCATAGCCGGCAACGGTAAATCTTGTCATTTACGCCACGTCGGGATATCACAAGTATTTAAAAAAAAACTAATTCATAGTGGTAATCAACTTACTTTTGTTTATTTTCTATAAATGCGAAATTAATTTACCTATCTTTCTTCAAAGTATTTGCTAACATGTGGTTAGCAAATACAGCAGCTGAAGGCATTAAAACCGATGAAACTCCCTATAATTATTCCAATGTTTCGTGCCTGTGGATGTGTCGCCAGATTTAACCAGATAGCTCTGTTTAAATCTGGGTAGCGACTGAACAATACATTCTATGAAGCTCCCTGTTTCTTATTCAAGGTACACGTTTCCACGACGTTGGGTTAATGATGACAGATGACGTGCAATGGGGATCTGGTGGCAATGGAGCTTGCTACTCCACTGCACCCCTCTTTGACAACTTGTGTATAGGCACGGGAGTTGACTACGACGATAACTTGTACTTGGTATGTCACATTTTTCTATATACGTATATGTTAAGTCAATTTACTGTTAAATCATGTCACACTAGCTTTGGTAAGTTTTTTTGAAGTTAAAACTTCTTTAGCGGCGTTGTGCACTTTTTGGGATGGGTAAATAATGTTAAACTCGCGTCAACTACACGTGGCCTGATCGAAAATTCGTAAGACGGAGGGGTGACAGCTGATTACGGCTCGACTGTCTATACTTGTAAAATTCGTTTATATCAAGTGTTTAAAATATGGACATTGAACAAAGTGCATCTATTAATGAAAAAAGTGACGAAGAAATAGTGAAAGACAATGAGTGAGTACTTTATAAAAATACTAGATAGAAATTAATACTTACTGATAATTCAAGCTATTCGTGCGGAATTATTCCCTAACGATTCCAAGACATAAAAAATGCACAACGTTAATGTTTTCACTTCTGCCGGCACTCCCGGAGTGCAACCCATTGTTTTTTTTATGTATCGGGGGGAAACCTTCAATTCAATTCAATTTAATTTTATTTATTTGCTAGATAAGGTATGTTGTACATTGCAGTTGTTACACATAATAAAGCACTCTTATCTGAACCCACCAGGGTATGCAAATTAATGTTAAAGGGTTACCTTTAACACCATTCTTACAATTACATGCAAATATGTACATTATATTATTCACTACCTTCAAAAGGTACTCGACTACTTGGGAGAGGGTACTGGGTTATGTAGGATTTGTACCACACTAAAACCCCCTTGGTGGCCTGCTTCTGCGCTTGGGGAGGACTCCGGGATCTCCAGTGGAACGCACCGGTGTCCTCCACGCGAGAGGCCCAGTACGGGCCCATCTTCGGGAGAGCTGATGTGCTCTCCTGCACGTTCAGGCGGCGCCATGCAGCCACGCACACTACACTGTCCTTCCCGGAGTTGCTCACTGGACGGATCGAGCTCCCACTCTCACCGCCCGCAACCCTGGAAGCCCCTTTTTAGTCTTAGTTAGTCATAGTCATAGTCATAGTTAGGTTAGGTTAGGTTAGGTCGTAGCTCTTTTCTTAATCCCAATACTTCAGGGACTATCTACCGAATGCTGCGCCGTGAACACTTGAAAACGCTGATAAAACGCTAATAATAATAATAATAATAATATCGCTACCGCGTTTGAATTTAGGCAGTCACAAAATCACGATGCAGCATCCTTAAAATCACAAAAACGCAGAATTACAATGCCACGACTAAGTTGCCAAAGGAGTAATTAGATTAGCTGGAGTTTTGGCGGAAAGTCGAAAAAGACATATTGTGCTCTTGTTTTATTTTCATTTTAGTGGTGTATTTTTGAGTTATAACGGATAAAGTTGATGGCATTTTGTTCGATATAGAATAATTACAGTGCACGAGTGTTGTGAAATAAAATATCAGTGCGAAAATATGTTTTTTCAGCTTGCCTCCAAAATTCCATTGGTCACGTTCTGGTAAAGAAGCAATCGCTTTACTTGAATGTCTGAATTGACTGACTGATTACTGATTACTTACTAACTTTACCTATCACTCTTCTAGTTTCACCGAAACTGGCAAAAGCGTGATGCAAAAATTGTACTTGACGCTGGCAATATGCAGAGTTTGCGATGTAATAATTGTAGAAAAAAAATAAAGTTAAAGTTCCCTTTATGTTGTTAAATAAAAAAATTATGTTTATTTCAGACCACCGTGAAAGTGACAGAAGGATCTTGTTTCGGGAAAAGAGGGAATGTAGCTGGAACCATGTGTGGAACCCTGCATCAAGGAATATGTCACATGAAACCAGGAGCCCCAGTCATGTGCTTGGATGGTGTTAGTTTTATATCTTCTTTATTTACTACCTAAGTTTTGTCATCAAAGATTGGTCCAACTGGTGGTACCACGGGAACTTTTTTCCCAATAGGCCAACTCTCAGTTGAAAATATAACTTCATGACTTACAAAACTAAGTATATTATAACTATCTCTGATAATCAAGAATTACGACTACAAAATAAATCTATTTTTTTTTTTGTGAATTTGATGGTTGTACACGGGGATTTATCCAGTTTTGTTCAAAATTGATTTAAAAATTGCCGAATTGTACCACCGAAGGATTGGCGCATCAGGAAAAATCCCCGTGGTACTAACAGTTACACATGGACTGAGACATGGACCATAAAATCAGCAGATCGAAACCGCATAGATGCCTTCGAAAAGTGGTGTTGGAGGAAAATGCTCCAAATCCCGTAGACAGCATATAGGACCAACATATCAATCCTTAAGCAGCTACACATCAAAAGAGGCCCTCTACCATATGTCTTAAGAAAATCCTGGATTACTTCGATCATATCGCGAGGAAAAACGATGATAATCTAGAAAAGCTTATGATAACCGGTAAGATCGAAGGAAAGAGGCCTAGAGGACGATACTCAATACATTGGTTCGATCAAATCCGGACATCTCTTGGCACCAACTCCCACAATGCTCTCAAAGGCGCTGAAAACCGCAACAAGTGGAGGGATACAACAAGAAAAGCACTTAGTGGTCACGACCTTCAGCACTGAGGAAACCGACCATGAGAGAGAGAGATAGAGAGACTACCAGTTAGGCTTACGGTTTTTTTTTCCAACTTTTTTTTATGTCCCACTGCTGGGCACAGGTCTCCTCTCACAAGTGAAAGGGATTTAGACCATAGTCCACCACGCTGGCCAAGTGCGGATTGGTGGACGTCATGCTTTCGAGAAATTATGAATTTCTCTCAGGCATGCACGGCGATGGAGAACATCGTAATTCATTAAATATCACGATATTTTCCATCACCGTGGAGCAGCGATAAATGCGCACATTACAAATTTCTTTGTCAGAGGTGCGCGCCGAGGATTTGAACCCGGGATCGATCGCGTAGAAGACCGCGGCTTTTACCACTCGGCAATCGCTGCTCAACGGCTTACGGTTACAGCACCGGAAACATACGGAACAAACTAGTTTTCACAACGGATCTTTGTCTTTGGGAAGGCCTGGGTCCTACGTGGAGTAAGAGTACTTTTTTTTTAAATTTGAATTGAGTAGTAGACGAGCATACAGGCCACGTGGTGTTAAGTAGCTAAACTGTCTATACTTGTAAAATTCATTTATATCCCTCTGAAGTTAGCTTCAATAACCGAGTGCGGATGTGCTGTTTTGATTGGTTTAGAATTGGGTTCTGCGCAGCTGCTTGCACGAAGTTCCGAGAGACAAAGATCCGTTAGGAGTACCAACTGTACAAGCAAAACTTGTATGAAGAATATGAAATATGAATGTCTAAATTTTTTTATTTATTTACAGCAAGCCTCCAAATACGTTATGAAAGGAATAACAAAGATGACCTGTATTAAAGACAAAGTAATGATAGAAAACCTAAATAACTCCGCCGCTTGGCTGATGAATACGATAAAGGGAAACATGTTTTTGAAAGAGGAAGACTACTTATTCAATCTCAATTATCAGTAACTTTTTTTTGTTTCAATAACGAGTATTATGCATTTATTGAATAGGATATAACAGGACTGTACACTAAATAAAAATGTTATTAAGAGATCTGTTTTATTTGCCTTGGCTGCAACCCTTTTTGCGTCCCACTGCTGGGCACGGGTCTCTACCTCTTAGTAGGGAGGATGGAGGTTATTTGCCTTACATTATTATAAGAGTGGCGAGCGATTTTTTATTATAGAGTGATTTTTTTATTGGTGTAGCAGAAGGACATGCAGGCCACGTGGAAGTTGCAGCCCATGGACATCTAAACACAACCTCAAGCAAGCCTAAGGACCTCTTTCACTACCTTCAAGTAAAGTGACAAGTACGCTAATTGACGGTTAAAATCACCCGTAACTTCAATTTCAATTTTACGATGTTCGAGTAGCACTAATCATATGATAAACTGTCCCGTATTCATAGCTTTTACTTGCCAATTTACTTTACTTGGGACGTAAATAATCAACACTTTACTTGGAGTTGGTGAATGAGGCCCTTAGTCTTGCCTGTACTCGTATGCAGTTGCGCTGCTACTCCGAAGGCTGATGGTCGCCTCATGTAAGTCTGGCCGGTAACTCTGTGTAGTGGGCAGGCGCGGTCGCAGCCTTCAATTTTGGGAGGGGTCACCAAGAAATTTGGGGGAAAAGATGTTCCAAATTGGCTTGTTTTGCCTTCCGTCTACGCATGACTGATGGAATTTGGGGGGGGGGGGGGGTCATGTCCCCGTGATCCTGTGATATTTAATTTCAATTTTAGTTAATTCAAAATACAATATATTGTTGACATTTTATATTAATAGAAACTTTTATATGCTACTATACTATAATTTTAATTTGTTTTTATGTTCCAATTATTTTTGTGTGGGTCTTTGTCACCTGATTAAAAGTATTAAATAAAATAAATAAAAAATTGGCTTTAATCATCTCTATCATTCTTATAAAGCCTATCAACAAGTGAAAAAGAACAAAATATTTTTTCAATTTCAATTTATTTAAAATCAGACATATTCTATTTATTATACTATTGAGCATCTTATATTAGTAACAAATTATGTCATCACCATCAAAATTTTAAGCATACGCTGTATAATAAAATTTTGGAGTCTTGACCTTAGTAAAATGGCGTACCTAACTGTCATTCTGAATGGGCATTGACTCCAAAATTGTCGACGTATATTTAAAAAAAGTGTTCCTTTTCAGTGGACAGGCATTTGATTTATTTAAATTTAGAAAAAAAATAAGATTTAAGATATTTAAGATTTTTTTTAATTTTTCCATTTTTTAAACACAATAGAAGTGCTTCACGACAGAATTGAAAATCAAAACTTCTAACTAAACGCTTTTATAACTTACTGATCAATTAGAAAGCAAATTGAAGCAGTACTGTGGTGAACATAGCAATGCCATTGATCAGAAGTCGAGGCAGCTTAGGGTCACAGTGAACAGTCCACAGTGCTCCATCTTCTTGAACATCACTTACTTCTGTCGTTGAAAAATAGTACATACTTGAATCAAGCACATTCTAACCATTCGCAACCTCTGTATCTTAAGAAACTTCGCCTAACACTCCTTTACTGTCCATGGTTGTTTTTTTTACTCTTATTCTTTTCCTATTCATTTGTTTCTAACCAATTTTAACCTCTATATCACACTCAGGCACTCTCTCCTAAACTCTCCTTCTCTGTCTAAGATTCTCTTCCTTGCTTTTGTGTAATCTCCTAGTAATCTCCTAGTTCCTTTCCCTATTTATTAGCTAATCTAACTTAACACTGTCCCTCCCCTTGATACTCTTTCTTACTCTTGTCCAAAACCTCAACATTATCAACATTACTTCTTGACTTATTTTGCCTACAATATGTTTCAGATTTTTTCATTTGTTTCCACAATATAATCTAGTCTAGTGGAACCAAATATTACCAAAAGACGGCGGTTTTAACTTCGGCGTAATTCATCAGTCGGGTTAGAAAAAGAAGTGACCATCCCAGACCGAAAAGTAAATACACGGTTCCCTGGTTTTTTTTAAATCTAGGTGCATTAAAATATCGAAAATCATGTCTCAATTAGCTCTCAATAGCATTTACTAGTTACTCATCAATTTCACAAAAGCAAACTGAAGCAGCACCGTGGTGTAGGTAGCGATGCCACTGATCAGATGCAGAGGCAGCTTGGGAACCACTATGAACAGTCCGCAGAGTTCCATCTTCTTGAACATCACTTCTGTTGCTCGACTCACGTTCTGGCATGCTGCTACTGCGTCATCTGTAGTTTAAAATATTATTTGTTACTTTTTACACTAATACAGGCCAAGCCACACTTCCTACTTTAAGCTGCACCTTGCTCTCTAAAACACTAGGTACTACTCGGTCAAGTTAACATGACACTTGGAAAGCTACTCTGTATACTCTAATCTGAAACTTTGTAAATTTTCGGGCCTCATTTTTGAGTAAGACTGACGAAATTCTAGCAATATTATTCATTCAGTGGCTTAATGTTATCAATGAAAACGCTAATCTTATAAATTCATGAAAACGAAAACTGTCTAAATATGGCAAAAATGATTCCGAAAATGTTAGAACTTATGGACGGATGCACACAGGTTAGCCTCTCAGGTTTTATGTTAACTTTACCGAGTAGTACCTACAACGCGCGATTTCAACCTTTCCATTCAAATCCTGTTTACTGGTTTTAAAATTCCAAAATAATTATTGATGAATGCATGGGCGTACCCAGGCCAGGGGGGAATGCTTGACCAGGGGGGGGGACAAATTCTGGGTACCGGAATAAAGTACCGCAGTAAATTTGCCCACGTTACACGATGACACGCACACAAAATCCAAAGTCCACGCGGACGAAGTCGCGGTCGGCCGCTAGTTTTTAATATACAAAGGAAACAGCAGAAGGTAGCACGATATCTAGCTTATTCTTTATAGGTTTCGTTTTTCGTTTGGGAGATGTTTTGAGATTTTTGAATCTCTGGATGTGGACCTTGATCCAGGGGGCCTCCCCTCCCCCTCGGTACGCCCATGGATGAATGTGTAAATATGTTTCTTGGTTGTCTTTGTTTCACGTGATATTGACTAAACTTGTTTTTTTTTGTATGGAGGTAGTTTTGGGTGTTGGAAAGTGACACAACGCTACTTTTTATCCTGGGTAAATATCTAAATTATCTATCTATAGAAATATATAAATAGACAGTCACACTTTCACATTTATCATATCAGTATAGGAGGCAGGCGCTCAAAGGCAGGCGCTCCTTGTATTGTGGTATAGGTGAGAAGTATACGTCAGTTTTAGACGGTTCCATATTTGATTAACGCCCATGTTTTTTTTTTTCAATTATGGCATCGCAAACTCTGTGCATACTGCCAGCGTCAAGTATAATTTTTGCATCAATTTTTTGCCAGTTCAATGGAACTGGACGAAGTAATAACAAAGTCAGTAAGTAAGTCGTCAGTAATCAGTCAGTCTAGTCAGTCCAACATTCAAGTAAAGCGATGGCTACTTTACTAGAACGTGTCCGATGGAATTTTGGAGGCAAACAGAAAAACATATTTTAGCACTGTTATTCTATTTCACAAACACTCGTGCACTGTAATTAACCTATATCAAACAAAATGCCATCAACTTTATCCGATATAACTCAAAAATACACCAAGAAAATGAAAATAAAACAAGAGCACAATATGTCTTTTTCGACTTCCCGCCAAAACTCGCCCATGTTTTAATAACGCTTACCCGAACAATCCTTTTCTTTCATCATGAGTAAACAGGAACAGTAAGACTCCTTGACAGTGGTGTAAAACTTTTGACTCTCAAAACTTAGTAAACACAGACACACTATATTCTTAAAAATCCAGCCAAATAATACAACAAGATTCGCTGTCTGTATTAGATGCTGAAAAAAAAATTAATTATATATATTATATATAGTCCACAGAAAATACTTAACATTTTTAACATGGGATGGTGCCAACGTATCTACACAAGTAAAATCCCAAAGGGCCCGGTCAAGTCTCCATGTTACAAAAGTAGTTCCATCAGGTCTCTTGTCATCGTCCCTACACATTCCTGTGGGTTCCAAGGATGTAGGTAGACGAGGGTGGTGATCTGCGGATCAAATCATTTACAGCTCCATGGCGATATAACCTGCCAGCACTGCAGCCTTCAGGATAGACCATGTCGACAAAGGCAACTCACACCTCTGCCACATACGCATTGATGGGGTAAATAAAATATTATAATTGGCGATATAATTTATCGCCAACTACCGGGCTGTTATGTATCGACAACTACCGGGACCGACGGCTTAACGTGCCCTCCGAAGCACGGAAACGCGCATGAAATTTTTTGCCACTAGCGGTCACCGAGCTCACACCCGACCGCCCGCGTTTGGCTTAGATGCATAGATCGTTTGCGTTTTACGTTAACCGCCGGGCCCTTTTTTTGGTATCGGGGGGGAAACCTTCAAAAGGTACCCGACACCTTGTCAGAGGATACCGGGTTATGTGGGATTTGACCGCACTAAAACCCCCTTGGTGGCCTGCCTCTGCGTTTGTGAAGACTTCGGGATCTCCATTGGAGCGCACCGGTGTCCTCCACGCGCGGCGCCCCAGAACGGGCCCATCTTCGGGAGAGCAGATGTGCTCTCCGGCACCTTCAGGTGTTCACGGCGGAATGCGGCCACGCATACACCGCCGCCCCTCCCGGGGCTGCTGGCTGGACGGGTCAAGCTCCCACTCTCACCGTCCGCATCCCCGGAAGCCCCCTTTTAGTCGCCTCTTACGATCAGGCAGGGGATACTGTAGCTCTATTCTTAATCCCGAAGCTACAGGGACTAACCGCTGGGCCCTGCGCGCTTCATTTAATATAATCTTAATATATATATATATATATATATATATATATATAAAAAGTAAAGGGTTTTCTTTGTACGTAAAGACACGGTTTTCTCTATTATCACTAACTCCAATCAACTTCCCGTTGGGGTGGTAAATACCCATTAGTACGTAGATGATAGTAAGGGAGTTTGATCGCGGTGGGTGAAGTGGGGAGCTGATGATGGAAGGTAATGCGACGGTTAGGAGTTGAGAGCAAATTCTTTCAATAAATGGGGTTTTGTTCGAAATCTTACATTCCTGAGATGATCCAGCTGTCACCAAGTCAAAGTCTGATGATGGGATCCCAGAGAAATCGAAGGGAACATACAAATTTTATAGCACAATAATTGATTTTCATATTTTTACTAAAGCCAAACTGGCATTTGTGTATAAATATCATCATATCATGTTGCTGAGCTGATGATTGAAGGTACAACTCCTCAACGATTAGGAGCTGAGAGCAAATTCTTTCATTAATTTATACGTTCAGGTGGACTGACAGTAGTATTCTTTCAGGCTATAAGATGGCTATTAGAAAACATGACTATAAAAGGTAAATCTCTTATAGTTTAGATTAAACATGCGACGTATTTTAACCCGAGCAACGCCGGGTTTCGCAGCTAGTAATGTAACTAAAAATTTGCGGTTTTCGCAACTTTTCCTTCATCTGTGCTATAAGACGTTGCTTCGTACCAAATTTCAATATTCTGAGTTCACGGGAAATACCTTGTAGGTTTTGATACCCTTGCGTGGTTAAGGTACCCTTGCGAGTGTCGAAAATTTGCGGAAAGCGGCATAAATGGCTGTATCTTTTAATTGGCTTAGAAGTTAGATTTTTCACAACTTCGCAGCTCCAAGGGACAGTAGACCTCAGTATTTGATATAAATTCCAGCATGATACCTCCTACGTGTACGCGTACCTACGCCTTCCTGAGAAAAAGGGTCTTGACGGACAGACAGACTGACAACAAAGTGAACCCTTATAGGATCACTTTTTCACACCGTTTTTTCTTTTTCCGATACGGAACCCTAACAACATTCTTATAAACTGTAATACTTACGAACATGTGACTTACTTTGAGTTTCGAGTCTGGAGATATGATAGAACATTTAGGGAGCAACGGATCCTCGTTGCAATGGATTAGCTCTATTACAGTCTGGACATAGAGCAACGCATGTATAAATGTTTCAACAACATAGTACATAATCTGCAAGAACGATATCTGACCTATAACTGCTTTTAATTAAATTACGAGTATATTATAGGTAGGTAAAACTTTAATGGGGAACCGGGGAAGTGCCACCGCTGCACCCACTTCTGGCGTGAAGAAATGCTGCTGCGTTTTGGTGGAAAGGTGCAGTTGGCGGCCAGACTTGCATGAGGCGACCGCCGGCCTTCGGAGTAGCGTACGTCTGGCAGGCATGACGCGAGCCCACGAGGCTAATTGTGAATTTGCTCGAGGGTCATCAGGACGTTGTGCATTTTATAGGTTAGGTGGTAGGAAGATTAAAAGATATTATGACGTTTTTAGTTCAACCGGTGCGAAAAGTGCCTATAGGTTTTAATTTCTTATAAACGAAAGGTACAGGTAAAATAACGTCAAATATCGATCAATAATAGAATAAATTAAATGCATGGTAAGTCATATTTCAGTAATTTAAATGCACGGTAAGTCGTATTTAAAAATAAATAAATAAATTTCAGTAATCTGATGATTTTAATATGAATGAATACATTACAGCGAAATAAAAAAACAGCATTTTGGTAATCTTTGGAGAGTTCGAATTTTTATTATTTAAAAAATCATGGTTCAACCGTAACGGGCTATTCTAATCTGACCATTTTGACTTCCGGAAGTAACATAAAAAAAATAAAAAAAAAACTGTACCTACATAGAAGGTTTTTAATCGTGGCAGTACTCAACAGGATGCAAGGTGTACCCATATCTTAATCTGATGTGCTCGAGTAAATCCGAAAATCCCCTCTTGGGCTCTCCTACTTACCTGAGTTTGTAGATGACCATGAGCTACAACGACCACCTGTGGCCTGCTTGCTCGTCTGCTAGGTACTACATTAAAATAAAAATATAAAAATTAAGCCGTCGCGGGGAGATAAACAATTTGTATTTTCCATAGAACTTGTCACTCATTTAGATCTCGATGCTTTTTGCAGCGAAGCCCACACAGCTAAGCATAATTTTTGTACTGAACTTGGCTCTTCTTTTTTACATTTATGTTTTTGGTGGGATTAATTTCATCGTAATTATTCTACATTCAATTTAAAATTTCTTTTTTTATTAACAGACATTGTTTTAGTTGATAATTATAAAACAAGAAATAGAGTTGCATACTTGCTTATTTATAACGGTAATTTTGTTCTCTTAAATATTTTTCGGGATTTTCTGTGGAACTTGGCGCTCATTTAGATCTCAATACCTTTTTCGGCGAAGTTTACAACCATATTTTTATTATTGAACTTGGCTGTAATTTTTCACATTTATATTTTTGGTGGAATTAGTAGTAGGTACTTAGTTTGACAATTAAAGTCGCCACACCGAAAACCGTTATAGCCCACACATTAGATGTTTCACATAAAAACAGTATATTTCATTACAAGTGCGGAAATGCTGTCACTGCAATTAGTTCCGACAATCGGACAAGTCTGAACTCCTTCCAATGACGGTTCCGCACGTGTCCTGAACAACTATTTTTAAAACAGTTGCGAAAAAATGAAGCAATTTGATAAAAGAATAAAATCACAATAAACTCAGCTAACTAATTATCTAAACTCGCAAAGAACATTTTTGAAAAATGACGCCAACCGTAAAAGAATGTAGAGATTATATGCAGAGATTCTTTTTTTGTTTTTTCACCCATTCTAGGTAGGCAAAGGGAACTATGCCCATACAGCCAAGTCTTCAGTAGAATTTTTTTATTGATATAAAATGAAAATGTTAATAAGATGAAATGAAATGAAACCTAACCTAACTCATTGAATCAAATCATTAAATCTGATATTGAAACAAATTAGTAGCTTCTTTTTAGAAATATTTGCATGAATCATAAAAACTTCTAAAACTTCGTGGTTGGTTTTTTTTAATAGACATTATTTTGACAGTTGGGAAAGAAAATGCACGAGTTCGGAAAAGGTAAAGAAAAAGCACGAGTGTGTAATAGCACACTTCCCGAAGGCTATACGTCCCCACAATACGCCACTTTTTGAGCAACTGTATTAAAAACATATTAAAACACTTACCATTACTTGAAAAACTTTAACAAACACGGAATACGCTTTCAGAATATCCTTATAAGTATACGAAATTCTGTTCCAGACGAATTTAATCAATGTTTTAGTCCTATCTTGTTTAGCTCTGACTGAAAATTCTTTAAATACTCGCCTTTGATCGTTATTCCATACTAAAAGTAGTTTTTTTAATACTTGCACAACTCGTGTCGCATATACGACATTCATATCAAAATGAAATAGCGTTATGTTAGCTAACAGTAAGTATGGATTCCATTTGAAATTGTACAGATAAAAAAATGTGATTGAAATGTAAAAGCAAGCCAACGTAGTAATTAAAATCCACGTGTAGATATTAAATCTACGAAAATAATTATAATTGTACCATTCAACGTTCTTAAAGATTTTTTTCAAGAGAAAAACTAATCGTAAGTTGGAATCGCCATTGAGAATGTTTTGGAAGAAACTAAGATAAAATCCACAGCTATAAAAGGTGACATCAAAAATCGCTCTTAATAGAAAGTAACTTTTTTTAAAAATTTTGAAAATAATTTGAACATGATAGATGTGTACTAATGCAATGGCTGTAACACCAGCAAAGCTAATTACGTTGGTAATTATTGTGTTTTTCTTAATTATATTGCCTCTGATCGTATACTTAGGAAAAAAAATAAAAGTGACATCACATTTAAAGGCCAAAGTATCGAATGAACATCTTCATCCAAGTTATTAAGGGTAACGCGCATTATAAGGTTTTTAATGTATTTTTAGGGCTTTCACTTTTTTGCAAAATTATTAATTTATTTCATCATTTCTTTCTTTTATCGTAATTTTCTTGCTTTAATGTTTTTTGTTTATGAGGTCGACTTGTTCCTTTAACGCCTTACCAATAGAATATTTATTAATTCACTGATTGGTTAAGGTTCCCTTCCTAATGGTATTATTGGTAATATTACTATCGTATCTAATTCAATATCACACAAGCGCACATCCATCAAATTTTCAATAATAATAGTTTCTTCTAAGTAATTGTTTTGACATTTACTAATATCATAATGTCATTTAAGAAGTAATAATTTAAATGTAAAGGATAATTTACGTATTAATCTAATTTTGTATATATCTAAATATATTTTTGATTATCGGAAACGGCTCCAACAATTTTGATGAAATTTAGTATCCTGGTTTCGGGGATGATAAATCGATCCAGCTACGTTTCATTTTTAGAAATTTTAAGTTATAAAAAATATTTTCAGCGTAATCAACTTAAATATAAACTAAAAATACTATTGGAGAGTATTAATAATACTGTGGCTTAGAACGCCGTCAAACGCCATCCGCCAATCCGACGTTCAAAGAAATGACAATGTCGATTTGAAAGAGCTCTAGGGTATCATGGTAGATAAGTTGAGCTGAGAGAAAAGAGCCGGTGGAGAATATTGTCAGCAGCACTCTTTTAAATGCCATGAATTAAGAAATAATATTTTGAGTTTCAATTGGGACCAATGAAATAAACGGAGACTTTATATATACGTCATGCTAACGATCCGATAACGGGGGCACAGCTTGTCTATATCAGATCTATACTAATATTATAAAGAGGAAAGATTTATATTTTTGCATGTTTGTAATGAATAAACTCAAAAACTTGTGTTCCGATTTCAAAAATTCTAACTGACTTGACTGACTTTTACTGATGACTAACAGATTTTGACTATTATTATGTCCCGCTATTTCAGCGAAACTGGCAAAAACTGGATACGAATATTTATTTATTTATTTTAAAATATACACTACATAAACATTACAGATAAACTTTATCCAAGGCGTTCACACAGCTTTTCAACTAATTCACTTGCCGTTCTGCGAAATATAGCAGGCGATGAAAAAAAAATTATACTGAATCCGAAGCTACTATTATACACCATTGAGCATTGTAAGTGCTCGGACTATACTATTGGTGACTCCCTCACGAAGTGGAGTTTACACATGGGCACTGTAAATAAATCGTGTCTCCGCGCTCTTATGCGCTCTTTACTTGATATTGGTAATATATACATGCTGCTACAACCCTTTTTGCGTCCCACCTGGGGACGGGTCTCTCTCCATTATTGAGGAGGCCTGGCGCTTACTCCACCATGCTCCAATGCAGGTTGGTGGAGAGGCGGTTAGTTCCCAACCCGCTGTCGGATGTTTTCAAACCGTCCATAAGGCCTCCGACTAAGTTAAACTTACATCTCTATCTATCGATAACAACCGGGACCGACGGCTTAACGTGCCCTCCGAAGCACAGAAACGCGCAAGAAATTTTTGCCACTAGCGGTCACCCATCTCACACCCGACCGCGTCCGTTTGGCTAAACTGCGTAGATCGCTAGCGTTCTACTCTCGCCGCCGGGCCATGCGCGCTCATCACATGCTGCTGACACAAATGAAAAAGACAAAAGAAAAAGAAAAAGTATATTATAAGAATGCAAATTGCAACAAAACAATAATATAGTTAGCAAGGAATGCTCCCATGCGAAGAGGTAACCCTGCATCGACTGAGAAAATACCCCATGGACTGAGTTTTTCCAACCGCGTGTCATTCAGTCTGAAGATATTCTTCTTGAATCTTCTTACAATATCTGCAAAAAAAATGTTTTATGTAAAATCAACGAGATGGTTAACAGACGAGCATGTAGACCACATGGTGTTATTTGGTACTACAGACATCGGGCATAGCTTATTTGAGATCTACGTATAAACTGCACTGAAAATTTTTCCTCTGTAATAGTCAAAATGTTATCTGTTTTCAAATAGGTAAGTATTGGCAGTTCAAGGTTGATTGCTAAAGTCGGTTGGCCTCAGCTTCCTTTGGTTGTTTTTGATGGTGTCCTTATGCCTTCTTATTCCAAGGTTCTTCAAAGTTTAGGTATTCAAATGGACTCTACAATGTCGTGGTCTCCTCAAATTAACGAGGTCAGCAGAAAGTTTTATACAACTGGAAGTCTTCGCAGGCTTAAGAACTTCCTTCCGATGTCCACTAAAATCACGCTTGCCATGTCCCTACTCTTACTGACGACTACGGTGATATATGTTATACCTACTGATCAAGCAACTTAACAAGCTTGCGCGCCTTCTAAATCTCTGTATTAGGTTCATATTTGGGCTTCAAAAGTATGACCACATTTCCGAATTTCGAGCAAAGCTTAAGTGGCTCCCTATCCGATTTCGCCGGAATTCTCACATACTCTCTGATCTGTTCAACAATCTGTTTAACCCTAACACCCCATTTTATCTTAGCTTGATATACGAAAAATATGACACAGAGCGCTTTATTTGTTAAATAGCTCCGAGAATTCAATTCAAGAATTAAAATTAGTAATTGATTAATGTATCTATGGGGTACATTGAAAATGGCTAACTTTCTGCATATAAACAGCTTTAGCTCTTAAATGCAACTTATGAGTATCTAGCCTTCCGCCAGTGGCTTCGTCCGAGTGGGTCATTGACGATTCAGACTGCGCGCCCATGATGGGAGCAGTACTCCATTTGGGGTCTAACCTGGGCCTTATACAGTGTCAGGAGTTGCCCCGCTGTGAAGTACTGCGTCGCCCTGTTGAAGACACCAAGCTTTTTGAATGCCAATTTGGCCTTGTTCTCCAAGTGACTCCGAAACTGCACTGTACTCGTAATGTCAACTCCCAGATACCGACATTTTCACCAACAATGAGAGCGGTGCCCGGGAACTTGGGCGCTATAACAAATGGGTTTTTAGCAGTAAACGCGCAAACTTTTGTCTTTGTCTTTCAAAGCTTTATAGCTTTCTCAGATCTGGTCAAGCAATAACAGCAGATGATTGCTTACTTGACAAACACTGAACTATGATGGCATAACTAGCAGTGAAACAACCACGAATCGTGAATAGATCTTTACCATTATTGCTCAATGATAACACAAGCCCTCATACAGTACTAGAGACCATTTTAACTCTACAGGAACTGCACATAGAAACCATTCGTCATTCTCCGTACTTCGTACTCCGTCAGACCTTGCTCCAATGGATTATCTTTTTTTTTCATTCTAGATTTTGACAATTTCTTTGTGATATGATGCAGTGAAAAATGCTTATGTCACACACACAGTTCTTCGAATCTTGATCACCAGAGTCTATCGGTAAGGCATAAATTACCTTCCTATTAGATGGCAGCAATGTATTAAAGCCTTTCTATTGAGTAACTACGAGAATTTAACCAGATGGCTGCGCAGGATCATACGGAGTAGCAAATGTTTGGGAAATATTATGCAGCAGTGTATTTCTAAAGCCTGATTGAAGATGGCTCTTATGGCTCTTAAAAATAGGTGTTAATGATAGAAGGGTGGAATGAAGGAATTTAGGGTTCACAACATTAACATTGAAAAATACATATACTTAATTTTTTAATGTTGTAAGTATTGTTACGACTTTGAGTAGCTATAACTCGAAAACAAAGCGTCGTACAGCAAAACCCCAAAAACGCATAAACAGGTATTTGGTCTACTATCGAACAGTGAAGAAAGTTCTCGAAAAATCAGTGATAAGAAAAACATCGATTTCTACAAGTAAACAAATTCGGGATCCGCGGTGAGTACGTACCTATATATAGCGTACATGTATAGGTTGTTTACATCGCGGGCCGCGGCTATTGTTTATAACTACATAAGCTGTACATAGGTGCGTAATAACATAAAGGAAGGTTCGGGACGGGCCTATTGTATTTGGTGGTTCGGGAAATTTCTAGAGAACCATGGGTAGCTGTATATAAGGCACGCGCCGAGCCGCGACTGGGCAGTTTATTTCCGGAAGTGAAACCGAAGCGATCTCTACCAAGCGACAAGGAAGAATTATTTCGACGACTCAAGCGAAGATATTGGACTATAGTGATTGCGCATTGTGATTCGGACTCTGTTAAGTGGATTTTTTGTGGAAGCTGACAATAAACGCCTTCTACGTTACCAACGGCATTTTTATTACCCATAGCGCGTAACAGTATCATAAAAAAGTAAAAGAAAAAAATTGTCTAAAAATCTATCTAATATTATAAATTCGAAAGTGACTCTGTCTGCTACGCTTTCACGCTTAAACGACTGAACCAATTTTAATAAAATTTTGAACACAGATTGAGTGGATCGTGGGAAAGAACATAGGATCTTCATAGGATGGTTTTTATCCTACGGGAACCTATAAAACGGGTCACGCGGGGGAAGCCGCTGGCGGAAGGCTAGTAAAGAAATATAATTAAGAGTTGGACCCTTAATATTTCGGGGTACCTATGAAAAATGTTTACCGATTCGACTCAGATCTACCTAATATGCGCACAAATAATCAAAATTTCATGAGAATCGGTCGAGCCGTTTCGGAGGAGTTTGGCAACAATTCAATTCAATTCAATTTCATTTATTTGCAAGATAGGGTTATTAACAGTTGTTACAGGTAGTAAACAAGTACTCTTATCATAACCCAAAATGGTATGCTTTAGAGGAATTCAGATATTTTTACACTTACATAATATTGTTAATGACTTTATGCTACATTGATATTGTAGGTGGTCGAACTTTCTATTGTGTTTCGCTAGAAAGGTGCAGTTACCGGCCACGTTTACATGAGGCGACCACCAGCCTCCGGAGTAGCAGCGCAACTGCATACGACCTCAGACAAGACTTACCTATGCTTGCTTGAGGTTGTATGTAGATGTCCATAGGCTGCAGCGACCACTTAACACCACGTGGCCTGCATGCTTGAATGCTACTCCATTCAAATAATAAAAAAACACCTCGACACGAGAATTTTATATATGAAAAAGATATTACTTACTACTAGGGCAACACGCAACGTACAGGATGACTTCAACTTCAGCAGCTGATAACCGTCTATAAAGAACTTCGCAAGACGCACATAACGCTGTTTCAGCCAGAAAGCTTTTAAAGACCCACAGTATCACTCCGAACATATGGCTGGAAATTACCACTGATTCCACCTAAAGCAGAAAACGATAATTAAAAACAGCATCAAAATTTAAAAAAAGGAATTGTTTGAGTGAAATAAAAGAAATGTTAGCCGTCGCAGGGCGCCTGGAATATGTGAACAACTATTAAATTTCACAGTCGGCGCCGGCGTTGTGCACTTTTTTGGGATGGGTAAAAAATGTTAAACTCGCGTCAGGACACGTAGCCTGATTGAATATTCGTAAGACGGAGGGGTGACAGCTGATGGCTTAACTGTCTATACTTGTAAAATTCGTTTATATCAAGTATTGAAAATAATGGACATTGAACAAAGTGCATCTATTAATGCACGAAAACGAAATGACGAAGAAATAGTGAAAGAAAATGAGTGAGTACTTTATAAAAAATACTAGATGAAAACCTACTGAAAGTACTAGATGAAAAATAATACTGATAATAAAAGCAATTCATGCGAAATTATTCCCTAACCATTCCAAAATATAAATAATGCACAACGTTAATGTTCAAGTTTTCACTTCTGCCGGCACTACAGGAGTGCAACCCGTTGTTTTTTTTTTCTTTTACTGAGGGCCTCGTTTACTATTTCTAAGTAAAGTGTTGATTAGTTACGTCCCAAGTAAAGTTAATTGGCAAGTAAAAGCTATGAGTCATGTATCATCAATGTATCATCTCCACCAATCCGCATTGGAGCAGCGTGGTGGAGTAAGCTCCAGGCCTCCCCAATAATGGGGAGAGATCCGTTCCAAGCAGTGGGACGCAAAAAGGGTTGCAGCCAAAAGCTATGAGTACGGGTCAGTTTATCATATGATTAGTGCTACTCGAACATCGTGAAATTGAAGTTACGGGTAACTTTAACTGACAATTAGCGTATTTGTCACTTCACTTGAAGATGATGAAAGAAGCCCTGCGTATATTCTGATTAACAGAATATACTCTCGGCAAAAATATTATAAATATTTTTACGGATAATAAAGATAGATTACGAATACGGATATATAAGGTGGTGGAAGAAGCCCTGAGTATATTCTAATTAACAGATTATATACGCAAAAATATACATATATCATTCGATTTAAATACAAGGAATATTTGCTTGATTTGACCATTTTGGATTTTTGCGCCCAATAAGCGTCGAATGATAAACGAGCGCATTGTCACTATCTAATAAAAAGAAGTAAGAGGTGAGACCGATCAAGTTTTTTTCAAACATTTGCCTTAGGCCAAACATTATATGTACATACCGCATTCAAAAATGCGTCAATGTCGATATCTCAAAAGTACTGAACCGATTTTGATGAAACTTTGACTAATTCCTAAGTTTTATTTTTTATATGTTTTTTTGTTTCAGAGTAACATATGAATAGGACTAATTAAAGTAAGTTTTTAAGTGAGTTTTTTAGTTAGTAAAGTGTTTTTCTTTTTGTTATTATTCTTGTTTCTGGCTATAAAAAATAAAAAGCGTGTAACAATAACAATACAATGTTCATACATTGTATACCCTATTTTACCCATATTATACCCACCCTATTATACCCATGCGCAAAAATGTTGTGTGTTGACCAGTGTAATATGCATAAAAGTTTAGTCTTCTAGCTAGCTTTTCTCCCGCAGCTTCGCTTGTAATATGCGTATTCAATTTTTATTGCTGCTCCAAGGTGATGAAAAATATTGTGATAATTAGGATTAATTACGACGTTTTCCACTACTGTGCATGCCTGAGAGAAACTCATTTAATCTCGAAGGCCATGGAATGTGCACCAATCCGAACCTGGGCAGCGTGGTGGAATATGACCCTGCAACACCTGTGCCCAGCTGTGAGACATAAAAAAAGTTGAAAAAAAAAAGATGATGTACACATTATATTGAAGCGCGCTTGGCGGCTAACATAGAACGCAAGTGATTTATGCAGCTAAGCCAAACGGGCGCGGTCGGGTGTGAGATGGGTGACCGCTAGTGGTGAAAAATTTCATCCGCATTCTCGTGTTTCGGAGGACGTTAAGCCGTCGGTACCGGTTGTTGTCGATAGATAACAGTCGTTAAACCTAGTCGGAGGCCTTATGGGCGGTTTTAAAAACATCCGACAGCGGGTTGGCCACTAACCCTCATCTCCACCAACCCGCATTGGAGCAGCATGGTGGAGTAAGCTCCAGGCCTCCCCAATATCAGGGAGAGATCCGTGCCCAGCAGTGAGACACAAAAATGGGTGGCAGCTAAGCAACATTAGATCAAATAAAAATAGGATACACATTACCGTTTGCATTTTCATCCATAGTATATGTATTTCAATATAGGACAATGCTTGAGTAAACGCTATCACAAAATGAAACAATATCTGAAAATAAATGTCCGAACGTTAAAAAACATTCTTAAGGATATCAAATAAAGGTGGTTCTTCTATATTTTACCTACCACCCATCTTGATGCCTTCTTCGTCAAATCTAAGGCATTTAGTATCATTTCGTAAATTGAAAGCAATTCTTTTAAGTCTTTTTCAACCTTTATATTTTTTTTCTTTTCGTCAGTATTTATTCGTTTTGTTTTTAAAGTTCGCCGCCATGTATTAGTTTTACAAGCTAAGAAGTATGTTATAAAAATTATGTAAATAAGTTCCAGGTCAAAACTAAGGGTCAACATTATGAATATCACTCTAGACCAATTCCACATTGGATCTAGCCATAACTTCAAGGAAATTAGAATACAATACACAACTATAAGAACTGATGTGGCAAACCAAACCAAAACCCTAACTTTTTTGCTGTCGTGGCTGTTTCGTAAGCTTTTGTTGATGCTACAAAGATTCAACAGGATATCAACGTTGAGTTTCCCTTCAAATATATTCATTAAACTTAATATGTTGTAGTTGACGGCATACTGCAGGTAGGTGATGAAATACATTACATAAACCATAGGACCCTCAAATATAGTTGCAAAGTGCTTTAAAGTGAAGAAAAATAATAGATAAACAATGATCAACGCCAGAACACGTCTGATGAAGTCTCGTTTTGTGATGGGTGTGACGAAATTGTCATAGAGTTCATATTTGCGGAGACAAAACATGATAGTCAAGATGTATAAAGGCTTGAAGAGTTCCTGAAAATCCTTGTCAACGGCGTTGTTGAGTAAAGTTTCACTTGAATGAACATTGTTCGTTTTAGACCGCATCACTTAACAATTCTTCAAGAAGTAGACACGAGTATATCGTACTATCATAAGAATAGAACCTATTGATAGGTAAAGGAAAAATTCAATCATGTTAATGGATACAAATGAAAGGGTAAATTAAATTGACGGTGCAGATTAATCATACCACCATGTCATGCTCACACTATCAACAAAAACATCGTGTTATAAATTACACATTAAATTTATTAGAATCAAATACGCCATGGAGTTTTAAATGATGGATAGAAAGGATATTAATGTATTTTTATTGCTCTAATAACTTTAAAATACCGGTTTATTTAAATATTCAATGCATAAATATTATAAGGCTTTTGAAAATCGACTGTCCTAAATTTAAAAAAAATTTAAAAATCTTTGCCTAGTAGCGTGACGGAAAAGAAATTGTAACATAAAAGTTGCAAACTTTTTTTTTTCAATTATGGCATCTCAAACTGTGCATATTACCCGTGTCAAGTAATATTTTGCATCACCTTTTGCCAGTTTCGTTGAAACCGGACGAAGTAGTAATAGATAAATCAGTAAGTTGTCAGTAATCAGACAGTTAAGTCCGTCAGAATGTCCAAGTAAAGCGATGGATACTTTTCTAGAACGTTCCTAATGGAATTTTGGAAGCAACTGGAAAAAACATGATTTCATATCACATGTAGTGAAACAACGAGTTTTGATTTATGTTTTGCCAGTCGAAATAATACAATTTCAAACCAATGCGAATGTGTCAGTCAAAAACAACGTTGTTTCTGCCCTAGGAGAGAAAGAAAGTTGTTTCTACCCGGCACATTCATTTATTTATTATTTATGTCTTTATTTCAAGTCTGTCAGAATCGCATTTGTAATAAACAAAAGGAGATCAAAACTCGCTGTTTCAATGCATGTGATATGAAAAATCATAATCGTCTGACAGCTGTCGTCGTTGTCAAAGATTTTAATAAATTTAATAAATTACTATTTGTCTGAAATAGTCTTACTTCGACTGGCTACAGAAATCAAAACTCGTTGTTTCATTACATGTGATATGAAAAATACAGTGAGTGGCACGGGATGAAACAAAGACGATTTCAGACCAGGGCGATGATAGCTCGCCCTCGCCCGAAATCGTCTTGTTTCACCCCTTGCCGCACAATATACTATTCCGCACTGTTCGTTAGCATCCTAGTAGGCTGTGGCTGTCCCTGTAGCTCGGGACCAAGAATACGAGCTTATTAAGGACCTAAGGTACCCTCTGCCTATCGTAAAAGGCGACTAAAAGGGGGCCTTTGGGGTTGCGGGCGGTGTGAGTGGGAGCTCAAACCGTCCAGCCAGCAGCTACGGGAAGACATAACGGTATGTGCAATTGGCGGCATATATGCATTTGTGTCACTGGCACGACTGACTGGCTGATAAAGGTATGTATATTTGAGGTTTGTCAAGGATGATCCGCAATGGATTTTTCTTTAGCTCTTGCAATCCACTGGATCCTTCACATCTTACAATGAAATTTGTAATGTCCGTTATCGCTGCTCCACGGTGATAGCAAATGTTGTGATATTTAGCGTGATTTCGATGTTTTCCATTGGCGTGCATGTCTGAGAAAAACTCATAATTTTTCGAAGGCTTGATGTCCACCAATTCGCACTTGGTCAGCGTGTTTGACTATGTTAAGTATGACTGAATACTTATCACGTGCGAGACCTGAGAATTGGGACCAAGTCTGAGTTCGTATGTTCAGTGGTCTCTGGGACCTATTACTGCAACCATTAGGAATATAATTTCATTCAGTTTAGCATTTCATTATATAAAAAATAAACAATAAATAATACTACGTTATTTCTTATTAACCTTAATATTTACCTACATTACTAATTTTTTTCAACCTTTTTTATGTCCCACTGATGGGCACAACTCTCCTCTCACAAGGATCACGAGGGACTTATTTATTTATTCACTAATTTATTTTTTACATGGTATAAAATAACTCTCATTTTATCTATTATTAATTTACATACAATAATATATTTATTAGTTATTAAAGCTTTACATATCGAATTTGACGCCATCTAGCGGGGAGTAGCAAAACAAAATAACACATTAATTACTTCTTGATATAAAAGATACTAAAACTACTCACTAGATGTCACTAAACTTAAAATGTCAATAAACTTAGTTGACTCATATGCCTACTAGATGTCACTATATAGAAAGATGAACTCATTAAGTACTTACATTATTCTTAGTCTAAGGATAAACTATACTTATATTATTCAAAATTTTATGATTTTAGAATTTCTTAATTCAGAAGCCACAGGGACTAAACCTTGGTCATACTTAAAGCAGTTAAAAAATGTTTATATTGAGGAGCTGTTTATAGTTTAATATATATTTTTATTAAAATAAAATAGTCGACTAACTTGTATGTTTAACTTAGAATAAATACGTATAGAATGAGTGTCTTCATACAAGCGCGCTGTCAAAATTGAAGCACTAAATAGATTCCTACAGCTGTCACATCTGACAAAATATTTTTATTTTGACCAAATTAACTATTACTACAAAATATTGAAAACACTGTGAAAAGTTATTTTATTAGACTTCTTTTGTTTTTAAAAAGTGTTGTGATAAAATTTAACCTAAAATCTTATGGAGCGGCCCGGCCTTTGGTGCCATTAATGGCACCAATCAACATGCTTCAATTTGAGCGCGCGAACTTGGTTTCTATAATGTAATTGTAATTATTCTAAGACGTTTAAATATTCTGTTTGAGAACTTTCTAGAAAATAGACGAAGTTTTTGGAACTTCGCGATTGAAATAAATTGGCGTATGATGCTCAATTAACACTATTATAGGTACATTAATTTCTCAGACCAATTTAATCGGCGCGATCCAATCAAGATTAATGGGAGTTAAAACCGACATGAAAATTTTATAGTTTCAATGTCAAATTATTAGAACAAGACGGCATACAAAATTAATAATTTACAGTTTTGAAGTAAAAACTTCTTTAGCGGCGTTGTGCAGTTTTTTGTGTGTGAAAAAGTGACGAAGAAATAGTGAAAGAAAATGAGTGAGTACTTTATAAAAATACTAGATGAAAACCTACTGAAAATACTAGATAAAAAATAATACTGATAATAAAAGCAATTCGTGCCAAATTATTCCGTAACCATTCCAAAACATCAAAAAAGCACAACGTCAATGTTCAAGTTTTCACTTCTGTTGGCACTACCGGAGTGCAACCGGTTTTTTTTACTTCATCAGCTTATTGCTTACACTAAGAGGTAGTATCATGAAGTCTCAAATAAGAGGAGATGGCGAAGTATCGCTAGCATGACTATAGGCGGCGCTAACTGGCACGGGGCACCGCACACTTCAGGGCCGCCAGTTGCTCAAATGATCATTGAAAAAACATGTCCCGAAACTCCAAAAAAATTCATTAAGTAAAATAATTATGAGAACAAAGTGTAAAACAAAATGTGTTGTCCAAATCCTGGTACGCGCTATACGATGGCAACACTGGTTCTTATACAAATAGTAGGTTAGGGCATCTCTACTGTCATTCCCTTTCTCTGTGGGTAGAATCACATTTAACTGACGAAAATCGGTGCTATTGTGGACTAATGACAGGTAAAATATGGATTGCATGGTTGGGTTGAATATTCCCATAGTCTCTGTAGCTTCGGGATTAAGAATAGAGCTACGGTATCCGTTGCCTGATCGTAAGAGGCGACTAAATGGGGGCTTCTGGGGTTGCGGACAGTGAGAGTGGGAGCTCGACCCGTCCAGCCAGCAGCCCCGGGAAGGACGGCGGTGTGTGCGTGGCCGCATGCTGCCGCAAGCGCCTGAGAGTGCAGGAGAGCGCATCTGCTCTACCCAAGATGGGCCCATGCTGGGCGCCGCGCACGGAGTACACCGGTGCGTTACACTGGAGATCCTGGAGTCTCCCCAAGCGCAGAGGCAGGCCACCGAGGGTTTTTTTTTAAATAAATAAATATCTTTGGACAATTCACACAACGCCACCTGATGCCAAACTAAGCAGAGTTTGTACTATGGTAATCAGAAAGCTGATAAACATACTTATATAATTTTAAATACATATTTAAATAGATAAATTAACACCCAGTCACAGAACGAATAGTCATGCTCATCACACAAATACCTACTTGTTCTGGGTGGGAATCGAACCCACGACCTCACGCTTCGCAGTCGGCTCATCACTCACTACGCCACGGAGGCTTAGTGCGGTACAAATCCCACATAACCACTCCCAAGGTGCCGGGTACCTTTTGAAGCTCCCAAAATAACAAAAAAGTTGAATATTCCCATAAAATATACTAAGAGTTTTCACTACATTTATACTACACTATGTTTATAAAAACACCATCAATTGAGAGCATCCGACACCCGCCTCACTGAGCCTCTCTGTCAACTGGTTGACATACAGATTGAAAAGCCTCGGTGACGTCAGCCATCCTTGCCTCACTCCACAACGCTGTCTGTAGGAATCGCTGTAGCTTCGGGATTAAGAATAGAGCTACGGTATCCCCTGCCTGATCGTAAGAGGCGACTAAAAGGGGGCTTCCGGGGATGTGGACGGTGAGAGTGGGAGCTTGACCCGTCCAGCTAGCAGCCCCGGGAGGGACGGCGGTGTATGCGTGGCCGCATGCCGCCGTAAACATCTGAAGGTGCAGGAGAGCACATCTGCTCTCCCGAAGATGGGCCCGTTCTGGGGCGCCGCGCGTGGAGGACACCGGTGCGTTCCTATGGAGATCCCGGAGTCCTCACAAACGCAGAAGCAGGCCACCGAGGGGGTTTTAGTGCGGTCAAATCCCACATAACCCGGTATCCTCTCCCAAGGTGTCGAGTACCTTTTGAAGGTTTCCCCCCGATACCAAAAAAAAGGAATCGCGCAATGCGTTTCCCCATCTAACTGCATTACAAGTAATACACTGTACAAATTATTACAAGTTAATATATGTACTATAAACAAAATATGGAACATTGTGAAATTCACATCAAACCCCTGAGATCCCTTCCATTCTCTTTTTGGAAAGACTATTTGTCGTCGTAAATAAAACAAAAACAATGTAAAATATCCAAATTTATTACGTTATCTACAATCTACAGCTGAAGCGCCAACGCCCACACATTTACAATACAGTACATATATTTATTTTCCCAGCGGACGGTGCAGGCGCCGTCCGTCGCGGTGTCCCAGTAATACGCCGCAGCTGTATGTAAGCCCGACCCGTTCTTCTGTGTCACTGTCGTCCTCATTATGTATTTGAAAGGCTTGTTCATCTTATTGAGCCTGGCTAATGTCTTCTCGGTGATAATCGTGATCCATTGAGGGCAACGGGAGTGACTGTAAATGTTCCCTCCGAGACATAATTCGATGTTGTCTCGTACTATCTTTTGGACCTCTTCCACGTTGAACGCGATGTCTTCGTCGTCTTCTTCCTGAGCCATTGGTCTTGAAATGGATTTATGAAAAGTAGTGTATTATTTTTCTTTCGCTATTTATTGGTTTTCGCTTCGTTTTATTGATTAACAAATCAATGCAATCTCTGACTTGCCTTGTCATCAATTGTCATGTAATTGTCATTCTGTCGATGTTCATGTCATCTAGAGGCTAAAAAAGTTTTGATTACAGAATAAATAATAGATTAAAAAACATTTGTAATAAAGTAATTATCTTTATTTCCTTGGTGTATTTTATAGTTATATCGGATAAATTTGATGACATTTTGTTCGATATATTATGTCGTATGCAGTTGCGCTGCTACCCCGGAGGCTGGTGGTCGCCTCATGTTAGTTTGGCCGGCAACTGCACCTTCCCACCAAAACACAATAGAATTGCTCACGGCAGAAGTGGGTGCAGCGGTGGTACTTCCCCGGGCGAACCATAATAGTCCTACCACCTACAATTATCGGAAATATACTCGTATTATTACATACTCAAGAGTCGCGTCGATACCCTCCATACCTAAATTGGATAATGCCATGTTCGCTAAGCTCCAGCGTCACGACATAACCATCGGATCTCGGATACATAATTTTCGATCCTGTCACTACTGACCTATTTGATCACTGGGCCGACATCCTTTTCACAGGTCTGCCTTCTACTGTCTCATGCTTATCATACTTCATACTAATATTATAAACGCGAAAGTTTGTAAGTATGGATGTTTGTTACGTAAAAACTACTGCATGGATTTTAATAAATCTTTACAATAATATAGCTTATATATCAGAATAACACATAAGCTACAATTTATAAAGATATTGTGTGAATTGTCCAAAATATGACGTTGAGTGTCAAGTAGGAAAAAATCTACCATTAGCTAGCTATTCTGGCGTGCGCTGCCAAAACCGCTAGAGTTACACAATGTAATGTATGATGGAAATTATCTTAAATAGTCCTACAAAAAATATCGCCACAGTATATATCTTTATCTCATGTGTAAGCCATTATAGCCAAAATAGTGAACCATATAGGTAACTACAATAAAAATTGATTATTTACTGACCCCTTCTAACGCGGGTGAAACCGCGGGACCTCTAGTATATCATAATTTTTGTTTTCTCTTCCATCCTATGTATTGGGTTGCATTATTGCAATTTTCTTAAGGGTCTTCAATTTTTACAAAAAAATGTCCATATAATTTCTTGATAATAATTTATCAGTATATATATAGAATAATAATAATTTATCAGGAAATTATATGGACATTTTTTTTATAAAAATTGAAGACCCTTAAGAAAATTGCTTTGTATATGTCTGAAATATTGTTTAAATGAATCTAGTAATTCCGGAGCCTATCGGGACTGATAAACAAACAAAAGTAACTTCGTTAATAATATTAGTATACACGTAGAATAATATACCTAGGTTATTACATTTGGAAGACTACATTTGGAAGTTACCAGAATTTATTGAAACCTTTACAGAAGCTTCACTCGATTTTTGAAAACTCGGCTCACGTATCTAATTTCACATGTCCTATTATGTTTGTTTGACATAGATTAACTAAAAAATTTCTGAGTCGGTCAAAAAAATTGATTACTTAGGCGGTAAAACTTTAATAATTCGACCGGTCACAGCTGCACCCACTTCTGCTGTGAAGCAACTCTATTGTGTTTCGGTGAGATTTGCAGTTTCCGGCCAGATTTACATGATGCGACCATTAGCCTTCGGAGTAGCAGCGCAACCATAGATTAGTATGAATATACCAGCGCAACTGCATACGAGCACAGGTAAGACTTAGGCTTGCTCGAGGTTGTGTATCGATGTCCCTGGACTGCAGTGATCATTTAGCACCACATGGCGAAACCTCCATAAAGTACCCAGCACCTTGGGAGAGGATACCGGATAATGTCCGATTTGCACCACACTAAAACCTCCTCGGTGGCCTGTCTTTGCGCTTGGGTATGAGTAAGTAGTAGGTAGCTCCGGGATCTCCAATGGAACGCACCGGTATCTGCAGCGCGCGGCGACACGTACTGGACACGTCTTCGAGAGAGTGAATGTGGTCTCCTGCACCTTCAGATGCTTACGGCGGCATGTAGCCACGCACACACCGCCGTCTTTCTCGGGGCCGCTGCCTGGATGGATCGAGCTCTCACTGTCACCGCCCTGACTGACTGACTGAGGGTCTTCCTACGCAGGGCTCTAGTGGCTCTAGTGCAATAGGGAATACGGGACACGAGGGGCTCCTCTTTGCCCGGGCAGACTCATGAGGCAACTGCCTCAAGGTGATGAAAATTCTCCGCCGTTTGGCGGACCTAATGGGCTTGGCTTCGGTCGTCATCCGCCGACCGCGCTTGGTCAGCGGTCCTCCTCTTCGGAGGACTCCGCTAACCGCACGAGCTCCCTTGGGAGCGGTCTCCCTTCGGGAGGACGAGCGTGGAGCGGCGCGATCCCATGGAGATGGGAGTGCGGACCGTTGTCCGCGCGGTCGAACATGCGACGCGCGGACAACGCCGCAAACCGTTCCAAGGTATCGACCTTGAGGTCGCGCCTCAACACATCGTTCCTCACGAAGCGAGGCGCTCGCACGATGGTACGGAGCGTCATGTTCTGCTGCGCTTCAAGACGCTTGCGCAGCGACGCACTTACCGACGCGAACCATGCCGGCGCCGCGTAGGTGGTCCTTGACCGGATGTAGGTTTGGTACACCCTTAGTTTCGTACGGGTTGGAATCCGGGTATCACCGCCCGCAACCCCGGAAGCACTCTTTTAGTCGCCTCTTACGATCATGGAGGGGATACCGTAGCTCTATTCATAATCCCGAAGCTACAGGGACTAACACCGCATGGCCTGCATGCTCGTCTACTCAAATTATATCTCTGCTACTCCATTAAAAATCAAATAAAAAAAAACGGCAAATTGTTTGTAAAGTAGGTTTACGATCGAGATGTTTACGTGATAACGTCCGCACGAGAAAATCTCCATTCGTTTGTATGCCGCTAGAGTGAGAGAGACGGAAGATCGGTCCACTCACTCGAACGCTATGCCAGCCTCCGCTCGTGAGGATTCCGCGTGACAAGTTTCACGGAATGACTGGCAGCGCTCGAGATGAGACGGGAGATCGGTCCGTCTCTCTCTCGTTATACCTGCGATCGCGCTCGTGAGGTTTTGGTGTGACACAAGTTTCTGAACATGTCACCCGACTAAAACGATTTTAAAGACGTTATCACGTCAAAACGCCTACACTATTGACGAATAACATAGATAGGCCATGGCAATGGTAGGTAATGTATTCCTCTATTCTCGAGCAAACCGCAGCCCTGAGAACAAACGGTAAATGGTCCGCGTAACGAGAGGCAATTACACTCAATTTGCAACCATTAACCAATACAGACCACGCGGAACAATGGAGCTGAATCGCTATCTGGATCTCATGATCCAAACGGCTTTTAGCAGTCCATTTTCAGTTTCCACCAATCTTTTTGCCACTGGTGGTAATTGGAAAAAAACCAGTGACCGCTTTTTTATGACGTAGAAACATGGGATAACCAATGTTGTTATGAAGTAAAAAGGTGTAGGTACTATGGAAGATTGTCGACCATAATAATTATATCAACAAAAATGGATGAAAGAATTCTTACTTACAAATCAAGTATTTTACTAATGACTCAAAACCTTTCAAAATACAGTTTGATTTTTCAGTTCAAATTAAATCCTCACTAACTAAAAAAAAGTTATTTCTGTTAATAATGACGTCATCTCAAACTCTTGTACATATTGCCAATGTCAAGTATAATTTATTGCATCAATGTTTTAACTAGCACTAGCGGGGTTAGAGGGCTAAGGGTGCTCAACCTACATCCCCTCCATCAAAATCATTAGGTTTCATATGTGATAAATCTTATTTCTGTTATTTCTTCCTCCAACTAAAATCAAGCAAACCAGGCGCGGTCCGAGTACACGTCATATGCAGCCCCTGACAAATTTTTTGACCGCCTCCAAAATTTCGGTGAAGCCACTCCCGAAATTGAAATCCCAGATCCGCAAACTGTTTACCAGTTTCGATGAAACTGGACGAAGTTGATAGTTAAGGACAGTAAGTCGTCAGTCAAGTCAGTCAGATATGCAAGTAAAGCGATGACTACTCTACCAGAACGTGCCCGATGGAGTTTTGGAGGCAGAAAAAATATTTTCGCACTGTTATTTTATTTCACAACACTCGTGCACTGTAATTAATATCGAACAAAATACCATCGAATTTATCCGATATAACTCAAAAATGCACCAAGAAACAGAAAATAAAACAAAAGCACATTACGAGTACCTATGTCTTTTCCACTTCCTGTTAAAAATATTGTGAAAAAATTGTGAGCCATTTGTGAGATGACACAAGATACAAGGTAGTCTGAAAAAAAGTAGAGGAATGCACGACCCATTTGAATTTCACTTGCCTCTTTATCTAAAATAAAAACGTATTAATATAGTTTAAAAAAAAACTAAAGAACACGCTTTTAAAGCAAATCAAACTAAAAAGTGAAAAATAATCCTTAATTTAGGCAGAAAATATTAATGAATAAAAATACAACTATTATTGTGAAAAAAGCGTGGGGCGCAATATGGCACAGACCATATTTTTCGTATATCGAGCAACCCAAACAATCGTGTTCAGGCTGTATCTCATGAACCGTGAGGGCTAGACATTAGAAACTTTCACAGATGATGTACTTCTATTGCCGCTATAACAATAAATACTAAAGATATAATAAAATATTTAGGGGGCTCCCATATAATAAACGTTATTTTTGAAGTGAAAACTTCTTTAGCGGCGTCGTGCACTATTTTTGGGATGGGTAAAAAATGTTAAACTCGCGTCAGGACACGTGGCCTGATCGAAAATTCGTAAGACGGAGGGGTGACAGCTGATGACGAGCCGTCTATACTTATAAAATTAGTTTATATCAAGTATTTTTTTTAAATATGGACATTGAACAAAGTGCATCTATTAAATGAAAAAAGTGACGAAGAAATATTGAAAGAAAATGAGTGAGTACTTTATTAAAATACTAGATGAAAACCTACTGAAAATACTAGATGAAAAATAATACTGATAATAAAAGCAGTTCGTGCGAAATTATTCCCTAATCATTCCAAAATATCAAAAATGCACAACGTTAATGTTCAAGTTTTCACTTCTGCTGACATTACCGGAGTGCAATTTTTTATAGATAATGGCACTGAATCCTTCGTGCGTGACTCCGACTCGCACTTGGCCGGTTTTCTTTTTTCTTTCTTCATTACGTAAATTGACGGTAATTAAGATACACGTTTAACAAAGCATTAGTGCATCAAAGGTATTATACAGCGCATGAAGTCGTCCTTAATAGCATGCCAGATGTCAGAGAAACAGAGTAATTATTGACTTTTGTTAACAAATCAAAAAAATCTATTTCATATTAGGAATACAAAATATTCGCTTAATGAATGTCATTTTTTCCCGGTCATCGCCTTTAAGTGCCCGTTTGGGCTAGATGTTGAGCTGAGAGAAAAAGGGCGGCGAAAAAACTCCCAGCAGCACTCTTTAAAAAAAAGTACATATATAATGGAGATAACAGTATGGCTATGGGTCCATAATGGGCACACGTGACAGCTGACTACTCTGACGCACACGTGACAACTCTGCAAATATCTTAGAGCATCAAAGTTACTCGGGTGTCATACCTGTCATACCTTGATGCTCTAAGGCAAATATATTGTAGCCAAGTGATCGTTTAATAGACAAGTTTATAAACATAAAATTAAAGAATAACTTCATTAAGGAATAATAGTAAGATATGAAATATTATCCCTAAACTAATAAATAAATAACGCTTCACACTCATAGCCCCACAGTAGGGTAGATATACCCTGTGTAGTGGGTACCATGGAAACACACAGAGACAGAAATACAAACACCCAGACCGAGAACAGAAATTTAAACTCATCATTCAAATTTCTGTTTCGCCGGGAATCGAACCCGGGACCCGGGGATATTCTTTCATCGTTACAGACGCATACATTTCTAAATATGTCAATTTCAATTAACAACGTCATTTTCTATGCACCAACAACACTGACACCGCCACACACAGACACACTAGTTGTGTAACTATAAGGCACATTGTGCATGGACGTTGGGACGAGGGGTTCGCCCGTAAAGGCCACTCCTCTGACGTGTCATACCTGTCAATATCTTGATGCTTTAAGGCTAATACGAACGTACATTGTAATATAAAGTGCATTGAATTGTTTCAATGCACTTTGTATTACAATGAAGATGAGATGAAGAGAAAGAAAGGACTATCATCTATACTCTATACAAATAAATAAAATTGGAGTGTCTGTTTGTAATATTAAAATAACCGCTTTTGACTACATGAATATGAATGTATATACGGTACATATAACAAAAGGACATTTTAAAAAAAATCTGTCTGTCTGTTTGTTCCGGCTAATCTCAGAAACGGCTCGACCGATTTTGAAGAAACTTTCACTGGCAGGTAGCTGATGTAATAAGGAAAAAATTAGGCTACTTTTATTTTAGAATAAAGTCCACGCGCACGAAGTCGTGGGGGGCTGGTAGTATTGTTATAAAATAGTATTTTTATATTTATAGGTACAGAGTGTGTCTGATTGTTTTAAATAATATTTCGAGTATTTGCTCTTTAAATTTAGAAATTGTTATGGAAAAAGGGTCAACATGGCCAACCTCCTTGTTGTATGCAGCCAAACAACGATAAAAAACGAGTTCGAAGCGAATTTGTTCTAGACTTAGGAACTAAACAAATGATTGCGCATGCGAATACTTCAAGAGGTAATTTTAGAGGTACTTTTAGCTTATTTTTTGTAAAACGTCAGGGGAATCTATTAAATTATTTAAAAATGTATTTGTTTACGCTTTGTGGGAATATGTGAGAGGCAGATCTGCACACAACCTCAAGCAAGCATAGGTAAGTCTTGTCTGAGGTCGTATGCAGTTGCGCTGCTACTCCGGAGGCTGGTGGTCGCCTCATGTAAGTGTGGCCGGCATCTGCACCTTTCCACCGAAACACAACAGAATTGGAACACGGCAGAAGTGGGTGCAGCGGTGGTACTTCCCCGAGCGAATCATAATAGTTCTACCACCTAGAAGTTAAGCTGGAGTAGGTACTTATTTTTCTAAAAACTTTCAGCTCGCTGTTTCTTAATACATCTCATGTCATCAGACCCCATAAACCATTCTCTGCATTCATTTTTATCCGCCTACCGGAACATTGAATACGCTGAGGATTGAGTGCTGAGTATTCACTCACTCAGTGTTCTTAAAAATATCGTCGCGTGCGCACGGTCGCTTACCACTAACGTTACGATCAAGAACAAGTTTAGCAGTCAATAAACGATAAATCAATAGTGAACATCAAAATTCTTTTTGCTTCAGTTTTTCGCGTATCAATTTTTGTGCAAGTTTTTTTAATGTGTTAATAAAAAATCCTAATTATATCCTTCATTAGCAGCTAACATTCTTAAAACTAATTGATTGTGATGAATATTATTAAAGTGTTCTAAGTTAATATATTATTTAGACACAGCAAACTTTTTCTGTAAATTACGACTGAAAGTATGCATATATCGTAGTTTTAAATAGATTTTATGAAGTATTTTCGTAATATTTTTTTAAACTAAGAATAATAATCTCTGAAAATACAAAACAATGCAATGAATAATATTGAACATCTGAATATTACCCGATTAATATTAAGGTGATCTTTTCTGATACAAGTTAAACCCCAAAACACAAAATATTGCAATGAACAATATTGACAAACGGAATATCATCCGATTAATTTTAAGGTGATCGAATGTGTGATAAGCGTTAAACCCAAATAATAAAAAACATTGCAATGAATAATATTGGCAAACTGAATATCAGCATTCTAATATTAAGGTGATCGAATAGTTATCATGACTTCTTGGACTAAAGAACTGGATGAGGCAGCAGTACTTGCCACGAAGAGTGGATCATGGCATGTTCTTCTGTTCTATCTTCTGTGTGGATTAGCAGCTATACCAACTTCTTTCCTAGTCTTCTCTCAGGTAAGATAAAGACAAATACTTTTATTTGCACAATAAATAATAAATGATACACACTCATAGCCCCACAGTAAGGTAAGTAATACACTGTGTCGTGGGTACCATGGACACATACAAAGACAGGAACACAAACACCCAGACCGAGAACAAACATTTAAAGTCATCATTCAAATTTCTGTTTCGCCGGGAATCGAACCCGGGACCCCTCGATTGGCAGTCCGGCATGGTAACCATTGCGCCACGCGCGTCGTAAGTGTCAAACAAACTATTAACAAATTTATAAGATTGGCGTAGTCATTGTTGATATGAAGGTACTGTAGCATAATATTGTTAGGGTTTTTTCAGGCTTTTCCAAATAAGAGGTCCGAAAATTCACAAAGTTGCGGATGCGTACAAAGCTGACCATTTGGTTAGCAGATACCTATCCTTTACATAAGATAGCGTCGATATTAATTACCTGAGGCATTAAATGGGGAAGAGGGGAGGGTAGAGTCGAATCTTACTTTATCTTACTTTGGGGCGAGGAGGGTCTTGGAAATATCACGTAAGTTTTTTTGGTAACAGAGTAAAATTGCGAAAAAATGAATGTATTTACCAAAATAATAATATAGCCATATTTTTTGCAGTGATATTTAACGAGATTTTTCGAGCACCGCAATTTGTTCTTATTAACCAGTCTTGAATAGTCTTAATAATTAAAACATATTTTTTAAGTAATAATGCATAGTAGTGGAATTTTTTGCAAGAATAATAATAATATAATACATTTATTTCGGACTACACATCCATATTTGGTTAGTAACAACAGAAATCTTAAAAACTAATGTTAGTAAACATAATGACTGATTTACACGAGATACCTACTCATTTGAAAATTTCATGCGAGATTGGGCTATGGGTTATTCCAATTCTCACGACATCTGAACATGGACGGAGAGGCTCCATAAATCTCCAAAATCTCCTCACGTAATAAATTGACGCCCCTAAGAACAATAATGTTACTATAACGGAACACTAATAACGGGCAATGTGACCAAAATATCCCAGGATGCTACCAAAGAATCCTGGGATATTTTGGTCACATTACCCGTTGACAACCGGACGACCTAAACAAACTGTTAATATTGGTAAAGGTCGAAGGAAAAAGACCCCGCGGTCGATCACCTAACCTTTGGTGTGACCGCACTAACCGGACTCTCCGTCACAGAAGCCCTAAGAAAAGCCGAACATCGAGAAAAATTTAGGCAACTCATAAGAACCGCTAAGGAGTTTCACTAAGGAGACCTTCAGTTATGAAGAATGCGACAAGGAAGAAGAAGAACAGTAACTAATATCCTATGGAGTTTTGGCGGAAAGTCGGGAGGGACAAGTAGTGCTCTTGTTTTATTTTCATTTTCTTAGTATATTTTTGAGTTATATCGGATACAGTTGATGGCATTTTGCTCGATATAGGTTAATGACAGTGCACGAGTGTTGTGAAATAAAATAACAGTGCGATAACATGTTTTTTCGGCTTGCCTCCAAAACTCCATCGGACATGTTCTGGTAAAGTAGCCATCACTTTACTAGAACAATAGACTGACTAGATTGACTGATACCTGACGAGTAACTGATTTTTTTCTACGACTACAAAGTGATGCAAAAATTTTACTTGACGCTGGCAATATGCACAAAGTTTGCGATGCCATTATTAAAATTAAAAAGTAAATTAATATCCTATGGGCGGACAGTAATTTTGAAGTTCCGAATTCTTCAAAACAAGTCTTGCAAGAGCTGTTTCAAACTAGGCTACTTATCGACGCGTTTGCGCGTCGTTTCGTTTCTTTGTTTTTTGAAACCCGTGTACCGCAAAACGTGAAGATTGGACATGTTCAGGTGCAAACTTTGCCGAAACGGTAGGTCGTTTTGGCCAATCCCTGTGGCTTCGGGATTAAGAATAGAGCTACGGTATCCCCTGCCTGATCGTAGCATCTGCGCTCCCGAAGATGGGCCCGTTCTGGGGCGTGGAGGACACCGGTGCGTTCCAATGGAGATCACGGAGTCCTCTCCAAGCACAGAGGCAGGCTACCGAGGGGGTTTTAGTGCGGTAACAATCCCACATAACCCGGTATCCTCTCACAAGGTGCTGGGTACCTTTTGAAGGTTTCCCCCGCTCTAAGCTCTAACAGTAGTAGCTCTTTTGTAAGTAGTTCTTAGACACTAAAACGTGTGCGCGCAAATAATTATTGACTTAGCACGTCCTTTCTTTTTTGTTTGAGCTCAAAGCCAAACATTCAAGTCATGAACACGACATCTCAATTATAAGAACACAAAAGCCTTAAATCTTAGACATTAAGGTTTAAAGTCAGACAACACACGTGCCCTCACTAGATGCAAAACAGTAAATAAAGTAGGGGAGCCCGTGATGCTAAATGGGGATTTCCTCGAGCGTGAATACCTAGTGCTTTATACAGATTGGATGGTAGGAAAAAAAAGGTTGTATAATTTTTATTGTTTCATTAGTGGGGAGAGCGCCCACAGGTTTTCAAAAATTTTATTAAAAGGGTGAAATAATCTCGTGTAACAAATTAAGCTCAAATAGATAGAATGAAACGCGCATGGCCCGGCGGTTAGCATAGAACGCAAGCGATCTACGCAACTAAGCCAAAAGGGTGCGGTCGGGTATGAAATGGGTGACCGGCGCTAGTGTAAAAAAAACCTGAGCGTTTCTGTGCTTCGGATGTTGTCGATAGATAACAGTCGTTAATACTTGTCGGAGGACTAATGGGCGATTTGAAAACATCCTACAGTGGGTTGGCCACTTACTCACATCTCCACTAACCCGCATTGGAGCAGCGTTGTGGAGTAAGCTCCAGGCGTCCCCAATAATGTAAAAAGACCCGTGCCCAGCAGTGGGACGCAAAATTTGTTGCAGCCAAGATAGAATGCGGAAATGCTCTCTACCAACCCGCATTGGAGCCTGGTGGAGTAAATAATGGGGAAAGATTCGTCTTAGCAGTGGGACGCAAAAAAGGGTTATAGCCAAGACTAAATGCAGTGATCTGACAATTTAAGTATGGATAAAAGTGTGAGTTGGTAGGACGACGACCAATTTGTATTTTTTTTAATTTATTAAATCTCCAAACGATAATGTTATATTCTAATCTATTTGACAATTTTTGAAAATGAGAAAAATAGAGCTTTAAATGAGAGCTTTAGCGTTCCCCTATAGGAGAGAATTTTATTTATTCTAGCAGCATTAAACATTAGTGCGAAGTATAACTTATGCTATAGATTAATCTAACGTGCTCGAGAAAATCCACAAATCACCTCTTGTGCTTGCTAACTAATACAGTTAATGGGATTAACTACACCCTTTCAAAGTTATGCTTGAAGTGTTATGTTCCGCTCCATTTGTGAACAAATGTAATGTAATATTCCAATATGTTATTCATATTAAAATCAGAACCTTGACATGACTTCTCAATGATGTTATGTTCATTTTCACGTTAGATATTATTTTTATTGGTTTTAATATAAATAAATAATAATAAATAATACTTCACACTCATGGCCCCACAGTAAGGTAGATATAGGGTAGGTATGTATATGTATAGAGCTACGGTATCCCCTGCCTGATCGTAAAAGTCGACTAAAAGGGGGCTTCCAGGGTTGTAGACGTTGCGAGTGGGAATTCGATCCGTCCAACCAGCAGCCCCGGGAAGGGCGGCGGTGTGTGTGTGGCCGCATGTTGCTGTAAGCATCGGAAGGTGCAGGAGAGCACATCTGCTCTCCCGAAGATGGGCCCGTACTCTTTTTGCGTCCCACTGCTGGGCGAGGGCCGCCCAAACTAGTGGACTTAGAGCGGTTTCGAACCAACGTATTTTTCGGCGTGTGTATGGTCATTTTAGATAATGTAAATTTGTTGCTAGCAGATACTAACCCATCTTACATCCGACCGCGTTCTTTTTGCTGTCACGTCGATCGCTGGCGTTCTACAACAGCCGCAGGGCCATACACGCTTGCAAGAGTTAATTGATATTTATTCATGATATCAAAATAATTAGTACCTACTTATATTTATAAAGTCCCAGCTTGCCTCGCGGATTACTTCGGAGAGTCTCTTCGCCGAGGCCATCTAGCGACCGCATGCGAAGGCTCATGATGAAGGACCTCGGTACGGTCCGAAACATGTCGGGCGCCCCCGAAGTAATCCGCGAGTTAAGCCGGGACTTTATAAACATATTTACCTATCCTAACGAGACGTTTTATAGTAAAATAATTAGTACTTATTATCGTCATTAAATTATTGAAGATTCGTATTATTTTTAAATTGTTTAATGATGAATGTTTGTTAGTTTTAAATCTAAGCATTATATAAATAAATAAAATTAAATTAAATTATCCAACCACCATTCTTAAGACACTAGAACATTAATTTCATGGACTGTACTTACATCTGAAACTTTACCTACGTAGAAAGAAGGTCTTCTTTCTTTATTCTGTGCCGATGTGAGTCATGAAAGTAATCTTTTTGAAGAATTTGGTCCGAACATAATCTATTTTCGAGTCTGTCCTAATAAAAAATGGCTGACAACCCTCTTTGCGTCCCACTGCTGGGCACGGGCCTAATTTTGGGGACGCCCTTACTCCACTAAGCTGCTGTTGATGGAGTAAGTTAGTGGCTAACCCGCTGTCGGATGTTTTAAAACCGCCCATAAGGCTTCCGACAAGGTTTAACGAGTGTTATCTATCAATAACAACAGGGACCGACGCGCGACGGTATAACTTGCCCTCCGAAGCACGGAAATGCACAAGAATTTTTTTGCCACTAACGTTCACCCATTTGGCATTGCTACGTAGATCGCTTCCATTCTTCGCTAGCCGCCGGGCTATGCGGGCTTCTTATAAAGAATAGACATGTACAATACGTCAATACAGCCAGCCATTTTTATCTGATTAAATAGTCAAAGAGCAATGGTGCATATAGAAGTAACTAAGAGCATCAAGGTATGACAGGTATGACACTCGTCAGAGAGGAGTTGCCTTTACGGGCGAACCCCAACTCCCAACGTCCATGCACAATGTGCCTTCTAGTTATACAACTAGTGTGTCTGTGTGTGTCGGTGTCAGTGTTGACGATGCATGGGAAATGGCGTTGTTAATTGAAATTGACATATTTAGAAATGTATGCGTCTGTGTCTGTAGCGATGAAAGAATATTTATTTGTGAATGTGTGACAAAAATAAAATGTGTGCGTTCTTCCCCTGCACCACATTTGGCACATAAATTTTATTATGTATCGAAGCGAGGCGCTATGCCGTCTCTACTGAAGGGTGAGTCAGTAACTTTGATGCTCTAAGAGAAGTAAATATGTTTCTTGTGATTGAAATTTAAATTCTTCACCGAAGGCCAAAACCGGTACTGATTGTCAAACATGTCTCGTACATGTATGTTTAAGCAAATTATAATAAAAAAACAAGTAAGCCATCGCGGGATGCCTAACAGATATTTCTTCCAAATGACCATAATAAATATAATTTTCGGAGAAACTATAACTTACTTTACCCGAGTGGAAAAAAGCTTTGTTTATATGCCAAAGGTACATACTGTATGGCTATAAGATTTTATAATAAACTACCAAACGAGATAAAGTGTTTAAAAAAAGATATTATTTTCTGTAAAAAAGTTAAGCAATTATTAATTTCAAAATGTTATTATAACTATGACGATTATTTAAATGAAAATTGGAATGAATGAATGTTTTTTTGTACTTCAATTTTATAGACAAGTTTTACATAAGACATATTCGATTATTATTTAGTGACATACTCGTATTAGATTTTTTGCATGATTTTATTGTATAATCTTAATTTTTATTAGGTATGTATTTTCAAAACAATAATACATTTGCATTTTGACATTGTATTCTTGGAACGCCCTATCAGGCATTGTTACTTTTGGAGTACTGATTGTATTAATATATAAGGACCTGTTTGTTACCCAAAAATAATACCCAATAAAGGAATTATGAATTATGATATAAAACATGTAAATTATGCGGCGATCCTTCACAGTCCGCTTTGCACGCTCCTTTTTACCACGGACGTGTGGGTTATGGGACAAAATTCCAGCTGAGTAATTCCCAGTGGACTATGACATGGGGTTCTTCAAGAAAGCTGTAGAAAAAGCTCTCCTCCAAAGCCGGCAATGCTCGGGTGGCTCCCCTGGGGTTTCTCGTGTCCGTCCGTCCGTAGGCGACGGTGATCGCTTAACACCAGGCGGTCCGTCTGCCATTTTGTTCGGTTTATTTATTAAAAAAATGTTTTGCAAATATTGTATCTAATACGCATATAACGATAGTTTAAAAAGATTTTTTTATTGGAATGCAGTAGCAGATAAGCATGCAGTTCACGTGGTATTAAATGGTCGCTGCAGCCCATGGACATCCACACACAACCTCAATTAAGCCAAAACTTGCCTATGCTCGTATGCAGTTACGCTGCTACTCCGAAGGCTGATGGTTGTCTCATTTAAGTCTGACTTGGCATCTGCACCTTTCCACCAATAGAATAGGCTTACAGAAGTGGGTGCAGAGGTGGGACCAAAAAATTTATCACACTAAACTTCTACCATAAAGATCTATCTAATATAAATACTTATCTTTCAAAAATAATATACAGTATCCCCTGCCTGAACTAAAAGGGGGCTTCCGGGGTTGCGGGCGGTGAGAGTGGGAGCTTGATCAGTCCAGGCAGCAGCAGTGTGTGCGTGGCCGCATGCCGCCGTAAGCATCGAAAGGTGCAGGATAGCACATCTGCTCTCCCGAAGATAGGCCCATTCTGGGCGCCGTGCGTAAAGAACACCGGTGCGTTCCACTGGAGATCCCGGAGTCCTCCCCAAGCGAAGAGGCAGGCCACCGAGGGGGTTTTAGTGCTGTCGAATCCCACATAATCCGGTATCCTCTCCCAAAGTCCCGGGTTCCTCTTGAAGGTTGCATGCGACCTCAGACAAGACTTACCTATGCTTGCTTGAGGTTGTATGTAGATGTCCATGGGCTGCAGCGACCACTTAACACCACGTGGCCTGCAAGCTCGTCTGCTACTCCATTCAAATAAAAAAAAACTTAACTTTCCTTAAACTTCTTCGCAGTTTATCAATCATTACCTATGATGGTGTATATTGTTTCATGCAACAGCACCTCCTCCCTCCCTCATAAGGAACCTGTGAATTAAACAATGAAACATGTTATTTCACCCCAAAATAGGGGACTCCACCATGATCTATACGCTCAACGTACTACTGTATGTGCACACGTCACATCATTCATAGACGATTGTACTTCATAAAATGGAACATCTATACAAATAGTCGACCCGCATGGCGCAATGGTTACCATGCCGGACTGCTAATGGAAGGGTCCCGGGTTCGACGATTTTTAATTTCTGTTCTAGGTCTGTGTGTTTGTGTTCCTGTATTTGTATGAGTCCATGGTACCCACGACACAGGGTATATCTACCCTACTGTGGGGCTATGAGTATGTAACGTTTATTATTATTATTTATTTATTTAAATTCCAGGTGTTCACAAACGCAACCCCTGACCACTGGTGCGCACCGTCTCCAGAGCTCCAGGTCCTGAACCTCCCTGATGACCTGTTGAGGTCGTTAACCATTCCCAAGGGTGAAGTTGGAGAGTACGAAAAATGTAGAGGATATGTGATAGACCCTACACATTTGTATCATTCTTTGGATGAATATGTTCATGAAAGGTAAGATTTTTAGGGGATAGATATAAGTATATATTAATATTTTTAAATGGCTGCAACCCTTTTAGCGTCCCACTGCTGGGTACGGGTCTCTCCCCATTATTGGGGATGCCTGGAGCTTACTCCATCAGCTGCTCCAATGCTGGTTGGTGGAGATGCCGGTTAGTGGCCAACTCGCTGTCGGATGTTTTCAAACCGCCCATAAGGCCTCCGACAAGGTTTAACGACTGTTATCTATCGACAACAGCCGGGACCGACGGTTTAACGTGCCCTCCGAAGCACGGAAACGCGCATGTTTTTTTTTTGCCACTAGCGGTAACCCATCTCACACCCGACCACGCCTATTTGGCTTTTGTTGCATAGATCGTTTGCGATCTACGCTAACCGCCGGGCCATGAGCGCTTCAAATAAACTTCAAATATTTTTATTTATTTATTTTATTATTTTTATTTATTTATTTAGTACACAAAGAAATTGTTAGACACGACAATAGAAGAAAAATATGTACAGGGTACTGCTTATTTCTAAAAGAAATTTCTTCCAGCAGCACCAAAATGGTGAAAAAGACAAATTTAGTGCGTACAATACAAAGAATAATAATTAAATATAACCGTACATAAGAAAAAATAATAATACATACAAACATACATACATACATAAACATACATACATACATACAACATACATACATACAAATATATACGTACAATTTTAAATAAACTTAGCCAACTTTAATGAGGAAAATCATCAGACCAGCTCGATGGCATACCTGGCAACCTGTAAGTTGAGTTGGTTCCAGATATCATCCGAAAATTCGCAGAGAGCCATGAACGCAGGGTACTCTAACATCTTGTCATCGACTTTAGGTCGATTATGGTCAGTTCCTGTAGCTTCGGGATTAAGAATAGTGCTACGTTATCCCCTGCCTGATCGTAAGAGGCGACTAAAAGGGGCTTCCGGGGTTGGAGACGGTGAGAGTGGGAATTTGACCCGTCCAGTCAGCAGCCCCGGGAAGGACGGTGGTGTGTCCGTGGCCGCATGCCGCCATAAACACCTGAAGGTGCAGGAGAGCATATCTGCTCTCCCGAAGATGGTCCCGTTCTGGGGCGCCGCGCGTGGAGGACACCGGTGCGTTCCTGTGGAGATCCCGCAGTCCTCCCAAGCGCAGAGGCAGGCCACCGAGGGGGTTTTAGTGCGGTCAAATCCCACATAGCCCGGTAACCTCTCCCAAGGTGCTGGGTACCTATTGAAGGTTTCCCCCCATTACCAAAAAAAGGTCGATATGAGTTGAGCTGAGTTTAATCACAATAAGAGTGTCACCCCATCACCCATATAATATATTTAAGTGGTGAATACGTCGTTATACTAGAGTCAGATAGCAGCAACACATTAATGCCCTATGTATTTGCATACAAATCAACGCACCAACACCCAAAATTAATGTGACTGCCAATAAAATATTGAAAACAAGATTGTTTATAAACTTCGCATCTCATACAAATTTAAGTAATAACAGCCAAAGTCAATATACATTTAACACAGCTGAGACGTGTTTGCCTCATTAAAATCACAGAATGTATACTCATATTCGTTTACTGAATCGTAAACATGGGATCCAATGTACTAGATAGTTGCCGCCGTCTTTTGTCTTGATTTGTGGGCTCGTACCTCAAAAGAAACAATGCACCTATTTTCGATGCAAAGGTACCGTTGCTGGCCCGAGTAGGCTACCATCAGCTTCTGGAGTACCAGTCAACAGCATAAGACCTTGGGCAAAATTCAAGCAGGCTCGAGGTTGTTTGTCTATGGATTGCAGCGAGCAATTTATCACCACATGGCTTGCATGTGCTACTCCAAGTAAAGAAGTGGGCTCGTTTGCTACTCCATGTAAAGACGTGGACTAGGTCCGTTTAAAAAAAATGCAGCCTCGATTCATTAACATTTTTGTATATATTTTCAACATTAATAAGTATTAATGCTGAAAAAAAAATATATATTTTTTTAATCATAAGTAGGTTTATAGGATTTTTTTATCATATACAAATGTACTGCTGTAATTTTATGAATAAATGTTTCTTCTTCTTCTTCTAGTCCACTGCTGGAATATCTAGCTGGAAATTCCCACAAAGTTGTCCAGTTCCCGGAGCACCTAAGGCTTTTTTATTTGCCTTGCTCCTCTCAAGCGCGGTGTATGTAAGAATTACATGGTCTGACTAGAGAAGTATTCATTTCAATTTTGATGCAATTCTAATATGAGCTGCAATTCTAATATGATGTTATAGCAATCAAGGACTCTGGTCATGCCAGAGGAGCTTATGTAATACAAACAAACAAATAAAAAAATAAAAAAAATATGAGCTGGTCATACTTATAAGAAACCGTCAGCTTTGGGTGTAGCAACGAAACTGCAAACAACTTTAGACTCTTCTTTTAGGCTCTTTCTAACCTCCTTTGATGTAGATGTCCATGGGTGCAGAGACAACTTGGGACACCGAAATGCTAAAAAGTTTTTTTAATTTTTTTTAAATTTGAATAGAGTAGCAGACGAGCATGTGGTGTTAAGTGGTTGCTGCAGCCCATGGACATCTACATACAACCTCAAGCAAGCATAGGTAAGTCTTGACTGTTGTATTATATGCAGTTGCGCTGCTACTCCGGTAGGCTGGTGGTCACCTCATGTAAGTGTGGCCGGCAACTGCACCTTTCCATCGAAACACAATAGAATTGCTCACGGCAGAAGTGGGTGCAGCGGTGGTACTTCCCCGGGCGAACCATAATAGTTCTACCACCTACAGATGTTACATCAATTCAGGCACTACATTCTCGATTATCATACACAGCTAAATTAGTCTTTATTTTTAAAATATTGAATATACAATTGTACACACAGACCCCACATCTTACAATTTTATAGAAGTTTAGATTTAGGTGAACCTCTCTAAAGTCCGTTTTCGACGCATTACCAAATATTGGAGCATAGCCAACTCGTTAAAAACACAAATACTCGACAGGGTTTTGTTAGATTGTTTGTTGATTGACGACAAGCGATAAGCTTTCAAAACAAGTAGACGACTTTTGATGACCCGCGTGGCGCAATCGTTACCATGCCAGAATGCCAATCGAGGGGTCCCGGGTTCGATTCCCGGCGAAACAGAAATTTGAATGATGAGTTTAAATTTCTGTTCTCGGTCTGGGTGTTTGTGTTCCTGTCTTTGTATATGTCCATGGTTCCCACGACACAGGGTATTAATTACCTTACTGTGGGGCTATGAATGTGTAACGTTTATTATTATTTATTTATTTACGTAACATTCATATGGTAAGAAAAACGCGGTCATCGACGCGACCGATCCTGGGTTCAAATCCTCGGCGCGCATCTTTGACAAAGAAATTTGTAATGTGCGCATTTATCACTGCTCCACGGTGATAGAAAATATCGTGATATTTAATTGATTACAATGTTCCTCATCGCCGCGCATGCCTGAGAGAAATTCATAATTTCTCGAAAGCATGACGTCCACCAATCCGCACTAGGTCAGCGTGGTGGACTAATATATGGCCTAAATCCCTCTCACTTGTGAGTAGGAGACCTGTGCCCAGCAGTGGGACATAAAAAATGTTGAAAAAAAAATACATAATATAGTCCTTTTTTTTCTCGAAATGTGGTTCGGTATCCAAGAAGCTGTAATTCAGTCAGTCACACCAGAGCGGCCAGGTTATATAGGTCCTTGCAGAGAATTACGCCTGAGACAAATTGATAGCTTTTGAGGTAACTTACGTGAAGTTATTGTCTCTATCAACCCCGTAATCTCGTATAAGATAAAATAATTATATCACTGCTACCAAAAGAAGATGTTTTATGTAATACTAGCGGCCGCCTGCGACTTCGTCCGCGTGGTCTTTAGTTTTCGATTTTTTTTTAAATAAATGTAGGCTAAGTTACTCCTTACTACTTCAGCTGCCTGTCAGTGAAAGTACCGTCAAAATCACCGTTTCAGAGATTAGCAGGAACAAACAGACAGACGGACAGACAGACGGACAGAAACAGACAAAAATTGTGAAAAATGTTATTTTGGTATATGTACCATATAATATACATTCATATATGCATGTAAAAAGCGGTTATTTTAATAGTACAAACAGACACACCAATTTCATTTATTTGTATAGATGTATTACGCTGCCCAAATAAGATGTTTTATGTAATATTTATTACAAGGTTTTCCAACATCAAATATTTAAAAATTCAAATAAGTTCTCAATGGCATGTCATGTCCACCAAACCGCACTTGGCTAACATGGTGGACTATGGTCTAAATAAATCCTTCTCAATTTCGGAAGGAGATTTGGACCCTACGCCTCTATGAGACATGGAAAAAGATTTAAAAGAAACCGACGTGTAGGTTATGGGACAACCTTCCAGCTGACGCATTTCCAGTGGACTATAACACGGGGTTCTTCAAGAAAGATGTAAAAAAGCTATCCTCCAAAGCCGGCAATGCTCGGGTGGCTCTCCCTTTTTTTTTGGTATCGGGGGGAAATCCCCCTTTTAGTCGCCTCTTACGATCAGGCAGGGGATACCGTAGCTCTATTCTTAATCCCGAAGCTACAGGGACTCGGGTGTCTCCCCTGAGGTTGCCCGTGTCCATAAGCGACGGTGATCGCTCAACACCACGCGGCCCGTCTGCCTTTTTGTTCGGTTTATTTATAAAATAAAAGTTTATGTGATTGAATCAGCCCGTCGATCATGGCTGTATTTTAAGATGTAATAGGAACGATTGAAAGAATGGGGTAGACTGCAAGCCGCAAGTCTTTTTTTCGTCCCACTGCTTGTTATTGGTCGCACTCTAAAATTTGGAAGGCTTATCTCACGGAGAGTGGTTTCGGTTTGGGTTACCAAAAGTGTAACTTTTGTGCACAATAATTTTTATTACGATTAGCGTCCGCCCGCAACTTAGTCCGCGTGTACTTTGGTATAAGTCAAAGTATGATTAGCCTATAGCCTTCTCCAATAAATGGAATATTCAACACAAAAATTAATTTTCAATTCGAACGATTAGTTCCCGAGATTAGCGCGTTCAAACAAACAAACAAACAAACTCTTCAGCTTTATATATTAGTATATATATAGTATAGGATTCCTGAAAATATATGAAATTTTACAAAAATGTATCATAAATATTCATTGATAAATCTTGTTACTCGCTGCTAACTGGCAGTGAAACAAGTCCTCTGGAATCGGTCTACGGCCTTTTATTTTAGCCTATATTTTGTATTTTAGGTCAGAACTAATCCGGGAAGCGGGAAGCCTACGGATGGTGAAAATTCGTCAGCTCGTGGCAGCGAGTGATGAAGATGAGAGAAAAAAGCAAGTGAGTGAGAGTGAGTTATACAAACAGTGTCGTCAGTTTTCTTACTGGTATATATCCAAAGAATTGGAGGGTCCCGGGTTCGATTCCCGGCGAAATAGAAATTTGAATGATGAGTTTAAATTTGTGTTCTCGGTCTGGGTGTTTGTGTTTCTGTCTTTGTATGTGTCCATGGTACCCACGACACAGGGTATATCTACCCTGTGGGACTATGAGTGTGAAACGTTATTATTATAATTATAACTATGGAGTTTAAACATGTTCAGGAACTTCAGAGTCTATAGAGGGCGTATATTGGCGCTGCTACTCCTGAAGTTGAAGGTTGCTAAAGTGGATTAGGAAAGCCACAGTTTGATGAGGTCGTATGAAGTTGCGCTGCTATTCTTGAGGTTGATGCCTGGTTGTTTAGATCCTCACACTGCCGTCAGTTTTCTTCCTAGTAAATGTCCCAGAACAATGATTTTAAAACAGGGTCTGGAACTCCAGTCTTGTCTGAGGTCGGATGGCAGCTTCTCCTGAAGTTGAAGGTTGCCAAAGTGGTTTAGGAAAGCCACAGTTTGATGAGGTCGTATGAAGTTGCGCCGCTATTCTTGAGGTTGATGCCTGGTTGTTTAGATCCTCACACTGCCGTCAGTTTTCTTCTTAGTAAATGTCCCAGAACAATGATTTTAAACAGGGTCTGGAACTTCACTCTTGCCTGAGGTCGGATGGCAGTAAATCCCTGATCGACCCTGCGTTGTTCTAATAGATTGTCTACAATATTCTATGTACATAGGAGTTTTGGCGGGAAGTCGAAAAATACATATTATTGTGTTCTTGTTTTATTTCATTTTCTTGGGGCATTTTTGAGTTATATCGAATAAATTTGATGGCATTTTGTTCGATTGCACGAGTATTGTGAAATAAAGTAACAGAGCGATTTTTTTTTAAATACAGTTGCTCAAAAAGTGACGTATTGCAGGGACGTATAGCGTGCAGGAAGTGGGCTATTACACACTCGTGCTTTTTCTTTACATTTTCCGCACTCGTGCGTTCTCTTTCCCAACTGTCAAAATAATGTCTATTAAAAAGAAAAAAAAACAAGTTTTAGAAGTTTTTATGATTCATGCAAATATTTCTAAAAAGAAGCTACAAATTTGTTTCAATATCAGATTTAATGATTTGATTCAATGAGTTAGGTTAGGTTTCATATCATTTCATCTCATTAACATTTTCATTTCATATCAACAAAAAAATTCTACTGAAGACTTAGCTGTATGGGCAGAATGGGTGAAGAAAACAAAAAAAAAACTCTGCTAGGTATTCTTTTACGGTTGGCGCCATTTTTCAAAAATGTTCTTTATTATTTTATTAAATTGCTTCATTTTTTCGCAACTGTATTAAAAATAGTCATTCAGTACACATGCGGAACCGTCATTGCAATGACAGCCTTACCGCACTTGTAATGAAATATACCATTTTTTCAGCTTGCCTTCAAAATTCCATTGGTAACGTTCTAGTAAAGAAGCGATCGCTTTACTTGAATGTCTGACTGACTTGACTGACTGATTACTGACGACTTACTAACTTTTCTACTATTACTCGTCCAGTTTCAACGAAACTGGTAAAAACATGATGCAAAAATTTTACTTGACGCTGGCAATATGCAGAGTTTGCGATGTCATAATTGAAGACGAAAAATTTCTATGTATATAACATAATTTTTTTTATCACATTTCAGATTACGAAAGTAAAGGAAATCTTACCAGCTATAAGAAGTCGAAAACCAGTGAATTGTGCGAATGGCTGGCAATTCGACAGGGAACATTACAAACGGACCTTAGTAACAGAGGTCAGTAGTAAATGGTTCAAGCTTGAAGTTGGTACAGGTATTTGTCTTATAGCACGGGATTAATCGTAATCGGTACCTGGGAAGGATGGTGATACTATTATTTGCGTGGCCAAAAGCGTGACGCCTTCAGGCGCTATGCTGTGAACGTCTCTCAAGTTGGACCTTTTTTTGGGAGCCACACGTGGAGGACACCGGTGCGTTCCCTCTAGAGATCCCACACCCCTCCCAACCACCACTGAGGCAGCCACTGAGGTTGTTTTAGAGTAAAAATCTTATATAACCAAAATCAAAAAATAAATAACAACCGGTTGCACTCCGGTAGTGCCGGCAGAAGTGAAAACTTGAACAGTATCGTTGTGCATTTTTGATATTTTGGAATGGTTAGGGAATAATTTCGCACGAATTGCTTTTATTATCAGTATTATTTTTCATCTAGTATTTTCAATAGGTTTTCATCTAGTATTTTTATAAAGTACTCACTCATTTTCTTTCACTATTTCTTCGTCACTTTTTTCATTAATTGATGCACTTTGTTCAATTTCCATATTTTAAATACTTGATATAAACGAATTTTACAAGTATAGACAGTCGAGCCGTCATCAGCTGTCACCTCTCGGTCTTACGAATTTTCGATCAGGCCACGTGTCCTGACGCGAGTTTAACATTTTTTACCTATCCCAAAAAAAGTGCACAACGCCACTAAAGAAGATTTCACTTCAAAAATAGATATCGTATATAAATATGTATACTTTTACAATATAATACATGTAGTAAAGTATGATGATGCACTATACGGTAAAAAGAAGAGCATACCTGCATAATGATATATAACATATAAATGACATATAAATTCTAAAAGTGATGAGATACATACAGTATAAATATAACAATAGCAGGTACAATAATTACATATAGTTCCTTTTTTTTCAGTTTTCCTTAGTTTGTGAAAATGATTGGCTCCCGCGTACGAGCAATACGCTCTTCTGGGTGGGATCCATTTTCGGAAACTTATTCTTTGGATGGATGTCTGACAGGTAAGCAATTAGAAAAAAATAACACAACAAAATCAAACATACATTACCAAAAATATCTTCATATCATCAAATTAAAATGAAGCTTTATACAAATCCGGTCTTGGACTACCAAGTCAATTGAGATACTTTTAATGAGCTGTCAAAACGTGACATCCCCATACATTTTGTATGAGAAAATGATAAGTGACGTCACTTATCATATATAGTCAATTGACTTCATTATTATTGACTTGATCGGTAATAAAAATCATGTATAAAAAAGAATTAACAATTATATTGTTTTCCAAGCGTGATTTAGTGCAACCTTTTTAATGTAAGGTTTTTGAATTTTTTTGTGCATAGTGACCAAGACCCTATTTAAAAAATAATAGGTATATATAGCACCGATGGCAGCACTATATTATTATAACAGCGTGAGCAGCGATGGTCGAGTGGTAAAAAACCGCGGTCTCCGACGCGACCGACTCCGGGTTCAAATCCTCGGCGCGCACCTCTTACAAAGAAATTTGTAATGTGCGCATTTATCGCTGCTCCACGGTGGTGGAAAAAATCGTGATATTTAAATGAATACGATGTTCTCCATCAACGTGCATGCCTGAGAGAAATTCATAATTTCTCGAAAGCATGACGTCCACCAATCCGCACTTGGCCATCGTGGTGGACTATGGCCTAAATCCCTCTCACTTGTGAGAAGGAGACCTGTGCCCAGCAGTGGGAGATAAAAAGGTTGAAAAAAATATATATAATATATATAGCACTATTTCCCCCATTGTCTTACGTTCACTGTCAAACAATTTTGTGAAATTTACGATATCGCAGGCTAAAACTAAATGGCGGTGTAAATAATAAACCAGTAAAATATTGTTCTAGCGATCCCATTTTTAATAAAAATCTGAGAAGAAAAACAATTTTGGCTACAACCCTTTTTGGGTCCCACTGCTAGGCACGGATCTCTCTCCCTTATTGGGGAGCTTACTCCACCACGCTGCTGCAATGCGGGTTGGTGGAGATTCAGATTAATGGCCAACCCGCTGTCGGATATTTTCAAACCGTCCATAAGGCCTCCGACAAGGTTTAACTACTGTTATCTATCGACAACAACCGATACCGATGGCTTAACGTGTCCTCCGAAGCACGGACACGCGCATGAATGTTTTGCCACTAGCGGTCACCCATCTAACACCCGACTTTGCCCGTTTGGCTTAGCTGCATGGATCGCTTAAGTTCTAGGCTCGCCGCCAGGCCATGCGCGTTTTGTTACTATTTATGCTATAATATTACATTTTATCAAAATATTCGGCTAATTTAACGGCATCTCAAGATAAAACAAGAAGGCTGAAGAATCAAGTTTAATATTCCAATCTCCAGGCCTCCCCAATAATGGGGAGAGACCCGTGCCCAGCAGTGGGACGTAAAAAGAGTTGCAGCCATTTCAATCTAGCGATACAATTTTAATTTAAAAAAAGATAATTGCACTCCAGGAGTGCCGGCAGAAGTGAAAACTTGAACATTAACGTTGTGCATTTTTGATATTTTGGAATAGTTTGGGAATAATTTCGCACGAATAGTTTTTTTAATCTGTATTATTTTTCATTTAGTATTTTCAGTAGGTTTTCATCTAGTATTTTTATCAAGTACTCACTCTTTTTCTTTCACTAATTCTTTGTCACTTTTTTCATTAATAGATGCATTTTGTTCAATGTCCATGTTTTAAATACTTGATATAAACAAATTTTACAAGTATAGACAGTCGATCCGTCATCAGCTGTCACCCCTCCGTCTTACGAATTTTCGATCAGGCCACGTGTCCTGACGCGAGTTTAACATTTTTGATCCATCCCAAAAAAAGTGCACAATACCGCTAAAGAAGTTTTCACTTCAAAAATTGAAAACAAAAACTATTTTAATAATCTGAAAATGAACGAATCTTAGAAGAAAATAGTTACAATAAATTTAAAAAATTATCCCGAAGCAGCAAGGGCTAAAACAGAAGTTATTAGTGAAGTGGCCATCTTGAAAATGATTTCGACGTTGTCAAGTCGCTCGCAACAAAATTAATCATTTGTCAAGATAAAAAGATACGAGGCAAAGATCACATAGTTCTCACAGCTAATTATGGCCTGTCTCATCCCACGTGGCGTTATTTTATGGGTATTGGAGTCATAATTGATAGTTTTACCTGTTTCAACGAAGTGTGTGCTAGTTAGCGCTAATTCTAATTACATAGTTCTAAAGATGGACTATTAAACAAATTAAAGATTATAAAGTTAGGTAAAAACTACTTTGCAACAATCCGCAATCAGAACGTATGATGGTGTAAACTTTTTTCATGCAATAGCACCGCCCTTCCACATAAGATACATCACGTTTAACAATAAAAAAATTACACCAACATACGTACCGCCACCAACACGAGTTTAGCCCCAAAATAGAGCATCATCAGGGTTATTGACTCTACGACGGTTATTACGGCATATATACGACGCATATATACGGCAAAGTAATGCCTGAATCTATTAACAAAATTTAAGATTACTTATTTTTATTTTTACCTTTCTCGATTAACTACAATGTCGTTAACCAGAAAGATTATGATTATTTATTATACCTAAGAGAAAAATGTAGATAAATATACTCTTATTGGGCATGAATTGTTCTCCGTAATTAGACATCTATATGCCGATTAATTGCCTTAAGATCTCTTAATGCTTTTGATCTTAAGGGAGATGAGGCAGCTGGCCACGTCTTAAGCCGCCGCTGCACAACTGCAATACAGCCTCAAGCAAAGTGGCCTGCTAGTATTAGTCTAGCCGGCAATCTTACCGTTCCACGAAAAGACAAACTTCCTTTAATAATTTCTGATCCTTCTTTGTCCTTCTTTTTCTATTTATAGTTCATGAAATTCCAGATACGGTCGTCGTCCAACCATTCTTCTGATGATCTTCGTGGAGGTTCCCCTTACTATCGCGGCATCATTTCCGGGGACGTATTGGACTTACACAGCTCTGAGGATCGCTGGAGGTCTGTTCTTCCCAGCTCTGTACCAGCTGCCCTTCATCCTGGCTTTGGAGTTGATGCCACCAGCGAGGAGGACTAATGCAGGTATAGGTTACGTTTCGAGAGGGACTAAATTAGAAAATGTTAGTAGCTTAGACACTTCCTACTAGGCATGAGTACGTCAAGCAGTTACTTTTTTAATAAAAAAATCGTAAATAATCTCAACCTTCTTAAAAAGATACCTACCCAGATGTCTTAGAAGTATAACATTAACAGGTCAATCAGATTTAACTTCTCCAAACGCTTTTTGAGGAGCCCGAATCTCGTGTAGATTAAGTACAGAAGTCCCAGCGCTATGCCCGATGAGTCTATCTCAGCAGAGCTCAAGGTACTTTGGGCATTAATAAATATAGTTTTAAAAAAACTATAAAAACATGCTTTTGATGCACATCAAACTCAGAAAGTGAAAAATAATCCTTAATATAAGCAGAAAATATGAAAGAACCAAAATACTAGTCTAGTATTATTGTGCAAACAGAGTGGGGCGCTGTGTGCCATATTTTTCGTATATCGAGCAACTCGAACTTTTTTCATAATAATGCTAGTATTTTTTGTTCATCATTATTTTCTGCTTATATTAAGGATTATTTTTCACTTTTTTACTTTTATGTGTACAAAAGCTTGTTTATCTCATTATTATACCATTTATATCATTTTTATGCTCTCGGAATAAGATAAACTCATGAAATTTGTATTGCCATCTATTCTTGATAAGTGTGCAAAGTTTGAATTAAATCTGTCCGTTGAAAGTCGGTTAAAATAGAGTCCAACCAAAGGAGAGTTACAAACAAGCTCACAAACTCATTGTTACAAACAAACATACAGGTGAAGCTAATACAAGCGTGTTAAAAAAGGTGGTGTTCAAACACAAAATTGTACTTATCGGAACCACTGACTGGACAGTACAAGCTACTAGTCTCTAAATAAAGGCTTTTGCGCCTTTTAATAATAAATACATGTATAATGTCGTATAATGTCGTTTCATGCAGTGTGGAGTATCAACCATATTCCCTGGACAGAGAACCTTTTAACACATAGCTTTAATTCCAGGAATTGTGGTAGGAATGCTGTTCGCAACAGGCATGTGTTCACTGGCTGTGCTGGCGTACGCTCTTCGGGACTGGTTTCATCTGTCACTCGCCACAAGTCTTCCTTTTGTGCTTCTTTATGGGTGACGTACTATCTTTCTTCGTTCTTATGTTTAGTTGTCTGTAGACCTGTAGTCTATTCTTCGGCACAATTTTTGTCATTATGGCAAAATATCAAGAAACCCCTCGGAAACATTATTACTTTATCCTCCATGCTTCTTATAGCTTTGTCTTTTGTTTTTATTTTAATGGAGTTGTCTTTAGTTTACAAAATGTCGACCCCCCAATCTCCTTTTTAAGCACATTCTGATGGTAACAGCAGAGTTCCGAGTAGTTTAGAAGTTATGTTGCTACAACCCGAAAAAAATGGAATAATAAAATGCCTGTTACTTTAAATACATGCATCATGTTTACTTTCTATCAACTTTTAAAGTTCGCAATCTTTGGTCCCTTAATTATAGTGTCGAGTATTACGAGGGGGTAAAGAATTTTAATGATACTTTTAGATACTACTGGCTCATCCCAGAGTCTCCACGATGGCTCGTGGGCAGAGGGCGGATAGCAGAAGCTGAGAAAGTCCTTCGAGATCTCGCTAAGAAGAATGGTATCACGTTAGCAAGAGGTTTTCTTGTAGATATCCATGTAAGTGGTGTTTTGTTAATTTTAATTCTTTAAATCTTGACTCATTTTGCACGATTCTTTCTAGTCGAAAATTAAAAGAATTTAATTTTTTATGATGTTATAAATAACAATGAATATTTTTCAGAAAAGAATGAAAACTGAAAACAGTGATGCCGACGTATCCATGCTTCCGCAAGCTAATGGACACATAATTAACTTCCCAGAACTGACAAACGATAAGGAAGAGAACTTGGACAGAAAAATCACGAATATGCTGACATTTAAACCCGATTTCAGAAGAAGCTCTGATTTAGACGATTACAGAACAGATAATCTAGAAAGAATTATAGCTCTTGAGGTAGCTGAGATAGTCAATAAAAAATCCAAGATGCGAAATGAGTGTAAAGGAAACAATGTAGAAGATACTCAATTAAATATTGAGACATTACAAAAGTCTACGCAAACTGATCTATGTGCTAAGTCACCGGCTAAATTCAGAAGAAAATCTTGCCAGTTTATCAATAGAATATTCATGAGAGTAGAATCAGAGGAAGATGATATGGAGAATAAGAAAATGGATGATCAAAATTCAGAAGGAGATTGCAAAGCTTCTCCGTTGGATGTGTTCAGATATCCGAATATAAGGAAGAAATTCTTTATCCTTACATTTGACTGGGTAGCTCTCGGTGTAGTGTATAACAGTTTGAGTTATAACACTCCCAATTTAGGCGTTGATGATTACTTGGCGTTCTTTATTGGTAAGTTTTAGCAAATTTATATCAACCAATAGGAAGGAATAATGAAGATAACTTATCGCTAATTTCAGTTTTGTGCTCTTGAATGTTTCGGTGAAGTACTCTAAAACCTTAAAGCATCTGACACAACAAGTTGGTACAATTTCAATCAAAAGGTCAATTTTCCTCTTAAGAAAGTATAAAGCCATCTACTCGTAGTTAAAATTAATAAATACCCTATACCGAGGTCTGTCCTAGCCGTCCTAGTTCCACTTTCTAAGAAATGAAATTGAAACATACGGTTTTATACATATTTCATAGGTTCAGGGACATAAACCACTAGGGCAATCTCTCCATTAACTTAGAATCATTAAATTTCGCAAGGGACAGTCTTATAGCACAAGTAAAGGAAAAGTCCGAAGTACTCCTACTCCGGGTAACATCACAAATAACGTTTGTTCCAGATCTGATGTCAACGCATTATCTTCCTAAAAGAAAACAAACACTACTCAAACTTGCATAATCACTCTTGCCCCTTTTTCACAGGTGGAGCAGTAGAACTGCCGTCATACTTCATTGCATGGCGTTGCATGGAGCGCTTTGGGAGAAGATGGACCCTCTGTGTCTTCATGTGCATCGGAGGTCTGGCTTGCCTCAGTTGTGTGTTTGTTTCCGAAGGTTGGTAGATCTTCATTGTCAGCATTAAATTCTGGTAACGGAAATCGACAGTGAACCATTTAGATCAATCTTTTACACCACATGAATTGCACCTACGTGCTAATCATCGTTAGGAAATCGTTCGCTGAGAGGTTTGAACATTCGAATCTGGCATGGTTCGATTTGGGTTTCTGTTGTGTTTCGATAGAAGGATGCGGTTGCCGGTTCTATTCACATGTGGCAATAGCAGCGAATCTGTGTAGGCCCAGATCTAGCAGGGAGCAAGCCGTAGCTCTTTCCCTGATCGACAGGTTCAAGTGGTATATAGCTCAAGGGGCTCATTATCAAAAAAGAAAGACATAGTGGCACCGAAAAGAATCAGGCACTGCTATGCACCGGGCTATTATGAAATTGAGAAGGATTATAGTCTACAAAGTACACAAATCCAATCACCTTTCAACAATGAGCAACGTAATACCACGTTCTTATTTCCAGAACCTTCTTATTTCCAGAATGGCTGTGGGTGACAGTATTCCTCGCAATGCTGGGTCGATAAACCACAACACTTGCCAAATGAAGGTTGGCATGATGTCCAATCACCCCTTCCAGCAATAAACGACGTTATAACATGTTCTTATTTCCAGAATGGCCCTGGGTGACAGTATCCCTCGCGATGCTGGGTCGATTGTGTGCTGCTGCATCTTTCGCCGTATTCTACGTGCTGATTGGAGAACTCCTGCCCACAGTGCTTAGGGCACAGGCCATGGGAGCCGCGTCTTTCATATCTGGGCTAGGTCTGCTGGCCTGCCCGTATATTGTTTATTTGGTGAGTTATTTCAATTGTTTAAAGCTACAAAAAAAACTCAGAGGCAATTCCAGCAACTCGCAACTGGCCAACGAGGTACAGAAGACCAAATTGCTAGCAGAACCAATAACGGATGGGGAAGAAAGGTCCTTTTATTGGATTTTAAGTTTTTATTTCACTAATTTATTAGATTACCGTATTAGTCGTTGATAACATTAATCATCTGAATTTATAATATTTATAGAATATTTTTGACTTATCCAAAATTGACACGTATTTACGAAGTTCCGGACACGTACAAAGTAGGGCCTCTGTGTCCAACAGTGAGACAGTAAAAGGATTGGGAAAAAAACTCGGAAGTTTTGAAGGATCCATCATCATTATCAACATCAGAAATATCCATTTTTAAATGAAGTAGTGAGCGAACCAGTAAGCCGAGCTGTTGAGTTGAGCTGAAGCTGAGCTGAGCTCAGAATCAGAGATCGTATTTTATTTTATTGGAATGGAGTAGCAGATGAGCATGCAGGCCACGTGGTGTTAAGTGGTCGCTGCAGCCATGGACATACAACCTCAAGCAAGCATAGGTAAGTCTTGTCTGAGGTCGTATGCAGTTGCGCTGCTACTCCGGAGGCTGGTGGTCGCCTCATGTAAGTGTGGCCGGCAACTGCACCTTTCCACCGAAACACAATAGAATTATTATTGGTTCACGGCAGAAGTGGGTGCAGCGGTGGTACTTCCCCGGGCGAACGATAATAGTTCTACCACCTACAAAATGTAAGTACATACTATTATGCTGATGACTTCATGAGATATTCGAATGTAGGACAAAACAGTTTGAACTGGAAATTAGACTTTAAATTATTTTATTTTTTTACAAAATGATGATCCAACAAACATTTAGGCGACGATTAGAGCTTGTTTTGTTACTTAGTGGGTTACAAAGGCATTACAGTAGCAGCACTTATGACTATTGGCGATAAAGTGGCGTAAGCAAGTAACGTATATCACTTCTACTTATAATACAGAGTTACAAGGGCGACAATTAGGCGAGCTTAAAGGTTATGGACGTATTATGGCAAATCTTAACACTGTTGTACATGCACAGCATTTTGTGTTATAGCTTTAAGTGAATCTTAGAACTCTAAGATCTAAATAAGAATAAGAATTAGCTACTACCTCCAAAAGTGCTATGCAAGTCATTTTAAACTCTTTACAAGAACCTAAAGTTGCACAATAGCGTTAATAAGCGCTACCAGCTTTACAATGGTGTTTATTTAATCTTATATAGAACCAAATGCTTGAAGTTATACAAAACTCTCTTGCATTACCTTAAGTCAAATAGGAGTATAATTTTTCGCTATAACAGATCCTCTAGCGTCTATTGTTACTTCTTTGTAACTAAAGGTAAAGTAATAGCGCTTAAGGTCACTACTGTATTTCTTATATTGACTACTATTGTTTTGGACAACCAAAAAAAATAAAAATTGTTGTAAATACTTGGAAAAATCAATGTAGGACTGGTGGAAATAGACAGAAATTTATCAGAGAATATTATCTCATTTTCAACTCCTCTATTCCTATTGAAAATAAGTACGTCCTCTATTCCTATGGAAAACAGTGAAGCGCGAGTTTCCTGTGAGCCTGATGGTTCCGTACATGCTTTTCAAAATGATGATTGTGCTATTACTACAGGTGATAATGAAGATCAGAATTCTCTATGCTCCGAAAATTTTGTTGAGACTGAAGAGTGAAATTTGCCTTCATCAAGCAGTGAAAGTGAAGATGACACGAGTGACATTTTGAAAAATATTAATTTTCGTGAAAAGTTGAGGGCATGGGCTATAAAGTAAAACATAAGTCAAACGTCTCTGAAAGATTTGCTATTAATTTTAAATGACAGATTTTGTGATATTCAACCAAATTTTTCATTATTATTTATTCAATTGTTCCACGAGCACGTTGTAATCTACTTCTTTTTTGCTGGTTGGTTGACTCTTCTTAGTGACTTTAGTTTCTTCATAGGTAGGTATCTGTAATATCCAACAAACTATCCAATTCGCGTTCAGCTTCTTCAAAAGTTGGAATATTACTTCTCTTGAGTTGACACTTTATATCTCGCCAATCAGGCTGTGGTAAGGAGTAAGCCGATCTTACAAGTTTTGTTGCGTTTTTTTTGGCCATTTTACTATATTAAGTATTATGTTCCCATTGCGAAGGTGCAATCCAGTGCATGTATTTTCCTTTTTCTAAGGTTTTTAATATTTTATACGGCATTCTGAAACCAATTAATACAAAACAAAATTAGCAGTAAGTACATTAAATACCTTATTCTACTGGCAATTACTTTAATTCAAGAACAGTTGAATGTTAATATATTATGATGTTAGCATTCCATTTTTTCCCGTGGGCGTAGTTAAAACAATATAATAATTTATATCTACCTACTTCTTTGTATTCTACTCGTCCAAAACAGTTAACAGGTAAAAAATAACATCAATACATGGTTTAAAGTTATGAGCACTACGGATCCCTAAATTCGTTTGCTCGCCATGTTGAGATAATGAAATATTAGATTATGGTTATAAAAACAAATATTTACAAGGTTTCCATGAAGTATTTTGCTTTAGTATGTATTTATATTACTAGTACAGTATTATAAGATCAATAAGGCAATTTTTTTGTACTCTTTTACAAGAAAAGTGTGTCACTCCATATTAGACAAAACATTTGTTTTCAGTAAATAGACAATATACATCGGGCGCTCGAATTATTTACCAATAAATATGTAACATATTCACAGTGTACTTACCTTCGAAGCAAAAATACGCTTCTTTTCGCACCATAAAACTGGTGAAAATAATATACTAATGGTTCACTTTTTTTGTTTAATGAACCATCTTGAGTTTGCCGATATTATATTAGCTATTGAAAATAATATATTATTTAATTATTGTTAGATCGCAAAATTAGAAAATATATTTTCCGGGTATCAAAAACTCTTGCGGGAGAGACCTTTACCCCTTTGTGGATCTTGAATAGCGTTCAGACCGTTACAAATCACCTATTTACCTCCCTTTTAGCGCTTGAAAATATAATTAACGCCTTTGTATCTCTACTGTATCGCTTAAGGAGTCAGTTGACGCCTACCTGTAGCCCGCTTAGCACCCATAGAAGTAATATAAAACCATTTTTGCCATTTTACCGCTAACAGAGTTAATTTTCGCTTATTTACCCCTCTTGTATCGCTAAGAGATCCTATTACCGCTATCATAACTCTCTTATAGCATGATTGTACCACTTAGCCAATTACCATAACTCTTGTATACCGTCATTATACAACCTTAAGTAATATAAAAATTGTGCCTAATTCGGGGGTAAAGTAGGGTTAGAGCGCGCTCTAACCCCAATTTGTAACACCCATAAACCACTTTAGAATCTAGTTAGCGCTCCTTTAGACTTATTATAACTCTTACTTTAGCGCCTAAATGTTACTTGGTCAACGCTAGTTAATCGAGCTAGCTAGTATTCAGATTTCTGTGGGCTGCAATATTTATCTGCTTCTAGAAATTAAAAAATACCCACGTTAATATTTAATTCTTCAAAAAAGCCTATTTATTTCAGGCAGTGTACGCTCGATCCCTTCCTCTCATTATAATGGGAGTCCTCAGCGTGATGGGTGGCGTGACGTCACTATTCCTACCAGAGACACTGAACATGCCGTTGCCGCAGACGCTTGAAGACGGCGAGATGCAGGGAAGGGACTTCAAAGTGTTGAGTTGTGTTGAGAGGGACAGATGTTAAGTTATAACTTCAGAATTTAAAGTATACATATAACTAAAAACAAATATATAAGTGATAAATAAACGAAATATGTACGATTAGAAGAAAAAACGTGAAGAGACCTCAAAGTATTGACTTGCGTTGATAGTGTTATGCCAGTTTTCACTAATGACGAACAAGGGAACGCCTTACTAAGTAACTCCCTAATTTAGGGCAATGCTTAGCATAAGGTTCCGTTTCACCAATCGATGTATAATAGGTTGGTCCTATCTTATGAGTAGTCTCAATTTTTGACAGTTGTCCATGAGTTTATTCGTCTCTATCTACTATCAATTTGAGCGACTGTCACGTGTGTCAGTTTAGGGGCACCCAAGCACTACGCCATCCCAAATCGGTGTCGTAACATTAGGTTATGCCTAACGTCGTTAATCGTGACGAGTTATTATTGAAACGTGTTTTCCTCTAAGCAACTCCTAAATATTTAGGCATCTGATTTGGGCGTATCCTATGGTTAGTGAAAATGGGTGTTTGACGTTTAGTTAATAACTTAAGAAGAGAAGATGTTATCGATATCAATGAAGAAGCAGGCGTGTTTAAGAAAAATCGGAAGGAATCGGAAGAGACTTGCAGTGTACAGTTGTTTATAGTGTAGGAAGCTTAATTTATAACTTGAAATGTATTTAGGATGTTATAAAATTAATAGAATCAGGCGTTATTTTGCGGAACTCCATTGTTATAAAGTTAGGTAAAAACTACTTTGCAACAATCTGCAACCAGAACGTATGATGGTGTATACCTTTTTCATGCAATAGCACCTCCCTCCCTCCCACATAGGACACATGCACATGCAACAACAAAAAGTATACACCAACATACGTACCACCACCAACACGTGTTTCGCCCCAAAACAGAGCATCATCAGGGTTATTGACTCTACGACGGTCACCCGCAAAGACTTTGCAAAGAATTTAGGATGTTCTTAATGCGTCAAACGTTAAGATTACCGATAAAATGTTCAGGAACAAGTGGTAAACTGTTTTATTTTTGTAAGTGTTAGATTATTCGCAATAGAGAAAGGTAATAGGTATAAAACGAAATACGTACTAAGGATATCATAAAGTTTATTTTATTTTATTTGAATAGAGTAGCAGACGAGCATACAGGCCACGTGGTGTTAAGTGGTCGCTGCAGGCCATGGACATCTACATACAACCTCAAGCAAGCATAGGTAAGTCTTGTCTGAGATCGTATGCAGTTGCACTGGTACTCCGGAGGCTGGTGGTCGCCTCATGTAAGTGGCCGGCAACTGCACCTTTCCACTGAAACACAACAGAATTGGTTCACGTCAGAAGTGGGTGCAGCGGTGGTACTTCCTCGGGCGAACGATAATAGTTCTACCACCTACATACACACATACAGTTGCGAACTTAATAATGTTGATCTTAATAATGTTGAACTTAATAAAGAAAAGTGTGATGATATCGAATTGTTCATTTACGATCGAAACATATTGATTGAAAAATTCTGAATTTGGTGTTTATTTGATTGTAAGTACCTTAATGTTACGATTACTTAAGTTTTGTAATAATTTAAAGACGTAGGTGTATGTGTTATATAAGCTAAGTTATGTAGTGTCTGTACATATGTTTACCTATTATACTATTTAATTTTTACTTTTCCTTTTTTTTTGTTCATAAACTCAACTAACTAGAAATGAACCGAACTGAGTAAGTTGTATTGTAATGGAACGTTCAAAGATAACCACAAATAACAAAAAATATAAACAATATAACTGATTAATTTTAAATTATAATAAAGTTATGTTTATGATGTACATATACATGTATATAATATACACATGTTATCGCGGGCGGCTTAAACCGCTCTTATTTATCATCAAGGTAGGTTGTAATGGAATATTCAAAGATAAACATAGATAACTAAAATTATAAACAATACAACTGATTATTTTTTGATTATATTTCTTAATTTCAATTTAAATAATGATAGAGTTATTGATATATACATGTTGATGAAAACTAAGGCCAAAACCGTCCTTTTTATCATCAACATGAAAATTTTAAAAGACATTAATGATAAAGGTCGACCGATGGTTTTGTTACCCCGTGGTACTGCGTGGTCCAACTAGGATTATAACGCACAATTTCTTTTACCTGTGGTAGGCAGAAGAACTTTGAGCTGGTAGCTGTACTATGGGTGTTTTTAAGGGCTCCGTACCCGAAGGGTGCAAACAGGCCCTATTACAAAGCATCCGCTGTCCCTCCGTCTGTCTGTCCGTCTGTCTGTCATGTCATCAGGCTGTATCTCATGAACCGTGATAGTTAGACAGTATCACAGTTAATGTAGTTCTGTTGCCGCTATGACAAAAAATACTATAAAGCATAATAAAATAAATATTTAAAGGGTCTCCCATACAACAAACGTTATTTTGTTGCCGTTTTTATAGATAATGATACGGAACACTTGGCGGGTTTTTTATCCGTTGTTCTGACAGATGAACCAAAAGAAATAGGTAGGTAGTTGAATCACGTCCGTACATTTTTCTTACCCGTGGTCCCACTGGCTAAACCATTGTACTTGTTCTGTGTGGTCTAGCTGTCATCGAAATAGATAATCCTTAATGACAAACATTGTATCGATGAAAAGTGCTACAACTATCACCGAAAAGTATGCATTAAATGAATATTTTTATACTGTTCATTATTTTCACTTTCATTGTCATCTGTTTCCGTGGTGTAGCGGTTATCACATCTGCCTAACACGCAGAAGGCCCCCGGTTCGATCCCGGGCGGAAACAAGGGATTTTTTGATAATTATTCTTTTTTAGTAATAATAATTATAAATATGTTTTTTCACCTGAACGTTTTTATTAAATACTTTTGTAGAAAATATAAAGATTCATTGAATGAACTAAGATAATATTATATTGCATTGTAACTTTTAACTTACCTTTTTTTACACAAATAGTTCTGACCTAAAATTTATCACAATAACTCAACAATAATTACTAAAAATACAAGCCATTACTAGTATTATTTATTCTTATGCCATTACCATTAATTTTATAGTACTTAGTAAAATATATTTAGGTACACTTTTCAATAATAGCGACATCTATGAACGATTTTGTAGCACTGCTTAGTTGACTACACCTGAAAATAGTTTAGATAAGTGCTCATAGATGGCACTACAATCGCAATAAATATTACTTGCTATTCAACACTAGATGGCACTGATCTATTTAACTCGTGATGTAGCTTCTCATTACTAGATGACGCTACGAGTAAGTAAATATAAAATATATTTAGTATATATTTTATATATATTCTTATTTAGTTTAGTATATATTTATATATATATTAGTTATATTTGTATGTGTTATTGTTATTATTATGTGTATATTAAACTTTTGTATTTTAGGTTATAATTAGGTTAGTTTACTGTTTTGTTTCGCCTGCCACAATTTATCGCCATCATCAAGGGTTAACTGGCAGAGAATGCCACTAGGCATTAAGTTCGCCCTTGTAAACTGTAGGTTTACAAAAGAGTAAATAAATACATAAAAAAGTACTATCTAAAATATGAAAATATAATTTAGTTCTAAAATTGGCTGCAACCGTTTTACGTCCCACTGCTGGGCACGGGTCTTTTCCAATTATTGGGGAGGCCTCGAGCTTACTCCACCACGCTGCTCCAATGCGGGTTGGTGGAGGAGTTATAATTGAATTAAAATTATATAAAAAGGAAAAGATAATAATAATATACATACATATTTATTTTACAAATGTATATGCCACCCCTAAGACCTAATTGTCGCATGGTGCCCAGAACGCTGGTAGCATTCTTTTTGAAAATTTGGAAATTTCAGTATATTGGAATAATCCCCGAAGCAAAACTAATCTACCACTTACGTCGTAAAAATTAAGTTTTCTGAGTTAGTAATAAATATACTTTGCGTATAGTACAATAAATAATTGTTATTTCCCTAACAATACAACTTGTTTGTACTTCTAGACAGTGGTAGTAGAACTCTATCTATGGTTTGAACGGGAAAATGCCACTGCCGCAGCGCCCCAATTTTTGATCTGTTCCTCACTCTGGAAGCAATAAATAAATATAAATATCTATATATAATATCTATATAACACCATCTGATTCCAAACTAAGCAGAGCTTGTAATATGGTAATCAGAAAGCTGATAAACATACTTATATAATTCTGAATACATACTTAAATAGATAAATTAACACCCAGACACAGAACAAATAGTCATGTTCATCAAACAAATATTTGTCCTGGGTGGGGATCGAACCCACGACCTCACGCTTCGCAGTCGGCTCATCACCCACTACGCCACGGAGGGTGTCAAATAAGACATTTTCTCGACAGAAAAAAAATATATGCCTGCATATGGCAAATGCAAAAGTATCACCGCTATCGTTCATATATTTGCGAAGTTAACACCTGAGATTGCAAAGCATTTTCAGGAAAAAAATAAAGTTCGCTGCACGATAAAAAATGCAATGACTGATAAAAAGTGCATAGAACTGATTTTTATTTATAAAATGACGATATCAGATTTGCGTTCTTTTGACACAAATATCTTATAATATATATAAATTACGTGTCACATGTTTGTCCGCGATGGACTCCTAAACTACTTAACCGATTTTAACAAAATTTGCACACCGTGTGCAGTTTGATCCAACTTGAAAGATAGGATAGGTTACATCTCAATTTATAGTCGCAATATTAATTTATTACTGATATTTTAAGGCAGGACAACGTCTGCCGGGTTAGCTAGTTAATATATAAATCAGAGTATTCAGCGGACTGTATATACATATATAAGAATAACAGCAGATCCTAGTTATTTTTCGAATTTATTTATGCGACTAGCAGAAAATAAAAAATAAATAAATAAATAAAATAAAACATTACACACTCATAGCCCCACAGTAAGGTAATTAATACCCTGTGTCGTGGGTACCATGGACACATACAAAGACAAGAACACAAACACCCAGACCAAGAACAGAAATTTAAACTCATCATTCAAATTTCTGTTTCGCCGGGAATCGAACCCGGGACCCCTCGATTGGCAGTCCAGCATGGTAGCCGTTGCGCCACGCGGGTTGTCAAGAAGATACATTGTGACCATAGTCTTCTGATATGAAGAACTAGAGTAGGTATTCATCTAATACCATCCAAAACTGACCGAGCTAAACGCTGCCCAGCTACGTAAACACTAGAATTCTACACCAGCCACCACCTTCACTTCGGGCTTCGAGAATTAAGTGAACTAACTCTGCCCTCGGAGCAATTCAAGACTTGGCAGCAACTCCTTTGCAACCCAATACGGGGCACGGATCTCTCCCCATTATTACGCAAGCATACTCCACCACGCTCGAGTTAGCACTCGACCGTTTCCTTACTTCAGAAACTAGATATTTGCACAAAAGTAACAAACGCCTTCGTAACTGCAGGTGGTAGAACTATTATCGTTCGCCCGGGGAAGTACCACCGCTGCACCCACTTCTGCCGTGAACCAATAATAATTCTATTGTGTTTCGGTGGAAAGGTGCAGTTGCCGGCCACACTTACATGAGGCGACCACCAGCCTCCGGAGTAGCAGTGCAACTGCATGCGACCTCAGACAAGACTTACCTATGCTTGCTTGAGGTTGTGTGTAGATGTCCATGGGCTGCAGCGACCACTTAACACCACGTGGCCTGCATGCTCGTCTGCTAATCCATTCAAATTTAAAAACTGCAGCGAAATAACTTAGCCGATATGTACCTACAGTTAGTGCTGGTCAATTTAGAGTGTACTTTCAGGATCTTGGTTTAATATGGCATCTGATTGTCTTTTTCACAGAGTAAACTATGTGCATTCGTCTTGACGTCATTTTACATGAAATTACTACAAAAATACACAAGAAACAAAAATAACGTAAAACTTCAACATATGCCTTATTCTTTCCTAATACAATTTTTACACACAAAAGATACCATATATAAAAAGGAAAAAATACCATATATATTATATAAAATGTATATATATATATATATATATATATATATATATATATATATATATATATATATATATATATATGCCTTATTAAGTTCCTATGAAAAGTCACATCTTACTTTTAACTTAATCAGAACAATTATTGTTTCTTCTATGGACGAATCTAAACCGTAATGAAAGCCAAATAAGTAAATGCCTAATTATGTAAATATATGCGTAAAATACTACTCATTACGACCTACATTATTGACGACCCGCGTGGCGCATAGTTACCATGCCGGACTGCCAATCGAGAGGTCCCGGGTTCGATTCCCTTCGAAACCGAAATTTGAATGATGAGTTTAAATTTCTGTTCTCGGTCTGGGTGTTTGTGTTCCTGTCTTTTATATGTGTCCATGGTACTCACGACACAGGGTATTAATTACCTTACTGTGAGGCTATGAGTGTGTAACGTTTAAAAAAATTATATTATTATCAACACAATATCTTTTTCGGGAGCCTACAAAGCCAAACAAAATTAACATGGCGCGTATATCGCCCGATAAAATGCGCTGACTGATAAAGGTGCATACAAAAGGTGAGCGTACTACGAGTAGTACTATGTTATGTGGATGATTACACCCCTAGTATTATCAGATCGTTTGTAGAAAATCATTACATGTGACACTAGTAAAAATATGCGGATAATTTTACTATATATGAATAGATAAAAAATACACTAGTATAAATATGCAGATTTTACTATATACAAATAGATAAAAAATACAAATACGTCGGGGGTTAAAAAAAAACAACGGGTTGCACTCCGGTAGTGCCGGCAGAAGTGAAAACTTGAACATTAACGATGTGCAATATTGATATTTTGGAATGGTTAGGGAATAGTTTTGCACGAATTGCTTTTATTATCAGTATTATTTTTCATCTAGTATTTTCAGTAGGTTTTCATCTAGTATTTTTATAAAATACTCACTCATTTTCTATCACTATTTCTTCGTCACTTTTTTCATCAAGTATTTAAAATATGGACATTGAACAAAGTGCATCTAGCACTAGCGTCTAGCACTTCGTTCAATGTCCATATTTTAAATACTTGTACTTGATATAAACGAATTTTACAAGTATAGACAGTCGAACCATCAGTTGTCACCCATCCGTCTTACGAATTTTCGATCAGGCCACGTGTCCTGACGCGAGTTAAACATTTTTACCCATACCAAAAAAAGTGCACAACGCCGCTAAAGAAGTTTTCACTTCAAAAATACAATGTATGTGTACATACACCTGTTGAAGATAAACGACCGCTCATTTTTAGCCTTTAAAAATCATACGGCAATCAATTGCTCATTAAAAGTGCTTTTGAGCCAAAGTTTACTCTGAAGAAACCGAAATAACCAGTTTGAATAACAATACGTCGTCTGCCTTACGTAAAGAATGATGGCGTCCATAGATAAAAAATGTTGATTAAATGCGGAATCTCATTTTGATCCCATTTTTAGCCCCCGACGCAAAAACCACGAGGTGTTATAAGTTTGACGTGTCTGTGTGTGACACCGTAGCTCCCGAACGGATGAACCGATTTTGATTTTGTTTTTTTTTTGTTTGAAAGGTGAGTAAGTCGGGAGTGTTATTGACTATGTTTGATGAAAATCGGTCCAAGATGGCCGCCGTTACAAAATGGCGGAATATTTTTTTTAAACTCACTCAGTTTTCAACATCTTACCGCAAGGTTTGTTTGTTATCGTCCGACTATATTGCCTTTTTTCTGGAGATGGTTGTGGTTAGCAATATTGGCAAGAACTTATTTCTATTGAAACACTAGCTGACCCGACAGACGTTGTCCTGTCTCAACTGTGAATGTTTAATTCTACTTTTAAATGAAAGAATTTAAAATGGTGCTTAAGTACTCATAAATTTTATAATTTTCCGCGCCATATCTTTATGTTTTTCTTTCATAAGAGGCGACTAAAAGGGGGCTTTCGGGGTTGCGGACGGTGAGAGTGGGAGTTCGACAAGTCCAGCCATGGTGTGGGCATGGCTACATGCCGCTGTGAGCGCCTGAGGGTACAGGAGAGCGCATCTGCTCTCCTGAAGATGGGCCCATTCTGGGGAACCGCGCGTGGAGGACACCGGTGCGTTCCAATGGAGATCCCGGAGTCCTCCCCAATTGCAGAGGCAGGCCACCGAGTGGTTTTTAGTGCGGTACAAATCCCACATAACCCGTTATCCTCTCCCAAGGTGCTGGGTACCTTTTGAAGGTTTTCCCCCGATACCAAAAAAGAGGTAAACTTAGTATTTTTAAAATAAATAAACCGTACAAAAAGGCAGACGGGCCGCGTGGTATTAAGCGATCAAAGTCGAATCTGGACTCGGATACCCCAGGGGAACCACTCGAGCATTGTCGGCTTTGAAGGAGAGCTTTTTTTAAATCTTTCTTGAAGAACCCCATGTCATAGTCCATTGGAAATGCCTGAGCTGGAAGGTTGTCCCATAACTTAACGTCCGTGGTAAAAAGTAGCGTGCAAAGCGGACTGTGGAGGACCGCCACGAGTCCGGATAGTGTCAGTGGAACTTAAACCGTCGTCTGGTCTGTCGTCTGGCACCATTTTGAAAAGTTCCTCGGAGTACTTACATTAGTGAAGTCGGTAGAACACGCAGAGCGGGCTTATGATTTTTTTAAATTATTTATAACATGACGTCGAAATGACGTTGTTAATTAAAATTGACATATTTAGAAATGTAAGCGTCTGTAGCGATGAAAGAATATTTGTGAATGTGTGACAAAATTAAAATGTGTGCGTTCTTTCCCCGCGCCAGATTTGGCACAAAAATTATGTATCGAAGCGAGGCGCTATGCCGTCTCTCCTGAAGGTTGTTGCTCTAAGTTCACAATATTGGGTCTAGGAACTTTGTTTGACCGATAGAATGAAATGGACGCAAAACATTGAACTCAGTAATCGGACGATAGCTTTTAAAAAACGTTACCCTTAACTGTTATTCATCATTAGTAATAGTTATTAATGTATAATTAAAAAATATATTAAAACACGCTTTAGATAGGTAGGTAAACTTGTATTACTCGTATTTCTAAATGCGCCCGATATGATAAAATGACATAAAACAATTATTTCGATTTTTTTATATATATAAATATATAAATGACCGGACAAAAAAGGCATGCGGGCCGAGTCATGTTGAGCGATCACCGTCGCGCGTCGCCAATGGATACGGTCAACTACAGGGGAGTCATCTGATCATGGCCGGCTTTGAAGAAGAGTTTTTTTCACAGCTTTCTTGAAGAACCTCATATTATAGTAATATTATATGTTATATATTTAGAATTATATAAGTATGTTTATCAGCTTTCTGATTACCATAGTACAAGCTCTGCTTAGTTTGGAATCAGAGGGTGTTGTGTGAAGTGTTTAAAAAAAATTTACTGGAAATGCCTCACTTTGAAGAAAGAAGAAAGTTTTGCAGTAAATTTTTGAATTGAAAATCCCAGAAATACAACGTACTATCTGTATTATCTAGTCTTACATTTTTACATTAAGTTATGGTCACGACAACTAAAGCTAACCAGGTCACGGGGCTACAAGAGCCGAAGCTAAAGTTGAATCAGGAAGCGATCAGCGATTCCTCTCGGCTTGCGTAAAGGCAGCTGTGAGTTGTATACAGGTTGTTCAAAAAATTGTTAAGGTGACAAGTAATATGCGGAGACTCGCTACAACATGTTAAAAAGTTAGAAACTACATAAACTGTAATTAAGTAATTTACGATTAGGTATGTTTTTTTATTTATTTTTTAAACAAAATAGCAGACAAACATGCAGGGCCCGTGATATTAAGGGGTAACTGCGACCAATAGTGATGTAGATTTAGATTACACTTTTTTTTCTTCAATTATGGCATCGCAAACTCTACATATTGCCAGCGTCAAGTATAATTTTTGCATCTCGTTTTTGCCAGATTCGGTGAAATAAGTAAAGTCAGTAAGTTGTTATTAATCAGTCAGTCAAGTCAGTCAGATATTCAAGTAAAGCGGTGGCTTCTTTACAAGAACGCGACCAATGGAATTTTGGAGGCATGCCGACATATTTTCGCACTGTTATTTTTATTTACAACACTCGTGCACTATAATTAACCTATATCGAACAAAATGCCATCAAAATGTATCCAATATAATTTAAAAATACACCAAGAAGGTAAAAATAAAACAAGAGCACAATATGTTTTTTTCGACTTTCCGCCAAAAACTCTACATTACATTTAAATTCACGCAAACTTGAGTATCGCCTGAAGTTATGCGCAGTTGTACTTTAATTGCGGAGGATATCGGTAACTTTATGTAAATATGAGCCAGCTATGCACCTATCCACCGAAAGAGAATATAATTACTTTCGAATATCATCATACTCCGAACATCTGAGAGGATCACTAAACCTTTTACCTCCTAAATTTTATTATGGTCACAAGATATACTGTAGATATTATTTTTATAGAATGAAGTGACAGATACTAATACAGCAACGCCGTGTTAAGTCACTGTTTGTATTTTTGCTACTCCCCCAAAACTCATGTAAGTGAGACCGACTGCCTTCCACAAAATAATTACTTCATGTAATTAAGGCAATAGTATTCTTAACCTATTAAAGAAAGTATTTTTTTCAATATACGGTATAATTTTCCGTAGTACAATATTAGACATCCTGTATCTTCCAGTGTTCCGGTCTACTTGCAGATTGCAAGCTTATGTAACACCCTGTAGCAATGTCTATGTTTTATGGCGATCCGATAGCCATTGTTCTATTACGTGACATGCTTATTGACAACAAAAAGTGACGAAAATGAGACAATTTTTACAAGCTGACAAGAATAAATCTGTTTACGATTGTGATTCCGTAGGTTTCTTTTAAGCTTTTAATTTCAAAGAAATTAAAATTTTACAAACATTATTACCATTCATAAAGCGCGCATTGCCCGGCGGTTAGCGTAGAACGCTAACTATCTATGCAACTAAGCTGAACGGGCGCAGTCGGGTGTGAGATGGGTGACCGCTAGTGGGAAAAAATTTCATGCGCGTTTCCGTGCTTCGGAGGGCACGTTAAGCCGTCGGTCCCGGTTGTTGTCGATAGATAACAGTCGTTAAACCTTGTCGGAGGCCTTATGGGCGGTTTGAAAACATCCGACAGCGGGTTGGCCACTAACCCAAATCTCCACCAACCCGCATTGGAGCAGCGTGGTGGAGTAAGCTCCAGGCCTCCCCAATAATGGGGAGAGACCCGTGCCCAACAGTGGGACGCAAAAAGGGTTGCAGCCATTACCACTCATATTGTGTTCAGTTTGTCCATTTAATAAATAAATCCAATCAAAAACATTTTCATGTAAAAAGGTACAAAAACTTCAGGTGCAAAGAAGTCACGTGGATGTAACGCGAAGAATGAGTTCTTTTATTATTTATATTATAATAGTAACGTAGTAGTATAGGACTTCCGTCCAAGATTACAATCCAAGATTTTTATTATTTAATTACAAATGTATAGTTAAATAAAATCCTTCAATTTGTACTATAAAACATGCTTAAGCGGAAACGCGGCTTCAGCCGAATTAGAAAAATAGGTATTTTGGAGTGACTATTGCTATCGCGCTGCGCCCTGCATTATCCGCTGCGTGCGATAGGGACAGATGCAGCTCAGACCGATTATAGCTACAAACTTTCTGACAAAATCGAGGTATCGTATTCTCCTGTTTCCTCCTTCAAAATTGAGTTTATTAAAAAAAATTTCACAAATATCAAGAAATAGAATAAGTCTATGCCTCTATGTTTTTATTTGGTTGTAAAAACCTTTCAAATTTGTTTTGGATTAGGGCTGTATGAAAGAGGCATTTTTTACGATTTTTGAAGAGTCATATTTTCTGATCTAATTGGTTGATTGAAAAAAACAAAACATATGGGCATAGCTTTAGCAGACTTAGATATTGTCACAAAAAATCATTCCTCTAGAAGCATTATCCAGGGAGAAAATAGGAGAATACATTTGTATGGGAATACGGCGCTAGCGTTTCCTCTTAATTTCCGAATTCTAGGGCAACAGAAACTCTGTTGGGTAACAAAATAGATTAGAAGTTTTATTTTTTAACAGCTTCAAGCTATAACTTGAGTAGAAAAGTGTGTATAGATATAATTGATAGATTTTCCATGGCGGCCGTCGTCTTAGCGATGGTGCGCTTCAGGCACGCGTGGGGCTCGGTAACCTCCTTTTGTGATGACACTGTCATGTGCCCAAAGAAGGAAGCCGAGTGAGCTCGGGAGCGTGCAGATCCCGCTCGGCGAAAGAGCCGCCGGGGCGGACGTAGATAACGTCTCCCGGCGCTAGTCCCCGTAGCTTTGGAATAGAATTACGGCTTAAGAATAGAGTTACGGTATCCCCTGCCTGATCGTAGGAGGCGACTAAAAGGGGGCTTCCGGAGTTACGCGCGGTGAGAGTGGGAGCTCGATTCGTCCAGCCACTAGGCCCGGGAAGGATGGTGGTGTGTGCGTGGCCGCATGCCGCCATAAACATCGGAAGGTGCAGGAGAGCACATCTGTTCTCCAAAGATGGGCCCGTTCTGGAGCGCCGTGCGTGGAGGACACCGGTGCGTTCCACTAGAGATCCCGTAGTCTTCCCGAAGCACAAGGCAGGCCACCGAGGTTGTTTTAGTGCGGTACAAATCCCACATAACCCGGTATCCTCTCCCAAGGTTGCTTTGAAAATTTCCTTCCCGATACCAAAATAAAAAAAATCACTTTTAACTCGAATTATCCACGCGTTCACGAAAATACGGGTCTTGACCGACAGATGGACAGAAGGACAACAAAATGATCCTATAAGGGTTCCCGTTTTTATCGTTTTGAGATACGGAACCTTAAATAATAAATGAGACAGTTTGTCATGGTACTCACGGTCAATGTTTGATTTTGGGCTCATTATTTCTTACATCACTAAAGAACCGTTTATTAGACCGATTTATAGGACAAAAACACGGTTATTTGCAATTATTAAAAAACACGGTTATTTGCAATTATTACAATAAAACGATATTTATTTTATTTGGGGAAGTTCTTTATTGATTTTAGACGTAAGATAAAATTTGCGGGATGCATTTAGTGGGCTTTTTTTTAGAAAAATTCTGTTGAAGCAATACTTTTCTAGTTTTAATTAAAAAAAAAGATAAGTGTTGAAAGCAAATACCGGCAAATATAATGTTTTTATTCCAGCATAAAATATAGACTTTACTTAATGTATTTTTTTACTTACATAATGTTACGTTTTGACACAAACTACCGGAAATAGTATATTTCATTACAAGTGCGGAAAGGCTGTCATTGCAAGGAGTTCCGACAAATGTCTACCCGAGCCGAGGCGTAGCCGAAGGTGAGGGTTGACAGTCGGAACTCCTTCCAATGACGGTTCCGCACGTGTACTGAACAACTATTTTTAATACAGTTGCGAAAAAATGAAGCAATTTAATAAAATAATAAAAACTCGCAAAGAACATTTTTGAAAAATGGCGCCAACCGTAAAAGAATACCTATATGAAGAGATTTTTTTTTTGTTTTCTTCACCCATTCTGGGTAGGCAAAGGGAACTATCCCCATACAGCCAAGTCTTCAGTTGATTTTTTTTATTGATATGAAATGAAAATATTAATGAGATGAAATGAAATGAAACCTAACCTAACTCATTGAAACAAATCATTAAATCTGATATTGAAACAAATTAGTAGCTTCTTTTTAGAAATATTTGCATGAATCATAAAAACTTCTAAAACTTCGTGGTTGGTTTTTTTCTTTTTAATAGACATTATTTTGACAGTTAGGAAAGAGAACGCACGAGTGCGGAAAAGGTAAAGAAAAATCACGAGTGTGTAATAGCCCACTTCCCGCACGCTATACGTCCCTGCAATACGTCACTTTTTGAGCAACTGTATTAAAAATATATTTGTAAAATTACCATTCTTATCTTCGTGAATTTTTCAGCACATTTTTGACCTTTCTTTTTGTGGATACATTAGATGAGTACATGGACAGTAAAGACATGAACAAACACCCAAACCAAAAATAGAAATTATTATCTCTTCGTTCCAATTTCTGCCTCACCTGGAATAGATCTTAGGACAGGACCCATGATTGGCAGTCCGGCATAGTAACCATTGTGCCACGCGGGACGACAACGATTGGTCTATTTTCTCTCTGAACCGACATTAGATTTGTAGATTACTCACGCTCTACATCAGCTGCTGGGCTACACGTAAGAAGATAAGATAAGGTAAGTACGTAGAGAAAGGGCACCAGGTTTCTTTTTTCCTCCGTGGGCTTTATCGTATTCATTACTTGACCAACAGATAAACAAACAAACATTGTCTTCAATGAATGCGATCTTCACCGTCAGCATACCAAGCCACCAACAATGGTCAGGTCATACGTTTCTCAGAACGGTGTTATAACAAATTTTTGTATGAATGAGGCGATATTCTCAATAAATTAGTCACGTCGGAGACCACCTACCTCGTTCTGTACACCTGGTACTTTGAATGTCATTTCTGGAAATGATATTTGATTTAATTTGAATCTTAATTTGAATCTTTTGGTTCGGCTTTTTACTTAAACAACCATAAAAACAAAAAAAAAAACTGTCAGTGTAAACAACACTGAAGACAAGCGGTCTTACTTGTGATGATAGCTTAATTTTTTTATTGGCTAAAAAGAAGCACTTTAATTATCAAATTATCACCCAATATTGTACGTTTGAAATTTAATATTAGACAAAGCGAGCAATCACTTTGTGACGTCACTATTGCAAAATATTACTAAATTGGTTTTGCTAGATAGGGACAGACAATAATCTATAAATACTAATATTAGATTCAATCCGATTTCAATTTTTGTTATAGTAGCAAGACTATATTCAGGTTTTATTGATAAGCTAGCCATGCCCGCGACTTCGTCCGCGTGGATAGAGATTTGTAAATCAAAGATACCTTAAAATCTTCCTCGATAACTGGACTATCCAATACAAAAGGATTTTATTAACTCGAACCATGGTTATAGTGTCTCATACGATCAGCTGTCACGTGTGCCCATTATGGACCCATAGCCATACTGTTATCTCAATTATATATGTCCTTTTTTTTAAAAAAGAGTGCTGCTGGGAGTTTTTTTCCGCCGCCTTCTTTCTCTCAGCTCAACATCTAGTCCAAACGGGCACTTAAAGGCGATGACCGGGAAAAATGACATTCATTAAGCGAATATTTTGTATTCCTAATATGAAATAAATATTTTTGATTTGATTTGATTTTATTTGTTCCTGAGATTCAGTACCAGTCAACGACACAAATATACACTAACTACGACTATAAAAACCTATGGAAAAGTTTAAATAAAGATGTAATGGAACAAACCGCCCTTTGTGTGACTTAATTTTCCAAAAAAAAAAGTCGGTGCAACAAAAAAGTGATTCGTAAGTGTCACGCCGATAGTGCATCACCGGAGCATCTGATCTAGGAGTCAACGCACCGACGCATGCGCCGGTACGGTCGCTGGACACAATGGAATCAATGTTAAATTCGATTTCATTTATTTATTTACTAGAATATACTGTATACCATTATGATCTAAAAATATTTACATGTCAGTTCTGTATGTTTTACCCTTAACCCGAACAAATTTATTAGTATCTACACTAACATTACAAATGTGAAAGTGCGTTTTTTTGTTTGTTTGTCCTTTCAGTTCTCAACGGAGACACATATTCACTTGATTTTTGTATGGAGAGAGTTAGAGGGCTGGAGAGTGACATAAGCAACTTTTTACCCGGGTAAAATATCCCATTCCTATGGAAAAAACGTGTAGCACACGCGGGAGGAGCCGCGTCAGAATTCTACTTAAATTGATTAATTACACGTCATCTGAACATTTCTATTTTGCTTCTAACATATTTTGAAATTAATAAAAAACGAGTAATAATAAACCATTTAACGTTGCTTGTCAAGCAATTTCGTTTGAAATATTTTTCTACGAATTTGTAAATATTTTCTTACAGTGATAAAAATTAACTCAATTAAAAAAAATCAACCCTATTTTTTTAAAGATAAATCATTAAATTTACTTTATTTAAGAACAAAGGTATCTAATTCTATCTATCTAATCTAAATCTATCTAATTCTAATTCTTATTTTAATAATAATATAAAAATACATTAAAAGAATATAAAAATACATTAATAGAAATAGAATATTTTTAAAGTGCGATTAATACAAGTAATCAAAACAAAAAATCTCAACATTAACGCATCCAAAACACCGTGCGACTGTACCTAGCACGTGCAAGGCCGGGTCGGCGACCGGCGCCTGCGCAGCCTCCGTGCACTGCTGCACTTAGTAAGTTCAGCATTAGAACTTAGTAAGTTCCATAGAAGGTTTAGTTTATTATAACTAAGGGACAACTTTTCTATCCCAATCAAGTTATTTAATATGTTACGTGAGTGGCGTTGATAGCGATAACCAAGCGATTCGAAGAATAGTTTTATTTTATTGAAAAATCAACCCTTACTAGTATATTTTTTCTCTAAGACATTTGAGAGATGGACGTGAATGAATTTGATTTAGAAGTGGTCTGATTGAACGGACGCAGTTAAATTGTCAATTTTGCAATTTTGTAAATGCCTCAGAGAAACGTATTAACGAACGAAAGAACTCTATACTAATTTTTAGGTGATTATTTTCGGGAATTTTTAAATACATAGAAACTTGCTTCTGATTATAGTCTTGGGTCCAGAAATCAATGAATTGTCAGGGGCCGTTAAAAATCCGCGGTTCTTACATAGATAACGATAATATATGTTCTCAAATAACTCATTAAAAAAAATCTAGCAGCCCATATCGGCTCTCAAAGGACGGAAAACTTTCCCTAAACGCTCCCGTTCAATGGTGGTTACTTTTTATTTGAATAACTAATAACTTGAAGGCGAAAGTGTGTAATAGAGATCGATTACAGGAGATCACTTTCGAAGGACCTTTTTCATTCAAATGTACCGACAGTTAATGGGCATACTCTGCATAATGGAACGAAGTATGTACGAATATAAACAGTAATATTTATAATAATATTGTTTATTCTTATATTATAAATAAAATAAAAATAAACGTTACACACTCATAGCCCCACAGTAAGGTAATTAATACCCTGTGTCGTGGGTGCCATGGACACATACAAAGACAGGAACACAAACACCCAGACCGAGAACAGAAATTTAAAGTCATCATTCAAATTTCTGTTTCGCCGGGAATCGAACCCGGGACCCTCCGATCGGCAGTCCGGCATGGTAACCATTACGCCACGCCGGCGAGGCAGAAATTTGATTCTGTTCTCGGTCTGGCTGTTTGGGTTTCTGTCTTTGTGTGTGTCCATGGTACCCACGACACAGGGTCACAGAATAAATAATAGTACAACAGGGTATAATATCCCTACTTTGGGGCTATGCGTGTGAAACTATATTTATTTATTTATGGGATTGACGCAAGTTAACTAAATGTCACGAGATCTCGATAGCCAGCAAATGTCAATTCCGTAGGTACATTTTTAATTCTATTCTTTAAGCGTTTATGATAGTAGAAAGCCACTTGCCTAGTATCACTGTAAGGTAAAAAGATGCGAGATCTTTTTAGAGTACCGCGTTAGTTTTTCTAAGAGAAATGGCCCAAGGCGTGCACTGCACGGAGGGAGGAATTCCACTGTCGCTTTCTGAGCTTTCTTCCGCCAGCCTTGGAGGTTCGGGACAGGGAGCTGTGGAGCGTCGATTAAAAATTATATGAAATTAATTAATTTTTGACTATTTACAATAAACACTAATGTTTATATTACATATTATTAAATTAATCGTTAGTTTTATTATTATTAATTGTTTAACGTTATTATTTCTTGTTTATTATTTAAAAGAAATTGACGTTTTTACCTGCTGTTTTTTTCTATTAAGTGCCGAAACAAAATAACTGTTTTAATAATTTTGCATATAACGTTAGTAACAAAAATTGAACCAAAAATGGGGTGGCAACATTTTGATGAAATTTTGTTGTCTTTTCGTGTAACCTTCAAAACTGCGTCTTCATTTACCAAAACATATCTTTTGGTAAAGTATATTTAATCGTATTCGACTGACTTGACTGATTGTTGAAAACTCATTATATATATTATTGATAAATAGTAACTGTAGGTACTAGGTATTATATTAGGACTCATTGATATTAGGTATTATGCGCTCAGTTTGAAGGAAACGGACAAAAATTTGATTCCAATGTTTTACTTGAAACTGACACTAGGCACAGATAATAAAAATATAAATATAAGAAAATATGGTTTAATCCCATAATGGACAAGGTCCCCTCTACCCGAACCCGCTCCAAGGCACTCCTGTTCCCGGAGTGAATGAACCAATTGGGAGAGATGGCTCTACTTTCACCGGGGTGAAGGCCCTCTGCCCGCTGTACAATGCACTTCTGCAGTACGTTGGACTGGGAGGAAAAATGAAAAAGTTGCCGGGAATCTTTAAAAAGTAAATAGTGTTTGGGAAGACACGTCGCCGCAATGAAAATCGCAGTATTCTGACGTATTATATATTTCACATTAAAATGTTTAGTTAAGACGTAATTCAGCCAATTTTCAATTTTCAATTGTAATTCGGATATTAAGAAAAATAAAAAAACGGGTCTTATAAAAGAAAAAAAACATTAATCTATAAAAAAAATTGAAAAAGACGGTTTAAGGTAAACATTGTGACACGAGAATTTTATATATAAGATAACGCTGCTTCCTTTGTATGCCTTACTTTACACAAGTTTTCAGGTAATTCTTCAAAATTACATTATGAAAGATTAAGCATTCTATAAAGTTAACGTTTCCTTAAATAGGTAAACATGATATTTTCCTTATTAAATAATTAATGGAATTACTTCCTACTCTATGACGGTTATTGTTCAATTGAAGAGGGTCACGTAACATTGTTTACTTTAGAGTCCTAATAATTATTTTACTACTATATACTATGGTTTTCTTGGCACTAACTTTTTGATATTGTATGTACACAATCTAGCTTATATATCGTTACAAACGGTACTCATTCAGAAATTGAAATAATTTAATTGGGTAGTTGACACTATGTACAGAAAAATTAAAATTGCATACCTCATAAAGGTTGCTCTATTACGCTGGGTAACTAGTATATTTTTTGAACTTAAATGATTTTTATTTCATTTTAAATCAAGAACAATAATAATAACAATATTTTTTTTCTTTTATTTTTAGTGTTACTTTATTTATAACTAGTCTTCCGCCAGTGGCTTCGCCCGTGTGGACCCGTTTAATGGGTCCCCGTAGGATAAAGCCTATGTGCTATTCCAGGCTTCATTACTATTATTAATAAATAGTTTTAAAAACGAAAAAACACGCTTTTATAAGAAATCCAACTAAATAAATAAAAATAAATTTAAATTAAAATAGTGTAAAAATGCATTTTATTGTAAAAAAAGCTATTAAAAAATACCTTTTAAGCCCTTTTAATACCTGTCTATGAGTTAAGGAAAATTTTAATTAAAAAGAGATCTATTAAATTAACAAATAAAGTTTTTATTATAAAATTAAACAAAATGCGGAAAAGAAATGAAGAAAAAATTCATGGTGACCTATTTTATTTATCACTATGCTGGCTGCTCGTAATAAAAACGATAAATCGTATAAAAAAAAGGAATGCCATCGGTATTGTTCACTATCAAAGTACTAGGTGATCAGGAGTTGTTAGGAGTTCTTATTACAATTACGTTGGGAACAGTCCCACGAGACATTCGTACGTTGGCTAATTGTTAAAAGAAAACATGCTTCTGTTCTGTTATAATCTTTACGCTTTTAACTTTAGGGTTTAATTTTAAACGTCGATTCAATTTAATTAATTCACGAGGAAAAGATTACATAATAGAATGCAGTACAATCTAAATGGAAAGAATTTTAAAATTCGAACGATACCATGTAAGTAGCCGGTGGTCTACTTTTATCTTGCATACGTACTTTTTTAAATTAAAAGCGTTCTATCATCAATATTTAAATACAGATTTAAATAATTGATAACAATTTACAAAAAGACATCCATAATTTACCCACCTTTACAAAGCAATACCATAATATTACATTCTTATAATAATAGCGGCGCGCCGCCTCTGATAGGGTAATTTGTGATGAATGAAAATGAACCACTTTTTATTTAATCGACGTGCCCAATGTCCTATGGCTGGTTCCATGTACGTGACCTACGCAGCTGAATAAACCGGGCGCGGTCGGGTGTGAGATGGGTAACCGCTGGTGGCAAAAACATTATGCGCGATTTCGTGCTTCGGGGGGTACGGAAAGCCGTCGGTTCCTGTTGTTGCCAATATTTTAGTAGTCGTTAAACGTTGCCGGATGCCTTATTGCGTATTGAAAACATCCCACAGTGAGTTAACCGCTAATCCCTATCTCTATCAATCCATTTGGATTGGAGTAAGCTTCAGGCCTTAAAATCGTGGAGAAAGACTAGTGCCCAGCATTGGGATCTATACACCTGAGTATTCGCAGAGGGTTCATACGATATTTTTATATGACTGCTTTTAATGGGGGGTTATGTTTTACGAACGTACTTATATATGAGATACTGTAAGATATGTCTTTAGAGCGCGAATGGAACTGTGTACAAAAAAATGGACGCCATATTGTAAAAATAAAAAAATAAAAGTTTGTGAAATTAACCTTTTTAAATTTTATTTCATTTAAAGTTACCTAGTTAGTTAGTTACAGCTTAACTTAATAAAATCGTGTTAAAAATATAGCAGTTTCAGAAAAAAAATGTTCCGCATCATCAACAGCTCATCTGCATAATAATGAACAACAATACAATTAATAATTATAAGCGAGGAAAATTAATTTTTCTCTGTTGATCAGGAAGTACCAAGACCTTGTCTCTAACACGCGAACAGACAAATTAAGCGATGCTCTTGAATTATAGATGTGGCGGTTAGACTCTAAAGTTGGGTATATTTGTAAATTACTGTAGTTTAGTAGTAATAGCCTCTCCACCACAGAGCAACGAATATTCACATCGCTCGCGAGCGGATCCTTTTTATTATACGCTTTAAATTAGCTTCACTTGTATGTATGTTTGTAATCGATTCCTTTAGATGCGATTTTGACCCACTTTAAACGGCCAGATTTCATTCAAACTTTGTAGATTTATCGAGGACCGATGACAACACACTAATTTGATAAGATTATTTCATTATTCAATTTGCAAAATAAGATTTTTGTCAATTTATAGAATTTTTGAAAATTATTTCCAACCATTATCTTAAGACATAAGCATAAATTAATAATAGTATAAATAATTAAAATATGTATTTTATTTAAAAATAACAGTTTAAAAATAAACCAAACTAAAAAGAAGAAAATAAATAATAGTTTTAAAAACCAAAAGACACGCTTTTATAAGAAATCCAAATAAAAAAATGAAAATATATTTGAATCAAAATAGTGTAAAAATGCATTTTATTGTAAAAAAAGCGTGTATAAATTATAAACAAAAATTGCTCGTTTTAATGATTAGATTAGGTAGTAGATATCAACTTTACCTTATTTTAAAACTGATCCACAGCATAGATAAATCAGTAGGATTTCGTCCTTTGATAGAGAAAATGGATGAGATGACTGTCAAGAATCTAAGGTCAGATCTTACATTGAAGTAGTAGACCATAGTCCACGTGATCTTTATTGATGGAAATTCTGAGGTTAATAGAAGACTCGTAATAGTGATGAGTAATAAAATAACCACAAATACATTTTTGGCGAAAATATTGGTGTTTCTAATGGTTATTCATTTATATTTTATGCTACTATACATTTAAAATGAAGCGCGCATGGCCGGGTGGTTAGCGTAGAACGCAAACGATCTATGCAACTAAGCCAAACAGGCGCGGTTAGGTGTGAGATGACCGCTAGTGGCAAAAAATTTCATGCGCGTTTCCGTGCTTCGGAGGGCACGTCAAGCCGTCGTTCCCGGTTGTTGTCGATAGATAACAGTCGTTAAACCTTGTCGATATGGGCGGTTTGAAAAATCCAACAGCGGGTTGGCCACTAACCCGCATTTCCACCAACCCGCAATGGATCAGTGTGGTGGAGTAAGCTCCAGGCCTCCCCAATAATGACGAGAGACCCGTGCCCAGCCAGACATAAAAAGGGTTGCAGCCAATATATTTAAAATACAGTGATTTCAGTTAAAGACGCGCAAAGGTTACCATGTCGGACTGTCAATCAAGAGTTCGAAGCCAGAAGAAGTTCTCGGAGAAGCAGAAATAGAAATGATGAAATGAAATGAAATAGTTATTGAATTGAATTTAATGAATAGTTTATATTGGCATGCGGCCACGCATACACCGCCGACCTTCCCGGGGCTGCTGGATCGACGGATCAAGCTCCCACTCTCACCGCCCACAACCCCAGAAGCCCCCTTTTGTCGCCTCTTACGATCAGGCAGGGGATACATAGCTCTATGCATAATCCCAAAGCTATAGGGACTTTGTGTTCATGTCTAGAGTCAATGGTACTCACGACACAGGGATCCTTGTGTGTTGTTTTTACTTTTGTCTAAATCTAAGTACAAAAAATAATACCTTCATCGTCATAGATTTTAAATGACCTACTATAAAGCATTAAGTAAAAATATTATAATGTACAAGCTAAGAAAGTTTTAAGCTAACGGTAATTAAGATACTTATGTATACGATAGGTATATTCAAACAAAAAGGCAATTTATTAACTTTTCACTTCCTGTTATTAAGTACCAAGAACCAAACGTAAATATAACTTTCATTTTTAATTGTTTTCTTAATAATTTTACTGTCTATTGTCTTAGAATTGTAGTGATTATATTGAAGAGTAGATTGATTTTTTTAAGTATCGCTAAGTCTTGTATTGTGCCGAGTACGTACGACTACAGTTACTGCACCTGTATGGCATAGTGGTGACCACGCCAGTATGCAGAGGAAGAGGTCCTGGGTTCCGTTACCAGCCTTTTATTTGGTATCGGGAGGGAAACCTTCAAAAGGTACCTGACACCTTGAGAGAGGATACCGGGTTATGTGGGATTTGACCGCACTAAAACACCCTCGGTGGCCTGCCTATGTGTTTGTGAGGACTCCGGGATCTCCATAGGAACGCACCAGTGTCCTCCACGCGCGGCGCCCCAGAACGGGCCCATCTTCACACTCATAGCCCCACAGTAGGGTGTATATACCCTGTGTCGTGGGTACCATGGACACATACAAAGACAGAAACACAAACACCCAGACCGAGAACAGAAATTTAAACTCATCATTCAAATTTCCGTTTCGCCGGGAATCGAACCCGGGACCCTTCGATTAGCAGTCCGGCATGGTAACCATTGCGCCACACGGGTCGTCTGCTTCGGGAGAGCAGATGTGCTCTCCTGCACCTTCAGGTGTTCACGGCGGCATGCGGCCACGCACACACCGCCGTCCCTCCCGGGACTGCTAGCTGGACGAGTCAAGCTCCCGCTCTCACCGTCCGTATCCCCGGAAGCCCCCTTTTAGTCGCCTCTTACGACCAGGCAGGGGATACCGTAGCTCTATTCTTAATCTCGAAGCTACAGGGATTTCGGTTACCAGCCTAGGCGTATACAAAAGTTTTTCTTGCATCGCATATTGCCAATATCAAGTAAATATATGTATCCGGTATTTGTTCGTTTTGTTGAAAGCGGGCGATATTCATACTTAATGGGCCGTATACGAAATTTTGCCGATTTCGCTGATTTAACTTATTTTACATGGGAGATTTTGTAGTTAAAATTCAATAGGTATTTCCATAAGTTTTATTGCACAATATGACTGATCATTTCAATAATAAACTAATAAACCACTTTTTCATTTTTTTTGACAATTCACACAACACCATCTGATTCCAAACTAAGCAGAGCCTGTAGGTACTATGGTAATCAGAAAGCTGATAAACATACTTATATAATTCTAAATACATACGTAAATAGATAAATTAACACTCAGACACAGAACAAAGTCGTGTTCATCACACAAATATTTATCCTGGGTGGGAATCGAACTCGAAAAAGTTCAGCGAAATCAACAAAATTTCGTATACGGCCTCTATATTTGTATTTGTATATAGATTGTCTTCTTACCTTCATCTAAAAAAACAAATAAATCTGAAAAAGTAAACCAAAGCAAACCAAACAAAACTCTCCTGGGCCCGACACGTAACAAAGATGCAAATATATTGAAATGTATGCAAATCTAAATGCCCGTTGAAAGTAAATCGAGTAATGGACTCCTCATTGCGCGTATTTCCCTGCGGACTGGCTTGAGCTCCTAGATTTAGTTTAATTCAATAATTATATGACAATTCTAGGTAAAGTATATTTTATTTCATTTTAGAGCAGGTACTTAGGTATATTTAATTTTGATCCACACCGGGAGCCATATTTGTGTTGCTTAAAACACTAATTCTCTAAAATAAGTCCCACATTAGGGATTCCCTTAACATTGGACACACATAAAAAAAACGAGTTGTACTCCGGTAGTGCCGGCAGAAGTGAAAACTTAAACAATAACGTTGTGCATTTTTGATATTTTGGAATGGTTAGGAAATAATTTCGCACGAATTGCTTTTACTGTCAGTATTATTTTTCATCTAGTATTTTCAGTACGTTTTCATCTAGTATTTTTATTAAGTACTCACTCATTTTCTTTCACTATTTCTTCGTCACTTTTTTCATTAATAGATGCACTTTGTTCAATGTCCATATTTTAAATACTTGATATAAACGAATTTTACAAGTATAGACAGTCGAGCCATCATCAGCTGTCACCCCTCCGTCTTACAAATGTTCGATCAGGCCACATGTCCTGACGCGGACCCATCCCAAAAAAGTGTACAACGCCGCTAAAGAAGTTTTCACTTCAAAAACAGGAACACACCCAGACTAAGAAAAATAATCTCTCAAATAATCAATAACTCGTCATAAAAATAACTACCTCGTAGAGAATCGATCCCGAGGCCCTCGGTAGCCATGGTAACCATATCCCTATCCGGGTCTTCCAGCCAGAAAAATGTAAATACTGTTCCACGGCGAAGGAAATATTTCATAGCGATGTTATCCATCATAGTGTACGCATAAAAGTAGCACAAAACCCGGTCTTGGACTACCAAGTCAATTGAGATACTTTTAATGAGCTGTCAAAACGTGACATCCACATACATTTTGTATGAGAAAATGATAAGTGACGTCACTTATCATATATAGTCAAATGACTTCATTATTATTGATTTAATCGGTAATAAAAATCATGTATAAAAAAGAATTAACAATTATATTGCTTTCCAAGCGTGATTTAGTGCAACATTTTTAAGGTAAGGTTTTTGAATTTTTTCGTGCATAGTGTCCAAGACCCTATTCCTACAAGGCCTGTCATGTTTACGAACCCGCACTTGACCAGGGTGATGCACTATGGCCAGTATATTTGTTTATTGTATTTATTTACTTAAGTTCACCAATAGTTATAACATTCTACAACATACTATAGGTTGATATAACACAGTCCCTGTAGCTTCGGGATTAAGAATAGAGCTACGGTATACCCTGCCTGATCGTAAGAGGCGACTAAAAGGGGGCTTCCAGGGTTGTGGACGGTGTGAGTGGGAGCTTGATCCGCCCAGCCAGCAGCCCCGGGAAGGACGTGGTGTGTGTGTGGCCGCATGCCGCATGCCGCCGTAAGCATCGAAAGGCTCTCCCGACGATGGGCTCATTCTGGGCACCGTGCATGGAGGTCAGACGGTGCGTTCCACTGGAGATCCCGGAGTCCGTCCCAAGCGCAGAGGCAGGCAACCGAAGGGATTTTAGTGCGGTCAAATCCCACATAACCCGGTTTCCTCTCCCAAGGTGCCGGGTACCTTTTGAAGGCCCCCAACCCCCCGATTTAAAAAAAGATTATTATAACACAGCATATTCAAGCAATAATGTACAACCATTTAAAGGAGAACATAACATGCTAATAAAGAAACAGTTACAAAAAATCCATACTTATTTACTTATTACCTACCTATATTACTTATTTACTTATATTACTATTTTATTTTATATTTTCATATATTTTATATTATTTATTATTAATATTATAAATTCGAAGGTAACTCTGTCTGTGTCTGTCTGCTACGCTTTCCCGCTTAAACTACTGAAGCAATTTTAATGAAATTTGGAATACAGATAGAGTGGTCCTTGGGAAAGGACATAGGTAGGTGGTTTTTGAAACATTTGAAACGGATAAAAGTTAGTAAGTAAACGAATGAATCTAAAAAGTAAAGCAAAGCAAACCGAATGAAACTCTCCTAGGACCGGCGACACGTAACAGCGATGCAAATATATTGAAATGTATGCAAATCGGCGTGTCCGTTGAAAGTAAAATCGAGTAATGGACTCCTCATTTCGCGTATTTCCCTGCGGGCTTGCTTAGGCTACCTATATTTAATTAGTACAATTATTAGATGGCTATTCTAGGTGATTGTTTTTACTAGCGGCCGCCCGCGACTTCGTCCGCGTGGGCTTTAGTTTACTAAGGGCCGCCCGCGACTTCGTCCGCGTGGGCTTTAGTTTTTTGCCCCTATAGCCTTCCTCAGTGAATGGATTATACAACACAGAAATATTTTTTTCAATTCAAACCAGTACTTCCCGAGATTAGCGCGTTCAAAAAAACCATCTCTACTTTATATTATTAATTAAAAAAAACAAAAAACATATATATGCAATATGGTTTTGATTGAGATTTAAACCCGGGCCTCTTGTTCCGCAATCAGCCCATGTAATCATTCGGCCAAGGAAGCTTTACTTCTGTTAACGAATTTTTATAGAGCTCTTTCTAATCGACATTGTCATCTCTTTGAACGTCGGATTGACGGATGGCGTTTGACGGCGTTCTACGCCACAATATTATTAATACTCGCCAATAGATGTCAGGAAGAGTCGTATTTTACAGTTTATATTTAAGTTAATTATCGCTCAATATATTTTTTCATAATTTAAAATTTCTCAAAATAAAATCTAGCTGGATAGATTTATCACCCCCGAAACCAGGATACCAAATTTCATCAAAATCTTTGGAGCCGTTTCCGAGATTTCTAAAAATATATTTAGTTATATACAAGTATTGCTCGTTTAAAGGTATTAGATAGTAAAGTGTGACCTAAATCCCGCCAGCAGTAGAACATTAAATGATAAAACATTAAAACGCATGTCAGGAGTATGATGGGTGAGCACAAATGACAACTTTATGTGTTTTATTAATGACAATTTTAATTACATGTTTCGGTGAATCTTAAGCTTAAAAACATAAGTTGAATGTTCAAAATGATAAATGATTAAAAAAAATATGAATGCTTGCAAAAATTCCGAAGCAAGCAAGTGATCTACATAGTTTAAGCCTAACGGTCGCGGACGGGTGTGAGATGGGTGGCCGCTAGTAGCAAAAATTTCATGCGCATTTCACGCATGACACGTTAAGCCGTCGGTATCGGTTGTTATCGATAAACAGTAACCAATAATGGGAACAGACCCGTGCCCGGCAGTGGAACGCAAGAAGGGTTGGAGCCAAATGACCCCAACTTGATATTATGTCGGATGCAGTCAAAGATTGGATGGGTAGCAATTTAAAAATTTATGAGCTGCTCACCTACTCTTGTTTTTAAAAAGGCCGTCCAAGGTCGTGTGTTTTATTTAGTACCTAATATAGGTACAGTCATTTTCGGTAACTTTGAATTGACGTTTAACTTTGAACAAAGTTAGAAAAAAGATTTAACAATTTATTACATCGAAACTTTTTGATGTTTCAATAATAACTGTGTATAATGGATTGCCAAAATGTTTTTGTACCAATGAAAATTAAAAAAATAAACTGTTAATGCCATAATTCTGAAAGTTCCCGCCTTTTCCGTGGTGAAGTTGCTGGAAGTTTTTGAGCTGTGATTTGGAATCGTAAACTAGTCCACTTTGATTCATATGACAAAACCAAGCTATTTGTTAATTTTGTACGTCAATGTAGATGTCATTTTTATAGATTAGGTTTTTAAATTTAATAATAATAATATCTTCTTTTTATTTTACCTAAACCTTAAAATATTAAGGTTTTTACATTCTAAAAAAAATTATTCAAAGTTACCCAACATTCATGATAAATTAAAATTCGAGTTTTAGGGGAAATTATGAGTAGTTCTGTTGTTTTTCCCGTAAATTTATTTTGTTAGAAAAAAAAACAACTCAAAAGGACACTATTTATTCAATAAAATAAAGGTGTCATAAATAGAAGTCAGTTTTAATAATACAAATAATGTAAAAATGTTCAATAGGCTTTTTACTTTTTTATTAGAATTTCATTATGTTTATAATATGTTCAAATTTTTGTTCTAAATGATTCGAAATTTAAATAAAGTTGTCGTCAACAGAAAGGAATAGTAAAGTGAATTTAATGTTCTTCTGCAATCATTTCTAAATTTCCCAATTTCTAAAAAAATAAAAATGTAAATATCGCATAAAATATGGAAATGTATCTAATAAAGTACCAGAACCTTAGCCGATTTCCACCCACGAAAAAAAAACAATCGTCAAAGTTCATGTCATACGATTTCATAATGTTCGTAAACCAAGTCCGTCATAAGGCTCCCAATCTCTCTTGGCGGAACAGCTAAAGCCTCCTCAGCTTGCTCATAACGTCTTAAGTCCTAGTACTTGCAAAGGAAATCCGACCTTATGGCGTACAAAACAAATTTAAGTTCCCGGAAAACCTGTTTCAGCATTTCTGATGTTTTGACTTCCAAACGCTTACTGTGACACAGTTCTATATAGCCTCTTACTGTCGTTTGAATCCCATTCGTAATGTTATGGTAATATAGTTGAGTTTCGTTTGGATTTGTTGAGCAAGAGAGCCAGTTCGCAACTAAGTGGTTTGCCCTACAATGAAAAGTGAAAGTATGGCTACGTCGCGGGTGTGAGGGGGAGGGGTAACCTGCGCACGAGCAGAATAGAATGTAAATGCGGATTTGGGCGTTTGATGACCCGTTGCACGTATACACTCCATCATATTGTAGGGATTTTCTAAAACATTATCTCCTACCAGATCCTGGTTGCCTGGTACCTGTTTGACATACTAATGAAGAGAATTAATATTTTTCTTTTTCTTTTTTCAAAAATAAGTTAGGTGAAAATGTTGGCGGCTTTTTCTTTACACTTGTTTTTTTCTCTTTGGTTAATAAGAAATGTATATAAGAAAAAATAAAATAAACAATACTAATAATTATACGATACAATAAGTCACTCATAGCCTCACAATCACAATAGTATTCCCTGTGTCGTGAGTACCATGGACTCACACAAAGACAGTAACACAAACACCCAGATCAAGAACAGACATTGAAATTCATCATTTAAATTTCTGCCTTACCGGGAATCGAACTCGAGACCCTTAATGGGCAACCAAAGCAGATATAACTTGAGTAACGTCTATGCCTCTACGGTTTCTGGTTGCAAACCTTTTTACGTCCCACTGCTGGGCACTAGTCTCTCCCCATTATTGGGGAGGCCTGGAGCTTACTCCACCACGTTGCTCCTATGCGAGTTGGGGAGAAACGGTTTCTATACTTGGTTAACTAATAATTTGTACCTATATACACTTCAAAATTAGTACGACTGGCCTTTCAGACCTGCGTCTTCAATGATCTTGTGAAAAAACGTGACATTAAGTCAGTTTAAAAAAAAATCATAACCTACTTCTTTATATCTCTGTTTTCCAAATTTTGAAAGTGTTCAAAATGGGCATTTCAGGATCTCTTTAGGTCTCCGTTGTAGGCCTCTAATGTACAAACTGTGATGCTCATTATTCTGAAAAAAAAATACAGACATAGAAACATTTTGTCTTTATCACAATTGAGTGATAGTTTGCAGAGGGACATCAATATTTTTTTTAAAAGATAGCAACAAAAAATCAAAAATCTTCAAAAATCTCTCAGCCCGCTTTGCCTCTACAGGCTTTTAAATAATCCTTTCACAGCTTTTAACTATGGATGCAGAATTGACATTTTTTTAGTGTGTCCATTCCATATATAACATGATAACACTACTCTTGTTATTATGGAAACGATATTATTGAAGATATATATTCTGAAGTCAGCTAGAGACTCAAAATATCCAACCGAAAATCCGACGCAAAATGTCTAAAAAAACCACAGAGGTCACAGTGCCGCCTCGGTGTGCCGTGTAAGAGATCATGGGTTCGATTCTCATAGGAGGAGGTATCTAAAAGAGTTTTTGGAAGTCTTTTTTGGTCTGTGTGTTTGTCTCCTTGTCTTTGTGTGGGTACATGGTTCCTATACAGGGTATTCGGCTGTGGGGCCTATGAGTGAGAAATGAAATGAAATGAAACGAAATAAAATAAAATGAAATGAAATGAAATGAAATGAAATATTCTTTATTCACTGTACGGTTCCTTTACAAACTCTTAGTGAACGTTATTTTTTTGTCCTGTCTGCTCTGGGTGCGCTTAGGCAATGCTGAGCTGAAGAAAAGAGCAGACGGAGAAAAACTTCAGCCCTGTTTTAAAATATGGGGTATACAAAAGCTAGCTTTCTTACAGAGTAGCTATGGGCCGATAAGGAACATACGTGACAGAGAGGCGTTTTTTAGGTATCCATGACACAGGTTATGCTACTATGGAGCTGCAATTGTAAGGCGTAAGTTTTTTGAGGTGCAGTACCCTATAAATGAAACACAATCCAAGTTCCGGAAGGATTTTCAGAAGACTAAGAAAGTTCTCAATCCGGTCAAAGCATAGGATGATCACGTAAAATGTGTTATTCGATATTTTAAAAACGTAAATAAGATGTCCTACTTAATCGGGGTGATTCAGAAAAACCCGTTATAACTTTGTCGTTTATCACACCGTGGTGTAAGCGACGATTTGCATGATGCGCGCAGCTAGTGAAAACAAAATCCTTACTTAGTTTGCTATACATGCGTAGGTTTTACGATCAAATCTTAATTTTTTTGCCAAACATAAATTCTAGCTTTACGTAAGTAGGTAAGTAATGACATTTTAGTAAAGAAGGAGTCATACCTTGAGTTGATAGAAAACAACATAGGAAATTGTTCAATCACTTTTTACGTCTTGGTGCAGGGCTGGCGTGCTCCACCACGCTTCTCTTTGGGGACCCACACTTAGCATTAGAGACCTGGAATTGTTAATTTCCCGTATATATGGGCAGGCCGCATGAAGCGCGCATGCCGGGCGGTTAGCGTAGAACGCAAACAATCTATGCAACTAAGCCATACGGGCGCGGTCGGATGTGAGATGGGTGACCGCTAGTGTCAAAAAAAATCATGCGCGTTTCCGTGCTTCGGAGGGCACGTTAAGCCGTCGGTCCCGGTGGTTGTCGATAGATAACAGTCGTTAAACCTTGTCGGAGGCCTTATGAAAACATCCGACAGCGGGTTGGCCACTAACCCGCATCTCCACCAACCCGGATTGGAGCAGCGTGGTGGAGTAAGCTCCAGGCCTCCCCAATAATGGGGAGAGACCCGTGCTCAGTAGTAGGACGCAAATAGGGTTGAAGCCATATGGGCAGGCCAACTAGCTGTCAGATGTTTTCAGAAACTATCGATAACAACCGGACAGTGACTAATTGCCCTCCCAAGTACTCCAAAGTACGCGCATAAAATTTGCCACTAGCGGTGTTCTTGTCACCCTCACAAGTACTTTTCACCTCCTTAATTATAATTTCCAATCTTTGTATCATCTATATATATATATATATATATATATAAATGAATTGCTGTTCGTTAGTCTCGCTAAAACTCAAGAACGGCTGAACCGATGTGGCTAATATTGGTCTTGAAATATTAGTGAAAGTCCAGGGAAGGTTTAAACGGTGAAAAAAATAGAAAAATTGCGGAATTAATATTAAAACAACTTATTTTATTTTTCTATATAAACTGTTAGTATCTCTCAAACATTGGTTGTTTTTTTTTCAATTATGGTATCGCAAACGCTGTGCATGCTGCCAGCGTCAAGTATAATTTTTGCATCAATTTTTTGCCAGTTTCAATGAAACTGGACGAAGTAATCAACAAATAATAAACAAAATCAGTAAGTAAGTCGTCAGTAATCAGTCAGTCTAGTCAGTCCAACATTCAAGTAAAGGGATGGCTACTTTACTAGAACGTGTCCGATGGATTTTGGAGGCAAGCAGAAAAAACATATTTTAGCACTGTTATTCTATTTCACAAACACTCGTGCACTGTAATTAACCTATATCAAACAAAATGCCATCAACTTTATTTATTTATTTATTTATTTATTTATTTATTTATTTATTTGGAAAACTTACAGCTAAATTAAAATATTTATAAATAAAGCATTAAAAAAGTGACAGCCACTTACAAGTTTTCGCGTATAGGTATATCTCTATATAAAAAAAAAAAATCGATAGATTTTGCTATCTACTAAGATTACAATAGTATAGTAAACTTAATTGTACAGTGGAACAAGTGCAAGAAATCGGTAGCAATAAAAACTAAAAAGTCATATAGAAAAACTTTTGAGTCATAGCTCGTTTAAGTTTGGAAACATTAGTATCAAACAAATCAATGTCAATTTCACGCGCCGTAGTATTTAATAATCTGCTTGCTCTAACGAAGAACGCGTTTTTTCTATATTTTGTTTTAGATAGAGGAACATAAAGAGGAGCAGGTATCCTACTACACAATTTGGGCACTCTGAAATTGACATTGCTTATCCGATATAACTCAAAAATACACCAAGAAAATGAAAATAAAACAAGAGCACAATATGTCTTTTTCGACTTCCCGCCAAAACTCCATTGGTTGTTCGCGCCACCGAGCTTGACATCGTCCGAATGACAATTTAACTGTCACTATTTGTTTTATATTTTTATGTGACAGTTACATATAAAACCCTTGAGATGATAAAGAAACTAATCCTCTTTCAATACTTTTAAGGCAGGACAAGTCTGCGGGGTCCACTAGTTTATTATAAATTTCTATGAAAAAATAGTTCAAGACGTAACGTGTTACTAATAGACCTAGGGCTCAACTCCGTTAGTCCCTGTAGCTTCGGGATTAAGAATAGAGCTACGGTATCCTCCTGATCGTAAGAGGCGACTAAAAGGGGGCTTCCGGGGTTGCGGGCGGTGAGAGTGGGAGCTCCGACTCCAACTCCGTTGTATGTACAGCGTAGTTAAAGTTACAGAACGTTGTAAAATTCAAGAGCATGTTTTTATTCGCGATATCGGTTCCGGGATCCTTTTGCTTTCGTTCGCTTTCCTCTGACCAAATATTTTGCATCAAAACTGACCATGACACGCTTTTTGCTAAATCCGACTTGCTGCTTTAATGGTCATAAATAATGCTAATTTGATTGTACGTTGAGGTTCATTTATTTTAACACTTTCCGTCGGTACGTCCATCTTTCTTGTAGATAAGGCAACGTTGTTTTAAAGTTTTGTACGGAGTTTTGGCGGAAACTTGACAATACATTTGGTGTATTTTTAGGGTTACGTAGCCAAATGGCAAAAAACGGAACCCTTATGGAAAAAACAGTAAAAATTTGGGGGTTCCCTATACATTATACATATACGTAACTGAAACTCAAAAAATCTTTTGTAATAAAACTCATACGTGTATGGATAGGTCTTCAAAAATGATATTGAGCTTTTTAATATATTTTTATTCTAAACTGAATAGTTTGCGCGAGAGACACTTCCAAAGTAGTAAAATGTGTGTGGGGGACACTGACCCTGTAACTTCTAAAATAAGAGAATGATAAAACTTGAAAAAATATATGATTATGTACATAACCAAGCAAACTTCCACCGAAAATTGGTTTGAACAAGATCTAGTATGTAGTATTTTTAATAGGTCATAAATCGTAAACCGTTTGACGGAAGCCTCGGCGCTACTCCTACTCGCACTTGGCCGGTTTTTGAAGTGAAAACTTTTTTAGCGGCGTTGTATTTTTGGGATGGGTAAAAAATATTAAACTCGCGTCAACTACACGTGGCCTGATCGAAATTTCGTAAGACGGAGGGGCTACAACTGATGACGGCTCGACTGTCTATACTTGTAAATTTCGTTTATATCAAGTATTTTAAATATGGACATTGAACAAAGTGCATCTATTAGTGAAAAAAGTGACGAAAAAATAGTGAATGAAAATGGGTGAGTACTTCATAAAAATGCTAGATAGAAATTAATATTGATAATTCAAGCATTTCGTTCAAGCAAGCAATTCGTGCGGAATTATTCCCTAACGATTCCAAGACATCAAAAATTAACAACGTTAATGTTTTCACTTCTGCCGGCACTCCCGGAGTGCAATCCATTGTTTTTTTCTTTTAGTAGTAACGTGCGTATTGTCAATAAATAAATAAATAACGCTTCACACTCATAGCCCCACAGTAGGGTAGATATACCCGACACGACACGACACACGTGGGTACCATGGACACACACAAAGACAGAAACACAAACACCCAGACCGAGAACAGAAATTTTAACTCATCATTCAAATTTCTATTTCGTCGGGAATCGAACCCGGGACCCTTCGATTGGCAGTCCGGCATGGTAACCATTGCGCCACGCAGATCGTCAATGTCGAGTAATTGGTACATTTGTACCCTATTTTTACACTTTTCTTAAAACCGGGCGTGAAATAAATAAATAATGTAGTTTAAAAAACTAAAAACACGCTTTTGTGAAAATACGAACTAAAAAGTAAAAAAATAAGAAGAAAATGTATTTTACTGTAAAAAAAAGCGTGGGGTGCATGGTGTCAACAGTAACAGTGGTAAAAACCACCCCCCGCTTTTTTTTACAGTAAAATACATTTTCTTCTTATTTTTTTACTTTTTAGTTCGTATTTTCACAAAAGCGTGTTTTTAGTTTTTTAAACTACATTATTTATTTTTAATTTTTTAGTTGGATTTTTATTCTCAAATTATTGCATTATCATCGGCCCTTGACCCCTATGCAAATTTTCAAGTTAACCAGACGCTTAGACGTGTTAAAGTACCTTAGGCCACGAACTTATCAGCCGCCCCTCGTATATTTTATTTTATCCTGATGATCCTAGTTACGACTTTAACATAAAGTTATGAGATTATTGTATTGTCATCGGTCCTCAATAAATCTACAAAGTTTGAACGAAATCTGGCCGTTTAAAGTGGGTCAAAATCGCGCCCAAAGAAGTCGGTTACAAACATACAAACATACAGGTGAAGCTAATAAAAAGCGTGTAAATATCAGTATCAGATATCCGAATAAAGCTATTTCTACTTAAAGTTGACGAGTTTTTGGACTGGCAACTGGCAGCCCGAGACACCCTGTTTTCGCATTGTTATATTATTCCGTAATATTCAAGCATAATTGACCTATGTCGAACAAAATTCCATCAACTTTAAATTAAAACTTTAAATGGTTGCAGTTATTGGTGAGTTAAGAAGACGGTATTTTTTTATTTGAATGGAGTAGCAGACGAGCATGCAGTCCAAGTGGTGTAGTGGCTCAAGCAAGCATAGGTAAGTCTTGTCTGAGATCGTATGCAGTTGCGCTGCTACTCCCGAGGCTGGTAGTCGCGGAGGCGTCTAAGTGTGGCCGGCAACTGCACCTTTCCACCTAAACACAATAGAATTGGTTCACGGCAGAAGTGGGTGCAGCGGTGGTACTTCACCGGGTGAACGATAATAGTTCTACCACCTACAAGACGGTCCCGGCTATTATTATTAAATTGCAGTCTCTCAACCCTGTTGGAGGACTTATGATCGTTTTGAAAACATCGACAGCGGGTTGGCCTCTAACCCGAATCTTCAACACCCCGTATTGGATCAACATACCGATTAACCGTAGAGACCCATGTCCAACAGAAATAAATAATGTAGTTTAAAAAACTAAAAAACACGCTTTTGTGAAAATGCGAACTAAAAAGTAAAAAAATAAGAAAAAAATGTATTTTACTGCAAAAAAAGCGTGGGGTGCATGGTGTCAATAGTATCTTAAAAACCACCCCATGCCGTTTTTTGCAGTAAAATACATTTTCTTCTTATTTTTTTACTTTTAAGTTCGTATTTTCACAAAAGCGTGTTTTTTAGTTTTTTAAAGTACATTATTTATTTTTAATTTTTTAGTTGGATTTTTATTCTCATATTATTGTATTGTAATCGGCCCTTGACCCCTGTGCAAATTTTCAAGTTAATCAGACTCCTAGAAGTAAGTGAAAATGAGTTAAAAGATTACGTTACATACATACATACATACATACAGGTCAAGTTAATAAAAGCGTGTTAAACAAGAGACGAAGAACAAGAAGAAGAGTTGCAGCAAAACATCACGTAGACGTGTTATCTTCTTCTAGTTAAAAAATCTGGGTTAAAGGAAAATCCGTATGACTAATTAGGATTTCAACATGGCCGGCCGTGAGAAAACTACGAAAGTTATGCGTCACTTTGGATGCATCGTGTGACAGCACGAGTGCGAATTACCACTAGTGGTGTAATAGATCCCCATTCAGTCCGTTATTAGATTCGTCGTGTCTTTCCGTCCGTCCGCATGTTAAGAGGAAACGCTAGCCGTATTCCCTTACAAATATATTCTCCTAATTTCTCCCTGTATAATGCTTCTAGAGGAATGATTTTTTGTGACAATATCTAAATCTGCTAAAGCTATGTCTCTATGTTTTTTTTTTCAATCAACCACTTAGATCAGAAAAATCAGAAATTTCATACATTCAACCACTACCACTGCAAAACAATAAAAACATAGAGGCATAGACTTATTCTATTTCTTGATATCTGTGATTTTTTTTAAATAAACTCAATTTTGAAGGATGAAACAGGAGAATACGAAACCTCGATTTAGTCAGAAAGTTTGTAGGTATAATCGGTCTGAGCTGCATCTGTCCCTATCGCACGCAACGGATAATATGCAGGGCGCAGCGCGATAGCAATAGTCACGCCAAAATACCTATTTTTCTAATTCGGCTGAAGCCGCGTTTCCTCTTAAGGTTACTTTTTTACTATATAGATGGAGAAACAGAGGAGCAGCAGGCCACGGGGTGTTAAGAAGTCGCTGCAGCCCATGGACATCTACACACAACCTCAAGTCTTGTCTGTGGTTGTATGCAGCTGCGCTGTTACTCCGGAGTGAGGTTGATGTCGTCTCATGTAAGTCTGGTCGGCAACTAGACTTTTGCACCGAAACACAATTGCTCCACTGCAGTGCCGATGGTACTTCAGCGGTTGAACAATTAAAATTTCTACCTAATAATAGCTGTGGTTCCGACAAAGCTAATAGAGCTTTGTCGGAGGTCTTATGGGCGGTTTAAAAACATCCGACAGCGGTTTTCGCCTCCCACAAGGTTTAACGACTGTTCTCTATCGATAAAAACCGGGAGCGACGGCTTAACGTGCCCTCCGAAGCACGGAAACGCGAATGAAATCTTTCGCCACAAGTGTCACCCATCTCACACCCGACCGCGCCCTTTTTGCTTAGTTGCATAAAGGGTTCTAAGCTAGCCGCCAGGCCATGCGCGCTACATGAGTACAATTATTACCTTAAAATTACATTAATGTGCACAGTTCTCCTCCAAAATTAGAACAATGGTAATTTAATTGGCTATGAACAGGAAAATTCAAAATGCATACCTCGAAAAGTTTGCACTAATTTACGCTTGGAAACCAGGATATTTATTAATAAATTTTTGTTAATGATTTTTATTTCATTTTAAATCAATAAAAATTAAGTCAATTGACTGTAGGTACCACGTTGTGACGTCATAAATATTTTTCTCGTACTAAATGTATGAGGACGTCGCATTTTTACAGCTCATTAAAAGTATGTCAATTGATTTGGCAGTCAACTACCGAATTTAATTAAAATATTTTAGTACATTTTAGTATATGTAGGTACATTATATATACACTAAAATGTATTTAAATGTTTTAATACATGTATATAATAGTTGAATTATATGTTTTAAATAGTATCTGACTTTAACTATAGATAATATAGATTTGATCCTTCCTGATCCGCGCTTGTGAAGAACCACCGCGCTTGCGCAGGATGCACCAGATGCATCACGAGTATCACGACCTAGCATGTACCTCATCCGCGGTCATTCCGACTTCCTAGCAAAATTAACGAATCCAACGCCCCAGAACCGAATGGGGTTGGCAGAAACAATCGGCATTACATAAAGACGAATGTCGGTCAAAAGTTGCGCAAGAGAGAAAGGTTGCGCAACACTAGGGGGGAGATGATGCCGCCTCTTGCGCCATTGCAGAGAGAAGGGATCGCAGAGGGGCATCTCGGTTTGGTGCGAAATTAAGTTGCGAAAACATCTTCGCTACTAATATAAATAATAACCCAGGGTTGGCTGGTAGAGAATGCCATTAGGCATTAAGCACGCCCTTGTGTTCCTTATTTTAAGGTAATGCTATAAGATTAAATAAATAAATGCGCAAATAACTCTGTCTATGTGTGTTTGTTTGTAACGTTTACACGCCTAGACTGCTGAATTTTAATTACATTTGGTACTCAGAGAGAGTGGATCTTGAGAAAAGACATACCTACGATATTTTTTATCCCGGAAAAATGTACTGTTTCCGTGGAATAGATATGTATAATCATATAAACTCAAATCACCTGAGCGAAGCCGGGCCGGATCAATAGTATTATGTATGTATATAAAACAAAGTTGTGTTAGTTGCACTATTTATAACTCAAGAACGAATGGAACAGTTTGTTTGGTTTTTGAATTATGGATATTTTCACCCTGATTAATATCTTTAAAATGATAAAAATTTGACATTTATGTACTATTAACAATGTTATTTTCACATATATTTGCCGGCCATATTTGTTGTTCGTGCCCCCATTCTAAAATATGACAAATATAATACGGACTATTCGACTATCATTGCTCATTTCTTAATATTTCATTTGTCAGTAATACAGTAAACATTAATTCTATTAAATAAAGTTGTAATTTTATAAAAAATTCATAAAAAAGTTAAAATAAACGAAAGTGTTACGTTGCATACCACAAAATTTTTGCATAATTTTGCAACGCGGTTCGTGATTTTTTAGGTATATTTTCAGTTTTTTTAAGTACATGACCCAGCATCTACCGGGTCCGCTAGTTAAAGACAGAATAGTCATTACCATTCACAAGAAATGTTAGAAACTAAATGTTAGTTAGTAGGGTAGTCTGGGTAGTGCGAAGAGCCAAAAGGAGTCTTGGATGACAAGAAAAGCTCGCATTTTAGTTTCTCCAGCACTGTCTTATGCCTCAGCGGTACCCCCTCTGCGGCTTAATGTGTAATAATTATAATCATGGAAATACGCATGAAATTTTTGCCACTAGCCAATTTCAATTCAATTTCAATTTATTTATTTGTTTAAGTACACGTAAAAAGATGTTACAGTAAAATCACAAGTAATCCTGTGTACTTGTCAATTATTGACATACAAATATTACATGAAAATTATTATATATTCCTAAACCCACAATAAAAATAACATACATAATGTCAATAGCACAAATTGTTGAAAAAAAGAATATAATAACATAATGTTCATGTCCAAATTATATAAATGTCGAAATAGTACGGTGATGTCAATTTATAAATCAAATTACATTTAATTCAAATATTATTACTAGGGAATAATAATTTTTTTCGGATAATTATACAGTTTTAATGATTCGTGAACGTGTCCAAATATTCTTTGACTGAGTAAAAACATTTTTCTAACAGCCATACTTTCAAATTATATTTAAATTTTTTACAACACAAGTTTACGAACAGCCAGTCACCCACATAACACCCGTCCGCGCCCGTTTTGCTTAGCATAGCTGCCAGGCCATGCGCGCTTTAATATATCCAAAATATCCATAATTTAATGTTTCGTTGACGCTTGACGACAAAATGACGGTTTAAAAATATCTTTAATTCCTTAAAAGGCCAAAACTGTGGCTTCAATAACAACGTATGAAATGTTTCGTATAATAATATTCAGTATGTAAGAATATAACACGTACAACCGATAAGTGGATATTGGTACGTGTACTATCTTCAACGCCATTGAGAAATTGTTGGAAGAAATGGTGATATGTCGTGACGTGTGAGAAAGGCCTTTCGTAATTGTTTTAATATAATTATATTTTTTGATTTGTGACTTTTTTCCTATATTGTGAAGCATAAGACGTAGTTCTTATACAAGATTCCCAAAGTTGTCACAAATATTTTTTAACACGCTTATATTAGCTTGACCTGTATGTATATATGTATGTATGTATGTAACGGAATCTTTTAACTTCATTTTCACCTACTTCTAAGCGTCTGATTAACTTGTAAATTTGCAGAGGGGTCAAGGGCCGATGACATTGCAATAGTATGAAAAAAAATCCAACTAAAAATTATAAATAGGTAAATAATGTAAGTAGTTTAAAAAACTAAAAAACACGTTTTTGTGAAAGTACGAACTAAAAAGTAAAAAATATGAAGAAAATGTATTTTACTGTAAAAAAAAGCGTGGGGTGTTAGTATCTTGGAACCACCCCACGCTTTTTTTATACATACATACATACAGGTCAAGCTAATAAAAGCATGGTAATAAAAGGTTTTTATCTTTTTATTTGAAAGTCCGCACTAGGAAACTTAGGAAACCTTAAACTTAGTAAAAATGTTCTAGGTATGGTTCCAAAAATCTATAATAAGTTACCGAATAGCATAACACAAATAGACGATCTATTGAGCTTCCAAATGAAATTAAAAGATCTTTTAGTAAAAAAAGCATTTTACACGATCCATGAGTTTTTGGACTATAATTTTCAATCTTGACTGCGTAAACAATTGCTAATTAATAAATTACTTTGACTTGTTCTATCATATTATATTGTATGCCATGTATGGCAGGGTAGGGAGGTATGACATATCTTTGTACAACATCTGTAATTATACCCCTTTCCACAATAAATGACATTTGATTTGATTTAAAAAGATCCTCCTGTAATAGCCTAACAGAGACACAACCGTCAGCATCTATGTCTGCCTATCTGCACCACTGCACGTAGATCATTGCAGATCTAAGAGGGGATGAATGTAGGTTGCCGGCCGGAGACCGCACCCCCCACTTGATCTCCCTTGCCCACTGTCACTGGTTCCAACTGGTTTAGGTTTGGTGGGGGCTACGAAGAATTAGTGCTTGGAATTAGATGGCTTATTATAATTTTTATAATAGGCAGTAAAGTAGTTTGTAGGTTAATAGTACGTATTAATATTTAATTATTAATTATTAAATACGTTTGAAAAATTGTACTTATGAAATTTAGCTTTCCTATTCTTGTGATATGTAAGAAGTAAAACTTATAAGTTTGACTATATACTTCCTTCCCTATAGGGAGGTGATGGAAACTTAGTCGCTATAGCTTAGGGATTAAGAATAGAGCTACGGTATCCTCTGCCTGATTGTATGAGACGACTAAAAGGAGGCTTCCGGGGTTGAAGGCTGTAAGAGTGGGAGCTCGATCTGTCCAACCAGCAGACCCGGGAAAGCCGGCGGTGTGTACGTGGCCGCATGCCGGTGGATGAAGGAGGACACCGGTGCGTTCCACTGGAGATCCCGGAGTCATCCCCGAGCGCAAAAGCAGGCCACCGAGGAGGGGGTTTTAGTGCTGTACAAATCCCACATAACCCGGTACCCTCTTCCAAGGTGCCGTGTACCGGTGAAAAAAGGTCGGTCACGCACGCTTGTTTATATAATAGGCCTCACGATGTTGTGCACAGAGTTCCGTCTATACTTTTTACTTTTTTATTTGATCAGAGCTTGTGCCAAGATAGCTCTAAAACGCAAAATTCATAGGTCTGTATACTTTTGATTTTCTACGTTCATCGCTATAGTCACAATACAAGGAGCGCCTGCCTTTCTCTATAGTTTTCTATCAGTTGTTTAAAAAATAATTAAACTTTATTATGATCATAAAAAAATCTCGTCATTGACAGGTGACAGGATAACGAAGGCAGATTAGGATCTGTGTTCTATTTTTCAGTATTTACTGATGTTTAGCGACAAATTAAGTAGCGGAAGCTTGTGTTATAATCAAAAGAACCGGACGACCGAGCGTTGTTCGGATAAAAACAATTTATTTTCTTGGTTTAATTTCAAACGATACAGTTATTTGCTTAGTGTTACTTAACAACGCTATCTGAAATAGCTCCCAATAAAAATATTATCACAATAAATAAACGCAATGTTGTTGATTGAGGTTTGAACTCGGGTTTTTATTTCTGCAGTCAATCCACGTAACCATTTGACCAATGCAGCTGTAATTCAATGAACGAAATTTTTATAGAGCTCCTTTAAATCGACATTGTCATTTCTTTGAACGTCAGATTGGCGGATGGCGTTTGACGGCGTTCTACGCCACAATATTATTAATACTCTCCAATAGATGTCAGGAAGAGTCGTATTTTCAGTTTATATTTAAGTAGATTATCGCTGAAAATATGTTTTATAAATTAAATTTCTAAAAATAAAACTTAGATGGATCAATTTATCAACCACGAAACCAGCGTACTAAATTGCATCAAAATTGTTGGAGCCGTTTCCGAGATTCAAAAAATATATTTAGGTATGTACAAGAATTGCTCGTTTAAAGGTATTAGATGAGCCTACTCAAAAACAGGATTTTCGATTCTTAAATATTCGCAGAATTCAGGTGCGTTTATAAACAGGCTGTTTTATTTCTAAAATTATTTTGGTAATTTCAATTCTAATTTTTAAAAGTGAAGTAGTCTCTTTTGGACAATTTTCGCCTACACGCTTCAAATATTCTTATGTATAATATTTTAGCGGGTGTGATGTGCTAATGGTGTGCTTCGGAGTAATGAAATGGTCATATCGTACATGCGGATGTAGCGCGATACCTAGAGTCACAGAGTACCTGCCAAGAGTAATGACCGCGCGTCACATGAAATGCTGACCGTGCAAGACGACAGAAGCTGTAAACAATAGAATACCTACATCACACGCGTCATACAGAACTGGCCTATCAGATGACGTATCCTGTATCACGCTGTAGAAATTTTATAGATTCTCAGTATATGTACAAATGGTCCGAAGTTAGCATTCGGACGGCGGTCCCCAGGCAGTGACATCGCCTGACGGGAGATCTCCCCTTTCCCCTCCACGTTGGTGACGCTGACATTAGCGACGTTAACGTTCACAGTTTGTTTAAATCGCCATACCACTTCTGCACCTTACTGAAGTTTAGATTACGTATTACGTCTAGATTAAGTAAGTTAAGTAGGTGGTAAAACTATTATTGTTCGCCCAGGGAAGTACCACCTCTTCACTCACTTCTGCCGTGAACCAATTTTATTGTGTTTCAGTGAAAAGGTGCAGTTGCCGGCCACACTTACATGAAGCGACCACCAGCCTCCGGAGTAGGAGCGCAACTGCATAAATTACGACCTCGGACAAGACTTACCTATATATGCTTGCTTGATGTTGTATGTCTTAACACCATGTGGCATGCATGCTTGTCTGCTACTCCATTAAAAAAATAGATTGTTATCGTTAGATGGTGATCAGTCTATAGTGACTATGAGTGTGAAACGTTTGTTTATATTTATTTATTTACATAAAAAAACAAACATCGCACGTTTAACAGGCATCTTTATAAACGCACCGGTCTCATAACAGGATACAATAGACTTTCTCAAAACAAGAAGCGCTAACTCAATTAACGCTTCTATTCGTAGGTGAATTTAGACCGCAGTGGAATAGTTGCTATGTTCTGTCCCACGGCTGGACTATCCTGGTCACTATTTCTATAGGAGTTATATTGCTGCACCTGCAGTGTATGCTTCGGAGGGCACGTTAAGCCGTCGATCCAGGTTGTTATCGATAGATTAGAGTCGTTAAGCCTTGTCGGAGTCCTTTTTTTTGGTATCGGGGGGGAAACCTTCAAAAGGTACCCAGCACCTTGGGAGAGGACACCGGGTTATGTGGGATTTTAACCTCACTAAAACCCCCTCGGTGGCCTTCCTCTGCGTTTGGGGAGGACTCCGGGATCTCCCATGGAACGCACCGGTGTCCTCCATACGCGACGCCCTGGAACGGGCCCATCTTTGGGAGAGCAGATGTGATCTCCTGCACCTTCCGATGCAACCTTGTCGGAGTCCTTATTTATTTATATTTTTCAACCTTTTTTTATTTCCCATTGCTGGGCACAGGTCTCCTCACAAGTGAGAGGGATTTAGGCTATAGTCCACCACGCTAGCCAAGTGCGGATTGGTGGACGTCATGCTTTCGAGAAATTATGAATTTCTCTTAGGCATGCACGGTGATGGAGAACATTGTAATCAATTTAATATCACGATATTTTCCATCAGCGTGGAGCAGCGATAAATTCGCACACTACAAATTTCTTTGTAATGTAATGATTTGAACCCAGGATCGGTCGCGTTGAAGACCGCGGTTTTTTACCACTCGGCCATCGCTGCTCATTTATTTATACGTACATGTAATTGAGAGGCTTAACCTAAAATATTACATGCGCCACTTAATAATAACACTAAAAACATAAGAAAATTACAAATAAAAACTTAGGAACTTATGGGCGGTTTGGAAACATCTAACAGTATGTAGGCCACCAACCGGCATTGGAGCGGTGTGGTGAAGAAAGCTCCAGGGCTTCCCAATATTGGTTAGTGACTTGTGACCATTAGTGAGATATAAAATGGGTTACAGTATGCTGCATAGCATAATTGATTCTACCATCGTAGACAAGTTTGATATTTTTTAATGGCGACCTAAAAATATTTTTAGGGGACTTGGGCCTCTAAAATTACGGTCAAGACTTATCTAATAGGTACCTTTAAACGAGCAATTCTTGTATACTTATAGATATAATCTGAATCTTGGAAACGGCTCCAACAATTTTCATGAAATTTAGTATTCAAATAGTTTCGGGGACTATAAATCGATCTAGGTACGTTTCATGTTGAGAAAACGGCATTTTATTTGTATTTTCAGGCAATGAAAACTGCTTCAATATAATTAGATATTTTTTTATTATTTGTTTCACCTTTTTTATGTCCCACTGGTCTCCTCACAAGTGAGAGGCATTTATGCCATTGTCCACCACGCTGGCTAAGTGCGGCCAAGTGCTTTCGAGATATTATGAATTTCTCTCAGGCATGCACGGCGATGGAGAACATCGTAATCAATTAAATATCACGATATTTTCCATCACCGTGGAGCAGCGATAAATGTGCACATTACAAATTTCTTTGTCAGAGGTGCGCGCCGAGGATTTTAACCCGGGATCTGTCGCGTCTTAGCTTAAGTGAATAAGCGGACGGTCTTGATACCAGAAGTCCCGGGTTCGAGTCTGCAAGCCAACTATTTTTCTCCTTTTTTTCGAGTTACATTTTCAGATTAGACTATAAAATTAATTGTTTTTATCCAAGGCGCTATGACGATCCGCGTAGCGCAATGGTTACTATGCCGGACTGCCAATCGAAAGGTCCCGGGTTCAGAAATTTAAATGATGAGATTAAATTTCTGTTCTCGGTCTGGGTATTTGTGTTTCTGTCTCTGAGTATGTCCATGGTACCCACGACACAGGGTATATCTACCCTACTGTGGGGTTATGAGTGTGAAACGTTACTATAAGGCTCGGTTATCCAGGTACTGTTATCTTTTTGTTGGACAAAACCCGATAGAAACCATAGTAAACTCCATACTAGTTTTACTTGTAAAGCAATAAATAGCTTGTTATAGATTGTTCAGAGCGAAACAATCATTGTTATCGCGCGTGTAATTTATTCTGGATCTGAACACCTATGTTTTTATTATGTTTATACTAGCGACTCGGCCCGGCTCCGCTTGGGTGATTTGATTTTATATTTTGAGTTTGTTGAGCTTATATTAATCTGGAGCAGCGATGGACGAGTGGTAAGGAGCGCGGTCTCCGAAGCGGTAGATACCAGGTTCAAATCCTCGGCGCGCATAGATAAATTATAATATGTACATATGTCCACACACTCGGAAACTATAAGCCATCACGAGATCATCCTTTCTCATTTAAATCAGGTAGATATATGCTAACTCATTCAAGGCAGAAGGTTCAAGGTTCAAGGAAAGAGACCCCGCGGCAGAACACCCAGCCGTTGGCTGCAACCCTTTTTGCGTCCCACTGCTGGGCACGGGTCTCTCCCCCTTATTGGGGAGGCCTGGAGCTTACTCCACCACGCTGCTCCAATGCGGGTTGGTGGAGATGCGGGTTAGTGGCCAACCCGCTGTCGGATGTTTTCAAACCGCCCATAGGGCCTCCGACAAGGTTTGACGACTGTTATCTATCGACAACAACCGGGACCGACGGCTTAACGTGCCCTCCGAAGCACGGAAACGCGCATGAAATTTTTTTGCCACTAGCGGTCACCCATCTCACACCCGACCGCGCCCGTTTGGCTCAGCTGCATAGATCGCTTGCGTTCTACGCTAGCCGCCAGGCCATGCGCGCTTCGCCAGGCCATGCGCGCTTCACCAGGCCATGCGCGCTTCCTTCAGGAATGAAGATGTTTCATTAAAATCGTTCAGTAGTATTTTAGACACGTAGAAAATAGGGACCTAGTAGTAAATTATATCGTTATCCTATATGACAACCCGTGTGGCGCAATGGTTACCATGCTGGACTGTCAATCGAGGTTCCCGGGCTCGATTCCTGGCGAAACAGAAATTTGAATGATGAGTTTAAATTTCTATTCTCGGTCTGGGTGTTTGTGTTCCTGTCCTTGTATTTGTGCATGGCACCCACGACACAGGGTATTAATTACCTTACTGTGGGGCTATGAGTGTGTAACATTTATTTGTTATTATTATTTATTATTTATCCCTTTCAGTTGAGAGGCATTTGAAGTCGTTTATAATTATTTTTTGAATTTCTTTAATTCAAATTATAACTACTCGTATATTTTTTAAATAGAAAGAAAACCCAATTTCCACGCGCTTCGGACGCCGGGTGAACGATCTCTGTATCATCCTGCGTTGGGGCCTTTATTGCTGTGCGAAGGGCTTAGGACTATTAAATAAGTATGACATAATTTGGACTTTAAAATTATCTATTTATACGATAGTGTAGGGCATTTTTTTTGTAACTACGAAGGTTGTTTTATGTTAAATCAGTTTCTAAACTTGTATTTATTTATTTAAAATGCATTATTTTGTAGATGTTTAACTTATGACCGTAACTTCTTATATTCGATGTTTCCGTGTTTCATTAATTTTAATTTTAAATACAAGTACACAACCTTTTTTCTACTCATCTGAATTATTAAACTATCTATCAGTTAAGTATGAAAGATTCTAAACTGGGTAATAAGGCGATTTCTTACAGTAGGCACTAAAATAGTTTCCTTAAAAATAATGCTTATTAGACATAATGACATCATAGCAGGCTTAAGAAATGTGAATTTACTTCTACGTTTAAGAAACTTTTTTATCAGTATTGATAAAATAATTTAAAAAACTGTGTTAAAATAATTATGTTATGTGACTTTTCCACTAAAGTACTTGAATACTTTAAATAAAAAAATATTAAAATGTTAACAAAAATATTCCATAACTCGATATTTTTGTACAGTTCTCTATACAGTTCAAAGTTTACCATAACCATTATGTAATAGACCCAAGCCACACTAATAAAGGTCCAGCCCTCCAACACGTGTCGCTCCTATCTCTGTGACCCAGTTACACACACATCGACATCTGTGCATGTGTGTGCGTGGGACGAAACTCCGATGCATCCGTACGCAGTTACTATGATCCCGCGTTTGTATGAGTGCACTTTAGTGAGTAAAGGCCCATGTATAGGTCGACTATGAATCTATTGAATAATGTAAATGTGTGCGTGAACTCTGCACTGAGTTATAGGAAATTGTGTGAGTGTGAGTGCATTTTTGGAGATTTCCTACTACTGCAAGTGTGAGTATAATGTGGGATTATGCGTATACGCAGTTTCGTATGACTATTTGCATGGTTCTCTTATTTAACTTTTTACAGTTTTTAGGGCATTAGTTTAGTTTGTCGAAGCTTTTCGTGTAATCGTAACGTTTGAATGACCTCATTAAAATCTTGTCTGTCTATTGTATTTAAGAGAGTAACATAAGTAAGGTATATTTTAATAATGAAGCTTTTAAAGAAGAAAAATCGAAGCCATTTTGTAAAGGAACAAAATGAATGAACAAGAGAAGATACCTTTGCCTATTCTCTTTCTAAACATTCTCTACTAATACTTCCTCTAAAGATGTTTCTAAATTATGCCTACGCTACGTATTTCATAAAATTCACAAACGACCATCAGGTCACGTAGTGTAAAGTAAATGTACTGACGAGCTGCGTGGTGCAATGGTTACCATGCCGGACTGCCAATCGAAGAGTCCCGGGTTCGATTCCCGGCGAAACAGAAATTTGAATGATGAGTTTAAATTTCTGTTCTCGGTCTTGGTGTTTGTGGGTCTGTATTTGTGTGTGTCCATGGTACACTCGACACAGGGTATCTGCCCTACTGTGGGGCTGTGAGTGGCGTTTGTTATGATTAATGTCAATTACACAATATCAAGCTAGCTAGACTAGACTACTAGTCTAGGCTAGTCTCAAAACTAGTCTTCCATGAAATAATAATGGATTTGCGCTGCTACGTCACATAAGGTGACTATAAGCCTCCGGGGTTGCAATGCAACTTCATACGACACAACGAGGCCTACGTGCTCATGTGCTACCCATATATAATTTTACTAGCGGCCGCCCGCGACTTCGTCCGCGTGGAATTTGGTATTAGTCATTGCATGATATTATAGAGCTTATATATATACCTTCCCCAATAAATGGACTATTCAACCCAAAAATAATTTTTCAATTCGAACGAGTAGCTCCTGAGATTAGTGCGTTCAAACAAACAAACTGTGTAGATTTTCCCTGTTTTTGCAACATTTTTCAATGATGCTTCGCTCTTATTGGTCGCAGCGTAATGTTATAGGACCTAAAGCCTTCCTCGATAAATGGACTATACAGCACAAAAAGAATTTTTCAATTCGAACTAGTAGTTCCTGAGATTAGCGCGTCCAAACAAACAAACTCTTCAACTCTATACATATATTATAGTACCTATAGATTCATTCTACTAGCAGAGCCCCCAATTACAACTGAGTCAGTAAGGATCAATCAGTTTATGGATCTTATCATCTGAATAAGACGTTTTACCGTGGTAAAAATTAGCCTACGTCAGTATACAGTTTCCTATCTGTTCTGTACGCCAAAAATCATTCCATAACATAACTCCATAGCGACAACAAAACTTCTCGTATATAAAGTATATTATTTTTGAAAAATATGTAGTTTATGACCGGAACTAGTCGTAGAATCTATTCAGAAATATAATAGACCTGAAACTGACGCGGATGCTAAAGTATTGAATAAAACTGTATCACTCAAACTATAGGTATTTTATAATATTTACTAGTGAACCAGGCAGACGTTGTCCTGCCTTAAATATATTGAAAGAGGATTAGTTTCTTTATCATCTCAAAGAGTTTTTATGTTACTGCCAAATAAAAAATATAAAACAAATAGTGACAGATGTATTGTTATTCAGACAATGTCAAACTTCTGGACGATGGCGCAAAATCAATGTTTGACAGTTACTAACAGAGCGAATCCGGCAGACGTTGTTCTGCCTTAAAATATCAGAAATAAAATAATATTGCGACTATTAATTGAGATTAAGCTATCCTATCTCTCAAGTTTTTTTTCTTCTCTCAAGTTGGATCGAACTGCACATGGTGTGCGAATTTTATTATAATCGGTTAAGTGGTTTAGGAGTCCATTGAGGACAAACATTGTGACACGAGATTTATATATATTTAGATTTATGTAAAACAGTAAACCCTTTTATAAACAAAGTGAGTGCAGTCGATTCCGCCCGCTAACCGCGTCCCAGTTAATTGAGCGGTTAAAAATAACCGAGAATTCCGCCAGACGCCATGCCAAATGGTGAACCCTGGTTCGTTGAGGAACGGTAGCAACTTACTTTGTTATACTGCAAGAAGGGTACCCTAAGTATAGGGTAAGATGGGTAGGCTATTCAATTTTTATGGAAAGGACTGCGGTCTCCGACGCGGGAGATGCAAGGTTCAAATCCTCGGCGTGCGCTTCTGCAGAAGAAATTTGTAATGTGCGCATTTCATCGCTGCTCCACAGTGATGGAAAATATTGCGATATTTATATGATTACGATATTTTTTATCGCCGTGCATGTCTGAGATAAATCATAATTTCTCGAAAGTATGACGTCCACCAATCCGCACTAGGCCAGCGTGGTGGACTATGGCCTAAATCCCTCTCACTTGTTGGAGGAGACCTGTGCCCAGCACTGGGACATAAAAAGGTTGGGAAAAAAAGTTGACACACAGACAAGAAAGTCTAAGTCTTGACTGAGGCCATATGTAGTTACGCTGCTACTCCGGAGGCTGATGGACGTGATGTCATACAGAGGTTTTTTTTATTTGAATGGAGTAGCAGACGAGCATACAGGCCACGTGGTGTTAAGTGGTCGCTGCAGCCCATGGACATCTACATACAACCTTTTTTTTTTTTTTAAGTAGGGAATGCTATTACGCACCTTCTCGACCTCTGTCGAGGGGACAGAGGGAGGTGTGTGGGACTCCCCCCTGCCGTTACGAGGCAGGGGTATACCCACTAAACCCTACTGCGCTCCTCCATCGCCATCGTGACGATGTCGTGGGAAATCGGCAGAGCCTTTGCTTCCACAACATCGTCGGCGACTGCCTGCCTATCTTGGCAGGCCCTACACGCTCCCCTTATGGGGAGGCTACAGGAATGACCGGGAGCGCCGGGTCATTCCTGTCCATCAGTGATGGCCTGTGCAATGCAGGTGGAGGCACCCCCGTACCTCCAACCTGCAGGCCACCACCGGGGGGAGGGAGAGAACGGTCGTATTGCCGTCTTCTCCTTCCCCTTCTGCGTTTGCGAAGCGGGGGTTGGGACGGATCGTCCTCTCGCTCCCGCTCCGCCGCCTCCTTATGCGAGATGACTTCCTCGCAGAAGGAGGCAACGGCTTTCCAGCCTCTTTCGCTTCCGAGCATGGCCCTAACGATGCTCGGCAGCGAAAGGTCCCGGCCGACAACGGTGCACAAGACTCGGCGCTGCTCCTCCCAGCCCCGGCAACTTTCAAGGCTGTGCTGCGCCGAGTCTTCCGCCGCGCCGCAATGGTGGCACGACGGGGACTCCTCCCTTCCGATTCGGTGCAGGTAATTGCCGAAACATCCGTGTCCGGAAAGTACCTGCACCAGGCGGAAGGTGAGGAACCCATGCGGCCGCTCCTCCCACGCCTCGATCACAGGACCGAGGGCGTCGAGAGTGCGGCGTCCAAACTGCGCGGAGGCTAGGTCCTCCTTCCACAGTTGGACCATAGCCTCGCGCGCATCCCGCCTCACCGCGTTGCGCTCTTCAGGGGCTGGCCACTCACCCAACGCCTTTTGCGCTGCCGTCCAATCATAGACGGTGGCCAGCACCCTGGCCTCCAGCTCCCATGGAGGAGTTGCCGCGAGCGCACACGCGGACGCGAACCCGACAGTGCGGTAAGCCCTCGCCACCCGCTGTGCAATGGCCCGTTGGGGCCTGCGGAGGACAACCTCAAGCAAGCATAGGTAAGTCTTGTTTGAGATCGTATGCAGTTGCGCTGCTTCTCCGGAGGCTGGTGGTCGCCTCATGTAAGTGTGGCCGGCAACTGCACCTTTTCACCGAAACACAATAGAATTGTTCACGGCAGAAGTGGGTGCAGCGGTGGTACTTCCCCGGGCGAACCATAATAGTTCTACCACCTACCATTGATTGCTTCTCGGCAACAACGGAATCGGCAATGAGACTTCACCATTGACATTATATAAATTCGACTATTACGTTTTGAGGTCCACTGTGAAACTCTAGCAGTGCCAGTATTTGACTACTTTTGTGGTGCAAAATTCAAATTAAATTGGAACTATTTAATACGGAAGTAGAGCTGTAGTTACATCAAATTTAGTTCAACAGCATAACCAAAGCGCCTTTCGTTTCTACAAGAATAACTGCAACATTCCGAACTAAACATGCGGTTTGGCTGAGATATCTGACATTTCGACTTTAATTCTAAATATGCAGTTATTTAAGGAGATCATAAAGTACTTTATAAACAACTTCGAAGGGTTTTTATTTAAATCAAGATGACTCTTATCAATATCATGTGTTTCCGATTAATTTGTATCATTTTTGACGAGTATTTTTTGGTTTAGGTTTATAGAACTTTGTATTTTAATAACGCTACAATAAGTTAGTTCTATGAAAAATGGTTATCTTATTATATTATTTTTATAGGTGGTAGAACTATTATGGTTCGCCCGGGGAAGTATCATCACCGCACCCACTTCTGCCGTGAACCAACTCTGTTGTATTTCGGTGAAAAGGTGCAGTTGCCGGCCACACTAACATGAGCAGCATGAGAGTTTTGAAGAAGAAGAAGAAGAGAGACTTGAAGAATTATATATGTCAAAGGCCACTAGGAATGCATCAGCTGGAAGGTTGTCCCACCCAAGTAAAGAGAAACGAGCAAAGCGGACTGTGAAGGACCGCCCCGAGTCCAGATGGTGTCGTTGGAATTTCAACTTTTGTATGGGGGGGGGGGATAGTGATGAACTGGCAAAAAATAGTTTTTAATAAAAATTAAAATAAACGTTACACACTCATAGCCCCACAGTAAGTTAAGTAATAGGTACCCTGTGTCGTGGGTGCCATGGACACATAATAATATAAAGACGGGAACAACACCCAGACCGAGAACAGAAATTTAAACTCATCATTCAAATTTCTGTTTCGCCGAGAATCGAACCCGGGACCCCTCCATTGACCGTCCGGCATGGTAACCATTGCGCCACGCGGGTCGTTTAAGTTTCACTGTTTACCTTCAAACTTTAAATATTTCATAGTAATATGGAACTCTTACGTGCGATTTGCCGTATTTAGTTGCCTTGCTTTAGGGCAAAACTACGTTCTAATCAAATCAGTGTACTCGCACGATAATAATATGACGATTTAACTACGAGCCGTAATTCGGTTCACATAACGTGGTTCGGTTACAGCGGCCGCGGTAGGGATGGCGAACGGTGAAATGTTCCACGATTTTGACGGTTTTGCTGAGCAGTGATACGGCATTGAATTTATTTTCATTACTAACGGCCGCCCTCGACATCGTCTGCGTGGACTTTGGTGTTATTCATAGTATGATGTTATATAGCCTAAAGCCTTCCCTGGTAAATGGACTATCTGACACATAAATATTTTTTCAATTTGAACCAGTAATTCCTGAGATTAACACGTTCAAACAAACAAACTACTTATCTTTGTATATTAATTATAGATTTTCCCCGTTTTTGCAACACTTTTCACTGATGCTTCGCTCCTATTGCTCGCAGCTTAATGTTATATAACCTAAAGCCTACCCCTATAAATGGACTATCCGACACATAAATAATTTTTGAATTTCAACCACTAATTCCTGAGATTAGCACGTTAAAACAAACAAACTCTTCATCTTTATATATTAATTAAATTATTATTAATTATTAAATTATTATATATTTTCCCCGTTTTTGCAACACTTTTCACTGATGCTTCGCTCCTATTGGTCGCAGCTTTATGTTATATAACCTTTAAGCCTACCCCGATAAATGGACTATCCGACACAAAAATAATTTTTCAATTTGAAACAGTAGTTCCTGAGATTAGCGAGTTCAAACAGACAAACTCTTCAGCTTTATATATTAGTATAGTCTACTGATTATGCTCCGTGGTTTTACCCGCGTTAAAAAGGATCAAATATTATTATGATATATCTATCAGAATCAGAATGAGATGTTTTACCGCGGTAAAAAGTAGTCTAGGTAACTCTACAACTTCCTATCTCCCTAAAAGTCATACCATAAGATGCTTCCACTGCGACGTGAAAGGACAAACAAACGTACAAACACAGTTTCGCATTTATAATACTAGTTTACCGCGGCTTCTCTTCTACTTACGGAACTCGGTTATTACCGCCAAGCCTTATTTCAACCCCTTTAAGCCTGTTGTTCGCAATAAAACCTTTTCTATGTCCTTTTCCAAAGTCCACTTTATTGAGAGCTATTTTCGCGTCTATATACATATACAAATAAATAAAATTGGAGTGTCTGTTTGTAGTATTAAACTAATCGCTTTTTACTCCATTCACATGAATGTATATACCGTACATATGCCATAATATTTTTTTTACAATTTTTGTCTGTCTGTCCCGTCTGTCTGTCTGTTTGTTCTAGCTAATCTCTGAAACGGCTGGACCGATTATGACGGGACTTTCACTGGCAGGTAGTTGATGTAATAAGGAGTAACTTAGCTTACTTTTATTTTAGAAAAAAATCTAAAACTAAGGTCCACGTGGACGAAGTCGCGGGCGGCCGCTAGCTTATAATATTTAGTATGAATCCAGCCCGAAACTCTTCATTCAATTTAAAATTGATCCAGCGCTAATCTAATCGCACTCTCCGCAGCCCTAAGCGCACAAGTGCATCGTGTATTTATATCGGCCTGGTTTCTAAAGTGGGATGCGTTTGTGGGCCAGCCCTGCGCCCTCCCGCCATGCGCTCCTGGGCCTCCATTCTCGTATCCTTCGACATTATATCGCATGCGACTTTACACATTTTTTAACACACCGTACCTCTTAGGAAAAAAATGGAACCCTTACAAATTTGATATATCTATCTGTCTGTCTGTTCGTATGTCACAACCATTTTATTCTGAATCAATTCTGTGATAACTGAACTATACGAGAGAATACGGTATTATCTGATGTCTAACTTTACTTTAACTGTCCCGCTTAACGCTTTTAACGAGGGGAAAGGATCTAAAATATTTTAAATTAGTTAAGTTTTAAATAATTGTAATATTAGCATACCTCATGAAGGCGAACCAAATGTATAAAAACCTTTTTTTAACACCCATATTTGTGCAAAGTCTTTGTCTTTGTCTTTGTAACATTATAAAAGACCATGAATTGAGATGTTTCCACGCGGTAACGAGTAGTGTATGTCACTCTCCAGGCTCGTAACTATATCCACGCAAAACATCATTCCATAAGATGATTCGATTGCGACGTAAAATAAGTACCTACAAAAAAGTAACCATGCCGGACTGCCGATCGGAGGGTCCCGAGTTCGATTCCCGGCGAAGCAGAAATTTGAATTCTGAGTTTAAATTTCTGTTCTCGGTCTGGGTGTTTAAAAAATACGAACTAAAAAGTAAAAAATAAGAAGAAAATGTATTTTACTCTTAAAAAAGCGTGGGGTGGTTTTTAAGATACTGTTGACACCATGCACCCAACGCTTTTTTACAGTAAAATACATTTTCTTCTTATTTTTTACTTTTTAGTTCGTATTTTCACAAATAAGAATAAATAATAATGATAATATAATAATGATAATAAATTATTTTCTAATTTTTTATTGTTTACCCTACTGTGGGGCTAAGAGCTACAATTAAGCTCTCAACCCCACAGATTACATCAATTACAATTACACAGATTACAATACAGTATAAAAAATAAAATGAATAAAATTTAATCAACAAATACTCAACTATTTGTGGTGGCGATCCCAGCCGAGATATAAAAACTCTATTACCGATATTCCGTGATTATTTCTAAGACGTCAGAATACAGGCCCCATACAGCGGATTATATTATACATACTTTTGTCTGCTGATTTGAATAATTGTGGTAGGTATATATTGTAAGTAACAGTGATAATTGATAACTAAGCAAGACTCATATCGTGCGTAAGTTGACTTTTTGATTTTTGCAAAACTTTAGTAGTTCTTGGACTAGAGTATTGAATATTATCATCTAATCTTAATTTTAATTGGACACCTCTACGCTTTTCCTGGAAAATTGGTTACGACCATTTTTGCGTCGTACAAAAATATTCACCGAAGCTGAAAGCGTCTATCAACCTTTTTTTTTGTATCGGGGGGGAAACCTTAAAAAGGTTTGAAATGAAATGAAATGAAATGAAATGAAATGAAATGAAATGAAATGAAATGAAATGAAATGAAAATACTTTATTGTTGACTGTTTACAGACATAAAATAAGATGTTTAAAATTATAATTGGAGTTTTAAACAGTCTACCATGTTCTGGCATACAATATTATTAATTAAAATTAACTAAAAAATATTTTGTTTTAAGATCCGATAAGAATAATCTTAACGGATCATCGGCTTTTGATGCCTACCCACCGCTGGGTCAATGAGAGAAAAAAAGCCGGCGGAAAAAAAAAATAAAAAGGTTTGGGACCTTGCGAGAGGATACCGGGTTATGTGGGATTTGTACCGCACTCCGGGTCCATCCTCGGTGAGCAGATGTACTCTCCTGCACCTTTCGATGCTTACGGCGGAATGGGACAACGCACACACCGCCGTCTTCCCAGGGTTGCAGGCTGGACGGATCGAGCTCCAACTCTTATCGCCCACAACCCCGGAAGCCCCTTTTTAGTAGACTCTTAACACAGGCAGGGGATACCGTAGCTCTATTCTTAATCCCGAAGCTACAGCTAAATCAAGGTTTCGTATTCTCCTGTTTCCTCCTACAAAACAGATATTTTTACGAATATCAAGAAAAAAATAAGTAATAAAAAATAGGGGCATATATTTTTTATTTGGTTGTAAAACCTTTCAAATTTGTTTTGCAAATTGTTGTTGGGCTGTATGAAAGAGGCATTTTCTACGATTTTTGAAGAGTCATATTTTCTGATCTAATTAGTTGGTTGAAAAAAATAGGAGCATAGCTTTAGCAGACTTAGATATTGCCACAAAAAATCATTCCTCTAGAAGCATTATCCAGGGAGGAAATAGAATAAGTTTGTATGTGAATACGCCGGTGGCGTTACCTCTTAATATCACGAGAGTTGCATGCTCATCTGCCACTCTATTTAAATTTAAAAAAAAAACGTGTTGCACTCCGGGAGTGAACCGGGAGAGAAGGGAATCCCGGAATCGTTAGGGAATAATTCCGCACGAACTGCTTGAATTATCAGCATTAATTTCTATCTATATGACGTTGGGTGTCAGGTGTGACGTTGGTTTGAAGGAAACAGCGTTTGACATCCAAGTCATTTATTATATATAAACAAGATCATACAGAAACATAAGAAAATAGTGAGCCTATTAGTGGTTCTGGGGATGGACTGCGTGGCTATCGCATCCCCTAACCTCCTAGCTGGTACCTTCCTTGAGGGCTGCGTGGCTACCGCTCAAGTTGGGTCTGGTCACAGAGTGGACTGCGGGGCTATCGCACTCGTGGCCGTCTAGCTAACGACTGACTGGCTGGAGCTCGTTCACGCCTTTTTATATGCTTTGGTGACGTATGTAGATGTGACGTTGCCTCGTAGACACTCGTAGCCATTGATGTGTGTGTGCGCATGCAGTGATTCATATTATTGTTGAATGCTCTCGTTACATTCTCCCCCTCTGGTACTCTATAGTCGTCCCGACAGAGTACCAGCATCAAGATGCTTACGAGGCCTCCCCCTTCGACGTATTGGGTATGTGGGATATGCTTCCAGATCCTCTCGTTTCTCAAATTTTGTAAGCGCAGATGCATGATATTTTCCGATGGATTTTCTAGGTTGCACGGAACTTTGATATTGCCCAAAATTTGCTTTCGGCTGGAGTTAAAGAGTCTACTTGCGTATTCTATTAGATGTTCGTCTTCTCCCTCCCCCTGGAGTAAAGCTGCTCCAATTGCATATTGACTATCATCTGTTTTTATTTTATAAGGTAAATCTATGTCAGCTTGTTTCAGTACGGCAGCTGATGTTAGCGCAAACTTTGACGTTTGTCAAATATCTTCTGTGGTTTAGACTTTCGTTAAATATTGTCTGTGGTTTTGACGTTTGATGCCAGATAACAAATGTCACTTTCAAATGTCTTCTTTGACGTTGGGCGTCAGATAACAAATGTCAATTACAAATGTCTTCTTTGACGTTGGGCGTTAGATAACAAATGTCAATTTCAAATGTCTTCTCTAACGTTGGACGCCAGATAACAAATGTCAATTTCAAATGTTTTTTTAACGTTGGGCGCCAGATAACAAATGTCAATTTCAAATGACTTCTTTAACGTTGGGCGCCAGATATGACGTTGGGTGTCAGGTGTGACGTTGGTTTGAAGGAAACAGCGTTTGACATCCAAGTCATTTATTATATATAAACAAGATCATACAGAAACATAAGAAAATAGTGAGCCTATTAGTGGTTCTGGGGATGGACTGCGTGGCTATCGCATCCCCTAACCTCCTAGCTGGTACCTTCCTTGAGGGCTGCGTGGCTACCGCTCAAGTTGGGTCTGGTCACAGAGTGGACTGCGGGGCTATCGCACTCGTGGCCGTCTAGCTAACGACTGACTGGCTGGAGCTCGTTCACGCCTTTTTATATGCTTTGGTGACGTATGTAGATGTGACGTTGCCTCGTAGACACTCGTAGCCATTGATGTGTGTGTGCGCATGCAGTGATTCATATTATTGTTGAATGCTCTCGTTACATCTAGTATTTTTATAAAGTACTCACTCATTTTCTTTCACTATTTTTTCGTCACTTTTTTCATTAATAGATGCACTTTGTTCAATGTCCATATTTTAAATACTTGATATATAAACGAATTTTACAAGTATAGACAGTCGAGCCATCAGCTGGCACCTCTCAGTCTTACGAATTTTCGATCAGGCCACGTGTAGTTGACGCGAGTTTATCATTTTTTACCCATCCCAAAAAAGTGCACAATGCCTCTAAAGAAGTTTTCACTTCAAAGGTAAATGACTATCAATATACTATAATCTATATCTATATTACTCTCTTCAGTCTTCAGTAAACACCAATAAATTTCACAACTACAGGGAAACAGCCAGGAAGCCGTTCCAACCTTGCCAATAACTTCATATAATAATTAACGATTAACAATTAATACAGCACTAGACAATGGAGGTACTTTTCCGTGGTATAATCACGCGATCGTCGGCACTAAGTTGATCTTGATGTTTATAATAACATTGTTTACATTGTTGTTTCAAGAGTAACATGCAAATTACAGAAAAAGTTAATGGTTAAATGTTGCTAGAGCCTTCGTTGGAAAGTTTGTAGGTGGTAGAACTAATATAGTTCGCCCGGAGAAGTACCACCGCTGCACCCACTTCTGCGGTGAACCAATTCTATTTTGTTTTGGTGGAAAGGTGCAGTTGCTGGTCACACTTACATGAGGCGACCACCAGCCTCCGGAGTAACAGCGCAACTGCATACAACCTCAGACAAGACTTACCTATGCTTGTTGTATGTAGATGTCCATGGGCTGCAGCGACCACTTAACACCACGTGGCCTGCATGCTCGTCTGCTACTCCATTCAAATAAATAAAGAAGTGCATCTGCCACATGCCTACGTACTCGACTATAAGGTTTATTTCATAACGCTTCACGCTCATAGCCACACATTAAAATTCTCTGTATGACTGTGTGAGTATGATGAAGACACACAAAGACATAAGAGTGAACACCTAGACCGAGAACAAAAATCAGTAACTTATCATTCCAATTTCTGATTCGCCGGAATTGAACCCGGGACCCGTCATTGGAAGTCCGACATGGTAACCATACGGATTATCAATGAGGATAGTTATTGTTCTCATGGATGACATGGCTTATCACGGTTCATAAGATACAGCCTGTTGTTAATGACAGACAGACGGACAGACAGACGAATGGATAGCGGAGGCTCGGTAATAGGGTCCCGTTGGCACCCTTCTGGTACGGAACCCTAAAAAATATTATTAAATATAAAATATTAAGGATTTCCTCGAAGAATTACTATTATTTCTCCACCTACCCAAATCGTAGCAGCGTAGTGGGCTTCAAGCCTCACCATTAATAAGGTGAGACCTTTGCTCAGCAGTGGGACGCGAAAAGGGTCGCAGCCTAGAATTCGCATGGCTACCTTACAGCTCCTTCATCAGATCCCGGAAGTTATTTATTTATTTAACATTCGTACCACCTTAAATTAAGGGCTACAGAGTTAAACTTAATGCCTAATGGCATTCTCTGCCAGTCAACCCTGGGCGATGGTGAGAGCTATGGGTAGGCACGACAAAAATTATAAAAATGCTTATTATATGAAGAGATAAAAAAAAGTAATTGAATAAACAAGATTTATAAGTATTTATTAATAATAGGTATATATAGAAATATACATAAATACAGAAGTTATCTGGGTCTTAAGTCGTTTTTAATCATACAAATCAAACGAGCTCAACGGATTGGATGGGTTTTGATGTTTAATTAGAGATACTTTGCGTCTCGATCATCAGTTTTGTAGATTTTACGTCCCTGTCTTAACGCATATATCAAATGCCTTAGTGTAAGTCTGCACACGCGAAAACGGTACTAACGCGTTTGCGTTAAACATTTAATTATCAACCTTATTCGTTTCAGGTTAAGATCTATCTGTCCAGTTTTAACTCGGACGCAGTAGTAACGTAAACTTACACTAAGGGCTCTGTACCTTTTCGATAGGGTTGCCATCTCTAAAATTGGTCTACCAGGACAAGACGCGTTAAAACCCCGGATTTTAGAGCCCAAAAGCGGGCGGCTCAAGACTTTTTTTTTAAGCCCGGACTATAAATGAAGTCCGGCCCGGACGCTTCCCGGACGCCCTCTAAACTAGGACAAATCCGGGGAAACCCGGACGGATGGCAACCCTACTTTTCGAAAACACCTGTATTTTAGTCGCTTAAATCAGCTACTGCATAGTAGTGAATAATATAATTTTCATAGCTCAAAACCCATTAATACCATCAAATGGTGTATCGAGTAAAATTTTTGATAAAATGGCATTATTCAGAACGAAATTTGACGCTGAAGAATTATGACACAGAGTAATTTTATATCAGACAGTACATACGAATATTATGCTGATTATTGTTTTGTTTCTTTTAGCGTATGGATTTTGGTGTATAATAATTAATAATAGATTTTAGTTTGTTCTGAATTGCTTTTAAATTCAAAGCAATTATAGGAAAACTAAAAATTATCACAATAAAAGTGTCATACTATTAATTAAGTTTTTAACAAAAAATAGAACCGACTTCAAACAGTAAAAAATTAAATTTTTCAGTACTATTCTTGCTTATGGTCTGTTAAAACAATTTGGAGTCGGTGTGCCCATTCAGATCGAAAGATACGACAGTAACGACCCGACTCGAAAAATTCAAGCTTCAGAAAGTATAAGAAAATTAATGTGTGTGCCTATAAAATTTGAGAGTTCTCTGGGATCCCATCATCAGATCCTGACTTGGTGACAGTGGGACTAGCTCGAGAGTATAGAAGGGTTAGTTTTCAAACTGTTGATAAAGTTTTAAAAAACGTTAACGACTGAAAACGAATACTTGGCTAAATAATTAACAGCGCAAAAACGTAGTTTTTTGGGTTGTCTCCAAAAGTTCATCAGAAAAGTTCTAGTAAAATAGGCAGCGATTTACTCGTATTAGCTGACTGAAATGACTCATTACTGTTGATTCATCGACAAATAAGTACACAAAAATATCCATGTTAAAATATATAATAATATTTTAAAAGTTATCTTTGTGTTAAATTTTTTTTTATAATTAAACCGAACAAAAGGGCAGACGGGCCGCGTGGTGTTATTATTATTTTATTTTATTATTTTGTATTATAATTATTATTTTGTATTTAATGTCTTTTAAAAGCCTTAATCGGCAATGTATTTTTGTGGTGTGATGACTAGTTTAATTATGAGTTATGAATTATAACATTTTCCTTTTATGAAGTCCGTAAATAAAAAAGTCTATACTATTTTTATGTTCTGGTACAAAGGTTACCTATGTATACCACCCATGCGATTTACTAAACTGCTGACCAATCTACTCGGACACCTGTTTATCATTTTACCTACAAATGCTGTAAAACGTTTGTTTTTGTTATAATAAAATTTGTTTTGTATTTATTAACTTACCTACAGCAAGACTGGGCTTACATAAAAAAAATCCCTGTAGCTTCGGGATTAAGAATAGAGCTACGGTATCCCCTGCCTGATCGTAAGAGGCGGCTAAAAGGGGGGCTTCCAGGGTTGCGGATGGTGAGAGTAAGAACTTGATCCGTCCAGTCAGCGGCCCTGGAAAGGGCGACGGTGTGTGCGTGGCCACATAAGCATCAGAAGGTGCAAGAGAGCACATCTGCTCTCCCAAAGATGGGCCTCTTCCAGGGCACCGCGCGTGGAGGACAACGGTGCGTTCTACTGGAGATCCCGGAGTCCCGGAGTCCGGAGCGCAGAGGCAGGCCACCGAGGGGTTTTAGTGCGGTCTAATCCCTCATAACCCGGTATCCTCTCCCATTGTGCCGGGTACATTTTGAAAGTCCCCCCCCCCCCAATACTAAAAAAAGGCTTCACTCAGTATCGCACTCAAAATATCCTGGAGTCCTATTAAAATTTCAAAGAGACAAAAAACCGAAATGAAATGAAAATACTTTATTGTTGACTGTTTACACACATAAAATAAGATGTTTAAAATTATAATTGGAGTTTTAAACAGTCAACCATGTTCTGGCATACAATATTATTAATTAAAATTAACAAAAAAATATTTTGTTTTAAGATCCGATAAGAATAATCTTAACGGATCATCGGCTTTTGATGCCTACCCACCGCTGGGTCAATGAGAGAAAAAAAGCCGGCGGAAAAAAAAAGTATGCCGAAGCCAGATTATGCTATTTCTGTACTTTAAGTTCAAGTTTTGGGTGAATACCAAAACGCCTACAGTCTGCAACTATGCATAGCTGCTAGATGAGTCGATATCATTTCATTAACGCAGTCTGCATTCGCCGCGTGCCGTGCTTTTGCCAGTTAATGTTTGGACCAACACGCCAACACGTTTGTAAGTAGGATTATTTACTCCAAATATTTGTGAAAAAAATGTGAGCTATTGTGGGACACCTGGTAGATGTGAAACATTTTTTTGCACAGATAATTAACATAAGCGACCGTGTGGCGTCACCATGCTGGACTGCCGATGGTAGGGTCCCGTGTTCGATTCCCGGCGAAGCAGAAATTCGAATGATTCAAAATTTCTGCTCTCGGTCTTGGTGTTTGTCTTTTTGTCTTTGTATGTGTCCATGGTACCCACTACACAGGATATATCTATCCTACTGTGGGGTGAGTGTGAAACGTTATTTTTTTTATTTATTTATTTATAAGCGATAAGTTAATAAGTAAGAAAATAAGTAAATAGCGATAAATAAAAGAAAACAAGTAAATAAATAAAAGAAATAAGTATGTAATGTTCCACTGACATATTAGAATTCAATGTATCGTGGGTACCTTAGACACACTAATACGCGCTACATACGAAGCAACGATAACTTACGACGCACTATTATTCTTATTACTATTTGTGGCACCGGGAATCGAACCTGGGAGCTTCCATTGATAGTCTGGCATGATAATTATTTCGCTACGCGACGCTGATAGTGGATGTTCCCATCGCATTAGAGGTTTAATATCAAAAAACTCTTAAGCCCTAATCTAATACCTTTAAACGAGCAATTCTTGTATGTATCTAAATATATTTTTTGAATCTCAGAAACGGCTCCAAAGATTTTGATGAAATTTAGTACCCTGGTTTCGGGGATGATAAATCGATCCACAAAATTTTTATTGATGGAAATTTTTAGCTGTATAAAAATATTTTCAATGAAAATCAATTTAAATATAAACTGAAAAATACGACTCTTCTTGACATCTATTGGAGAGTATTAATAATATTGTGGCGTAAACGCTGTCAAACTGGGAAGCCCACAAGGCTCATTGTGGATTTCCTCAAGCGTCATCAGGACCTTGTGCTTTTTATAGGTTGGGTGGTAGTAAGATTAAAATATTATATTATTTAATATTATTATACTTCATGACGTTTTGCGTTTAACAGGTGGAGAGAGCGCCTATAGGTTTTCAAAAATTTTATACGAAAGGTCCAGGTAAAATAGTAGAATAAATTAAATGCATGCTTAGTCATATTTCAGTAACTTAAATGCATGGTAAGTCATATTTCAGTAATCTGAAGATTTTAGTATGAATGTATACAAAACAGCGAAATAAAAAAACGGCATTTTGGCAAACTCTTGAAGAGTTCGAATTTTTATTATTTAAAATTCATGGCTCAACGGTAACGGGGTTTTCTAATCTGACCATTTTGACATCCAGAAGTAAGAAAAAAAAACTGTACATAGAAGGTCTTTTTTAATCGTGGCAGCACTGAACAGGATGCAAGGTGTACCCCATATCTTAATCTGATGCGCTCGAGTAAATCCGTAAATCCCCTCTTGGGCTCCCCTATTACCATACGCCAATCCGACGTTCAAAGAAATGACAATGTCAGTTTGAAAGAGCTCTATGAAAATTTCGTCCATTGATTTAAAGCTTGCGTGGTCGAATGGTTGCGTGAGTTGACTGCGGAACTAGAGACCCGGGTTCAAACCTCAATCAAAACCATATTATTATTGTGTATTTTTTATTTTTATGAAAATAACTATTTTTATTAGGAGCTATTTCAGATGGCGTTGTTAAGTAACACTAAGCAAATCAGTGTTTCGTTTGAACCTAAACCAAGAGAATAAATTGTTTTTATCCGAGCAACGCTCGGTCGTCCAGGTACTTAACTATTAAGACTCGTACTCGTAACATAAATAACAAACATTGGTCCCAACATTTGGCCTAGATGTTCGATGCACGCCGACGCTTTGGCAGGTCGATCATCCCAAAAATACTCGCATTGTCTCCCTGATCACCTTGACTGACATTAATTTGTATATAAATAAACAATTAAATGCCACTCAAACTTTAGAACCTGGGAAGATCATAGGAATTTTATGTTAGGACTAATAAATCATAATCATCGTTCATGTGTCGTTCTAGTTTTATTTATTTTTATTTGAATGGAGTAGCAGACGAGCATGCGGGCCACGTGGTGTTAAGTGGTCGCTGCAGCCCATGGACATCTACATACAACCTCAAATAGGTAAGTCTTGTCTGAGGTCGTATGTTGCGCTGCTACTCCGGAGGCTGGTGGTCGCCTCATGTAAGTGGCCGGCAACTTCACCTTTCCACCGAAACACAACACAATTGGTTCACGGCAGAAGTGGGTGCAGCGGTGGTACTTCCCCGGGCGAACCATAATAATTCTAGCCTAGTATTGTGATTAAAATCCTATTTGCTTCTTTTAATTTTATACTAGTACTTATTATGATTATTATATTAATGCGCATATGACCCAACGTTTGGCGTAGAACGCAAGCTATCTACGCAACTAAGCGAAACGAGTGCGGTCGGGTTGAAGATGGGTGATCACAAGTAGCAAGTTATCGATTGTTATAGACATATTCGTTAAACTGTGGTAGTAGCCATTAAAATTTGTCGTCGGAGGCCTTATGGTTGGTTTAAAAACATCCGACAGCGGGTTGGCCTCTAGCCCGTATCTCCGCCAACCTGCATTATAGCTGCATCGTGGAGTAAGCTTTTGGGCCTCCCCAATAATGGCCTCCCATGCCCGGTAATGGGAAGCGAAAAAAAGTTTAAATTTATTCACAGCAGAAAGGGTGCCACGGTGGTACTTCCTGTTGAAGAAATTAGTAGTTTCTCTCAGGCATGCACGGCGATGGAAAACATCGTTATCAATATAAAATCAAAAAATCAAAATATTTTCCATCACCGTGGAGCAGCAATGATTACATTTTTTTTACAATTATTTATTTTACAATATTTTGGCAGAGGTTCACGCCAAGGATTTGAACCCGGCATCTCCCGCGTCGGACACCGTGGTTTTTATCACTCGGCCATCGCTGCTCTTCTAATTTATAGTTAAAATAAATAATTTACCCAACTAGCTCTCCGCCAGCCTTTGCAAGCTTCGCCTGCATGGAATTCGCTCATCATGTATATGAATTTTTATCACCTATTTTCTTCCCCGTGTTAGTCGAAATTTGAAAAACTCTTTTACAAATATTTATTTGATCGAATATTTATTTATTTGACAACGCTTCATACAAATTTTCATGTTTTTATCTTTGACAATGACAACACTTCATACAAATTTTCATGTTTTTATCTTCGACAATGACAACGCTTCATACAAATTTTCATGTTTTTATCTTCGACAATAACAAAACTTCAACAATTTTTCATTTTCTTACGTAACTTCGATAATGACAACATTTCTTACAAATTTTCATGTTTTTGTCTTCGACAATGACAACGCTTCATACAAATTTTCATCCCTTAGTTCAACCCCTTTAAATCTATTTTTGGGATAAAAACTATCCGATATCCTTTCCTAAGATCCATTCTATCTGTGTACCAATTTCATTAAAATTGGTTCAGTAGTCTAGACGTGAACACCTAACAGACACACATACAAATTCTTTCGCATTTATAATATACTAGCGGCCGCCTGCGACTTCGTCCGCGTGGACTTTGGTATTAGTCATAGCATGACGCTATATAGCCTACGAGTAAAGCCTTTCCCGATATATGGAACACATCCAACACAAAAAGATTTTTTCAATTATGAACCAATAGTTCCTGATTTAAAAATTTTGAAACGAGCATGGCTCGGCGGCGAGCGTAGAACGCAAGCGATCTTACGCTGCTAAGCCAAACGGGCGCGGTCGGGTGTGAGATGGGTGACCGCTAGTGGCAAAATTTCATGCGCGTTTCCGTGCTTCGGAGGGCACGTTAAGCCGTCGGTCCCGGTTGTTGTCGATAGATAACAGTAGTTAAACCTTGTCGGAGGCCTTATGGGCGGTTTGAAAACATCCGACAGCGGGTTGGCCACTAACCCGCATCTCCACCAACCCGCATTGGAGCAGCGTGGTGGAGTAAGCTCCAGGCCTCCTTATAATGGGGAGAGACCCGTGCCCAGCAGTGGGAAACAAAAGGGTTGCAGCCAGTTCTTGATATTAGCGCGTCAAACAAACAAACCCTTCAGCTTTATACATATATATATAAGTATCGATTATAAGTATGAACTAGTCTGGATTTTTAGCTGAACTTAGCCCCGTTCAAAGCCTTTACAATACATTCATTGGTGACTTTTATTTTCGTTACTCGGCCAGGTCAGAACCGACTTCCGAACTTACATAACCGATTACGTTTCGGTCAAAAACGAAACCGTGTCAATAGTTTTTCGATCTCGGCGAGATTTAATTGATCAGTCATGTTTTATAACTGGTTTACGGTATTTCAGACCGCGGATGTAGGCATACGAAGTGATCGATATTTACAATTTTTGATATGTTGTGATATGTAATTTCTGTCTGGGCTCGAAGTTTTATGGGATTACCCAAATCAACATTTAGAGCGGTTTCAAGCGTATTTTGCGGCGCGATCGCGCGTTTTCTGTTTATTGTTTGAAGCGCGTGTACTAGACTGACTGATTACTGACTAGACTGACTGATTACTGACGACTTATTGACTTTGTTATTACTTCATCCAGTTTCACTGAAACTGGCAAAAAAATTGATGCGAAAATTATACTTGACGCTGGCAGTATGCACAGAATTTGCGGTGCCATAATTGAAAAAAAAAACTACTGACATAGTTTTAATAAAATTTTGTGTAGTTACGAATAGATTTTGGAAAAGGCATAGGTATAAGATATTATCCTGGAATGTACTGTTCCTGTAGGATAGATCAGTAAATAAATTTAAATCACCTCATTAAAGCCGTGCGAAATCCTTAGTACGCTATAAGTTTCTTATAAATTCATACCGTATCTTAAATGGGACCAACAAACAACAATCTACAGAACCCCCTTAAGTGGTAACGCTACTAGCGTATTCCCATACAAACGTATACTCCTATTTCCTCCCTGGATAATGCTTCTAGAGGAATGATTTTCTGTGACAATATCTGAGTCTGCTAGAGCTATGCCGCTATGTTTTGTTTTTTACATCAACTTATTAGATCAGAAAATATGATTCTTCAAAAATCGTATAAAATGCCTACTAAAACAAAACTACAAAACAAATTTGAAAGGTTTTTACAACCAAATAAAAAAATAAGCATAAACTTATTCTTTTTCTTGATATTAGTGATTTTTTTAAATAAACTCAATTTTGAAGGAGGAAACAGGAGAATACGAAACCTCTGAAAGACTAAATGTCAGAAAGTTTGTAGGTATAATCGGTCTGAGCTGCATCTGTCCCTATCGCACTCTCCGGGGGAAGGCTAGAGGCAGCGCGACAGCAATAGTTACTCCAAATACCTATTTTTCTAATTCGGCTGAAGCCGCGTTTCCTCTTAAAAAGTCCTTATAGCTTCGGCATTAGGAATACAGCTACGGTATCCCTTGCCTGATCGTAAGAGGCGACTAAAATATGTTTCCGGGGTTGCGGGTCGTGAGAGTGGGAGCTCGATCCGTCCAGCCAGCGGCCCCAGGAAAGACAGCGGTGTATGTAATACTTACGCATTACGAGCGTCACGCAGTTTGTATGTTCCACTGGAGATCTCGGAATCCATCAAAGAGTGCCGAAATTCTTGCTTACTCCAATATTTTTTACATTTTTTCGCAAAAATTTTTATACGACCTCTTAAGTATCGCATTGTATTTGTTTTGAATAAGTCAAGCTATATGCTATAAGCTCCATTTAACACTTAAAAAACAATAAAAATGAGAGTTTGTACGTAGGCGTAAAGAGTAAGAAGCTTGACAAAATACCTGATACGACGGCTATTACGGCTGTAAGAGCATCACAGGTACTGACAGGCATGACACCCGTCAGAGGAGTGGCCTTTACGGGCGGAACCCTCGTCCCAACGTGCATGCACTATGTGCCTTCTAGTTATATACAACTAGTGTGTGTGTGTCGATGTCAGTGTTGTCGGTGCATAGAAAATGACGTTTTTAATTGAAATTGACATATTTAGAAATGTATGCGTCTGTAGCGATAAAAGAATATTTGTGAATGTGTGATAAAATTAAAATGTGTAAGTTCTTCCCCCGCATCAGATTTGGCACAAAAATTATGTATCGTAAACCTTTGATGGAGTCAGTACCTTTGTACAGTTGTATAGTTTTCCTTTCATAAAATGTCTTTTTTACTGACTTCCAAAAGGTACCTCAATACAGTACTTCCTGTACTGTATTCGGCTGTATGTATTTCTTAATATATTATGTTCACCGATTAGGTACTCCGCCGTTTGTGGACCGATTTTCAAAATTATTTTTTTGTTCGTAGGTATGCTTATATTCCCGAGGTGGTCCTTTGTCACATAATTAGGATCTGATGATGGGATCCCAGGGAAATCGAGGGGATCTAGAATTTTATAGGTACACTATATTTACTAAGACAGGACATTTTACTAAGGGCCCGACTCCAAAAATAGTTTTAAGAGTCATTACCATAAGCAAGAAGAAGTAGGTACTGAACAATTTTATTTTTACCGTTTGAAGTCGGTTCTATTTTTTGTTAAAAACTTAATTTTTATGCATTTTTTTTTTCAACCTTTTTTATGTCTCACTGCTGGGCACAGGTCTCCTCTCATAAGTGAGAGGGATTTAGGCCATAGTCCACCACGCTGGCCAAGTGCGAATTGGTGGACGTCATGCTTTCGAGAAATTATGAATTTCTCTCAGGCATGCACGGCGATGGAGAACATCGTAATTGATTAAATATCACGATATTTTCCATCACCGTGGAGCAGCGTTAAATGCGCACATTACAAATTTCTGTCAGAGGTGCGCGCCGAGGATTTGAACCCGGGATCGGTCGCATAGAAGATCGCGGCTTTTACCACTCGGCCATCGCTGCTAGATTTTTATGCATACAATTTGGTATATTTGTCCACCAATCCGCACTTGGCCAGCGTGGTGGACTATGGCCTAAATCCCTTTCACTTGCGAGTGGAGACCTGTGCCCAGCAGTGTGACATAAAGAAGGTCGAAAAAAATATATAATCTCTGCAAAATGGTTTAGGTATTTCATCCCACACATCACATCAGGGCCATTTTGTATGAGAATTACTTTTATTTACATATTTGTACCAAACATTTAGGGCCTCTTTCACCATCTCCAAGTAAAGTGTTGATTAGTTACGTCCCAAGTAAAGTTAATTGGCAAGTAAAAGCTATGAGTACGGGTCAGTTTATCTTAAGATTAGCCTTCCGCTAGCGGCTTCGCCCAGCCTAAAATAGCTTATGTGCTATTCCAGGCTTCATTGCTATATAGCAATTTAATATTAAAATCATAGGCGTTGACACTATTACCCGTTTTCACGTAGGAACGAAGCATTTCTCGCGGTAAAAAGTAGCCTATGTTACTCAAAGTGAATGTAGCTTTCTAATGGTGAAAGAATTTTTGAAATCGGAACAGTAGTTGTTGGTTTTTGAGTTTATTCATCACAAACATACAAAAATACAAATCTTTCCTCTTTATAATATTAGTATAGATTAGAGCTACTTGTACATCGTGACATTGAAATTAAAGTTACGGGTGACTTTAACTGACAATAACGTACTTGTCACTTACTTGAAGGTGGTGAAAGAGGTCCTTAATGTACTTAGGTATTAAAACTTTATGATTTTCAAAGGGGTCAGTAAAGAAAACAAATATTTATATTAAATAGGTATTTATTACATTTAATTGCACCTATAACATCAATATTATACGGTTTTCTTGCCGTTTTAATTCTAGCGTTTTAATTGTAGAAAAATATTCAAGGACACTTATATATTTCTCTGAGAAAGGTTAGAATGAAGCAAAAGTATACATAAAATAAAATTATACATAAAATAAAATAAAATTATACATAACATAAAATAAAATTATACATAACGTAAAATCATTGTTAGACCATGATTGTGGATAAGTCTTTGGCTCTGAGAAGATAATAGAAAGAATTTCTTTTATAGCACCATTTGGAACGTAGAAAACGAATATAATTTATAAAAAATCAACAAGTATTAAGTCTATTTTTATTTCTAGATTTATTTTGTAAACAAACAAGTATTTTATTTGTTACAAATTTTTCTCTTTAATTAAACAATTTCAAAGCTACAACTCGCCTTCACTGTGTCGTAGGTACCACGAACACATACGAGTCCGAGAATAGAAATTGAAAACTATATATACTTCCAAAATCTACTTCAACGGGAATTGAACCAGGGACTTATGATGGGCAGTCCGGCATGGTATCAAATAAACAACACACGAGCCTTGGGCCTGATTGATGTCTTCGCTCGTTGCATCATAAAAATGCGTTTGTGTGACTTGACGGCTTTTTGTAAAGCCGCGTTACGTTACGTATTGTTTGTTACGATATAAATCTTGAAAAATAAAAGACTATATAAAAATACTAAGAATAAGTAGAAAAGAAATGAAACTTAGTTTCTTAATGGCCTTCTTGCATTTGTGCGCGAGCGCAGCTATTCGGTTTTATATATTAGACATATATACATTACAGAACAGAATAACACCATCGATTAACATACTCAAACTTGTTATGTATATTGTGAAAATAATAATTACAAAATTCTCTCTTACATTTATTTATACAGATATGTTAAAATAATAAGAAAATTTAATTAAGTCGGGACGGAGTTTTGAAGCGATTATATTATCTATCGAGTAATATGACATCTGCACACCAATTATTATCACACAGAATGTTATAAAATAGCATTAAAATTGTACAATCAGGGTCTAATAAGTGGTGTAGGCTCTTTTGATCGATATTCTACTGCACGCTTCAAATATTCTTGTTAATGTTTTGGCGTGACAACGTCAAATAAATCGATGAAAACCGGCTGCACGCACGAAAAAGGATGACTCATTGTAACGTTACGCTTATTGTAACATTACGTTGAGGCGTGAGCGTTCGGCTTGCGCCGCATTTGCCGCGCCGCATTTGCCGCGCCGCGTTGCATCGACTGTTTATAAAGTGAAGTGAAAAGTTAATGTGGTTTTCATTGTTTTGTTATGACGTTGTCACGTGAAACTATCGTCCGTAAACCGACTTTACAGACAACCAATTTTTTTAGCGTGTATAATTAGCTCATCAGGTCATATTTGTGACCAACAAGTTCACGCGATAGCGTGTTGAAACTGCACCACCACTTCTGCACCTTGCACATGCGTAATATATGAAATATAGTTTGTTTTTTTAACGCTCTGTACAATTTACGCTAATTTTATTTTTTAATGTGTAGATGTCAATGCCTTATATTCATTATACATTGTAGGATCCATATGGTAACTATATGTTTCGAGACCCGTTTTACTATGACTACCAACCCTAATGCGGAATTGTAAGGTATATATATTTTTGAAACTCTTATTTAGTCATCGAAAAAATGCGTTACTTTTAGAGATGCTTACGTATTTGCGAAAATATTTTAAAAAACATTAGGGTTGGCACTCTTTAGTTTACATGTTTTTATTTTAATGTTATAAAAATATTCTGTTTTAGCAGCCTTAAACCCGTGCTTGTGGTATTTATAATAATTAAGTAAATAAAACCAAAATTCAAACATGGTTTCCTTGTACTTCCCAACAGTGCCCATGACAGACCATGTCAATTATTACAGAGACAAACTCTCAAACTTAAAGTAGTTGACAGGAAAATAACTAACAAAAATTATAAAAAAGGTACATTTTAGGAATAAACTTTTTATTATCAACAAAAATAATAATTATTTAATAACCTCCCACAGGCTAACCCTATTCGCTTAGCGGTAAACTTAAAATTTTGTTATTTACAATATTAAAAATAAAAAAAGCACAGTTACTTACGTAATAACGTCTAGGAAACAGCGATTTATAAATTAATTTCCAAAAGATTTTTAACAGTTAAAAATATATATTTTACAAAGACGTTCTCAGATTTTTTTAATTTGATAAGGCCATAAAAATTTCCTCGACAGCAAAACCAAACAATAAAATTAAATAACAAAAAATATCAATGAAAAATAAAATTGAAATAAATTAAATAACAAGAAGTAGACATTTTTCAGATTATTTTTACCTATTGTGACTGCTTTCAAATAGGGTTTACAAAACAATTAGGGCCTCTTTCACCACCTGCAAGTGCAGTGACAAGTACGCTAATTGTCGGTTAAAGTCACCCGTAACTTCAATTTCAATTTCACGATGTTCGAGAAGCACTAATCATGTGATAAACTGATCTGTACTCATAGCTTTTACTTGCCAATTAACTTTACTTGGGACGTAACTAACCAACACTTTACATAGGAATGGTGAACGAGGCCCTTAGTAGATATGACATTAACCTACAACATTCAATTAATAATTATTTCAAAATTATATACAACCAATTTACAAAATAATTACATTACGACCTAATAATATTTCTACAATTACAAATAAAAAAATTAAGTAATTAAGATATACATAGAACAATTAGGTACATTTTAAACCATTTCTTATTATATGACCTTTATAGTCTGTAGGCTTTATATTGAATTTGGCAAAAAATTAATCTTAATCGAAATTGAATCATTGAAAAGTGTATGTTACTAACAGTAGGTATTTCACAGTACGATAAAAGTTCCAAACTAGAAAAACAAATACTAAAATATCCAACAGGTACTTTCAACAATATACTTTCCTCTGATGGAAATCAAATTTATTGTTGCGCATAAAATTTCTGAACACACTTTCAAAGAACACAGTTGGCAGTGATCATTTAATTCGATTATCAAAATATTACCCATACAAGCACTTTCATTCCTACAATATACAGACAAAATATGGTGATTTCTTACACTAGAAACTTGTATAAAAACTGCTTACATGTAATGTAGTAGCATCAATAATTTTTATGTATAATTTGTCTTAGCAAAATACATTATTAAAATATTTTCGTAAAATATGTTTGTATCTGTCTTCGTTTATTGTCAAAAATGTATTCAAATGTATCCTAAAAGCCTCGCAGATTAGGTACTTTTGGTATCGGCGACCGGCGACTCAGTTTCGTAACCAGAAATATGAGTCGCGACAATCATGAAATGATGAAGAATTCAGCACACATTAACTTGAGTAGCGACTACTTTTGGTTGTTAGACGCAGTACTAACACATTTGACGCGGTTAAAACGCAAATTTCGTCGCCATAAATTAGTACTTAATCGTTAAATCGCCGACACAAAAGTAGCGTGTCTGCAAGGCCCTAAAAGCGAATCCGGCTGCTTTGTCTGAGATCACATCTTTGCGGCCACGATTCGCTATACAAGGGTGGTGTATAATCCTTAACTATCCGTGTATATTTATAAAAAAGTAAACAGTAAAAATCACAAAGTAATAATTTTGCTAACTATCCTTATTTAAGAAGAGGCATCACTTATGTGTATAGTCAATGCACATATCACACGATCTCCACACACCGTTGCTCGATGTTGGTCCGATCTGAAACAAAGGAAAAGGCTTATTATACATCAGGCTTATAAAAGATTAAGGTATATTTTTGCAGAAAGTAGAATACTAAGTTTTACAGGTAGTAGAATTTTTAATTATCTGGCCAGCCTGTCAATTGAGTGGCTGATTCAACCAGATGGCTGCGACAGAACCATGGGAAATAAAATTTCTAACGTCGTATGGTTGCCGGCTCTATTTACCACTTTAGACTGTAAGATTAACTTTTCCGGGTGCTAAATGAGGCATTATTTTGGATTACAAGAATAGTTACGCTTTGAGACTACCTCAGATCCACAAAAAATATTATACACTCTCTCTCTTCTCCAGTTACAGTAAAATACTAAGTTGTAGTCGTTACTATTCCTTTTTTAATGTTTTAATGGAAAACAAATGAACATTGATGATTGATTGATGACCCGTGTGGCGCATTGGTTACCATGCCGGACTGCCGATCGGAGGGGTTCGATTCCCGGCAAGGCAGAAATTGAAATGATGAGTTTTTATTTCTGTACTTGGTCTGGGTGTTTGTGTGTCTTTGTGTGTGTCCATGGTACCTACGACACAGGGAATCCTAGTGTGGGGCTATGAGTGTGTAGCGTGTAGCGTTATTATTGGAGGTTCATTTGTTTTGCATTAAAATACTTAGGTACCTATTATTATGATTTTAGCTGATTTGATTTACATAATTTTATTTCAATTATTGCAATTTAAACTGTTGACTCCAGTATTGTAGCGGATAATTTTATAATAAAAAAGTGTATTTCAATGCGATTAAATAATTTATAACTTTAAAAAAAATTATTTGCGATTTCGAAAAAAAAAGTGTTATCATTCGCTGTTTGTTTCCCCGTAATAAATAAACGTCCAAAAATAAGTTTTAGATTAATTATAAGTGTGATAATGTGCTAAACATTACATAACTTACTTTATTAAAAAAATATACCAGTAGCTAAAAATAATTATTTTTATTTAGATTTCGTTGATTATATTAAAAAAAGAGAAAAAAACTGCACAAAAACAATATTAGTACTCTGTATTCCCCAGAGAGTTCATAAGAAATTTTACAACTAATCGTAAGTATGTCAACGCAGTAGAATTTATTACATAATTTGCTTTTTTTAAATAAAAACTGGCTACGGTTAACAACCCAAGCTAGCGAGCTTCACGACTTATAGGGTTCTATTGTATTGATCACATAAAAAAAGAAAAAAATAAACCCTTAAATTCGCCGCTCCATTCTTAATTTAAATCAAATTTCAAAACTGACTTTTTACATGTACCGGAACGGCTGCAGAAGTGTGTCAGGCACTTAAGAAATATTACGTCGTGCACGGAAGTAGTACGGCCGACTTTCACAGGTTATGTAAGACCGAATCGGGCTTGCATAACAGCCCCAAAGACCTAATGTCCCAGTGAGGCTGTTACGTAACAATTTTTGGCGGTTAAAGTTGAATGTTACTAGAAGTGGCGCGTGAGAAGTGGCAAGTAATTATTGTTCGCACGTTCTCGACTGATATTGTTGATCGGTGTTTTGCTGATGCCTTAGTTTGAAATGTCGGTTAAGCTCGTTTTTGTACTGTAAGGTACTGTTTTAGAGTTAATTTACATCTGTATCCATAAACAATACTGTGAGGTCTAGTGCTCGCCAACGCATCATCCATCAGCCTTTTAAAGTCCACTGCTGGACATAGGCCTCCCCTAATGTTCGCAACTCCGTCCGGTCCTGCGCCCTCTAAGCGGTTTCCCGCTATCTTCTTCAGGTCGTCAGTCCACCTGGTTGGAGGGCGTCCTGTGCTCCTTTTGCCGAGACGTGGTCGCCATTCGAGGACCTTTCTTCCCCACCGGTTGTCAGTCCTCCTAACCATGTGGCCTGCCCATTGCCACTTCAGCTTGCAAATTTTGAGAGCTATGTCGGTAATCTTCATTCGTCTACGGATTTCATCGTTACGGATTCTGTCGCGTAGAGAAATACCAAGCATAGCCCTCTCCATCGCTCGCTGAGCGACCTTGAGCCTGTGGAAAAGGCTAACTGTAAAAGACCACGTCTCAGCGCCGTAGGTCATCACTGGTAACACACACTGCTCGAAAACTTTCGACTTCAGGCACTGCGGTATTCTGGACGAGAAGACACTTTGTAATTTCATCGCCAACGCATAGGGTCATCTAAACAAATTCATAAACAATAGAGTGAAGCCCGCTACCACAAGGCGCTCTTTGTATCGTGACGTTACTATGCGTTTATCAAAATTGACATAAATAGATGACTTGACATAACGAACGCATGTCAAATAGCGCTTACTTAAGTACTACTCGGTCAAGTTAACATGACGCCTGGGAGGCTACTCTGTACGCCCGTATCCGAAACTTCGTGAATGTGTGAAACATTGCGCTACGCAGGTCGTCAAAGTTGTCAAGTATGCTTCTTGTATGCTGTAAGCCTTTTTGCGTCTCACTGCTAGGTTAGGGTATCTCCTTAAAATTCCCTATTTTAAGGAGATGCCACTGCTCTCCCTCCTATTTAAGGAAATTTGGGTTGAGGGCAAATCGTTAAACTACTCAAGCCTCCCACAAGTTTTAATTTACTACTACTGCTGTGTACGTGCCACTGCCTTCCAAATCTGGAAACGCGAATGAAATTTGCCACGAGCAGTCCCCGTTTACCTTCCGAACTAACGGTTTTTTTTCATCTACTAGAAATCGTCTGTAGCCAGCAGCCCCGGGAAGGACGGCGCTGTGTGCGTGACCGCATGTAAGTATCGGAAGGTGCAGGAGAGCACATCTGCTCTCCCGAGGATGGGCCCACCTCGGTGGAGGACACCGGTGCGTTCCACTGGAGATCCCGGAGTCCTCCTCAAGTGCAGAGGCAGGCCACCGAGGGGGTTTTAGTGCGGTGCAAATCGCACATAACCCGGTATCCTCTCCCAAGGTGCCGGGAACCTTTTGAAGGTTTCTCCCCCGATACCATTATGTTTCGCCCGAAGTAGTACCACAGCTGCAGCCACTTCTGCCGTAAATCAATTTTATTGCATGCATACGACCTCAGACAAGATTACCTATGCTTGCTTGAGGTCTGCATGCTCGTTTGCTACTCTATTCAAATTAAAAAAAAATGGTGGGTGTCCTACAATTTGCGCGTCCGTAGCAAATAGGACTGTGCAAAGCTGTGAGGGACCATCGGTCTAGATGGTGCCGATGGCATTTAATCTTCGGTCGTAAATATTTTGTATTTTTAACACCCTTATATTAGCTTCACCTGTATGTTTGTGAGTTTGTGTGCTTGTTTGTAACTCTCCTTTGGACTCGATTTTGACACACTTTCAACGGACAAATTTAATTGAAACTTTGGACACTTATCAAGAATCGGTGGCAATATAATAATTTCATGAGTTTATCTAATTTCGAGAACAAGAAAAAAATCGAACTAAAAAATGTAAAATAAATATCGTTTTCAAAAACTAAAAAATACGCTTTTGAAGCACATCAAACTAAAAAAATTAAAAATGTTCCTTAATATAAGGTCTATAATGGGCACACGTGACAGCTGATCCTGTTTGACGTTACTTAGGAAGTTGCAACTCTTAGGGCCTCCTTCACCACCTTCAAGTAAAGTGACTAGTGAAGAGTAATTGTCGGTTAAAGTCACCCGTAACTCCAATTTCACGATGTTCGAGTAGCGCTAATCATATGATAAACTGACCCGTACTCATAGCTTTTACTTGCCAATTAACTTTACTTGGGACGTAAATAATCAACACTTTACTGGAGATGGTGAACGAGGCCTTTAATGTTTCAAAAACTATGGTGTTAACAATTTAATGACAATTAATAATGCTATTAAGGTTTTATTACTTTATCCACACAGAGGGAGACATTATAGAATAGTATATTTCATTACAAGTGCGGAAAGGCATTGCAAGGAGTCCCGACAAATTGACAGTCGTTGACAGTCGGAACTCCTTCCAATGACGGTTCCGCACGTGTACTACAACTATTTTTAATACAGTTGCGAAAAAATGAAGCAATTTATTAAAATCATAAAAACTCGCAAAGAACATTTTTGAAAAATGGCGCCAACCGTATAAGAATACCTATCTATATGCAGAGTTTTTTTTTGTTTTCTTCACCCATTCTGGGTAGGCAAAGGGAACTAAGCCCATACAGCCAAGTCTTCAGTAGAATTTTTTTATTGATACGAAATGAAAATGTTAATGAGATGAAATGAAATGAAACCTAACCTAACTCATTGAATCAAATCATTAAATCTGATATTGAAACAAATTAGTAGCTTCTTTTTAGAAATATTTGCATAAATCATAAAAACTTCTAAAACTTCGTGGTTGTTTTTTTTTAATAGACATAATTTTAACAGTTGGGCAACTGTATTAAAAAATATCTTACGTTATGTCTAATCTATTCCATTACATGTAACAGATATACGATACGTGACGTGGCGTGACGCGGCATACAATCTCATACAAGATCGTTGTAGCATCATAGATTCATAGATTACCTCTCAAGGATTTGTGAAAGCGTCCACAAGGTACTCTAGCCTTAGAGCATCAAGGTATGACAGGTACGACACCGATGAGTGGCCTTTACGGGCGAACCCCTCGTCCCAACGTCCATGCACAATGTGCCTTCTAGTTATACAACTAGTGTGTCTGTGTGTGTCAGTGTCAGTGTTGACGGTGCATAGAAAATGACGTTGTTAATTGAAATTGACATATTTAGAGATATATGCGTCCGTAGCGATGAAAGAATATTTGTGAATGTGTGACAAAATTAAAATGTGTGCGTTCGTCCCCCGCACTAGATTTGGCACAAAAATTATGTATCAAAGCGAGGCGCTATGCCGTCTCTACTGAAGCGTGATTCAGTAACTTTGATGATCTAAGACTCTAGCTAGCATCGACATCATCCGTCATCATCGACAACAACCGGGACCGACAGCTTAACGTGCCCTCCGAAGCACGGAAACGCGCATGAAATCTTTTGCGATCACCCATCTCACACCCGACCGCGTCCGTTTGGCTTAGATACATAGATCGTTTGCGTTCTATGCTAATGCCGGCCCATGAGCACTTCATTCCCCCCGTTCCCCGTAATTGAGAAAATCTAATTTTGATTGTTTCGTTCAAACTGAGAGACATAGTAATAGTCAAAATCTGTGAGTTGGCAGCTATCAGCAAATAGATATCCGACAGCTATTTCACCTGAACGTGTCTAATGGAGTTTTGGCGGCAACCCGGAAAGCCATGTTTTTGCACTGTTAATGCGTTCCACAACACTTAGGAACTATAATAATTGACCTATATCGAACCAAAAATCCATCAATGTAATTCCAAACTGCTCTTTGAACTTGTAAATCTGTTTCTCAAAAATGCACTATGAAAATAAAAAAAACAACACTTTTTTGATAGTTTCCACCTTTGTTTAGTACGGATTTGTTGTTGTTTTTTTAAGAATTTGATGACCAACCACCAGGATCACAGAACTAGAAAGCACACAGCAATTTAAATTTAAAAACATTCTTGACGCATCGAAAGTACCAGGGCACCGTAAAACAGAGAAGTGGCGGAACTAGTCCGCGGCGCTGTCGTTGCACCGTCGCATCGGGTCATAAAAAAATCACGGAACAGGTCAACGGCCCGGCCCGAAACTATGTTATGGGCAATGCACTCTTGCCTAGCTGGAGCGAGAGGACTTGGTACTTGATTATTTAACTCTAGAAAATTTTTGTTTTAAGATTTTAAATGGTTTTCTTATTTATTTTTCATAGATTGGTATTGGTATTTTATATTTAGATATTTTAAAAATCATTAGTTATTTTGACTTATTGTCTATAAAGTCGGATATTATTACTCAAGCAAATTGATCGGCTAAAGCTGAATAATTAATGTTGTAAGGTCAAACTAACAAAAACGTATTAATTTTTTTAATTTCTAGCTACGTTCAACAATGTCTGAAAAAAAAATCGAAGATTATGGTGCAATTGTTTGGGAGAAATCGATTGGACGTTTTTTTTATTTCAATCAGACGAGCATGAAGGCCACGTGGTGTTAAGTGGTCATTGCTGCCCATGGACATCTGCACACAACCTCAAGCAAGCATAGGTAAGTCTTGTCTGAGGTCGTATGCACTTGCGCTGCTACTCCGGAGGCTGGTGGTCGCCTCATATAAGTGTGGCCGGCAACTGCACCTTTTAAAAAGAAACACAATAGAATTGGTTCACGGCAGAAGTGGGTGCAGCGGCGGTAATTCCCCGGGCGAACCATAATAGTTCTACCACATTAGTATCTGTTTTTGTGTTTTTTGAATTTAGAATTGGTAAGGTTAAAAAAAATTATTGCATGAGTATGAGTAGGTTTTAGGTTGGTAGATTTTTTTCAATAGTTCCACTATCACTATAGGTATAAAATGTACTTTAAAAAAAAAGAGTGTTGCTGGGAGTTTTTTTCGCCGCCTATTTTCTTTCATCTCAACATCTAGCCCAAACGGGCACCTAAAGGCGATGACCGGGAAAAAATGACATTCCTTTAAGCGAATATTTCGTATTCCTGATATGAAATAAATATAATTTTTTCTTTTTTTTTCAAATATTTAGATCTAACGTGAGCTAAGCCGCGGGACTTGGCTAGTTTTAATTTTAATTATGGTGTATCTTTAAGAGATCGCCCCAATTTTGGACTATCAAGAATTATCAAGTTAATGAATATGTATGGTGTTAAGGAGCGCAGTGATAATTACATGTCGAGTAGGATATTTGGGAAAAATTTAACGTTGACTCATATGGCGCAATGGTTGTAATTTGAATGATGAATATAAATTTTCTGTTCTCGGTCTAGGTGTTTGTGTTTCTGTCTTTGTGTGTGTCCATGGTACCCACGACACAGGGTTCTGTACCCTACTGGAGCTATGAGTGTAAAAAGTTATTTTTTTATCGAGTATCTGAGCAGTCTTCGCTTTACTCCATATCTTTATAAATATAATTCTTCTGTACGTGTGTTGACAGTGAACTCCTCCTAAACGGCTGGACCGATTTTAATGATTTTTTGTGTGTGTTCAAGTGGATTCGAGGATGGTTTAGATTCACAATTTGGTCCACTGGAAAATGTTTATTAATTATTATTTTTATTTATAAGTAGCTTTCCCATATGAATAGTTCCTACCTATCAAACGTTTGTATTCCGTGCCGTGTCGTTGTAAACTTTGACACAGTCAGAATAACAGGACAGTTCGTATGTCATTATTTGTTTTATATTTTTGTGTGACAGTAATATGAATTCATTATATATTCCACTAGCTGCGAAACCCGGCGTTGCTCGGGTTAAAATACGTCGCATGTTTAATCTAAACTTTAAAGAGATTTACCTTTTATAATCATGTTTTCTAATAGACATCTTATAGCCTGAAAGAATAGTACTGTCAGTCCACCTGAACGTATAAATTAATGAAAGAATTTGCTCTCAGCTCCTAACCGTTGAGGAGTTGTACCTTCAATCATCAGCTCAGCAACATGATATGATGATATTTATACACAAATGCCTCCTTTGCTTTAGTAAAAATATGCAAATCAATTATTGTGCTATAAAATTTGTATGTTCCCTTCGATTTCTCTGGGATCCCATCATCAGACTTTGACTTGGTGACAGCTGGACCATCTCAGGAATGTAAGATTTCGAACAAAACCCCATTTATTGAAAGAATTTGCTCTCAACTCCTAACCGTCGCATTACCTTCCATCATCAGCTCCCCACTCCACCCACCGCGATCAAACTCCTTTACTATCATCTACGTACTAAGGGGTATTTACCACCCCAACGGGAAGTTGATTGGAGTTAGTGATAATAGAGAAAACCGTGTCTTTACGTACAAAGAAAACCCTTTACTTTTTATATATATATTAAGATTAAGATTAGTATTTATTATATATTCTTGACGTAGTCATATAATAAATCTATGCTTTACTCTGTCTGATTTGTCTGACTGATTACTGACAACTCAATTATTTTGATTAAGAATATGTCGCCGTGTTTGAACAAAAATTGGATTTAAATGTTTTTACTTGACACTGGCAAAATGCACAGATCATATTATTATGATGTCAATACTGAACGAAAATAATTAATTAAATCAATAACGTTTCACAATCATAGCCCTACAGTAGAGTAGATACCCTGCGTCGTTGGTACCACGGACACACACAATAACATGAACGCAAAAACCCAGACCGAGAACAGAAACTAACTCATAATTTCAATCTCTGCTGCGCCGGGAATCGAACCCGGGACCCCCGATTGGCAGTCCGGCATGTTAACCATTGCGCCACAAGTCATCAAAAAAGTTCCAAAAGTTCCAAGTTTAAAAAGTTAACGAATGTTATCACATAACTGACATAAACGGTGCATTATTAACCTAAATATAACTGCATACTTGCATGTCAACGGTTATTGACAGTAAACAAACAAACCGCTGTGATTCATGCTCCGAAAAAAATAATTTGCATTCACGCCAACCGGCAAAGTGATGTAAGTAACTTGTGTTGGATATAGCGTAAATCTTGGAAATGAGAGTAATTTTACGCAGTATTTAGGTATAAATAGGAATTTGAGTATGAATATTCGTAATATTTTCTCGAATAAGCAAATGACCCGTGTGGCTCAATGCTTACCAAGAAGAACATCCAATTGGTAGTCCCGGGTTTGATTCCCGGCGAAATGTCTGCTTCGCCAAACATGAGTTGAGAGATTGAAATAATGACAAATATGTAATAGGTGTTAAAGTAAAAAGTTATTTAAGTAACTTAAGTTGAAATTGGAGTGAATTCAGAGAAGGTGCGTAATTTTGTACTGATACAAAACGTATTTATAGGATGATATAAAAAAATGGTGAAAAAACGGAATGATGAAATGGTGATAAAACGAATAATACGTGGTCGCTACAGGCCATGGGCATTACTCTGCCTCAAGTAAGCTTAAGTCTTACCTAAGGTCGAATGTTGTAGCGCTGCTGTGACATGTAAGTCTGGTCAGCGACCACATCTTTTTTAGCATCCGGTGTAGAAAAACAATAATTGTAACATTTGTCAATCCTTATTATGACCCACTGCTGGGCACGTATCTCCTCTCAGAAGTGAGAGGGATTAGGCCAATAGTCCACCACGCTGGCCAAGTGCGGATTACTTGACATCGTAATTAAATATCACAATATTTTCAATAACTGTGGAGCAGCGATAAATACGCAAATAATTTGAACTCGGTATCTCCGTGTCGGAGACAGCGGTCTTTCCCGCTCGGCCATCGCTGCTCTATATTGTAATTGTAACCTGAATAAGTTAAACGTTCATAGTGTCGCCTGTGTTTTAGTACTCGTACTATAGAAAACGGACCAAAAGTTGCAATTTTTCTATGAATGACAAGTAAGTACTGGGACATTGACGAAAACTGACGATTTACCTTACTTCAAAATAAAAATAATTTTCTTAACTGGTTTTGGCAGGCGGACGTAATTGGCATTCGCATGTTCAGTAGCGATTGATAATAAATTAATAGTAGTAATAGTAGGTACCACAAAATGTGGTGTAGAGTAATGATTGATTTTCTTATAGAAAATGTTTCTTTGAAATGAAATGAAATATTCTTTATTCACTGTACGGTTCCTTTACAAACTCTTAGTGAACGTTATTTTTTTGTCCTTTTGTTTCTTTTTGTTTTTTTGTCCTTTTGTTTAAGCATTAGAAAACACTCCAGCAAGCATACCTTTAAACGCAAAATTGTTGCGCACTTCTCTTCCGCCTTAGGCTATGTCTAGTCTGAGGTTCTGCTTTTATGATATCATCATCATCTTCTTTGTATATATTATATATGTATGTATTTATATATTTATATAATATTATCTTTTTTATATATATTTATTGTATGTATTATAATTTAAGCTTATATTTTATGTATCGTATCATTTAATTATTGTACTTTATATATATTATATATATTTTTTATATATTAGTATCTGTAATGTTCGCTATCACTCTTCTTTCTCTCGTTACAGCTTCTTTATTAATTTTTATTCCTTTTTGTCACCGCCTTCATCGATCTCCCACTACCTTAAGGTTGACTGGTAGAGAATGCTTTGAGCATTAAGTCCGCCTTCTGTCCAATACTTTTGTATGGCGTAAAGTTTAAATAAATAAATAGGTAAATAAATAAATAAAAGTGTATGAAATTTACATAATTCAATTATGTACAAACTAGCTTTGCTAATATTTTTTTATTGGTTAATTTGTAGAAGAGCACTTGACCCATCGGCTTGTGTGGAAAGTAAGCTGTCTACAGAGATATGCAATATGGACCAAGATCATGAAGTTTCCTATCTTCATGACTAAGATGGGATAAGCAAGGATGGGTTATTAAGATCAAGATCAAGTTATCAAGATCAATCTTTGGTAAAAATTAATAAAGATACGATTTTTAAGGTTTCTGATACCTTTTTTATGGTGTCGGGGGGGGGGGGGACCTTTAAAAGGTACCCGGCACCTAGGGAGAGGATCCCGGGTTATGTGGGATTTAACCGCACTAAAACCCCCTCGGTGTCCTGCCATTGCGCTTGGGGAGGACTCCGGGATCTCCTAAGGAACGCACCAGTGTTCTCCACGCGCGGAGCCCAGAATGGGTCCATCTTCGGAGGTTAGATGTGCTCACCTGCATCTTCCGATGTTTACGGCGGCATGCGGCCATACGCACACACCGCTGTCCTTCCCGGGGCTGCTGGCTGGACGGATTGAGCCCCGACTCTCCCCGTCCGCAACCCCGGAAGTCCCCTTTTAGTCGCCTCTTACGATCATGGGATACCGTAGCTCTATTCTTAATCCCGAAGCTACAGGGACTGAGGTTTCTGATACCTATTAAGTTAAGTCTAATATTATACTAATTATATTGAAATATTTTCTGGGTGTATTTAATTACATACAAACACGGTGGCTTAATAAAAGGCTTACAAAAATATACCTATGTTATTAGATATTTTTGTCTATTTATTATAACCCTTTTTATGTCCCACCGCTGGGCACAGGTCCTGTTTTGTCCTGTCGGAAGTGAGAGGAATTTAGGTCATAGTCCTAACGCTAGCTAAGATGATATCTACTAATCCTTAGTAGATATCATGATTTGAGAAATTATGAGTTTTCTCTCAGACGCGGTGATGGAATACATCGTAATTAATTCAATCACAATATATTTCCCTCACCTTGGAGCTGCGATAAATACACACTTAGCAAAATTCTTTGTGTCGAAGACCGTGTGTTTCACTGCTCGGACATTGCTACTATCTATTACCTATTTCAAACAAAAATATTATTCACAAAAGAAACCGGTGCACAGATCTAAATTATGAAAAAAAGTCGTGTGGTGTTGAGGGACACCGGATAGGAACGAAGTTCCTTATTATAAAAATATTAATTTCAAGTTCTAGTCGAGGTATAACGAAAATAATTATTCGGGTATAGTTACATTTTTAATTATGATTTTGTATCGATAAAAAGCAAAGGAACTACTTTACAAAATTGTCTTAACACCTTTATTTTATTTACAATGATTTATAAATAATAATCGATCCCGGGTTCAAATCCTCGGCGCGCACCTCTGACAAAGAAATTTGTAATGTGCGCATTTATCGCTGCTCCACGGTGATGGAAAAAATCGTGATATTTAATTGATTACGATGTTCTCCATCGCCGTGCATGCCTGAGAGGAATTCATAATTTCTCGAAAGCATGACGTCCACCAATCCGCACTTGGCCAGCGTGGTGGACTATGGCCTAAATCCCTCTCACTAATGAGAGGAGACCTGTGCCCAGCAGTGGGACATAAAGAAGGTTGAAAAAAAAAATTATAACAGTCGTCACGTAGACTAGACATTATATAGACACTGTATAGCTATCATACATAGACTATAGATAAAAATCTTACGCTTTTTTGTGACGTTGCGGATGTTTTATCCCGGCTAGGGTACCTCTTCGCAACGTCCTATAAGGAAATTCGTTCCAAAATATAAAAATAACTTCTTCAGTATAAAAAAACTAAACCATAACATTTCATAACTGTGCCAGTTATTTAACCAGCTAACCTTCACACATACAACCCGATTCACCCGGCGTTACATAAACATAATGACATTGCATTTCGTGACGGTTGCAGAATGACGTAATGGATCCCAAATGTGGGGCGAATTAATAAAAAAAGATGGCCGACGCCAACGCAGTGAAAGTGCGCCCGCGCATTACGTATGATTGTAAATTTGAATTTATTTATTGTCATTCGCGCGCCGTCTGTCGAAGCGTGCGGACGTGAACGTAAAATTTTGCTTTCTATATTAATTAATGATGGATGTTATAAATTTAAATTTTATTTCCGTAAAAATTACGCGTCTTTGTTATGTTATAGATATACAAAACCTCTCATAAGTGTCAGGAAAGAATAACTTGTATTATTAAGAAATACTACCCACTAAGTCATTCAGAATTTAATGACTGATAAAAAATGTTAGGTACACTTAACCCAAAATCAACGCAGGAATCAACAAACCAAGTAACATTTTATGCTGTAGTAATGTAATGTTTATAAAGATAGACACTACCAATTTATCTCTTAAAGTGGCTATGATTCATCTTTAAAAAAGTAGGCATAATAAAGTACCCGCGACTTGTGATAGTCCAATAAATCCACTTAATAATACAGATTAAAAAATAATATCTGTCAATCAAATTTAAGAATAAACATTCAAGATCTTCATTGGAGTTTTGGCGGGAAGTCGAAAAAGACATATTGTGCTCTTGTTTTATTTTCATTTTCTTTGTGTATTTTTGAGTTATATCGGATAAAGTTGATGGCATTTTGTTTGATATAGGTTAATTACAGTGCACGAGTGTTTGTGAAATAGAATAACAGTGCTAAAATATGTTTTTTCTGCTTGCCTCCAAAATTCCATCAGACACGTTCTAGTAAAGTAGCCATCGCTTTACTTGAATGTTGGACTGACTAGACTGCCTGATTACTGACGACTTACTTACTGACTTTGTTTGTTACTTTGTCCAGTTTCATTGAAACTAGCAAAAATTTGATGCAAAAATTATACTTGACGCTGGCAGTATGCACAGAGATTGCGATGCCATAATTGAAAAAAAAAAAAAAAAAAAAAGATCTTCATTCATGTAAAGTTCGTGTATAAATTCATTCATGTAGTACCTATATTAAAAAACTTATTTGGTAAGAATCAATCAAACATTTATTAGTCGAATAAGTTGAGGAATGAAAAGGAAGTTTACAAAATTATTAGATTAAATCATTTAATTACACATTACAGTTAATTAAAAGTTACCTAATTCAAGTCTTACAAAAATTACAATAATGCAGAATTTCCTGGGTTAAAAAATGGGTTTACTTGTATAAAAATAATATAAAAACTATGTCGCATTCATCCATGAGTCCTTCTACAAACTATAGAGTAAGCAGGCTAATATCTAGATCTCTCAGTTGCAGCTGCAATTTTTAACACGCTTTTATTAGATTCACCTGTATGTTTGTGAGTTTTTGAGCTTGTTTGTAACTCTCCTTTGGACTCAATTTTGACCCACTTTCAACGGACAAGTTTAATTTAAACTTTGGACACTTATCAAGAATCGGTGGCAATACAATAACTTCATAAGTTTATCTAATACCGAGAACTTAAAAGGAATATTTTAACAATAATCGAACTAAAAAATGAAAAAAAATAAGTTTAAAAAAATAATAAAAAACACTCTTTTGAAGCACATCAAACTAAAAAAGTGAGAAATAATCCATAATATAAGCAGATAATAATAATGAACATAAAATACTATTATATTATTGTAAAAAAAAGCGTGGGGCGCCCAGTGCCATTTTTTTTTTGTTAGTTATTAGGTTTTTTGTTAATTATTAATTTCTGCGTATATAAAGGATTATTTTTCACTTTTTTATTTTATGTGCTTCAAAAGCGTGTTTTTTAGTTTTTTTTTATTTCACAATAATACTAGTAAATTTGGTTCATTATTGTTTTAATCATATTTAAAAAAAATATTTTTAGCCGTTTAGTTTGACGTGCTTTTTAAAGCTGTAGTTTTAAGCTTATTTTAAAGATTATATTTAACTTTTTAGTTTGATGTGCTTTATAAGCGTGTTTTTTAAACTATATTTATTTTATTCTACATAATAGATTAAAATTCTAGAGAGAAAAGTGTAGAAAAGAAGCATTTTTTTGAAGTAAAGATTCGAGAAACATCTAATTAAATACATCGATATAAAGATATATGTATAATGTAGATGTATAATGTAGATATAAAGCGGAATAAAAATAGAATCCAACTAAAAATAACTTAGAGCATGAATGAAGAAATACGCTTGTTACGTTGTTCGTAGTGCGGTGATAAGATAACACTATCACTCATAGTAAGTTTAGCCGAATACACTCTAAATGAAGTTACAGGCAAGTTATGCCACGTCCTATACGTCCTATACTAGTTGCCACCAAGTAACGTATTGAAAGTAAATTGCTTTACGTAAATTTATACTAATATTATAATGAGGAAAGATTTGTATTTTTGTATGTTTGTAATTAATAATTTCAAAAATTGGGTTCCGATTTCAAAAATTCTTTCACCATTAGAAATTAGGAAGCTACATTCTCCTTGAGTAACATAGGCTACTTTTTACTGCGGGAAAATGCTTCAATACTACGTGAAAACGGGTAATAGGGTCAACGTGGTTGAAGCAACTGGCTATACGCCTATGATTTTAATATAGCAATGAAGCCCGTTAAAATTTTATCCTGCGTTTAATTTAATTTATTCCATTTTGACTCACAATATATTTATTAAAATTCTTAATTAGATACATCAGACAGTTATTAAACAATCATTTTAGAATCTTTACTGTACGAAGTATTTGCATATTCGCACATATTTAAGTAATGCATTCGAAATCCCTATCGTTAACAATTTTAATTATGTGTTTCTTCGTAATGCAATGCTTGTACTGCGATACATGCATTCTACCTTTTTAACATAATAAATTCAGTGTACAAACAGCACTCGTGGAGTTTGGTTATTTCGTCACCTCCACGTACCTTACTCTTCCCGATTAACAGTCCCTACATTATTTTGGTACTTTGCGGAAAACCAGTGATAACAGTCACACGTGCATACAGCACATTATAATTCAAAGTTTTGGACATTTACATATGCTTAAATTCTTTAAACGCTTTGTTATAAAATTGTAGTAATAAAAGGCACATAGGCTATTTTTTATCCTACCCCCATTATACGGTAGCCGCTACCGGAAGGCTAGTAAATTATAATTAAATATTGAGTTAATTAATTTGAAAAATAAAATGACTTATATTATAAGAATAATATAAAATCTACTAGTGATTCAGCCCGGCTTTGCTCAGGTCATTTAAGTTTATCTATCCCACGGGAACGGTGCATTTATATAAATAGCGGGATAGCGGGATAAAATGCACCATGTCCTTTCCCAAGCATCACTCTATCTGTGTACCAAATTTCATTAAAATTGGTTAAGTAGTTTTGGCGCGAAATAGTAACAGACGCACACACACACACACACACACACACACACACACACACACACGGGCGCGCGTGCACGTATACAGATTTACTTACTTCTATTGAAGTAATAATGAACAAAAATCTCAGAAAATGTAAAAGTTTTTGATTTTCGGATCGTTATTAATAAGTATCAAATAAAATTCATATAATGATGTATCCGGTAAGAGAAGATCGAGACAAGAATTCAAAGAAAAATATTTTGTAGTCGGTGCCAATTATTTAGACCGAAAGGTAATTACGTTAAAAAGTACATAATTATAAGTCTCATACTAATAGGATCAATTTTACACTCTTTCATAACGGAGCCCTAAAAAGCCAAGTAGAGACAGATAAACAAACCTGTTGAAGCAATCGAAGAGGCATCTCACTAAGTATCAATATCTTGTTTGTTTGTTTGTTGATAACGTTTGTGTGTCAGTGTTATCGACGTGTCCTAAATACTGTGAGAGTACTTATGGTGGCTTTCTATGTGTTTTTAGTATCTATTTATCTTTTACTATCTGTGCCCAGCAGTTTTACCCGCGCTAGAAAGTACTATCCGTGAACTAAATATTTTTGTAGGTGGTAGAACTATTATGGTTCGCCCGGGGAAGTACCACCGATCCACTTCTGCCGTGAACCAGTGATTCGGTGGAAAGGTGCAGTTGCCGGCCACACTTACATGAGGCGACCACCAGCCTCCGGAGTAGCAGCGCAACTGCATACGACCTCAGACAAGTCTTACCTACGCTTTCTTGAGATTGTATGTAAATGTCCATGGGCTGCTGCACTTAACAACACATGGCCTGCATGCTCGTCTGCTAGTCCATTCAAATAAAAAATAAAAAATCGTCGGAGATTTCATTAGATCGAATATCAACCCAATATTTTTTGTCCAACTTTCGCCTTCAGGAACTGAGGTATACTGTACGAGAATACACTTTATAATTTCCCGAACGCTGCCCAACCGAATTCAGAAATAATTCTACGAATTAACACTCTCTCAAAGTTGAACTTACCTACGGATCACTTGTCTCAGGTAGAGTTGTTTGTATTTACTCGTCAACAACTTAGAGACTATTTTCAGTGGAATTCAAACATTCACAAATGATAAATTATTTGCAAAACAGTCAGTATCCATCCTCTAACTTCGACAGCCTCTGTGGCATATTGGGCGATGAGCCGACTGCAAAGCGTGAGGTCGTGGGTTCGATTCCCACCCAGGACAAATATTTGTCTGATGAACATGACTAAACTGTGTCTGGGTGTTAATTTATCTATCAAAGTATGTATTTAAAATTATATAATTTATATAATTTATTTTATTTAGTATTTAAGTAATCTAATCATTACAGGAATGACTGATTTGATGGATGCCGGTTATTTATCCTACTAATTTGCTAAGAAATTTTATTTTATTTTTCTGTTCTACAATAGTCTTTCTCAAAGCACTGAAATATATAACCCTACACTGATACAATACCAAGAAAGCAACAATTTCAAAAGAAAACCCGAGCACTTATAAAACAGATTATTTTCCCTCTGTTGCCTCGTGCCCTCAACGTGCAGAAAAGGGTAGAAAAGGTTGAAAAGTTTCGAAAGTTCGCAACCGACACTTTTTACAAAACGTGCGACGGGATTTTCACGTCATAGCAACTTCTATGTTTTACGAAAACGTAGTGAAATGTGCCTGTGGTATAATTAAAAATCGGTTGTCTGTAAAGTCGGTTTACTGACGATAGTTGAACGTGACAACGTCATAAGAAAATACTTGTTGCTATTAACAATTGACTCCACATCCACTTTTCACTGCACTGCATACTTGACGAAAACATGTAAATGTATTATTGTTTATCAACTGTCCACGCGGACGTATCGCTCACTCAAGTAGGAGAGAGACAGATGTCGAACACTGCCGAACGCGGAGGTCGATTGTGCCTCTTTGTCGCTCGTTCCGCGCTCTCGCTTGCACTTCAAGCCTTAAATGGAACGCCTCAGAGCGAGGTAACGCCGCATGAGTCAAATTTTTTCGTGCGTGCAGCCGGCTCCATCGAATTATAAGACGTTGTCACGTCAAATACAAATGTAACTTTAAGTACGCATTTAAAGATAAGGCGTAAAAGCTATTTTCATAGCTAAGCAAACTTGACGCAAAGGGGATTAAAATGAATGGCAAATGCGCATTGCGCTAAATGGTTTGCAGCTATAAATTGCGCGTTAAATTTTTTATTTCGCTGCAACCCTTTTTACGTCCCACTGCTGGGCACGGGTCTCTCTCCATTATTGGGGAGGCCTGGAGCTTACTCCACCACGCTGCTCCAATGCGGGTTGGTGGAAATGCGGGTTAATGGCCAACCTGCTGTCGGATGTTTTGAAACCGCCCATAAGAAAATATTATCGAATTAGAACCTCCTCAACCAAAAATATCTTGCTAAAACGATTTTACATGGGATAACAAAACGACGAAGCCACACCTTTCATTTTCTCATCACAGTGAGCTGATAAAACTTCAGGAATACAAAGACCTATGATTGGCTTTTGTATTTTTTTTAAGTTTAAATCTGTGCAAAAATGTATTATGCGTAAGTATAATAATTTAAAAAAATGTATTTTTTAGAATTATGCTTAATGAATCTTTTCGCCGCTATCGTCTTTAGATACTCTTATGCGCGACTTATGGTTGAGCTGAGAAATGTCGAGGAGAAAAACTTTCAGCAGCACTCTTTTAAATGCCAGTTGGTACAGATTTTATACAGAATGGCTATGTGTCGACAATGAACAACAACGTGTAAAACTTTGACAGCGAGTTTTGGCAGAAACTTCTATGATCAATGGCGGATCTAGGACTTCAGTTTGTTCGATCATCTGCTGTGAATGCATCCGGGTGGTTTTTGGTTTATAATTAGTCACGACACGCATAAGTTTTGATTTGTCAAAGCTGAAGCCAAATGGTTTTGGATCTAGCCATATTTTTACAAGTAAACATTTACGAAATTTTCATTTCATTTCATTTCATTTCATTTCATTTCACTTCACTTCACTTCATTTCACTTCACTTAACTTCACTTCATTTCACTTCACTTCACTTCACTTCAATTCACTTCAATTCACTTCATTTCACTTGATTTCATTTCATTTCATTTCTATTCATTTCATTTCATTTCATACAGATTATACAAGAGTATACGGATTCTACAATCAAGCATTCCGATCTTTTGGAATTTTATGCTAAATATATAAAATAACTACGAGATAGTTGAAAAACGTCCACCATTCCGCACTTGCTTAACGTGATTGGGAGACCCGTGCCCAGCAGTGGAACTTAAAAAGGGTTGAAAACAATGTTGAAAAATACAATACATACTTTTTTTTAAAAGACGATTTTACTCGTAAATACAGTTTCTTGAAGAATTTAGTTTTTAACACGTAACAATCACGATACATGTAGATTAAAAAACATTGGTTAGGTAAGTAGGTAGTTAATAAACATTACGAGTCCAAAAATAAGAAAATATATCCCAAGCCAAGAAAAGCTCTAAAAATGCAAAACATTTATTACAAAGCATGACTTAATTAGATGTTTCCGAATTTCGAAACTTCCACATCAGTCGAAAAGTTCGGAACACGTTTCAGTAGCAAAAAAAAACTCACGTGGCTTGAGGCGAGGTGCGAAGACCTTTTGAAAGTGTTTGTAAATTATATAAAAAAATAATTTTAAAACATTATGTAGAGCAGCGATGGCCGAGTGGTATGAATCCGCGGTCTTCGAGGCGATCGATCCCGGGTTCAAATCCTCGGCACGCACCTCTGACAAAGAAATTTGTAATGTGCGCATTTATCGCTGCTCCACGGTGATGAAAAATATCGTGATGTTTAATTAATTACGATGTTCTCCATCGCCGTGCATGCCTGAGAGAAATTCATAATTTCTCGAAAGCATGACGGACGTCCACCAATCCGCACTTGGCCAGCGTGGTGGACTATGGCCTAAATCCCTCTCACTTATGAGAGGAGACCTGTGCCCAGTAGTGGGACATAAAAAGGTTGAAAAAAAAAGTATTACATTATGAAGCGCACATGGCTCGGCGGTTAGCGTAGAACGCAAACGATCTATGCAACTAAGCCAAACAGGCGCGGTCGGGTGTGAGATGGGTCAGATAGCGGTCAGCTAGTGGCAAAAAATTCCATGCGCATATCCGTGCTTCGGAGGGCACGTTAAGCCGTCGGTCCCGGTTGTTGTCGATAGATAACAGTCGTTAAACCTTGTCGGAGGCCTTATGGGCGGTTTGAAAACATCCGACAGCGGGTTGGCCGCTAACCCGCATCTCCACCAACCCGCATTGGAGCAGCGTGGTGGAGTAAGCTCCAGGCCTCCTTAATAATGGGGAGAGACCCGTGCCCTGCAGTGGGACGCAAAAAGGGTTCTAACCATGTAGTACATTTCATTACAGGTACGTGCGATTACGTGCTTCAGAGGAAACATTTAACCGTCGATGCGTGTTGTTATTGACGGATAACGTTAAACCTTGTCGGAGGCCTTATGGGCAGTTTAAAAATATTCAACAGTGGGTTGGCCACTCCAGGCCTCCCTAACAACGAGCTGAGACCCGTAGCCGGCAGTGGGACTCAAAATGAGTTGTAGCCGATTTTAAAATTACGTATTATCATGTATAACATAATAATAGCGTCTTTACAAAGCTACTAAAATCCCTTCTTTATTATTATAAATTCGAAAGTAACACTGTCTGTCTGTCTGCTACGCTTTCCCGCTTAAACTACTGAACCAATTTGAATGTAATTTGGAATACAGATAGAGTGGACCTTGGGAAAGAACATAGGATGGTTTTTATCCTATGGGAACCTATAAAACAGGTCCACGCGGGCGTAGCCGCTGGCGGAAGACTAGTGTGATATATGTTGGCGAGGAGTTGGGAACCCTGCAGATTCCAGTTGATGCTGCAGCATCAATTGCTTGTGATCATAATCCACAACGGTCTCACGATTACGATAAACTCAAACTTGGTACTTCTTCTGTAACTTGAAGAGGAATTGGTTATATTGAATGTATAGTCTTCAGATTCTACTGCATTTTTAGGTCAAGGTTACTATAGTCCCCGTAGCTTCGGGATTAAGAATAGAGCTACGGTATCCCCTGCCTAATCGTAGGAGATCACCTCGTCGTCGAGGTTAAATTGGAGCTTCCGTGGTTGCGGGCAGTCAGAGTGGGAGCTCGACCCGTCCGGCCAGCAGCCTCGGGAAGGACGGCGGTGTGTGCGGTCGCATACCGCCGTAAGCATTGGAAGGTGCAGGAGAGCACATCTGCTCTCCCAAAGATGGGACCGTTTCAGGGCGCCGCGCTTAGAGTACGCCGGTGCGTTCCACGGGAGATCCCGGAGTCCTCCCCAAGCGCAGAGGCAGGCCACCGAGGGGGTTTTAGTGAGGTCAAATCTCACATAACCTGATATCCTCTCATAAGGTGCTGGGTATTTTGAAGCTCCCTCCCCCCCCCCCCGATACCAAAAAATAGGTCAAGGTTACTATGTGTTTTAAATAAAAAATGTACGCTATGCTAACATGTACGGTACGGCTTCGACAGCGGTCACCAATTCTATTTTCAAACGCGCCTGACTCTGTTTCACTTTCTGATTCTTAACACTGCTATACGCGCTTTATTTATATAAAATGAATACGCTTTGTATCAGTCTTCCTGTCCGCTATCACAGAGTGATTCAAACGCTACAAAATTATACTTTAATTGTAGTGAATGACGCGGTTTTGATAAGTACTTCTAAACTAATAGCTAGTGAAGGACCACTTTTTAAGCTTGTAGGTACTTATAACTACTACTCCTATTCTAACTTCTTCTATCGCTCTTAAACTTCTCTCTCTTAACTTTCCATTTCAATATCTTCAACTATGTTCACTTATAAATTGATGCATGCTGTTATAACATTGTCTGCTGACATAGGAACTAAGTTGTAGGTAACATTGTGCACCGTTACCCTTTTCTGTACTGTTTTTCTCTACTTTACTAACTTTACAAGGTTGTCTGGAAGAGATCGCTGTTTTAGCGATAAGACCGCCTGTTGTACATGTGTTTATATATGATATGTATATGTGTATTTCAATTATTAATGGTGTGCAATAAAGATAATTTGTATTGTATTGTATTGTATTGTACTTCATATAACATACTTTGACATTATGCTGAAACCAATGAAGTTAGTAGTAGGGTACTCATATGTAGGTAGTTGTTTTATGGTATAATAGCACCATGGAAATTGCTGTGTCAATTTGTTCATGTACTGAAAATTAATTTCTGAAGATGAGAAATTGACCTAATTTGATGAAACTTTTTCTCACACACTTGTTGGGTTCTCTTTTGTATTGTAATTTGTATGGAAAAAAGGAACTTCGTTGCAATAAATTACGTAATAATGATTCATAATAGGCATGATGACACTATTAAAGAATCAGAGAATAAACGGTTTATCAGAAAATTATATGCTAAAAAAGTTCTAAAATATGATCCCGTTTTAATATAAACATTAAGATTAATAAGATTTTCAATAAAATAAAAGTATGAAATACAGCAATCGGCCATGTTATCTGAAACGCCAATCAAAAGGAATGACGTCACGTCTCAGTTAATGTCATCGTGTTGCTTGAAGTACGAGCAAGCCGACGCCATGACACCTACGAGCGTTTTCGCGCTTAATTCAAATTACATAGCAGAAAATACATTAATTTGCGTTAAAAGTTGAGTTTATTGCTGAAATAAACTTTTTTTCGACACTAGGAGACGTGTACCTACAATAAGGAAAGGTATTTAAAAATATGTCATGCCCATTATTATGTTTTCATTAAAAGAGATCTGCCGCAAATTAAATTAAATTCAAGCTAACCAATTAGCTTGAATTTTCTCTAAGAGTGGTTTCCAAGTACATAGCGTATTTTTCGGCGCGTTTACGGTAGTTGTATTATTTTTTATAGCGCGTGTACGCGCGAAACAACGGGATTTGACATTTACCGGTGCAAAAATAAACGCGTGTGTAAGCTCGTTTTCGAAAACGACTGTATACGCGCCGAAAAATACGCTAGAAAAACCGCTTTTAAGTTTTGTAAAAGTCGCAAAAATGTCTTTTCGCGCCTAACGATAACGTTTTCCTTAACCCACATTAAATCTAGAAATAACACAATTTCTATTCACTTCATAATCACTACAACGTTCAACTTCAAAGGTTTTGAAGATAAAATCTTGAAAATTTGACTCCATGCCCCTTGTTCCACTTATTTAGATCTGATAACATGTTTTGTTACCTATGAAACATACGTACAAAGTCGTGGGCCGTGGTTCGAAAACTTTTTTTTTATTTCTTCAATTATGGTATCGCAAACTCTGCATATTGCCAGCGTCAAGTATAATTTTTGCATCACGTTTTTGCCAGTTTCGGTGAAACTGGACGAGTAATAAATAATAGGCAAAGTCAGTAAGTCGTTAGTAATCAGTCAGACATACAAGTAAAGCGATGGCTTCTTTACAATTTACGAGAACGTTACCAGTGGAGTTTTGGAGGCAAGCCGAAAAAACATATTTTCGCACTGTTATTTTAATTCACAACACGCGTGCACTTTAAATAACCTATATCGAACAAAATCAAATTTATCCGATATAACTCAAAAATATTCCAAGAAAGTAAAAATAAAACAAGAGCACAATATGTCTTTTTCGACTTCCCGCCAAAACTCCGTTCGAAAACTTATCGCAAATTATTTTTTTTAGATTTTTCATTATACGAATTTTTTTTCTAAACCCACTTCAGGCACCAGGCTCTTATAAAGAAGGGTCTTAAGTGGAAACTTTATGTATAAAACGGTGTATCCTTTAGATAATATGTAATGTAAGAGCAAATAAATGTTTTTTTTTACTGAGAGCTCCATAATTATAAAAAAAATATATGTAAAGCTTCTTTTTGTGTTTTACACAAAACTTATAAAAGTAACGCAAGAGTAACGCTTAAGGATATTTTTGAAGAAAGGAATTTTGTTAATTAAATTATCTTTATATCCGTATTTCAGGTAGAAAAATTACGGGTTGCACTCCGGGAGTGCCGGCAGAAGTGAAAACTTGATTATTAACGTTGTGCATTTTTGATTTATTGGAATAGTTAGGGAATAATTTTGAACGAATTGCTTTTATTATCAATATAAAAGTACTATTATTTATGTTGTAGAATACAATATTTATTTATTGCGCTATCGTACACAAACATTACAATTTATATTTCATTTTCTAATTATTTTCAGTTTTTTTTCATCGTTTGAAAAAATAATGTTTTAACCCATTTTTTATGAAAATAGATTTTTAAAAAATCGATTTTTTTTATTAATCGAAACCCTTACAATCGATTTAAAAAACAAACAATCGATTGTTCGATTAATCGATTTCGATGTTACAACACTACTCTCCAACCGTCTTACGGTTTTTCAATCACCACACGTGACCTGACGCGAGTTTCACAGTTTTTACCCATCCCACAAAAGTGCTCAACGCCGCTAAAGAAGTTTTCACTTCAAAAACAATTATAAAAAGTCCAAATCGGTTGGAAAACTGAAGTAATCCTAATAATTTCAAGATGTCCAAAGGCCATAAAATCTGATATACTAGGTAACTTTACAGCTTATTTGATACTAGCCTTCCGCCATCGGCTTCCCCCGTTTGGACCCGTTTTGGTTCCTGTTGGTTAAAAAGCATCCTATGTCCTTTCTCAAGGTCTCTATCACTCTATCTGTGTTCCATATTTCATTAATATTGGTTCAGTGGTTTAAGCGGGGAAGCGTAGTAGACAGACATACAGAGTTACTTTCGAATTTATAATATTAAGTAGGGAAGTAGGGATTTTAAATACTTTTTATACTTTATACATAGTTTTGATTTAGAAGAAGAACGTGTTTATTTAGTCTTTTAGGGTTCTGTGCCCAAAGGGAACCCTAATAAGAATAATAAGAATAAGACTCCGCTATCCGTCCGTCCTTTCCTCCGTCTGTCTGTCACCAGATCTCACATGAACCGTAAATAGCTAGAAAGTTGAGATTTTTACAAATGACGAATTTCTGTTGCCGCTATAACAGCTGAATAAAATTTATCGGGGCCCTCCCATACAACAATGTGATATTTTTAGTTTTTTTTTTGTAGGCAATGGTACGGACTCCTTCTTGCGTGAGTTCGACTCGCACTTGGCCAGTTTTTTAACTAATTAGCTGATTCACTCTCTCTTTCGTTATGAAGAGATCATACATAAAAGTACCAGGAGCGCATTGAAGTACAAGAGTTTGCGACGCAAATCATAACCTACCGTATTGACAAAGTTTATTTTTACAAGCGATCGTCCTCTTTGGAAGATGAGTTACACAACTCGTCACCGATTTCCCCGGACGCCGCCGAAACTTTCCAACGCTCCTGCGGGGACCGTGTCATTCGGTAATGCACCATGCGTTATTGAATTTTCATTTTTGATGTTTTGCTTTCGATTTCATAACCACGTTTTAGGGAATACAATAAGCTTGCTGATGATAATTTTTTTGTGTTGTGAAAATAATAAAAATATTAGTTTAATTCATAGAGAATACAATGTTTAAGAAATCCATAAGTTTTTTTATCTGAAATAGATGTAGAATGTACTAACACATTTATGCTTAGTCCATGGCTGGGTCTTTAGCAATGGCATACTTTGGGTGAATATACCCCAAATAATCATAAAAGTTTCATAAGTAAAAATAACATTTTGAGAAAAAAAATATTTTTCTGTTTATAAAACCGTTATTTGGTCTTGCTTTAATATCGGCATATTATAAATAGGAATCAATACTTGAAAAAAATATCACAACAAAAAAATCATTTGGGTTTTCAAACTATTTCAATAAAAAGTCATCTAATCCATAAATTACAGTCGAGCATAAATGCCACTAACTATAAAGAGTTTCCAAAATTGCCAACATATGAGTAACAATTCTGTCGACGAAAATAACACCTGTTCACTAAATTTACATTTACCACTCTCACTTACTCGTATGTATTCAAAATTAAGTAAAGTTTGCATAAGCTACTGACTTGGCTTATTAAACAAAAAAATTGCCGTATATTTGCGACATTCAATATCGTAACTATATGTAAATAATAACTACATACGTGTGAGTTTTTTCTACAACATTGTAATCAGAACCTGGATGATCTTGTTTAACAATGATTAAAAAATCATCTTTATCTTTCTTTAACAATATATCTTAAAAAAATATATTAATGTTGTTAAAATAAAAGAAATAAAAACATCACTGAATCATGAGTGAAAACTACATTATATCCTACAACAACCTGCATAGGAGCAGTATGGTGGAGTTTGCCTCAAGCCTCTTTAATTTGGAAGAGACTCGTACTTGGCATTACATTTGACCTACACAGTTCACAGAACGCTAACCTAAAAACTAATTGAAAAACAAAACGACTGACAATTACTCATAATTCATAATCTTTCTCAAATGATAAACAGTCTCGCATTCATATCTCACATTTTTCACATCTGTTTTCCAAGTATATACGCACTGTATATTATTAACGTTAAGTTTGTTTGTTCATTTGTTTGTCTGTAATTTTTTCATGTCGCAACGGCGCTATGGATTGACCTGATTTTTTTATGGATATAGTTCGGAGGCTGGAGGTAACATAGGTTACTTTTACCGTGTAAAAATATTACATTCCTATGAGAAAAGTGGTAGTCCACTTGGGCGAAAAGGCCGCAGGCGGAAAGCTAGTAAAACAAATAAATTAATAACAAATAAACACGCGATAATAAAACTTCCACAGAGTTCTAGTGCCTCGACAGTCGACACACATTCTTGGGTTGCGAAACGCCGTCTGGTACCGCGACCGCTGCTTTACGAGCAATAAATAGCAAAGAATTGTCCGTCCGTACATTGCTAATTCCTCACCAACTTATAGCACAAGAAATATTATTAAATCAGAATAAAACAACACACACACACACACTCAAAACTGTAAAAATTTAAAAATAACATTTGGCCTTTTAAGATTTAATTACTCCGTAGTATAAAAACATATTTGTTGCATAAGAGTTGTCGCAACAAGGGATAGCTAAGTTATAATATTTATAGTAAGTTCTTACCTATTTTCTTTACTTGGACTTACCCTTTGGATTCTAATGTACCCTAAAAAATGTAAAATCTGTCGACATACTAAACGTTTTTCATTATGTTTTTGTTGAAAAATTATGAATTGTATGACATTCATAAAACTTTACTTTTATCTAAAATGAAATATTTCGGCATATTTTGAATCCTATTTAATCAGTAAGAATATTAGTATTTGACTATTTATCATCAATTTGAACTGTTGACACGGTTTTGAGTATCATTCTTTTCTTTTTTTTTAATTGCCCGTTTGTTGTAAAATATCAATCGTTGAAAACAATCTTACAAAGCTAAATACTGCAGACTGCTTATGTTATTTGTTTATGAAAAAAATTACAAACTTTCAAATATCTATCATGTTTTATAATAAAAATGAAACTATTCCATAAAAGAAGTCACTAATAATTTTCAATAAAAACACAAATACAAAGAAACAATATCATCATTCCTTGAAGCAAGAAAGCAAATACTTGACAAACAATACGAAACTACTATCTGAAACATTCATGTCATTCGACCTAAACAATGATAGTGCAGTCGGGCATAACGCCGTCCAAAACACAAAAGGCATATTAACGAAAAAAAGTGAAAGTATGCGCCTACCCACACACACTCACGCATTCATACTACACGTGGTGTATTGTATGTTGATCTTTATGTCTGTCGATAGAAATGTTTTTCTACTATAGACTTTTAAAATATAGGCTATTTTTTTCATATGAATGGAATAGCAGACATAGTCGTAGCCATACTGTTATCTCAAATATTAACGATATGTACTTTTTTTAAAGAGTGCTGCTGGGAGTTCTTTCCGCCGCCTTTTTTTCTCTCTCAGCTCAACATCTAGCCCAAACGGGCACCTAAAGGCGATGACCGGGAAAAAATGACATTCATTAAGCGAATATTTTGTATTCCTAATATGAAATAAATATAATATTTTTGACTTTTGGTACATCAATCGAACTACTAAAGTTCTACCATTACAATCTACTTGGTACAACTATCGTCAGTTTTTGTCACTGTTCCGGTACTCATCATTCATATAAAAAGTGTGACTTTTGGCCGTTTTTCTATGGAATGACGAGTACTGGTAAGCTGTCGACATTATGTACGTTTCCGTACTATCGTCAGTTTGTCAGTGTCCCGGTACTCTTCATTCATAGAAAAAGTGTAACTTACGGCTGTTTTTCTATGGAATGACGAGTACTGGTGCACTGTCAACATTATGTACGTTTACCTAATTGAAATTTTCTTCTATTGAACATTTTAATGTCTCACGGTAGCTATAATACTTAATTATGCAAGACTTTTGTTAAAATAAGGTATGAAAGTTTGTATGAAGAAACTTTTTATTTTCCAACTTGTGATAAATAAAAAAATAAACACAAGGGTGTTAATTTATTATTAAGGATAAGGATGTTACTTTTTAACACACTTTTAGGAGTTTTGGCGGGAAGTCGAAAAAGACATATTGTGCTCTTGTTTTATTTTCATTTTCTTTGTGTATTTTTGAGTTATATCGGATAAAGTTGATGGCATTTTGTTTGATATAGGTTAATTACAGTGCACGAGTGTTTGTGAAATAGAATAACAGTGCTAAAATATGTTTTTTTCTGCTTGCCTCCAAAATTCCATCAGACACGTTCTAGTAAAGTAGCCATCGCTTTACTTGAATGTTGGACTGACTAGACTGACTGATTACTGACGACTTACTTACTGACTTTGTTTGTTATTACTTCGTCCAGTTTCATTGAAACTGGCAAAAAATTGATGCAAAAATTATACTTGACGCTGGCAGTATGCACAGAGTTTGCGATGCCATAATTGAAAAAAAAAAAACACACTTTTATAAGCTTGGGTTGTATGTAACAGAATCTTTGAGCTTAATTTTCACCGGTTTCTAGAATTCTGATCCATTTGGAACTTTGCTTTGGACTGATTACAATGCAATCCATACTAATATGATAAATTCGAAAGTAACTCTGTCTGTCTGTCTGTCTGCTACGCTTTCCCGCTTAAACTCCTCAACCAAATGTAATGAAATTTGGAACACAGATAGAGTGGACCTTGGGAAAGGACATAGGATGGTTTTTATCCTACGGGAACCTTTAAAAAGGGATCCACGCAGGCGAAGCCGCTGGCGGAAGGCTAGTAATTCGATAAAACCATTATCCAGATAAGCATCGTCAAGATTGATGAAATTCTTCTATAGATTCTCTGTAGTGGAATAAAGTTCGAGGCGTAAGACATTTATAATGCCACATGTCCTGAGGTAATTAATAATGATTGATTGTTCGACCTTCTACTACTGTTATATAAACTCTTTGTTATTAAAAATTATGTTCTACTTTTTAGTTTGATTAGCTATAAAAGCGTGTTTTTTTTATTTTTAAACTATTATTTAAATCATATTTTTTTTTATTTTAATTCATTAGAAATTTTCTTATTGAACGAATCGTGAGTGTACACTAACATTGTAGTTATATATTACACGACTTTACTCACGTAAATTTTATCGGATTTGCCGACATGTTCATTAGAAATTGGGTGTTAATAAAATAAGTATGTATGACCAAAACTCTAACAAAGCTAAATACTGCAGACTGCTTATGTTATTTGTTTACTAAACAACATTATAAACTTTCAAATAAATAAAATAATACACATAACGTTTCACACTCATTGCCTGTGGTATACCCTGTGTCTTGGTGCCATTGACAAACACTCAGACCGAGAACAGAAATTTTGAACTCATCGTTCAAATTTCTGCTTCGATCGAATCGAACCCGGGACTTTCCGATCGGCAGTCCAGTAGTAAATATTGCGCTACGAGGGTCGTCAATATTAATAATGTTTTATGATAAAAATGAAACTATTCCTTATAACAAGAGAATATTTGACATAGTTGAATGTTGAATGAATAGTATTTTACACTCGGTCCCATCATATTTAAGTACCACCTGCAAGTCCTCCTGCAGGGAGGCTGGGGCCGCAGCCGATCATGTCCAGGTATTGAAGCGCTGCAAATATCATATATAGCCGAATTTTTATATATAAACCTCATTGTCTATAGCAATTAATTATGAATCTGCGGCACTTGCAATAGAAGCAATAGGTCCATGGTCGACTGACATGAAAGGTTTCATGAGAGACATGTCGACCAAGCTCATCCTCGCTTCGGATGACCAGAGGGCCAGCTACCTTGCGGTAATGCTGCCAGCGTTCAGGACACTATGCCGCAGGATGGCATATATCTTTTGTAATTTTTATTTATTTTTAAATTCACATTAAATATATTAATATTGAATTTGTTGTAAATGTAAATAATAAAGCAATACCAATGTCAAGTAAAGCTGTAGACAAAAGCACACCCGTAAGCTGACTCATCACATCACCGTTAGCGATGTCCTTGTACAACTTGTACAAGATAAATGGTAATAGCTTCGGTGTCATAAATGTCTTAATATTATGAGAAAGCATTCAATTAAACGGATTCGTAACCGCTTAACATGTTTCAATTGTTCAGAGAGAAAATGGGCGTGATAATTTTTAAGCGATTTTAAGAATAGGAGGAGTTTCTCAAATCAACTGTTTTTTACTCGTATATACGTTCATGTATAACCTCAGTTTATTTTTATAAGGTAAATGGTAAACAATTTAAAGATTATTTTTTTGAAGTGATAACTTCTTTGGCGGTGCGTTGTGAACTTTTTTTGGGATGGGAAAAAAATGTTACACTCGCGTCAACTACACGTGGCCTGATCGAAAATTCGTATACGGGGGGTTGACAGCTGATGACGGCTCGACTGTATATACTTGTGAAATTGGTTTATATTATCAAGTGTTAAAAATATGGACATTGAACAAAGTTCATCTATTAATGAAAAAAGTGACGAAGAAATAGTGAAAGAAAATGAGTGAGTACTTTATAAAAATGCTAGATAGAAATTAATACTGCTAATTCAAGCAATTCGTGCGGTATTATTCCCTAACGATTCCAAGACATCAAAAATGCTCAATGTGAATGTTTCACTTCTGCCGGCACTCCCGGAGTGCAATCCGTTGTTTTTTTATTTCAAAAGTCAAAATGGCTGTTTGTGAACTAATAAAAAGTTTTTATGATAAAAGACTAAAGACATATTTAGGTTTTAGAAATGTCAAATAGCGCCACTAATTACATTCCTATTCTATTTCCATTGCAACCCACGTCCCACTGTTGGACATATTATTAAAACAATATTTGAAATGCAAATTCTATTCAACATATTTTTATTAAATCAGAGAGAAACGTTCTGTGACTCCTCCCTTCTAACTTATCTTAATACTTATATATATTTCTTGTGTTCGTGTGTATGTCACTGAACTCCTCCTAAAGACCAGGAGAGTAATCCGAAGAAAGATCCAAGAGAAAATCCGTCCAGGATTATGAAGAAATTTTTTGTATGTGTGTCCCCTTCGGATTTGAGAATGGTTTAGATTCACAATTTGGGCCATTGGAAAATGTTTTTTTTATTTTATTTTTTTTATTAAGTGGTTTTTCGTTTAAATTGTTCCTACCTGTTAATAGTTTGTATTTCTTGCCGTGTCGTTCTAAACTTTGACACAGTCAGAATAACAGGACTTTTCGTATATCATTATTAGTTTTATATTTTTGTTTGACAGTAACATGAAATCTCTTTAAGATAATAAAAAAACAAATCATCTTTCAATACTTTTAAGGCAGGGCAACGTCTGCAGGGCCCACTAGTATATTATTTTTCTGGACAGGATCTACTTGGCTTTTAACTGTAGGTATTTCTCGTAATAATGCAAAAATAAGACTTTGTAATTATCTTTTTTTTTTGCGTGGGGTTTTTTTTGGTGTTTGGTGAATACCTGACCTGATTTCGTCTAATTTCCGAGACGGAACCTGTAGGAAGGGTTGGAATAAAAACCGATTAGAGCATCGTATTATAGTCATATCTCGTACATTTAATAAGGATAGTTAAATAAATAAAATATGTAGTACAACAATATAAATCATCTGATCATTCAACTAGTATTTGAAAGCCTAATGGACCGTCAACTTTTTGCGACCTCAAGAAAGCCTAGTACTTTCTCCTGTCTATTAACATATGGCCAATTGAAAAGTTACTACTTACAAGGTCACTGTGTAATGTATCGCCTTAAAAATATTGTTACTAAGTAGTTCCTTCAAAATATTTTATTTTGACGACCCGCGTGGCGCAATAGTGACCATGCCGGACTGCCAATCGAGGGGTCCCGGGTTCGATTCCAGGTGAAACAGAAGTTTTAATGATGAGTGTCCATGGTACCCACGACACAGGGTATATCTACCCTACTGTGGGACTATGAGTGTGAAACGTTATTTAATAAATAATTTATTTATTTAATTAGATTGAGTTTACTTGACACAAAAAAAATATTGTATTAAAATTGAGATTACTTTATTAAATAGATAAAATTACCACCACAACTTATTCAATACTAAATCTTATACTCAAAATGCATAGAAAACTTTAATGTCCAATATTTAATAACTCTACCAACATAATTTTTGTTTTATGGTTTCCCTGATCTAGGGTTGCCATCTCTAAAAGTTGTAAACCCGGACAAGACGCGTTATAACCCCGGATTTTAGAGACCAAAACCCGGACATGTCAACAGCGGGGGGACGGTGAATTTAGCGAGTCGGTTAGTCGGTTGACCGCGGCGTGCGGGCACAGTGCGTGTGTCGCGGGCGGCCCAAGACTTTATTCTTTTTAAACCCGGACTACCCATGAAGTCCGGCCCGGACGCTCCCCGGACGCCCTCTAAACTAGGAAACCCGGACGGATGGCAACCCTACCCTGATCCCATAAATAAAAAGAAAACTCAACCCACTTCTATATCGTTTGCATTGAAAGATTAAATCGAAGTACATATCAAATTAGACCTACTGGAGTCAGTCGAAAATAATCCAATGTAATCGATGATTAGAAAAATGAAGCTTTTAGGTACCTATTCGTACCTAATCGCATAAAAAGGGAATCAAAATTAATATCAAGAAGTATTGGTCCTGACCTAGAATCATGAAATTTTATAAGCCTTACACACAATTAAACTAAAATATCGAAAAATGTTTAACCGATTTCAAAAAAGAAGGAGGTACTCAATTCCAAAAATAGGAACAATAATTGCACCTATATATGGTAAACACAGATTGTACCTACATATTGTACACCTACAAACACAAACACACACACACAAACATACACACAGTATTTTTAACTTTAGTTGTAAATAGTAAATTGTTGTATAATAGTAGTTTGTGAAAAGAACATAAATCCTACTTGTCCAGAGATGGGCGTAAATGGCTGCAACACAGTTATAACTAGTGCAGTTGTTTACAAACAAATATGTTTATTGTAAATCTGTTTATTGTTCAATAAATAAATGAAAATGAAAAATGAAATGAAAATATTGATGAGTAGTAAATGTAAGTTGACTATTAAATTGTAGAAGAATATGCAATTATTTTTTACATTTTAGTGCATATTAATTTGTAATGGAATAGTTTTCTTTTGTTAAAATTTTTGTTTATAATTTAAAACATCCGAGTCTGTAATAGTCTGTATCGTTGTTAAATCGTAGTTATCGTTTCTCATTTATAAAATCGACCAACCCTATTAAATACAACGGCAAAGAAGTTCTAATCTTTGAAACTTTCTACATTATCCTTACTCGTTCATAATCTTATCCGCAGAGAGAGATAGCTATAGAAAGGAAGGGACAGTTGTTCATTGTTCCTTGTTGGCAAACGTGATTAATACAAGTTAGATTAACTGGTTGCGTGCCCGCCTGTCCTGCTGTGTATCATTTCATTATGCAGATATTTCATGTTAACTTTTATGCACTAATCTTATTTTACTGTACTGGTAAGCGAAGATGTCAAACTTTTTGTAACCGCATGAAGCGCAGATGGCCCAACACCTACCGTAGGAACGAAGCGAAACGGGCGCGGTCATTTGTGAGATGGACAACCGCTCGTTACATATTTCATGCGGACTTTCATGCTTTGGAAGGTTGATGTTGATTGACAGCAGTCGTGAACCCCCCCTCCCCCCCTCCCCAATCCATCAGTCATGCGTAGACAGAAGGCGAAACAGGCCAATTTGCGACACCTTTTCCCCCAAATTTCTCTGTGATCCCCCAAAATTTCTTAACCCCCCCAAAATTGTCAAAATTGAAGACTGCGTCTGCTGTCTCCACCAACCCGCTTCAGGATTCAATTCAACAATGTATATTTATTATTTGTGTGCGTGTCTTCGTGGACGACCACGACCACAAGCAATATCTTTCCCCATCCTTCTGAAATCTTAAATAATAAAAGGGGTGATGAATAGTGATGATAATCATGAAAATCGAATTATTATAAAAATCGTAGAGGTAGATAAACATACCTATGGTAATCAGAAAGCTGATAAACATACATTTATAATTCTAAATACATACTTAAATAGATAATTTAACACCCAGACACAGAACAAATAGTCATGTTCATCACACAAATATTTGTCCTGGGTGGGGATCGAACCCACGACCTCACGCTTCGCAGTCGGCTCATCACCCACTGCGCCACGGAGGATGTCAATGGAGGAGGATACCTGAGGGAAAAAAACGAGTTCCCCGCAAAATAGTATGACAAAACGTTTGAAACTTTACAGATTGAATGATATATATAAATAAGTATGTACTTCCGAATATGTGAAACGATGGTAATATATTTCGTTTTACGGCTATAAACAAAATTAGATAACTCTATTTTATCTTTGAATAATGAAATTTCTTTCATCCTCCTTACATAAAGAATCAATAAACAGACACAGTTTAGTACCGTTTCATTATACATAAGATCGGCAAGTCGATCGGAAGCTTGTAAGTAGGGCACGAAGCGAAAATTTTCGAAAACGCCATTCAATTTTCCACTTTAAGGTTTGGTATTAAAGTTCAAAATTAAACGTGAAAGGTGAAGTGAAAATGAAAGTTATGAACGATTTGCACAAACGAATTTGAATACAAAATTCGCGCGTCTGTTTCTTGATGTTTGTATATATTTATTGTTTTATCTCACGTGTCCGTTTTGTATGTTTTGATTTTGTTGTCAACGGACACTTTTTAACCGACTTCAAAACAAGAGGAGGCTCTATATATGTATATATCTTTATATTTTTATAATAATTTTACTAGCGGCCGCTCGCCTAAAGTAAAGTAACTAAAGTATCCTAAGTTACTCCTTATTACATCAGCTACTCGCCAGTGAAAGTCCCGTCAAAATCGGTCCAGCCGCTTTACAGATTAGCCGGAAAAAGCGTGGAGCGCTCTGTGTCATATTTTTCGTATATCGAGCAACCCACACTTTTTTCACAATAATACTAGTATTTTTGTTCATTATTATTTTCTGCTTATATTAAAGAATATTTTTTACATTTTTAGTTTGACGTGCTCCAATAGACCTATTTAGTTTTTTAAACTATATTTATCTTTCATTTTTAAGTTCGATTTATTAAGTGTCCAAAGTTTGAATTAAATCTGCCCGTTGAAAGTGGGTCTAAATCGAGTCCAAAGGAGAGTTACAAACAAGCACACAAACTCACAAACATACAGGTGAAGCTAATAAAAGCGTGTTAAAAATGAAAATCTACTTCAAAAAGTAGGTGTAGGTGGTAGAACTATTATGGTTCGCCCGGGGCAGTACCACCGCTGTACCCACTTCTGCCGTGAACCAATTCTATTGTGTTTCGGTGGAAAGGTGCAGTTGCCGGCCACACTTTCATGAGGCGACCACCAGCCTCACCAGGCGACCACCGACCTCAGACAAGACTTACCTATGCTTGCTTGAGGTTGTATGTCGATGTCCATGAGCTGCAGCGACCACTTAACACCACGTGGCCTGCATGCTCGTCTGCTACTCCATTCAAATAAAAAAATTAAACTAATTGTTACTATTGCACGTATTTTTTTCAAGTGAGTCGAAATGAGTATGACTCTTAAAAATATTTTAGATTTCGAAAGAACTTAATTATTTTCTAAATAAATTGGATCTGCCGCAAAACTATAATATCGCGATTTAATATTAAGCAAAACAAGGCGTTACGAGAGTTGGATGGGTGACGATTACTCGTATGCCTTTCCGCTCTTTAGAGGACAGACAGACGTTTCCGGTTATCAGATAACAGAAAACCTTGACCAAAGCCTAATGGAAGATTTAATACATCCACGAAAACTCATCGTGAAATGAAATGAAATTAAATGAAAATACTTTATTGTTGACTGCTTACATACATAGAATGTGTTTAAAATTATAATTGGAGTTTTAAACAGTGTCCCATATTCTGGCATACAATATTATTAATTAAAATTAACTAAAAATATTTTGTTTTAAGATCCGTGAGAGAGAGAAAAAAGCCGGCGGAAAAAAAATCGTTAATAAATTTTCTATTTTAGTGTGAAAGTTATAAATAGCTATTAATGTATTGCATGTTCGTATAGTTCAATAGGAGAAGAGAATAAATTCTTTTAAGTTTCGGTAGATGGGTGCAGATGCCGACCGTGAGGTGACTATAAGCCTCCGGAGAAGCGGCGCCACTGCATATACTCAGAGAAGTCTCAAGCTTTCAAGGTTGCGTGTAGTCCATGGGCTACAGCGACCAATTCACCACGTGTCGTGCATCCATATAATAAGCCATCTATAAGCCATTGAAATGTCACTGCTGGACCTATTTTATTTTTTTGGTATCGGGAGGGAACCCTTCAAAAGGTACCCGGCACCTTGGGAGAGGATACCGGGTTATGTGGGATTTGACCGCACTAAAACCCCCTCGGTGGACTGCCTCTGTGCTTGGGAAGGACATCGGGATCTTCAGTGGAACGCACCGGTGTCCTCCACGTGCGGCGCCCACAATGGGCCCATCTTCGGGAGAGCAGATGTGCTCTCCTGCACCTTCCGATGCTTATGGCGGCATGCGGCCACGCACCGTTCACAACCCCGGAAGCCCCTATTTAGTCGCCTCTTACGATCAGGCAGGGGATACCGTAGCTGTATTTATAAATCCCGAAGCTACAGGGAATGTCTCTGCTAGACCTAGGCTTCTCCTAATGTTCTCTACAACATCCGGTCTCGCTGTCTTCTTCAGGTCGTCAGTCTGGAGGACAGCCTGTGTCTCTTTTGTTGTTCCCATCGATTTTTCAGTACTCCTAATAATATTGTCGTGCGTGTCGTGTCGTCGTAATAACGCGCGGTCGGGTGTGAGATGGGTGACCGCTAGAAGCAAAAAATTTCATGCGCGTTTCTGTGCTTCGGAGGGCACGTTAAATCGTCGATCTCGGTTGTTATCGATAGATAACAGTCGTTAAACCTAGTCGGAGGCCTTATTGGCGGTTTGAAATCATCCGACAGCGGGTTGGTTACTAACCCGCATCTCCGCCAACCCGCATTGGAGTAGCGTGGTGGAGTAAGCCCCAGGCTTCCTCAATGCCCAGCAGTGGGACGCAAAAAGGGTTGCAGCCAACTACCGTTGGAATCTAACGAATTCATCACAAACATTCAAAATAGTTCTATTTAACATAGCAACATCATAATTATTACTACTTAATTATGCATTTGTGTTGCCCCACAAACTAATTTAAAGCACAACTAGAGAACAAGAACAATTGTATAATATTATACATAACACTTATATAATATTCAATGTTATACTTTTATGTAACTGTAGTTAAATCAAATACTTCACCGCAGCCTACGCTTTTGATAACTTTAAAATTGTGATTGAGATAAAACCGTAATTAGAGTTAACATAATTTTTCTTATCATTATGTAATACTAGACTTCCGCCAGCAGATTCGCGCGCGTGGATCAGTTTTATAGGTTCCCGTGGGATACAAATTATACTATGTCCTTCCACAAGGTCCACTCTCTGTGTTCCAAATTTCATTAAATATGGTTCAGTAGTTTAAGCGCGAAAGCGTTACAGACAGACAGAGTTACTTTCGAATTTATAATATTAAAAAAAATTGTAAGTAAGTAAGTAGGTGTAGTAAGTACGGATAGTATGTATTGTAGTTTGCAAGTTAAATTAAGCACATCGAACGCAGATGAGAATTGGATAGGTCATCGCCTTTAGGTGCCCGTTTGGGCTAGATGTTGAGCTGAGAGAAAAAGGCGACGGAAAGAAACTCCCAGCAGCACTCTTTAAAAAAAGTACTTACAATATAAATTTGAGATAACAGAAAAGCTATGGGTTGATAATGGTCACATGGGACAGCTGATCGTGTGAATTGTATAACCTTAAGATTTTTTGGCTCAATGGTTGCCGATTGAGGGGTCCGAAGTACGATTCCGTCGAGGCAGAAATTTGAATGATTAATTTTTGTTATTTTTATTTTTATTTTATTAAATTAAGTGTTAAATTACTGTTACTTTTGTAGCAAAATAATAACTAGATTTTGAAATTACAACTAATTATGTTAAAACCTCTATAAGTTTTTGAACCGAAACATAAATACGCCTAGTTACGAAAATGACTTCAATTTCTACTACAAAACATATCAATCAATCTACAGTTGGGGCTAATTTGGACCTTATCCCCTTCTAATAAGGACTGCGTGGTATACTGGTTGCATGCACCGGGTCACGTTGACAAGTGAAGCGTAAAAATAATTTGGGTCAGTTACACACGCATCAAGTACTTGGAGAACGCTGGTGAAATTATTATGTTTTTTTTGTCAACCTTTTTTTTGTGTCCCACTGCTGGGCTCAGGCCTGTCACAAATGAGAGCAATTCCACCACGCTGACCAAGTGGATTGGTGGACGTCATGCTTTCGAGAAATTATGAATTTCTCTCAGGCATGCACGGCGATACAGAATATCGTAATCGATTAAGTATAGGGTTGCCATCTCTAAAATTTGTCAACCAGGACAAGACGCGTTAAAACCCCGGATTTTAAAGCCCAAAACCCGGACATTTCAACAGCGGGGTGACGGTGAATTTACCGAGTCGATTCGTCGATTGATTGCGATGTGCGGGCACAGTGCGTGTGTCATTTTTTTTAAACCCGGACTACAAATGAAGTCCGGGCCGGACGCTCCCCGGACGCCCTCTAAACTAGGATAAATCCGGGGAAACCCGGACGGATGGCAACCCTAATTAAATATCACGATATTTTCCATCACCGTGGAGCAGCGATGAAATACGCATATTACAAATTTCATTTGTCAGAGGTGCGCGGCGAGGATTTGAACCCGGTATCGGTCGCGTCGAAGCGCGTAGCTCGGCAGCTAGCGTAGAACGCAAGCGGTCTATGCAGCTACGCCAAACGGGCGCGGTCGGGTGTGAGATGGGTGACCATGACCGCTAATGAATTGAATGTTTTTTTTAGATTTGCCTGGTTAAAAAATCGTAGATATAGGTATAGATAGCTGTGTTAAACCAAACCATTACCTAAACCGTTTTTGATGAAATTTGGTACAGTACACTGTATAACTGAATTAACATCTTAAAGTAAGTTAAATCATGAATCAAGGTATCGATAGAGCGATATCGTGAGGCCATTGCTCAATGATTACTTCTTATTATGGAATGACTCCACCTTTGTTTTATAGAAGTCACGTGTGAACTTTACAAACACCATACTTATGTAATGTTTAGTTCTTGTAGGGTTCCGTAATCTAAGTTAAATGACCCTTGTGGCGCAATGGTTACCATGCCGGACTGCCAATCGAAGGGTCCCGGGTTCGATTCGATTAATTAGCATACTTATCACTTTACTTGAAGGTGGTGAAAGAGGCCCTTATCCTTTAGAATCTGTCGTATAGATATTAAATAAATATTTATTATTTTGACGACCCACTTAGCGTAATGGTTACCATGCTGGACTGCCAATCGAAGGGTCCCGGGTTCGATTCCCGGCGAAACAGAAATTTGAATGATGAGTTTAAATTGATGTTATCAGTCTGGGTGCTTGCGTTTCTGTCTTTGTGTGTGTCCATGGTACCCACGACACAGGGTATATACACCCTACTGTGGGGCTATGAGTGTGAAATGTTTATTTATTAATACTACGGGATCTAATTGCCGCTGATCGACCGGGTCCCGGTTCGATTCCCGGAAAGGCACAAATTTGAATAATGAGTTTAAATGTCAATTGTATTATGTCAGTCTTGAGAGTTAGTGAGAAAAGTTGAATCATACTTTTTGAACTCTGTTTTGTGTAAAGTAAATAATAATATTACGAAACTTACTTAAGCTTAATAATGTTAACGTAACAATGAAAAACCTTCGAAATGTCGAGACAACTCTGTAACATCGAATATCGAAAAAATGTTTTTGAAGTGAAAACTTATTTAGCGGCGTTGTGCACTTTTTTGGCCGCAAACCTTTTTGCGTCCCACTGCTGGGCACGGGTCTCTCCCCATTATTGGGGACCTGGGGAGGCCTGGAGCTTACTCCACCACGCTGCTCCAATGCGGGTTGGTGGAGATGCGGGTTAGTGGCCAACCCGCTGTCGGATGTTTTCAAACCGCCCATAAGGCCTCCGACATGGTTTAACGACTGCTATCTATCGATAACAACCGGGACCGACGGCTTAACGTGCCCTCCGAAGCACGGAAACGCGCATGAAATTTTTTGCCACTAGCGGTCACCCATCTCACACCCGACCGCGCCCGTTTGGCTTAGTTGCATAGATCGTTTGCGTTCTACGCTAACCGCCGGACCATGCGCGCTCTACTTTTTTAGGATGGGCAAAAAATGTTACTCGCATCAGGACACGTGGCCTGATCGAATATTCGTAAGACGGAGGGGTGACACACACAAAGACACACAAACACCCTGTCCGAGAACAGAAATTTAAACTCATCATTCAAATTTCTGTCTCGCCGGGAATCGATCGATTGGCTTCGACTGGCATGGTAACCATTGCGGCGCATGGGTCGTCAAAATCTTGCCTGAGAACGTCAGCCTCCGGAGTAGCAACGGAAATGTTATGTAAGTATAGCCGGCAGCAACAAAAACGCATGCACGATCGTCTGCTACTCATTTAAAAAAAACGGGTTGCACTCCGGTAGTGCCGGCAAAAGTGAAAACTTGAACATTAACGTTGTGCAATTTTTAATATTTTGGAATGGTTAGGGAATAATTTCGCACGAATTTCTTTAATTATCAGGATTATTTTCCATCTAGTATTTTCAGTAGGTTTTCATCTAGTATTTTTATGAAGTACTCACTCATTTTCTTTCACTATTTCTTCATCACTTTTTTTCATTAATAGATGCACTTTGTTCAATGTCCATATTTTAAATACTTGATATAATTTTACAAGCATAGACAGTCGAGCCGTCTCAGCTGTCACCCCTCCCTCTTACGAATATTCGATCAGGCCACGTGTCCTGACGCGAGTTTAACATTTTTTACCCATCCCAAAAAAGTGCACAACGCCGCTAAAGAAGTTTTCGCTTCAAAAATAGTACTATAACTCAAAAAGAGTTAATGAAGAAGTAACTCATTTATAACTCGATTCAGAAACGGCGTCGTGTAAATGAACAGCAATATCGTCGTGCGTGTCACAAACTGACATCTGACAAATCATTAAGTAGCACGTGCGAAAAATCTGACACGGGAAAGATCTCGCGTTATCTCTAGTTTAAAGCCTAATCCATACTTATCTTTACTAATATATAATTATGAACAGTTTGTTTGTTTGTTTGAACGCGCTAATCACAGGAACTACTGATTCAAAAAGAAAAAATATTTTTGTGTTGAATTGTCGATTAATGAAGGATTTAGGCTATATAATCATGCTATGACTAATACCGAAGTCCACGTGGGCGAAGTCGCAGACGGTCGCTAGTGTAATATAAATGTGAGTGTGTTTGTTTGTTTGTGCTTCTTTCAGTCGCAACTGTACTACGATTTGACGAGATTTTTGGTATGAAAATTGCTAAGGTGCAAGGTGCAGGAGAGCACATCTGCTCTCCCGATGATGGGCCCGTTCTGAGGCGCCGCGCATGGAGGTTACCGGTGCGTTCCTATGGAGATCCCGGAGTCCTCACAAACGCAGAGGCAGGCCACCGAGGGGGTTTTAGTGCGGTCAAATCCCACATAACCCGGTATCCTCTCCCAAGGTGTCGGGTACCTTTTGAAGGTTTCCCCCCCGATACCAAAAAAAAGGGGCTGGAGAGTGACTTAAGCTACAGTTTATCTAGCGAAAATAACTCATTCTTACAGAGAGAATAAACGTGTATTCCATGGGGACGGAGCGGGGAGTGGTGCTAGTACAGATATACAAACACAGTTTACAATGAAAACGTGAACGAGAGTTGGATGGGAAAATATATTTTCTATTTAAAGATAGTACCCGGACAACAGAGCGTTGCTCGGATAAAAACATTTCTTTTTCTAAAATATTGATTTTCTTGGTTTAATTTTTAACAAAACAGTCATTGGCTTAGTGTTACATAACCACACTATATGAAATAGCACCCGATTTAAAAAAATATCGTCATAAAAAATATATCGCAATATGCTTGATTGAGATTTGAACCCGGGTCGCTTCACAGTCTGCGTAACCATTCAGCCAAGGAGCTTCCTTCGATTGACGAAATTTTGACGAAGTTTGAACAGCGGAAGACGGTTGACGGCGTTCTATACCACAATATTGTCACTACTCTCCAATAGATGTCAGGAAGAGTCATATTTTTCAGTTTATATTTAAATTAATTATCGCTGAAAACACAGATAAAACTACATTTATAAAAAATAACTCAGCTAGATCGATTTATCGAAACCCCCGAAACGCCCTGCATGAAAATTGTTGGAGCCGTTTTCGAGATTCGGATTATATATATATATACTTATTTAAGTATATACAAGAATATGACTAGCGACAGCCGAGTGGTAAAAGCCGCGGTCTTCTACGCGACCGATCCCGGGTTCAGATCCTCGGCGCGCACCTCTGACAAAGAAATTTGTAATGTGCGCATTTATCGCTGCTCCATGGTGATGGAAAATATCGTGATATTTAATTGATTACGATGTTTTTCATCGCCGTGCATGCCTGAGAGAAATTCATAATTTCTCGAAAGCTGACGTCCACCAGTCCGCACTTGGCCAGCGTGGTGGACTATGGCCTAAATCCCTCTCACTTGTGAGAAGGAGACCTGTGCCCAGCAGTGGGACATAAAAAAAAGGTTGAAAAAAATATACACAAGAATTACTCGTTTAAAGGTATTACTAAGTAATATCTACCATAAAGCAATTCTAATGTGTTACGGTCATCTTGCGTAAGGTCGCATGCAGTTTCGTTGCTATTGAGGCTGTTGGAGGCCTCATATAACTCTGCTCGGCAACTGCACCTTCCCATCGAAACACAATAGAATTTCTTCATGCCATAAATAGGACGTGGTACTTCCTAAGCCGAACCTGCGAGTCCTATCTACCATCTCTAAAAGGTCTCTAAATGAGTACTTTAAACGCCTTATATTTTAATTTGCTAAGTTCTGACGTTATAAGTAGTGATAGCTGAGTGGCTTTTTTTGGTATCGGGGGGGGGGGGGGGGGGGGGGGAGGGGGGGGGGGTCAAAAGGTACCCGGCACCGGAGAGGATACCGGGTTATGTGGGATGTGACTGCACTACTAAAACCCCCTCGATGGCTGCCTCGGCGCTTGGGATCGGGATCTCCAGTAGAACGCACCGGTGTTCTCAACTTGCGACATCACAGAACGGACCCATCTTCGGGAGAGTAGATGTGCTCTCCTGCACCTTCCGATGGTTACGGCGACATGCGGCCAGGCACACACCGCCACTCTTCCCGGGGCTGCTGGATGGATGGATCAAGCTCCCTTTCTCGCCGCCCATAACCCCGGAAGCCCCCTTTTAGTCGACTCTTACGATCAGGCAGGGGATACCGTAGCTCTATTCATAATCTTGAAGCTACAGGGACTAGCTGAGTGGCTAAGACATCAGCTGTTCACGCGCGCCGGGGGTTCGAATCTCGTCTCGCACCTCTCACTACTTTAACGCTTCACGACGCTTCACACTCATAGCCCCAGAGTAGGGTAGATATACCCTGTATCCTGGGTACCATGGACAAACACAAAGACAGAAGCACAAACAGAGAACCAAGAATAGAAATTTAAACTCATCATTCAAATTTCTGTTTCGAACCCGGGACGCCTCGATTGACAGTCCGGCATGGTAACCATTGCGCCACACGAGTCGAAGGAATTTGAGGAATTTTGTTTAACTTATATGCACGGTGATGGTAAACATCAAAATGAAACATCTCCATGTTTTCCTTAGTTACGTGGTACGCGCCAGGATATGAACCCAGGCCCCTAGCGTAGGAATCCTTTATCTTTACCTCTTCATCACTGCTTTGTTAACATTACTAAGAACGTTATAAGCATTAACTTAATCTGAAATAAGCTAATTAATTCATTCAATAATGATATTTTACTAATAATTCGTAAAAGTTATGTCTAATGAAAATCATTACTATATCTATCCCTAATATTAAGAATTAAATTCTACAAGTGTTTTAACCATTAAGTACTAATTAGGCGTTAATTACTACGATTTTCGAAATTAGTCATGGGAACGAAAGTGTAATTTGATAGCGTTGGCTTAGTGGGAGATCATTGCCCTGTTGGGGGTCGCTGGTTCGATTCCCGGTGAGATAAGATAAGGTACAGCGACGCATGATAGTGGTGATTTGTCGAGTTTTATTATCTGTGGCCATTTGTAGATTATATTACCTAAAGGGTTTATGATGAGTCAATATTATTTTGATGAAATTATAATTACTTTCACTACAATGTTGTTTTATCAACGGAACTAAAATTTACATTTTATTAAGTTTTCCACAATCTTGTGTTTATTTATCATTAATAATTTTAGTTATTTTTGAAAATTATGTGTGTGTGTATATGTGTAAGTGTGTGTGTGTGTGTGGTGCGTGTGTGTGTGTGAAACGTAGTTTATTTATTGATATTTACATTTTAAAGATTTCAATTTAAAATAAGGTCTTCGTTTCTATAAAAAATGCAATATTATTATAAAACGTATTAAGTATTAGGTAATAATAATATAACCTAATGCGATTATTAATGAGTTTTTTCTTCACCAACCCGCATTGGAGCAGCGTGGTGGAGTAAGCTCCAGGCCTCCCCAATAATGGGGAGATTCGTGCCCAGCAGTGGGACACAAAAAGGGCCCACCAGTTAGGTTTTTACCATAATATCGAGGTTCAAACAAAATAGAAGATTAGTTAACTGTGTTTTTTTTCTTTTGACAAGAATGTTGCAAAATTCTAAAGTGACTCAATCAATGAACAAAATGATTCAAAGAGGAAAAGTCATAAGCGAATCCGTGAGATGTGACCTAGTTTTTTTGTTGTAAGTCTTATGCAACGGCATGATACACCTACTTTCAATTTTAAGATTCATATAAATAAAGTTCTATAAATTGTTTTACTTATATTATTATTGTAAAAACATAAATAAGTATACAAATAGCGCACGCATTTAACACGAAAATGTAGAGTTTTTTCTAAAAATCCCAATTATGTAGAGACAGTTGCCTTTCCTTATTTTCAATTAAAAACTAAAAAAATTGTATCAATTGTTCATTTATTTAATGTTTTTTTTTTTAATTTTAAAATTTTAATTTGTCGTCACTGTTTAAAAATATGAAATCACTATCCGAAATATAATTAATTAATTTAAAAATTTTGAAACACTTTCCGCTTAATTTATAATGTGTAATCACACCACAGACTTAAAAAAGGAAAAAATATATGCAGTATACCTACTTCGGCCACAAAATTTATTTTATTCTTTTTTTAAACGATATTTTTAAACACAGTTTAATGCGTTAAGAAATCTGACAAAATTTGACCCAATTTCCTTTTTCTTTCCCTGTCACTTATACAAAGCAGTTATTGAGACCGAATATTATTTACATCTCCAACAAACATAAATCTAACGTGTCACAGAAACAATTCTACAACCATAAACACATTGCGTAAACCCATAAAATCCTTTTTCAAGCAACACGCACACAAGCACGCCGCGCACACACTCTCACTCACGCACACTCACCTATGGTCAGAGCGTGTGGTCGTTCCCGTGGGGGGCGCCAAGTTGCAGCATGGAACGACATAGCTCCGTAATCTCTGGATGATTCAGGTTGATCAGATGCACGTACATCTGCTTGTGGAGGCTCAGTTCCCCCGTTACTGCCTCTAGCCTCTTTAGTAACGCCTCCTTTTCTCTGAGGAGTGTCTTTACCTTTTCTTCCACTTCCCGTGAACGAACTTTGGCCTTTTCACGGGACTTTCGCACGGCTATGTTATTGCGTTCTCGTCGCCTCCTGTACTCGTCTGTGCCTTTGTCTATCACTTTCCCTGAGGAGGAGCGTCGGGGAGGTGCGGGCTTGTGTTTCAACAGCGGGGGCAGCAAAGGCGCCCCCAGGGGCGGTAAGGGCGTGAAGCCTCCGCCGTAAGGTCCGCTGACTCCGACCGGCGGCTGTGGGTTATACTGGCCTGTGTACTGAGCACATGTCACTGATCTCCGAAAGTCATGAGGCTCCGGGGGCTCCTCCTTAATAGGTGGGGCCTGCTCGTGCGCATTGGGTTGCACTGGTGCTGCGTAGGACGCCCCTGAATGTACCGGCTGGGGCATGTACGCGAGCGTCGTTCTCGCGAAGGGCCTATTCTGAGGCGACCGTCCCCCCGGAAGGATCTCCTGGAACAGCGCCATGGTCTCTTCCCCCCGGAACTGGTCCTCGATGAGGTGCTGCAGATCCAGGCTGATCTCCTGTCCATTGAGCTCGTCCAGATCCGGGGGTGGGAAAGGGGTGCGTTTGTCCTCCGCCGCCTTCTTGAGGTCCGGTTGCGGAGGCGGCGGGGGCGCTCCGGCCGCGTCATACATCTGAGGGGACTCCATACCGCCGGGGCCGATCGGCCCAGCGGTGCCAGCGCGGGTCTCCACTTCTAGCACTGCGATCACTAAAGCACATGCACCGGCGCGTGGGTAGCACTCGCGGACGGAGCTGACGTGCGTTCGCTCCGGCGGTCGGGCGCGGACTGGCGTGGTGTGCGCCGCAAGGTTGCCGGAAGGAAACCGACTGAAGCTGAAAGTTGTGAGTAAAAGTTTTTGTTGGGCCGCGCGCACACCGCGTGGAAATGCGGAGCGGAGATGTCAACTGATTTGTTTACGCGGGATTATGCACGCGGCCTAATTCGGGATCGATTTTTAAACTTATTTTGGTGGAAATCTTTCCTAGACTGTAGGTCTTTGTACTTATAAGTAAATTCAGGATGTCATTTACATAAGCAATTTTTTATTGAATTAAAAAAATTAAATTTTAACGCAATGAAGTTTATTATATAATAATATGTATTTATGTAGCCAGCGTTTTGGGTACACAGCCCAGGGATTGCAATTTGGATGCTGCTTCTTATATTTAGTATTTTAATTTTTCCTTTTATTAAATAAGTTTAGTTATATTATTTTATATAATATTAGTTTTAATGTAATTATACTTTAAGAATAGATATAATTTGTTGTATATATTAAAAATAAAGACATAGACGCTGGCAATTTGTCGAGAGTAAAAAATAGTGCCAATTATTATAATAACTTTGCTTTGTTTTAACAAATTTCCGAATTAAGTTAACAACAATAAAACAATCTTGTAATTTATAATATACGTAATCAACACATTATACAAAAAAATATAAAATTCATTATTTATTTTCTCTGTATCACAGCTTCAATATATTAATCGCTCTATGACTCTACATTCTGTGAATTATTAAAATGTAGAGTCGATTTTATTTCATTCTTTGTGTTGTTAATATTACATATGTATAGTTTATAATAATTTCATTTTATTATTTATAAATAAAATTTTTATGTTCATTTAAATAAAAAATAGGCTTTTAATTCCTGTCCTTAAAAACTTTGGTTATTTTTGTTAATATATTTTTTTTATTAATTTTTGTCATAGGATATTTTTTGTCATAACTTACTGATATCATAAGAAATGATAATTATTATGTAAGTTTAATAATAAAGGAGTATCATAACATAACATAACAGTTATCCGATAAAGTTAATTGAATTTTTTAATCTTATATATAAGTTTTAATGCATAATTAGCAATGTCTTGTATTAAATAATGCAATGTTAATTGTTAGGAGATTATACGATAACCTTGTAGGGATTATAGTGAGTAACAGAGTAAATATTTTACTATTTTAATAATAAAGTTGCTAGAGATAATAATCATGATTGTACAGAGCAGACATAACAGGGTCTTTAAAACATCGTAATCCCATGTCTGGGACCTGTGTTCCAATTCTTTTTTTTATGTATCGGGGGGGAAACCTTCAAAAGGTACCCAGCATCTTGGAGGATACCGGGTTATGTGGGATATGACCGCACTAACACCCTTTCGGCCTGTCTCTGCGCTTGGGGAGGACTCCGGGATCTCCAGTGGAACGCACCGATGACCTTCACGCCCGGTGCCCAGAATGGGCCCATCTTCGGGAGAGCAGATATGCTCTCCTGCACCTTCCGATGCTTACGGCGGTATGCGGCCACGCACACACTGCCGTCCTTCCCGGGGCTGCAGGGTGGGCGGATCAAGCTCCCACTCACACCGTCCACAACCCCGGAAGTCCCCTTTTAGTCGCCTCTTACGATCAGGCAGGGGATACTGTAGCTCTATTCTTAATCTAAGCTACAGGGACTTGGGTTCCAATCCTGGCGCACTTATCGGCATTTAAAAAATATTAATTAAATATTATAAGAATAATTTCTCTCAAACTATATCCATACAAAAAGTCTGGTGAAAGATGGGCAAACAAACACGTTTCCACATTCATAATGGCTGCAACCCTTTTTGCGTCCCACTGCTGGGCACGGGTCTCTCCCCATTATTGGGGAGGCCTGGAGCTTACACAACGCTGCTCCATTGCGGGTTGGTGGAGATGCGGGTTAGTGGCCAACCCGCTGTCGGATGTTCTCAAACCGCCCATAAGGCCTTCGACAAGGTTTAACGACTGTTATCGATCGACAACAACCGGGACCGACGGCTTAACGTGCCCTCCGAAGCACGGAAACGCGCATGAAAATTTTTTTGCCACTAGCGGTCACCCATCTCACACATAGATCGCTTTCGTTCTACGCTAACCGCCGGGCCAGGCGCGCTTCTAACATAACTTTCATAATATTAAATAAGTATTATCGTATTACCATTGGTTTTCAATACTTGCATTATTATGAAAGATTTGAAGTAATTTAAATACAAGTACGAGTACCTTTCCACCAATCCGCCAGCGTGGTGGACTATAGCCTAAATACCTTTCACTTACATGAGGAGACCTGTGCCCAGCAGTGGATATTTTTTTAACACGCTTTTATTAGCTTGACCTGTATGTATGTATGTATGTATGTAACGGAATCTTTTATCTTCATTTTCACCTACTTCTAAGCGTCTGATTAACTTAAAAATTTGCACAGGTGTCAAGGGCTGATGACAATGCAATAATATGAAAAAAAAACCAACTAAAAAATAATAATATGAGTGTGAAACGTTAATTAATTTTATTATTATCATAAATAATTTAGTTTAAAAACTAAAAAAACACGCTTTTGTGAAAATACGAACTAAAAAAATAAAAAATAATAAGAAAATATATTATTATATTAAATATTCTCATTTTTCAAAAAATTATTAAGTATTTTCACAAAAGCGTATTTTTTAGTTTTTTAAACTAAATTATTTATTATAATAATTAACGTTTCACACTCATAGCCCAACAGTAAATTAGATATACCCTGTGTCGTGGGTACCATGGACACACACAGACCCAGACCGAGACCAGAAATTTAAACTCATCATTCAAATTTCTGTTTCGCCGGGAATCGAACCCGGGATCCTTCGATTGGCAGGCCGGCATGGTAACCATTGCGCCATACGGGTCTTCAAATCTCTCTCTGTCTTATAAAGGGTCTCTCATGTTAAGCTTGTCATTACACGCTTTTTATTAGCTTCACCTGTATGTTTGTATGTTTGTAACCGACTTCTTTGGGCGCGATTTTGACCCACTTTAAACGGTCAGATTTCGTTCAAACTTTGTAGATTTATTGAGGACCGATGACAATACACTAATTTGATAAAATTATTCCATTTTTCAATTTGCAAAATATGATTTTTGTTAATTTATATAATTTTCTGGTTAACTTGAAAATTTGCATAGGGGTCAAGGGCCGATGACAATGCAATAATATGAGAATAAAAATCCAACAAAAAAATTAAAAATAAATAATGTAGTTTAAAAAACTAAAAAACACGCTTTTGAGAAAATACGAACTAAAAACTAAAAAAATAAGAAGAAAATGTATATTACTGTAAATAAAGCGTAGGGTGCATGGTGTCAATAGTATCTTAAAAACCACCCCACGCTTTATTTACAGTAATATACATTTTCTTCTTATTTTTTTAGTTTTTAGTTCGTATTTTCACAAAAGCGTGTTTTTTAGTTTTTTAAACTAAATTATTTATTATAATAATTAACGTTTCACACTCATAGCCCAACAGTAAATTAGATATACCCTGTGTCGTGGGTACCATGGACACACACAGACCCAGACCGAGAACAGAAATTTAAGCTCATCATTCAAATTTCTGTTTCGCCGGGAATCGAACCCGGGATCCTTCGATTGGCAGGCCGGCTACCATTGCGCCACGGGTCTTCAAATCTCTCTCTGTCTTATAAAAGGTCTCTCATATTAAGCTTGTCATTTTATTACCTCAAATGCATTTGATAACTTAACGTATATCTCAAACCCATCTTAGCTGCATCTTATCACGCCTTATCAATGCTATCATCATTATCATCACGCAGCTATCACACCGTGATGGAGCAGTGATACGACACGCCGCTACGTGGACAATCGGACACTGAATATTTATTTAATTATTGCCTTTTATTACATAATATTTAGTAGTATTCACTACTTGTAACAACTGTTTAACCTTATCTTGCAAATAAATGAAATTGAAATTGAAATAATACTAGTATGAAAATGTTTGGTAATTTGAATTTTTTTTCAACCTTTTTTTTATGTCCCACTGCTGGGCACAGGTCTCCTCCTCACAAGTGAGAGGGTTTTAGGCCATAGTCCACCACGCTGGCCAAGTGCGGATTGGTGGACGTCATGCTTTCGAGAAATTATGCATTTCTCTCAGGCATGCACAGCGATGGAGAACATCGTAATCAATTAAATATCACGATATTTTCCATCACCGTGGAGCAGCGATAAATGCGCACATTACAAATTTATTTGTCAGAGGTGCGCGCCGAGGATTTGAACCCGGGACCACTCGCGTCGAAGACCGCGGATTTTTACCATTCGGCCATCGCTGCATCGCATCGCGAATTTGAAATGTTTGTATATTATTACATTATTTCGTTGCTATTAGCAGAATCGGTTGTAGACGTTAGACCTTCAATATTTCGACCGCACTAAAGCCCTCTCGGTAGACTGCGCTTGGGGAGGACTCCGACGACGCGGCGATGTACCGATTCGCAGAAAATACTGCATTAATTTAAGATGCCTCGCGCTTTCTGAATGCTTTAAAAATTAGAGTTAGACTTCAAAAACAGGAGGAGGTTCTCAATTCGTCAGAATCTTTTTATGTTCAGTTTATATGTTTTCATTTTTGAAAGGAAGTCGTCATTCATCATTGGTTCCTTTTCTATCGGGGGAAACCTTCAAAAGGGATCCGTAAAGTACTCCAGTCTCCAAAAAAGTCTCCAGTGGAACGCACCGGTGTCCTCCACGCGCGGCGCCCAGTACGGGCCCATCTTCGGGAGAACAGATGTGCGGAGAGCATCTTCAGATGCTTACGGCGGCATGCGGCCGGGGCCGCCTTAATGTTTCGCCCAGGGAATTAATTATCACCGCTGCACTCACTTCTGCCGTGATTTATTTCTATTGTATTTCAGAGGATAGGCGCCAACCATAAATCTGTTGACCCCTCCCCCGTTCTTGTCAAAGTGGGTCACAAATGATAAACTCCCCCTCCTAAGTGTGACATCACATATTCATATATTTTACATTTAGAAATCATTAAATTAAAGAAAATTTATTTTATATCTATGAGCTTTTAATATTTACCAAGATATTTTAAATTTTTGAAATTTGATGTCACGAATTTAAAGACCCCGTCCCACCAATTGTCACACAATGTCACTCTTGTTTGACCCTTTCTTCCCCCTTGACGTGTGACGTAATTTATGGATGACCCAAAGGTGCAGTTGCTGGCCATACTTGCATGAGGCGATCTTCAGCCTTCGGAGTAGCAGCGCAACTGCATACGACCACAGGCAAGACCTAGGCTTGCTTGAGGTTACGTGTTACCATGGGTTGCAGTGACCACTTAACACCACGTGGCCTGCTTGCTCGACTGCTACTCCATTCAAATAAAAAATCCGAGGAAGTTTTGGTAGCTACTTATATATTACTTGCGGCCGCCCGCGACTTCGTCCGCGTGGACTTTGGTATTAGTGATAGCATGATAATATACATAGCCCAATAAATGGACTATTCAACACAAAAATAATTTTTCAATTCGAACCAGTAGTTCCTGAGAAAAGCGAGTTGAAACAAACAAACAAACTCTTCAGCTTTTTATATACGCTCCATACCCTGCAAATGAATATTATTTGTTAAATTTTAATTATTCTTTCATGTCAGAAATGTCGCACAAACTTGTACTGGCCTGCGGTGACCTAAGAGCTGGCGGTTATTTTGCCCAAAGGCTAAGCCACGGCGTATTCACCTAGATCATTAGTCGGTCCGAACAATCAAATAGGCATAAATTAGTTCATCCACACTTATGTAGAGGGCAGTAATACACAAAATTTCCGAAATTCGTGTGGAAATCGTATGAAAATGTTTAATGTAATTTTATATTTCGTAACTTATATTTTGTATACTAAAATGACAGCGATCAGTCTATCACAAAATTTTAGGTACTTTAAAAATATTTGGTTATCTCAGCCATATTTATTATGTCCTGTGTCGCTATGTAAAAATTCTTAGTTGTGAAAACAATTTCTAAACGTAACGACAGCTGTCTACGGAATCTATACTTGTTGCTTCCGCCATTTTTTTTGTTGTTGTACCCGTATATATAAGTTACTCTATGGGCTAAGCCTTACTATTCAACGTGGCAATGCCGCCAGTGTCTTGGGTACCATGCCACACACAGGGTTTTTAGATGAAGTATTTTATTTGTAAACCTATTTTTTTTTATAAATAATGTTATATTTTTTATATGTTTTTATTGTATAATATTGTATATACTTAGATTATTTTAATGTTAGGAAAACTACTTGTAAAATAAATTTTAATAAAATTATTCTTTCTCAGAAAAATATTAAATAAGTGAAAAACGGCAAATTGTTTGTAAAGTAGGTTTACGATCGAGATGTTTACGTGATAACGTCCGCACGAGAAAATCTCCATTCGTTTGTATGCCGCTAGAGTGAGAGAGACGGAAGATCGGTCCACTCACTCGAACGCTATGCCAGCCTCCGCTCGTGAGGATTCCGCGTGACAAGTTTCACGGAATGACTGGTAGAGCTCGAGATGAGACGGGAGATCGGTCCGTCTCTCTCTCGTTATACCTGCGATTGCGCTCGTGAGGTTTTGGTGTGACACAAGTTTCTGAACATGTCACCCGACTAAAACGATTTTAAAGACGTTATCACGTCAAAAATAAATCAATACTAATTTATAAAGCTGAAGACATTGTGGGTTTGTTTGAACGTAATCTCAGGAACTACCGGTTCGAATTAAAAAAATCTCTTTGTGTTGAATAGTCCATTTATTGGGGAAGGCTTTGTCTAATACCAAAGTCCACGCAGACGAAGTCGCGGGCGGCCGCTAGTTAAATTTATAAACACCTAAAAGAACTGTTTTAATGCAGATTAATTTTGTAGCATCAGTTATCATAGCTTACAATTATTATTAAGTAACTAGCTGTGCCCGCGACGTCGTCCGCGTGTATAAAGACTTTTATAAAATGGATTGATTAAAAATTAAAGATTATTTATTTGCATTGAATAAGTAGTAGGTAGATTATTCTTACATTATAGTGAAATCACTTATAATACAATGTTCATATGTTCAGAAGAAACCTAATGTATTTTTTCTAAATCCTTCAAACCTAAAACAGTAAGGAATGCTTACTGTACTGATCTTACTGTCCACTTTTCTCACGTTTCGCTTTTCTCGCGCAATCAGATTCTCTTTACAAATATGTACCTCGTTTATTAAAGTTAAGAGATACTGCTGTGCCCGTGGCTTCATCTATGTTAAAAATAGTATCTTTAGTAAATTGGGTGAATTTATACTGCAAAGAATGTATAGACTCATTATATATACATAGCTTTAACCTACTGCAGAAAAGAGGTGCACTATACAACTACTTGTAGTTGGGAGATAAAATTTCTAAACATACACGTGCTTAGGATTAAACAATCGGAAAAATAATTGTAAGGTCAATTAATAAACTATAGGTTTAAAACTTGCGGACAGCAGTTTGGTAATAAGTCATAACTCATATAACATTGTGAAAACTAAAGCAGAAGGCAGGGTCTCTACACAGTGTGCTATCTGTATTTGGAAATCTATACATATAATAAAACTGTAAGCAGGGTCAATTCTGTACATTGCATATAAATTTAAAAAAATACTTCTAGGGGTCTTTTTATAAGTAACAGAAGCTAAAAATATAAGTTTTGAAATTATTGTCTGTCTGTCTGTCTGTCTGTCTGTCTGTCTGTCTGTCTGTTGTTAGCTTTTCACGCAAAAACTACTGGACGGATTTTGATGAAACTTTTTTTGTTTTATATATATTGGTCCTCGCTAACATTTAGGCTATAGATAATTTTAAAAATCACCCTTTAAGGGTGTGAAATGAGCGATGAAAATTTGTATGGAAAACTTGGATTTTTTCAATAGATTTTCTTGAAATTTGGTACAAATATTTTCTAACCAAAATAAAAGAATACATGTTTCAGCATTTCCCGAAATTCACCCTTTAAATGTCAATTTTCTTTGAAACTCTTTGAAAATTGAGTGTCGAAACTTGATGTACAGAATATTTTTGTGCAGAGTAATATACTTATAATTTTGTATTTGTAATCTTTACTAACATAGTAAGAATTCTATTTAAGCTTTTTTCAAAACTACCCCTCAATAGCAAATAAAATGGATTCGAAAGTTGGTATCTCAAGCGTACAATAATTAACCTTAACTTAATATTTCATTCTCAAATTCTTTCCCTTCTTTGAATGATGTGTTTACTGATATATTGATGAATGAATTTCCGTAACATTAGTGTATATTTCATATCAATCGGGTGATAAACAAAAAAGTTATTTCATTTACACAATACCTACGCGACATAAACTTAAAAGGCACTTTGGGCAATTTGTATGAAAGTTTCGGTAACAGCCCATTCAAAACCATAAATAAAAGTTTAAATTTAAGTACCTAAAATTATTTTGAACTCTCACTAATATTGTCTACTATATTGAATATACTTAGATCAGCTTACTGTAATTTCTTTCGTCGGCCGAGAATGGTTAGACTATAGGTAGGTACCTAATAAGCGCATCGCGAGTCTTACCGCCGCCGAACCTTACATCACAGGCTCCATTGAGTTAGTTGCTCAGCTTATTAGTCTTCTTTTGGGGTGGAAGATTATGAACAGGCTGCAGCTGAAACGATTATTATCGCTACATTATATCAAGCTGCAACCTTTTTAGCATTCCACTGCTGAGCATGGAGCTCTCCCAATATTAAGGAGGCCTCTAGCTCCGATGAACCGAAATCCAAATCTTACAATCTCAATGCATCCAGCATTAAGGTTGTAAGATACGGAATCTAAACCTTCATACAGAATGTACAAAGTCTTAACAAAACGAGACTACTGCAGACATCTAGGTGACGAATAGTTAAACTTTTAGTGAACCAACTGTTAATCTCAATGTCTACCTATTTGGTAATTTGACATTCGATTTATCAACCACAAAGTTTACATGTCATATGGTAGATGGCGTTATTGAGCAATATTCATTTCTTCTCCAAAGTGATTCGATGGAGATAATTTCAAATAAAAGCCTTAAGTCTAATAAAAGTAAGTACATAGTGTAAAAAAAATTAAAAAATAACATTTCACACATATAGCCTCTCATTAAGGTAGATATACCCTGTGTCGTGGGTGCCATGAACACACATAGAGACAGAAACACAACCACCCAGACCGAGAACAGTTTAAACTCATCATTGAAATTTCAGCTTCGCCCGGATTCTAACCCGGGACAGTTCGATTAGCAGTCCGGCATGGTAAACATTGCGCCACGCGGGTTGTCCCATCGTTGGGTAGGTATACGTATGATGCTGAACATTGTTAATTGGACCAATGATAACTTAACTCATTTTTTGCGTCTCTATTGCGTACGGGCTGAGGGCTCATCCACACACGTTGATTGATGGAGATATTAAGCATTCTTTAAAGATTCTTTATAAAAATATTCTTTATTTCCAAATACAGATAGCACACTGTGTAGAGACCCTGCCTTCTGCTTTAGTTTTCACAATGTTATATGAGTTATGACTTATGACCAAACTGCTGTCCGCAAGTTTTAAACCTATAGTTTATTAATTGACCTTACAATTATTTTTCCGATTGTTTAATCCTAAGCACGTGTATGTTTAGAAATTTTATCTCCCAACTACAAGTAGTTGTATAGTGCACCTCTTTTCTGCAGTAGGTTAAAGCTATGTATATATAATGAGTCTATACATTCTTTGCAGTATAAATTCACCCAATTTACTAAAGATACTATTTTTAACATAGATGAAGCCACGGGCACAGCAGTATCTCTTAACTTTAATAAACGAGGTACATATTTGTAAAGAGAATCTGATTGCGCGAGAAAAGCGAAACGTGAGAAAAGTGGACAGTAAGATCAGTACAGTAAGCATTCCTTACTGTTTTAGGTTTGAAGGATTTAGAAAAAATACATTAGGTTTCTTCTGAACATATGAACATTGTATTATAAGTGATTTCACTATAATGTAAGAATAATCTACCTACTACTTATTCAATGCAAATAAATAATCTTTAATTTTTAATCAATCCATTTTATAAAAGTCTTTATACACGTGGACGACGTCGCGGGCACAGCTAGTAAAGAATATTTTTATAAAGAATCTTTAAAGAATGCTTAATATCTCCATCAATCAACGTGTGTGGATGAGCCCTCAGCCCGTACGCAATAGAGACGCAAAAAATGAGTTAAGTTATCATTGGTCCAATTAACAATGTTCAGCATCATACGTATACCTACCCAACGATGGGACAACCCGCGTGGCGCAATGTTTACCATGCCGGACTGCTAATCGAACTGTCCCGGGTTAGAATCCGGGCGAAGCTGAAATTTCAATGATGAGTTTAAACTGTTCTCGGTCTGGGTGGTTGTGTTTCTGTCTCTATGTGTGTTCATGGCACCCACGACACAGGGTATATCTACCTTAATGAGAGGCTATATGTGTGAAATGTTATTTTTTAATTTTTTTTACACTATGTACTTACTTTTATTAGACTTAAGGCTTTTATTTGAAATTATCTCCATCGAATCACTTTGGAGAAGAAATGAATATTGCTCAATAACGCCATCTACCATATGACATGTAAACTTTGTGGTTGATAAATCGAATGTCAAATTACCAAATAGGTAGACATTGAGATTAACAGTTGGTTCACTAAAAGTTTAACTATTCGTCACCTAGATGTCTGCAGTAGTCTCGTTTTGTTAAGACTTTGTACATTCTGTATGAAGGTTTAGATTCCGTATCTTACAACCTTAATGCTGGATGCATTGAGATTGTAAGATTTGGATTTCGGTTCATCGGAGCTAGAGGCCTCCTTAATATTGGGAGAGCTCCATGCTCAGCAGTGGAATGCTAAAAAGGTTGCAGCTTGATATAATGTAGCGATAATAATCGTTTCAGCTGCAGCCTGTTCATAATCTTCCACCCCAAAAGAAGACTAATAAGCTGAGCAACTAACTCAATGGAGCCTGTGATGTAAGGTTCGGCGGCGGTAAGACTCGCGATGCGCTTATTAGGTACCTACCTATAGTCTAACCATTCTCGGCCAACGAAAGAAATTACAGTAAGCTGATCTAAGTATATTCAATATAGTAGACAATATTAGTGAGAGTTCAAAATAATTTTAGGTACTTAAATTTAAACTTTTATTTATGGTTTTGAATGGGCTGTTACCGAAACTTTCATACAAATTCCCCAAAGTGCCTTTTAAGTTTATGTCGCGTAGGTATTGTGTAAATGAAATAACTTTTTTGTTTATCACCCGATTGATATGAAATATACACTAATGTTACGGAAATTCATTCATCAATATATCAGTAAACACATCATTCAAAGAAGGGAAAGAATTTGAGAATGAAATATTAAGTTAAGGTTAATTATTGTACGCTTGAGATACCAACTTTCGAATCCATTTTATTTGCTATTGAGGGGTAGTTTTGAAAAAAGCTTAAATAGAATTCTTACTATGTTAGTAAAGATTACAAATACAAAATTATAAGTATATTACTCTGCACAAAAATATTCTGTACATCAAGTTTCGACACTCAATTTTCAAAGAGTTTCAAAGAAAATTGACATTTAAAGGGTGAATTTCGGGAAATGCTGAAACATGTATTCTTTTATTTTGGTTAGAAAATATTTGTACCAAATTTCAAGAAAATCTATTGAAAAAATCCAAGTTTTCCATACAAATTTTCATCGCTCATTTCACACCCTTAAAGGGTGATTTTTAAAATTATCTATAGCCTAAATGTTAGCGAGGACCAATATATATAAAACAAAAAAAGTTTCATCAAAATCCGTCCAGTAGTTTTTGCGTGAAAAGCTAACAACAGACAGACAGACAGACAGACAGACAGACAGACAGACAGACAATAATTTCAAAACTTATATTTTTAGCTTCTGTTACTTATAAAAAGACCCCTAGAAGTATTTTTTTAAATTTATATGCAATGTACAGAATTGACCCTGCTTACAGTTTTATTATATGTATAGATTATAATGTTTTTTTGACATCAAATCATCAAACTGTACCGCAGCATGGGGCAAGATCAATCATATTATTATGTGAACTATAATGTGTCAGAAAATTTATAAATACGCGAAGATAAATTCATTAGAAAAGCACGGTGGTCTTTAGCAATATGAGAATTAAGTTCTTATTGGTGAGTACCGGATATGACGTACCGATTCACGGAAAATTATGCATTTCGTGGAGGGCACTACATCAGTTTAGAGCAGCTAGTGGAATATGCTTCGGGCATTCCCCAACAAAGCTAAGCTGTCTAAATAAAATAAATAGTAAAACAACGTTTCACACTATAGCCCCATAGTAGATGTAGGTAGATGAACCTTGTGTCGTGGGTACCATGGACACTCACAAAGACAGAAACACAAACACTGGGCTTGGGTGTGTATTATAGAAACTGAAACTCATCATTTCAATAGCTGCTTCGCCGGAATCGAAACCGGGACCCATGCCGGACGTTTGGTCGTCCGGCATGGTGAACGTTGCGCCACACGGGACACTGTCTGTTTTATAGAAAATAAATAAGACGAAGCGTGCATGGCCCGGTGAAGCGCACATGTCCTGGTGGTTAGCGTAGAACGCAAACGATCTATGCAACTAAGCCAAACAGGCGCAGTCGGGTGTGAGATGGGTGACCGCTAGTGCACTAGGCACGTTAAGCCGTCGGTCCCGGTTGTTGTCGACAGATAACAGTCGTTAAACCTTGTCGGAGGCCTTATGGGCAGTTTGAAAACATCCGACAGCGGGTTGGCCACTAACCCGTATCTCCACCAACCCGCATTGGAGTAGCGTGGTGGAGTAAGTTCCAGGTCTCCCCAATATGGGGGAGAGACCCGTTCCCAGCAGTGGGACGCAAAAAGGGTTGCAGCCATAGAAAAGAAATATTATAACATTTCAACATAAGAATCAACACTTGAAAACTTTAAAGACACGTGGTGACCTAATACCTAATAGGTAATTTTTCTGCGAACACGACAATTATAATTGTTTGTTCAATGTTATTTGATATCATGTTGGCATCGATATTTAAATAATGCGAATATGTAAAAATGCTGTATAACGAGTAAATTGTTTTAGCTTAGAATAATTACAATTACATTACAGAAACCAAGTTCGCGCGCCTAAATTGAAGCATGTTGATTGGTGCCATTAATGGCACCAAACGCCGGCCCGCTCCAAAAACAAAAGATATCTAATAAAATAACAGTGTTTTCAATATTTTGTAGTATTTTCTAGTTAATTTGGTCAAAATAAAAATATTTTGTTTGTCAGATGTGACAGCTGTAGAATCTATTTAGTGCTTCAATTTTGACAGCGCGCTTGTATGAAGAAAGTCATTCTATACGTATTTATTCTAAGTGTTTTAGTTATTTAATGGCTAATGTTTGACTTTCGAGTTCGTGTGGCCGTAGACCAACATATTATTGTAGGTGGTAGAACTATTATCGTTCGCCCGGGGAAGTACCACTGCTGCACCCACTTCTGCCGTGAACCAATTCTATTGTGTTTCGGTGGAAAGGTGCAGTTGCCGGCCACACTTACATAAGGCGACCACCAGCCTCCGGAGTAGTGGCGTAACTGCATACGACCTCAGAAAAGACTTACCTATGCTTGCTTGAGGTTGTATGTATGAGATGTCCATGGGCTGCAGCGACCACTTAACACTACGTGGCCTGCATGCTCGTCTGCTCCTCTATTCAAATAAAAAAATAAAAAAAATATTATAAGGTAAATGTCCATTATGTCGTCACCGTACTAGTACTCTTCATTCCATAGAAAAAGAGACAGAAGATATACTTTATACCGGACTGCCATTCGGATGGCCCCGGGTTAAATGCGAAACAGAAATTTGATTTGAAAAAGAGTTTAAATTTCTGTTCTCGGTATGGGTGTTTGTGTTTCTGTCTTTGTATGTGTCCATGGTACCCACGACACAGGGCATATCTACCCTGCTGTGGGGATATGAGTGTGAAACGTTATTATTACTACAGGAAGAGTTATATTTTTCAGTTTATCTTTAATCACGGATAAAATGACGTTTTTAGGGTTCAGTAGCCAAATGGCAAAAAACGGAACCCTTATGGATTCGTGATGTCTGTCTGTCTGTCTGTCCGTCCTTATGTCACAGTCTTTATTTCCGAAACTATAAGAACTATACTGTCGAACCTCGGTACGTAGATGTATTCTGTGAACCGCACTAAGATTTTGACATAAAAATAGAAAAAAGCATTAAATTTTGAGGATTCCCCATACTTGAAACTGAAACTCAAATTTTATTTTTCATCAAACCCGTCTGCTGCTTGCTACCACGTTTTTCATGAAATACGTGTGGTATATCTATGGATAGGTCTTCAAAAATGATATTGAGGTTTCTAATATCATTTTTTTCTAAACTGAATAGTTTGCGCGAGAGGCACTTCCAAAGTGGTAAAATGTGTGCCCCCCCCCTGTAACTTCTAAAATAAGAAAATCATAAAATTAAAAAAAATATATGATGTACATTACGATGCAAACTTCCACCGAAAATTGGTTTGAACGAGATCTAATAAGTAGTTTTTTTAATACGTCATAAATCGTAAGCCACAATTTACCTTTCATTCAATCTTAATGCAATGATTTCTATGGATAATCAAAGGCAATGATGTATTTCTGTTGCCGCTATTGTTATACAAATACTAAAAATAGAATAAAATAAATATTTAAGGGGGCTCCCATACAATAAACGTGATTTTTTATATATAATGGTACGGAACCCTTCGTGTGTGAGTCCGACTCGCACTTGGCCGGTTTTTAAAAAATGAAACCAAGCTAGATCGATCCATCACCTCTGAAACTCCCTGCATACTACGACTAAATTTTATTTAAAAAAAAAGATAGATAAAGTAGTAAGTTTAACGCCAATACTTTTTATTTAATTACTAGGCTACTAGTATTTAAGTGGTTTTTAATGGTAAATAATATAATGAATAAAACTGGCTGCACCATTTCCTAGAGGGCCAGTAACGGCGGTGGGGGTGTGGTGAACGGTGTGACGCAACCCGCTGTACCACTGGTACCGTGGATTGGCATAAAGAAATAATATTTAAGCATGGAAAAATTTTTGAAGAGAAAACTTCTTTAACGGCGTTGTGCACTTTTTTTGAGATGGCTAAAAAATGTTAAACTGGCGTCAGGACACGTGGCCTGATCGAATATTCGTAAGACGGAGGGATGACAGCCGATGACGGCTCGACTGTCTATACTTGTAAAATTCGTTTATATCAAGTATGTAAAATATAGATATTGAACAAAGTGCATCTATTACTGAAAAAAGTGGCGAAGAAATAGTGAAAGAAAATGAGTGAGTACTTTATAAAAATACTAGATGAAAACCTACTGAAAATACTAGATGAAAAATAATACTGATAATAAAAGCAATACGTGCGAAATTATTCCATAACCATTCCAAAATATCAAAAATGCACAACGTTAATGTTCAAGTTTTCACTTCTGCCGGCACTACCGGAGTGCAACCCGTTGTTTTTATCAACCAAATAAATCTTCTTATCTAAACTTCTCTGACTGGGTATAACAGTTGTAAAAAATAGATAAAAATACTATTGGTTGTAGACACTCATATTTTTGAAACTATATTTAAAAACAGACCTTATTTTATCTTTCATCGAAATAACTTTCTCGTAAAAGATAAACGCTGAAATTCTTTGCAATCTATTTCTAAAAAAAGCGCCAAAGGACATCAATAAGACTTTTGTCTTTTCATTTTATTAAAAAGTGATCTGTCACGCATAGTGTTATGTTAGAGGGCGAGATGTTGATATTGATATTTTAAGAGTAATTTTAGTCGAATCTTTTAAATGAAACACGCAAATTCATGTGTACTCGTGACGTCCTAATAAGCTGTTCGGTTTTTTTTGTTCATTCTATTCTTTGTATTTATATCTGCTCCACGGTGCTAGCATTGTACTATTATTACACTAGCATCCGCCCGCGACATGTCCGCGTGGACTTTGGTATTAGTCATGTCATAGCATGATGTTATATAGCCTATAGCCTTCCTCAATAATTGGACTTCAATTCAACCAGTAGTTTCTGAAATTAGCACGTTCAAACAAACAAACAAACTCTTCAGCTTTATATATTACGAGAATTATAGATTACGATGTTTTCCATGACACTCACTGTGTGATCCACTACACCTTCTCCTTAGGGCCTAAATCCCTTTGCTCCAAGAGAAGGTATGAACACACTCGGACTTTTAAGTATTTTTAGTCTTTAAACTAAACCAACATAATATATTATACAATTTGGCAACAACCAATCCGCAATAGCGCGATGTCTCAGTGAGTGGGTAAGTAGGCGAGCGACAGCAGAAAGTGGTTGGCGGTGATGCAACCGCGCCGGTAACCCACTCGCCGCATGGCTCTCTGAGGACTGACTTAGGACTGTAATCTTGTGTCCCTGTACTTAGTATTAAGAAAAGCCCTATTCTTAATCCCGATAATGATTGTAAGATACGACTACAACGTTCTTTCGGGGTTTCGGGCGGCGGGATAGGGAGCTCGAACCGTCCAGACAGCGGCATCGATATTGTTAAATTAGGAGTGTTTTACGATTATATTTATGCACAATTAAAGATGCAATTGGATTATTTAAAACTTTATTTGCACCGAGGGCCCTAACTATTACAAGATTTTAGACAGAAGAGAAAAAGACATAGATAATATAAAGAACCTTAACACCACAGATTACATACTACAGACATACAGATAAATAGCGTATCCACAGTGTAATGTCTATACAAACTAAGGAAGTGCTTACACAGTACATATTTATTGTCTCTAACAGATATAGTACAATATTATGATCGACGTAGCGTTCGGTAAGGGCGGCGGTGAGTACATGGCCACACGCCGTAGTAAGCACAGGAAAGTGCAGAATAGCACCATCGCCACGATGGACCCGTTTTAGAGCACTACGCATGAAGTACACCGGTGCATTCCCCTTAAGATCCCGGACTCGGTCACAAAGCCAGGCCACCGTAGGGGTTAAGGTGCGGTACAAATCCCACGGTATTGTTTAACAGACTTTAAGATTCTCAGACTATCAAAGAGGACTCTCTTTTATTGACCTTGAAAATTCTGAGTACCTACTATTATGGGGAAACCCAAGAGTATTTCTTTGCAATAAGATAAGTGACATTAATAAGTCCATCAATAATGCGCATCGGGATCGATTCAGGCCTTTTATTTGGTATCGGAGGGGGGGGGGGGGGACCATCAAAAGATACCCAGCACCTTGGGAGAAGTTACCGGGTTATGTGGGATTTGACCGCACTAAAACCCCCTCGGTGGCCTGCCTCTGCGCTTGGGAGGACTCCGGGATCTCCATTGGAACGTACCAGAGTTCTCCACGTGCGGCGCCCCAGTACGGGTCCATCTTCGGGACAGTAGATGTGCTCTTCTGCACCTTCAGGTGTGTACAGCGGTATGCGGCCACGCACACACCGCCGTCCTTCCCGGGGCTGATGCTGGCTGGAAGGGTCAAGCTCCTACTCTCACCGTCCGCAACCCCGGAAGCCCCTTTTAGTCGCCTCTTACGATCAGGCAGGGGATACCGTAGCTTTATTCTTAATCCCGAAGCTATCCAGGCCTACCTGCGTAAAAATAAGTTGTCAACCACTGGGCACACAAAAATTAAAATCTGTAATTCGTGTACAGATTTAATTATATATACATATTTTATATGTATTTAATTATATAATAATTAGACATACTTTCAAGATTTGCAAGCTGAAAAGGAATTAGGTAGGTCATGGAATGTCGACCAAGCCTTTGATAAAGAACACACGCCCTCCGATAAAATGGATTGACCACCTGAAGAAAACAGTAGATAGCTGTTGGATTCAAAGGACACAGGACCGGGTGGAATGGTGGACGATACGGGAATATGGACGGAAAGTCCAATACTTGACCTCTAAAGGATGGAAGTTTACAAAAATGCACAGAACTAATCAAAATAATATCCCACGATGCAGGTTTGTCAGTGGGTTGATGAGTCACCTGCAGCTTTATGTAACCTACAGGTTATATAAGGCTCGTATAGACGCTATAAATAAACGGAAATCTAACCTAGATAGGACACAGTAATCGTGGGCTTTGGTGTATGATAACTGGGCGTATTAAAACTAATATTACTGTAGTTTACAGAATTATGAAGCCCACATGGAACAAAAGGGATTTAAGCGAGCGCGGCGATAGGCTCAGCGAAATGGGCATAATTGAAAGTAACATAGGTGACCACTGTTGCCGTCAGTCTAGGTTGTTTTTTTTTTATATGTAAATCGAACCAAAAATCAGATGGGTCGCGTGGTGTTAAGCGATCACCGTCGCCTATAGACACGAGCAACCCCAGGGGAGCCACGCGAGCATTGCCGGCTTTGAGAGAGCTCTTTTTACAGCTGTCTTGAACAACCCCATGTTATAGTCCACTGGGAATGCCTCAGTTGGAAGGTTGTCCCATAACCTTCACGTCCGTGGTAAAAAGGAGCGTGGAAAGCGGACTGTGGAGGACCGCCACGAGTCCAAATGGTGCCGGTGGAACTTTAACTTTCGTCTGGTGGTACGATCATGGAATGGTGATGTAGGAATGAGTTTGAAAATTTCGTTTTTGAATTCGATTCGATCGGTAGCAATCTCTAAACATCGTCACAAGATAATAAGTTGGAATACGGGGTCATTATAAGACATACCCAGGTGCTGATTGTGGAAGTGATCACTCATTGCTGGTTGCAAAAATGACCATAAAGCTCAAGAAGTGCTACCGGCCTGTTGATAGGCAGAAATACAGGCTCACACCTGGAGAACAGACGAATTTTAAAGCACGACTTCAGCAGAAACTAAAATCGGGTGTGAGGATAGATGACAGCTTGGATGTGAATGAGAATTGGAGGAAGTTTAAGGAACTGCTGCTACCCTTATGGCTGGCTGCAACCCTTTTTGCGTCCCACTGTTGGGCACGGGTCTCTCCCCATTATTGGGGAGGCCTGGAGCTTACTCCACCACGCTGCTCCAATGCGGGTTGGTGGAGATGCGGGTTAGTGGCCAACCCGCTGTCGGATGTTTTCAAACCGCCCATAAAGGCCTCCGACAAGGTTTAACGACTGTTATCTATCGACAACAACCGGGACCGACGGCTTAACGTGCCCTCCGAAGCACGGAAACGCGCATGAAATTTTTGCCACTAGCGGTCACCCATCTCACACCCGACCGCGCCCGTTTTGCTTAGTTGCATAGATCGTTAGCATTCTACGCTAACCGCCGGGCCATGCGCGCTACCCTTATAAGTTAAGGAGTCCAACGTGGACAAACAACGTGACACGTAATATATTTATCGTATATTAAGATTAATTTATTTTTATATTTTAAATAAGAGGGTAAGAAACGAGTTCAAGATAAATTGTATTAAGTTTTCACCACCTAATGTTAAAGAAAATGTTGTAAAACCTCAATTGAATGGCGAGGAAATGAGCTTTGTTGATGAAGCTGTATTTCTTGGATTAACTGTTGATTCTAAGCTTCAATGGGGACCCCATATCTCTCGGTTAGCGAATAGACTAAGTTCTGCCGTCTTTGCGATTAAAAAAATAAGATCACTTACAGATGTCGATACAGCCAGATTAGTCTATTTTAGTTATTTCCATAGTATAATGTCGTATGGTATTTTACTGTGGGGAAATGCAGCTAATGTCGACACAATATTTATTTTGCAGAAGAGGGCTATTCGCGCAATATATAAATTAAATTCTAGAGAATCACTGAGAGAAAAATTTAAGGAGACTAATATACTAACATTTGCATCGCAATATATTTATGAAAATATAATGTATGTTCGTAAAAACAAACACGAATTTATGACCTTTTTGGATCTACATAGTTCGAACTGTGTTTCGACAAGGAATGGCCACAAACTTGCATTCCCCAAGTGTAGGCTCCGCAAAAAGAGCCACTCTTTTATCGGGATGTCGATCAGAATATACAATACAATCCCGGAAAATGTTCAATCCCTTCCTTTTCACAGATTTAAAAAAAAAGTCAAACAAGTCCTGTGCCGCAAGGCTTTTTACGATCTTAAGGACTATTTAATTGATAAAAAAGCTTGGGATTGAGGTGTAGTCCCACAAGGCTGTTTCTATAACTGATGTAATAGACTTAAATGAATTAAACTGCCTATGTTAGCAGATGGCTGTGGGACGACATTGACACATGCGGTAGCTGTCACGTATGTTCCTTATCGGCCCATAGCTACTCTGTAAGAAAGTTAGCTATTGTATACCCCATATTTTAAAACAGGGCTGAAGTTTTTCTCCGTCTGCTCTTTTCTTCAGCTCAGCATTGCCTAAGCGCACCCAGAGCAGACAGAACAAAAATAACGTTCACTAAGAGTTTGTAAAGGAACCGTACAGTGAATAAAGAATATTTCATTTCATTTCATTTCATTTCATTTCATTTCATTTCATTTCATTTCATTTCATTTCATAAATAAAAAAATCATTAAAGCCCCGTACAGTGTCATCAATATTTCATCAGTGTTTCATAAACCTTAAGAAATAAAGCGGGTATGTTATCAGGTGGTGAAATATTTATCAGTCCGAGGCGATGCAAGCTTTTGTACTCCGATGACTCTTTTTCCGACTTTCGTAACTTTCGTTGGTAAATCTTGAGGTAAACAGATTCAACAGATACGATTTCAATAATTATGTGAAAAATTAGAACCTGTTAGTTAAGGAAAGAAAGAAAATATTGAATATGTTAATTCGATAATTTTAAAATTATATTATAATGAAAAATATGTGTGAAGAAATGATTAGGTACCATGCCGGAACACCGAACGTGTTCTGGGTTCAATTCCCAGTGAGGAATAATTTTGAAATTTTTGAAGGAGAGTATGAGATATTGTCCTTGTGTCCAGTCCACGAAACCAACGATATAGTAAGAAATCTTAGCGTAGAGCCGTTAATTTATCTTAATAATGGAAAATAAATAGTATATTTCATTACAAGTGCGGAAAGGCTGTCATTGCAAGGAGCTCCGACAAATGTCTACCCGAGCCGAGGCGCAGCCGAAGGTGAGGGTTGACAGTCGGAACTCCTTCCAATGACGGTTCCGCACGTGTACTGAACGACTATTTTTAATACAGTTGCGAAAAAATGAAGCAATTTAATAAAATAATATAAACTCGCAAAGAACATTTTTGAAAAATGGCGCCAACCGTAAAAGAATACCTATATGCAGAGATATTTTTTGTTTTCTTCACCCATTCTGGGTAGGCAAAGGGAACTATGCCCATACAGCCAAGACTTCAGTAGATTTTTTTTATTGATATAAAATGAAAATGTTAATGAAATGAAATGAAATAAAACCTAACCTAACTCATTGAATCAAATCATTAAATCTGATATTGAAACAAATTAGTAGCTTCTTTTTAGAAATATTTGCATGAATCATAAAAACTTCGAAAACTTCGTGGTTGGTTTTTTTCTTTTTAATAGACATTATTTTGACAGTTGGGAAAGAGAGCGCACGAGTGCGGAAAAGGTAAAGAAAAAGCACGAGTGTGTAATAGCCCACTTCCCGCACGCTAAACGTCCCTGCAATACGTCACTTTTTGAGCAACTGTATTAAAAAACTATTTACCTATTTATATTTAAATACAGAAGCAGAAAAAAAGCAGGGTAGTGCTGCAGGTTGCTGTTGCATTATGGATCAAACACAGCTTTAAGCAAGCCTGTGTGTGTGAGTCAAGACTCTGGCTGAAAACTACATCTACCAAAATAAAATAGAATTGCTTCACGGCAGAAATAAGTACATGGTTGTTAGGGTTGTCAACTTTTTTGACTAAAAATATAAAATTGAAAAAAGGAATAGAAGGAAAAAAAGATAGGAAAAAAATAAAGTATTTGAAAGAATAAAGTATAAGTATTTAAAAAATTGTATTTTTATAAACGTATTTTTGTGTCTTTTTAGAACATGCTAACAATTTTTTTCTATCTTAAAATGTTTCACAGCTTGTTTGACAATCAGAATTTAAATAAATAAACAATTCGTTTTTAAATAAATTTATTGACGCTCTTTTTCTTTCTTCTCGCCACTTTAGATTTATTACTGAAAAAACTATTTTAGTGAAAGCAGAATTGGCGGTAACGGAGAGTAAATAAAACCGTTACTGTTAAATAGTTAAGTACCCATAATGAGTATTTTGTTTTACGAATCACAGTACAGGTTGAAAATAAAGTTTAGTGTTTTCACATACTTTATTTCTATGCAAGAGTATAAAGTATAATAAAGTAGGATACGTTATTATAAAGTATGGTTGTCAACCCTACCGGTGGTACTTCCCCGGTCGTACGGAGGGATACGTGATTATAAAGTATGGTTGTCAACCCTACCGGTGGTACTTCCCCGGTCGATCCTTCATAGTTCTTCCACCTGTTAAATTTGTAACATACCTAATGGTTTGTCTTCAATATAACGCACAGTCAATGTAAAGGCATTTACAGTGCATATCACAAGTACACAATATCAATCACGGAGAGCCATAATTTGCTGCCTGTGATCAGCCCACGCGGGTTCAGTAATGCTCGTAAAAACCTAACGAGAATCGACGGTACAACGAAACGTAAGACACAGTAGAATGAAAAACAGTATATTGACATTTCTAGAGTATTAAAGAATTTTAAACTTAATAACAAACGAGTTCAAAAAAAGTTAATAAATAATAAATAAATGACTATTCACACTCATAGCCCCACAGTACGGTACATTATAGCCTGTGTCGTGGGTACCATGGACACACACAGACAGAAACGCAAACACCAAGACCGAGAATAGAAATTTAAACTCATCATTCAAATTTCTGTTTCGCCGGGAATCGAACTCGGGAAGCCTTCGATTGGCATTCCGGCCACGCAGGTCTTAAAGTGAATTGTGGTATAAATCCCGTAAGTAACATTTCAAACGATTCTATACTTTGCGATCTTGAGGAAATAAATATTTATCTTCGTGTACGAAAAAAATAAGTCGCGTCGTAGGTTGGGTGGTTGAGTAAGTGACTCCGTCAAGTGACCTAGAAAGACATTAAACTAGCCTTCCGCTAACGGCTTCGCCCGCGTGGTGTTTTATAGATTCCCGTAGGATAAAAACCAACCTATGTTGTTTCCCAAGGTCCACTCTATCTGTGTTCCAAATTTCATCAAAATTGGTTAGGTAGTTTAAGCGGGAAAGCGTAGCAGACAGACAGAGTTAATTTCGAATTTATAATATTAAATAATAATATATTAAATATCTACTATATAAAAATAAGTCGGGTTTTCCTTCCTGACGCGATAACTCCAGAACGCACGAACCGATTTCCACGGTTTTGCATTCGTTGGAAAGGTCTCGGGCTGCGTGAGGTTTATAGTAAAGAAAATTCAGGAAAAAATTCATACCAAAGTTCACGCGGACGAAGTCGCGGGCGGCCGCTAGTTAAATATAAATATCAAATAAATGACACCTAAAACTTGTCGAACCAGCCACCACAGGAAGACGACTATTGCACAATACAAACATCTAAGAAAGAAGATTTTCTTTGTACTGTGACTATTGTGTTATCCTGCAATATTAGATTGAGAATGCCGTCCGTAGATGTAACCGTTCACTGTCTTTAAAACCAAATTGCAGTTCAAACAGCGGATATGACACTCACATACTAACAAACCAACCAACTAACGAAAGTTTTAATTAGAGCTAGTAAAATAGAGCCTATACATGTAGATATCAAATACGAATAAAGCAAAGAATGCTATTGGAATTTCTTATATCTATAGGTACTAATATTATAAAGAGGAAAGATTTGTATTTTCTATGTTTGTAATTAATAAACACAAAACTACTATTCCGATTTCAAAAATTCTTTCACCATTAGAAAGCTACATTCACCCTGAGTAACATAGGCTCTTTTTTTCCGCGGGCAAATGCTTCATTCCTATCCTACGTGAAAACGGGTAATAGGTTTAACGCGGTTGAAGCATCTGGCTAAACGCCTATGATTTTAATATAGCAATGAAGCCTGGAATAGCACATAGGCTATTTTTATCCTACGGGGACCCATTAAACGGGTCCAAGCGGCGAAGCCGCTGGCGGAAAGCCATTATAAATTTGTATTAACGAAAATCAATGAAAACCTACTTTTACAAATAACACCCAGTTTCATGCTTATGCTCCTTCTATACAAACTCTACATTTTAATTCTTAGAATACCTTACCATCAAATGAGAACTGGGTGTTCCTTTTCTAGCAGCAGCGTCGAGTTACGCAAGCGCTCTCACTTTCGAGTTGAGGCCGCGCTGCGATGCCTTCGCGAGCTATGCGCGCCTGGTACTATGCGCACGGTCAACGGTTTTGATTTCAATGAGAGAAAATAAAATGGGGCGGGGCATTAATTAAAAATACAAGTAAAAAGAAAGTTTAATAAAAAAAGAGAATAGTAGTAATTATATTTGGAACTAATTTAAAGCTCATTGAAATGATGAGAAAATGTCAACAGTGCTCTCAGTTTCATGCCTATTCCTGTTATGAACATCAATTTCTGCTACGCTAGCAGAGGACTGACATATACTTAGGTGGTTAAAAACATTTACCAACTTTGTTAGGCGCAGGCATCGATGGCGCAGGCGAAAAAAAACTTCACCAATGTCCACGGCTACTTGGACATAACGTCTTCCTCTTAATATATAAAAGCATAACCTAAAATGGTTACGCTTTTCTATTCTACGCTAATCTAATGAAAAACCCATTTAGAACGAATGACCCTTATTTCTTTTCTATTCTAATTCTGAACACACATCTCATTCTAAGGTACTCCAGCCAGAGGTATTAATGTAAGGTACAATAAAACTCCTAGAATGCCTTAGTTAGAATGAGAACTGGGTTTTCACCGGTATTCTAGTAGCAGCGTCGCGTTACGCAAGTCGCTCTCACTTTCGAGTTGAGGCCGCGCTGCGATGCCTTCGCTAGCTATGCGCGCCTGGTATTATGTGCACGGTAAACGGTTTTGATTTCAATGAGAGATGACACTAAAATGGGCCGGGGCACTTGAGAAAAAAAACAAAATAAATTTGCAGCTATATTTTCAGCTTACTGTGATGGTAAAGATGGGAAATGAAATGAAATGAAATGAAATATTCTTTATTCACTGTACGGTTCATTTACAAACTCTTATAATAAATCATGTCTAAATATTTTTCGTAGTATACTCCTGTGGTAGTATTCTGTTTTAAAGACTGTTTCTCAATGAAAAAAAAAACAACGGGTTGCACTCCGGTAGTGCCGGCAGAAGTGAAAACTTGAACATTAACTTTGTGCAGTATAGCAATATTTTGGAATGGTTAGGGAATAATTTCGCACGAATTGGTTTTATTATCAGTATTATTTTTCATCTATTTTTAGTAGGTTTTCATCTAGTATTTTTATGAAGTACTCACTCATTTTCTTTCACTATTTCTTCGTCACTTTTTTCATTAATAGATGCATTTTGTTCAATGTCCATATTTTAAATACCTACTTGATATAAACGAATTTTACAAGTATAGAAAGTCGAGCCGTCATCAGCTGTCACCCCTCTGTCTTACGAATATTCGATCAGGCCACGTGTCCTGACGCGAGTTTAACATTTTTTACCTACCCCAAAAAAAAGTGCACAACGCCGCTAAAGAAGTTTTCAGTTCAAAAACAAAATAAATTTGCAGCTATATTTTCAGCTTACTGTGATTGTCAGTAAGTAATATGGCCACAAACAGTCTCCTGGATTGCATTGCAACTGCATAATTTTAATTTGCTTCATGCAAGGGATGCAGCGACTATTTACCATTACGTGACCTTTTTCTTGGTATCAGGCAAGAAACTTTCAAAAGGTACCCAGCACCTTGGGAGAGGATACCGGGTTATGTGGGATTTGTACCGCACTAAAACCCCCTTTTTTATTACTCTCAGTGAAGCGCGCATGGCCCAGCGGTTAGCGTAGAACGCAAACGATCTATGCAACTAAGCCAAACGGGCACGGTCGGGTGTGAGATGGGTGACCGCTAATGGCAAAAAGAATTCATGCGCGTTTCTGTGTTTCGGAGGGCACGTTAAGCCGTCGGTCCCGGTTGTTGTCGATAGATAATAGTCGTTAAACCTTGTCGGAGGCCTTATAGGCGGTTTGAAAACATCCGACAGCGGGTTGGTCACTAACTCGCATCTCCACCATCCCGAATTGGAGCAGCGTGGTGGAGTAGGTAAGCTCCAGGCCCCCCAATAATGGTGAGAGACCCGAGCCCAGCTGTGGGACTCAAAAAGGGTTGCAGCCGATTACTCTCATACATGGCCATGCCTATTTTCTTAACTTCCAAATTACACATTTCAAGTACTTTTCATATCTTTAGTTTTTTTATTGTTTGTGTATTACTCAACAATTTTTGCCATTTTCCATATGACTAACGTCGTCTATCGGAGGCATATTGAAATGTCGGCGAAAGTGTGTCACTCCGCAGCACGGACGGACAATATGGCGTCGGATACTTTACATCTATTTAGTAACCGACTTCAATAAAAGCGACGGTCCATCCGTAGGGATTATGGGTTATTTAAGCCTCAGAGTAAATAAAAAATGTATGTACATACATATTTAGATAGTCCAAAATATATTTTTTAATACAGTTGCTCAGAAAGTGACGTATAGCGTGCGTGAAGTGGGCCATTATACACTCGTGTTTTTTCTTTAACTTTTCCGCACTCGTGCGTTCTTTTTCCCAACTGTCAAAATGATGTCTATTAAAAAGAAAGAAAAACCAACCACGAAGTTTTAGAAGTTTTTATGATTCATGCAAATATTTCTAAAAATAAGCTACTAATTTGTTTCAATCTCAGATTTAATGATTTCATTCAATGAGTTAGGTTAGGTTTCATTTCATTTCATCTCATTAACATTTTTATTTCATATCAATAAAAAAACTACTGAAGACTTGTATGTACTGGCATAGTTCCCAATACCTACCCAGAATGGGTGAATAAAACAAAAAAATCTCTGCATATAGGTATTCTTTTACGGTTGGCGCCATTTTTTCAAAAATGTTCTTTCCGAGTTTTTATTATTTTATTAAATTGCTTCATTTTTTCGCAACTGTATTAAAAATAGTTGTTCAGTACACATGCGGAACCGTCATTGCTAAGAGGTCCGACTGTCAACCCCCACCTTCGGCTACGCCTAGGCTCGGGTAGACATTTTGAACTGACAAACTCAATTTTGAAGGATGAAACAGAAGAATACGAAACCTCTATTTAGTCAGAAAGTGTGTAGGTATAATCGGTCTGAGCTGCATCTCTCCCAAACGCACGCGGCGGATAGCGCAGGGCGCAGCGCGATAGCACGCGATAGCAATAGTTACTCCAAATAGGTACCTATTTTTTTTTAATTCGGCTGAAGCCGCGTTTCCTCTTAAGGACCAAGGAATGGTTCGAAACTACTCGGGCGATCCTGAAAATGCAATGAATTGAACCGTTTCTATAGATTTTTGGAGTTTTATTCCGCCTGCTTTTTTCTCCTAGCCCATATAAGCATCCTTAGCTCACCCAAAGCGGATGATGGTCAGCTGATGGCCGTACAACAATGACAAACATCAATTGTATATTATTACCCGGGATGTTAATAAACTATTTCATTTCATTTCATATTACAATGAACAGACACTCACGATATCTTTAAGGACAAATAAGCGTATTCAACGATGCCGAATACATTAAAGTTTTAATTTTTTTAATAAATTAATTTAACTTTTCGATTATAATTCATTCGTTTTAGGGTACGTATGTACATCTATGTAAGCTACACCTAATCTTACTGTAAGCTATTGCACGCCTACATGCAAATAAATTTATTGTTCTGGCGATTGTAAATACATAGCTTGTTAACCCACACTAGTGCTGCTAGGCAAACGCATTTTGCAAATAAGACTTACTATGATCTCGAGAAGAAATCTTCAGAAACTTACCAAAACCGTGAGGTGACAGGTTAGATGACAGGTTGTGTGTGATTTGTACCACACTAAAACTCGGTAGGTCAGAGTCTAGGGCAGCTGCCCCCACCTGGATCAAGGTCCACATTCTTTGTGTGCGTGTCTTCGTGTAATGTTGAAGGCAAATTCACGCGTGGTGACCATCTTGAAAAACATGCCCCCCTCCCCGACCAAAAACTTCAAATATTGCCTCCCCTGACCAAAAACCTTAAATCCCCTCCCCCTAACCAATAACCAAAAACATGGCCCACTCCTCCCTGACCAAGAACCTCCAATGCTCATTTCTACACGCTCACCCTCGCTTACAACGGCGTGCATACAGACTGCCGTCCATCTCGAGGGCTGGCTGGGCAGAATGAGCTCCCGTCTTTCCAACAAGTCTTCCCTTCTTCAGGACAGATCTTCTCGACCGTAACCCTTGAAGTTATCTTTGAATCGTCTCGACGATCTGACAAGGGATACGGAAGCTCATGATTTCATAAACTAGACTTGTCGTACTAATACATGCTTTATTTTTTTTATATATATGTTCACCGATTACTCCGCCGTTTGTGGACCGATTTTCAAAATTCTTTTTTATTCGTATGCTTATACTCCCGAGGTGGTCCAAATCAGGATCTGATGATGGGATCCCAGGGAAATCGAGGGGAACTCTCAAATTTTATAGGCACACACATTGATTTTCTTATACTTTCTGAAGCATAAGAGATATTTGTGCATAGTAATGATCATCTTGTGGAGTGGAGTTGAGGAGTTGAAAGCAAATTCTTTCAATAAATAGTTTTTTATTCCAAATCTTACATTCCTGAGATGTTCCAACTGTCACCAAGTCAAAGTCTGATGAGGGTATCCCATAGAAATCGAAGGGAATATTCAAATTTTATAGCACAACAAATGATTTTCATATTTTTACTAAAGCAAAACAGGCATTTTTGTATAATTATCATCATATCATGTTGCTGAGCTGATGATGGAAGGTACTACGAAGGTTATTATTCCAAATCTTACATTCCTGAGATGTTCCAACTGTCACCAAGTCAAAGTCTGATGAGGGTATCCCATAGAAATCGAAGGGAATATTCAAATTTTATAGCACAACAAATGATTTTCATATTTTTACTAAAGCAAAACAGGCATTTTTGTATAATTATCATCATATCATGTTGCTGAGCTGATGATGGAAGGTACTACGAAGGTTAGGAGTTAAAAGCAAATTCTTTCAATAAATGGTTTATTGTTCGAAATCTTACATTTCTGAGGTGGTCCAACTGTCACCAAGTCAAAGTCTGATGATGGTATCCCAGAGAAATCGAAGGGAACATTCAAATTTTATAGCACAACAAATGATTTTCATATTTTTACTATAGCAAAACAGGTATTTGTGTATAATTATTATCATATTATGTTGTTGAGCTGATGATGGAAGGTACTATGATGGTTAGGAGTTGAGAGCAAATTCTTTCAATAAATGGTTTTTTGTTGGAAATCTTACATTTCTGAGGTGGTCCAACTGTCACCATGGCAAAATCTGATGATGTGATACTAGGGAAATCGAGTGAAACACTGAAACTTAACAGGCACACACATTCTTTTAGTCATATTTTTTAACTTAATATAAATATTTATGTCCGCTAATTATCACCTAATGTTGCTAAGCTCGTGATTGAAGGTACAACTCCTCAACGGTTAGGAGTTGAGAGCAAATTAGAGTAGACTATTTTTGAAGTCGGGCCCTTAGTAAAATGTCCTGTCTTAGTAAATATAGTGTACCTTTCGTTCTGCCTGGGCACAGAATCCAATATAGTTTTCACAGTCATTACCATAAGTAAGAAGAAGTAGGTACTGTCCCACTGTCTACTGTCGGTGCCCATTTAGAACGAAAGGTACACTATATTTACTAAGACAGGACATTTTACTAAGGGCCCGACTTCAAAAATAGTTTTAAGAGTTATTACCATAAGCAAGAAGAAGTAGGTACTGAACAATTTTATTTTTTACCGTTTGAAGTCGGTTCTATTTTTTTGTTAAAAACTTAATTTTTCAAATACGACTTTAACTACCAGTGAACTGAAAGAACTGAAAAAAAGATTGTGACATCGAACTCAGACATTTAAGAAAATATGTGCCTACTTATTGCCTCCATAGTAAAGTAAAACAACATTTCCCATATCCATTTTCCACGTTGGACCCGAACTTGACAATAGTGGTATACTGTCTCTGTCTTGTATAATTTTTATTTTGTATCCCTAAAAATTTCAGCAGCGGGACTTTAAAATACATGTTTAAAAGTTTTAAATGAAATTATGTTACTTACAAAGACTCAATCCACCAGAATACCATAAATATCTGTTTTTTTTTTCAATTATGGCATCGCAAGCTCTGTGCATACTGCCAGCGTCAAGTATAATTTTTGCATCAATTTTTTGGCAGTTTCTATGAAACTGGACGAAGTAATAACTAATAACAAAGTCAGTAAGTAAGTCGTCAGTAATCAGTCAGTCTAGTCAGTCAAACATTCAAGTAAAGCGATGGCTACTTTACTAGAACGTGTCCGATGGAATTTTGGAGGCAAGCAGAAAAAACGTATTTTAGCACTGTTATTCTATTCTGTTACAAACACTCGTGCATTGTAATTAACCTATATCAAACAAAATGCTATCAACTTTATCCGATATAACTCAAAAATACACCAAGAAAAGAAAATGAAAATAAAACAAGAGCACAATATGTATTTTTCTACTTCCCGCCAAAACTCTTCATAAATATGTTTCCACTAGATTTCGATATATTAAAATTAGATAAAAATACAAAAACTAGAAAGAGGTCAACCGATACAGGATACCAGGATAACACGAAAGAAAGCCGCCCAACAACTTTCACTGGACAAGACAAAGGTTTTCGAAGCACGAACAGCATGAGAATAATACCATACCGAAAGCTAGTTTTTAGCTGAGTTCAGGGACATCGTCAATTCAATAGGATTTCGTCTTCAACTTTCGATTCAAGTGTTTCAACTCAACTGTCTATGAACATTGGATTTCTGGTTATTATTAATCTGGTTATTAATGTGAGCAGGTGGAAGTGGGTTGATGGTGTCACACACGATCAGTTGTCACGTGTGACCATTATCAACCCACAGCCATTCTGTTATCTCAAATATATTATTATGTACTTTTTTTTAAAAGAGTGCTGGGAGTTTTTTTCAGCCGCCTTTTTTCTCTAGTCCAAACGGGCACTTAAAGGCGATGACCGGGAAAAAATTACATTAATTAAGCGAATATTTTGTATTCCTAATATGAAATAAATATTTTTTCTTTCTTTCTTTCTATTTTTGCCTCACTGACGGCTATACGAGTAATATTATGTAAATATATGAAATAGCCGTTCAGTATAAAAAAACGTAAAACAAGTTTTTTTTTTTCAATGAAATTATTATTGAATAATCAAAGTATGCGCCATTGTTATCGATACGCTTCCACCATTTTATCGGCAGATCATTTGAAAAAAAAATCCTGTGAGTGAGAGTCTGTTAACGGCTTGAGAGCGGTTTTGACTGCCTCATCGGATGAGAATTGTTTTCCTTGCAAAAAGTTATCCAAATTTTGAAAAAAGTGGTAAACGGTTGGGACAAGATCTGGACAGTATGGTGGGTGACGCAGAGGTTCCGGTTGCAGCTCCTCTAACTCGACGACCGTTTGATGTGCAGTGTGTGCAACAATAACATTCATAGCCGTTCGGTCGTCGTGACATGGAACATCTATACCTATTCAAATGTAAATAAAAATCTATGCCCCTGAGTACTATCTGCGTAGTACAGTTTTTAGGGCGTCGTCCTAACTGGTTCACGGTCACTCACAATGAGGTTCATAGGTCGTGCTGGCCACGATTGACCAACATGACCAACGTTACATTATTGTGTGATAATTACTGTCTGATGACTAAAACTGTGATTTTTGTGCACATTATCTTTATTAGATCATTTTACGATTTATTGTTCCTTGGTAACCGGATTTTTGGTTTCAATTAAAAACAATGTAACTCATACAAAACTGAGTGTAAGTCGTGGGTGTCATGGACACACAAGAAGACACAAACACCCAGACCGAGAACAGAAATTTTGAACGCATCATTCAAACTTCTGCTTCGCCGGGAATCGAACCTGGTACAAGAACAACAACTCATAACAAGGTAACAAGAACTCATTAAAAGTACAAGAAATCACACGATCAGCTGTCACGTGTGCCCATTGTCAAATAAATATTATTTTTTTAAAAAAAGAGTGCTGCTGGGAGTTTTTTTCCGCCGCCTTTTTTCTCTCAGCTCAATCTAGCCCAAACGGGCACCTAAAGGCGATACCCGGGAAAAAATGACATTCATTAAACGAATATTTTATATTCCTAATATGAAATAAATATTTTTCTTTCTTTCTTTCAAAAAATCTCACTAAAATGAAACAAGTATGATTTATGTTATATGAAAGTGTATGTGTGAAACAAAACATGTGTGGAAAGGTATTATATAGGTATCAACGAATTTTTTTTGAAAATTACGGCAAGATTGAAATTAGAGCAGCAATGGTAACTGCTGCTTTGATGGCTTGCCTACTGCGCTAGCCGCGGTCTCGGGGCAGGCCTGTTAATTTCTGCTACTAGTGCACTATTAAGGAGATTAAAAACTAAAAGATTTCCAAATCATATACCAAATGGTTTAACCGTAAAGATTCTAACGTGTTCACCTTAATGGCGATAAGCGGAACATGTGACAGCTGATCATATAAGATACTATATATATTTTTTTATAAAGAAACCGAAAAAAAGCAGTCGGGCCGCGAGGTGTGCAACGATCACCGTCGCTTATGGACACGGGCAACCCCAGGGGAGCCACCCGAACATTGCCGGCTTTTTTACAGCTTTCTTGAAGAACCCCATGTTATAGTCCACTGGGAATGCCTCAGCTACGATAGGAGGTTGTCCCATTATACGTCCGTGATAAAAAGGAGTATACAAAGCGGACTGTGGAGGACCGCCACGAGTCCAGATGGTGCCGGTGGAACTTTAACCTTCGTCTGGTGGTATAATCATGAAAAGATGACGTAGGCATCATTTTGAAAAATTCCTCGGAGCACTCACCATTGTAAAATCGGTAGAACTATGAAATATGAGTACTTTACACGTGCTTGTATTAGATTATACTTGCTTTGGCTTCCTTATTTATTAGAATTTAATTTAGCAAATAAATATGATATTCAAAATATATAATGGTTTGACATATATATTTATGTTTGTCACCATGTCAGGTAGTGATTGCAATATAAAATCAAATTATTAGTTAACAAAATGTCCACGCCTAAAGATAAGATGAACGGATTATACAATTCTTTTGGCGTAAGACAAAAGTTTTGTCTATGGTGAAATGAAATGTTTTAGCAATGTAGGTTATACTTTAGCCAATTCTGGAGAAACCAACATTTTTTAACCTTCTTCCAATAATTCTTAAAAAAAACATCACCTGTCCTATTTAGAGCATACTATCACCAAAGCATATATCACAAAACTAGTAAATCAGATGATTTGATAAAGAAAATCCGCCATCCGATTACACTTACTGTAAAATACTGTAAATAGTTATCACACACAGCTGCACCGACCTAAAATACGGAAAGATGCAAACACTTTTAAAGTTTTGATACCAGGGCCGGATTGTAGAGCTGCGATAATTTGTTTGACACGCGGAAGTATATTATACACCTTATAAAAAGTACCTTAAACTTAAACTTAAAAAATAAAGCACTTACAAGAAAAAAATTAAAAGAAAATCTTTTTTAATACAGTTGCTCAAAAAGTGACGTATTGCAGGGCCGTTTAGCGTGCGGGAAGTGGGATATTACACACTCGTGCTTTTTCTTTACCTTTTCCGCACTCGTGCGTTCTCTTTCCCAACTGTCAAAATAATGTCTATTAAAAAGAAAAAAAAAACCAACCACGAAGTTTTAGAAGTTTTTATGATTCATGCAAATATTTCTAAAAAGAAGCTACTAATTTGTTTCAATGTCAGATTTAATGATTTGATTCAATGAGTTAGGTTAGGTTTCATTTCATTTCATCTCATTAACATTTTCATTTCATATCAATAAAAAAATTCTTCTGAAGACTTGGCTGTATGGGCATAGTTCCCTTTGCCTACCTAGAATGGGTGAAGAAAACAAAAAAAATCTCTGCTTATAGGTATTATTTTACGGTTGGCGCCATTTTTCATAAATGTTTTTTTTTTTGTAGTAGTAGTAGTTCCTGAGATTAGTGCGTTCAAACAAACTTACAAACCAACGAACTAACAAACTCTTCAGCTTTATGTATAGATTAAAATATTGATTAATTATTGTCAATTATTATGGGAACTGTGCGAAAAAGCGTGAACCCAATTTCGTACAGTTTACCATATTATTATTATTGCCAGCTCATCTTATGTTGGCTTTTTTCTATGTATTATCTATTTTTCTTTTCATTTATAAGTTTCATATTATCATTTAAAGGACTGTAAATTATGAAATTTCAATACATTAACTGAAGTTTTCGATACATCAACAAGGATACTTCCAAACACTGATCGATAAATTCTTGAAATGGACGTAACTTTTTTTATTTGTGAACCGATTTAAATAAAACAAACACTAAATATTAATCCAAAAAATAACAATACATCAGTGAAAACTGCATCCTTCTACGTTAAGCCGTTCCTAGATTAGCGCGCACAAACGAACAGACAAACAGATAAACAGACAAACAGACAATAATTGAATAAATCATTATTTTGGGTTCTATTACGCTAATAAATAGCCCTAGTGATAGTTTTTCTCAAATATCTTCAATGTACAAAACCCGACTTGTTACAGATTTATATGTAGATGACTATGCAAATAATTTTTAGAACATACCCCTTATGGGTATCTAGTAAAGGAACTTATGTAGAATAGTTATACATCACGATAAAATTAGTTCTTTTTTCAACTCATTTAAATGAAACGTTGTTTTTAAAAACCGTTTTCAAAATAAATTAAATTCGTAAGGACACGTAAACATGATGATTTCTGCTATCATACGCATTTTTAACGAAAAAAAGATGTCCACAGCCGGCCCTGCTTTGTCTATTAGTAGCCCGCGTCCTATTTTAGGGATTGCAACACACCTTCGCATGTGTGCGCGTAGATAATGCCCAGACGGTAGGCATGCCCTTTTTCTATTATATCATTATAATCGGATACATTCGCGTTTGGAACTATGATATACATGATGTAGGTATGATCGTGAGTTCGTTTGTAAGTTAATAAGCAATATTGGGAGCGATAATATATTTTTTTAAATCCTACTACTATTATAAAGGCGAAAGTTTGTAAGTATGGATGTATGGATGTATGGATGTTTGTTACTCTTTCACGTAAAAACTACTGAATGGATTTGAATGAAACTTTACCACAATATAGCTTATACATCAGAATAACATATAGGCTACAATTTATAAAGATATTGTGTGAATTGTCCAAAATATGACGATAAGTGTCAAGTAAGTAGGAAAAAATCTACCATCTGCGAGCTATTCTGGCATGCGCCGCCAAAACCGCTAGAGGTACACCTATGTAATGTATGATGTTAATGTTTATCTTATATAGTCCTACAAAAAAGCCGGTCCACGGTACTTCAGAAGGGACTTCACTTTATGCTAATGATCCTCTCTAACGCGGGTGAAACCGCGGGGCACAGCTAGTATAAAATAAACGTATCCACTCAATTCGGTTGGCCACTAACCCGCATCTCCACCAACCCGCATTGGAGCAGCGTGGTGGAGTAAGCTCCAGGCCTCCCCAATAATGGGGAGAGACCCGTGCCCAGCAGTGGGACGAAAAAGGGTTGTAGCCATCCACTCAATTCTAGATCTGACTTAAAAATTGTTCACTGTTAGTTATTAATAATTAACTCTTATAAGAAATATAAGTTCATCCTAACCTTTAGTGATAATTAAGCTTCTTCGCCTATGACAAAATGATTCCATATCGTTCAATACATTTTTAACACTTAAAGTTTTCACCTTAAAATAGTTATTAAATCTTCCCATTTTTATCACAGTCCCAATTTTATAAATAAAAGCTAGACTAGCGACCGCCCGCCACTTTCTAAATTGACTATTAAACACAAAAATAATTTTTCAATTTGTACTAGCAGTTAGTTCCTGAGATTAGCGCCTTCAAACAAACAAACAAACGTCCACGCGGACGAAGTCGCGGACGGCCGCTAGTTTAGTCTATCTAAATATATTTTATAATTACTTATACTTATTTATGTATTTATTCTGAAAGATCGATAACTATATTAATTATCTTTAGTTATACTCACTATAATGAATTAAATTATTTAAACGTCAAAAAATTCGCAGAAGCGCAGAAGCGCGCATGGCCCGGCGGTTAGCGTAGAACGAAAGCGATCTATGCAACTAAGCCAAACGGGCGCGGTCGGGTGTGGTGACCGCTAGTGGCAAAAAATTTCATGCGCGTTTCCGTGCTTCGGAGGGCACGTTAAGCCGTCGGTCCCGGTTGTTGTCGATCGATAACAGTCGTTAAACCTTGTCGGAGGCCTTATGGGCGGTTTGAGAACATCCGACAGCGGGTTGGCCACTAACCCGCATCTCCACCAACCCGCAATGGAGCAGCGTGGTGGAGTAAGCTCCAGGCCTCCCCAGTAATGGGGAGAGATCCGTGCCCAGCAGTGGGACGTAAAAAGGGTTGCAGCCAAACGTCAAAAAATCAGGTTCGTCAATATGTAGGTATATTTTACTTTAGATACAGACGTTTCTTAGTCCTTGATATAATGTTCTATGATATTCTGGAATATTTAATGACGTCATGCCATTCCACTAGAATACCTGGAAAATCACGCCAACTAGTTGAATACTAATCGTTAGCCGATGACTAAGTAACCTTAATTGTGATGATAGGCCAGGGCCGGAGAAAGTCATGCATTATTATTTAACATAATTAAGTAATATCTCATAATGATGCGGCCACAGTATACTTACACACAGTAGTACATAAGCACAAATAATAAAGATTAATAGTCATTTTTGGGCCCAGTTGTAACAAGTTTAGATGTGTCTCATAAACTGTTACCTTTTTTTATAGTAAATAATATTACAATACTAGTCTTCTACCTACTACGTCTACTACTTCTAACTACCACGCGTGAACCCGTTTTATAGGTTCCCGTGGGATAAAAACCATCCCATGTTCTTTCCTAGGTCCACTCTATTTGTGTTCCAAATTTCATTAAAATTGTTTCAGTAGTTTAAGCGAGAAAGCGTAGCAGACAGACTTACTTTCGAATTTATAATATTATAGGGAAAGGGATTAAATTATGTAATTATCAGTAAGTTATCTAATCCAGGACTCAAGTTTTCAATTTCTTACTATTAAAATTAAAGCTTTTATAAACAAAAAAAGAAACTGATTTGAACTTAAAATATAAGAAGATTGAGATTTTTTTTGTTCTTTTTTTAAAGTTATAATTATAACAAAATAAATATTTATATATTCAGGTCCAAATTTTTTTGGATGTGCTAGTTTTTGGATGTGTTAGAATTAAATATAAGTGATAACATTTATGTATAATTAAGAAAATAAATATGTAAAATTTAGTATATAGATATAAGCTATATATTGTGGGTGAGAAATAAACAAATTGTTATTATTATTATTATCTAGTTTATTCACACTCTAGTCAAATAGGTCTGAGTGCAATCAAGACAAATAGGTCAAGTCTACAGGTGGTAGCGCACATGGCCCGGCGGTTAGTGTTGAACGCAAACGATCTATGCAACTAAGCCAAACAGGCACGGTCGGGTGTGAGATGGATGGCATGCGGCCACGCACACACCGCCGTCCTTCCCGGGGTCGCTGGCTGGACGTATCGAGCTCCAAATCTCACTGCCCGCAACCTCGGAAGCCCCCTTTAAGTCGCCTCTTACAATCAGGCAGGGGATACCGCTCTATTCTTAATCCCGAAGCTACAGCTGTATGCTCTAATCCATTCAAATAATAAGAAAACCTTTTCGTCAGTCGTTGACGTCGCACACCTCAGTAGCGTTGAGTGTTAAATGTTAAACTAGGTATGTATAATATAATAAAAAACTAACATCACGTGTAAGAAGAATGCAGATAAATACACAGCAACGCTAGAATTATCGTAATGAATATCTCTATAATGTTACGCGTATTTTATAATAGTGGGATACATTTACACGCATTGATGCAATATGAGTAAGCATTATATTTATGTACATATAATATTGTATCACAAGCGCCGGTTGTTAAGTGTATTTGTAATTAATAATAGCGCTACAAACATAGCCTCACACTAGAATTACCTGTGTCGTGGGTACCATGGACACACAAATACAGGAATCGAAACATCTAGACAAAGAATAATTGAGACTCATTATAATTCGAAAGTAGCTCTGTCTGTCCTGTTTTCCTGCTTAAACTACTGAACCGAAATTAATGAAATTTGAAATACAGAGAGAGTGGACCTTGGGAAAGAACATGGGTTGGTTTTTATCCTACGGGAACCTTTAAAACAGGTCCACGCGGGTGAAGCCGCTGGCGGAAGACTAGTAAATAATAGCGCTACAAACATAGCCTCACACTAGAATTACCTGTGTCGTGGGTACCATGGCCACACAAATACAGGAATCCAAACATCTAAACGGATAATAATTGAGACTCATTACTACAATGTCTGCCTCGCTGGGAATCGAACCCATGAGACTTGTCCGACATAGCCACTGTGCCACATGGGTCGTCAGTCCGCAATTAGTAATTAGAGGTCTTATTCTGAATTTGATTTCGAACAATTCCGAGCAGATAAAACCGTAAAATAATGTTCATCATAAGTTTGTAAAAAAACCGCACAGCGAATAAAATATTTTCATTTCGGTATCTCTCCTACGGTGTCATTTATTACATATTTTTTTTTACTACATTTTGACATGTCGACCAAGCTCATCCACGCTTCAGATGACCGGAGGGCTGGCAGCTGCCTTGCACAAAGAATTAGCTTAACAGATGAGCGAAGGGATGAGCGAGGTAATGCTGCCAGCGTTCTGGGCACTATGCCGCAGGATGAATTATTGGATGATATATCTATTGTAATTTTTATATATTTTTTTAAATTCGTTATTCGTTTGTTAAACATAATTATTAATAAATTTACGTGCTTCGGAGGGCACGTTAAGCTGTCGGTCCCTATTGTTGTCGATAGATAACAGTCGTTAAACCTTGTCGGAGGCCTTATGGGCGGTTTGAAAACATCCGACAGCGGGTTGGCCACTAACCCGCATCTCCACCAACCCGCATTGGAGCAGCGTGACGGAGTAAGCTCCAGGCCTCCCCAACAATGGGGAGAGACCCGTGCCGTCCCGTGGCCAGCAGTGGGACGTAAAAATGGCTGCAGCTAGCCAGGCTTAATGTAGATGTTTAGTTGGAGCTATTATTATATTTATATATATTTATAAGGAGCTTATGCAGCATCGGAGGGTGCAGGAGACAACATCTGCTCTCTCGGAGATGTGCGTACGGGGCGCCGCGCGTGGAGGACACCGGTGCGTTCCACTGAAGATCACGGAAACTTCCCCCCCCCCCCCCCCCCCCCCGATACCAATAAAAGACCTACATCGGGCAACCATCGGCTCTCGGAATAATAGCGCAAATACAAACGACCTCACCTTAGACTCAGACATGCTAATTTTATTTATTTGAATGGAGTAGCAGACGAGCATGCAGGCCACGTGGTGTTAAGTGGTCGCTGCAGCCCATGTACATCTACATACAACCTCAAGCAAGCATAGGTAAGTCATGTCTGAGTTCGTATGCAGTTGCGCTGTTCACGGCAGAAGTGGGTACAGCGGTGGTAGTTCCCCGCATATGTAAGGTACTCTGTGGTTCCCCGGGCGAACCATAATAGTTCTACCACCTACCGCTATGCTAATGTTTTTAATTTTGACTATTCTTTATTGCAATTACCATTTGCATTTTCTTTTATTGTCGTCTCTAAGAGTTCAAAAGTCAACGTGTTACCGACAGCTCCCAAATACATGTATTTAAATGTAAACTTTGCTTTGAATTTAATTGACCGATTTAAATAGATATTCAAATGAAATGCTATTATGAGAATCAAATTTGCAAGTCATTAGATAACACGGTAGAAATTATAAGATCTAAGATAAGTACGCGATTGTCATTAATAATAAAAAATAACGCTTTACACTCATAGCCCCACACTAGGGGACACCTACCCTGTGTCGTGGGTACCATGGACACACACAGAGACAGAAACATAAACACCCAGACCGAGCACAGAGATTTAAACTCATCATTCAAATTTCTGCTTCGCCGGGAATCGAACCCGGGACCCTTCGATTGGCAGTCCGGCATGGTAACCATTGCGCCACGAGGGTCGTCGAATTAATGAATTATGATTATGGTTTACAAATTTTAATAGACCGAATTTTCGGTATTTAGACTTAATGACGCGCATGGCCCGGCAGTAAGCGTAGAACGCAAACGATCTATGCAACTAAGCCACGGGCGCGGTCGAGTGTGAGATGGGTGACCGCTAGTGGCAAAAAAATTTATGCGCGTTTCCGTGCTTTGACGTTAAGCCATCGGTCCCGATTGTTGTCGATAGTTAACAGTCGTTAAACCTTGTCGGAGGCCTTATGGCCGGTTTGAAAACATCCGACAGCGGGTTAGCCACTAACCCGCATCTCCACCAACCCGCAGCGGAGCAGCGTGACGGAGTAAGTTCCACGCCTCCCCAACAATGGGGTAAGACCTGTGCCCAGCAGTGGAAAGTAAAAAGGGCAAAGTTGATATCAAATTAAAAGGATTGGTGAGAACATTCTGTTAATGTATAAAAAATACCGCTTCGCAATCATAGCCCTACAGTAGGTACCGTGTCGCGGGCCCCATGGACACACAAAGCCGAAACGTTCTCGTCATGCGAGGACCTTTCTTCCCCAGCGGTTGTCAGTCCTCATAACTACCTGGCCTTTTTTTTGGTATCGGGGGGGAAACCTTCAAATGGTACCCAGCACCTTGGGAGAGGACACCATGTTGTGGGATTTGAACCTCACTAAAACCCCCTCGGTGGCCTTCCTCTGCGTTTGGGGAGGACTCCGGGATCTCCCATGGAACGCACCGGTGTCCTCCATACGCGACGCCCTGGAACGGGCCCATCTTTGGGAGAGCAGATGTGATCTCCTGCACCTTCCGATGCTTACGGCGGCATGCAGCCACGCACACACCGCCGTCCTTCCCGGGGTTGCTGGCTGAACAGGTCGAGCTCCCACTCTCACCGCCCGCAACCCCGGAAGCCCCCTTTTAGTCGCCTCTTACGATCAGGCAGGGGATACCGTAGCTCTATTCTTAATCCCGAAGCTACAGGGACTATAACTACCTGGCCTGCTTATTGACACATCAGCTTGCAGCTTAAAGCCACTTCTGTTACCTTTGTTCGTCTACGTACATATTTCATCGTTACGGATTCTGTCGCGTAGAGAAATACCAAGCAAAGCCCTCTCCGTCGCACGCTGAGCGACCTTGTCGATTAAAGACCACGTCATAGCGTCGTTGGTCATCTCTGGCCACTCACACTGCTCCAAAACTTTTGACTTCAGGCACTTTTTTTTAATGGAGTAGCAGACGAGCGTGCAGGCCACGTGGTGTTAAGTGGTCGCTGCAGCCCATGGACATCATCATCAAGCAAGCATAGGTAAGTCTTGTCTGAGGTCGTATGCAGTTGCGCTGCTACTCCGGAGGCTTGTGGTCGTCGCATGTTAGTGTGGTGTGCTATACTGAATGAGAAGACTTGATATTTTCTCAAACGTTGCCGGAAAGTCGGATTCTACGAGGTACATAGCTCTCAAAGCTAAACTTAACCATACTCAGAAAGAATTACTCATCAAGAGCATCGAGAGTAGCGCCGTCAACAACGACTGAATGTGACATGGAAATAAGACATAACCTTTGTCTTGTTTTCATCCTCGTTGTTAGGTGCTGTAGAGACTATTTATTAGTATCTTTAATTATTGTGTATACTATCATGTAGCATAAAATATGATATAATGTTCATCTATAAATTAAATCAAACAATAATCCTCACGCAGTCTCCATGACATTTCTATCATTTCTCGCATTGTATCTGCGCTCATACACTCTTATGCAATATGCATCGTAATTACAATTACATGTTAGAAGATATACGTTTGACCGCGAAGGGATTAACGATAAAATATACTGGTTACCACAAAATAATATGAAAAGAAAAGTGTAAAAAAAAAACTCTCGTCCAAAACTGGCAATGCTCGGATGGCTCCCCCGGGGTTGCCCGTGTCCATAGGCGACGGTGATCGCTTAACACCACGGTCCGTCTGCCTTTTTGTTCGGTTTATTTATAAAAAAAGTCACCCTCCATTATTGGGGAGGCCTGGAGCTTACTCCACCATGCTGCTCCAATGCGGGTTGGTTGGGATGCGGGTTAGTAGCCAACCCACTGTTGGATGTTTTCAAAGCGCCCGGCTTCCGACAAGGTTTACCGACTGTTATCTATCGACAACAATGGGTACCGACGGCTTAATGAGCTCTGTAAAGCACGGAAACGCGCATGAATTTTTTTTCTATTAGCGGTCTCTCATCTCAAACCCGACCGCGCTCGTTTGGCTTAGCTGCGTTCTACGCTAGCCGCCGTCGTTACTACATTAAAACAATATAAACAAAGAATTAGGTACAAGAAATTTGTATGACTTTGTTGTTCATCAAGGTGTGAATAAATAATGTAGTTTAAAAAATTAAAAAACACGCTTTTGTGAAAATACTAATTAAAAAGTAAAAAATAAGAAGAAAATGTATTTTTCTGTAAAAAAGGGCGGGGTGCATGGTGTCAATAGTATCTTAAAAACCACCCCACGCTTTTTTTACAGTAAAGTCGTTCCGTTACATACTCGATAGGTACATACATACAGGTGAAGCTAATAATAGCGTGTTAATAAGTGAAATTATTTAGCCTTTTAATGATCTTATTTTATACTTTTTGTATTTAGTTACGACTTATTTTTACCGCATAATAAAGAAAATGAATTTTTTTACAATGAAAAAATAATTCTAATTTTCGAGTTTTTCTCGCCAACACTCGCTACTGTAGTTGAAGTGAGACTAGTCTTTATCGCTAAGTGTAAATTGTAAGATCATTAATAGGTATACAATTTACTTATTAGCAGGTAATATAGATGTACTTACATTAACCGGATATTCACACGGTATTCGTAGATATTCATAGATGACCCGTGTGCCGCAATGGTTACCATGCCGGACTGCCAATCGGAGGGTCCCGGGTTCGATTCCCGGCGAAGCAGAAATTTGAATGATGAGTTTAAATTTCTGTTCTCGGGTGTTTCTGTTTCTGTCTTTGTATGTGTCCATGGTACCCACGACACGGGGTATATCATCCCTACTGTGGGGCTATGAGTGTGAAACGTTATTATATTAATTGTTGTTTCGAAACTTTATCGATTTAACTTTTTAAATATTCTCTAGGCCTTAAGTAGGTAAATGGATTCTGTACATTTTTTTTCTTTTTAAGATTATTTTAATGTCAATCTTACATTAAAATGGGCTTAAAATGAGCATAAAAATCAAATATACACTGAAATAGCTGGGCACAGGGTCTCCTATCAAAATAAAGTGGGTTTCATACAGAGTCATCTGGTTTGTTGGTCATCATAACTTGGTCATCATAAATTATGTCATTATTTTGAAGTGTAGCGACCTTCCGCTACTCATCAAGAGATGGCGCTACGGGTATTCCTGAATCACGCTATCGAAGTTTTCGGAATATCCTGCCATATATACAAGCTCCGAATTGAGTCAGTTGGAGCGCGGCCGCTCCCCGGGCATGACCACCTCGCCCGGCGGGAGATCTCCCTTTGCCAAACTGGTGACCCCGGACAAGAATACGTCCCTTCTGACCTTCATCAGTCGCACCTTCACTCCCTGGATGGACTGCAGCATCACTTCACTAGCTCGTCAGGTTCATCGCAGCGCACCATGCACACGCTTCCTGTTCCTGAATTTCCTGATCAAGCTGCCTCCTGCGACGTCGTGGACGGCTCGAGTACCCACTCTACTCGCCTCCACATTCCAACCTACCCTCACATCTCGACTCACCGAAGATAGAGGGCACCTCCACACTTCGCTACACCCTCACATCCCGACTCACCGTGGACAGAGGGCGACACAGGGTCTGCACCCTCACATCTCGACTCACCGCAGATAGAGGGCATTTAAGGCGCTTGTAAGCGAAGATTACTCAAGCATGGATAGAAGTTATCGACCTCCGGTCTGAGCAGGGGGGTGATGTAGCGACCTTCCGCTACTCATCAAGAGATGGCGCTACGGGTATTCCTGAATCACGCTATCGAAGTTTTCGGAATATCCTACCATATATACAAGCTCCGAATTAAGTCAGTTGGAGCGCGGCAGCCTCGCCCGGCGGGAGATCTCCCTTTGCCAAAGAAGTATGTTGATTGGTGCCATTAATGGCACCAAACGCCGGGCCGCTCCGTAAGACTTAAGGTTAAATTTTATCACAACACTTGTTCGAGCTGCATTTCACCTCCACCTCCTTTGGCAGTCATCGACGACGTGTTCTCCTGTTATTTTCCTTTATATTTAAATTTTTTACAGTCTTTTGTTTTCGTTTGTTCTTTTTACATGTCAAAATTTTTCACGCAACACAATACATATAATGTAACATTTTCGCTTTAAAAATATTATTAAATACGCATAAGAAGATTAGTAATATTTTATTTATGCACAATACGCAACATATTTTTGGACCCACGAGTCGGATATCATAAGGAAACCAGTCAATACGCAAGAAAATACGAAACAATTGGTACCGCTGGGAGACTGAGTTCAATACTTTGGAGGCCTTCATGTAACAATTGTTTCACGGATCCTATACAGAAGACGAGCGCTGTCGAGGTCTGTGGCGTGTTTCATTTTGGTGTTTGCATACTGTAAGTACTTCCAGCTTTCCTAATTTTCCATAATGTCTAAGGGACAATCAGATGATGCTGTTGATGAGAGTGCCTTGAAAAAATTAAATAGATTACGAGGCTCTATTAAGGGTAGATTAACTTTGTTTAAAAATTATGTGAATTCCTTTGAGTCCGTAGAAATAACACACACGCAACGGGCAGAGATAAAATTACGTTTACAGGGCGCTAAAAACTTGTATGTTGAATTTTGCGACATACAAAATAAAATTGAAGGTTTACTCCCGGTGTCTGAGTTCGAAACGCAATTATTGGCTCGAGAGGAATTTGAAAACGGATTATATAGCATCATAGCAAAGACGGAGTGCATTATTAATGATGAGGAAGCGGCTTGTGACACGAGTACATACAAGTCCTTACCATTAAATAATTCATTCCAATCAGTCAAATTACCTATTATTTCGCTTCCTAGTTTTTCCGGGAATTTTGACCAGTGGTTAGAGTTTCGTGATACATTCTTGGCTCTTATTCATAATTCACTTGAAATTTCAGACATTCAAAAATTTCATTATCTCAAATCATCTCTTCATGGCAGTGCACGGCTAGTAATAGACTCGGTTGAGTTTTCAGCGCGCAATTATTCTATCGCTTGGGAATTATTATTAAGCAGGTACAATAACAATAAATTATTAGTTCATAATCATGTTAAGTTCCTGTTCGCTATTCCCAACGTAAATAAAGAGTCACCGTCAATGATAAGAAAGCTAATTGACACAGTACTAAAAAATATTCGAGCTCTGAAATTACTAGGGGAGCCTACGGAACACTGGGACACGCTGGTGATTTATTTAGTTTTAACGAAGTTAGATTCCGCCACAGAACTAGAGTGGGAGCGTTATAAATCTACGTTGATGCCTTCTGCCAATAATAACATCGTCACAGGTATTAAGTTGGATGATTTGATAACATTTTTGAGAAACAAGGCCGACATTTTAGAAACTTTAGCTGTGACACACTCAAAACCCGGAACATCACCATCGAATTTCAAGCGTCACTCCATCAATACACATACACATTCAAATTTACAGTGTAATTTAGTTACTAACAAATCAAAGCGACAGTCTAATCTTATTCATTCACGAACAAAACCATGCATAATGTGTAATTCGTCTCATCCATTATATTCTTGCGAACAATTTCTTAATTTAAACTTGCACGATAAACTAACATTCATTCAAAATAAACACTTATGCGAAAACTGCTTGCATCCCGGTCATACAGTAAGTGAATGTAGATACGGGCCTTGCAGGAAATGTGATAAAAAACATAATTCTTTGGTTCATCGCGAGGTCCACGGGAGTGACACGGCGGTGCGGCCGGGGTTACTGGCCTCGGCCTCTGAAGCGGGAGGCCACGTGGTACCTCAGCAGCCAGCGCCTTATGGTAAACAACACACCTGCAGCAGCACATACGTTCCACGCGCACTCACATTCACAATCTGTATTGTTATCTACTGCAATTGTTGAGATAGCCGACGGGAGCGGTACTTTTTATAAAATTCGTGTAATTTTAGACAACGGCAGCGAACGAAGTTTTATTTCACAACGATTATGCAATAAACTAAAGCTCAAATTGATACAGTCCACTGCACAAATTAATGGGGTTGGTAATGTCGTCACTCAGAGTACGCAAAATTGTGACGTACATGTTAGGGCGATTTGCGGTACGTTTAGCATGCGCATTTCATGTTTAGTTTTACCGCATATAACCTCTAACTTGCCAAATTTTCCAATTCATAATCATAAATTTAATATACCTACGCATATTCAACTTGCAGATCCTACTTTCTATGACAGTAAGCCTATCGATATGTTAATCGGGGCGGATCATTTTTGGGATCTTTTACAAGAGGGAAAGTTGCGACTATCGAATGGTCCCTTCCTTCAAAACACAAAATTGGGCTGGGTCGTATCCGGTCCTATCTATCAAAGCAAACAATTATTACAAACGTTTTCTTGTAATTATAGCACAATAGACACGCAAGCTATAGACAAGCAAGTTCGTTTGTTTTGGGAGCTCGAAGAGTTGCCTAGTAATAACAAGTCAGCGGATACGCGCAGCGAGGACGAACGTCTGTGTGAAGACCTCTTCTTACGGACTACAAAGCGCAACGCCGATGGAAGGTTCTGCGTTCGTATACCATTTTCGCAACCGCCTGACATACTAGGTGAGTCATATTCCCAAGCGGAGCGTCGTTTTTTAGCATTGGAAAAACGATTGCAAAGCAATTCAGCTTATAAACAGTTGTACTGTGATTTTATACACGAGTATATACGATTGGGGCACATGAGTCGCATCACAACTTATGGGAACCCTCATTATTTCATGCCGCACCATGGTGTGTTCCGTGAGCACAGCACTACTACACGTTTGAGAGTAGTTTTCGACGCCAGCGCAAAGACGTCAAACGGGATATCTCTTAATGATTTGCAGCTTATTGGGGAACCTTTACAAGGGGATTTAATTTCTATTTTACTGAGATTTCGCGCACACAGATACGTCGCCTGTGCTGACGTCGAAAAGATGTACAGACAGGTGCTTATCGAACCCGAACAACGGAACTTACAGCTGATTTTATGGCGCGACAGCCCGTCCGAAGAAATCAGCGTATACCAGCTAGCCACCGTAACATACGGAACAGCTTCCGCACCGTATTTAAGCTGTAGATGTTTAAAACAATTAGCACGCGAATGTGACAATACCGAGGTAGCACGGGTAATAAACAACGATTTTTACGTAGATGATTTGATTTGTGGGGAGGAAAGCATTGAGAAATTATTATCACTATGCGAAGAAACGGCAAAAACTTTAAATAAAGGGTGCTTTTCCCTTCGCAAATGGATCTTTAATTTTGATCACGGAAATTATGTTACAGACAATACTTTTAAGGAATTATCTTTAGGTGAACATGCGCATAGTAAAACTTTAGGTATAGGTTGGCATAGTAAATCTGATTATTTTCATTTCAACACGCAGTTTGATCATAAAAATATTATTAATCCAACTAAACGCATAATTTTATCCGTTACATCTCAGATTTTTGACCCTCTTGGATTATTGAGCCCAGCAATAATAGTACCTAAAATTTTAATACAAAAATTGTGGGTTCTTAAATTAACTTGGGATGAAGATGTACCTAAGGATATCGCACAAGCATGGCTTACTTTTGTCAATGACCTTTTGACTATCCACGACATAAGAGTGCCACGTTACGTTTTTTGCGAGGAAGCTATCTGTAATGAATTACATGTGTTTACCGATGCGTCACAGGTAGCATATGGCGCGTGTGCTTACGTTCGTAGTGTCAGCAAGGGACTTACTGTGACAGTTCGTTTGTTGAGCTCCAAAGGCAAAGTCGCACCGCTCACTCCCACAACTATACCCAGGTTAGAGTTGTGTGGGGCGCGCTTGGGTGCTCGCCTATATACCAAACTAAAAGAGTCACTTAGCGTTAATTTTGATAAAGTGATTTTCTGGACTGACTCCACTATCGTTTTGGGTTGGTTAGGCATGTCACCAAATTTATTAAAAACATACGTACAAAACAGAGTTGCAGAAATACACGACCTCACAAAGGATAATCTATGGCGTCACGTTAAGGGCCGTGACAACCCTGCCGACCTTATTTCACGTGGGGTACATTTAGACGCATTGGCCAATTCATCATTATGGTGGAATGGGCCATCATTCCTTCATGACGTTAACTACGATTATTCCTGCGTTAACGTAGCGACGAACTCTAAAGATTTACCTGAAATTAAATCACACGCGGTAAAAGTATTAACTTCTAATCAAATTACTAACGATTCACTATTTACATTTTCCAGATTCTCTCAGTTCGACCGCATGCAGCGCGCCGCAGCATACATGCTTCGATTTATATACAACGCTCGCAATAAGAACCGAAAACAGCGGCGGTACGGTGCGCTCGCTGCGGACGAGCTGAGCGAGTCCCTGCTAGTGCTCGTGCGTCTTTCACAGCGTGAGGCTTACCCTGACGTGTATGATGTTTTTATGACAAAGAAACCTTTGCGCAGTACTCATCACTTAAAAAACTTGAATATTTTTCTGGATCATAAGAACATATTACGCGTTGGCGGTCGTATTCTTAATTCAACACATTTTACTTTTGACAAAAAACACCCAATTTTACTATCCACAAAGCACCAGTTTACTCTATTGTTGTTTAGGAATGAACACAAAAGATTATTTCATGCAGGTCCCCAATTACTTTTGTATTCACTTAGAGAAACGTGGTGGCCAGTAGGTGGCAGAAACTTGGCTCGCATAGTAGTACACAAGTGCGTCACCTGCTCTCGTATGCGCGCAAAGACTTTAACTCCACTTATGGGCAACTTACCAGTCGAACGTTTGGAACCGAGTTTTCCTTTCATGAAATGCGGAGTTGATTACGCGGGACCCGTATTTATACTCAACCGTAAGGGTAGGGGTTCAAGGTTGGTCAAATCCTACATTTGTCTATTTATATGCTTTGTCACTCGTGCTATTCATCTTGAATTGGTTAGCGACTTGTCATCCGGGGCTTACTTACTTGCACTCAAAAGATTTATATCGCGGCGCGGTAAACCAAGCGAGATATTCTCAGACAACGGGAGAAACTTTGTGGGTTTAATGAGCGATTTTTCAAAATTTCTTGACTCTTGTTCAGAACAAATTAAAGATTACGTAGCCTCTCAAAGCATTAAATTCCATCTGATACCTCCCTACGCTAGTCATTTTGGAGGTTATTGGGAGGCTGGGGTCAAAAGTTGCAAGCATCATTTGCGACGCGTCATAGGCAACGCTAATTTAACTTACGAGGAATTTAATACGGTTTTAATTCAAATTGAGGCTGTATTGAATTCCCGTCCGCTCAGTCCATTGTCAACGGACCCAAACGACCTGCAACCACTCAGCCCAGCACACTTCCTCGTCGGCCGCACCCTGACAGCTCCGATTAGTGAAGACGTTATTGACAAGCCTATTCGTCTTCTCATACGATTTCAACGAGTGGAACAAATGCGTCAGCACTTCTGGTCCAGATGGTCAAAAGAATACATATCTGAACTCCAAACGAGGACCAAATGGAAGCAGCATACTGACGACTTAGCGCAACATACGCTCGTCCTCATCAAAGACGAAAATCTACCACCATTAAAATGGAGTCTTGGGCGCATTATCAAGACGTTTCCAGGCCGCGACGGCATTTCAAGAGTAGCTGACATCAGGACAGCAACTGGCATAGTCCGGCGTGCTTTTTCCAAGATATGCCCTCTGCCAGTCGAATAGAAGAAAGATTGGAAGGCTAAGCGCTTCCAAGGCCGGGAGTATGTTCGAGCTGCATTTCACCTCCACCTCCTTTGGCAGTCATCGACGACGTGTTCTCCTGTTATTTTCCTTTATATTTAAATTTTTTACAGTCTTTTGTTTTCGTTTGTTCTTTTTACATGTCAAAATTTTTCACGCAACACAATACATATAATGTAACATTTTCGCTTTAAAAATATTATTAAATACGCATAAGAAGATTAGTAATATTTTATTTATGCACAATACGCAACAACACTTTTTAAAAACAAAAGAAGTCTAATAAAATAACTTTTCACAGTGTTTCAATATTTTGTACTATTTTATAGTTAATTTGGTCAAAATATTTTGTTTGTCAGATGTGACAGCTGTAGGAATCTATTTAGTGCTTCAATTTTGACAGCGCGCTTGTATGAAGACACTCATTCTATACGTATTCATTCTAAGGTGTCACCATATTAATGTTAATAGTGAATGACGACGAGATGTTGTGAGCCGATAAAATTAGTATTTCTTTTTTTGCACAGTTGCAAACGATTGTACGATATTCCCGTAATTCCTGAGATGGGAGACCGCGTCTAGGTAATCCAGCTATCTGGTTGAAGTCCTATCTATCTACCTTTTCTAATGCCAAGCAAAGATATAATAATATAAACCTCATTGATGCCAAGTAAGTAGGAATGTAAGAAGTAGGTAGTAAAAATCTATAAGCTTATAATATTTATTCTAAACCTTATTTTATTAATAAATCAATTTATTTGGCAGTAAAATATTTTTTTTTATAAAAAATTATAAAATGGCCTTGCCGCCAAAAATATTTTATAAGAACTCAACGTGCATCAAGTAATGACATCTATTGATGAGTAGCGTACAAGCACCATTTCGTTAAAGTTATTAACAATTAGGTGTTTTTATCCTGTTCAAAAATAAAAGAAGTATATTCTCATAAAAAAATCTCACACTCATTCCAGAATTACATTTTAATAATGGTACTTTAAAATATTATTATTTATAGCAGCAATAATAATAACCCCAATGATTTTTTGCTTATTAGCGACATCTATCGTGGAATAGTAGTACTCTTAAACTTCACTTGAAGTAATAGTTTAGACCATAACTTCATAGATGGCGCAGTTCGTCTAAATGAATAAATATATATTTTTTTAATATTTACTGTTTTAATAAAATACAATTATTTTATTCTAATTAAAAATACATGTTATGATAAAATAAAAATAAATTTTAAGAGTTCATATCACTATTGTCACTATTACGTTGTATCCTTATTTACTGAGACACAGCTTAAAAAGCGCCATCTGCTATATCTGTTAAGAACTACTTTCTCAGTGACATTCTTAATTTGGCTTACGTAACAATATCACTACTTATCAGTAGATGTCACTAATACTGTAATTTAAGATTTAAGGTGCTTGGTTTTTATTTAACTTCGGTTTACTAAAGATGGCAGAGAATGATTTTTTATCTATAACGTCAGCTGCTTTTTTATTCATTAAATAACTTTATATTTTTGATTCTGCACTCACAACACCCTCCGAATTCATAATCTATAATTGTTTATACTTAAATACCATAAATTCTATTCAACCCCCTCCCAAAACTATTCGGATGAACTGTTGACAAAACCCAAACTACACGAATCGTGACGAATTTTTAAATCCACGCTAACTTGTGTGTTGTGTACAAATTTTTTGATGAACGCACATGCGCATCGCACAAAAGTTGCGCATTTTAACAGTGTTTCAAGTCGGTAATAATAACACTTAGATAATATGTCCTTTACCAGCACCCTTTTACATCAGAAAATAAGGTTAAGCCCTCTCGAAACTAAATCGGCCACTGGTGGTCCTTAAAACACAAGTGAGCAAACAAAACACGTATTTCATTACTTATTTATTAGCCAATATAAGCCAAAAGTTCTTCATCAACATCATCGTTTGTTTCCCTATTTCTGTATACCGGAATCATCCCCTCACCATCGCCTCTTATGACCTCTTGTAGCGCTAAAGTCGTCAGAAGAATTTCCGATTCATTATCATCATATTCCCCTAGTATTCTCTCACTGATTAAGTTGGACAAATTTATGTCGTCCAATGTCCTATCATCTATTAATGATTCGTCTTGAATATCAAAAAGTGTTCTTCGGGAGTAAAATCCCGCCTCTTTTAACTTCTTCTTCGCTAATTTTAGGAATGTCGGAGATTTCAGAGTGTCTCGGAGCCAGTTTTTGATTTTATTCTTCTTGTCTTCCACGCGAGCTTTGAATCTGAAAATCATTTTTTAATAAAATAAATGATAATTAAATAATGTTTCACACTCATAGCCCCACAGTAGGGTAGATATACCTACCCTTTGTCGAGGGTACCATGGACACATACAAAGACAGAAACACAAACACCCAGACCGAGAAGAGAAATTTAAACTCATCATTCAAATTTGTTCTAGTATCATTTAATGCTAAATGTGTCTGGCATCAGTAATTATTAAAGTCACTCTGTGTGTGTCTATTTGAATTATATTGTAATTGGAAAGCTGATTTATTATCAATTCAATGGAAGTATTGTCGTTAGACGATTATTACATCAAAATTATAATTTAAATAACGATAAAATGAAGCGCGCATGGCCCGGCGGTTAGTGTAGAACGCAAACGATCTATGCAACTAAGCCAAACGGGCGCGGTCGGGTGTGGTCGTGCTTCGGACGTTAAACCGTCGGTCCCGGTTGTTGTCGATAGATAACGGTCGTTAAACCTTGTCGGAGGCCTTATGGGCGGTTTGAAAACACCCGACAGCGGGTTGGCCACTAACCCGCATCTCCACCAACCCGCATTGGAGCAGCGTGGTGGAGTAAGCTCCAGGCCTCCCCAATATTGGGGAGAAACCCCACCACGTAGCCGTGCTCGAATGTACGCGATTCAAATAAAAAATACCTTTGAAGCTCTTTCTCCCTTTGCCTAGCCTTTCGAATCTTGGCCTTCAACTCAGGCACCAAATACGCCTCGTTCTGCGTGACCGTGGCCTCGACCCAGTCGGTAATCTCGGTGACTCTGCTGTAGACCCCTGGGGAGCGCGGGTCCCCGCAGTGCTTGCCGCCGAACGAGACTATGCCCAGCAGGACGCCATCGCGGACGGCTGGACCTCCTGAGTCATGCTGAAATATTTATGAAATTTATATGAGAGTTTGTAAGTACATGTAGTAGAACTATTATGGTTCGCCCGGGGAAGTACCACCGCTGCAACCACTTCTGCCGTGAACCAATTCTGATGTGTTTCGGTGGAAAGGTGCAGATGCCGGCCACTCTTACATGAGGCAACTACCAGCCTCCAGAGTAGCAGCGCAACTGCATACGACCTTAGACAAGGCTTACCTATACTTGCTTGAGATTGTGTGTCCATGGGCTGCAGCGACCACTTAACACCACGTGGCCTGCATGCTCGTCTGCTACTCCATTCAAAAAATCTTTTCTCGTTTATCACAGGTTTCGTACATAATATGTAGGTGGCAAAAAAAAAATCATGCGCGTTTCCGTGCTTCGGAGGGCACGTTAAGCCGTCGGTCCTGGTTGGTGTCGATAGATAACAGTCGGTAAACCTTGTTGGAGGCCTTATGTGCAGTTTAAAAACATCCCACAGCGGGTTGGCCACTAACCCGCATCTCCACCAACCCGCATTGGAGCAGCGTGGTGGAGTAAGCTCCAGGCCTCCCCAACAATGGGGAGAGACCCGTGCCCAGCAGTGGGACGCAAAAAGGGTTGCGGCCATGTAGGTCTTTTACTAAAGATGGTATTTGCAACACCTTACTTATATGCCTTAGCATGAAAAAAATCAAAATGTACATAATGTACATAGGTACCGTATGTACATTTTGAATTTTTTATGGCATATAGATGCCAGTGTGTAATGCCTGTAAAGCATACAAAGCACCAAGGGTAGTACACAGCAGCTGTATCTGCCCCAGCTATTGGGGTATAGTATTTCATAGTAGAATCAGTCAGAAATGATGAGAACACCACTTTAAGGAGGTCGACTTGCCATGTAACCTAGTATAAAACTTTTTTAACACTAACATTACAAGCGTCCTTCCCCCCAGTGGCGTATCCAGCGCACAGCATCCGGGGGGTGATGTAGAAGCGGTACGCGTCCTGGCAGTCCTCCTCCCTCATCACCGGTACCGGGACGAACCGGATGCGGTCCGGGATATGTCCGTAGCCTGTTATCTGAAGAGAAAATAGGGTCTTGGACACTATGCACAAAAAAATTCAAAATCCTTACCTTAAAAAGGTTGCACTAAATGACGCTTGGAAAGCAATATAATTGTTAATTATTTTTTATACATGATTTTTATTACCGCTTAAATCAATAATAATGAAGTCAATTGACAATATAAGATAAGTGACGTCACTTATCATTTTCTCATACAAATTGTATGGGGATGTCACGTTTTGACAGCTCATTAAAAGTATCTCAATTGACTTGGTAGTCCAAGACCGGATTATGGGTTTATTATTTGTCTCCTGCTGTTTCATTCGCTTTAAAGATCAATAGGGTCTGGAGATATGGGACAAAAATATATTCTAAATTGAAATTTTTTTTGCCGTGCCCCACTTGAGTTGTGTGGACACTGTAAACCTATCTATAAGCTCTATTGTAAGACTGTTACCACATTTTTGGCAAATAAATAAGAAAATTCGTTAGGTGGTAGAACTATTTTGGTGCGCCCGGGGAAGTACCACCGCTGCGCCTACTTCTGCCGTGGACCAATTCTATTGTGTTTCGGTGGAAAGGTGCAGATGCCGGCCACTCTTACATGAGGCGATTACCAGCCTCCAGAGTAGCAGCGCAACTGCATACGACCTCAGACAAGACTCATCTATGCTTGCTTAAGGTTGTATGTAGATGTCTATGGGCTGCAGCGATCACTTAACACCACGTGGCCTGCATGCTCGTCTGCTAATCCATTAAAAAAATCATTTAGTTCTTATTTTGCCCTTGATTTTCCAAAGACTCTGAGACAGGTGTCCATAGTTCAAGCCTCATTAGTAAGCTGTGTTAGCACAGCAAGTGTTTAGTGATTGGAGTACGGACGAACGAAAAAATTTCCAATGATGTAATTCAAATAAACCAAAATTTTGCCGATAAATTAAGTACCTACTTGGCGTGCGAACAAGAACAAGAATTTTAAATAATTTCAATAACAAGGGACAATATTGTCGCTCGGCATAAAATTCCTTTCTCTGTTCTGTCTGAGTATTTACGTTTCTGTCTTTGTGTGTGTCCGTGGCATTCACGACACAGGGAATACTGGTGTAGTGTTGCGAGTATGTGGCTACAACCCTTTTTGCGTTCCACTGCTGGGCACGGGTCTCTCCCAATTATTGGGGAGGCCCAGGCCTGGTGGATTAAGTAAGTAAGCTCCAGAGCTTACTCCACCACGCTGCTCCAATGGTTGATGGAGATGCGGGTTAGTTGCCAACCCGCTGTCGGATGGTTTTCAAACCGCCCATTAAGCCTCCGACAAGGTTTAACGACTGTCATCTATCGACAACAACCGGGACCGACAGCTTAACGTACCTTGCGAAGCATGGAAACGCTCATGAAATTTTTTGCCACTGGCGGTCACCCATCTCACACTCGATCGCGCCTATTTGGCTTAGTTACATAGATCGCTTGCGTTCTACGCTAGCCGCCGGGCCATGCGCGCGTGATTGTGTAGCATTATTTTATCATTATTATTATTATTATTATTATTAGACTGATACACAATAACTTCACACTTCTGAGGAACAAAAATGTTTGAGATTAAAAGTCAAGAAGGCACTCACATCAGTGCTTCCCCAACCAGTAACAATGAGTAGATCATCATGCTTAATCAAGTAGTCCTTTGCCGGCAGGTTGAGGACCGCAATGTTCCGTCCTATAGGCATGGGCCTGTCCAGTCGGAGCAAGGAAAAGTCGTAATCTGCGTTGCCTGGTGAGTACTGCGATGGGAAGAACACCTAGAAAAGGACATATTGTAGGAGCTAGTCGCAGGGAGATTACGATGGAGACATTTTTTTTATTTGAATGGAGTAGCAGACGAGCATGCAGGCCACGTGGTGTTAAGTGGTCACTGCAGCCCATAGACATCTACATACAACCTCAAGCAAGCATAGGTAAGTCTTGTCTGAGGTTGTATGCAGTTGTGCTGCTACTCCGGAGGCTGGTGGTCGCCTCATGTAAGTGTGGCCGGTAACTGCACCTTGTTGCCGAAACACAATAGAATTGCTTCACGGCAGAAGTGGGTGCAGCGGTGGTACTTCCCCGGGCTAACCATAATAGTTCTACCACCTACATTTTTTTATTTATAAGAAGTAGCTAACATGCAGACTTAAGCTTGTCTTGCGGTTGCTATAAAGAAGATGGCCTCCAATGGCTTTTCCGAACCTTGCCAAAGAATTATGTTCAACACCTTTCTTCTTTCATCTCAACACAATAACCCCAAACGGGCACCTAAAGGCGATGACAGGAAAAATAACATACATTGATTGAGTGATATTTCGTATTTCTTATATTCTTTCTTTCTTCATTTAGGTTGAATTGGTGAGGTATACCGCAAAATGTTAAAGTTATTTTAAACGAGTAAAAGTTGGTACCTTATTAACTCGCGCTTGGTAACCACCCCGGTTGTGAAATGAACTGCCAGCTCGGATTATGAATGGCGAGAGTTTTCTCTTGTCTCCGTCGAAAGCCCTGAAATTTAAAATTATTTAAATTTAATTTACTTTTTTTCTGGGAGTTTTTTTCCGCCGCCTTTTTTCTCTCAGCTCAACATCTAGCCCAAACGAGCATCTAAAGGCGATGACCGGGAAAAAATTACATTCATTGAGCGAATATTTTGTATTCCTAATATGATATATATATTTTTATTTCATTTTACTAACTGCTCCAAACAATCACACCCCACGATACGGCGGACCGCATATCTTCTGAAGGTTCACATGAAACACCTACTCTTATTGTATGTTTGTATGTTATGTATCGTATGAATTTGTTGATGAGTTTGTATGTTATGTGTCGTATTGTATGAATGACATCTCACGATACGATACGAACGGACCACTGACTGGACTGCATAACTTCTGCAGATTTCCACACACCGTCGAAGCACATTATCATTTAAAAAAAACAACTGGTTTCACTCCAGCAATTTTGGAATGGTTAGGGAATAATTTCGCACGAATTGCTTTTATTATCAGTATTATTTTTCATCTAGTATTTTCAGTAGGTTTTAATCTAGTATTTTTATAAAGTACTCACTCATTTTCTTTCACTATTTCTTCGTCACTTTTTTCATTAATATATCACTTTGTTCAATGTCCATATTTTAATTACTTGATATAAACGAATTTTACAAGTATAAAAAGTCGAACCGTCATCAGCTGTCACCCCTTCGTCTTACGAATATTCGATCAGGCCACGTGTCCTGACGCGAGTTTAACATTTTTTACCCATCCCAAAAAAAGTGCACAACGCCGCTAAAGAAGTTTTCACTTCAAAAATCCAATACTTACTGCTCCAAACAATGACCAGCAGTGATCACCCATTGCTCATCGATGATAGAGCCACCGCACCAATGCTTCCCGTTCCTGGAGATCCCAACGGTGTAAGGATACATGCTGATACTAGTCTCCATTCCCCCCACGATGCGGCGGACTGCGTAACTTCTAAAGACTGTTGCTAGGTGCTGGTCGGTTGCGGTTTGGGAGACTGCCAGAGGAGAAAGAGAAAAGTATTATGGTAAATATAAAACAGAGGTTTACCATTTTTAAAGGTATAACGCAAGTAAGTAAGGTAAGCCAAAACGCGCAACGCAACTAAGTGCGGTCAGATGAGAGATGGGTGACCGCTAGTGGCAAATAATTTATGGCCGTTTCCGTGCTACGGAGGGCACATTAAGCCGTGGTCCCGAATGTTATTGATAGATACGAGCCGTTGAACCTTGTTGAAGGCCTTTTGAGCGGTTTGAAGACATCCGACAGCGGGTAGATACTCTACCTACTACCGAGTAGATACTTTTTACCCGCTTCTCCGACAACCCGAAACACCGTGGTGAAGTAAGCCTTAGGCCTCCCCAATAATGAGGAGAGACCCGTGCCCAGCAGTGGGATACCAAAAGAGTTGCATTGCTAACAAATGACGCTGCCTTTAAAGACGACTTTTTAGACGACCCACGTGGCACAATGGTTACCACGCTGGACTGCCAATCGAGGGGTCTCGGGTTGGATTCCCGGTGAAACAGAAATTTGAATGATAAGTTTAAATTTCTGTTCTCGGTCTGGGTATTTGTGTTCCTGTCGTTGTATGTGTCCATGGTACCCACGACACAGGGTACAAATTACCTTACTGTGGGGCTATGAGTGTGTAACGTTATTATTTATCACTTATTATTAAAAAAAGGCACAAAAACCGCTAATCGCACTACCTTAAACCCTTGACTTATTTATTTGTTTGCTGCTTTATTTTATAAACACAGTAGCCTTCCGCTAGCGGCTTCGCCGGCGAGGACCGATTTAATGGGTCCCCGTAGGATAAAAAATAGCCTATGTGCTATTCCAGGCTTCATTGCTATATTAAAATCATAGGCGTTTAGCCAGTTGCTTCAACCGCGTTGACCCTACCGTTTTCACGTAGAAATGAAGCATTTTCTAAAAAAAGTAGCCTATGTTACTCAAGGTGAATGTAGCTTTCTAATGGTGAAAGAATTTTTTAAATCGGAACAGTAGTTTTTGAGTTTATTCATTACAAACATACAAAAATACAAATATTTCCTCTTTATAATATTAGTATAGATAAACATATTTAAAAAAGCAATTCTACAACGGTAAAAACCTGAAAACTCATATCCTAACCGTTTTGTCCTTATCCCGAAAATATCTTGGCGTTTCGGGTTCAGTTACATTTTTACATTGTCGGGCTTGTGAAGGTTCAAAGGGGTTATGCCCTCGTAAAGAGGGCAGACGTCCCAACGGTGCGATTATAAGGGACTAAACGTTTACCTTCTTTGCGAATATGACGCCTTTTATTTCCATCGTCGAAAGCAAAAAGTACGTAGACCATTTAGCAATTTGTTGACTTCGCTCATTGACCTTTGCTTTATAGAATTTAGTGTCAAATATCGAAACTGCGTCTTACTGTTTATTTTTCCTTATACCTACCGTATTAACCCTAGATAGATGACGTTCTTGAACTACCATGACAAGCTATATACGATAATAGACTTTTTGGCGTATGCTTTATTTAATAGGGTCTTGGACACTATACACAAAAAAAATCAAAATCCTTATCTTAAAAAGGTTGCACTAAATCACGCTTGGAAAGCAATATAATTGTTAATTCTTTTTTGTACATGATTTATATTACCGTTTAAATCAATAATAATGAAGTCAATTGACTATATAAGTGACGTCACTAATCATTTTCTCATACAAAATGTATGGGGATGTCACGTTTTGACAGCTCATTAAATGTATCTCAATTGACTTGGTAGTCCAAGACCGGATTATTAAAATATGTGCTATGAAATAAAAGTTTACTGTTTATTTTAAAGAATATGATGTAAGTCAAACATTACAATTTAGACTGTAACGTTTATTATAATTTTATTTTAATGTATTACATTACAGACAGCTGGAAGCTGGTGGATTCAGAAAGTGCAAAAGCGGATGGAATGGCGAAGTTTAGGGGAGGCCTATGTACTGCTGAACATCTATGAAAGGTTTTTTTTCAATTATGGCATCGCAAACTCTGTGCATACTGCCAGCGTCAAGTACAATTTTTGCATCAATTTTTTGCCAGTTTCAATGAAACTGGACGAAGTACCTAATAACAAAGTCAGTAAGTAAGTCGTCAGTAATCAGTCAGTCTAGCCAGTCCAACATTCAATTAAAGCGATGGCTACTTTACTAGAACGTGTCCGATGGAATTTTGGAGGCAAGCTGAAAAAACATATTTTAGCACTGTTATTATATTTCACAAACAATCGTGCACTGTAATTAACCTATATCAAACAAAATGCCATCAACTTTATCCGATATAACTCAAAAATACACCAAGAAAATGAAAATAAAACAAGAGCACAATATGTTCTTTTCGACTTCCCGCCAAAAACTCCTATGAAAGGTTGGTGGATGGATGATTGGATGGACATTACAATTTATATATGGCATACTTTTGATATAAACGGGACATTAAAATTAGAAGCACTATAATAAAATTGTGTAAAATTTTTTAGTAGATCAGGTACTTTAAAGAGCCCATCTTAAAATTAAAATTAGAAACAAACAGTAAACAAGCTATTAAGAAAAAGCGCGCATGACCCGGCGGCTAGCGTAGAACGCTCTATGCAACTAAGCCAAACGGGCACGGTCGGGTGTGAGATGGGTAATCGCTAGTGGCCAAAAAATTTATGCGCATTTCCGTGCTTCGGAGGGCACGTTAAGCCGTCGATCCCGGTTGTTATCGATAGATAACAGTCGAACAGTAGTTGAACCTTGTCGAAGGCCTTATTAAAAACATCCGATAGCGGATTGGCCACTAACCCGCATCTCCACCAACACGCATTGGAGCAGCGTGGTGGAGTCAGCTCTAGGCATTCTCAATAAGCCGAGAGCCCAGCAGTGGGACGCAAAAAGGGTTGCGGCCAAACAAGCTATTCATTTTTTTATCGTGCAAGTTGGCAAACATGATAAAAATAATTTTTGCCCCTTTTCGTCTCGTTCTTTGCCATACTCCTCTTTTTGTACGAACACAAATCCACTTCTTCAGAGAACTTCCTACACCAGATTAAGTAGAAAGTTTACCTTGACCTTGTACGCACTCTTCAGGGTTCAAGCCGCCCATATGGCCTGCGACAAGGTTTAACAAAGCTATCTAACGATAACAAACGAAAACGCCGCCTTAACATGCTCTTCTGCTGAGAAACGAGCATGAAATTTGCCACTAGAGCGGACATCCATCTTACATCCTACCGCAGCCGTTTCGCTTAACAGCGTAAATTGCTTGCTATCTACGCTAGCTGCTTGGCCACGCCACTAACCCACATCTCCACCAAGCAGCGTTGTGGAGTAAGCTCCAGATCAATGTGAGCAGTGGGAATCAAACAGGGTCTCTAACTAGCATAAGATGTATCTTACTTGGTCCATCCCTTCCATCTCTGGTTATTTTAAACCTTGTAGACGCATTATCATTCTTAAACTTGTATCTATCTTCTAGTAGCTTCTTTATCCCTTCATCATCATCATTATGATCAAGACTAATAGCTTCTTTGGAAGTAAAATATCTTCTAAGAGATATAACATCTCTTGTCTTCAATTCTTCGTCTTGAAATGACTCTGCATTAGAATTTAATATCACAAGAAAAATTATGACATGTTTTGGTCCGAAATACATTTCGTTTTTTGCTTATCTAGTGATTGTAAACATTTTTATTATATTTTTCAGGCAGCTTTGTTCTGTAGAGTAGTTATATTTGAACAATAAAATGTTTTATGCTCCATTTTACTACGCATGTGTCGTTAAAACAGATGGAGTTTTTAAGTTCGTACTTTATTTTTACTAGCGGGTCTGTACTGAGTTTTTGATAGTTTTAGTGAATTTCGCGAGCCTTTGGGATAATCAGGCAGAATTCAAAACCAAAATGTTTTCAAGTACATTTGCTATTGATAATACGTTGATCCATTGACGCTGGGGTTTTGGATTTTAATCCCAGCGAGGGAGATATCTTAATGATATTAGAAGATATTGTTAATAACAACATGATTGCCCGCAAAAACATTTCTTGCAGTCCGGGTTCTTTTTCTGCGACTTACACCCGCCCTACACGTAACGAGAAATCGTTCAGACCGGTTTCTTCATATTTATCGTAAACGATTTACCATCCACACGTGCGATTGCGTGCGATAAATCTGAAGAAACAGGACTGTTCAGAGAAATCTGAACGATTTCTCGTTACGTGTAGTACCCGGACGACCGAGCGTTGCTCGGATAAAAACAATTGATTTTCTCTATTTATTTTAAACAAAACCATTATGGCTTAGTTTTACTTAGCAACGCCATCTGAAATAGTTCGCAATTAAAAAAAAAAGATTGTCACATAAAAATTAAAAAAGAAACATACTTGATTGAAATTAGGTCCCTATAAAGGCTTTAATAGAAACTTTAGATTTAATTCAATCGACGAAATAATTATAGAGCTCTTTCAAATCGACGTTGTCATTTGTTTGAATGTCGATTGGACGGATCGGACATTTGACATTTGGAGAGTATTAATAATATAGTGGCGTAACCACTATATTATTAATACTCTCCAATTGTAATTATGTATGTTGAATGAAAAATAAATTACCAAAATAATTGGTTGTTATATTGAAAGTGTTTCTGATTCATGCATTAAGTGACAAGCCTTATAAGATCATCCTATTTCCGAGGATGAAATTCTTATTTATCAAACATATTGGTCAAAATATTTATTGTTTCTAAACAAGGAATGTTTGTAAATAAACTCTCCAGATATCAGGACGAGACATATTTTTCAGTTAATATTTAAGTTGATTGTCTTTGAAAATACGGATTAAACGACAATTTATATAAATGAAACTAAGCTAGATCGATTTATAAACCCCGAAACCTCCTGTACTAAATTTCATGAAGATCGTTGAAGACGTGTATAAAATAATTGCTCGTTTAAAGTTATTAGATAAATATGGAAGTGTGTTTGTTTGTTGTTCTGTCATGCTGCACCGGCTCTACGGATTTGTTTTTTTTTGTATTTTTTTTGGTTGAGGAGTGTCATTGACCATTTTTCCTCTGGGAAAATATCTCACTATTACATGAAAAAACTTGTAAACCACGCTTCGCATGCCGCGGGTGTAAAGCTAGTTTTGTATAAAAAATAAATCACTTCCTTAAACAAAAGCTTGTAATGACGCATATCGTCATTCGGTATTTCATATCTATTCATGTAGGTGGTAGAACTATTATGGTTCGCCCGGGGAAGTATCACCGCTGCACCCACGTCTGCCGTGAACCAATTCTCATGTGTTTCGGTGGAAAGGTGTAGTTGCCGGCCACCCTTACATGAGGCGACCACCAGCCTGCGGAGTAGCAGCGTTGTTACTATGGTTACTTGAGGTTGTATGTAGATGTATATGGGTTGCAGCGACCACGTGGCCTGCATGCTCGTCTGCTACTCCATACGAATAAAAAAAAATCTTACAGGAGTCCCTCAAGGTAAGCTCGTATATTCCAAAGACACTTAATCAAAAAATACCTGTAATTTCCAAAAAAAAAATTAAACAGCTAACAAAACGAGACACTGAAACAGTTCAAAGGCTTCTAATTAAGGTACTCAAATAACGAAACAGGTGGAGTTCCACACGGATAGAATTAACATAAATATTTATACGAGTCGTATCTTTCCAACAGATTCTAAAGGATAAGTTACAAGAAAGAAATTAGATTAGCCTTTTTTTATAAATAAACCGAACAAAAAGGCAGACGGGCCGCGTGGTGTTAAGCGATCACCGTCGCCTATAAAATAAATAAATAAATATCTTTGGACAATTCACACACACCATCTGATTCCAAACTAAGCAGAGCTTGTACTATGCTAATTAGAAAGCTGATAAACATACTTATATAATTATAAATACATACTTAAATAGATAAATTAACACTCAGACACAGAACAAATAGTCATGTTATCACACAAATATTTGTCCTGTGGGAATCGAACCCACGACCTCACGCTTCGCAGTCGGCTCATCACCCACTACGCCACGGAGGCTGTCCTTCGGCGCTCTAGCACCGTTTACATCGAGCGAGCGAGCATTCTTAGAATATTCCATAGAATCTTTGTGAACGCACTAAGAACAACGAAAGAATGTTCTACGCTTTTTAACACTAAAAGAATTTGATATAGTGGGGATAGAGTGAGCATTCGCTCGTCGGATCTAAATTGACCTTCAGAGGAGGCATATGTCCAGCATAGATCCTATTAAAGCTGATGGATGATTGAGAGTGTATTTAGAAGACTTTACTATGGTGAGTGCTCCGAGGAACTCTTCAAATTGATGCCTACATCACCATTCCATGATTATACCACCAGACGAAGGTTAAAGTTCCACCGGCACCATCTGGACTCGTGGCGGTCCTCCACAGTCCGCTTTGCACGCTCCTTTTTACCACGGACGTGTAGGTTATGGGACAACCTTCCAGCTGAGGCAGTGGACTATAACATGGGGTTCTTCAAGAAAGCTGTAAAAAAAGCTCTCCTTCAAAGCCGGCATCTTGTCTTTTGTTTCATATCGAATTTTATTTTTTACTTATCTTAGTGAATAATAATTGTATCTAAGAACCGTTACGCACTGTCGACTGGTCGCTGGCAACTCAGCCTTCAATATTGGGGTCACCAAGAAATTTTGAAAAGGTGTTTGGGACACCTTTTGGATTGTTTCGCCTTCCAACTATGCATGACTGATGGATTATAGGGGGCGGGGGGGTCATATCCCCTGTGACCCCTCCCTGGGACTGCGCCTGGTCCCTTGGCGACCAAAACGTAGGCAACGGTAGGAGACCAAGCCAAGCGACAGTATTTCAAGTACAATCGTGCAGAATGGTCATATTCTCTGTGACCCCCCCCCCCCCCCCACCTGGGACTGCGCCTGGTCCCTCGGCGACCAAAACGTAGGCAACGGCAGGAGACCAAGCCAAGCGACACTATTTCAAGTATATTCGTGTAGAATGGACGTCGAAGAACTTGCAATAGTAGCGCTACTAAATATAAAAAGAAAGAAAGATAAAAGAAAATTAAAAGAGTATTGGGTACATCCTTTGTTAGAAGAGCGAAGATTAAAAGAAATGTTTAAAATATTTTTTGAAGACGTTAGGAAATACCCTCATTTTTTTAAATATGCAAGATTATTCGTATCGAAACTTGAGCCATTTTTGTGCGCGACGTCCGGTAGTTACGACAATCGATTCAATCGCAGTGCGAATACTTCTATTTGAAGCCGCGACCAATAGGTCGACGGACGGCCGGCAGTCGCTTGTGCATGAGAACGCCTGTGCATGATAACGCCTGTGCGTCTGTGGTGACTCGCCGAGTCGCCTAGGCAACCGGCGACCAAGTGCGTAAAAACTAATTTAATCTAGGTATAGTTAGTAAGTAAGTCACACTTCACAGTTGCCGGCGACCAGTCGACAGTGCGTAATGGCCCTAACACTATGAGCTTTTTTACCAATGTTTCACTTCGAACAAAGATGTCATCCATATATCTTGCTGTCAAGGCACTTTTTCCGTTAAACCAAGCGTCTAAGCTATTGACCTTTTATGTCGTATATCAGATATGAGACAGAAAAATAAGTATTTCTGTGTCGTATCTGATATACGACATTTAAATATTTATTTAATAAAAAAAATCAGCATAAATGAGGAAACTTTTCTGATTCGATTACAGCATGAAATACAAAACAAACAACCGAAAATAGAGTTGCCACGAGAATACCATATTAATGAAAAAAACCTGTGATTTCAGAAAAAAGAAAGTTAAACAGCACTTGCTAACAAAACCAGACACAGAAACAATTCAAAGGCTTCTAATTAAGGAAGTCAAATAACGGAGCAGGTGGAGATCCTCCCACACGGAGAGAATTAGCAATCGTCTGTATATATCTTAATTTTTAGATATAAAGCAGAGACAGTTAAAAATTTTGCGTACCAGCACTGAATATATAATAGTACAGGCAGTACCAGGTAATAAAGGTGCATCTTGACCGACCCGTGTGGCGCAATGGTTACCATGCCAGACTGCCATGATGAAATTGCTATGCTGTTGTCTACTACATCATTCCTACCTTTTTTTTGGTATCGGGGGGAAACCTTCAAAAGGTACCCAGTACCTGGAGAGGATACCGGGTCATGTGGGATTTGTACCGCATTAAAACCTGGGTGGCCTGCCTCTCAATATGCAGAGTTTGCGATGCCATAATAATTGAAGAAAATATAATTCAAAATGAAACAGAAATGTAGATCACTATGGTTTCCCTCGGTCTGAGTTAATGTCTTTGGTACAGACCCCTTTTTCATTAACGGCATGTGTAATAGAGGATACCCTAATAAAACGTGTAAGAGTAAATAGTAAATATTTCATTTACGGATGTAGGTCAGTAGTTCAGGTTCATGTCACGCACAGACTATATTAACAGTGTTTCCAATTTATTTTGTGGCCTCAGAGGGATATTTTTTTAAGCTGTGTGAACGAACACGTTTTTTAAATTGATATTTACGAAGGCCTTTGTAATAAAGTGGTGGAAAAGAAGGGTTTTTGTAACGTTATTTATTCATTACAAACCTTTTATACTGACGTAAACTGACAGATCAAGTCGTTAACGACCTTAGAGCATCAAGGCTGGCAAATACAAATATTGATTGATTGATTGATTGAAGGCATTGACAGGTTCATACCTATACATACATACATACGGTGAGTCAGTAACTTTGATGCTCTAAGCCACGACCCAATATTAACAACCAAGAAACGATTAGCTTGCGAAGCGACTATTATGACTATTATTTATTTATTAAAACCATTTATCTCATACGATCAGCTATCACGTGTGCCCATTATCGACCCATAGCCATTCTGTTATCTCAAATATATAAATGCACTTTTTTTAAAGAGTGCTGCTGGGAGTTTTTACCGCCGCCTTTTTTCTCTCAGCTCAACATATAGCCCAAACTTAAAGCATCAAAGGTACTGGACTCACCCGTCAGTAGAAAGATCACTCCATCGCGAATATGAATTTCAGCATAACGCCAGCCATAGAGACTAAAATAAATAATCTTTTTGTTATACTTGTTTATTGGAACGTAAATATCTGTGTATGGATCGCATATACTTGTACAGTTTTTGCGGGAAGTTTGAAGGAACAAGTTGTGCTCTTGTTTTATTTTCATTTTCTTGGTGTATTTTAGTGTTATATCGTATAAAGTTGATGGATTTTTGTTCGATATTTTTAATGACAGTGCACGAGTGTAGTGAAATAAAATAACAGTGCGGAAAAATGTTATTTCGGCTTGCCTCCAAAACTCCATCGGACAAGTTCTAGTAAATTAGCCATCACTTTACTTGAACATTCTGACTCGACTGACGACCGGACTTACAGATTTTTCTATGACTACTAAGTGATGCAAAAATTATACATGACGCTGGCATTATGCACAGAGTTTGCGATGCAATTAATTAATTAAGGGTATAATTTAAGCTATCACCAATTTAATTAGTTTTGTGTTTCTTAAATAATAGTGTTTGTCCTCAAAATAGTAGATCTGTCACCAAAATGTAGTCACCAAACAATGCAAAATCAGTTCCACAATAAATCACCTAAAATCCTGAGATATAAGGTCTAGTACCAAATAAATGTTTTTGTATGTATTATAATAGGTGTGTCCTAATAAGTATTTAAACAAACTAATTTAAAGAGATCACCAACGATAATAAAATGCACCTACACGTGTGATCGAACCTAGTTAGTAGTTAGTAGAACCGCAGCGTACAGCGATTTTTCCCATCAAAAATGGAGGTGGGAAGAAGCTCTGGCTCCGTGACTTCTCCGGCGCTGCGGGAAAACCACTCCCTCCGCCCCAGCGTAAGAAAGCGCGGCACCTGCGCTCGCCTTTGCAGCTTCGGCTTACTGGTCGCCTTCGGCGACCAGCCTTAGCCGCTACGGCTCTCTTGGTGCCTGCGCTTTCCTACGGCGGGCGGGGAGTGTTCTCCCTCCGCGCCTCCGGCTTTTTATATACACTCTAGGGGTAGTACAGATAAGACCACGTGGATAGTGGGGTGCTCTGATTTGGTTTTGGGTATATGGTCAGGGATCGATTTATTTGGTGACAGATCTACCATTCTGAGCACAGAGCTATTATTTAAGTAACAAAACTGTTATTATAAGAACGAAGTTTATATTCATGTAATGCAATATAATTTTATTGGTTATCGATCTCTTATTTTACACATATATTAACATTAATTTGATAATTCATACCTGGGAACAATTTTTGTTTATCTGAGAACGAAAATATTTCGTGGCGATAGATCTATTTATTAGGTGATACAACTTGATGACAAATATAAATTTTGGTGATAGAAAATATAGTTCCCATTAATTAATTAATTAATTTATTTATTTTACAATATACACATAATTTACAGGGTAATCCCCAAAACATTACGTGCATGCATTTAGAAATGACTTACACATAGTAATAAACTTATTCGCACATAAATGAAACAAATCAGCATCTGGTATTTCAGCGAGCATACGGTTAAGTAGAACGGGCGCCGCGCAGTGGGGGGCGGCGGCCGTGCGGCGCGCGTGCACACGGGGCTCCGCCAGCAGCCGGTTAGGCCTTCTGCCGAGCCCTCCACACAAGTGTCGAATCGGAACCTCTAGCCCACAATTGGCGAGAGCCGAAGGGTTGTCAATTTTATTGTTTAAAAGTAGAAAGAAATGCAACATAAGAGATAATTTTCGTCGTAGCTCAAGTGTGTCAAGCCCTACCATACCTAACACAAAAGAAGACGGATATAAATATGGATAATACCCATACATTCGTTTGTAAACGAAGCGTGCTAGTTTTCTTTGTACTTTTTCCATCATGAGAGAATATTTCTTTTCATGAGGATTGAATACGACTGCGTTGTATTCTAGTCTACTGCGAACATATGCGTTATACAATATTTCCGCTACATTAGGATTTTTGAAATTGGTTGCGGTTCTCATAACAAATCCTAAGGTTTTGTGTGCCTTTACACATATGCCATTATTAAAAATGAAATGAAAATATTGAATGGCTAAAAGGATTTTTATCCAATGCCATGAAATGAATAAAAAAAATAAAAAAAAACATATAGATGACTTTTAACGGCATTTCAGTAACGGAATATTCTGTCAAATATGTTTTGTATATCTTTCTTTTAATTTTAACTTTATTTTATTTACTTCATGATAAAAAATATCCAAAATTAAATGACAAATGCAGCAGCAATTGTGTTGGCATTATCACTGATTATAAATGAAATTTCACTATTGTACCCATGTAAGTACATATTATTATATCTCTCATATTCTTAGAACAAAACAACTTATGTTACAAAAATCTCAAGGTAGTAAGGGCAATTCGCTGTAGCTTCGGGATTAAGAACGGTATCCCGTGTCTGATCGTAAGAGGCGGCTAAAAGGGGGCTTCCGGGGTTGCGGCGGTGACAGTGGGCGCTCACGCGACACTTAATTAAAACATTTTTATTGTGTAATGTATGCTTTACAAACAAACACACTAGAAAATGTGAATGTGTTGCACTTTCACTTATCGATATATATTCGTTTATAAAAACAATTAAGTTTTATCAAAATTAAGCTTATCAAAATCCAATGGAACTCTTTTACACTCCCCAAAAAATACATCAGTCCCCTGAAAATGATGGTTTTATTAAAAAAATATTATAACTTTTGTTTTAAAAGTACCAGGGCATCATAAACTCGAACAACTTTAATACTTAGGGAATAGGGGCGATCTCAAGGAGGAGAATTTTTCATCCAAGTTTGTGTTTCTCTTGGCCGTAGCATTACTTCTGAGGGAAATTAGCCTTTTTCCGACTTTGGTACGGACGAAGTTTGCGTCGATATGTTTCTTATTGGAGGTAACTTTGAATTGTTTGTCTTGGTTTATTGAGCTGGAATTTAATTTTGTAAGTCTATTACTTAATTAAAAAAAATTGTCCTATAAAAAACATTGGGTTCTTATTTTTAGGGTGCCGTACTTCGAAAGGAAAATACGGAATCCCTATAGGATCACTTTGTTTTTCCGGCCGTCTGTCTGTCAAGACCCCTTTTCTCAGAAACGCGTGAAGGTATCAAGCTCGACTTTACATTAAATACTCAGGTCTACTGGCCCTTGCAGCTGTGAAAACTCAAACTTCTAAGCCAGCGCAATCAAAAGACTTATGCCGCTAATTTCCGCAAATTTTCGACACTCGCAAGGAATCAAAACCTACAGGGTACTTCCCGTGAACTCAGAATCTTGAAATTTGGTACGAAGCAACGTCTTATAGCAGTAATAAAGGAAAAATTGCGAATACCGTAAATTTTTAGTTACATCATATATTAAAAAATATTTTACGAAACCCTCGATGTCCGACTCGCACTTGGCTGGTTTTTTTAATAATATTACGTAGCAGTTCTGCGACCATAACATTGTTTACTAGTTGACCCAAACGTCTTGGGTCCAAGTTTAATGGGGTGCACCATTAACTACATATTTTATCTCAAACCATTCATAAAAAATGGGAGAAAAAGCAAATTGGCGACATCTGGACTAGATTCAACCCGGGGTCTTCTGCTTTAGGGACCATGGAGAAATTTACCTTCGTATTCAAATGATATTGTAGCAGTTTTTCATTGCCTTTTTTTGGACCGTACTAAAACCCCCCTCGGTGGCTTGCCTCCGCGCTTGGTGTCCTCCATGCGCGGCGCCCCAGAACGGGCCCATCTTCGGGAGTTTTCTCCTGCACCTTCCAATCCTTACGGCAGCATGCGGCACATGCACACCGCCCGTCCTTCCCGGGACTGCTGGCTGGACGGATCGAGCTTCCACTCTCAACTCCTACAACCCCGGAAGTCCCCTTTAGCCTCTTACGATCTTCTTAATAGAATAGTCATAGATTTATGATTGGACCAATCATAAATCTATGAGAATAGTTAAACTCAACTCAACTCTTACCTAACCATGCATTTCGCTTTTCAGGTACCGCTATCAATACTCTTTCTCGAATGTTCCCTTATTTACATTTGGCAGTTGATTCAAGACTACGTTCTCCTACATACAGATGATTTCCTAGTACTCCTGTCGGGCGAGGAAAGACTCGAATGGCTCCTGTGCCACTTGTGTTGTGATAGAGACTGTTCCGATGTTACTGCACGCCTAATACTCAAGTTTGTTAGTTTTTGTAGTTTGCTTTGCGCTTGTGTTTTATTGAATTTGAAGTAAATTTATAAAAAAACCACCGGATTTATTTGGAATACAAGCAATATGGCGTCAACCGCTCAAAAAATGGCTCCAAGAAATCTGACACACTGTTAAAGTTTGCGTTGCGTCAGAGCTCTAGTTTTTTTTTCTTCAATTATGGTATCACAAATTCTGTGCATATTGCCAGCGTCAAGTATAATATTTGCATCACTTTTTTGCCACTTTCTTTGAAACTACACGAGTAATAATAGGTAAAATCAGTAAGTCGTCAGTAATCAGTCCGTCAAGTCAGTCAGACATTCAAGTAAAGCGATGGCTTCTTAACTAGAACGTGACCAATAGAATTTTGGAGGCAAGCCGAAAAAACCTATTTTCGCACTGTTATTTTAATTCACAACACTCGTTCACTATAATTAACCTATATCGAACAAAATGCCTATCCGATGTAACTCAAAAATACACCAAGAAAGTAAAAATAAAACAAGAGCACAATATGTCTCTTTTGACTTCCCGCCAAAAAACCTAAACCAAGCATGTATTCAGTGTTCAAATGTAGCTACAGATTAAATCACACTGTCGTTGACATCTGAAAAAAAGGAAAAAAGATGATTTTATTGAACTTTTTGGCGAAATATGAACATTCCACCTTTGACGCAGCATTCCGTTCTGAAATTCCGCCGGTTTTGTCAAAAAATAATATATATACATATACATATAAAGCATTCATTTTGGTGTGAGAATATTTTTGGTTAAATATTTTTTGACTATAAAAGTCTTTGTACGATTGTCATGTACACTAGGACTAGAATTCTCAAAGACACTGAAATATGAGGAATTTTTCCATGAAACAACAAATACAAAAGATATTGGATATCGATAAGCTGTTTGAAGATTCCAATAGTTTCGTCTTTTGTTTTGTATTAGCTTTTTATTGTTTCATAAAATTTTTGACGCCAAGTCTTCATATTTTTTGTATCAGAACCGAATAAACCTCATTATTGTTGTAGTCATATAATAAGTACCAGAATAGGCAGGATCATTCTGTAATATAATGTATATAGGGAGGTATGTATATATATAACACAAACATACACAGACACACAGTATTTTTAACTTTAGTTGTAAATAGTAAATTGTTGTACTATAATAGTAGTTTGTGAAAAGAACATAAATCCTACTTGTCCAGGGATGGGCGTAAATAGCTGCAACACAGTTATAACTAGTGCAGTTGTTTACGAACAAACAAATAAATAAATAAATAAATGTAAAGTCAAGAATAATAAAAAACCCACCTATGAGAAATGTCTAACCCCTAATAAAACATTTTTTGTGACGCCAAGTCAAGTCTTAACATTTATTTGTTACGGGGAGGAAACTAAAAAATACCCGGCACCTTGGCAGTGTTACCAGGTTACGTTTGTAGATAGTAGAACTTTAATTTATTTAATGTATTCAGCCCTCGGAGTAGCAGCAGGCTTAGGCTTGAGCTTATGTTGTGTGTAGATCTATGGACTGCAGCAACCTCAGAACACCACGTGGCCATTCTCTTCTGCTGCTCCATTCGAATAAAAAATCCCCTTGGTGGCTACGATAGCGAACTTCCTCCTCCTCGGGGCGTTTTCCTTATTACTGAGGAACAGTTAGGTTATTCTAGCTCCCAGGGAGGGACGTGTTGACATTAATTACACTGATGGACTCAATTATTCAATCATTGAATTACTGTCACTAATGTGTTAGAGCTGTTACCTATACCATTCTATGTTGGCTTGTTAGCTGTGTTACTAAGTAGAACGGCGTTAGTAGTAATTCAATACTAATTAATTGAAATCATAAAGCATCAAGGTATGACAGGTACGACACCCGTCAGAGGAGTGGCCTTTACGGGCGAACTTCTCCTCCCAATGTGCATGCACAATGTGCCTTCTAGTTATACAACTAGTGTGTCTGTGTGTGTCGGTGTCAGTGTTGACGGTGCATAGAAAATGACTTTGTTAATTGAAATTGACATATTTAGAAATGTATGCGTCTGAAGCGATGAAATAATATTTGTAAACGTGTGACAAAATTAAAATGTGTGCGTTCTTTCCCCGCACCAGATTTGGCACAAAAATTATATATCGAAGCGAGGCGCTATGCCGTCTCTCCAGAAGGTGAGTCAGTAACTTTGATGCTCTAAGATTGAAATCCTGCTTGTGCACATGTATCTTTCATTTATAGTTGAAAACTGTTTGATGACCTGTGTTGCGCAATGGTTACCATGCCGGCATGTCGATTCCCGGCGAAGCAGAAATTTGAATGATGAGTTTAACATTTCTGTACTCGGATGGTACCCACCACACAGGGTATATTTACTGTACAGGGGGGCTGAACATGAGCGCGAAACATTAAAAAAATTAATTACCTAGCCGCTAGACATAGCATGATGTTATAAACATCGTGAATCGTGACAAGAAAACTAATAAGTCATAGCATAAGATATAGCATGATGTTATAAAAAATAATAAGGATAGTATCCTTCCCCATCCCAATAAATGGACGATTCAACACAAAAAGAATTTTTCAATTCGAACCAGTAAGTACTTAGTTCCTGAGATTAGCGCATTCAAAAAAACTCTTCAGCTTTATATATTAATAAAAATTGATTTATATGGGCCTATGTAAAATAAAATAAATAAATAAAATAAAATAAAAATTAATTGGATCAGCGTAAGTGGCGTAAGCTCCAGTAAGCGTGTAGTAAGCTCCAGGCCTCCCCAATAATATGGAGGAACCGCGGCCAACAGTGAGACGCAAAAAGGGTTGTTTGTTCAGAAAAAATAATTACTTGAATAATGAATGAATGTTCATGACTTATTAGTTTTCGTGTCACGATTCACGTTGTTTGTCCGAAACGGAATCCGAAACTAGTTTACCGATCTCAATGGAACTTAGGTACTGAGTATGTATAATAGGCATGATAGATAACACTATTAAATAATCAGAGAATAAATGGTTTTACAGAAAAATATATGCTAAAAGGGGTTTAAAAAATGACCCCGTTTTAATATAAACATTAAGGTTAATAAGATTTCCTATAAAATAAAAATATAAAATACTGCAATCGGCCATGTTATCTGAATCGCCAATCAGAGCGAATGACGTCACGTCTCAGTAAATGTCATCGTGTTGCTTGAAGTTTGGCAATGTTTACTAAGGTGTGATGAGCAAGCCGACGCCATGACACCTATGAGCGTTTTCGCGCTTAATTCAAATTACATAGCAGAAAATACATAAATTTACGTTAAAACTTAAGTTCATTGCTGAAATAAACTTTTTTTCGAAAATAGGATACGTGTACCTACAATAAGGAAAGATATTTAAAAATCTGTCATCATGCCTATTGGCTGACTTTATGGTAGAATAGTTGGATGTATGTGAAAGGAAGAAATATGGTACTTTAGTAGCGGAAGGTTTTGATTTAAGTACTTTTATGTTTTTACCTGTATTTCGAAATGTAGGAATACTTTTTTTTCCAAGGTAGGTCAACAGTTTGCGAACCGCTAAACCCTTGACAGTTACCCATAACAGGTTCATTTTTTGTTTAATTACCTATGTTCTGTTGCGACTTCTTATACCACGTGGCTTATATTTTTGGCCCATATTATTAATTAAAAAAAACGGTAAGCCGTCATCTACCAGTCGTAGATGAGAAACAAAGTGTTCGTAAAAGTAATATGCATAAAAGACAAGATTACGACAGGAAGTAAACACAGCATAATGAAAACGATGGGTGTCAATAAAGCTAAACAATGTCGAGTGCGGTCAAAAGTAAGATGGGTGTCAACAAAGGAAAGCAATGTCGAGTGCAGTCAAAAGTATGATGGGTGGCCATAAAGCAACATCTGGTGCGGTCATAAGAAGGATGGGTGGCCATGAAGCATAATCAGGTGCAGTCATAAGAAGGATGGGTGTCAATAAAACTAAGCTATGTCGAGTGTGGTCAAAAGTACGATGGGTGCCCATTCAGCTACATCTGGTGTGGATGACGACTATATATTTGATAAACATTTATTTTCATTTAATACAAAAATTCAATATTAATTTCAAGTTGCTTCAAACGAGTATGGCGACCCGTTGCCACGGCAAGCGTCGCCACACCAACAATCCGATTACCTGTGGCGACCAATCGCCACTTCACCACGTTACCACGACGCCACGTCGCCATACCAACAATCTGGTTTACCCGCGCCTATAGATGTTTCACATAAATAAAACAAACTTTATTTGCTGTTTAATTTAATGATGCAATTAGATGAGTGAAGCGGCACTTAACAATATTAATGTCAACTCCACACCTCTGTATAGTGTTCCCAGTTTTCCATTACGGTAACCGTAACACTTGACACGTTATATAATGCCCTGGTACGTTTATTGTAAATCTTCTTATTTTATTTATTTATTCATTTATGTACACACAAGTTGAAAGAAAAATACAAAAAGAAAAGAATACAGAAGAAAGTTTGTACAAAGGTACTACTTATTTCCATTGGAAATCTCTTCCAGTAGCCCTGGGACTGGAAATAGGTTAAGCTCAAGGTAGAGCGTGTACAAATAAATTACAAGTTAAATGCAAGTACAAATGGATAATATACTTACATACATACATACACACATACATTTTGACCTACATACATACATATATACATACTTATATAAATAATACATATATATACTTACTTACATATTATATACCCAATGAAATTAGTGATACATAATTCAGAAACGTTTTTATTATATCACTAAGGAAATGTAGTATGGTCTTGCAACTTCTGATGTTGGACGGTAGTGAGTTCCACAATCTTACTGCGTGAACGGTGAATAATTTGGAGTAAGCATAGGACCTGAATAAAGGGATATTGAGTGTACTTTTATGGAGAGATCTGCAGGGAACACCGGAGGGACGAGAAAATGAAAAGCGTTCACGTAAGTAAGACGAGTAGTTACTGTTTCTTAGGATGTTGAGTAGCAAACATAAAATCCTAGTGTTTCTGCGAAATCGAATTGGGAGCCACTTGAGATCCTTGCGAAGATGCGAAATATGATCGAATTTTCGAATTCCGAAGATAAATCGAATGCATACGTTTTGCAAGCGCTCTTCTTTATTGTACAGCGTAAAAGTGAAACCATTTTTGAAGTTAAAGGACACAATGAGAGTCTCTTTTGAGACCTCACCGGATTATAAATAAATAAATAACACTTAACACCCACCCAATAATATAAAACCGTATGTCGTGGTTGCCATAGACGCACAGACAAGCACAGATTTACCCAGACTCATTAAGGTATCTCCTCCGCTGGGAATCGAACCCAGGACATTGTGTGTGGGACACCAGCGTGGTGACCTCTACGCCATTAAGAGTCGTCATTGACAAGCACTTGCATTTTAGAGCAACTATGGATGTCAGTATGAGCCGTCCAGAAGCTTGGAGACCGCATTCAACGTTTTACTGGATAGTATAGGCATCTAGACCAACGACGGCTGCCAGTACCTATGCGCTTTCTTTCTTTGTATCTAAATTTTTCTGTGCTTCGGAGGGCACGTTATGCCATCGGTCCCGATTGTTGTCGATAGATAACAGTCGTTAAACCTTGTCGGAGGTCTTATGGGCGGTTTGAAAACATCCGACAGCGGGTTGGCCACTAACCTGCATCTCCACCAACCCGCATTGGAGCAGCGTTGTGGAGTAATCTCCAGGCCTCCCCAATAAGGAGAAGAGACCCGTGCCCAGCAGTGGGACGCAAAAAGGGTTGCAGCCATATCTTTACCGAATGGTATAATTGTGAACTGGTGAAGTAGGCATAAATGTGTATGAACAAACTCACCGTCGAACCTTTTAATTTTCCAACTCAATTGATAATGTACATAGATCTAAAGCGCGGTACAATGTTCACGGATTCGGTACGATTCCGTGCCAACTACAGCCGCAGGGACGGTTGAACGTTAGATCCACCTGTAAATGCAGTGTCGGCCAAGCGTGTGACCGTATAGAATGTTTTATTGCATTTTAAATACTCTGAAGAATAAAGTAAAATCTATACTAATGTTAGCTGACCCCGCGAACTCCGTACCGCATTTAAATGTTTGGGTTGGGCCACCCTTATCACTTAGGGGGATGAAAAATAGATGTTGTCCGATTCTCAGACCTACTCGATATGAACACAAAATTACATGAGAATCGGTCGAGCCGTTCCGGAGAAGTATGGTAACTAACATTGTGACACGAGAAAAAAATAGATGTTGACCGATTCTCAGACCTACCCGATATGAACACAAAATTTCATGAGAATCGGTCAAGCCGTTTCGTAGGAGTACGGGAACGAACATTGTGACACGAGAATTTTATATATAAGATATAAAGCTGAAGACTTTGTTTGTTTGAACATTTTGAACGCCCTAATCTCAGGAACTACTGGTTCGAAGAATTATTTTTGTGTTGGATAGTCCATTTATTGAGGAAGGCTTTAGTTTATATAACATCATGCTATGACTGATGCCAAAGTCCACTCGGATGAAGTCGCGAGCGGTCGCTAGTGAAGAATACAAAGACACAGATTTTTTTAGTGAAAGCTATGGATTTATCAGAATATAATACGACATGGTTTTACAATACTCATCAATGCCGACCACAACGTTCCGGTGACTGTTTTATTAAGTAGCATATAAAGAGCATAGCATATTTTTCATTTTTTATGTCATTGAGATTGACGAATGACCCACGCCAAATTCTTTTGCGAGAGATGAGTTTGATTCTCCATTTTCTAAACTGCATAATGTCGCATGTAATCTCAATTGGCGTAAGGGACAAAACCTGTTTTTTGGATATGAGCAAAAAACCGTTTTTTTTTTAAAGCGTTATATTTTTAATGTCGTTGTAGCTAATTAAAATTTCTCCAAGAAGACTATACCTATTTTTTAATGCTCTTTGCAGCTGAATTTTCATAAACAGCCTACCTAGCGTAATAAAAAAGTTGAGTGTCCTTTACGCCCTGATTTTTTTGTTCATTTGACACTTGGCTGCAACCCTTTTTGCGTCCCACTGCTGGGCACGGGTCTCTCCCCATTATTGGGGAGGCCTGGAGCTTACTCCACCACGCTGCTCCAATGCGGGTTGGTGGAGATGCGGGTTAGTGGCCAACCCGCTGTCGGATGTTTTCAAACCGCCCATAAGGCCTCCGACAAGGTTTAACGACTGTTATCTATCGACAACAACCGGGACCGACGGCTTAACGTGCCCTCCGAAGCACGGAAACGCGCATGAAATTTTTTGCCACTAGCGGTCACCCATCTCACACCCGACCGCGCCCGTTTCGCTTAGTTGCATAGATCGTTTGCGTTCTACGCTAACCGCCGGGCCATGCGCGCTTCTTAAATTTTATATTGCGTTCATTTGACACTTACGCAATATAAAATTTAAGAAATTTTATGAAATTACGTCGTAAAGGAATTGTTTACAAACAATACATAACAATTTAAGCCGTAAGGCTAGACAAAATATAAAAGTCAGGGCGTAAGTGACTGAGTAAACTACTGATATTATTCAGTTTCGTTCAGTTTCATTGTTATTTTCTTTGCCTAATGCTGACTTTGATAAGAGAATTAACTCTGTTCATCAAAGTAATAAAAATGATATCTAAAAATTGTATTTCAAGACATTTATATAATAAAATTAGTATTTTTTTGTAGAAAAAGATGTTTTATTGGTTTCACCACTTACAAAATCATTGTTATTTGTAAGAAGATTACTAGTAAGAAGTACCTATTATGAAAACAAACAACTTAAATTCTTTTTTTTCAAACCTCAACTAATCGTAACTAATCGTTAGTGCTTGTTTGGCCTATCCACTGGTTGTGTTTTACAGTAGAAAAGTTTCGTTTTGCTTTTTTTTTAGTCAGTCAGTGGTAGATATTACAAATAAGTACTAACAAGCCCTTTTTTAAAAAAAAATAGAGAAAAAAAGAACTCCTCTACTGATATTGATCAAATTCTTTATAGGGTTGTAACAGGCTTAGGTGTCTAACATCTCAAATACAGACTCATACAACCAATTTTATTTTACGTTTTTGCAAGAAAAGTCCCTTACGAATTTTTTTAACGAAAATTGTGTTTAGGCGTGTAAAATTGTTAGGGCGCAACGGACATTTTTTTAAAGATAGAATTATTTCAAATATACCATTCGATAGAGCTCGACGAGCTGAGTATGGTGGCATTGATAGTTCATTTTCGCACTTTTGTCCCTTACGCCAATTGAGATTACGTGCGACGATATTAGTGTTATTATTATAAGTATTATTGTTGCACCTTTCTCCTCAATCGTAAATGCTTTACGACGTTGTGATGACATTTTTAACACGCTTTTATTAACTTGACCTGTATGTATGTAAGTATGTATGTATGTATGTAACGGAATCTTTTAACTTCATTTTCACTTACTTCTAGGAGTCTGATTAACTTGAAAATTTGCACAAGGGTCAAGGGCCGATGACAATACAATAATCTCATAGCTTTATATTAAAGTCCTAACTAGGATCATCAGGATTTAAAAAAATATACAAGAGGCGGCTGATAAGTTCGTGGCCTAAGGTACTTAATGAGACAAATATAAAGTTTTATATTTTTAACACGTCTAAGCGCCTGATTTACTTGAAAATTTGCACAGGGGTCAAGGGCCGATGACAATGCAGTAATATGAAAAGAAAGTCCAACTAAAGAATTAAAAATAAATAATGTAGTTTAAAAAACTAAAAAACACGCTTTTGTTAAAATACGAACTAAAAAGTAAAAAAATAAGAAGAAAATGTATTTTACTGCAAAAATAAAGCGTGGGGTGCATGGTGTCAATAGTATCTTAAAAATCACCCCACGCTTTTTTTTTGCAGTAAAATACATTTTCTTCTTATTTTTTTACTTTTTAGTTCGTATTTTAACAAAAGCGTGTTTATTAGTTTTTTAAACTACATTATTTATTTTACATAGGATATCACTATAAAAAATCCGTGACGTTCAACTGTCAATTATTCACTGAAATTCAAAACAAAAACCAGCCACGTGCCAAAAGTCGTCGGGAATTAATGAACATGACCGAAGGTCGGTCGGTCGGTCACTATAAATGGAAAAAAATGGGTCATACTAAACGACATGTCACTGTAAGCGAAGTCATTATATCTGACTTTGTTACAAAGAATTTTGTGTTTAAACCAAACTTCGTTGTGTAATTCCGTCATAATAGGCGGTTGGTCAATATAGGCGGAGTCATAATAAAAGGATTCTACTGTACATTTTTTTGTGTCCAACTGCTGATGGCTTACTTTGTAAACTGTAACTGTAAACTTACTTTCGGACCTCGATTTGGGACCGCACTGAAAACATTCTTGCTATGTAAATCATTCAGTAACTTAAGGGGATAATACTAAAGTTACAAATTCGTGAAATAAAAACGATCTGGTATGCCGAAAATGATTCCGAATATGTTAGAACTTTTGGGTAGTTAGGCCTTCTGGGTCTCCACCAACCCGCATTGGAGCAGCGTGGTGGAGTAAGCTCCAGGCCTCCCCAATAATGGGGAGAGACCCGTGCCCAGCAGTGTGACGCAAAAAGGGTTGCAGCCACGCCTGGGTGTGGGTCTGGTCTGGGTCTGGGTAGGGGTCTGTCTCCATTTTATTATAGTGACCCCCCTCCAAACGTCTTAGAGATCCAAAATTGAAAGCTGGGTGGCCTGGAGTATATCACCCAAGCCAGTTATGAACAAATGAGTACTGAGTAAGCTTTCTGGGTAAAGGTTTATCTGTCTTTATTTTATTTTAGTAACCCCTTCCGCTAACTTTTTAGTGACCCCTTCCCTCAAAATTGAAAGCTGGGACCGCGCCTGAGAGGCCTGAACTATACTTCACCACACTGCTCGAATGTTAGTTGGTAGAGTGTATCTCTTAATTTTCACTGTTTTTCTTTATTCTCTAGTAATAATCCCCACTCCACCAACCTGCATTGGAGCAGCGTGGTGGAGTAAGCTCCAGGCCTCCCCAATAAGGGGAAGAGACCCGTGCCCAGCAGTGGGACGTGGAGAGAGAGAGTGGAGTTGATTATTTATTATCTTTTTCATTTGTACGTTATTTAATGTTACCTGATTTATTCAATTCTAATGGCTATAATGTAAAGAGGACAGACTTAACATGCTGTTACAAATTTTAATTATACTTATACCATTAGAGGAAGCCTTTGCGGTTGACCAAAACTAGTTTGCAAACAAACTAATATGTTAGAATTGAGCTAGCTAGAGAACTAACTTTGAAGTTAGTTTGGGACAAACTTGTTGTTGAAACTGCCACTACACCTCATTACACTTATGCATTAATGGTTTATACTTCTGTTATAAGTACACCTGTATGTTACAATTTTTGAAGTGAAAACTTCTTTAGCGGCGTTGTGCACTTTTTTTGGGATGGGTAAAAAATATTAAATTCGCGTCAGGACACGTGGCCTGATCGAAATATCGTAAGACGTAGGGGTGACGACTGATGACGGCTCGACTGTCTATACTTCTAAAATTCGTTTATATCTTAGACTAAGAATAATGTACTTAGTTTATATCAAGTACGTAAAATATGGATATTGAATCATCATCAGCATCTATTAATGAAAAAAGTGACGAAGAAATAGTGAAACAAATTGAGTGAGTACTTTATTAAAACACTAGATGAAAAATAATACTGATAATAAAAGCAAATCGTGCGAAATTATTCCCTAACCATGCCAAATTATCAAAAATGCACAACGTTAATGTTCAAGTTTTCACTTCTGCCGGCACTACCGGAGTGCAACCCGTTGTTTTTTTTTTCAACCCTTCTTATGTGTAGGCCATATTCCACCACGCTCTACAAGTATAGATGGGTGTTAATCTGGCCTTCGAGAAATTATGAGTTTCTCTCCGACATGGACGGCGATTGAAAACATCGTAATGAATTAAATAATATGTATAACGATATTTTCCATCACTATGGAATGAAAGCTATGACCGCGCCGTCCTTCCGGAAATACCCCTTTTGTTTGCCTTATAATCAGGAAAGGGATAGGTACCGTAGCTTATAATCCTGAACGAAGAAAAACAATGTACCTATAGAAAGGAAAATGTACAATTTATATAGTGAACTAGCGGCCGCCCGCGACTTCGTCCGCGAAGTTAGTTTTAGATTTTTTCTAAAATAAAAGTAGCCTTAGTTACTCCTCCTACATCAGCTACTTGCCAGTCAAAGACCCGTGAAAATCGGTCCAGCCGTTTCGAAGATTAGCCGGAACAAACAGATAGACAGACAAAAATTGTAAAAAATGTTATTTTGGTATATTTACAAACATTCATATGCATTTGATAAAAAGCGGTTTATTTTAATATTACAAACAGACACTCAATTGGAGTAATTTATTTGTATAGATTGCTAAGTGGTTCCGTTCGAACGTATCCTAATACCACTGCGGTTGAATTCGGCACGAATCGTACCGACCATAGATCCTGAAACATTATTTCGTTGTTTAGATTGCGCCACGATAGATCCGTTTAAATCAAACTAAACAGAATAAATCGTGGGTTGACAAGTAAAACACATTATTGTGTCATTAGAAGCTAATTGGAGACAATAAAGATTTGAAAATATTTTTATTAACATCAGATTTTACATATTATTAATTTCTGAATTGGTGTTAACTATTAGATTACAGCTGACCCTGTAATTGAACCGAAATAAGCTTTTAAATAAAATGCAAAAATAATGAGACAAAAAGTGTTTTTTTTTTCAAAACTGTACTTAGCATAGACTACAGGTATATCATAGGTCTATGTTAGTAGGTTTTTCTTGTTACCCCCACGAAATTTTTTTTTTCTTGAAGTAAATGATGAAGAGAGTTCTGGCGGGAAGTCGAAAAAGACATATTGTGCTCTTGTTTTATTTTCATTTTCTTGGTGTATTTTTGAGTTATATCAGATAAAGTTGATGGCATTTTGTTTGATATAGGTTAATTACAGTGCACAAGTGTTTGTGAAATAGAATAACAGTGCTAAAAGAACAAAGAGAGAGTGTATATTTTCATCTGAGCCTCATAATGTCCAATACGGTGTCCCACAAGGAAGTGTGCTGGGCCCATTATTATTTTTAATTTATATCAATGACTTGCCTTATTGCATTAACTATCCAATGACATTGTTTGCTGACGACAGCTCTGTAGTATTTAACTATAAAACTGATGATTATGAAAATGAAATAAATACGAATCTTAATATTATTATAAATTGGGTTAATTCAAATAATTTATTAGTTAATCTTAAAAAAACGCAAATTATGAATTTTGCACAGCGCGATACTTCTTTGCCCATGCTAAACATAACATATAAAGGGGAACATATATTGGAAACAAAGGTCACAAAATTCCTTGGTTTACATATAGATAGTAACCTAAAATGTAAAACACATTCTGAATTCGTATGCCAAAAGCTTAATCAGTTTTCATATGCACTCTATGTTTTATAGGTAGTGAGCCAACAAGTTTCACTTACAGCTTATCATGGCTTTGTATGCTCTACACTGCGCTATGGAGTTATCTTTTGGGGGAATTCTGTAATGCGTGAAGATATATTTAAAGCCCAAAGAAACGTTCCATAGTAAAAATATCTAGCGTAGACTCCTGTAAACCATACTTTAAAACTTTTAAGTTGTTAACTTTTCCTGCGCTGTATATATTGGAAGTTGCTATGTTCGTAAAATCTAACCCATCATTATTTAGTGAACACATAAATAGCAAAAGACATAAGCACAAACTGTGCACGCCAAAATCGAGGACTGCTCTTTTTAAAAAAAGTATATTCGGAATGGCAGTCAAAATTTATAATAAGGTTCCACTAGCATTTCAAAACCAAGTCAATATAAGTACATTGTTCGCGCCAATTAAGTCATTTCACCTCCCTCCCCTTCACCCTCCCTCTCTTCCCCGCAAGCGCACTATTACATAATATGGATCAGGAAGATCTATCAAGCCAGTCTGCCTTCGTCCCGCCGCCGACGCGCACGCCGCCGACGCGTATGCAAGTCCTCTAGTGACAACCGCACCGCAAGCCACCTAACACGTGGTCATCAGACTCGCCGCATCGCCACCATCACCGCTGTTAATAGTTTAGTGATTAATAGGTACCTATAATAGTGAGTGTGAAGGACAACACCAGTTCCCGGGCAAGAGAAGATTGATGAAGACTTCAGCAGCACACGAGCATACCATCTGCTCCAGCCCCTGTGATAAGGTTAGTGCACTTGCTCCCTTTATCAATCCTTCTCGTTTTCCACCATTAATTCAAACCGCAACTTACAGTCCACAATTCCATCACCCGCAGTGGGGGACCACCCTCCTTTCCACCCTTTATTCCACCATTTTTGGTCATAGCGAACCGGAGGTCCCCCCTTTCTCCAACAATTCTGGTTCTTGCGAGCCGGATTCCCTTCCTCCAATTTTGGTCCAGTCGAGCCGGATTTCGAGCCAATAGTTTGGTCACATTACCCGGGTTAATTATTTAATCTCATAAATACGCATATTTATGTATTTCATGTAATATATTATAAGTGCCTATTCATATTTATTTTTGCAAATAAGTATTATATCTACGATTATTTTATATCCCGCATATTAATAACACACCGCTCACGTAGGTATATTATTCTTTTTGCAAAACACACCGCACCATCCGCTATTTATTTTTGCAAATAAGTATTATATCTACGATTATTTTATATCCCGCATATTAATAACGCACCGCTCACGTAGGTATATTATTATTTTTGCAAAGCGCATTCGCACCATTCGCACCATTATTTACCTATATTTGTAATCGAAATTACACCTCATAGGTACGCATTCTATTTTTCATTAATTGAAGTCCGCCATATTTGTGGTTGCCGGAGCCGACGCGACCGGCGATCGTTGTTTCGCTAGTAACTACCTACGTATTCATTCATTACGCCATACATAATTTTTATAATCTTAACTGTTTTAACTGATTTATCTTGTTCACGACAAAATGTCTACTAAAGGCAAAATTGAATCTGAAACGCTTTCAAATGACGAAATTAGATTGAAAATATTAATTGCAAAACGAAATTCTATTTACGAACGTTTACAACAAATTTATGATTTATCTATAAGTGCATTAAGTTCGTCAGACGAACAGGACACATTTCTTGACACGGCATCTGACCTTGAATACTTGCGTACTGAGTTCAAGGACACGTTAGAATCTTATAATGTTACAAATTTAAAATTAAATCCGAACGCGCAAGTAGATTTCGGATCGTGGAAATCTTTTCATGATCTATATAGTCGTATTAAAAGTCAAGTGTCAAAATTAAACGCTTCATCTTCAAGTAAATTACAGAATAGTTTACCTACAAAAATTATACCGTCGCTTCCGCCCATAGAATTACTTTCTTTTAATGGTGACATACGACACTGGTCTATGTTCTACCAACAATTTAAAACATTAGTTCATGATAATCAGCAATTAACAGATGCTGAACGCGTTTATTATCTTGTTAGTAAACTTAGTGATAAGGCATTATCAATCTGCTCAGGCTTAATGCCTACCGCTGAAAACTATTCTGTGATATGGAACGCGCTCATACGTAGATATAACGACGAGCGTGCGCTCGCGACTACCTACGTCAGTCAGCTGTTAGAACTGAAGAACGTAAACACTAACACATCCGCTGGTTATCAAATATTTATGGATAAATTTGATGCTTCTATTAACGCTCTTAAGCAACTTAATATTGATGACATATCTGATTTTCTATTTCTAAATATCGCGCTTAGAAAATTAGATAACGATACCGTAAAGTCGTTCGAAATGTCATGTCGCAACGTAAACATACCGAAATATTCCGCTTTGGTTCAGTTTTTACATGACCAGAATAGGGCTTTGTGCCATACAATAAATACTTCGCATAATATGTCTAACAATAATAAAATTAAAGGTAATTTTGTTCCCGCTCCCGCTAAAAATATAAGCAAAACTTTTATTAATACAGATTCGAATCGGTCATGTATTTTCTGTAAATCGGGTGATCACGAACACCTATTTGTCTGTCCGCATTTTTTAAAAATAAATGCACAGGACAGGTACAATTTTGTAAAACGAAATAAATGTTGCACTAATTGTTTAAGTAATAAACACGCCACTCATTTTTGTAAGTCACAGCGTAGATGTAGGTATTGCTCCCGCTCGCACCATACGCTACTTCATTTTGTTAGTAGTAGGAATAAGGTCGATCAGCCTTCGGTAGAACAAGGTCCAGGAGAAAAAAATGCATCCACGTCATGTAACGTTTCGCGCGATTGTGGTAATGCGCCGCACCGCACTACATTATTGGGAACTGCGAAGATTAAAGTTCGTACTAAATACGGTCACCAATATTTGTTGCGTTGTTTAGTGGACCCTGGCTCGCAATGTGATTACATCACGAAACAGTGTTGCAAACGTTTGTACCTACCGATCTCCAATAAAACACCAGTTAAAGAGGCGCAAGGAATCGGTGGAGTATCGCAGAAGATTTTAGGTGTTACTTCTTTGCAGTTTAGCTCCCGCTTTGATGAAAATAAACTTTATCATATTGAACCGTTAGTTGTTCCCGCTATAACTGGACAATTACCCGAGTCGTTAATAGACGTTTCGAAAATTAATTATATAAATAATTTACGTTTAGCTGACGATCAATTCCATACACCAGGTGACATTGACGTTTTATTAGGGGTTAATACTTATTTACAAATTTTGTTAACTGATAAAATAATTAATTCGCAATCGCCGAGTGCCATAGAAACGTCACTAGGATACATAATAATGGGAGACGCAGATATCGACTTTCCTACATGCATGCCGCGTTCTTTAGTTTCTTATCCTACTCGTATTGATAATAGTCAAACGTCGCTCACGCATTTGCTCGAAAAATTTTGGAAGTTAGAGGAGCTGCCGCAAAAAACTTATTTAAGTCCTGATGAACAGGAATGTGAGAATATTTATACTTCCACTACTCGTCGCAATTTGAACGGACGATATGTTGTCGCCCTGCCCTTCAAGGACACGCCTGATAAGAGATTCTTTTATAACCGCTAAAAAACGCTTCTCGCTCCTATGACGCTTACAACACCCGCTACAATGACGTAATTCAAGAATACATCAACAAGGGTTTTTTATCATTGGTTGTTTCAAATAATTTTACGGAACCTTGCTTTATCTCCCGCACCACCCTGTCATACGTAATGATAAAAGTACAACTAAATTGCGAATAGTACTCGACGCAAGCGCTAAGTCAGATAATGACATTTCATTAAATGATATTTTACATAGTGGGCAAAATTTACAGTCTGATATTTTTAATATTTTAATAAACGTACGAGTTTATCGCATCGCCTTTTTTGCCGACGCTATGCAAATGTATTTATACATTGAAGTACAAAAATCGCACCGCGCGTTTCAACGCATTCTTTATCGCTTTTCTAATGAGGAAGACATACAAACATACGAATTTCGTGTGACTTTTGGTTTACGCTCTTCTCCTTTTCTTGCGCAACGCACATTACGTCAGTTGGCTTCCGAGGAGAGGGAGTCCTATCCTCTGGCTGCTTCGGTGGTCGAGCGATATATTTATATGGACGATATCGCGTCCTGCGCGCCCTGCGTCAACAGCGCCGTTGACGTAGCCACTGAACTAATTCAAATGTTTCAGCGTGGAGGATTTGAATTGGTTAAGTGGACTAGTAACAGTTCAGAGCTTTTACAGCACATCCCCGCAACGCACCGTCAGCTTGACGAGGTCTCATTCGACGACCAAAGTATTTTTAAGGTATTGGGTCTTCGTTGGCACCCCGCAACTGATTGTTTTTCTTTTCTAGTTTCACCGCCGCCGCTCGCTTGTACCAAGCGTTCTATTTTATCCGCAACCGCTCGCTTGTATGATGTTCTGGGGCTCGTGGGTCCAGTAATTCTTTTCTGTAAGCTTCTCATTAAAACCTTATGGGTTCTCAAACTTGACTGGGACCAGGCTCCGCCCGCTCACGTTGTCACTGCATGGCAACAATATATTTCAGAGTTACCTTTGATATCGAAATTAAGGTTTCCTCGCCATATGGGTATAAATAAAAATTCCCAAGTCTCGCTAGTCGCGTTCGCCGACGCCAGTGAAAAGGCGTATGGCTGCGTGATTTATTCGCACATCGTTAATGATGATGACTCACCAGTGGTAACGCTGATTTGTTCTAAGTCAAGAGTATCTCCGCTAAAAACTATTTCGTTAGCTCGGCTCGAGTTATGCGCCTTAGTATTACTCGCTAATTTACTGCGTACCGTACATGACACGCTATCCGCTAGGCATCCTGTTAGTAACATTTATGCATTTTCGGACTCTGAAGTCGCCCTTTGTTGGGCCCGCTCCTCGCCCCACAGGTTTAACACATTTGTGGCTAACCGCATTTCGCAAATACAGTCTTCTTTATCTCCTGATAATTTATTTCACGTGGCTGGTTTTGAAAATCCCGCCGATTATATTTCTCGCGGTTTATTGCCGTCACAAATAATAAATTGTGATCTGTGGCTACACGGTCCCGCTTGGTTGTCCTCACCGAGGAGTGAGTGGCCAATACAATCATCTTCACTATCTACCACCGATCTACCGGAACAAAAAACTGTAACATGTACCGTTAGTAATAGTCCAGAGCATCCATTTATCACCCTTAGTTTGAAATTTTCAAAATGGAATAAATATCTCAGATCCGTAGCTTATGTACTAAAATTTATAAAAAAATTACCGCGTAATAAAACTATAACCGCTTCTGACTTAGAATACGCAGAGAAAACTATTATTAAAGTGGTACAATCTAACGCTTTCGCGGAGGATTTGACTAAAATTCAAAAGGGGCGTCCTTGCTCTTCTGCCTTACGCAAGTTAACTCCGTTTATCGCAGACGATCTGCTTCATGTGGGTGGACGTCTTCAATATTCGTCTTTACCAGAGTCGCAAAAACATCCAATATTATTACCAAAAGGTGGACATATAATAGATCTTTTAATAGATTATTATCACTATAAAAACTTTCACGCTGGGCCGCAATATTTACTCGCCGCGTTGCGTGAGAAGTATTGGATATTATCTGCACGACGCATAGTACGCTATCGCGTCCATAAATGCAATGTTTGTTTTAGACATAAACCTAAAGCAGCGCACCCGATGATGTCCGCGCTGCCTGCTTGCCGACTCGAGCAGTGCAACGCATTCACTCACACGGGGGTAGACTACGCTGGCCCTCTTAACATCACGTTGACACGTAGGCGCGGCGTTCGCAGTCAAAAAGCATACTTATGCTTATTTATATGTCTCGTCACTAAAGCAGTTCATTTAGAGCTGGCCTCGGATCTAAGTTCTGCCAGCTTTTTAGACGCATTCAAGAGGTTTATATCTCGTAGAGGTCCATGCAAGTTTATCTATAGTGATAACGCTACTAATTTTATTGCTTCGCGTTCATACTTGAAGGAACTTCATTCCTTTTTACGTTCAGACGAATATTATAAAGTATTTAATCAGGTCCTTTCTGATAACCGCATCACATGGAAACTTAACCCTCCAAACGCTCCACATTTTGGTGGGCTTTGGGAGTCAAATATAAAGATAGTAAAGTATCATTTATTTCGCGTCATAGGTAAGCAAATCCTCACGTACGAGGAATTGCTTACTGTCCTCACTCAGGTCGAACGCATATTAAATTCACGACCGCTTTACGTGTTAAGTAGCGATCCGGCGGAACCTACTGCACTTACGCCCGCGCATTTCCTCGCTGTTAATCCACTTGGATGTTTACCCGCCGCGGATCTTAGTAAAGAACGCATTAATCTTTTATCACGTTTTTCATTGCTTGATTCGATAGTTCAGTCATTCTGGAAGCGCTTTAGATCAGAATACTTACATACACTACAAGCAAGAGAAAAGTGGAATAAACATTCTATTAATTCCATTTCTGTAGGAACCGTTGTTCTTATCGATATGGATAACGCTCCGCCTCTTCAGTGGCCGCTAGGCGTCGTCACTGAACTGTTTCCTGGTAGGGATGGTGTGGTGCGCGTTGCACAAGTGAAGACTAAGAGCTCCACTTTGCAGCGGCCCATTGTTAGACTTTGCCCTCTACCAACACAATAATATTGTAGTTTATATTTTATAAGTTATAGTTTAAGTATAAATTCTCATCCCGCTATTATAATATTTTTATTAATTTACTAATTATATTCATCGCATCGCCTCTGTTCACCGCATATATAGTTTTTTCTACATGATATTAACTCCGCTGTATATATTTATGTTTATTTTTTATTTTTTTTAATTCGCTATTTGAGGAGACCTCAAGGCCGGGGGGATGTTCGCGCCAATTAAGTCATTTCACCTCCCTCCCCTTCACCCTCCCTCTCTTCCCCGCAAGCGCACTATTACATAATATGGATCAGGAAGATCTATCAAGCCAGTCTGCCTTCGTCCCGCCGCCGACGCGCACGCCGCCGACGCGTATGCAAGTCCTCTAGTGACAACCGCACCGCAAGCCACCTAACACGTGGTCATCAGACTCGCCGCATCGCCACCATCACCGCTGTTAATAGTTTAGTGATTAATAGGTACCTATAATAGTGAGTGTGAAGGACAACACCAGTTCCCGGGCAAGAGAAGATTGATGAAGACTTCAGCAGCACACGAGCATACCATCTGCTCCAGCCCCTGTGATAAGGTTAGTGCACTTGCTCCCTTTATCAATCCTTCTCGTTTTCCACCATTAATTCAAACCGCAACTTACAGTCCACAATTCCATCACCCGCAGTGGGGGACCACCCTCCTTTCCACCCTTTATTCCACCATTTTTGGTCATAGCGAACCGGAGGTCCCCCCTTTCTCCAACAATTCTGGTTCTTGCGAGCCGGATTCCCTCCCTCCATACATTTAAAAGGGAATTTAAAGACTATTTAATAGACGAATGCTATTATTCGTACATTATTCTTAGTCTAAGTATTATTCTATTGATGAGTACTTACGTGACACTTGGCTAATGAAATGAGTATGTTTATATAGTTTCTAATTTAGTTTCTAATTGACATTATTAAAAAAGTTGACTACATAAAGAATCTAATTTAATACCTAATTAATTGATGTAAATGCAATATTTTCGTTAAGATTGACATTATTAAATTAAATTTTAAGTAAATTTATTGTAATTGAAATAGTGATATTTTGTATTTGCATATATAAATTCATTAATATGTAATAAGTAGTAAAAAAATCAAATGTTCTCTATAAATTTGCATACCCTTTTGGGTTAGGATAAGAGTACTGTATTCACTACTTGTAACAACTGTTTAACCTTATCTTGCAAATAAATGAAATTGAAATTGAAATTGAAATTAAAATATGTTTTTTCTGCTTGCCTCCAAAATTCCATCGGACACGTTCTAGTAAAGTAGCCATCGCTTTACTTGAATGTTGGACTGACTAGACTGACTGATTACTGACGACTTACTTACTGACTTTGTTATTACTTCGTCCAGTTTCATTGAAACTGGCAAAAAATTGATGCATAAATTATACTTGACGCTGGCAGTATGCACAGAGTTTGCGATGCCATAATTGAAAAAAAAAAATGATGAAAAATATCTGAAAGTTTCAAAAACTTTAAGGAAGGTTTAAAAACAGTTTCTGCTAATATAATAATATACACTGCTTAAAACTGTGACCTGTGTTGACCTTTATCTGTAACATGTGCACGTCGATTTTCTCGTATGCATATTGTGTTTTATGTTCTTCTACTTCTATTGGCCGCAACCCTTTTTGCATCCCACTGCTGGGCACGGGTCTCTCCCCATTATTGGGACGGCCTGGAGCTTACTCAACCACGCTGCTCCAATCTGTATTGCTGGAGGCTACTTCTATTAGTGTATAATATTATAAAAAAGAAAGATTTGACCGTGTATTTGTTTGTATTGAATAGGCTCCGAAATTACTAGAGCGATTTGAAAAAATTAAATGAATAAAAAAAATAGAACCCAACATTAACTTTTCACTTCACTTTATAAACAGCCGACGAACGGCGCAAGCCGAACGCTCAAGCCTCAACGTAACGTTACATGCATAACGTTACAATGAGCGTAACGTTACTGAAGGCGTCAAGACGCGCCCGCGCGCCGCGACGGTGGCCGCGCGCGCCGGGCTTCACTGCTCTCCTACTTCACCCCGCGACCGCTCCGCGCCGCGGCCTACAGTGGAGAGCTCATTTTTAATTAGACCGCGCGCCAGTCGTCCAATTAACCTCGACGCCACCGCACGTTGCCTTGTACCATTTTTTCTTGTTACAATACAAGCACCTATACAGTCCATCGTGTTTTATTTCGGGGTAGTTACTCTACTAGAACTAGCTAGGGACTTCTCCGCACCATTTGGTCCTTCGGTAACAGAAGAAGCAAGAAGAAAGGACAGGCTTCCAGTTTGCGGCTTAGTTCGACGCTTAATTATAACGGACTTCGTGCTACGGCTGCCGTTATTATCTATAAGTCGACGGGCAACAGAGGGCTTAGTTCAACGTTCGGAACGTAGTGTCGTCGCTTCAATTTGCAACGGACTTCGAGCTTCGGCCGCCGTTACAATCTTCAAGTCGATCTACACCGGACGAATTTAAATTCAACGGACGACCACGTCGACGCATCCGTCGTTCCGTCGGGTCATCACATCAAGAAAAGGAGCATTCACCGGCGCATCGAAACCGTGAGATCGTTCCATAATCCTTTTTCTTAATATCATCCATTCCATCAAATCATTTCATTCCATTCTTCTATCCATCTCATCCATTTCATTTCATATCCATCGCATTGTCATAAAAGGGCATCTAGAATTTGATATTTCATTTAAACATAGTTTTAATCATTTCATATTAAATTATTCATAGGTTTTTAGTGCATAATACCATTTCATTTAAAAACATCTTATCTCATATTCATTTAGAATCAGAACCATTTCTGAAACTCCTTTCATTATTAATCAAAATCATTTGTTCACATTAAGATAATTCCATCGGCCATCTCCTCAATCGCAATTGCTTACTTTCGTGATATCGCACGTGTGCACGTGGCTGCGTGGAGTAGCGTAACCTTTTGCATTATTTTCATTGCATTACACTCTTTCTTAGCGCTTCTCGCACACGCTAGTCCCTTTTTTATTTTTTATTTGCAATACAATTCGTTTTGTTAATTAGCCAGTAACTTTTTTTGTCTTCGCCTTTGCAAACGCCTTCTCTTAAGCTATGGCCACTGATAAACTTGGCGAATTAACTAGGAAGCGCGGTTCAATTAAAGCTAAGCTTACACAATTTTCTTCCTATTTGTCTGTCATAGAAAGCTGCGAGAAGTTGAGTCAACGTCAATTATCCGAGTTAGATGTTCGTCTTACTAAAATTAACAACTTATATGCAAAATATGACGCATTACAGACTGACATCGAGCAAGCTGTGGAGAAGCCTGACGAGCAGTACACCGAGCGAGAACAGTTTGAAAACCAATACTACGACCTGGTGGCCCGTGCTCGCTGCTTGATTCCGCGCAGCAGTAAAAGCGTTGCTGTTCTTGACAACTCAATGGTAAGCTCTTGTAGCGCAAACAATGGTGGACACAAAAAAACGCGTTAAATTACCCATTGTAGAATTACCTACCTTTTCAGGCGACTATCAACACTGGCTAGAATTTAAAAATACGTTCATATCTCTTGTCCATGATGATGAAGACATGAATAATGTAGACAAATTACATTATTTACGAGCTTCACTTAAAAACAATGCCTTATTGGTCATAGATAATTTAGATTTTAGAGGTGATAATTATGAGATCGCATGGGATTTATTATGTAAAAGATATGATAATAAACGTCTACTAATCAACAATCACGTGCAAGCCCTTTTTTCAATAGAATCCTTTCAAAAGGAGTCTAGCAAGTCCCTACGTAATATCATTGATGTTACTAATAAAAATCTACGCGCTTTAGCTACTCTAGGTTCGAAACCAGTTGACCATTGGCTCGTTGATACATTAATTATTTGTATTATGTCATCGAAGTTAGACGCCGCTACCAAACGTCAATGGGAAGAAAGCCGAAACACTTTGACTGATACACCGACTCTATCTTTTTTTATAACATTTCTTAGCAATAGGGCAGACTTATTAGAAACGCTTGAAGAAACAGCATTAGTACAAACTCCCTTACATAAATCTAAAAGTTTTAAAGTTACAACCGACAAAAAACAAAGATTTTTAAGTTGTCCCATGTGTAAACAGGCACACTTTTTGTACAGTTGCCCTGAATTCAGAAATCTACCTGTTGAGAGTCGTATATTAAAGGCTAATGAATATAACGTTTGCATTAATTGTTTACGTCACGGCCATAGAGTCAGTTCATGTCATCTTAGCTGTTGCAAGTACTGCAAAGTAAAACACAACACCTTGCTACATGTCGACAAAGAAGTTAATGCGACCGAACATAATGTAGCATTATCTGCCAACCATGTATTAAAATCACACGTTTTACTTTCCACAGCCTTGGTGAAGGTGCTGGACGCTAGGAAAACCGCATAGTGCCCGCATCCTTCTGGACAACGGCAGCACGGCGAATTTTATAGCTAAGGACGTTTTAGATAAACTTAACATTCCAACTTATACGATCGGATCTAGAGTTGTAGGCATAAATAACTCCATGTCAAGTACCACTCAATCATGTTCTATTTTAATAGAATCTTTAACGAGTGGTTATAGGATGGAATTAGATTGTTACATTTTACCTAAGATCACTTCTTCTTTACCCAATACCTTGATAGGCATAAGTGACTTAACAATTCCATCGAATATCAGTCTCGCCGATCCCACTTTTAATATTCCATCTTCAATAGATATATTGGTGGGAGCAGAGCTGTTTTGGAGCATAGTAGGCACAAATAGGATTCACTTAGGCAAAAATAAACCCACCCTAATAGAATTGAAATTAGGCTGGATTATTTCAGGGGTAATACAAAATAAAAATACTAACCCCTCTGTTAATACAAGCATGTTTGCACAGGCTGAAAATATGAGTGCAGATTTGACACGATTTTGGGAGCTTGACACGATTCCTTCAAAACACGAGTATACTTCAGAGGAACGTGCGTGTGAGGACAGTTTTGTAAAAACAACTTTGTCAATTTGTTGTAACTATACCACTAAAGGCATCCCCTCACACATTAGGGAATTCCTATGCAATTGCTAAACGTAGATTTTTATCTTTAGAGCGACGGCTAGAGCGAGAAATTGATTTTAAAAATATGTACGTCGATTTTATGAATGAATACATTAGTCTCGGACACATGAGCCTCTTACAGTCACCAGTTTCATCACCGCACTATTATTTACCACATCACGGTGTTTTGAGGGAGTCAAGTAGTACTACCAAGTTAAGAGTAGTTTTTGATGCATCTGCAGTAACGACCTCTGGTAAATCATTTAATGATATACAGATGATCGGCCCAACCATTCAAGATGATCTATTGTCTATCTTACTTCGTTTTCGTCAACATAAGTATGTAGTTACTGCAGACATAGAGAAAATGTACCGTTTTGTTTCCGTTAATGAGAGTCAAAGATGCTTACAGTTGATTTTGTGGCGATCTGATTCTGCGCAACCATTACAAACGTATGCATTAAATACAGTAACGTATGGTACTGCTTCAGCTCCTTATTTGGCGACAAGATGTCTGGTTCAATTGGCTCAAAATTGCTCCGATGAAGACGTTAAAAAATCGTTAATACACGACTTTTACGTTGATGACTTTCTTTCAGGCGGAGCAACCATAGATGATACATTTCGTGTATGTCAGGGTTTAATAAAAATATTAAAATCAGCTCAATTTAATTTAAGAAAGTGGCATTCAAATTCAAGAGAAATTTTACAAATGATTTCAAGTGATATGCGTGACATTAATAAGGTTAATTTATGCTATAATGAATTATCTAAAACACTGGGATTAAATTGGAATTGTTTTGAAGACACTTTTTCATATACAATCAATTTTAACACAAGTAATAATGTAACAAAACGGCACATTTTATCTACTATTGCTCAAATTTTTGACCCCCTTGGTCTTGTTGTTCCATGTATAGTAGAAGCTAAGATTATTATGCAGCAATTGTTTATTAATAAATGTTCATGGGACGAACGCGTACCTCAAGACATATTTAAAATTTGGTCTAAGTTTCAATCTACATTACCTTCACTCAATAATTTACAGATACACAGATGGATTATGAGTGATACAGCCATCAACGTTCAATTACATACATTTTCCGATGCGTCAGAAAAGGCATACGGAGCTTGTGTGTACGCTCGCTCCATTGACAAAAGTGGAGCAATTACTGTCCGCTTAGTGGCTGCCAAAAGCAAGATCGCCCCTATTAAAACTACTACCGTGCCGCGTCTTGAGCTATGCGGGGCGCTGCTTGGAGCGCGTTTATGTTCAAAGGTTCTTAAGTCACTAACAATTAAAATTAGTGAATGCGTATTCTGGTGTGACTCCACTATAGTATTAGGTTGGCTTTCAACTTCACCTGTACAACTAAAGCCATTTGTACGTCATCGCGTTTGTGAAATCCGGGAAGGTTTTAGTGAAAATTCATGGCGATACGTTTCGTCCTCTGACAACCCTGCTGACTTAGCGTCGCGAGGATTAAGTGCTGATCGCATAGGAAGCACATCCTTGTGGTGGTCAGGTCCACCCTTCTTAAGTTTAAATTCATCTGAATGGCCTACATTTCCTAGTTCTTTAGAAAACACTGAATTACCAGAGCTTCACCATTCCTTCTTTTCACTGGATGACAGCGACCCTATTTTATTACTTATTAGTAAACATTCAGATTTTTCAAAATTGCAACGCGTCTTGGCGTACGTTTTAAGATTCATAAATAAGTGCCGTATCATTAAGAGTTCCACGGGACCCTTGTTGTTTTCAGAATTAAATATTGCAAAAAAATGTCTTATTAAAATAGTTCAAAAACATTGTTTTCCTAACGAATACCATAATTTAATTGTTGGTAAACCATTACCAGTAAAAAATAGACTTTTGTGTTTGTCACCTTTCCTTGATTCTGACAATATTATACGTGTGGGAGGCCGACTAAGCAATTCTTTTTATGATTTTGATGTCAAGCATCCAATCTTACTTTGTAGTAAAAATCACATTAGTACTCTTATATTTAATATGTATCACAAAAAACTTTTACATGCAGGGCCGCAATTATTACTTGCTACAGTGAGGCAGAACTATTGGGTTTTAGGGGGTAGAAACCTGGCTAAGAAAACAATACGCACTTGTGTTAAATGTCGGAGATGGAAGGGAGAAACAATACAGCCTATGATGGGTAATCTACCAAAGGAGCGTCTTCATCTTGAATTTCCGTTTTTAGATACTGGTATAGACTACGCCGGGCCAGTGATGATAGCCAGTCGTAAGGGTAGAGGTTGTCATTTAATTAAATGCTTTATTTGTATTTTTGTTTGCTTAGCTACACGAGCTGTCCATCTTGAGCTAGTATCAGACTTGACAAAGGAGGCCTTTTTAGCTGCTCTTGGTCGATTTGTAGCTCGACGGGGTAAACCACGCAACATTTATTCTGACAACGGGACAACGTTTGTTGGCGCATTTAACGAGTTGAGTCAACTTCTTTCACAGGACTTCTCATCTGACCTTCTTGACAGAGGTATAAACTTTTCTTTTATCCCTGCCTATACTCCACACTTTGGTGGTTTATGGGAATCGGCAGTTAAGTCTGTAAAGCATCATCTTAGGCGCACTTTAGGCATGACTAACTTAACCTTCGAAGAAATGGCTACTTGTTTAATTCAAGTCGAAGCTATTCTAAATTCTAGGCCCTTGACACCACTATCCGATGATCCATCTGACTTGACCTCTTTAACCCCTGCACATTTCCTTATTGGGCGATCTTTATTAACGATACCGCATCAAGACATATGCAACAAAAATATATCAAGCCTTCAGCGCTTTCATCGGATACAGCTCCTCAAGCAACATTTCTGGTCTCGTTTTTCTAATGAATATATTTTTTGGCTCCAACAGAAGGCAAAGTGGACACGTTCAACGGGAGAACTCAATGTGGGAGACCTGGTCCTTATAAAGGATAAGACAGCGCCACCTCTACAATGGCTTCTCGGTAGGATTACAAGACTCCTGCCAGGAACGGACGGGGTAGCAAGAGTAGCAGACATAAAAACCCGAAAAGGCGTCATCCGAAGGGCTTACAACATGATATGTCCACTTCTATCAAACGTTGAAGAAACTTCAAGGCGGGGAGTATGAAGGCGTCAAGACGCGCCCGCGCGCCGCGACGGTGGCCGCGCGCGCCGGGCTTCACTGCTCTCCTACTTCACCCCGCGACCGCTCCGCGCCGCGGCCTACAGTGGAGAGCTCATTTTTAATTAGACCGCGCGCCAGTCGTCCAATTAACCTCGACGCCACCGCACGTTGCCTTGTACCATTTTTTCTTGTTACAATACAAGCACCTATACAGTCCATCGTAGTTTTATTTCGGGGTAGTTACACTACTAGAACTAGCTAGGGACTTCTCCGCACCAGTTACAGTGAATCATCTTATTACGTTCGTGCAGCCGGCGTTCATCGATTTATTTAAAATAGTTTAAAATGAAATAGTTTATTAACATCCTGAGTAATAATTAATAATATACACTTGATGTTTGTCATTGTTGTATGGCCGTCGCGCGTCGGCTGACCGTCATCCGCTTTGGGTGCGCTATATGGGCTAGGAGAAAACAGCGGGCTGAAAAAACTCCAGCCCTGTTTTACATTGTGACGTCAAAGGCACAATACAAGAAGCGACTTATATCTATATTGTGTCAAAGACAAGATAAAACTATAATTATTTGCCTTGACACAAAATTAACCCTTTCACGTCCTATTACCCCCAACCCCTATAAAGCCAGCAAAATTGGCTTTACGCTGGAATGGCGCGAAAGATTGACTTATTAACATTCTGTTCTGTGACGGAGACGATAATTACGAGGACTCGTGTGGCGCAACGGTTACCATGCCAGACTGCCAATGGGTCCCGGGTTTGATTCCCAGCGAAGTAGAGAGTGTAATGTTAACTTTAGTTTGATTACATACTACTCCAATTTGATTTATGTAGAGAATACTTTTAAGAAAATTCTATCTAACATAACAAAAAATATATTTCAATCAATATTGGTTAAGCAACCCAAGGTGTCGGGTACCTTTGAATTAAAAGTATCCTCCGATGCAAAAATGCTATAAATTAATTTATGTATTGTATTTTATTTATGTATCGAAGATACATAATTTTTGTGCCAAATCTGGTGCGGTGGGACCAACGCACACATTTTAATTTTGTCACACATTCACAAATATTCTTTCATCATATTTCTAAAGAAGTCTACTTCAATTGACAACGTCATTTCCTATGCACCGACAACACTGACATCGACACACACATACACTAGTTGTATATAACAATTGTACATGTACGTTGGGACGAGGGGTTAGCCCGTAAATGCCACTCATTTGACGGGTGTCATACCTGTCAGTACCTGTTATGCTCTAAGGACGTAACTAACCTTTCTACCCCGTCTTATAAAGGCTCCCAGATTAACTTCACGCTGGAATGCAGCGAGAGATTCACTTATTAACATTCTGTCTAGTGAGTAGGTTCAAAATTAAAATTTTATTTACAATTATTACTTTCCACGGAAGGACTTGAAGTGGTGACGATTTTACATTTTGCAATTAATTACAAATAATTTTAAAACTTAAGCTAAATAATGTTGCAATCAGTCAAATGGGTGCCAATTTTGTATCTTGTATTGTATCTGAATTTTTAAAAATAAATAACCCGTACAAAAAGGCAGACGGGCCGCGTGGTGTTAAGCGATCTCCATCGCCTATGGACACGACGTCAAGGACACGTGTCCATTTTTTTTTGCATTGACTGCAACAACAGAACAAAAGAAACAATAATTGTAAACTAGATAAATCCGCATTGACACCCTATAAGCCCTTTATTCGCCTTATTACCTCCAACCCTTGTAAAGGCAGTCAGAATTGGCTTTACACTGGAATGAACTGAAATATTGCCTAATTAATATTCTGTTTAGTGACAATGATGAAATTTCTTTTAGCTTAAAATTAATTTTAATCAAAATAAAAAATATATAAATAAATAACGTTTCACACTCATAGTCCCACAGTAGGGTAGATACACTGTCTCGTGGGTACCATGGATACACACAAAGACAGATACCTACACAAACACCCATACCGAGGACAGAAATTTAAACTCATCATTCACATCTCTGTTTCGCCGGGAATCGAACCCCACACTCAAAGCACCACCACAATAAACGTGGTCTTTTTTGGTTACGGAACGGTAACTAAAACCTTCAAAAGGTAACCAGTATTTTGGGGAGAGGTACTGGGTTATGTGGGATTTTTATCACACTAATGGCATCGATGGCCTTCTCGGCGCTTGTGAAGAGCCCTGGAATCTCCAAAGGAACGCACCGGTGCCCTTCTTGCGCATGAGTATGAGCTCTTCTACTCTAACGGAGTGCCGCCACATGCACATACCGTTGTTTCTTCCCGGAGCTGCTGGCTGGACGGTTTAAGCTCCCACTCACACCGCCCGCAACCTCAAAATCCCCCTTTTAGTCGCCTCTTACGACAGGCAGAGGATACCTTAGCTCATATTCTTGGTCCCGAGCTACAGTGACAAAACGTGGTCTACACTCTAAGAGCATACTGCACCGATTCTTAGCTTTTCGACTGATGTAACCGGCCAAATGCCACTACAGCTTGCTGGCCTTAAGGGCTATTTTGGTCACCTTGATCCTCATACGGATTTCTTCATTACGAATCCTATCCCTGATCCTTGAGTCCTATCTCCTTGGAGACACACCGAGCATAACCCTTTACATGGCATGCTTTGCGACTTTGAGCTTGTGGACAGTGTCTACATTACGGCTTCGAATATCATCAGGGGAAGGGCGCACTGGTTTTGAGCCTTTGTGGTATGCACGACATGTATATGTGGCAGACCTTCCCGAATGCTGTTCAGCTAAAATGAGTCCTCCCTCTAAAAAGGTTTCCCTCTTAAAATTGTTCTTAACAAGTTGGACAGATTGCCCTAGGTAAATATATTCCTCAGGTCGGCGCTGGTGACGCTAGTCGTCCCAGCAGTTCTTTGTCCGACAGAGTGGTAGAACGGGTCCTGAGGGTGGAGCTGACACGGCTTCCGCTCTCCGGGAGCCATTATTTTAGTAAGGGCGACGTGTCTGATTCTTCGGACACCTCGACCCTAACCGACGCGGAAGAGGGAACGACCCGCTCTCGGTTCCTACGGAAGCGGAAGACGAGGGAGGAGTCCGGTGGCTCGGACACCCCTTCCGTAAAGTCGGCCAAGGCCTCACCAACACGTGGGCCTTCTAAGTCGAGCCGAGGGCGCAAGCCAACGGCCGGCCATTTTGTGGGCCTCTCAGAGGCGCAAAAAAGTTTAAGCTCCCTCAAAAGGGACGCCGTCCAGAAGGAGCTGGAGGAGCGCGCTGCCGCGAAGGAGCGCCAGGAGCATCTTGCCCGTACCAAACACGGTTACGGGCCGATGCTCTATGACGGTAAGACGGTAGCGGAGCTAGAGGCGATGATGGCGGAGGAGGCCGCCGGAATCACGGAGATCGCCTCGAAGTGCTCCAACATAAAGGGCACCCTTCAAAAGGCCCTTAAATTGGGGGCCCGCAATATGCAGGCTATAATGGCGGAGTTGGCCAAGCGCTCCGTTTCAGAAGAGACGCAGCGGCTGCAGGCGACCGTCGACCGCCAACAAGCGGTCATCGACAGCCTGCAGAAGGAGGTCGCCAGGCTGAAGGCTGCCAGCGATGCCACGGCTCCTGAGCCACTGGCTGTAGATATGGAGATGGCCCTGGACGCTCAGGCCGCTCCTCCCACCGACCTTATGTCGGAATTGAGGAAGGTCCTCATGGAGGAGCGGGCCTCTACGAGGGCCTTTATGAGGGCCTGCATTGCGGGAATCGAGGACCGACTCCTGCCCGAGAAGCGGGTGCGTCCGCCTTTAGCGGCGGATAAAAAGAAGGCAGCGGCCGAGGTAGCTGCGGCTGGCGTACCCCAGTCCAATGTTGGCAAGGGGAAGGGAAAGGGAAAGGGCAAGGGCAAGGCCTCTGAGGCCGAGTCACCAGCCACTCCCGCTCCTGTTCCCTCAGCGCCAAAGCCCGGCAAATCCTATGCCGCTGCTGCGACTCCTAAGCAGAGTCAAGCTGGGGCCAAGGAGCCCAGAACTGGCTCTGCTAAGGCGCCGGAGCCTAAGCCCGGCCCGTCGAGGCCTCCTGTGCCTACACAGGAGGACCTCATGCTGCCCACCACCACGGCCACCAACGACCAGTGGACAAAGGTGGGCAAGAAGAAAAAGAGGGGGAAGAGAGGAAAGGCTGCCCCCGCTCCTCCTCCAGCACCCGCGCAACCGACTTCGAAGCCGGCCAGCAAGGGGAAGAAGGGAGCCCCACCGACCAAGGCCCAAAAGGCCAAGAAAATGGCTCCCCCCAGTACCGCGGCCGTTGTGGTGACTATTTCACCGGAGGCCGCGAAGGGGGGGGCCACTTACGAGTCGGTCTTGGCCATGGCGCGCGAGACGGTGAAGCCTCGAGAGATGGGCATCGAGGCCGTCCGCTGCCGCCAGACGCAAACCGGGGCTCGTATATTCGAGTTCCCGGGCGCCGAGCGTGAGCGGCATGCGGATCTCTTTGCCGCAAAAATGCAAGAGGCCGTCTCCGCCGTGGCCAAGGTGTCGAGGCCGGTTAAAACGTCGCCCCTGGTCATTTCTGAGTTGGATGACTCAGTCACCAGGGACGACGTAGTCGCCGCAATCGCGGCGGCTGGAGGATGCAGCGCGGATCTTATTCGTGCAGGCGGTATAAGGCGTGGCCGAGGGGGTCTAGGCGCCATTCGCGCGGAGTGTCCCGTGGCCGCCGCAAAAGCCGTCCTCCTCAAGGGGCGGCTATTAGTAGGATTTAGTTCGGGTGTGGTCCGAGCGCCTGAGGAGCAGCCGATGCGCTGCTTCAAGTGCCTCAGTATCGGCCACACTCGTCCTCGTTGCCCCTCGAGTGAGGACAGGTCGGAGTTGTGCTTCCGCTGTGGCCAAGCGGGCCATAAGGCAAACACCTGCAGCGGAAAGCCAAAGTGCGCCGTGTGCGCAGCGAGTGGGCGGCCAGCGGGTCACATCATGGGGGGCTCCAAGTGCAAGCCCCCCGCCAAGAAGGGCAAGACGCAGGCCCATACGCAGCCTGTCGGTGCGCCTGAGGCTGGTCCAGCCCCAGTCGAGAGTGGTACAATGTCCGAATAATGACCCAGGTTCGACATTGTACCACAATAATGCAGGCAAACGTCAACCACTGCAGGGCCGCCCAGGACCTATTGTCCCAGACTATGGCTGAGTGGTTGGCGAAAGTGGCTGTGGTCGCTGAGCCGTATTCGGTCCCTGCCAACTGGCTGGGGGACCATGATGGCTTGGTGGCCATCGTTCCGCGGCCCTCCACGGATTCCCCACCCCTCTCGCTCATCGAGAGGGGTCATGGATACGTGGCCGCCGCGTGGGGGGAGATTGCCATTCTTGGCGTATACTTCTCCCCAAACCGGCCGTTCGCGGAGTTTGAGAGGTTCCTGGAGATACTGGCAGCCGTAGTCCTTGGACTACCGCCCCTGAAACTGTTGGTCCTCGGCGACTTCAACGCCAAATCGGTGCGCTGGGGCAACCTAGCCACTGACGTGCGAGGAGCCGCCCTCGATTTGTGGGCGGCATCTATCGGTGTGTCCCTCCTTAATAGAGGGACAACACACACGTGTGTGCGGCGGCAGGGGGGGTCAGTGGTGGACGTTTCGTTCGCCGCCCCTGCACTCGCCACTCAACTTGTGAGCTGGCGGGTGGACTTGGCGGAGACTATGTCTGATCACCGGTACATCCGGATAGACTTCTCCGCCGAGAACCCGTCGCACGCGCCCCGCACGCGGCAGTCGCCGTTCCCCAGGTGGGCTCTCACCCACCTGGATCGAGGGATGGCCAACGAGGTGGCGTTCGTCCAGGACTGGTTTGGTGCGCCCGCCAGTACCGACGTCGACGCGGCTGCGCTGCAGCTTCGAGAGGCCCTAACCGAGGTGTGCGATGCCAGCATGCCTCGGTCCCGTAGGCCGCCTCCTAGACGCGCCGTATATTGGTGGTCACAGGAGCTCGCGGACCTGCGGAGAAGCTGCATCGCAGCCAATAGGGAATACACGAGGAGCCGACGTCGACGTCGCAGGGACCTCTCAAACGAGGACCTCCTCTACGCCTCCTACCAGGAGGCAAAGTGCCGTCTAAAGGTGGCCATTGCCGAGGCTAAAGACCACGCCAGGGCGGAAATGCTGGAGGGTCTGGATAACGACCCGTGGGGGAGACCGTATAGGGCGGCGCGTAACTGTCTGCGCCCCATCGGTCCCCCGGTGACGGAGACCCTCCAGCCGGATTTACTGGATGGGGTGATCCGGGTTCTGTTCCCGGTTGGAACCGACTTCACCCCACCAGTGATGAATCCGCCTGTGGGCAGCAGTCCGCCGGAAGAGGACTTCGTTCCCCTGACTCCGGCGGAGTTTGAGTCTGCGGCAAAATGCCTGAGTGGCAAAAAGACGGCACCAGGCCCAGATGGAGTGCCAGCACGTGTGCTCGCTATCGTCGCCAAGCACATGGAGGAGCGGTTTCGGGACCTCTTTGATCGGTGTTTTGCCACCGGGAGGTTCCCGAAACCCTGGAAGGAGGGACAGTTGTGCCTCCTTCGCAAAGAGGGGCGGCCGGCGGACTCACCGTCGGGCTACCGCCCCATCGTGCTCCTCGATGAGGCGGCGAAGCTGTTTGAGCGGGTCATTGCGATCCGTCTCAACGAGCACCTGTCGTGGACCGGGCCGGATCTCTCCGACGCGCAGTTCGGGTTCCGAGCAGGCCGGTCCACGATTGACGCCCTCAAGAGGCTGAAGAGCCTCACGGTGGAGGCCGCGGGGCGGGGGCAGGGAGTCCTGGCGGTGTCCTTTGACATCGCCAACGCTTTTAACTCCATCCCCCACTCCACGATTATAGAGGCACTTCGGTTTCACGGGGTGCCTCTGTACTTGAGGGCGTTGCTGGCCGATTATCTGGGCCAACGGGAGGTCCTTTTTGTGGGAAAAGACGGCCGCCTTCAAAGGCGTGCCGTCGAATCCGGGGTTCCACAGGGCTCGGTCCTGGGTCCCTTGCTGTGGAACCTCGGTTATGACTGGCTGCTCCGGGGTGTCCTCCTGGCGGGCATGAGTGTCATCTGCTATGCGGATGACACACTCGTTACTGCCCGCGGGAGAACTTACGGGGAGGCGGCGAGGCTGGCCTCTGCAGGCGGCACTCTTGTCGCTCAGAGGATTCGCCGCCTCGGCCTCAAGGTGGCGCTGGAGAAGACCGAGGCCCTATTTTTCCCTGGGCCCCGGCAGCGCCTCCCTCCCGACGCCCACATTATTGTGGGCGGCGTGAGGGTTGAGGTCAAGGCCCGGCTTAAATACCTGGGCCTTACCCTGGACAGCCGGTGGCAGTTCGGCGCGCACTTCGCCGGGCTGTCATCCCGCCTTATCCACGCAGCGGACGCGTTCAGCTGGCTCCTGCCGAACCTTGGGGGTCCAAGCTCACGATGCCGGCGTCTTTATGCCGGCATCCTAAAGAGCATGGCGCTGTATGGCGCCCCTGTATGGGTGGACTCCCTGCATCGGCGGGAGAACGTGGCCCTCCTCCGCAGGCCCCAACGGGCCATTGCACAGCGGGTGGCGAGGGCTTACCGCACTGTCGGGTACGCGTCCGCATGTGCGCTCGCGGCAACTCCTCCATGGGAGCTGGAGGCCAGGGTGCTGGCCACCGTATATGATTGGACGGCAGCGCAAAAGGCGCTGGGTGAGTGGCCAGCCCCTGAAGAGCGCAACGCGGTGAGGCGGGATGCGCGCGAGGCTATGGTCCAACTGTGGAGGGAGGACCTAGCCTCCGCGCAGTTTGGACGCCGCACTCTCGACGCCCTCGGTCCTGTGATCGAGGCGTGGGAGGAGCGGCCGCACGGATTCCTCACCTTCCGCCTGGTGCAGGTACTTTCCGGACACGGATGTTTCGGCAATTACCTGTACCGAATCGGAAGGGAGGAGACCCCGTCGTGCCACCATTGCGGTGCGGCGGAAGACTCGGCGCAGCACAGCCTTGAGAGTTGCCAGGGCTGGGATGAACAGCGCCGAGACTTGTGCAGCGTTGTCGGCCGGGACCTTTCGCTGCCGAGCATAGTTAGGGCCATGCTCGGAAGCGAAAGAGGCTGGAAAGCCGTTGCTTCCTTCTGTGAGGAAGTTATCTCACAGAAGAAGGCGGCGGAGCGGGAGCGAGAGGACGATCCGTCCCAACCCCCGCTCCGCAAACGAAGAAGGGGAAGGAGAAGACGGCAATACGACCGTTCTCTCCCTCCCCCCGGTGGTGGCCTGTAGGTTGGAGGTACGGGGGTGCCTCCACCTGCATTGCACAGGCCATCACTGATGGACAGGAATGACCCGGCGCTCCCGGTCATTCCTGTAGCCTCCCCATAAGGGGAGCGTGTAGGGCCTGCCAAGATAGGCAGGCAGTCGCCGACGATGTTGTGGAAGCAAAGGCTCTGCCGATTTCCCACGACATCGTCACGATGGCGATGGAGGAGCGCAGTAGGGTTTAGTGGGTATACTCCTGCCTCGTAAGGGCAGGGGGGAGTCCCACACACCTCCCTCTGTCCCCTCGACAGAGGTCGAGACGGTGCGTAATAGCATTCCCTACTTAAAAAAAAAAAAAAAAAAAAAAAAAAAAAGGTAAATATATTCCTAATCAACTTCGAGGGTCATACCATCGACGGCGACTGGGGTAGGAACGACGTCGAGTTGAACATGATTTTGGTCTTGTCCAAGTTCATTCCCAAACTTACATTTCGGGGGTACTCAATTAAGCTGGATAACATCTTCTGAAGTACAGAATGCAGGTGACCTGCACTGCATGATCTTTAGCTGCTCCATTAAAATAAAATGCCAAGCCTTTTTGTCTACTGATCACACGGAATAATACAAGATTTTGACTATGCATACAAAGCTTATGAGTCAACACTGGAATGATTATGTATTATTTTGATTAATCGCTATGTAAATTGTTTACTCACTGGACTTGAATACTTTGTTTAATTTTGAATTAGCTTAAGGTAATGTTTCCCTATCATCATCACCGTTTTCTTCACTGCAACATCAACCTGGCTGCAACCCTTTTAGCGTCCAACGGCGTCCCCCTTTGCTCCCCCTTTTGGCCTGGAACTTACTCCACCACGCTGCTCCAATGCGGATTGGTGGATATGCGGGATAGTGACCAACCGCTGTCGAAGCTTTAATGACTATCGATACAATCGGGATTTTTATCGATACAATCGGGAGCGTCATACTTTCCCTCACTGTGAAGCAGTGATAAATACTTTTTTGACAAATTTCTGTGTAAGAGGTGCGCGCGGGGAGTTTTACAATAGGTACACACTCAAAGCCCCACAGTAAGGTAATTAATACCCTGTGTCGTGGGTACCACGGACACATACAAAGACAGGAACACAAACACCCAGACCGAGAAAAGAAATGTTAAACTCATCATTGAAATTTCTATATCGGCGGGAATCGAACTCAGGACCTCTCGATTGGCAGTCCGGCATGGTAACCTGCACCAGGGCAGTTTGAACTCAGAATCTCCGTGTCGAACACTGCGGTCTTTACCGGTCGGCCTTCGGTGCTTAAAAGTATGTACGTTTGCGGAGAAACCTTTTAACGAACACGACAGTAGTGAAAATCAAGAAAAGCCTTCATAAACATCAATTCGAAATTCGAAACCAATTAAAGTCTTCAAATTAAAGAGAATAATAAAGACTATCTACCACGTTATATTTTATTGTTCTTTATTCTAAAGGATATAAGGTATATTTTAACATCTTTTACTCCCAGTCTCATGTATAACCCAGTAAATGTGAAGAGATACAAAATAAGGTGGAAGATGGAATCTCTTTGAGCGATTTTTGGATTTGGTCGTCTAATAAATACTTTCTTCTGAAGTTTGTGGGTTGCCATTATGTTAAAGGTAATTTTCCTGATATTAAGAAGAAATATTTCCTTTATTTTAATCAGCATTTCAGCCAAAGACTGTATATTTTTATTTATAACTTTTAATTTTTTACCGACTTCCAAAAGGAGGAGGTACTGTATTCGGCTGTATGTATTTTTTTTTTATATATGTTCACCGATTACTCCGCCGTTTGTGGACCGATTTTCGAAATTCTTTTTTTGTTCGTATGCTTATACTCCCGAGGTGGTCCCATTGTCACCAAATCAGGATCTGATGATGGGATCCCAGGGAAATCGAGGGGAACTCTCAAATTTTATAGGCACACACATTGATTTTCTTATAGTTTCTGAAGCATAAGAGATATTTACGCATAGAAATCATCATCTCATGTTGCTGAGCTGATGATGGAAGGTACTGCGACAGTGAGGAGTTGAGAGCAAATTCTTTCAATAAATAGTTTTTTAATCGAAATCTTACATTCCCGAGGTGGTCCAACTGTCACCAAGTCAAATTCTGATGAGGGGATCCCAGAGAAATCGAAGGGAACATTCAAATTTTATAGCACAACAAATGATTTTCATATTTTTACAAAGCAAAACTGACATTTGTGTATAATTATCGTCATATCATGTTGCTGAACTGATGATGGAAGGTACCACGACGGTTAGGAGTTGAGAGCAAATTCTTTCAATAAATGGTTTTTTGTTCGAAATCTTACATTCCTGAGGTGGTCCAACTGTCACCATGTCAAAATCTGATGATGTGATACTAGGGAAATCGAGGGAAACACTGAAACTTTATAGGCACACACATTCTTTTAGTCATATTTTTAAAATAATACAAATATTTATGTCTGGTAATTATCACCTGCTGTTGCTTAACTGATGATTGAAGGTAAAACTCCTCAACGGTTAGGAGCTGAGAGCAAATTCTTTCTTTAATTTATACATTCAGGTGGACTGATAGTAGTATTCTTTCAGACTTTTAGATGGCTATTAGATAAACATGATTATAAAAGGTATCTCTTTAACGCTTAGAAGTTAAGTGAAAAAAAATCCAATTATGCTTATACATATGTGCAGAATTGTTAAAATTACTAAAAAGAGTGAAATAAATTAAGTTTTTAACAAAAAAATAGAACCGACTTCAAACGGTAAAAAATAAAATTGTTCAGTACCTACTTCTTCTTGCTTATGGTAATGACTCTTAAAACTATTTTTGAAGTCGGGCCCTTAGTGAAATGTCCTGTCTTAGTAAATTTAGTGTACCTTTCGTTCTGAATGGGCACCGACTCCAATATAGTTTTAACAGTCATTACCATAAGCAAGAAGAAATAGGTACTGTCCCACTGTCTGTACTGTCGGTGCCAATTTAGAACGAATGGTACGACATTTACTAAGGGCCCGACTCCAGAAATAGTTTTAAGAGTCATTACCATAAGCAAGAAGAAGTAGGTACTGAACAATTTTATTTTTTACCGTTTGAAGTCGGTTCTATTTTTTTGTTAAAAACTTAATTTTAATATAAGGTTTTTGCAAAGTATATTTCGTTAAATGTCGATCTTCATAAAGTTTTATTTGCTTTGTATTTGAAGAAAGAAAAATACATAAATTAAAATACAAAGAGGTTAGGTTCTTTTAAACTTATGGAAGGATCACGGGCTCGCATTTTTATATGTAAGTATTTATGATAGATAGATAGATAGATAGGTATTTTATGACGTAAGGAATTTAATTTCAACAGCGATAATTTTCGAATAATTAATATCAACTTAACTAAATTAACTTCTATTTTATTTAAAACACCTACCCACATTGGAGTGTGGTACAGGCCTCCCCAATAATAGGCATGATGACAGATTTTTAAATACCTTTCCTTATTGTAGGTACACGTCTGCTAGTTTCGAAAAAAAGTTCATTTCAGCAATAAACTTAAGGTTTAACGTAAATTAATGTATTTTCTGCTATGTAATTTGAATTAAGCGCGAAAACGCTCGTAGGTGTCATGGCGTCGGCTTGCTCGTCAAACTTCAAGCAACACGATGACATTTACTGAGACGTGACGTCATTCGCTCTGATTGGCGTTTCAGATAACATGGCCGATTGCTGTATTTAATACTTTTATTTTATTGAAAATCTTATTAATCTTAATGTTTATATTAAAACGGGATCATATTTTAGAATTCTTTTAGCATATATTTTTCTGTAAAACCATTTATTCTCAGATACTTTAATAGTGTCATCATGCCTATTCTGGATAATACGTAAACCCGAGCCCAGCAGTGGGACGCAAAAAAGGGTGCAGCCAACTTAGAATTGTTCCTTCCTTCATTTACTTCCTTTTATCAAGGGTAAAGTCGTCTAACTGGCAAACCCCTTAACAACTGTTGCTGGGCGGGCGGGACACGACTCGCGCCCTACGATTGCCTACGATTGCTAAATTATATAGAGCTGAATATCATTCGGCGCTTTGTAATTTGATGCATTTGGACGAAATGAAGGGAAAATTGAATATGCTTGTGACACGAATAGGTTAGATGTTGTGAGAAGTTACAAAGTCGTAGTTAAGATCCTTGATAATATAAATGGTGACCAAATATTCTTTAAAGGTGGAATAAACGAGCAATACTTGTAACCTAAGTATGTTTTTTGAATCTCGGAAACGGCTCCAATGATTTTGAAGAAATTTAGTACCCTGGTTTCGGGGGTGATAAATCGATCCAGCTAAGTTTTATTTTTAGAAATTATAAATTACTAGTCTTCCGCCAGCGGCTTCGCCGCGTGGACCCGTTTTAAAGGTTCCCGTTAGATAAAAACCATCCTATGTTCTTTCCCAAGGTCCACTCTATCTGTGTTCCGAATTTCATTAAAATCGGTTCTGTAGTTTAAACGGGAAAGCGTAGCAGACAGAGTTACTTTCGAATTTATAATATTAGTAGGTATAGAAATATAGATTAAAAATATTTTTGGCGATAATGAACTTTAATATAAACTGAAAAATACGGCTCTTCCTTACATCTATTTGAGAGAATTAATAATATTGTGGCGTGAAAAGCCGTCAAACGCCATCCGTCAATCTGACGTTCAAGGAAATGACAATGTCTATTTAAAAGAGCTCTATAAACTTAGACTAAGAATAATGTACTTACGTACTATAGACAGAGGCATATTTTCATTACGGCACGCTAAAGCGAGATCGAAATATACTTAAAGAACTTGTTAAAAAGAGATGGGAGCGAGATTTTCTGTCCTTTTCGGTGTAACCACATATTTTGACAGTGCCCTTTAATTATGTGGCAGGCAAACTGTGGAAGTCGGGGCATGTCGGGGTGACATTGTTGTTTTATAATATTTATGTGTTAAAATCGATTCTCACAGCTGTAAATTGTGTTGTATTAAAAGCAAATAACATTTTTCTAGTTCTATAATAATTATGGTGAGCTGCAGTATTTTAGGTTGTATGAGCCGCAGTGAGCGTTAACAGGAAGGCTGCCGGGAGGTATTACATTTTACGCGTAAGTTAAATACTTCTCTTTAAAATGTACTAAATATGTATTGTTTATATATAGATATTTAATTACTTTTGTCTTATAACTAGTCATTCAACGTAAATATAGTGGAATTCGTGAAAATAAACTTATATTTGTTTATTTCAAACATTGTCAAATTCGAAATTGTGTTGTCAGATTTCGAATCAAAATATCCTCCCCGTATTAGTAAAAAATTTACCATCTTATTTAAATATAATTATTTTTAACAAAAACAGTGACAATAATAATATCAAAGATTATGTGTTACCTCATTAGTAGTTAGTTACATTACAAGCGGGAGGCTCAAATACCCCCTGTTTATATATAACTATTTAAGTGGAGACCAGTAAAATGTTATAGGCTGGGTGCACCAGGCGCGGTCGCAGCCTTCAATTTTGGGGGGAGGGTCGCCAAGAAATTTGAGGGAAGAAGTGTCTCAAATTCGCTTGTTTTACCTTCCATGTACGCATGACTGACGGATTGGGGGGGGGGGTCATGTCCTGTGACCCCCCCCCCCACCTGAGACCGCACCTGGGGTGCACGTTATGAGCATTTTCCCGACATATTAACTTTCACTCACACAGACTATAAAAAGATACTCCATACATTTTGTATTAGACATTATGAGAAGTTTACCAGACGAATTTCATCTCATGTTGCTGTCATATTTTTTTCAGTTTTCCAACTGACGCTCTTGCCGAAAATAAATGGATTCAGGTCACTGGACGTATTGACTGGCAACCATCAATTTAATTCCGAATTTGTTCGGTCTATTTTGAAAGCCATTTATAGACCAAAAGGATAAAGAGAAGAAAAAAATAATAAAATTGATACAAATGTACATTTTTATATATTGCGTTATAACTAAGTGTTTACTTTTATCTTTGTAATATTTGCATAGCTCATTAAGGTAAATATGACGTACTAAATATGTATTAACAGCTTTTGTAAACACCCATATTGGTGCCATTAAAAATCTTTGTATTTGTCTTTTATTTTCTCCTATATGTATGTCCTGTAATTTGCAGACCCAATTAACTTTATGCCAGTCAACCAATCTAAACTCACAAACAACCAACCATAATGCACAAGCATATAAATCATTTCACAGTTTGGTCTGCCAATGTTTATAGTTTACTTGCTTGATATTGTAGATTACCAAATTTGGGGGAAAATATGATAAGTGGGTAACACTGGCTGCGAAAAAGAGATGCCAACAAAGTGGTTACACCGACCCGCTGTCTTTAGATTATTGGTCTTTGTCTATAAAGTATCTATTATGTATTTTGTAAAAGTATTTTTTTATTGGGAGCTATTTCAGATGGCGTTGTTGAGTAACACTAAGAAAATAAGTGTTTCGTTTGAAATTAAACCAAGAAAATAAATTGTTTTTATCCGAGAAACGCTTGGTCGCCAGGTACTATTCTTTAAAGGTGGAAGATCTGTTTATATTACCAACCAGGAGGCATTATTTGACGAGAAATATTACTACCACGCACGAATTTCAGCCGCGAAGCTGTTGTGTTTTTGCCTCTGGAGTAGCAGGGCAACTGCATAGAAACTTATTATAGGTGTCATTGAGCTCATATACCATTATTCATACGCAGCGAGCTCTTAAGAAAATACATTGCATTTTGAACGTGTTAGGTAAGCACTAACAAATCCAGGGGGGGCTAGGGGGCTCAAGCCCCTCCCCCCAAAAACATTCAAATTATACGTACGTATCATGACCTCAAATAATACGTGCACGTGATGCATCAGTAACTCCAACCCACCCACCCCCCCACCCCCAGTCCATCTAAAATCAAGCTACAAATCTTAGATCCGCCTCTGGTGTTAAGTCAGTGTACTTAAGTATATAACTATCATTTATTTTGATTTACGTCTATTTGTTACTTAATTACTACACTATTTGATGGCTCCACCAACCCGCATTGGAACAGCGTGGTGGAGTAAGCTCCAGGCCTCCCCAATATTGGGGAGAGAGTCTCTCTCGAGAGAGAGGGGAGAGACCCGTGCCCAGCAGTGGGACGCAAAAAGGTTTGCAGCCATTTGATGGCTATTACTTGATTAAAATAATCCATCCATCAGCCTTTGAAGATCCACTGGTGAATAAAGGTCTCCTCTAATATTCACCATTCATTCCGGGCTGGACCCTTTTGACTCCAACGTCTTGCCATTATATTGCCCACAGCCTCTTAAAGTGGCCGTTAATTTCTAATTCTGCGGCGTAGAACACTCATTAGTTACTTTAAAAACTTTCATCTTCAGACACTGAATATATAGTCTCAAATAAACTTCAACCTATCTCATTACCGCCAATTCTTATTCCGCACGCGTCCTCTATAATCAACACGGTCGACTATTTTACCTATATTTTTGTAACCACTCTGTGTATGTCCCTGAAAGACTAACCATCAAGCCTTGGTATTTCAGTACGCCCCAAACCGTAGAGGCAGTAGGACGTGCCTCCGCGCCAGGTCCCGCGGAAAATGCACAGGTATGTCAAATTTTATTACGATATTCGTGCTGACTTAAACTTGTACTCAATTTAAAGTACCATGTGAAAATAAGTCTTAAGTGTTTCGGAAATGTCTTCGTTGGAAGCGTGATCTTGTCATACTATATGTTCTCTGAAGATCCGTTGATGAAAACCTCCCTCGGGATCGGAGTGTTCCAACTAGATCTTCGAAAGCTTTTTATTTAAGTGATGTTAAGCTAAGTAACTTGTTACTCAAGTAAACGATGCGAAGTGAAAACTGTCGAAAACGTTGAATTTTCTTCGGTAATTTAAAGTAAAAACCATGTAAAAACAGTCTAAAAAACGTTTGATTTTCTTCGGTGTTTTATTAGCAAACATTTTTAAATTTACCAGACACCTGCCTTATTCAGAAGTTTAGTAATAAGTTCACTAATTTGTAAACAAATTAATCATGAACTGGAGTCGTTGCATTTTGGTGACTATTTACAAAAAAATTAAGTACCGCAAGCAACCCGGTGATAACTTGATAAGAAATAAAACACTTTTTGCATCTGAAACCCTTTTGTTTATCGCTTTTATCATAACAAAAGGTGGAAACATATTTTTTTTTTCTTTCTTTATTTAGAGAGCTTTACCTTTATAGGCAATGCTATAATGCAAAAGTATAAGCTTATTATACAACATACATCCTAATTATGCTAATACATAATATTATCTAGTTAACTCAATGCACTATAAAAAAATCTGTTCAAATTATACAAAACCAAATAAAATTATATTACTCTATCATTCGTGGTGTACACTTAATACAAATCTTTGCTAATATCTATATATATAGTTCCCTAGCAAAATCTCTCGAAGGATCCGCTAGGGCAGTATTTCATTTCTCAAACGCAGAGGAAGGCCACCGAGGGGGTTTTAGTGAGGTTCAAATCCCACATAACCCGGTGTAGTCTCCCATGGTGCTGGGTACCTTTTGAAGGTTTCCCCCCGATACCAAAAAAAAGGGCAGTATTTCATAAACCAACATCAAAAACTGTTTTTTCTAAAAATATATCTCGTCTCCAAGACTCGTTCCGAACACATTCTATTAAAATGTGGTATAGGTATATCTTCCACCACATCACAATGTACACAGTTGGGTGATTGTGTTTTACCAATTGTTGAAACATTTTTTATTAAGCGAAAACTTAAGACCCCTAAACCTTTATCAAACGTAAATCAAAATTACGACTAGGTACCTTAATCAGTAATCGAATTGACCTTCTAGCAACACCTATATGTTTATGAAAGTTGTGTTATCGTGAAATATTTACCATAATCTCAAGTCAAAACGTCAAAATGGTGACTTTTTAATATTATTACATTATTCTTAAACCCGAACAGAATTTATCCGTTACAGTGAAAATAACAAGTGTATTTTTTAGTCCTAAGGGACCGTCCATTAATCACGTAAGGCTTTAAAGAGGGAGGGGTTTCGGTTTTTATGTCAGTCAAAGACAACGTGCAATCTTTCTGTCCAGACATTTTTAATATAGTCCTTTATTTTCTAGAATAAAATAAGATTATACTTTAAACCTGTATTATTTAATAAACTTATTCTAAAAATTTTAAGACTTTGTAGGTTTTAAAAATACACGTAACGTGTAATTCTACCGTCTGTTACCGCAGAAATAATGATATTATATAAATAATGTAGTTTAAAAAACTAAAAAACACGCTTTTGTGAAAATGCGAACTAAAAAGTAAAAAATAAGAAGAAAATGTATTTTACTGTAAAAAAAAGCGTGAGGTGGTTTTTAAGATATTATTGACACCATGCACGGTGCATTTTCGCAAGGCATTTTCACAAAAGCGTGTTTTTTAGTTTTTTAAACTACATTATTTATTTTTAATTTTTTTGTTGGACTTTTTTTTCATATTATTGCATTGTCATCGGCCCTTGATCCCTGTGCAAATTTTCAAGTTAATCAGATGCTTAGAAGTAGGTGAAAATGAAGTTAAAAGTTTCCGTTACAAACATACATACAGGTACAGGTCAAGCTTATTATATAAGCGTGTTAAAAATATAAAACTTTTTATTTGTATACTTTGGCTGCGAACTTATCAGCCACCCCTCGTATATATATATTTTTTTATCCTGATGATCCTAGTAAGGACTTTAACATAAAGTTATGAGATTATTGTATTGTCATCGGCCCTTGACCACTGTGGAAATTTTCAAGTTGATCAGACTCCTAGAAGCAGTGGCGGCTCATCCTAAAGAGCGCTGGTGCAGTGCACTCCCACTTTAAAATTTAAATATTACATAGGAAAATTACATAGGTAATCTATATTCCTTCATAATACATAACATACTATCCTTACATTACATCTATCATCTATCCTTACTTACATTATATCTACGCGTACATTTATCCTCATATTGTACGAGTGGAGCGCCAGCGATTGCGCTCTCCTATGAAACGAAGTTTAGTACGATTCCTAGCGCTGTATTCAATGAGTGCGAAAGAGAAACATCGCAGCACATAGCCGACGCGTGAAACAAAAGATTTAGTATGAGAAATTAACTTAATCTGGAGCGCCGCTCACGCGCGACGTTGCCAAACCGTGGGTTCGGCCCTTAGAGCATCAAAGTTACTGACTCACCCTTCAGAAGGGACGGCATAGCGCCTCGCTTCGATACATAATTTTTGTGCCAAATCTGGTGCGGGGAAAGAACGCACACATTTTAATTTTGTCACACATTCAAAAAATATCCTTTCATCGCTACAGACGCATACATTTCTAAATATGTCAATTTCAATTAATTAACAACGTCATTTTCTATGCACCGTCAACACTGACACCGACACACACAGACATAATAGTTGTATAACTAGAAGACACATTGTGCATAGACGTTGGGACGAGGGGTTCGCCCGTAAAGGCCACTCCTCTGACGGGTGTCATACTCGTCATACCTTGATGCTTTAAGGTTCGGCCGGCCGTACCGCGCACCGCGAGTACAACCTGCTTATGCGATGTTGCCGTTCTTATGTATACAAAACAAACAAACGTGTCGGCTTTGACAGTTATATCGCAGTTTTTCTGTAAATTAAAATTAAAAAATAGTTTATGCGCGACATTTTGTGTTAAAAATGGAACAATACGGTGTATCTTTTTACCGACTTCCAAAAGAAGGAGGTACTGTATTCGGTTGTATGTATTTTTTTTTTTTTTATATATGTTCACCGATTACTCCGCCGTTTGTGGACCGATTTTCAAAATTCTTTTTTTGTTCGTATCCTCATACTCCCGAGGTGGTTCCATTGTCACAAAATCAGGATCTGATGATTGGATCCCAGGGAAATCGAGAGGAACTCTCGAATATTACAGGCACACACATTGATTTTCTTATACTTTCTGAAGCATAAGAGATATTTGCGCATAGTAATCATCATCTCATGTTGCTGGGCTGATGATGGAAGGTACTGCGACAGTGAGGAGTTGAGAGCAAATTCTTTCAATAAATAGTTTTTTATTCGAAATCTTACATTCCTGAGGTGGTCAGACTGTCACCAAGTCAAAGTCTGATGAGGGGATCCCAGAGAAATCGAAGGGAACATTCAAATTGTATAGCACAACAAATGATTTTCATATTTTTACTAAAGCAAAACAGGGATTTGTGTATAATTATCATCATATCATGTCGCTGAGCTGATGATGGAAGGTACTACGACGGTTAGGAGTTGAGAGCAAATTCTTTCAATAAATGGTTTTTTGTTCGAAATCTTACAATCCTAAGGTGGTCCAACTGTCACCAAGTCAAAGTCTGATGATGGGATCCCAGAGAAATCGAAGGGAACATTCAAATTTCATAGCACAACAAATGATTTTCATATTTTTACTAAAGCAAAACAGGCATTTGTGTATAATTACCATCACATCATGTTGCTGAGCTGATGATGGACGGTACTACGACGGTTAGGAGTTAAGAGAAAATTCTTTCAGTATGTATTTTTTTGTTCAAAACCTTATACTCCTTAGGTGTTCCAACTGTCACCATGGCAAAATCTGATGATGTGATACTAGGGACATCGAGAGAAACACTGTAACTTAATAGGCACACACATTCTTTTAGACATATTTTATAACATAATACAAATATTTATGTCCGGTAATTATCACCTCATGTTGTTAAGCTGATGATTGAAGGTACAACTCCTCAACGGTTAGGAGCTGAGAGCAAATTCTTTCATTAATTTATACGTTCAGGTGGACTGATAGTAGTATTCTTTCAGGGTAGAAGATGGCTATTAGATAAACATGATTATAAAAGGTATCTCTTTAACGTTTAGAAATTAACTGAAAAAAATATCCAATTATGCTTATACATATGTGCAGAATTATTAAAATTACTAAAAAGAGTGAAATAAATTAAGTTTTTAACAAAAAAATAGAACCGACTTCAAACGGTAAAAAATAAAATTGTTCAGTACCCACTTCTTCTTGCTTATGGTAGACTCTAAAAACTATTTTTGGAGTCGGGCCCTTAGTAAAATGTCCTGTCTTAGTAAATATAGTGTACCTTTCGTTCTGAATGGGTACCGACTCCAATATAGTTTTAACAGTCATTACCATAAGCAAGAAGAAGTAGGTACTGTCCCACTGTCTGTACTGTCGGTGCCCATTTAGAACGAATGGTACGACATTTTAGTAGGGGCCCGACTCCAAAAATAGTTTTTAGAGTCTACCATAAGCAAGAAGAAGTGGGTACTGAACAATTTTATTTTTTACCGTTTGAAGTCGGTTCTATTTTTTTGTTAAAAACTTAATTTATATCATTTGTATCTTTTAGTAAGCAGTGTGAAAAAAACTTTCGAAATACGCCTTGAACTGAAAGCAATAATGTTGTACGAAAACTAAATCTTTTAAATTACGCGTGTTTTTAAATCTGAACAATATTTAAAACCCTTGGTTGTGTGGATGTGAAGATAGCAATAAATTAATTTGTTTTCCGTGTCTTGTGGTTATCAACTGGAACTGACACCGACATTGGTGGTGAATCTGCTTGGATGGTAACGGGTGGTAAAATAATTTTTATGTTTTTTTTTTGTGAACCCTCATCGAAAAATGTCACTAGCCGCCACTGCCTAGAAGTAAGTGAAAATGAAGTCAAAAGAGTCCGTTACATACATACATACATACATACAGGTCAAGCTAATAAAAGCGTGTTAATTATCGCCTAAACTCTGGCGTGAATTGATATATCTCTATCTCAGATCTAATGTTACCACATTAGAGTTCACCTATATTTACTATACTGCCAGGGCTATTGCCTACCGATAGCCATATTGATTGACATTGTGAAATTTTGGTAAGTAGGTGGTAGAACTATTATGGTTCACCCGGGGAAGTACCACCGCTGCACCAACTTTTGCCGTGAACCAACTCTGTTGTGTTTCGGTGGAAAGGTGCAGTTGCCGGCCACACTTACATGAGGCGACCACCAGCCTCCGTAGTAGCAGCGCAACTGCATACGACCTCAAACAAGACTTACCTATGCTTGCTTGAGGTTGTATGTAGATGTCCATGGGCTGCAGCGACCACTTAACACCACGTGGCCTGCATGCTCGTCTGCTACTCCATTCAAATAAAAAAATATAGGTACTCGTATGAAATCGTGGCTATACTTAGACCAAATTAAGAATATTCAAATTATAGCCATAACATAATGGAATTGTAGCCGGGGCATCTCCTATAGAAGGTTCATTTGTTACTTACAGCGAATATGAATATCAGCAGTGGTGTATGACAGCCACTGTCACAATAACGCCTCGATTGTTTGGCGCCCCTTTCACTCGAGTCGACGTATTCATTTTGTATTTCCATTTTGAATCCGGTCTTGGACTACCAAGTCAATTGAGATACTTATAATGAGCTGTTAAAACGTGACATCCCCATACATTTTGTATGAGAAAATGATAAGTGACGTCACTTATCATATATAGTCAATTGATTTCATTATTATTGATTTAAGCGGTAATAAAAATCATGTATAAAAAGATTTAATAATTATATTGCTTTCCAAGCGTGATTTAGTGCAACCTTTTTAAGGTAAGGATTTTGAATTTTTTTGTGCATAGTGTCCAAGACCCTATTGTATTGCGAGGGAATGTAAGCAGTCTATTTCTATAAATCTTTGAGCTAATTATTTATTTAAGTAGAACTGCCACTGGAGCACCAATTTATACCGTTTTGCATAATGCAATAATATGCGCATTTGTTGATCAAACGATCTATGCAACTAAGCCAAACGGGCGCGGTCGGGTGTGAGATGGGAGACCGCTAGTGGCGAAAATTTCATGCGCGTTTCCGTGCTTAGGAGGGCATGTTAAGCCGTCGGTCCCTGTTTTTGTCGATAGATAACAGTTAAACCTTATCGGAGGCCTTATGAGCGGTTTGAAAACATCCGACAGCGGGCTGGCCACTAGCCCGAATCTCCACCAACCCGCATTGGAGCAGCGTGGTGGAGTAAGCTCCAGGCCTCCCCAATAATGGGAAGAGACTCGTGCCCAGCAGTGGGACGCAAAAAGGGTTGCAGCCAACGCACATTTGAAATACAAATAATGAAGGAAAGAGTTATGCACTCAAGATCAGTCATTGATTAGTTAATTGTAAGAATTCTCATTATGAGAAACAAGTGGCCAGACTGTTAAACGCATTAATAAATAATGCACTTCGTTTAAAAAACTAAAAAACACGCTTTAGTGAAAATACGAACTAAAAAGTAAAAAAAGCGTAGGGTGCATGGTGTCAATAGTAGGTATCTCAAAAAGCACCCTACGCTTTTTTTACAGTTAAATACATTTTCTTCTTATTTTACTTTTTAGTTCGTTCTTTAGTTTCCACAAAAGCGTGTTTTTTAGGTTTTTAAACTGCATTATTTATTTTTAAATTTTTAGTAGGATTTTTTTTCATATTATTGCATTGTCATCGGCCCTTAACCCCTGTGCAAATTTTCAAGTTAATCAGACGCTTAGAAGTAGGTGAAAATGAAGTTAAAAGATTCCGTTACATACATACATACATACATACATGCAGGTCAAGCTAATATAAGCGTGATAAAAAGAGACCTGGATATAATAAGTTTTCTTTGTATAAACCTACATTACATAGTGGCTAAATATCTATGTAGAAAATAGATTCTGAAAAGATCATAGAAGCATTGATTTGAGCTTTCATGGTTTATTTATTGGCTTGATAACGGCAATAAAAATAACTGATATACAATCAAACCAGTAGGGCGATATTGACACACGATAGCTGTCATGTATGCTTAGGGCTGCCTTCACCTAAATTGCCGATGCCGGATAAATACGGCAAAAATCCCGGACATTTGGGCGAAATATGGTTTTTCGGCCGGACATCTCTGGAAAAATATTTTTTGCAACAAAAATAAAAACATCATGATTTTTTAATTCCATTCGAACGTTGACTATTTTGCCGAGCCTTCTTGAATGCGGGTTATTGTGAATGTATTTTTAATTAAGATTTATTTTAATTTATCGCTTATCTAGTAAAAGAATGGATTTCCCCTGACAACCAAAGTGTCCTTTTCGAAAACCCCTGCCGGACGGCCCCCGGTCGCCCTTCAAACTAGGACAAATCCGGGGAATTCCGGACGGATGGCAGCCCTACGTATGCTTATTATCGACCCGAAGCAATTCTGTAAAACAAATGGCGGTTAAATCAGATATGCACTCGTACTGTATTTGTATAACGACGCCAGGCGTTTCATTCCGAGGAATTTTCAGGATAAATTTCATCATAAGTAAGCTATTTTCACTCATGTGGTGGTAGCAAAAATGCTAATGTTAGGATTTTAATTTCGTATATATTCGTGCAGCGGCGCTACTGTTCCTTGGTCTTACCATAAAAGTTAGTAGCTAAAAATTTCTACTTCTATTTTATAGCAAGCAAATCCGAGGTCACGAATAATAATTGTGTGGGTCACGGGTAAATATCGCCCACTGAACGCGAAATGAGAACGAAATGCAACGGAAAGCAGTGAAATGAAACAAATGAGTGATTGAATGGAAAATAATGAACAATAACGATTGAGGAAAATCACGGAGGATCCAATTAAATTGTCTAACGATGTCGATCTACAGTCTACAGATTCTTGGTTTTGTTTTGAAATATCCATTTTTGATGTTACAATGTCTAATAAATCGATGAACGCCGGCTGCACGCACGAAAAAGGATGACTCATTGTACCGTTACGCTCATTGTAACGTTAGGCTGATTATAACGTGAAGTGAATAGTTAATGTTTTCATTGTTTTGTTATGATGTGGTCACGTTAAACTATCGTTTACAGACAACCAATTTTTATATAAACTGAAGTAACAAAGGAGTCACATTAATAATTGTAAATGATCATCTTCATTCAATGGATTTTTACATCCAATATCAAACAAGCTCATGTTTCATTCATATATAAAATATATATATGTAAATATATGTAAATATTTAGTCATTTCATATAACTTAAAAGTACCTGGACGACCGACAGTTGCTCGGGTAAAAACAATTTATTTTTTTGGTTTAATTTCGAACTAAACACACATTTGCTTAGTGTTTCTTAAAACGCCATTTGAAATAGCTCCCAATAAAAATATTACAAAATATAAAAAAATAAACGCAATATGGTTTTGATTGAGGTTTGAACCCAGGCCTCTAGTTCCGCAGTCAGCCCACGTAAGCAATCGGCCAAGGAAGCTTTAATTCAATGAACGAAATTTTTGTCAGTGTCATCTCTTCGAACGTCGGATTGACGGATGGCGTTGACGGCGTTTTACGCCACAGCATGGGCGTACCCAGGTTCTTGGCCAGGGGGGGGCAAAGTCTTGGCCAGGGGGGGGCAAAGTCTTGGCCAGGGGGGGCAAAGTCTTGGCCAGGAGGGGCAAGGGGGGCAAAATTTTGGTCGGGGGGGGGATTTTTAGGTTGTTGGTCAGGGGGGGGGGGCAATTTTTTTCAAGCTGGGTACCGCGCGTATACCGCGTATACCGTATACCGCCTTTCACGTTATAGACCAGTGTAGATAATTTTTGAGACCAAAAAAAAATTATACTAGGATGAAACAACAAAAACCCCTTGAAAAAGATAGAGTATATGTAAAAGGAATTTTTTTTACGCGCGATCTGAGATCGAGAAGGGGGAGGGGGTGAGTTTTTAAGGGTAAATAACGATTTATGTCGATTTCCGGAAAAACGACTAAAACTATAAAATACTAAAACTATAAAAAAAGTTAAATGGCTTTTTTTGGTTTGATTTGGTTTGGTTTACAACTTTTGTATTTACACTTTTTTCAAATAACTTCAAAATTTTGAAATATCAATAACTAAGTTTTTGATTTTTTATTTTTATCTTTTGCTAAAAAAATATTTTTTCACAAAATTTGGTGATAACCTACCTTTTTATGAACCAAACGCACAGTAATTTTTTCGGTTTAAAATATTTATTTTTTTCACCTCATTTTGAAAAATTACCCTAGTTTTCAATGGAAAATTATCACGTTAAATTATCTGCTTTTTTAACACGCTTTTATTAGCTTGACCTATATGTATGTATGTAACAGAATCTTTTAACTTCATTTTCACTTACTTCTAGGAGTCTGATTAACTTGAAAATTTGCACAGGGGTCAAGGGCCGATGACAATACAATAATCTCATAACTTTATGTTAAAGTCCTAACTAGGATAATCAGGATAAAAAAATATATGAGGGGCGGCTGATAAGTTCGCGGCCTAAGGTCCTTAATGAAACAAATATAAAGTTTTATATTTTTTAACACGCTTATATTAGCTTCACCTGTATGTATGTATGTAACGGAATCTTTTAACTTCATTTTCACCTACTTCTAAACATCTGATTAACTTGAAAATTTTGGGGTCAAGGGCCGATGACAATGCAATAATATGAAAAAAAAATCTAACTAAAAAATTAAAAATAAATAACCAATCCGCACTTGGCCAGCGTGGTGGACTATGGCCTAAATCCCTCTCAATTGTGTGAGAAGGAGACCTGTGCCCAGCAGTGGGACATAAAAAAAGGTTGAAAAAAAATGTACTTTAAAAAACAAAAAAAAACACGCTTTTGTAAAAATACGAACTAAAAAGTAAAAAATAAGAAGAAAATGTATTTTACTGTAAAAAAAGCGTGGGGTGCATGGTGTCAATAGTATCTTAAAAACCACCCCACGCTTTTTTACAGTAAAATACATTTTCTTCTTATTTTTTACTTTTTAGTTCGTATTTTCAAAAAGCGTGTTTTTTAGTTTTTTTATTTAAAAGGTCGGTGTGCTTTATGTTCGATGAAATCTCTTATTTCTGATGGTATAAAAATATACAATACTACAGTAAATGTTCTCAGAAAATACAAACAATGAAAACTCGAATCCAAATTTCTTTTGAAACATTATGTACAATTTTGGCCTATTTATTAAAATTTATACTTAAATTACTCGAAAAACATAAGATTTTATGTTATATTGTATACTTATGTGTTTCGTAAAAATTTTCCTTTCATTTTTGTTATACCTATTCTCTACCTTTTCCAATGGTTTTCATCTTACTATAATTTATTTTTCACTTTTTACCATATTTTCAAAATCATCGACCCTGGTCTATTATACGAAAACACACATACAAAATATTAAATATACAAAGGAAACAACGGGAGGTAGCATATTATCTAGCGTACTCTTTATAGGTTTCTTTTTTCGTTTAGGAGATCTTTTGGGATTTTTGTATCCCTGAATGGACCTTGATCCAGGGGGGGGGCAGCTGCCCCCCCCCGTGCCCCCCCCTGGGTACGCCCATGCGCCACAGTATTATAAATACTCGCCAATAGATGTCAGGAAGAGTCGTATTTTTCAATTTATATTTAAGTTGATTATCACTGAAAGTATTTTTTTATAATTCTTAATTTCTAAAAATAAAACCTAGCTGGATCGATTTATCATCCCTGAAACCAGGGTACTAAATTTCATCAAAATCTTTGGAGCCGTTTCCGAGATTCAAAAAATATATTTTTCATATCACATGTAATGAAACAACGAGTTTTGATTTCTGTAGCCAGTCGAAGTAAGACTATTTCAGATAAATAGCGCAGTAATATCAAGGGGTGAAACAAGACGATTTCTTCCTCGCTTCGCTCGGGCTGTCTACTCTCGCCCTCATCAGAAATCGTCATTGTTTCATCCTGTGCCACACAATATACCTTACCACAAGAATTGCTCATTTAAAGGTATTAGATACACTTTTCCATTGAAACTCTTAGATTGCTGTGAGAGTAAAAGTGGAGGTAGTAATTTCCCAATCAAACTGTACTAATTGAAAATTAAATTAAGCCCTTTCTGTGTCCCATGGTTAACCCCTTTTAGCGTCTTATGAAGCCTCAATTAATATAAATATTCACATGTCATCGAACTATACCTAAAACTGTTATGTTATTTTAGACCATAAAATAGAAACATAGAGATAGAAGAAACATGTCGGCAGATCCGATAAAAACTGACGTGAGTACAGTCGGTTAATATATAACTACAAGATAGAAGAAAATAGGAAATATAGAGATGTTTCCTATTTTCTTCGTACTTCAACGAGTTTCATTCAAACAGACCAAGCTAGTGAGCTTATGACAATGAACAATAATGAAAGGAAAATTGAAAATTTCGTAGAATCCAATTGAATTGTTTGGTTTCCGTCCTCGACTTTAAGATGATCGTTAACGTAAATTTATAAACGCAATTGATAGTTGAACTGTAATTAGGTATTATAAATGCGAAATGTATTTTTTTAAATTTACTATAAACAATTTTTTTTAAAGAGTTGCTGCTGGCAGTTTTGTTCTGCCGCCTTTTTTCTCTCAGCTCAACATCTAGCCCAAACGGGCACCTAAAGGCGATGACTGGAAAAAATGACATTCATTAAGCGAATATTTTGTATTCCTCATTTCCTCATATGAAATAAATATTTTTTTCTTTCTTTCTTTTTATCACGCTGACATCTCATTTCCATGGCAATGTCCATTATGGTGTACTAGCGGCCGCCCACGACTTACTCCGCGTGGACTTTGGCATTAGTCATAGCATGATGTTATAATATAGCCTAAAATCTTACTCGATAAATGGACTATTCAACACAAAAATAATTTTTCAATTCGAACCAGTAGTTCCTAAGATTAGCGCATTCAAACAAACAGACAACCAAACTCTTCGACTTTATATATTAGTAAATAGATTTGATACTGTTTCAATGCGGGTGAAACCGCGGGGTAAAGCTACTGAATAAATAAAATATTTTTTACCGGAGGATAATACAAATATCTCAAAAGAAAATCACGTCTACTGAGCCAGCAGAGTGTGCCCAGCAGTGGGATTTAAAACAATAAATAAATTATGAAATTGGCTGCAACCCTTTTTGCGTCCCACTGTTGGGCACGGGTCTCTCCCCATTATTGGGGAGGCCTGGAGCTAACTTCACCACGCTGCTCCAATGCGGGTTGGTGGAGATGCGGGGTAGTGGCCAACCCGCTGTCGGATATTTTCAAACCGCCCATAAAGCCTCCGACAAGGTTTAACGACTGTTATCTATCGACAACAACCGGGACCGACGGCTTAACATGCCCTCCGAAGCACGGAAACGCGCATGAATTTTTTTGCCACTAGCGGTCACCCATCTCACACCCGACCGCGCCCGTTTGGCTTAGTTGCATAGATCGTTTGCGTTCTACGCTAACCGCCGGGCCATACGCGCTTCAATTACGAAATTATTATTGTCGATTTATCGTATGTCTATAGTAAAGATCATTCAGCTGGTGCGCTTACAAATAAAACAGTGAGATGAAATTAATTAATTCACTAGAAACTGAAATGAACAGCTGCTGAAGAAAAATAATGAAGCAAATAGTTTTCTGATGAAACCAATTAAAACGCGATGGATGAATTTGTATAGTTCTCGCAATTTAAGTAGGTATAGAGTTGGCTTTATTTTTATAAGTTTATTTTTATATTTATTTTTATAACGACCCGCGTTGCACAATGGTTACCAAGCCGGACTGCCAATTGAAGGGTCCCGGGTTCGATTCCCGGCGAAACAGAAATTTGAATGATGAGTTTAAATTTCTGTTCTCGGTCTGGGTGTTTGTGTTTCCATCTCTGTGTGTGTCTATGGTACCCACGACACAGGGTATATCTACTCTACTGAATGTGAAACTTTTGAACTCTTTGTGTTTCACTCTAGTTAATTTTAACAATTTTTAATCCCTTTACTATCGACTTCAAAAAAGAAGCTATCAGTTTGACCTGTGTGTATATAATATTGATGGAATTTAATGCTATTTTACTTGTATATCAATCCCCCTCAAGGATCCGGGGTGTTGTACTTGAGTGAGATCTATCCTGCTAAGAGAAACCGGCGCGTTCGGGTCGGGAGTGAGATAGGTGACCGTCAGTACCAAAATTTTGTCCCCAATAAAGAGAGACCAGTGCCCAGCAGTGGTACTCAAAAGTGTTGAAGTGAATCGTAAAGTATTTATATTTCTTACAATACCCTGCTTACGATATACAATTATTCAGATAAGTGCTTTCAAATAATAAAAGTGCCTTTATAAAATAAATATAAGCCTCCAGGGAGTCACGGGGTGATTAACTGATTACGTAAATGTAACTATAAATGATTATGTCCTTTTGTCCGTAATTGGATGTGCAATGACGTCACTGCTGTGATAAAAAGAGACATACATAATGGCTAAAACGTAAATCACCCCATAGTTAGAAGTTTCAATTAAACTAGCTCAGTCCCGCGACTTCACCTACATTAGAAAGAATATATTGACAGCCTCCGTGGCGTAGTGGGTGATGAGCCGACTGCGAAGCGTGAGGTCGTGGGTTCGATTCCCACCCAGGACAAATATTTGTGTGATGAACATGACTATTTGTTCTGTGTCTGGGTGTTAATTTATCTATTTAAGTATGTATTTAGAATTATATAAGTATGTTTATCAGCTTTCTGATTACCATAGTACAAGCTCTGCTTAGTTTGGAATCAGATGGTGTTGTGTGAATTGTCCAAAGATATTTATTTATTTATTTTATTTTAATACATTGTAATGGATCTTCTCATGGGAATGATATATTTTTCCTGCTTAATTCTTTACCACGTTTTTAAGGGCTTTAAAGAATAATTAAAGGTGTGTAAGTTTAGGAGTTATGAAGCGCGCATGGCCCGGCGGTTAGCGTAGAACGCAAAACGATCTATGCAACTAAGCCAAACGGGCGCGGTCGGGTGTGAGATGGGTGACCGCTAGTGGGGAAAAAAAATGCATGCGCGTTTCCGTGCTTCGGAGGGCACGTTAAGCCGTCGGTCCCGGTTGTTGTCGATAGATAACAGTCGTTAAACCTTGTCGGAGGCCAACCCGCTTTGGAGCAGCGTGGTGGAGTAAGCTCCAGGCCTCCTCAATAATGGGGAGAGACCCGTGCCCAGCGGTGGGACGCAAAAAGGGTTGCGGCCAAGTTTAGGAGTTTGGTTATGACGATTAGGTAACTATTCACGCAGTCAGAATTCGGCTGGGTCACCGCTTCAGTAACATTTTATTTATTCCCTTTAAAGTTTGTAATTATAAAAAAACCAACCGCTGTTGGATATTTTAAAACATAGCCCCACAATATATAAAGACATCTACGACATAATGTGTTATCTACAAAATAAATAAATTAGAACAACCCTAACCGAGGACTTCAGGATGTGCAAATTAATATTTTGTATTAGTGATTGTGTTTCCTAAGAATTATAATAATAACTTTTCACACTCATAGCCCTACAGTAGGGTAGATATACCCTGTGTCGTGGGTACTATGGACACACACAAAGACAGAAACACAAATACCCAGACCGAGAACAGAAATTTAAACTCATCATTCAAACTGTTTCGCCGGTAATCGAACCCAGGACCCTCCGATCGGCAGTCCGGTATGGTAACCATTACGCCACAGGGGTCATCGTAATTGAATCCATACTTAACCAGTCATAACAGTCTTAGTCAGATGGAAATGTTGAAGTTACAGTTGAAGAAACTTTTATTTTAATACTAGCTATGATACCCGGCTTCGCTCGGGAGATGACATAAGATTACGTGGTAGTTGAAATAAAAAATAAACTATGACGTAAAAAGTAAAAAAAATATAGAAAACATATTCTCATTATATACACTACCTACTTGTTTATAAACATTTTTAATTTTATTGTCCGGGGTATATTTATATAAATTTTTCGAATTTCCTACTCTTGAGCAAGCTACATATAGCTGACCGTGAGAGAAGCAGGATTCTTTAAGGTTGATGCCACAATATTTTAAAGTTTGCCCTTGCGCTTTGTTAATTATAAAACTTAATTCTCACACCTTCTATAATGTTCTCGACAAAGCTGCAATTGCTCACAGCGCTCTTTCAAAATGCAACCCAAATAATCGTTGTTCTGTATGACGTTCAAATACTCGACAACAGATGGCGCCACTACACTAAATTTCCAAGTTGAAGGGTTGTAAAAGCCCTTATATCTTTAAAAACACGCCCTTTAGGTTAAATCGGGAACTTTCTTGTTCGAGGGGGGATTAAGGGCCATCACACTATATAAGTCCCTTTATCGTGCCGGGACTCCTTTTTAAGTTTTATCGGCACGCACATTTTATCAACTTAGTTTTATTATATAATAATGATAATGATAATGATTGATCACACGGTGAGAGTAAATAAATAAATGCAGTCGACTATTTTTGCACCCCTGACACACCCTCAGGTTTTCCGCTCGAGGGCGTTTCCGTGAAATGGCATTTCACACCAATTTATTTTCCATTTCATTAAGCGATGTTTACGCACTAGTGTCATTACGTCGTTAGCACATTTATACTACTGGTACAATGCAATTAAGTTATATGACAATTCCCGACATGTATATTATTACAGTTCTAAATAATATACTTACATAATGTCTGGTTTATTCTTACTTTATGACATTTTTTTTTATTTGAATAAAGGGGCTCGGGCTGTATCAGCCCAGGGTACTTCAACCTATAAAGATTGTTTGTACCCGTAGCCAGGTTACAGATCACCGTCCAACCCGATAGCCTTGATGAAGGCTAGGATTTTATGGACGGTGATTTGTTTGGCTTCATCTGGCAGCAACACGTGCCTCCCAAGATGAATGCTACGCTTGTGGTTTAGCGCACCACAATTTAAAAGGAGGTGGCGTGGTGTCTCGCTCTCCTCCCCACAATATCTGCACGTGTCGGTTGGACTTAGTCCTAAAAGCGACATATGTCTTCCAAGCTTACAGTGTCCAGTATTTTCCAGTCCATATTTTCCAATATTGTCCAGTACTTTATGACAATGGTCTGACGACCCTTGTGGCGCAAAGGTTACCACGTCAAGCTGCCGCTCGGTGCACTTAGCTTTAATAGAAAAAAAACATTAAAGTACATACATATATCAATGCTGTCAGCGAGAGCGCTGACAAGTTTATTAGGCAAAATTTAACAGTGTCAGTTTCTAGGGGTTATTTTTTGAGAGTCTTACATCTTCCCTTTTTTTTAAAAAAACAACGGGTTGCACTCCGGTAGTGCCGGCAGAAGTGAAAACTTGAACATTAACGTTGTGCATTTTTGATATTTTGGAATGGTTAGGGAATAATTGCGCACGAATTTCTTTTATTATCATATTATTTTTCGTCTAGTATTTTCAGTAGGTTTTCATCTTGTATTTTTATAAAGTACTCACTCATTTTCTTTCACTATTTCTTCGTCACTTTTTTCATTAATAGATGCACTTTGTTCAATGTGCATATTTTAAATATTTGATAAACGAATATTACAAGTATAGACAGTCGAGCCTTCATCAGCTGTCACCCCTCCGTCTTGGTTTAAGAGCCGGTGAAGATCGACCTTCACCGATCTGATAACTCGATGAGACATATTTTTATCAAATATAATTTATAAACATATAAATATTAATATTTACATATATATACATATAGTATATTCTACAAGTATACAGAGAGTCGAGACATCAACTGTCACCCCTCCGTCTTACGAATATTCGATCAGGTCACATGTCCTGACGCGAGTTTAACATTTTTTACCCATCCCAAAAAAAGTGCACAACGCCGCTAAAGAAGTTTTCACTTCAATAATAATGTTTGGTGGCTTATATGCTTAGATCATCGCAGGTATTGACATAGAGGAGAACATAGATAAGGACATGGAAACTCGACCAAAAGAAGCTATATATACATGGCTATAGCACTTTTAAACCCTGATTGTACAATCACACTGAAATTTACATTTCCGAGTGAGATACAGAAATGCATTTGTGTGAGTTTTTTTATAAATAAACCGTACAAAAAGGCATACGGGCCGCGTGGTGTTAAGCGATCACCGTCGCCTATGGACACAAACAACCCCAGGGGGGCCACCCGAACATTGCCGGCTTTGGAGGAGAGCTTTTTTTACAGCATTCTTGAAGAACCCCATGTCAAGTCCACTGGAAATGCCTCAGCTGGAAGATCCACTGAGTTGTCACTGATCCATCGTTTGATACATAAAATTGGCCTCTACTCTATGTTTTCCTATTTTAATGAGTATTTTTATCTCCTTTAAAGACTTTAAAATTCTTTCAAAATGTTTATAAATCTATAAAGGACATATAGTGTATATAAACGCTTATTATTCTTTGAAGGAAAACACAAAGAAAGCATATTTTCAAAGTAAGCTCGTCTGTATCAGACGTTAGTGAAATATTTTAAGGTTTATTTTATTTATGGAACGAAAATGCAATGCAGGATTTTGAAATGAAATGAAATGAAAATATTTTATTTGCACAAATATGGATAGCAAAAAAAGGTTTTACAAAAATATTTAGATCACCATATTTACCCTTTAGGGTGTACGTCGCATTCAGATTATTTTGCTAAACATATTTAATGTGTCATTCAACTTTTGCTTAAGTGTTGCTGTCCTTTTTGGGTCCCACAGCTGGATCTCATCATCATTGGGGAGGTCTGGAGCTTACTCCACCACGCTGCTCCAATCTGGATCAGCGGAGATGCGAATTAGTGACTATCTCGCTGTCGGATGTTTGCAAACCGCCCGGCTTCCGAATGGGTTTAACGACTGTTATCTGTTAATAATAAATAGGACCGATAGATGTACGTGCCCGTGAAGCACGGTTACGCAGGGCTACTAACGTTCACCCATCTCACACAAGACCGCGCCCATTTCGCTTAGCTGAATTCAACACTTGCGTTGAATGCCAGCCGCGATAGTAATGTTAATTTCGTCTTGAAGTCTAACTTAAAAATACATGCCCTTTTCCAAAGTCTGATTTGTTTTATCTTGTTTTCGTGAGGTTTCCATACGGAGCTACTAGTGATAGATGGTTTCCAACTTGGCAGGTAAGTTGTGTCTAACTACCAACTTTGCTTACTCTACGGCATTACGGATTCTTAGAAGTCATTCGTTCTGCAAAATGGCAGGTTTATGTACTTTGCTTCAAACTACTCCTTTAAGGTAGGTATAGTGCCGTTTGAGATGTAAACAAGTATAATTTACTGTTATTGTACCTGTACCTTTAAAAGTTTGTGTAGGAAAATTTTAATATGATACGATTTGAACTTTTGGGAATGAAACTCGCTCACACAAGGCTATTTCTTCATAGAATGTATTAGTTTTAGTAGTTACTCGCATCTGTGAGCCGGTGGAAGTGGGTTGATAGTGTCGCACGATCAGCTGTCATGTGTGCCCATTATCAATCCATAACCATTCTGTTATCTCAAATATATAATATAATGTACTTTTTTTTTAAAAGAGTGCTTTTTAGAGTTTTTTCCGCCGCCTTTTTTCTCTCAACTCAACATCTAGTCCAAACGGGCACCTAAAGGCGGTGACCGGGAAGAAATGACATTCAATAAGCGAATATTTTGTATTCCTTTCTTAGAGACATTTTTGAAAGTTTAGACTCCATATTTAAAGTACATAGGTACTTGCTATAGAGATGCAAACATTTCAAGTTTATATACAATCTTTATTTTTTAGAATAACTAGTTATGTCCGCGTTGTATCGTGATGTTACATAGCCTTAACCTATCTCGACAAATGGACAATCCAACACAAATTATCTTTCAATTTCAACCAGTGATTCCTGAGATTCTTCTTCTTTATAATAATAGTATAGAAAGTATAGGTACTGTAAAGAAAACATTGTATATACCAATAAAACGTACCGTAAAGAAAACATTTTATATCAATAAAACTACAAACTTGATGTTATTTATTCGTAATGTTATTTTTTTTAAATCTAGCGGACAGTGCAAAATGTAAACAATCTTTAAAGTTAAGCACAGTGGGTGCAGGATGGAGGTAGGTTTTTTTTAATAATGCATCGGAAACTATGTGCATATTGCCAGCGTCAAGTATATTTTTTGCATCACTTAGTTAGTAATAGAAAAAATCAGTAAGTCGTCAGGTATCAGTCAGTCTAGTCAGTCAAATGTTCAAGTAAAATGATGGCTACTTTACCAGAACGTGTCCGATGGTGTTTTGGAGGCAAGGCAAGCCGAAAAAACATGTTTTCGCACTGTTATTTTATTTCACAACTCTCATGCACTGTCATTAACCTATATCGAACAAAATGCCATCAACTTTATCCGACATAACTCAAAAATACACCAAGAAAATGAAAATAAATCAAGAGCTCAACTTGTCCCTTCAGAATTCCCGCCAAAAACACTGGAAGTAGGTTCATATATTCATTCATTTATTTATTGCAATCCATGTTATTGGGAATAGATGGTACATATTATATTATTTCCCTGAGTATACTCAAGGACCCTGTTGGGCACAGCAATTTGGAAAGAAGAGATTATACGAGGATATATACGTTTGCTTTTAGTCTTACAAAATACTTATTTTATAAAAAGCTTTTCATCCATTATATCTACCAAACCGCATCAAAGCAGCGTCGTGGAGTAAGCTAATGGTATCCATTCAAAGCGTCTGTTTGGAATACTTCCTAATGGTAGTACTCAAGATTGAAGGCATATTGATTATACTTCCATTTGAGCGTACGCGCGACCACTTTGAAAGAAACATACACCCATTTTCACTAACCATAGTATACGCCTAAATCAGATGCCTAAATATTTAGGAGTTACTTAGAGGAAAAACACGTTTCACTGACCCTTAAGTCACGACTAACGACGTTAGGCACAACCTAAAGTTAAGACACCGATTTGGCATTTGAGGTTAGGTGCCCCCAAAACTGATAAATGTGACAGTCGCTCAAATTGATAATAGATTGACGAACAAACCCATGGAAAACTGTCAAAAAACAAGGCTACTCATAAGATAGAACCAACCTATTATACATCGGTTGGTGACACGGAACTTTATGCTAAGCATTGCCCTAAATTAAGAATTACTTAGTAAGGCGTTACCTTGTTCGTCGTTAGTGAAAACGGGCATTAAATTTTTAACGTTTCAAAGACGTTTATAATATTACTAGCCTTCCACCAGCGGCTTCGCCCGCGTGGACCTGTTTAATGGGTCCCCGTAGAATAAAAAATAGCCTATGTGCTATTCCAGGCTTCATTGCTATATTAAAATCATAGGGGTTTAGCCAGTTGCTTCAACCGCGTTAAACCTATTACCCTATTATGTTTTATTATTATTTATATTTTCACGTAGGAATGAAGCATTTTCCCACGGTAAAAAGTAACCTATGTTACTCAGGGTGAATATAGCTTCCTAATGGTGAAAGAATTTTTTAAATCGGAATAGTAGTTTTGAGTTTATTCATCACAAACATACAAAAATACAAATCTTTCCTATAATATTAGTATAGATTATACTACCGTACCGCCTTCAAATGTTTGGGGTGGACTAAACTGGACTAGCTTTATAGCTGGGTTTGGGGTATAAATGGGTTTGAAAAATACATTGTAGCTGATTCTCAGACTTACTTAACATACACATTAAACATAAAAAATGGTCAAGCCGTATCCGATGAGTATGGTAATGGTAATTTTTATTTATGTAGATTAACTACTCCTGTTACTACACCTTTGAAAGAAAGAAAGAAAAAATATTTATTTCATATTAGAATTACAAAATATTCGCTTAATGAACGTAATTTTTTCCCCGGTCATCGCCTTTAGGTGCCCGTTTGGGCTAGATGTTGAGCTGAGAGAAAAAAGGCGGCAGAAAAAAACTCCCAGCAACACTCTTTTAAAAAAAAGTACATTATTACAGAGTGGCTATGGGTCGATAATGGACACACGTGATAGCTGATCGTGTGCGACACTATCAACCCACTTCCACCTGCTCACAGATGCGAGTAATTACTAAAACTAATACATATCTATTGGCAAACGATTAATATATGACTTATCAGACACCTCAAGCCAGGAGGCTTGGGACAATGGGACATTCAAGTCTCAACAATAGAAAAATTAGGGCAAAAAAGAAAGGGGCAACACTTTGGGACACTTATTAAAGTCTTTTTCTTTTTCCATTGGAGCTGCAACCCGGTGTGAGTTTTGGCCTCTTCCACGACTTACCTCCAGTCCTCCCTTTTCAGGGAAACCCTAGGGTTAAAGAAAAACTAGGGTTTTCTTCTTTCTTAGAGAAGCTTGGTCCTTCCAGCACTTCTTGGGACTACCGCGAGGTATTCTTTGTTGGCGTATCCAATTCGTAATTGGACTTATTGGACTGTCACAGGTGAGCCACATATAAAAATATACAATCTGAAAAATTAGTGTAAATAAAAAGGACAGGGTTACGTTTTTTGGCTCTTAATGAACAGTCACTGATATTTATTGCTTGGCGGCATTAATGTACGAAATTCATAACTTAGCACAGAAACAAGGCCACAATAACATTGGGTAATGAAGATGAATGAAAGAAAGGATTAAAACTTAGAATAAATACGTATAGAATGAGTGAATGAATGATTTCTACAGCTGTCACATCTGACAAACAAAATATTTTTATTTTGACCAAATTAACTATAAAATACTACAAAATATAGAAAACACTGTGAAAAGTTATTTTATTAGACTTCTTTTGTTTTTAAAAAGTATTGTGATAAAATTTTACCTATTAAGTCTTACGAAGGGGCCCGGCGTATTTTATATCTATAAAATTTAACATGCTTATAATTAAAAACAATATCTGTCAAGTAAATTTCGCAGGTGTTTATATTCAGTTTTATTAATATTTAAAAATGTAACTATTCCCAAATTGCAAATGTAATTGCCTCTTAATCACTTTCGTGGCATGATCATTAATACTCCACTGATTGTTAGCTTATTCTCAAGTTAAAATGTATGAGTTTGCTTTTATAAGCTTCGTGTTATGTAACGGAATTACTGGACTTAATTTTGATGATTTAAAAATGTCCACATTCTCTGAAATTTCGCATGTATATTTAAGTTCAGATTGCACTTAGAGCGTTAAATTATTCTTCTTCAATCTCAATGTGACAACACCTTAAGTTATTACACACTTCTGGCAGGTTTTCAAAAAGCTTTCAGTTCAGGAAGTGACTGAGAAGCGATTAACAATGGCTGTCGTATTTCATTTTAACTGAAAAATGTTGACTAGAACTGAAAATGACATTTTTCTGCAGGTAAGGTCAGAATTATGTAATAATTTGAACATTTTGTGTGTAGAAAGATTTTTAACACGGTTTCATTTAACTTGCAATGTTTGTAAGTAAAATATTGTTTGTATGTTTAGCTTTAATTTTGAAAGTTAATTGGGTGTCCGAAATACCGGTAAGAAAGCTGATATTTGGAATGCCGTATCTACTGGAATACTTCTTTAGTTATGACTAGCGGTCGCTCTCGACTTCGTCCGCGTGGACTTTAGTTTTAGAATTTCTCTAAAATAAAAGTTCCCTAAGTTACTTCTTATTACATCATCTACCTGCCAGTGAAAGTCCCGTCAAAATCGGTCCAGCCGTTTCAGAGATTAGCCGGAACAAACAGATAGACAGATAGACAGACAGACAGACAAAAATTGTAAAAAATATTATTTTGATATATGTACCGTATATGAATTCATGAAATAAAAACCATTTTTTTTTAAATTACAAACAGAAACTCCAATTTTATTTATTTGTATAGATGATGCCCTACAGTAGGGTAGATATACCCTGTGTCGTGGTCGCCATGGACACACACAATGACAGAAACACTAACATCCAGACCGAGAACAGAAACTCCTGATTTAAATTTCTGCTTCGCCGGTAATCGAACCCGGGACCCTTCGATTAGCAGTCCGGTATGGTAACCATTGCGCCACGCAGGTCGTCATAATTCGGTCGGATTACATTTCCATGTTCATTGTGGCCATCAAATGAAGGGGCTTAAGTTGTATAAGATAATACTCAAGGTAAAAAAATAGATATACAAATTCATTAAAAATAACATATCAAAAAAAAACAACGGGTTGCACTCCGGTAGTGTCGGCAGAAGTGAAAACTTGAACATTAACGTCGTGCATTTTTGATATTTTGGAATGTAGGGAATAATTTCGCACGAATTGCTTTTATTATCAGTGTTATTTTTCATCTAGTAATTTCAATAGGTTTTCATCTAGTATTTTTATAAAGTACTCACTCATTTTCTTTCACTATTTCTTCATCACTTTTTTCGTTAATAGATGCACTTTGTTCAATGTCCATATTTTAAATATTTGATATAAACGAATTTTGCAAGTATAGACAGTCGAGCCATCAGCTGTCACCCCTCCGACTTACGAATATTCGATCAGGCCACGTGTCCTGGCGCAAGTTTAACATTTTTTATCCATCCCAAAAAAGTGCACAACGCCGCTAAAGAAGTTTTCACTTCAAAAATCCAAATATCTATATTTACAAGTACGGTACGTCTATCGTTTAAAATATTATGATGATGGCGACGGTAATAAACTGAACAAATTCTCTACAAACAACAATTAAAATAGTATTTAGTGTAGATAAATTAGTCCATACATTTTAGTGCTCATCGGCAAAAAGCGTATCTACAATGTTTTGGCAGGGTTTCAAAGAGTTTCCAAATACAGTAATTACAAAGTGTGGTCGTTTTCAATTATCACTGTGACTCTTTCGTAATGGTAGTTTTTGTGCACTGAGTATAATATGTACCAACAATTTTTTATCTTTCTCTATCTACATGAGGTAAGCGAAAATATTATATCTTCATTATACGAGCTAAACGATGGATTTTTTAAAATTTTGTATCTGTTGTACACCACGGTTTTATGGATGTTTACAAAATTCGTTTATATATTATTATATCTAGGTCGCCATATTTATGTAAATACCTTCTTGACATATGCAAATATTACAAAGATAAAAATTTAGTACCTGGACGCCCGACCGTTGCTCGGATAAAAACAATTGATTTTCTTTTTAAGCAAAACATTCATTGGCTTAGTGTTTTTTCACACAAAGCCTTTTGAAATACCTAGCTCCGAATTTTACTTGTAGTAAAATTGTATATTAATTCTACTTGAGGCTTGAACCCGGGTCTCTAGCTCCGTAGTCAGCTTTCGTAACCATTCGAACAAGAAAGCTTTAATTCCATTGACGAAATTTTTGTAGAGGTCTTTCATATCGACATTGTCATTTGTTTGAAAAACTTTGAAGGGTGGATTGATTGTCGACATTTGACGGCTTTCTACGCCACAATATTATTAATATTCTCCAATAGAGTTCAGTAAGAGTAATTTTATATTTAACGGCATAAACATTAAATAAAACGACAATTTCTATCAATAAAAATTTGCTGGATCAATTTGTCATCCCCGAAATCAGGGTACTTACTAAATTTCATCAAAATCTTTGGAGCCGTTTCCGAGATATTTTTTGAATCTCTATATATTTAGATATATACAAGAATTGCTCGTTTAAAGGTATTAGATATACCAAATAACCGAATCCAAAAAAGGCTATATAACATCATGCTATGACTAATACTAAAGTCCACGCGGACGAAGTCGCAGGCGGCCGCTAGTAATAATATAAAGTTTAACATTCACTTAAATTACTTTTTACAATTGCAAGTATTTACTTGTACAAATTCAATTAATACAACTATCTCACGACTCGAAAGTTATGATATATTACGAGGAATTACGAGGACCTACGGCGCTGAGACGTGGTCTTTTACAGTTAGCTTTTTCCATAAGCTCAGGATCGCCCAGCGAGCGACGGAGAGGGCTATGCTTGGTATTTCTCTACGCGACAGAATTCGCAATGATGAAATCCGTAGAAGAACTAAGGTTACCGACATAGCTCTCAAAATCAGCAAGCTGAAGTGGCAATGGGCAGGCCATATAGTTAGGAGGACCGACAACCGATGGGGAAGAAAGGTCCTTGAATGGAGACCACGTCTCGGCAAAAGGAGTACAGGCCGCCCTCCAACCAGGTGGACTGACGACCTGAAGAAGACAGCGGGTAGTCGCTGGATTCAGAAGGCCCATTGCAGGACCGGGAGGAGTGGCGAACGTTAGGGGAGGCCTATGTCCAGCAGTGGACAGTAAAACGCTGATGGATGGACGAGGAATTAAGACGAAGTTTCTGAACTATATTTTTCTTAGCTGTCCGGACACAACCAAGGTATATATGGCTGCAACTCTCTCCCAGTTTTTGAGCAGGCTTACTTTACCACGCGATATAAATGATAAATAAATTTTATAATAAATAACGCCTCACACTCATAGCCCCACAGTAAGGTCGTTTATCTACTCCTGTGGTAAGGTAGATAGATATACCCTGTGTACCTTGCCGGACTGCCGATCGGTCCCGGGTTCGATTTCGAGCGAAGCAAAAATTTGAGTGATGAGTTTAAATTCTGTTCTTGGTCCTAGTTTAGAGGGTGTCCGGGGAATGTCCGGGCCGGACTTCATTTGTAGTCAGGGTTTAAAAAAAATAAAGTCTTGGGCCGCCCGCGACACACGCACTGTGCCCATGTCGCGATCAACCGACGAACCGACTCGCTAAATTCACCGTCCCCCCGCTGTTGACATCTCCGGGTTTTGGCCTCTAAAATCCGGGGTTTTAACGGTTAAGGACAAGATGTCCTGGTTGACAAATTTTAGAGATGGCAACCCTAGCTATGCATGTTGTGAGGCGGATACATGGATATTACTTTGGTGTGCGTAACCTCGAGAGCGTTCAGTGTCGAGTAACGTCAGCATGACAACTAAGGGCCTCGTTCACCATCTCCAAGTAAAGTGTTGATTAGTTACGTCGAGTAAAATTTGGCAAGTAAAAGTTATGAGTACGGGACAGTTTATCATATGATTAGGGCTACTCCAATATCGTGCAATTGAAATTGAAGTTACGGGTGACTTTAACCGACAATTAAGGTACTTGTCGCTTTACTTGAAGGTGGTGAAAGAATCCCTAAGAATAGTTGTGTGAATAAGATAATTTTTTTTTGTTATTGGGAGAGATGTTCAGATTTCTGTGTTGACGCAATAAAAGCACACATCTCTAATACAACCACAGCCGAGGACTTCGTGAAATAGAATATCTATACAGCCTATCTACGTTATTAAGGCCAGTAACTTTTACATAAGCTCGGCGCAAAAAGACACAAATTTATTTTAGTGTTTTATTCCCGACCCTAATATAACGGCTGCAAACGAACTCTGGGAGTATCGCAAAAATATGACAGTCACGTTTCGGACAGAGAAATGTCCTATATACCGGCACGTGAATAGCGGCGTAACGTAGTTTGGAAATTTCCAAATGGATTACCAAGATTGGCACCCAACGGTTCTTCTTGTAAGCCGAATATTCTATGTATATTTGTTGGAAATGTAATGTAAGATGTATAACAGAGAAAGTCATATTTTTTATGAAATTTAAGCCTAAAATAAGTATCGTGCAATCCCAGCGACGTGTGTAGTACGCAAGCGATCGACGCGGCTAAGCAAAATGGGTGCGGTTGGGTGTGAGATGGGTGATCACTAGTAGCAAATTTTATGCGTAATTCTGTGAATCGGAAAACACGATTTGCATGCAGGGCGCAAAAAGTCATAAATTTATTTTAGTGGAATTTCCTCGACCCTAACATTCCGACAAGAAACGTCGGAAAACAGAATATGGGGAGTTTTTTTTTATAAATAAACCATACAAAAAGGCAAACAACCGTTTTTAATAAGCAATCACCGTCGCCTATGGACACAGGCAACCCCAGGGGAGCCACCCAAACATTGCCGGCTTTGGAGGAGAGCTTTTTTTACAGCTTTATTGAAGAACCCCATGTCACAGTCCACTGGAAATGCCTCAGCTGGAAGGTTGTCCCATAACTTACACTTCAGTGGTAAAAATGACCGTGCAAAGCGGACTGTGAAGGACCGTCACAAGTCCAGATGGTGTCGGTGTAACTTTAACCTTCGTCTTCGAGTATCGCGAAAATATGATAGTCACGTTTCAGACCGGCACGTGAATTGCGGCGTAACGTAGTTTGGAAATTTCCAAATGGATTACCAAGATTAGCACCCAACGGGTCTGTGCTTGTAAGCTGAACATGCTGTTTGTGTTTATTGGAAAATGGAATTTAAATGTATCATAGAGAGTCATCTAAATTTTCCTTGTGGAATTTTATACATGGTACATAACTACGAATAGGTACACCTTCTTTCTATGTTACATCAGGGTGTAAAATACAAGATTTCGCTCAAATTGTTTATTAATTCTCAAATGTGTGTCTATAGAAACGAAACCAGATGAAAGTGTAATAAAAATAATCTTAACCAAGATACTATAACAAAGACCGAATAAAATAATGTTAAAAGGTTAAAATAAAAAATCTTATTACCTATATTTATAATATAGCATTATGTTGAAACAAATCCCATCTCATTTTTATCGTCCATTGATCGGCCAATCGACCATTTTATGAAAGAAAGAGGTCTGGCCATGTCGTTTAGAGAATGGATTTTATAATTGGCGCTCCAAGAGGGATGGAGCTGACTTTTTTTAATATTTGAAGTGAAAACTTCTTTAGCGGCGTTGTGCATTTTTTTGGGATGGGTAAAAAATGTTAAACTTGCGTCAGGACACGTGGCCTGATCTAAAATTCGTAAGATAGTAGAGGAGACATGGAAGATCGACCTTCACCGATCTGGTAACTCGATGAGACATATTTTTTATCAAATATAATTTATAAACATATAAATATTATTATGTATATATAATATCATTATTATTATTATGTATCTCTGCTTATAGGTCACGGATCGAAGATGTTGTTTGACCCGGTCATTTGGAAGGCTTGCGTGGGGACATAGGTCCAACACGTAGAGGCCTCTTTGAGACACTATAATGTTGTTATGACACGTAGCGGATAACATCCTCGGCCGTATCATATAAAAGGTTATATGACCCAAAGATGGTCCCCGCCAGGTGCACAGGAACTATTGCTACAAAAGGGGATAGTAATATTGGGTCTATATTGGTCAGTATTAATTATATAAGACTTACGCGACATATCTAACACCTTATTCAAAATAAGTTTTATATTTTGTCTCGTTCTTGTCAATGTCACTATTTGCGTGAAAAGAGACAAAACATACAAATGTTTAAATTTTTTTATGAATAAGATGTTTAAAGAATACGTATAATGTGTTCAAAGTGCCTCTCCATAGTTTCAAGCTGAACGTTTAGATACTTATATGTGCTAAACAAAGAATCTTTCAAGGAAAAGGCCTATTCACAACATGTCTATTGTCAAAGGCCATTTCGCTGATGACTTTGATGTCAATTAAGATGAGTCAGCGAGAGCGTCTGAGTTATGAAACTATGTTGCTGTGAAATATGAGGGTTGGTTGTTGTTAGAATATGTATTTCGGTATGGACCATCATTTTCTAATTTGCACTAAATATATGTCAAGTTTAGATCTAGTAGGTATATATCGGTTTTTAGACAATTTTCAACTACATAAGTGACTTTTTAAGGCTTCACACTTATAGCCCCAAAGAAGGGTAAATATAGCCTGTGTTGTGGGTACCATAGTATGTACCTGATATATTCGAAATAAGTATTATATTTTGTCTCGTTCTTATCAACGACATACTATTCGCGTGAAAAAAGACAAAACGTAAAGACCACAAACGTTTTAATTTTTTTATGAATAAGATGTCTAAAGAACACGTATAGGTCAAAGTGCCTCTCCATAGTTTCAAGCTGAACGTTTAGATACTTATATGTGCTAAAGAAAGAATCTTTCAAGGAAAAGGCCTATTCACAACACGTCTATTGTCAAAGGCTAGTCATTTCGCTGATGACTTTGATGTCAATTAAGATGAGTCAGCGAGAGCATCTGAGTTATGAAACTATGTTGCTGTGAAATATGAGGGTTGGTTGTTGTGAGAAGATGTATTATGGTATGGACCATCATTTTCTAATTTGCACTAAATATATGTCAAGTTTAGATCTGGTATAAATCGGTTTTTAGACAATTTTCAACTACTTAAGTGATTTTTAACACTTCACACTCAAAGCCCTACAGTAGGGTAGATATACCCTGTGTTGTGGGTACCATGGACACACACAAAGACAGTAACACAAACACCCAGACCGAGAACAGAAATTTAAACTCACTATTCGAATTTCTATTTAGCCGGGAATCGAACCCGGGACCTTTCCATTAGCAGTCCGGCATGGTAACCATTGCGCTACGCAGGTCGTCAAATACATTTAAATGAAGCGCGTATGGCCCAGCAGGTGGCATAGAAAGCAAGCGATATACGCAAATAAGCCGAACTGCCACGGTTAGGTATGAAATGGGGGACCGCTAATGGCAAAAAATTCATATTCACTTTGCTTCGAAGGGCACGTTAAGCCGTCGGTTCCGGCTGTTATAGATTACCACCGCATAAAACTATTGTTTGTGATATAGTAGAAAGGTTTCTGGCCAAACTTATATGAGGAGAAGCAGCCTACGGAGTTTATATTACTGGTTCTTTTTTATTTGAATGGAGTAGCAGACGAGCATGCAGGCCACTTGGTGTTAAGTGGTCGCTGCAGCCCATGGACATATGCACACAACCTCAAGCATAGGTAAGTCTTGTCTGAGGTCGTATGCAGTTGCGCTGCTACTCTGGAGGCTGGTGGTCGCCTCATGTAAGTGTGGCCGGCAACTGCAGCATTCCACCGAAACACAACAGAATTGCTTCACGGCAGAAGTGGGTGCAGCGGTGGTACTACCCCGGGCGAACCATAATAGTTCTACCACCTACCTACAAAAATATCTGATACGGATCACTGCATATGTTCTCAGACAAGAGTTGAGCTTGCTTGAGGTTTAAATATTAAGTTATTTAAAGCGGGAGGATTTTTTATTAAAACGATGTACAATCGTCTTTAATTTCGTGTATATTTTATTTAGATTGATTCAACATTCCACAACCAGTAGTCTAAGGGAAAAGCATCTAAGACAATTTATCAAACAACTTATCAGACATCCCGACAATTTTCAGCAAAAACATACAAAGAAACTGCTTCTTTCCGTTTTCCTCCAGATTTGTACAAAGTCGACACAATCTCCTTGCAGCTTTGAAACTTTGTTAAAGAGTTTCCTTTTTAAGCGTAAATACATTGAGAAATAGTGAATTTCGAATTAATATAACGAAGTGTTGTACAAAGTCCCAAAAAAGTGGAATAATAAAATAAAATAACGTTTCACATTCATAGCCCCACAGTAGCGTAAATATACCCTGTGTCGTGGGTACCATGGACACACACAAAGACAGAAACACAAACACCCAGACCGAGAACAGAAATTTAAACTTATCATTCAAATTTCTGTTTCGCCGGGAATCGGTCCCGGGTTCGATTGGCAGTGCGGCATGGTAACCGTTGCGCCACACGGATCGTCAATAGGTCGGTCGGGAATTGGATTTGAACATCTCCATGTGTAAATATGATACGCAAGAATGGTGAAAAACCAGTGATAACCGAACCGAATGGTTGAAACACTAGGGTTTTCTTTCATCATCTCCAAGTAAAGTGTTGATTAGTTACGTCCCAAGTAAAGTTAATTGGCAAGTAAAAGCTATGAGTAGGGGTCAGTTTCTCATATGATTAGTGCTACTCGTGCTATTAGTGCGAACATCGTGAAATTGAAATTGAATTTACGGGTGACTTTAACCAACAATTAGCGTACTTGTCACTTACTTGAAGATGGTGAAAGACTAATAACGAGGCCCGCCCGGTTTCTAATACCGGCGCTCGCTTCTGAAAAAGAAAACCTACATTACATCTAAATAATTTTGTATAAATAAATATGGATCATAAAAAAAATACCGGTTTCAAACAGTAAAAAATTAAATTGTGACGTACCTACTTGGCATTATATGACACTTTTTCGTCGGTGCCCATTCAGAACGAAAGGTCGGTATCCCCTGCCTGATCGTAAGAGGCGACTAAAAGGAGGCTTCCGGGGTTGTGGGCGGTGAGAGTGGGGGCTCGATCCGTTCAGCCAACGGCCCCGGGAAGGACGGCGGTGTGTGCGTGGCCGCATGACGCCGTAAGCACCGGAGGGTGTAGGAGAGCAGATATGCTCTGGGGCGCCGCGCGTGGAGGACACCGGTGCTTTCCACTGGAGATCCCGGAGTCCTACCCAAGCGCAGAGGTAGGACTCAGAGGGCGTTTTAGCGCGGTACAAATCCCGCATAACCCGTCATCCTCTCCTAAGGTGCTGGGTACGTTTTGAAGGATCCTCCCCCCCCCCCCGTACAAAAAAAGGTACACCAATTTACTAAAAGCCCGATAAAAACAAAAACACATACAGCCGAACAAAGTACCTCCTCCTTTTGGAAGGCGGTAAAAATAAAAGTGGTATAAAAGCATACGCATAGTTAGTAGGAGTACAAGTTCTCGACAAGTTATTTTTATCAATTAAACCCTTGTTGTACCTATTCAAGTAATCTATTACTCCGAAAGTTGATGGTCGCCTCGTGTAAATCTGGTCGGCAACTGCACCTTTCCACCGAAAAACAACAGAATTGCTTCATAGCAGAAATGCATGCAGCGGTGGTACTTGGTTCGAACCATTAAAGTTCTACTATGTACAATAAAATAGTATATTTCATTACAAGTGAGGAAAGGCTGTCATTGCAAGGAGTTGGAAACAGTCGGAACTCCTTCCAATGACGGTTCCGCACGTGTACTGAACAACTATTTTTAATAGAGTTGCGAAAAAATGAAGCAATTTAATAAAATAATAAAAACTCGCAAAGAACAATTTTGAAAAATGGCGCCAACCGTAAAAGAATACCTATATGCAGAGATATTTTTTTCACCCATTCTGGGTAGGCAAAGGGAACTATGCCCATACAGCCAAGTCTTCAGTAGATTTTTTTTATTGATATGAAATGAAAATGTTAATTAGATGAAATGAAATGAAACCTAACCTAACTCATTGAATAAAATCATTAAATCTGATATTGAAACAAATTAGTAGCTTCTTTCAAGAAATATTTGCATGAATCATAAAAACGTCTAAAACCTCGTGGTTGGTTTTTTCTTTTTAATAGACATTATTTTTACAGTTGGGAAAGAGAACGCACGAGTGCGGAAAAGGTAAAGAAAAAGCACGAGTGTGTAATAGCCCACTTCCCGCACGCTATACGTCCCTGCAATACGTCACTTTTTGAGCAACTGTATTAAAAAAAAGTGTTTCCGATGTATTAGTAGAAGCCAAATGACTTTAGTTCGAACAACGAACGCTTTATTGACAGATAACTGACGTAAACTAAAGCAATCGCTCCGAAACTTTGGTTTGCTGTTAAATTGAACGCTAACTTGAGCACATAGTTTCCAATGACGTTATTTGTTGCTATAGTTGGCGTAAGATGTAGATTCTAGTGTCTGTTCAGAAAGAGAATGGGCGTAATCAAAAAACGAGCATACAAAAAATATTTTCCCTTCCCTTAAAATAAAAAATCAAAAGCGCAAGATAAATAAAACAGATCGCTCTTCCATACCACTTTATAAATAGACCACACCTAACGATTTGAAACATAAAAAAACATTTCTTTCTATCCGGTATGATTTTATTAATATTTTTTTTATTTTTTTATGTTTGTTTATTCAAGAGAACATTCTGACGTCACATATTTTTTACCTTTTTAAAATCCCTTTTAACACAAGTGTTGCCGGCCGTAATTTATTTATTTATTTATTAGACATGCCAACAGCTTAACATACTAAACATTAGATATTAACATTTTTTACAATGTATGTATGTGAGCCAATTACAGGCATGTACAGCATTTACTAAACAGACGTATTAAATATATAGACTTAATTGTTACATGTGTGTTTCTAAAGCATACTAATAACATTTAAACATACAAAATGCATTTGTGTGAGTAGTGACAGCATTCAACATTTACATAAACGGCTTTTAGTATATGTAAAATACACGTATAAAATACTCATGACTAACCCAAATATAATCTATCCAATATCCATTTTGCCCATCATTTCTCAGTCAGCGAAAATATCCTTATTTTATGCTCCTTCTACATTTCATTTCGTTTTGGCATCGTAAGCTAAACGTTTGTACGCAAATGTGTTACTTGCTACCCTGTGGTAAAGAGATTTGATATTTTTAATATTATATTTACTAGTGGTACCGTCCAGCTCCGCCCGAATGCAGACATTGTCCGAGGATTTGTTTTTTTATTATCTTAAAGAGATTTCATGTTACTGTCAAGCTTAGACTAAGAATAATGTACTAACGTACTACTGTCAAGCAAAAATATAAAACAAATAATGACATACGAACTGTCCTATTATTTTGACTGTGTCAAAGTTTAGAACGGCACGGCACGAAATACAAACGTTTGACAGGTAGGAACAACTTATATAAGGAAAACTACTAAAACATTTCCAGTGGCCCAAATTGTGAATCTAAACAATCCTCAAATCCAGTTGAACACACACAAATAATTCATAAAAATCGGTCCAGCCGTTTAGGAGGAGTTCACTATCAACACACGTACAGAAGAATTATATATATGTATAAGGATTATGGAGCAAACACGAGTGGAAGAGGAAGAGCAAAATGTACATAATATAAACGAAAGAAAAATGTTCTTCTTATCCGGCTATGCGATGCTAAAGCTTTTTCTTTTCTTTCTTAACAAGTAAATACGTTTACAATATACACGTTTGAAGCGCATGGCCTGGCGGCTAGCGTAGAATGCAAGCGATCTATGCAGCTGAGTCAAACGGGTGCGGTCGGGTGAGAGATGGGTGACCGCTAGTGGCAAAAAATTTCATGCGCGTTTCCGTGCTTCGGAGGGCACGTTAAGCCGTCGGTCCCGGTTGTTGTCGATAGATAACAGTCGTCAAACTTTGTCGGAGGCCTTATGGGCGGTTTGAAAACATCCGACAGCGGGTTGGCCACTAACCCGCATCTCCACCAACCCGCATTGGAGCAGCGTGGTGGAGTAAGCTCCAGGCCTCCCCAATATTGGGTAGAAACCCATGCCCAGCAGTGAGACGCAAAAAAGGGTTGCAGCCATACACGGTTAATAAGCTGTACCTATTTATAATCCACTTTTAAGAATTGTTTTTTAAGTAGCAAATGTTTTTAACGAAGTTATTTTTGTATCGTAGAGGAAACTTTTAAAAGGTACCCGACATCTGTACCTCTGTACCACTTGTAGCAGCAAAAACGAGCCTATCATCCGGAGATTCCGGAGAGTGTTGGTGCCCTCCTGCACCTTCAGGCGCTTGCGACGGCATACAGCCACGCACATACTCGAACGTCCGTCATTCCCGAGCCAACTAAATGGTAGGAACTAACAAAGGAACGAGCAGCGATGGCCGAGTGGTAAAAAACCGCGGTCTTCGACGCGACCGACCCCGGGTTCAAATCCTCGGCGCACACCTCTGACAAAGAAATTTGTTATGTGCGCATTTATCGCTGCTCCACGATGATGGAAAATATCGTGATATTTAATTATTTACGTGTTCTCCATCGCAGTGCATGCCTGAGAGAAATTCATAATTTCTCGAAAGCATGACGTCCACCAATCCGCACTTGGCCAGCGTGGTGGACTATGGCCTAAATCCCTCTCACTTATGAGAGGAGACCTGTGCCCAGTAGCGGGACATAAAAAAGGTTGAAAAAAAAACAGGCTCGCTCGAGTTTACTATAGTTTGCCATACCAACAATAGTTCCTCTCTTGTGGTCACGAGAACTTGACAACGGAACAGTAAATTATGTTATGTTATTTAGGAATTATCTCTGCATTGATTATTATTAATGAAATTGAATTATTTGACATGAAAATTGTATTATAACGTTATTTTTTTTTTAGGAAATGAAATTTGTAATTCATTAATATTATCAATTAGTAATGTTAACAAATTTAATAAAATGGTTGTATAACTTCCTATATTATTGCGACGCCCTTACAGGGTTCATGCTCATACTAACACTATGTATTGTAACACCCTAATTATAAGCATGACTGCAATAAAAAAATTATGAAAAGAAATTATGAAAGAGTCTGATGGAATTCTCATATACTTTTAGTAGTCACTACTAAGGTTTTAGTTTTTAAACTTAATATTCCTCTTATTTAGCTCAGTAAGTGCTTACGGAATGGCGTGCACTCAGTTTTATTACGCGGCTTTACTCGTAAAGAGCGGTCATGCGATACCCCGCTAAAAGCCTGCTCGAAAGGACTTGTCGCTGTCTGATGGAGATGAAATGTTTACTGTTCATTAGCTTTGTGGCCCTGGTACTTTTAATGGTTATAAATTTAAAACAAAAAGCAATAAAAACAATTGTAACGTAATTGGCACTGCGGGTGATTGCACGATCATGGCGACACAAAACGCCACTGTTCTTTATACCTTACTAGTAGTTCTAAAAGTATTGCAAGAGGATTTGTTTTCTTATTATCATAAAGAGATCTCATGTTACTGTCAAACAAAAATTAAAAAATAATAATAACAGGGCAGTTCTCCTGTTATTCTGACTGTGTCAAAGTTTAGAAATACAAACGTTTGACAGGTAGGAACAACTTAAATGGGAAAACTAAATAAATAAAAAGTAATTAAAAAATGAAATGAAATGAAATGAAATATTCTTTATTCACTGTACGGTTCATTTACAAACTCTTAGTGAACGTTATTTTTTTGTTCTGTCTGCTCTGGGTGCGCTTAGGCAATGCTGAGCTGAAGAAAAGAGCAGACGGAGAAAAACTTCAGACCTGTTTCAAAATATGAGGTATACAATAATTAGCTTTCTTACAGAGTAGCTATGGACCGATAAGGACGGAGAAAAACTTCAGACCTGTTTCAAAATATGAGGTATACAATAATTAGCTTTCTTACAGAGTAGCTATGGACCGATAAGGACGGAGAAAAACTTCAGACCTGTTTCAAAATATGAGGTATACAATAATTAGCTTTCTTACAGAGTAGCTATGGACCGATAAGGACGGAGAAAAACTTCAGACCTGTTTCAAAATATGAGGTATACAATAATTAGCTTTCTTACAGAGTAGCTATGGACCGATAAGGACGGAGAAAAACTTCAGACCTGTTTCAAAATATGAGGTATACAATAATTAGCTTTCTTACAGAGTAGCTATGGACCGATAAGGACGGAGAAAAACTTCAGACCTGTTTCAAAATATGAGGTATACAATAATTAGCTTTCTTACAGAGTAGCTATGGACCGATAAGGACGGAGAAAAACTTCAGACCTGTTTCAAAATATGAGGTATACAATAATTAGCTTTCTTACAGAGTAGCTATGGACCGATAAGGACGGAGAAAAACTTCAGACCTGTTTCAAAATATGAGGTATACAATAATTAGCTTTCTTACAGAGTAGCTATGGACCGATAAGGACGGAGAAAAACTTCAGACCTGTTTCAAAATATGAGGTATACAATAATTAGCTTTCTTACAGAGTAGCTATGGACCGATAAGGACGGAGAAAAACTTCAGACCTGTTTCAAAATATGAGGTATACAATAATTAGCTTTCTTACAGAGTAGCTATGGACCGATAAGGACGGAGAAAAACTTCAGACCTGTTTCAAAATATGAGGTATACAATAATTAGCTTTCTTACAGAGTAGCTATGGACCGATAAGGACGGAGAAAAACTTCAGACCTGTTTCAAAATATGAGGTATACAATAATTAGCTTTCTTACAGAGTAGCTATGGACCGATAAGGACGGAGAAAAACTTCAGACCTGTTTCAAAATATGAGGTATACAATAATAAGCTTTCTTACAGAGTAGCTATGGGCAGATAAGGAACATACGTGACAGCTACCGCATGTGTCAATGTCGTCCCACAGCAACACACAAAAAAACATTTTCCAGTAAACCGAATTTGTTGGTTAAATTTCATATTTATGATTTTCATTGCCTTCTCATTCAATAATGTTTTAGTCCTTACTTTCATACTGAAGCCTGTTTAAAAAGTCTTGTTGACTAACAGCTGATTTTACAATCCCGAGATAGAGTTAATATAGTAAGTCCTAAGAAAATATTACAGTTACATATGTATACAATAATAATAAAAAATTATAACTATATGTCAGAGCACCATACGTTGTTGCAGTCATGTGCCTAGTAAATAATGCTTAGTTATCAAAACGGTCAGTCAGTAGTGTGTCGTTTTGGAGCGGGCAGTCGCTCTTAAACGGTCACCTGCGCCGGTGGTGCGCACTGAGTGGCAAAATGTCGGACCCCGAGATCAATTATTCCAAAACTAACTTACCTTCTCTGACAGCAGCGGTGGGATCGCTTCCACAAGCTCCGTTTATTGTGTCTAATTCGCCACAAGAGAAGATGCAAGACTTGGGAAGAAGTTAGAGAGCGGCTTACTCGTCAATTTGTTGCCACGAAGAGATTCCATGACTTGTTTCGCAATATGGTGGACTACACTAGTGATCAAGCAGTGACATACGTCGAGTATTCAACGAACAAGTTGGCGCTTATCGAGCGGCTGGAGACCGGCTAGTGTGAACAGAACAAGATCGAAGTCGTGATTTCAGGTATCACGGATATTCAGGTGCGTTCACAATTGCTTAAAATACTCCGGCTGACTTTGTGGCGCTTGACCGTCATTTGAATGCATACCCTTGTCTTAAGAATAATAAGAGATCGTTCGATATTTCAAGCACTAATTATGATAATTTACGACAAAAATTTAACGATAGTAAAAGTAGCAATGTCCGATGTCATAATTGCGGCAAAGTCGGTCACTTAAAACGAAACTGCTTATCATTAGCACGTGGCCACTTTAAAAACAAGAGGCCGACGCAGTCTCAAATGTCTCAAGTATGCAGTGAAAAATCGAACGACAAGCCCATGTAGTGTTCCTATTGTCATAAGACGGGACATTCTGAAAAAGCTTGTTTTACAAGGCAACGTAACGAAAAATTTACCGATGTAAAACCTACAGTGTCGACAAAGTCAGTTAATTTTTGTTCACCATCCAACGATTCTTTAATCGAAATTTGCATTCACGATTTCAATTTACAAGCGTCAATCGACAGTGACGCGAAATGCTCCTTAATTAAAAAAAAAAAAGAATGCTGCTGATAGTTTACCTGTTAAAAAGGAGATTTGTTTTACCCGTCTTACTGGTATTGGCGCTGTGCCTTGTTATTCTTTATGGAAATTTACGACTAACGTTGATCTTAATGGCACACACGCGGAAGTAACTTTCGTGATAGTCGACTCACACCTTCTGCCGTTTGATGTCATTTTAGGCAGAGACATCTTTAAGACCCCTGGCCTTACTCTAACTTTAAGTAATGGCAGTATTAAAATAACCCGCGATGTGAATTTCAGTGTTTGTCAAACGCAAACTGCTAATTTAGAGCTGTCTAATATTGATACGGATTTGACTTCTGATTGTGACAAAGAGAAAATAAAATCTATACTGAATAAGCACAGTGATAAATTTGTAACCGGGAATTGTAATCCTACCGTTAAAACCGGTGAAATGCAAATTAAACTTAAAAATCCGGACAAGGTTGTACAGCGACACCCGTATCGCTTAGCTCCTTGTGAGCGCGCGGTTTTACGATCAATAATAGCTGATTTGGAATCCAAAGGTATAATACGTGAAAGTTCTTCTCCATTCTCGAGTCCTGCTTTACTAGTTAAAAAAAAAAAGATGGATGGGATCGACTTTGCATAGACTACAGGGAACTTAATTCCAATACAACAAGAGATAGTTACCCTCTCCCACTTATATCTGAGCAGTTAGATACTCTGGAGCAGGCAACATATTTTTCTAGTTTAGATATGGCCTCTGGGTTTCATCAAATCCCAATGGCCTCACAAAGCGATATTGAGAAAACCGCATTTGTCACACCGGACGGAATTTGGGAATATGTCAAAATGCCATTTGGACTCTGTGTATCAAAGAGCAATTAACAAGGCTCTAAAAAAAAAATCAAAGACAAAATAGCGCTTATCTACATGGATGACGTTTTAGTTTTATCAAAAACAAAAGATGAAGCTTTTCGTAATTTAGAGCTGGTGATCACTGCCTTGACTAATGCTGGTTTCGTATTAAATTGGAAAAAGTGTTCCTTCTTAAAGACGTCTGTGGAATACTTAGGCTATGTTATTAGGGGGGTGCGCGCGTTATTTGGAACTCCGTGGTTATTAGTGACAACTGTATCCGCCCTAACCCTAAAAAGATCAAGGCCCTAGCCGAGGCCCCTTTACCTACAAACGTGAATGGTAATGGTCTAGCGGGCTATTTTAGAAAATTCGTGCCCAACTTCTCATCCCTTATGGCACCTCTATACGTTCTTACAAAAAAGGATGCAAAATGGTGCTGGAAAGACGAACATACTAAAGCGCATAGTGCCGTGATAGAATATCTAACTTCCACGCCTTTTTTTTTTTTTTTTTTTTTTTTAAGTAGGGAATGCTATTACGCACCTTCTCGACCTCTGTCGAGGGGACAGAGGGAGGTGTGTGGGACTCCCCCCTGCCGTTACGAGGCAGGGGTATACCCACTAAACCCTACTGCGCTCCTCCATCGCCATCGTGACGATGTCGTGGGAAATCGGCAGAGCCTTTGCTTCCACAACATCGTCGGCGACTGCCTGCCTATCTTGGCAGGCCCTACACGCTCCCCTTATGGGGAGGCTACAGGAATGACCGGGAGCGCCAGGTCATTCCTGTCCATCAGTGATGGCCTGTGCAATGCAGGTGGAGGCACCCCCGTACCTCCAACCTGCAGGCCACCACCGGGGGGAGGGAGAGAACGGTCGTATTGCCGTCTTCTCCTTCCCCTTCTACGTTTGCGGAGCGGGGGTTGGGACGGATCGTCCTCTCGCTCCCGCTCCGCCGCCTCCTTATGCGAGATTACTTCCTCGCAGAAGGAGGCAACGGCTTTCCAGCCTCTTTCGCTTCCGAGCATGGCCCTAACGATGCTCGGCAGCGAAAGGTCCCGGCCAACAACGGTGCACAAGACTCGGCGCTGCTCCTCCCAGCCCCGGCAACTTTCAAGGCTGTGCTGCGCCGAGTCTTCCGCCGCGCCGCAATGGTGGCACGACGGGGACTCCTCCCTTCCGATTCGGTGCAGGTAATTGCCGAAACATCCGTGTCCGGAAAGTACCTGCACCAGGCGGAAGGTGAGGAACCCATGCGGCCGCTCCTCCCACGCCTCGATCACAGGACCGAGGGCGTCGAGAGTGCGGCGTCCAAACTGCGCGGAGGCTAGGTCCTCCTTCCACAGTTGGACCATAGCCTCGCGCGCATCCCGCCTCACCGCGTTGCGCTCTTCAGGGGCTGGCCACTCACCCAGCGCCTTTTGCGCTGCCGTCCAATCATAGACGGTGGCCAGCACCCTGGCCTCCAGCTCCCAAGGAGGAGTTGCCGCGAGCGCACATGCGGACGCGAACCCGACAGTGCGGTAAGCCCTCGCCACCCGCTGTGCAATGGCCCGTTGGGGCCTGCGGAGGAGGGCCACGTTCTCCCGCCGATGCAGGGAGTCCACCCATACAGGGGCGCCATACAGCGCCATGCTCTTTAGGATGCCGGCATATAATCGCCGGCATCGTGAGCTTGGACCCCCAAGGTTCGGCAGGAGCCAGCTGAACGCGTCCGCTGCGCGGATGAGGCGAGATGACAGCCCGGCGAAGTGCGCGCCGAACTGCCACCGGCTGTCCAGGGTAAGGCCCAGGTATTTAAGCCGGGCCTTGACCTCAACCCTCACGCCGCCCACAATAATGTGGGCGTCGGGAGGGAGGCGCTGCCGGGGCCCAGGGAAAAATAGGGCCTCGGTCTTCTCCAGCGCCACCTTGAGGCCGAGGCGGCGAATCCTCTGAGCGACAAGCGTGCCGCCTGCAGAGGCCCGCCTCGCCGCCTCTCCGTACGTTCTCCCGCGGGCAGTGACGAGTGTGTCATCCGCATAGCAGATGACACTCATGCCCGCCAGGAGAACACCCCGGAGCAGCCAGTCATATCCGAGGTTCCACAGCAAGGGACCCAGGACCGAGCCCTGTGGAACCCCGGATTCGACGGCACGCCTTTGCAGACGGCCGTCTTTTCCAACAAAGAGGACCTCCCGTTGGCCCAGATAGTCTGCCAGCAACGCCCTCAAGTACAGAGGCACCCCGTGAAACCGAAGTGCCTCCATAATCGTGGAGTGGGGGATGGAGTTAAAAGCGTTGGCGATGTCAAAGGACACCGCCAGGACTCCCTGCCCCCGCTCCGCGGCCTCCACTGTGAGGCTCTTCAGCCTCTTGAGGGCGTCAATCGTGGATCGGCCCACTCTAAACCCGAACTGCGCGTCGGAGAGATCCGGGCCGGTCCACGACAGGTGCTCGTTGAGACGGATCGCAATGACCCGCTCAAACAGCTTCGCCGCCTCATCGAGGAGCACGATGGGGCGGTAGCCCGACGGTGAGTCCGCCGGCCGCCCCTTTTTGCGAAGGAGGCACAACTGTCCCTCCTTCCAGGGTTTCGGGAACCTCCCGGTGGCAAAACACCGATCGAAGAGGTCCCGAAACCACTCCTCCATGTGTTTGGCGGCGATGGCGAGCACACGCGCTGGCACTCCATCTGGGCCTGGTGCCGTCTTTTTGCCACTGAGGCAACTTGCAGCAGTCTCAAACTCCGCCGGCGTCAGGGGAACGAAGTCCTCTGCCGGCGGACTGCTGCCCACAGGCGGATTCATCACTGGTGGGGTGAAATTCGTTCTAACCGGGAACAGAACCCGGATCACCCCATCCAGTACATCCGGCTGGAGGGTCTCCGTCACCGGGGGACCGATGGGGCGCAGCTGTTTACGCGCTGCCCTGTACGGTCTCCCCCACGGGTCGTTGTCCAAACCCTCCAGCATTTCCGCCCTGGCGTGGTCTTTTGCCTCGGCAATGGCCACCTTAAGACGGCACTTTGCCTCCTGGTAGGAGGCATAGAGGAGGTCCTCGTTTGAGAGGTCCCTGCGACGTCGACGTCGGCTCCTCGTGTATTCCCTATTGGCTGCGATGCAGCTTCTCCGCAGGTCCGCGAGATCCAGTGACCACCAATACACGGCGCGTCTAGGAGGCGGCCTGCGGGACCGAGGCATGCTACCATCGCACACCTCGGTTAGGGCCTCTCGAAGCTGCAGCGCAGCCGCGTCGACGTCGGTACTGGCAGGCGCACCAAACCAGTCCTGGACGAACGCCACCTCGTTGGCCATCCCTCGATCCAGGTGGGTGAGAGCCCATCTGGGGAACGGCGACTGCCGCGTGCGGGGCGCGTGCGACGGGTTCTCGGCGGAGAAGTCTATCCGGATGTACCGGTGATCAGACATAGTCTCCGCCAAGTCCACACGCCAGCTCACAAGTTGAGTGGCGAGTGCAGGGGCGGCGAACGAAACGTCCACCACTGACCCCCCCTGCCGCCGCACACACGTGTGTGTTGTCCCTCTGTTAAGGAGGGACACACCGATAGATGCCGCCCACAACTCGAGGGCGGCTCCCCGCACGTCAGTGACTGGGTTGCCCCAGTGCACCGATTTGGCGTTGAAGTCGCCGAGGACCAACAGTTTCAGGGGCGGTAGTCCAAGGACTACGGCTGCCAGAATCTCCAGGAACCTCTCAAACTCCGCGAACGGCCGGTTTGGGGAGAAGTAAGTGCCAAGAATGGCAATCTCCCCCCACGCGGCGGCCACGTATCCATGACCCCTCTCGATGAGCGAGAGGGGTGGGGAATCCGTGGAGGGCCGCGGAACGATGGCCACCAAGCCATCACGGTCCCCCAGCCAGTTGGCAGGGACCGAATACGGCTCAGCGACCACAGCCACTTCCGCCAACCACTCGGCCATAACCTGGGACAATAGGTCCTGGGCGGCTCTGCAGTGGTTGGCGTTCGCCTGCATTATTGTGGTACAATGTCGAACCTGGGTCATTATTCGGACATTGTACCACTCTCGACTGGGGCTGAACCAGCCTCAGGCGCACCGGCAGGCTGCGTAGGGGCCTGCATCTTGCCCTTCTTGGCAGGGGGCTTGCATTTGGAGCCCCCCATAATGTGACCCGCAGGCCACCCACTCGCTGCGCACACGGCGCACTTTGGTTTTCCGCTGCAGGTGTTTGCCTTGTGGCCCGCTTGGCCGCAGCGGAAACACAACTCCGATCTGTCCTCACTCGAGGGGCAACGAGGACGAGTGTGGCCGATACTGAGGCACTTGAAGCAGCGCATCGGCTGCTCCTCAGGCGCTCGGACCACACCCGAACTAAATCCAACTAGTAGCCGCCCCTTGAGGAGGACGGCTTTTGCGGCGGCCACGGGGCACTCCGCGCGAATGGCGCCTAGGCCCCCTCGGCCGCGCCTAATCCCACCTGCGCGGATTGCATCCGCGCTGCATCCTCCAGTCGCCGCGATTGCAGCGACTACGTCGTCCCTGGTGACTGAGTCATCCAACTCAGAAATGACCAGGGGCGACGTTTTAACCGGCCTCGACACCTTGGCCACGGCGGAGACGGCCTCTTGCATTTTTGCGGCAAAGAGATCCGCGTGCCGCTCACGCTCAGCGCCCGGGAACTCGAATATACGAGCCCCAGTTTGCGTCTGGCGGCAGCGGACGGCCTCGATGCCCATCTCTCGAGGCTTCACCGTCTCGCGCGCCATGGCCAAGACCGACTCGTAAGTGGCCCCCCCCTTCGCGGCCTCCGGTGAAATAGTCACCACAACGGCCGCGGTACTGGGGGGAGCCATTTTCTTGGCTTTTTGGGCCTTCGTCGGTGGGGCTCCCTTCTTCCCCTTGCTGGCCGGCTTAGAGGTCGGTTGCGCGGGTGCTGGAGGAGGAGCTGCGGCAGCCTTACCTTTCCTCCCCCTCTTCTTCTTGCCCACCTTTGTCCACTGGTCGTTGGTGGCCGTGGTGGTGGGCAGCATGAGGTCTTCCTGTATGGGCACAGGAGGCCTCGACGGGCCGGGCTTAGGCTCCGGGGCCTTAGCAGAGCCAGCTCTGGGCTCCCTGGCCCTAGGTTGGCTCTGCTTTGAAGTCGCAGCAGCGGCATAAGATATGCCGGGCTTTTGCGCTGAGGGGCCGGGAGCGGGAGTGGCTGGTGGCACGGCCTCAGAGGCCTTGCCCTTGCCCTTTCCCTTCCCCTTGCCAACATTAGACTGGGCTAACTTCCACGCCTTTTTTTTTTTTTTTTTTTTTTTTTTTTTTTGGTTTCGCTGGGGGAAATGCATTACGCATCCCCTCCCGCGGAGGGGTATGTGGGACTCCCCAGGGGCAATACCCCCTGGTATACCCACTAAAACCCCCAGCGGCACTCCGTCTTCGCCTCCTGGAGAGGGTCTGGGAATCTGGCAGAGCCTTTACATCCAGTCCCCCTCCGGCGAGCCTCGCCTATGTGGCGAGCCCTTCGCGCCCCCCCCCCTTATGATGGGTGGGGCAACGGGGACGGTCGAGAGTGCGCGATCGTCCCCGTATCCGGTGATGGTGAGCGGTGCAATGCGGGCGGAGGAGCCTCCGCACCTGTCGCCCGCTGCTCACCATCGGGAAGGTGAAGGCGGTCATACGCCCGCCTCCTCCGTCCCCTTCGCCGCTTCCGGAGCGCCGGCGCAAGAGGGTCTTCCTCTCGCGCGCGCTCCGCTGCCTCCTTCTGCGACATGACGGATTCGCAGAAGGAGGCAACCGCCGCCCACGCCCCCTCGCTCTCCAGCATTGCGCTCACAACGCGGGGGAGCGAGAGGTCCCGCCCGACCACCGCAACCAGACTGCGGCGCTGCTCGGACCACGACGAGCACACCTCGAGGGTGTGCTGCGCCGTGTCTTCCGCTGCGCCACAGTCGTGGCACGATGGGGCCTCCTCCCGACCGATTCGGTGCAAGTAGGATCCGAAACAACCGTGTCCGGACAGTACCTGCACCAGGCGGAACGAGAGGAAGCCGTGCGCTCGTTCGAGCCAGTCCCTTAGGACCGGTCCGATGGCGTCCAGCGTCTGGCGGCCGAAGTGAGCGGCGGCGAGGTCCTCCGCCCAGTGAGCAATGACGGCATCGCGCGCCTGCTGTCGGACGGCTGCTTTCTCTTCCGGGGCGGGGCGCTCTCCAAGCGCCCTCCGCCCCGCCGTCCATTCGTACACCCTGGAAAGCACCTCCGCCTCGAGTTCCCAAGGCGGGGTGCCGGCCAGGGTGCACGCAGCCGCAAAGCTCACCGAGCGGTAAGCCCTGCCCACCCGCTGGGCGATGGCCCTCTGGGGCGCCCGAAGGGCGGCGGCGTTCTCCCTTCTACGAAGGGAGTCCACCCAAATAGGGGCCCCGTACAGGGCCATGCTCCGCAGGGTGCCGGCGTACAGCTGCCGGCACCGCTTGCTGGGCCCACCCAAATTGGGCATCAGCCACGAGAGGGCGTCCGCTGCCTTCAGCAGGCGCCCCGACAGCGCACTAAAGTGCGCGCTGAAGTGCCACCTGCTGTCGACTATGAGACCCAGGTATTTCATCTGGGCCTCTACAGCTATGCGGACGCCCCCCACATGGATGTGGGCATCCGGCGGTGGGCGCCGCCGCGGACCGTGGAAGTATACCGCCACGGTCTTGTGCAGCGCCGTCTTCAACCCTAGGCGGCGGATCCTGTCCACTACCAGCGATCCGCCCGCCGACGCCAGACTGGCCGCCTCCCCGAAGCTCCCGCGGGCCGTGAGGAGAGTGTCATCTGCATAACAGATGACACTCGTGCCTCTCGGGAGCGATCCCCGCAGGAGCCAGTCGTATCCGACGTTCCAAAGCAGGGGTCCTAAAACAGACCCCTGCGGAACGCCGGCCTCCACAATATACCGCCGGACCTGGCCCGCCTTGTCCACCAGTACCACCTCCCGGTCCACCAAATAGTTGGCCAGGAGGCGCCTCAAGTAGGAAGGCACTCCGTGAAATCGGAGTGCCTCCAAGATGGTGGAATGGGGGATGGTATTAAAAGCGTTGGCTATGTCGAACGACACAGCCAAAAGACCATCCCCCGCCTCCATTGCTGCCCTCACCTGGCTCTTAAGGCGGGCCAGGGCGTCCACCGTCGAACGCTCGGCTCTAAAACCGAACTGAGCGTCCGACAGGTCCGGCCCCACACGCCGCAAGTGGGCCTTGAGGCGGTCGGCCACTATGCCCTCGAGCATCTTACCGGCCTCATCGAGCAGAACGATAGGCCGGTACGCCGAGGGGGAGTCTGCAGGACGGCCCTCTTTGCGGAGGAGGCACAGCTGCCCCTCCTTCCATGGTCTCGGGAACCTCCCAGTCACGAGGCACGCGCTAAAGAGGTCCCGAAACCGTCCCGGCATGACGGAGGCCGCGATCGCGACCACCTTAGCCGGGACCCCATCTGGGCCACGGGCCGTTTTCTTGGAGCGGAGGTGAAATACCGCCGCGCCAAGTTCGGCCTCTGAAATGGGAGGAGGGTCCTCCGGCTGTTCCTCTGGCGGAGCTGTCCCCCGCGGAGGATTCATCGCTGGAGGGGCGAAGTCTACGTCCCTGCTTGGAAACAGGGACCGCACCACCCCGTCCAGCGACGACGGCTCGAGGGTCTCGGCCACCGGGGGACCAAAGGGGCGCAGTTTATTCCGCGCCGCCTTGTATGGTCTCCCGAATGGATCGGCGTCGAGACCCGCCAGCAACTCGGCCCTCGCCGAGTCTTTAGCCTCCGCTAACTTCCACGCCTGTGTTAACCATTTTAACTCAAACCAACCTATTGAATTGCACACAGACGCTAGTTCAATCGGTTATGGCGCAATTCTTTTTCAAAAAGATCAAAATCAGCTGAAGGTCGTCGGCTATTTTAGCCAAAGAACGACGGATGTGGAAAGTAGATACCACAGCTATGAACTTGAGATGCGGTATTTAAGGCACATAAGCACTTCAGGCATTACTTGCTTGGAAGAGAATTTAAAGTTGTAACTGTTTGCAACGCTCTTAAAGCATCGCGTCATAAGAAAGAACTCCTGCCTAGAGTTCACCGTTGGTAGGCTTATATGCAAACATTTCTCTTCGAAATAGAGTACCGAAAAGGTGACAGACTACCTCACGTTGGTTACCTCAGTCGCAATCCGATCGAACAGAAGCAAGTCAATATATCACAAGTTAATAAAAAGTGGTTACTTGCTCAACAAAGATTAGACCCCGATATTCACCGAATTGTAGAATCAATCGAAAATTATACAATAGATTCGAATCTCAGGTCTAGTTACACTTTAAAAGACAATCTTTTGTACCGAAACTTTCAAGTTGATGGCAAAACTTTTAGCAGTCATTGTCCCACGAAATTTTTAGTGGCAACTTATCCAAAGATTTTGTGATGAGCTCAAGCATTTGGGCTGGGATAAGACTTTGAATAAAATTAGGGAACATTTTTGGTTTCCAAACATGACTTCACGTGTGAGAAAATACGTTGATCATTGTCTTCCCTGTAAGGTAAACAAAAATCGTTCAGGCAAAAAAACAGTCCGTACTACATCCCATTGAAAAGGTCGCGGAGCCATTCCATACGATTCATATTGATACAACTGGTAAACTGACTGGTGGACGGATTTCAAAGGAATACGTAATCGTAATTGTCGATTCCTTCACAAAATATTGCCTCTTGACTCCCGTTAAAGATTTAACGTCTCGATCGGCATGCGAGGCTCTTCTTAATTTAATAGCTATCTTTGGAACGCCAAAACGAATCGTTTCTGATCAAGGCACGTTATTTACTGGACAAAATTTTCAAAATATGTGTCACAAATTGTCGATTGAATTTCATGAAATTGCAAGTGGTGTTAGCCGAGCTAACGGACAAGTAGAACGTATCATGTCGGTCCTAACCAATTGTTTTTCAGTTGTTGAAAACTATGACAAAAAAATCGTGGAAATCTGTGCTTGGCGAAGTGCAGTTGGCCCTTAATTGTACGGTATCAAAAAGTACAAATAAAAGCCCGTTACAACTGTTGATTGGTAGCAACAAAACCCTCCTTGACTTAATTTCCTCACCTTGGATAATGATACTTTAAATCTTACTGAAATAAGGCAGGATGCGAAAAACAGGATGGACGAGCAAGCCTCTATGGATAAAATACGTTTCGACTCAAATAAGACAAAGATTCGTCCATTCGCAGTTGGTGACTTAGTTTTGGTTCAAGAAAATCCGCGAATAAGTTTAGTGGACCGTGTCCAGTGACAGCGAAATTATTAAAGTAAATCAAAACGAACGTTATACCGTGCGTCCATTATCTGGTGGCCGAGAGCAATACGTTTGTCATGAAAGATTTCGAAAATATCCTTCTAGCTTACCTGAGTTGTCCGAATGTTTATGTAATGCCGAATCTGTTTCTAACTAAACATACTTTGTGTTTTAAAATTACGTTTAAAACTTCCGCTAAGTTAAAGCTAGTTGTAAAATTAATAGTCCAGCAGCCCCCGAACATTTTTTTTAGTGATTAATAACAAGCTGAATCTTCGTGAGTTCGTTCAGTTCGACGAGACGCCCAAGTTTTTCATGTGCCCAAATTCTGAAAGAGGTATGTAATGAACTGCGCAGGTGTAAAACATGTCGATTTGGTAGGGTGTTAAAATTGTCTGACTAACAGTAAATTTTGGATTGAAATTTTGAGATAATATGATAATAAACTCGGAAAAACAGTTGTCCTACAAAATCGATGGTTTTAGTTGGAGCGTCCTCCACGCCGAATATGTCGAAATAACGAGATCATAAAACTTATTAATAACCAGCAGATTTTTTGTATGCAGATTAGTAAATATTAGTATAATTGAATGGCCACAAAGTCCTACAAATATAGTGGTAGGTTTTCCTAGTCCTACGCTTGGAGTTTGTTGATTCCACGGTAACACTTTTTTCATTAATAACAACCTAGATTTGTGTTTATCCTATCGGGAATAAAGGGTAGAACACAATTTTACCACTGTCCTACACCAAAAGTGGTATGTATTTCCAGGAATTGATATATTTTGTCCACATATTCAACTTTACATTTCGATACAGAGTTAAATTCTAAAAACAATCCCGAGTAAATCACATTGTCGTTACACATTAAAAAAGAGGCCCAAATACAATTCTCTACTCCTTAAAACTGTAGTATATGTATATCAAGCGGCCCTGATAGGCAAGTACTCTGCTCTCACCTCAGAGGCACAGTGTTCGATCCCTCGGAGGAGCGAATTTATTTTTTCATCTGGTGAAAATAAATTGTTAATAATGTTTGAACAATTGATATTATTTAAGTATTGAATAAATTAAGAACCATTAGTTAATTATTAATTATTTTTTATTAATCAAAACATGCGCGTTTCCGTATTTGGAGGGCACATTATGCCGTCGGTCCCGGTTGTTATCGATAGATAACAGTCATTAAACCTTGCCGGAGGTCTTATGGGCGGTTTGAAAACATCCGACAGCGGGTTGGCCACTAAACCGCATTGGAGCAGCGTGGTGGAGTAAGCTCCAGGCCTCCCTATAATGGGGAGAGACCCGTGTCCACCAGTGGAACGCAAAAAGGGTTGCAGCCAATCATTACGTTTAATGTGTCCAATAAATTGTTTAAATAAAAATTAAATTTAAAATTAAAAAAAAAACCCCGACCCTAAAAATGAACTCTAAAAACTAACAAATAATATATTAAACCTATTATAATTATCATCGTCCCATAATTATATGTTGTATGTGACGATGATAATTATGATAGGATTAAAATATTATTTGTTAGTTTTTAGAGTTTATTTTTTGGGTCGGGGTTTTTTTTATTTTTATTTAATTTTTATTTTAAGCTTTTTAAACGGAACTAACCTATAAAGCAATACATAAATATAGAAACGTAAGCCAGTATGATAAATAACGATGACATAAGCTGGGAGGTACTTCCAGCGGCTGGCTGCAGCATCAGGTCAACGTGACCGTGTTGCAAGATCATAAACTGCAAGAAAATTACTCTTTAAAAGTAATACACTGAATCCAAACACGATATGTCTGCTGTAAGTTTTCGAGGAGTTGGATTCTCTCAAGACCATCCAGCTTGTTACTAGGTCAACGTGACCGTATCGCAAGATCTTAAACTGCAATGTCTCTGCAACTCATTGAAACTAATATATTGAACCCAAATACGATAAGTCTGCTGTGAGTTTTAGAATAGTTGGGTTCTCTAGAGGCCAGGTGACCAGGACTCTGATGGTTGCAGCATCAGGTCGAAGTTATCAATTAATTGTCATTTAATGATGATACTGGCCACAAAAAGCACATCGAGTAATCGTACGCCAAAAATGCCTTCCAACATTTTGAAAAAACGCTGATACTCTTAAACTGCTGGACCGATATTAACCAAACATTGTAGTGTTATTAATACACTACATGTTATTACTTACTTCATTCACTTCCATTATCATTTTTTATAACTTATATCCTTTTGTTCTATTATTATATTTACTTTTCGTTGCTTATTTTTTCATTACTTTAATACAATGTTTGTTTACCTATCAAAATTGTCTTGTCTGTCATTGTCATTTATGTTTCTTATTTAATTTAATAGATAAAAACATTTTAATGTTGTCTTTGGCTGATTCATGTTTTTAATATAATTTTAAATTGTTATTTTTATATAATAAATTAATGTAAAGTTCTTCTAATTTAGTTTTGTATTATTTATCATTTAAAATTAATTTACGACACTCGCTAAAATAATGGATAGTGGAAACTCTTTGGATAACCTGTTGGTCGAAAGCAAGAATATGCATAAAGGAAATCCATGGAAGAAGTAAATTCAAATTTGAATCATTTTGATATATAAGGGCCGGACGGCCGAACACGAGGTTCTCTGCTTTCTGGTTCTTTCTTTGAGCTCTTACTCTTAGTTCTACAACATATCCTGCTAGTCTTTCTGGAAGTATTTTCAAGTGAAAGTAATGTAAACCTACCTAACCTTATACTACCTATACCTATGCGAGCGGATACTGGACTTTTGGTGATATCTACAATATTGCCTGGATTTGTCGAATGTGGAATTCTATTCTAATAAAGAACTGAAGATTCTGGACGTGCACTGGACCATCCACTAAAGGAGGTACCTTCTAATAATCTTACTATCGTTCCGCGAGTGTCTTAGGGACATTAAGTGTGCTAGTTTTAAAATTAGTTATACGCTTAATGTAGTATATTCTCTGTAACCACTAGGTTATTAAATAAACCCAATTTATCCCTAAAATCCCTTTTATTTCACTACAACATGGCTAAGAACCACCGGGCGGAAACTGGCTTTCAAATAAAAAAAAAACCGCAGGGAAATCGGTCCATTCGAGTCCATCGGTCCATTTGAGAGTTACGATGCCACAGACAGACGCACACACAGACAGACAGACATCGACGTCAAACTTATAACCCTCTTTTTGCGTCGGGGGTTAAAAATCAACAATATTAAACGAATAGTTGATAATATGAAATTATTGAAGAGATTGAATACTTTTAACTAATAATTATTATTAATTGCTCATTTTTTAAATATTTTTTAATGAAGTCAATAATATGTGCATAATTATTGACTCGATTCAATCTTCTCAAAAAAGTTGTTGATATTCAACGCTAAACTGATAAAACGTCGACGTTGGAATCCGACGATGATTAAGATTGTATTTACCTATTATTATATTTATAATTGTATTTTTTAGTTTCACTTTTGCCAATTATATACTTAATACAATTCGTACAACTACAGTTATTTATGTTACAGTTAGTTAGTTATGTTTAAAAAAACCGGCCAAGTGCGAGTCGGACTCACGCACGAAGGGTTCCGTATCATTATCTATAAAAATCTTACCGTGTGGTGTCTGGCGTTAGAATAGCACCACTCCCACTCTTCCCACGGGAGGTCGTAGGAGGCGACCGAGGGAAAAATACCAGGAGATGGGCAGCAGCGTCTTCCTGAGGAACATACCATATACTGCGGTCACCAACACGCAGTGCCAAGCGCGGTGACTATGGCAAAAACCCCCTCATGACAAGTACACATATACCCCGGCCCCCAGTCCCCGGCGGCCCCGCTATTGCTGGCTATGACAGCGGCCACGGTCACGGCGGGGCAGGGGGTGCTAGGAATCTCCGGCAGAGATTCGGCTGTCGCAAACGACGACCTCTGCACCTGGCAACATATAACACCAGGACACTGCGAACCGACGAGAAGATACAGAAGCTGGACAAGATGATACAGGAGCTGGAGAAGAGATAGACAAGTTAAACTGGAGCATCATAGGATTATCCGAAGTCCGAAGACAGGGAGAGGACACGGTAATCCTCAAATCCGGTAACTTGTTCTATCACCGGGAGGGCGAACATCTGTCCCAAGGTGGTGTCGGGTTTCTCGTACACAGGTCTCTCGTCAACAACGTGACAAAAGTCGAAAGTGTGTCAGCAAGGGTAGCGTACCTTATACTCAGAATATCTAAACGGTATTCGCTGAAGGTTACACAGGTATACGCACCGACCGCGACACACCCAGACGATGAGGTTGAGGCAATGTATGAGGACATCAGTAGAGCCATACATGCCTCTAAGACTCATTTCATGGTGGTGATGGGGGATTTCAACGCTAGACTGGGCACGCGAGACGGCGACGAGCAGAAAGTAGGGCCCTTTGGGTTTGGACAACGGAACCACCGAGGCCGCTTGCTCGCTAACTTCTTGGAGAAGGAGAACTTCTTCATGATGAACTCCTTCTTCAAGAAGAAGCCACAGCGCAAGTGGACTTGGATGGTTCCACGAAAAGCGAGATAGACTTCATTTTGGCAGACAAACGGCACATATTTAATGATGTCTCCGTGATCAACAGGGTGAAAACCGGAAGTGATCACCGAATGGTACGAGGCACATTAAATATCAACATTAAGCTGGAAAGGTCACGCCTAATGAAGTCTACGCTCCGATCAACACCTGTCCAAATCTAGAAGAATGCAAATATGTGGACGAAATTAACACCAGGTTGGTACAAACCGTCCACGAGGTAGGGTCAAAGTTCTTTAAGACCCCCTCCAGTAGTAAACCTCAAGTGCTCTCTGAACATACCCTCGGTCTCATGAAGGAAAGGCGTGAACTATGTGTCCGGTCCCCGGCTTCAATTTCGAAATACAGGCAGCTAAATAAACAGATCTCTTGCAGTAGACGACGCGATCTGCGTGCTCACAACACAAAGCGCGTCAAGAACACAATTGAGCGGAACCAAGGCTCCAAAGTGTTCGCAAGGGATCTGATTGTTGGACGAAGCCAGTTGACGAGATTGAAGACGGAGTCTGGCGCTATGGTTACGTCTAAGCCTGAAGTTCAGAGAGAAATTGAGAGTTACTACGGACGGTTGTACACCTCCTCACAGGCTCCCGTTCCCAATATGGCGAACGACAAAAGAGCCAAATTAACCCGACACTATACCGAAGATATCCCGGACGTCAACCTGTACGAAATTAGAGGGGCCCTAAGTCAGCTAAAAAACAACAAAGCACCGGGAGATGACGGTATCACATCAAAGCTACTAAAGGCTGGAGGCAAACCCCTCCTAGTGGCGCTCCAAAGACTGTTCGATACCGTCATCAGAAACGGAACTATCACGGAGGCGTGCAGCGTGGTGGTTCTGTTCTTCAAGAAGGGTGACAGAGCCCTTTTGAAGAACTATAGACCCATCGCGCTTCTGAACCACGTCTATAAGCTGTTCTCAAGGGTCCTTACTAATCGTATTGCGCGCAGGCTCGACGACTTCCAGCCTCCCGAACAAGCCAGATTACGAAAAGTCTACAGTACCATAGACCACATACATACCCTGCGACAGGTTATACAAAAGACCGAGGAGTATAATCTGCCGCTATGTGTTGCGTATGTGGACTATGAGAAAGCCAGATAGACTATCGGTACATCGAGGTGTTGAAGTGTTTATACAAAGCCGCAACCATGACAGTACACGACGGAAGCACTAAACCTATTCCTTTGTAGCACGGAGTACGACATGGGGATGTTATATCCCCGAAACTGTTTACCGCTGCACTGGAAGACGTGTTTAAGCTGATGGAGTGGAAAGGGCTTGGTATTAACATCAGTGGCGAACACCTCACACACCTCCGATGCCTTGCCGATGATATAGTCATCTTGGCGGAGTCCCTGGAAGAACTCAACACAATGCTAGGTGACCTCCATAGCGCCTCCCAACGGGTGAGTCTTAAGATGAACATGGACAAGACGAAGATCATGTCTAATGTCCATGTCACACCCATACCGGTCGTTGTTGATGGCGCTACTCTCGAAGTTGTCGACGAGTATATTTACCTGGGTCAAGCGATCCGTATGGGTAAGCAGGGTAAGTCCAACTTCGAAAGAGAGGTAACTCGTAGAATCCAACTCGGCTGGGCAGCGTTCGGGAAATTACAAAGTGTCTTCTCGTCCAGAATACCGCAGTGCCTGAAGTCGAAAGTTTTCGAGCAGTGTGTATTGCCAGTGATGACCTACGGCGCTGAGACATGGTCTTCTATACAGTTAGCCTTTTCCAGAGGCTCAAGGTCGCTCAGCGAGCGATGGAGAGGGCTATGCTTGGTATTTCTCTACGCGACAGAATCCGTAACGATGAAATCCGTAGACGAACGAAGGTCGACATAGCTCTCAAAATCTGCAAGCTGAAGTGGCAATGGACAGGCCACATAGTTAGGAGGACTGACAACCGGTGGGGAAGAAAGGTCCTCGAATGGCGACCACGTCTCGGCCCTCGGCAAAAGGAGCACAGGCCGCCCTCCAACCAGGTGGACCGACGACCTGAAGAAGATAGCGGGAAACCACTGGATTCAGAGGGCACAGGACCAGACGGAGTGGCGAACATTAGGGGAGGCCTATGTCCAGCAGTGGACTCTAAAAGGCTGGTGGGTGATTGGATGGATCTATAAAAAATCACGTTTATTGTATGGGAGCCCCCTTAAATATTTATTTTATTCTATTTTTAGTATTTTTATAACAATAGCGGCAACAGAAATACATCATTGCCTTTGATTCTATTAGTTTACAAAATTTAACTTTTTGTCTGTTGCCGCGAATTCGGTGGTTGATAATGTTCACTTATGACTTGTTTTTGTCAAATCTAACATCAATTTTTTTTGAGCAGCTCTAGTTACTTTGTTTTTGATTTTTATCATTTAAGCGTATATATTAATCGATAACAGGCGTATTTTACTGTGTTAAGATTAGTATCTGCAGTTTTTGAGTCATGAGTAGTTCAAGGAGACGTTGTTTGAATAATTCAGATCATTTTTCCTACATATGCTGACAATATGTGCTTAACGATTGTAGAAAAGTTATATTAGAGTTGTTGAAAAATACCTATTTTGAGTATTTTGGGATGCGCTTGGATAAAAATGAGAAGTCTTGGGCTCCCAATTGTGTTTGTAAAGTCTGTGTGGAATATTTAAGATTATGAAAAAGCGGTAAAAGAAATGGCTTTAATTTGAAACACCGACTATTTAATAACCACAAATAAACACCACGAAATCATCTCGAAGACTGTTTTTTATACCGTGAACGTAAACGGTTTAAATACTAAAAATCGAGCAAATAAATGGCAGTAACCAAGTATAAGTTGTGTTCAACGTCCAGTGCAGCGTTCATCTGACTCTTCAGTGCCTAAAATATATCTGAACCCTTAGAACAAGACATTGAAGGACCAAACTCATCACAAAATGATGCTGTGATTTGGAAGGTATGTCAAATGAGCCAAAATGCTTTTCCCAAAATAAGTTGATATGATCTTTTAAGAGATTTAAATCTTTCTAAACAAGCTTCAGAATTGTTAGCATCAAAATTGAAAAAAAAAATGGTTTCCTCAGATAGAAATTTTATCGTGAAAAAGATAAAGAATTACGGCATTATTTTTCCGAAGAAAACGGTACAATAAAAAATATGGGGTGCAATATGACCATAAAACTCCACTTCCTCCATATTCACCTGGACAGTTTTCCGGAAAATTTAGGAGATATGAGCGAAGAGCAGGGAGCGTATGCATAAGACTTACGCGTCATGGAAAGCCGCTATCAGGGTTTCTGGGACACGAATATGATGTCAGACCTACAATAGAGGTCTCTGATATGTTATTTTCCAAAGTCTACACATCAGAGAAGAGCTTTAAAAAGAAGTTTCAACTCAATTATTAATTATTTTTTTAAGTAAATTTTTTCGTAGTAAATGCGTGTTTTTTTCTGTTTTATAACTACACACCTGAAGCTCAGAAACTAGAGCTGATAAAAAAAATCTAATTATATTTTTTAAATAGCATATCATAATATGTAGTCAGCAACAGCTGAAATTTCTTCGGCAACAGATGTACTGTAAACTAGTGAATTAATTATCCATAGAAATCATTGAATTAAGATTGAATGAAAGGTAAATTGTAGTTTACGATTTATGACGTATTAAAAAAACTACTTGCCAGATCTCATTTAAACCAATTTTTGGTGGAAGTTTGCATCATAATGTACATCATATATTTTTTTAAGTTTCATCATTCTCTTATTTTAGAAGTTACAGGGGGGACACGTTTTGCCACTTTGGTAGTGTCTCTCGCGCAAACAATTCAGTTTAGAAAAAAATGATATTAGAAACCTCAATACCATTTTTGAAGACCATATATACACGTTTGGGATTGATGAAAAAAAAAATTAGTATGGGGAACCCTCAAAATTTATTGCTCTTTTCTATTTTTGTGTGAAAATCTTAATGTGGTTCACAGAATACATCTACGTACCGAGTTTCAACACTTTAGTTCTTATAGTTTCGGAAAAAAGTGGCTGTGACATACGGATGGACAGACAGACAGACATCACGAATCTGTAAGGGTTCCGTTTTTTTGCCATTTGGCTACGGAACCCTAAAATATTGATTATGCTTACAAATATATGTGTCCCAACCCAAGTTACCAAATCTACAACTACGAAAAAATTTTGTTTTCAATATTTCTGTAGGACTAGCGATACATACCCATTTTTGGGTAGGACACTGTTTGATTTAGGCAAAGAATGCACTAACTGAGCATGTGTCTTTTTGTCCTACGGTTATTAATGAAAAAAGTGTTACCGTGGAATCAACAAACTCCAAGCGTAGGACTAGGAAAACCTACCACTATATTTGTAGGACTTTGTGGCCATTCAATTATACTAATATTTACTAAGCTGCATACAAAAAATCTGCTGGTTATTAATAAGTTTTATGATCTCGTTATTTCGACATATTCGGCGTGGAGGACGCTCCAACTAAAACCATCGATTTTGTAGGACAACTGTTTTTCCGAGTTTATTATCATATTATCTCAAAATTTCAATCCAAAATTTACTGTTAGTCAGACAATTTTAACACCCTACCAAATCGACATGTTTTACAGCTGCGCAGTTCATTACATACCTGTTTCAGAATTTGGGAACAGGAAAAACTTGGGCGTCTCGTCGAACTGAACGAACTCACGAAGATTCAGCCTGTTATTAATCACTAAAAAAAATGTTCGGGGGCTGCTGGACTATAATATAAAATTACTTCGTAAAATAGGTTCTGTCAACTTCAGACTGTTATTCTAACGTAGTAATATCGTATGACATCCTGTTGTGCTTGTAATGTTACTGTTATGTTGATTTGTGGAGTGATTGTGACACCGCACTCCTATATTTATAAAATGTGTGTACGAAAGTATGATTAATGTACGAGCCCTTTGTTATGAGTTAGTACTCAACTACGTAACAAGAGTAAGAAATCTGAATATCGACGAAAGTATAATTAATGTACGAGCCCTTTGTTATGAGTAAGTACTCAACTATGTAACAAGAGTGAGAATATTGTTTAACTTTTAAGAAACATAATGTTTATCATGCAACTCTTGTGATTTGTAGAATCACTTTGTGTACAATGCCTCTTGTGATTTGTAGAATCACTTTGTGTACAATACCTCTTGTGATTTGAACAGTCACTTTGTGTACAAGGCCCCCTTGTATGTGTCCAATAAATGTATTCGTGGTATTTGAGTTGTACTGTTTTCAGTTGCAAGTATAAACAACGAATGTTGTGAAGTTTCGTGATGGTTGAAAGCGGGACGCTTTACCAATGAATTAAACTAATGTTAAAGCGGGATGCTTTATCAATGAATTAAAATGAGGTTGAAAGCAGGACGCTTTACCAATGAATTAAACTGATGTTGAAAGCGGGACGCTTTACCAATGAATCGAACTGAGGTTGAAAGCGGGACGCTTTACCAATGAATTAAACTGATGTTGAAAGCGGGATGCTTTACCAATGAATTAAAATGAGGTTGAAAGCAGGACGCTTTACCAATGAATTAAACTGATGTTGAAAGCGGGACGCTTTACCAATGAATCGAACTGAGGTTGAAAGCGGGACGCTTTACCAATGAATTAAACTGATGTTGAAAGCGGGATGCTTTACCAATGAATTAAAATGAGGTTGAAAGCGGGACGCTTTACCAATGAATTAAACTGATGTTGAAAGTGGGACGCTTTACCAATGAATCGAACTGAGGTTGAAAGCGGGACGCTTTACCAATGAATTGAACTGAAGTTGAAAGCGAGACGCTTTACCTTTGAATTTTGGTTGAAAGCGAGACGCTTTGCCAGTATCTCATGCTGTTTAAAGATGCACCTACTTGAAGATCATATTATGGTCAACGCGAGAGCGCGTTGAGTGTCAGAATGGCCGTGTCAGAGCACCATACGTTGTTGCAGTCATGTGCCTAGTAAATAATGCTTAGTTATCAAAACGGTCAGTCAGTAGTGTGTCGTTTTGGAGCGGGCAGTCGCTCTTAAACGGTCACCTGCGCCGGTGGTGCGCACTGAGTGGCAAAATGTCGGACCCCGAGATCAATTATTCCAAAACTAACTTACCTTCTCTGACATATATACTAGTAAAAAATGTACATAAAAATAAATTACAAATAAAAAATTATAAATAAAAAACTTCTTCTAAAATGTCCGTGTTCAGAATGGCACCCAAGACGCTGGAGGCATTTCCCTGTTGAACAGCGAGGCTTAGTTTTTGGGCGAAGTACTCACCAGCTCTTGGGTCGCCACATGCTAGACTAGAACAAAACTGGACATTTCTGACATGAATGTTTTTAGTTCTAAGAGTGTCTAATATATATTACAACCTTAGAATAATTACAATTACATTATTATAGAAGCCAAGTTCGCGCGCCCTAATTTAAGCATACAAATACAAACAAATACAAATTGTTGATTGGTGCCATTAATGGCACCAATTTTTATCACAACACTTTTTAAAAACAAAAGAAATCCAATAGAATAACTTTTCACAGTGTTTTCAATATTTTGTAGTATTTTATAGTTAATTTGGTCAAAATAAAAATATTTTGTTTGTCAGATGAGACAGTTGTAGGAATCATTTAGTGCTTCAATTTTGACAGCGCGCTTGTATGAAGACACTCATTCTTTACGTATTTATTCTAAGATTACGACTAATATTTTTATCCGGGTACTTAAAAATCGACCCTAAAAATCACCAAGAACGGCTATCTAATCTTAATTCTCGAGTATTCTTGTTATGACACTCGTCGAAAGGAAAGTACGAGAGCCAGTGACAATACTTGAAGATGTGATCTCAAAGTTTATAGGTAACAACTTTTATTAAATAAGTGTTATATCACGATTTATCCCAGCTGTTGCAACTACATATTAGATCACACGACAAACTGTAACTATAAGTTTGTATATATAAACGTTACATAAGTTCCTTCGGTGAAGTACTACTTTTTTTTAATGGAGTAGCAGATGAGCATGCAGGCCACGTGGCGTTAAGTGGTCGCTGCAACCCATAGACATCGACATACAACCTCAAGTAGGGTTGCCAGGTTGCCAAACCTAATAGCCGGAGAGACCTGCCAGTTTGGCCGGACATTTGGGTAGAAAGGCCGGACATCCTACATCATTGAGGATTTTGTGTTTATGTATTAATAGATACGACAAAAAAACTGCGGCACTGCGGCTTGTGGGAGCGACCGACAGTCGACATGCCTGTGCTCGGCCATGCTCGGCGCTCACTCTTTTGCGAAATGTAAAAAGCCTAACAAAAGCCGGACAAGCCGGACACCGTTTATTTTGGCCGGACACGCAATCCAAAAGCCTACAAGCAAGCATAGTTAAGTCTTGTCTGAGGTCGTATGCAGTTGCGCTGCTACTCCGGAGGCTGGTGGTCGCCTCATGTAAGTGTGGCCGGCAACTGCACCTTTCCACTGAAACACAATAGAATTAGTTCACGGCAGAAGTGGGTGCAGCGGTGGTACTTCCCCGGGCGAACCATAATAGTTCTACCACCTACAAAGTTATTATTCTTGTTATTAGGGTGAAACCTTAAAGGTTCCCGGCTGATTTGGAGAGACACCGGGTTATGTGGGATTTTTAAGGAACTATGAGAAGTAAGAGCAGTGATGGCCGAGTGGTAAGGATCGCCGCGCACCTCTGACAAAAGCAATCTGTAATGTGCGCATTTCATTGCTACTTCATGGTGATGGAAAATATTGTGATTTTTTGTCATTTGTCACACCAAAACCTCACGAGCGCGATCGCAGGTATAACGAGAGAGAGACGGACCGATCTCCCGTCTCATCTCGAGCGCTGCCAGTCATTCCGTGAAACTTGTCACGCGGAATCCTCACGAGCGGAGGCTGGCATAGCGTTCGAGTGAGTGGACCGATCTTCCGTCTCTCTCACTCTAGCGGCATACAAACGAATGGAGATTTTCTCGTGCGGACGTTATCACGTAAACATCTCGATCGTAAACCTACTTTACAAACAATTGGCCTTTTTTTTTTCCATCGCCTCGCATCGCATCGCATTACGATGTTTTCCATCGCCGTGCATGCCTGAGAGAAACTCATAATTTCTTGAGGGTATGATGTCCACCAATCCGCACTGGGCCAAATGGCCTAAGTCCCTCTCACTTGTTAGAGGAGACTTGTGCCCAGCAGTGGCACATAGAAAAAAGGTTGAAAAAAAACATCTCTGTATAAAGTTAGGTAAAAACTACTTTGCAACAATCCGCAATCAGAACGTATGATGGTGTATACTTTTTTCATGTAGTAACACCTCTTCCCTGTCACATAGGACATATGCACATGCAGCAACAAAAAATATACACCAACATACGTACCACCACCAACACGTGTTTCGCCCCAAAACAGAGCATCATCAGGGTTATTGACTCTACGACGGTTACTCGCAAAGTAAGCTGAGGCAGACTACCCCCTCGGTAGCCTGCCTCAGCGCTTGGGGAGGACTTCGTGATCTCCAGTGGAGCACACGAATGTCTCACATGGGCGGTGCCCTTAACAGGCCCATGGGAGAGCGATGTAGCACACTTACACCCTCCGTTGCTTACGACGGTTTGCAGCCACGCAAACACCACCGATCTTCCTGGGAAGAAAAACCACTACTGCTGTAAAGCACCCATTACTGCTATAAAGCAAGTAGGAATTCATTAAGCCATTTCCTAAGTACCCTCAACATGAGGACATAAGAAATATCATTCTTTCAATGGTTATTTACCTATTTGTTTATCGCTTTCTTTCTTTCATACCGTTAGTTAAAGATGGACGGTAAAATTTCAATAAAGAAACAATATGCATTTGAAAGCTTTAAGGAAGAAGGGAGAATGAGAATACTCTTTGCCGTAATCCATACTAATATTATAAATTCGAAAGTAACTCTGTCGGTCTGTTTGTCTGTCTGCTACACTTTCACGCTTAAACCACTGAACCAATTTTGATGAAATTAGGCATGAACATAGAAAGGACGTTGAGAAAGGACATAGGCTACTTTTTGCAGCGGGAAAATATCTCATTCCCACGGGAAGCAAATGAATTGAATGAAATGCGCCGTGTAGTGTTATAAATACACCTAGTCTGTATATAAATTAAGTGTCACGTTGTTTGTCCGCGACTCCTAAACTACTAAACCGATTTTAATAAAATTTGCACGCCGTGTGCAGTTTGATCCAACTTGAAAGATAGGTTAGCTTACATCTCAATATAAAGTCACAATATTATTTTATTTCTGACACTTTAAAGCAGGATAAAGTCTGCCGGGTTCGCTAGTAGTTACTATAAAACTTAGTTACAAAAGAACATCGGAATGACTTAGTTCACTGAAGACAACTTCTTAACATTTTTTTGTGATATAAAACACCTTATAGGCACTTTATATTGATTACAATCTGATCTATCTATATGACTAATAAGTAATTTTACGCTAACTTAAATTGCTACTTAGAGATAATATTATTGAAGCGAGCGCCCACTGACACTGCACTTCTTAGTTCTAAGACATAAAGGTTCATACACACTGTTCTTGTGTTCTTGAAGACAACTTCTTAACAAAATGTGATAATATTAATAAACTACTCGCATCTGTGATTCAAGAATATTCAGTACTTGTGGGGGCGGCGCGTCTATACGGTATGTATGTTCGCGCTACTCGCCCTAGGAGTACGCGTGGTGGGATCGTAGTAGCCACCAGCGAGGCCAAAAGGGGAGTGGCGGGTGTAAATCGGGTGTGAGATGTTAAACCCGACGCCGGTAACCCAACCTGCGAGGCGCCACGTCGGTGTCGGGGAGTTGCGTCAGTCGTCTGTCACGGGGAAGAGGAGGGGGGTGAGGGGGTGACGTTCTTTGAATAAAACCACTTATGTTCCTGATAAGGAACCCAGCCAGCCCTAACCGAACCCTAATTTCCCTATGCCAAGGCCTCTTCGTATGGTCTTGAAGTCTTCTTCCAAACTTCAGTAATCTTCTTTAATCTTCTTGTTATTAGTCTTCTTGAGTCTTCAGAGTCTTCAGAGTCTTGTTTTCTTCTTACTTTTGAGCTCGCCGAGGAATGCTTTGCCTTGGCCCCAATTTGCTTAAGTACTCCCCAAGCAATACGAGAAAGACAGCCGCGTGCAATAGCCCGATCGCGGCCTTATTTCGATACAATTTTTGCTTCGGTGAAGGCTGTTTTTCGGGTTCTTTTTATTGATCTTATTCACTTATACATATGTATCATACATAGTTTTGTTCCTCGTAAACTATCCTATTAGACTATATAAGTTCCATTTTCATAGGTAAAATACATAAAGAGTTATTTAAGAAAATATACACAAAGTCCAACAAATTTCGCCAATTGCTAACCTTATGACCTAAATAACTAAGCTAATTCACAAAATATATTCATAAAAACTATGTATCCATGTAGACAAACTTATTTCCTATCGTATTAATCCTAAAAACATCCAAAAACATATAAAAATACGATCTTATTAACAAAAAACTACCTAAGTACAGAAAAAACTTCAACCTTAAATATCTACGTAACCTATACAAATTTCTTTATAAAAATTGTGTTATCCTACATAACTAGTCATCCTTAACCATATTATAAAGAAAAATCATGAAAATCTAGATATCTAATTTTCCATACTAATTTCGTAAATTTTCCGCATTCCAATCTCGATTCTACTCGTCACACCGCCCTGTGTGAGCGAAGCAGGAACACTCGTTGCATCTCGTTTTAGACGCCGCGCGTGAGACGGGGATAGACGTTGCCGTCTCTGTCTTCTTCTGTGTAAGTGAAACGGAATAGATGATGCCGTTTCGTTCAGCGGCCCTTGCAACTTTTAATATGGAATGTTCATACGTTATTCTCAATTCTCACATATGTTTTTCTTGGTCGCCGACATCCTCCCCCTCGTGCGTAGCACCAACTCCTGGCCCGGCGACCCGATGCTCGTTGTCCGACGCGATGACTGCCTCCCCGCAGTCTGGCTCGCTGGTTGCTCGCCCCTCGTCGCGTTGCGCCGGCACCAACAGGATCACCTTGGAGCTGGGACGTTTCAGGACGCCCCCCGTCGTGCGCACCTCCAGAATTCTGGTGCGGCCGTCGGGTCCTGGATAGGTTCGGACCACCTCACCCCTTGGCCATGTTCCTCTTGGCAGCGTAGAATCTACGATGAGGACCGTGTCCCCACACCGCAGGTCCCTCGTGGTAGCTCGTGCGTCGACTCTTCTAGGGATCAGAGTCGGTAGGTACTCTTTCACCCATCTGCTCCAGAAGTGGTCGGCGAGTCGCTGCGCTGTCCTCCATGTTCGTCGGCCGGTGAGGTCTTCGTCGGTGAATGCCCCTAATCTCGTTCCGCAGGATCTCCCAATTAAGAAGTGATTGGGAGTGAGGGCCCCTTCTTCGTTGTCTTCGTCGACGTCAATCAGTGGTCTTGAATTCACCAGGTGCTCCGCTTCCAATAGCAGAGTGTGCAGGACCTCTTCTTTGGGATGCCTTTCCTTGAGGGTAACTGCCAGGGCCGTTTTGATGGATCGGACCAGGCGTTCCCATGCGCCCCCCATGTTCGGTGCCCCGGGTGGTATAAATTTCCACCTGATGCTCATCTTCTCCGTCGCGGTGATGATGTCTTCCTGGTTGAGGCTGGCGAGGGCTTCTTGCAGTTCCTTGTTTGCCCCCACGAAGTTGGTGCCGTTGTCGCTGAAGATCGTCTTCGGCATCCCCCTTCTCGCCGCCATCCTTCGTAGCGCCAGGATCATGGAGTCCGTTGATAAGGATGCGGCTAGCTCGACGTGGACTGCCCTGGTTGTGAGGCATGTGAATAAGGCGCCCCACCTCTTCTCATGGCGTCGACCCACTGTGATGGTCATGGGGCCGAAGTAGTCCACAGCAGTGCAGGTGAACGGTGGTTCTCCATGTCGCAGTCTCTCCAGCGGGAGATTCCCAAACGGCTGGAGCTGTGGCGTGCCGCGGTGCACTTTGCACCACTGGCACCGATGAACCGTCGTCTTCACCGCAGACCGCAGTCCCAGGATCCAGAAGCGCTGTCGTAACTCGTTGATCACCGTCGCGTGGTTCCCGTGGTTGAACTTCTCGTGATAGTGCGCGATGAGCAGCCTGGTGGTGATAGCACCACTGGTCTCTTCTCAATTTGTGTGTGTAGCGCTGCATCGATTCTTCCTTGGAGCCGCAGTAATCCATCTTCAATGGCGACGTCCAACTTCTTAAGCCGGCTATTCCTCTCAAATGGCTTCTTTTTCGTGATGCAGCGCACTTCTTCCTGGAAGCTCTCTTCTTGGCTTCTTCGTAATAAAATCTTCTCGGCTTCTTCGATGTGATCGGGATTGAGGGGAAGGAACCTTCTTTCTTGGGTCTTCTTGTTCACGGGCTTGGTCGTCTTCCTGACCTTCTTCTTGTTTCGCCTCCATGTGGGATCTCGACGCTCGGACTTACGGGACACGTTTACTGCATGCTTCTTCTTCCGGCACAGGTCGATAAATTGCAGTACCCTCGCGGTCGCCCTTACCAGTCGCGTCCAGCTTGAGAACTTGACAGGGTTCGGAGTCGGATACCTGTCGACGGGCAAAGTCGCCCCCACGGTCGACTTTTCCTTCTCTTCTCCCGTGGGCTCCGCCTTGAAGGTCCGCGGCTTCGGCCAATCCTCTTCATCTTGCGCCAGGAATGCAGGTCCGTTGAACCATCGGTGTCCGCTGTTGAAATCCTTCGGTATACCTCTCGTTGCGTCGTCAGCCGGGTTGTGTGCTGTAGGTACCCAGCGCCATTCTTGAGGCTTCGTCGTGTCTTCGATCTCCGCCAGTCGGTGTGCTACGAAGGTCTTGAATGTCCTTGGGTCGGTCTTGATCCAGGAGAGCACGGTGCTGGAGTCGCTCCAATAAGTTTTCTTCACAATCTCGACGTCCAGTTCTTCTTGCACCGATCGCGCCATCCTGGCACCCAGTAGCGCCGCTTGTAGCTCCAACCTCGGGATGGACACTGGCTTCAGCGGGGTCACCCTTGCCTTGCCCGCCAGTAGTGTCACTTGGTAGCCATCTTCTTCGTCGCGCTGCCTCAGATACACGGCGCATGCGTAGGCCTCTTCGCTTGCGTCGACGAAGACGTGGAGCTCCCCCTCGGTGTTGGACTGCGCTACACACCTTGGCACCCGGAGATCCCTCAGCAACTGCAGGTCTTCTAGGTACTCCTCCCAGGTCCTGTTGTCTTCATCGGTGATGCTGTCGTCCCATCCGACCCCGCTCCTCCATATGCTCTGGATCAGCTTCTTCCCCTGGATGAGCACCGGCGATGCAAGCCCCAGTGGATCGAATGTCGACATCACGGCGCTTGTGACCTCTCTCTTGGTTGGAGTCCTCTTCCCTTCGGCTACCTCTTCCTGCAGGTTGCGAAGACTCGTTCTGAATCCTATTTCGTCGCCCCCTGTGAACCACCTTAGTCCCAATGTCTTTTCTTCTTTGGTCCCCAGTTCGACTTCCATGTTGTTCCCCTCCGGAGTGAGCTTCTTTAACACTTCCTCATTGTTTGATGCCCAACCCCTTAACTGGAACCCAGCCTTCTTGTGTATGAGGTCCACCTGGCTTGCTATCTTGATTGCGTCTTCTGGAGTCCCGAAGCTGTGAAGGTAGTCGTCCATATAGTGATTGCGCTCAATTGCCCTTGCCGCTTCCGGGTACTCTTCTTTGTGTTCCGACGCGTTCTTGTTCTTGACGAAGATAGCAGCACTCGGAGAACAGGCGGCGCCGAATATAACTGATGTCATCCTATACTCTCTCGGCGCCCCGCTGCGTTGACCTCCCCTCCATAAGAATCGAAGGCTGTCCCGATCTTCTTCTCGTATCTTCACCTGAAGAAACATTTCCTTGATATCAGCTACCACGGCGATAGGCCTCTGACGGAACCGCAGTAAAACTCCAAACAGTGACTGCAACAGATCTGGTCCCGGCAACAGTTCATCATTGAGGCTCTTCCCCTGGTACTTCGCGGCAGCGTCGAACACCAGTCGTATCTTCTTCTTGGTAGGGTGCGTGACGGCGAAGTGAGGCAGGTACCATTTCTTCTCGGATGTGGACTCGTGCTTGACCTCTTCTGCGTAGCCACTGTTGAGAAGATTCCTGATCTGATCTTCATATTCCTGCTTCAGTGCCGTGTCCCTGTCCAACTTCTTCTCGATGTTCTTCAGGCGATTTTCTGCTTGCTTGTAATTATCCGGCATCTTCGTATCCTTATTCTTCCATAATAAGCCGGTTTCGTAGCGCCCATTGTCCAATTTCCTCGTAGTCTCTTCCAGAATTGCCAGAGCCCGTTCTTCTATGTCTGTGGTCGGTCGGCGTGGATGGATTCCCAACGATTCCACGGCGAAATGTTCCTTGATGACCCTTTCCAATTCCTCTTCTTTAGAAGTAACGTGCGCGCAGGTTACGAAGTTCACAGGCCTCGACGCTCCTCCATCGGACCCATGTAGCACCCACCCTAGGTAAGTCAGTGATGCTACGGGTTGACCTCTTTTCCCTTTGCGTGTTGCTCTGGACACGATGAGCTCCCAGTTGTCTTGACCGATGAGTAGCTTCGGTGATTCCTCTTCATAATACAACTGGTTCACCATCGGCTTGAGATGAGCGCATTCTTCAATTCTTCCCTTTTCAATCATCTGGGGTGTCAGGTTGATGTCGTCGATCGTGCGTACCCCAGAGATGTTCCTCTTCCTGGTCTGGTGCAACCCCTTGATCTTCATGTTGATCTTCATAGAATCTCCCTTGGTGATGGTCCTGCCTCCCACAGTTTCTAGGGTGAGCGCCTCCACGGGTCCCTTGAGGCCTAGTTGTCTCGCGACCGATGAGTCCAGAAGCGTGACGGTTGACCCCTCGTCCAGTAGTGCTAGGATCCTGGCAGCCCCCCTTGGTCCATACAACTCGACTGGAACCATCTTCAAGTAGGCCCTTGCTGTCCTCGTAGTGTTCACCGGGAGCCTGACGTTGTTGGCGATCTCCCTGTCCGCAGTTTCTTTCTTCGCTTCGGGCTTCGGGCAATCCCCCTGGTCTTCATGAAGCACGAAGTGATGCCACCTCTTGCACACCTTGCATGGAGGACGTCGGCAGGTTTCCTTCCGGTGTCGCCCCTGGAGACACTTGAAGCACATCTTCGATTTCTTCGCGACCTCCCATCTCTCCTTGGTTGGCAATCGTAGAAACTTGCGGCACTCGTAGAGGTGATGTTCATATTGGCAGTGTGGACAGCAGGTCTTCCTTTCTTCCTCCAATTGTTCGGATGCGGTGTGTGTGAGTTGACGCCGGGGAGGCTGCCTTGGATGCATAGCCTCTGGCGTCGCGTAGGGTCCACATTCATCCGCTGCTTCATTGAGGAACTTCGTTAGTAGCACCAGATCAGGTTCTTCGTTTTTCTTCTTGGCGGCGAATCTGTACCACCTATGTTGCAGCGTCGGAGGCATCTTCTCCACGATGTTGGCTACCATTTCCGGCGCGTGCAGATATTCCGGTTTTCTTAGCCCCCTTATTGTCGCGACGGTGTTGTTCACCTGACTGGCAAACACGCAGATGTCACGCGGCTTATCCGGGATCCGGGGTAGGTTCTTCACCTTTTCCAATTCCATCCGGATCAGGGCTTCGGGTCTTCCAAACCTTCGACGGAGGGTTTCCATAACTTCTTCAGGTGGGCTTTCTGAATACAGGAGGCTCTTCACTGCTTCCCGCGCTGTGCCCTTGAGTGACCGCCGCAGCCGCGCCATGTTCTGAATTCCCGTAAAAAGCGGTGCGGTGTCTTCGTATACCGTCCTGAAGGCAATCCATTCTTCATTTCTTCCGTCGAAGTCGGGCAGGTCGTGTATGTAACTCGGTTGCGGTAAATTCCTCGGTGCAATCGAGATGGCCTTCATGATTGCCTCGGCGAGCTCCTTGGTCCCGGGTTCGGTGCGGTGTTCCGGAACTGCAGTGGTGACAGGTGGCTGACTGGTTCGCCCCTCCCCGGACGCCCCCAATCGGTGCCCCTCCCCGGACACCTGCCTCTGATGCTCCTCCTCGGGCATCCCCTCCACCGATGCATGATGTACCCATGAACGGATGTTCGTGTTCCATTCTTCGGGATCTTCAACTTCGGATCCGGAATCTTCATTCTCCGCTCGAAGCAGTTCGTACTGTGCTCTGGTGTATTCCGCAGCAGCCTTGGACTCTTCCATTCGCCTCCGCGCCATTTCCACCTTCAGTTCCCATTCCCGTTGCTTGGTGGACTTCGTGGAGTGAGTCTTCCGTGGTGCCGCAGGAACCCCTGGTGGTGCTGCTTCTTGAACCGTGGCTTCGCTCCTGGTGACTCTTGATGTTGGCGGGCTCTCCGTCGTGGTCCCATATGTGACCGAAGTGTCCAGTGTCCCCGGTGTTTCATCCGATGACTGGGGCGCAGTTGGTCGCTCCGGTGGAGAGACGCCTCGTTGACTTCGTGTGACAGGCATGATGGCGGCAGTAACCCGACGATGACGATGGCACGATGATCCGGCTCGAAGGACCAGCTGTGGGGGCGGCGCGTCTATACGGTATGTATGTTCGCGCTACTCGCCCTAGGAGTACGCGTGGTGGGATCGTAGTAGCCACCAGCGAGGCCAAAAGGGGAGTGGCGGGTGTAAATCGGGTGTGAGATGTTAAACCCGACGCCGGTAACCCAACCTGCGAGGCGCCACGTCGGTGTCGGGGAGTTGCGTCAGTCGTCTGTCACGGGGAAGAGGAGGGGGGTGAGGGGGTGACGTTCTTTGAATAAAACCACTTATGTTCCTGATAAGGAACCCAGCCAGCCCTAACCGAACCCTAATTTCCCTATGCCAAGGCCTCTTCGTATGGTCTTGAAGTCTTCTTCCAAACTTCAGTAATCTTCTTTAATCTTCTTGTTATTAGTCTTCTTGAGTCTTCAGAGTCTTCAGAGTCTTGTTTTCTTCTTACTTTTGAGCTCGCCGAGGAATGCTTTGCCTTGGCCCCAATTTGCTTAAGTACTCCCCAAGCAATACGAGAAAGACAGCCGCGTGCAATAGCCCGATCGCGGCCTTATTTCGATACAATTTTTGCTTCGGTGAAGGCTGTTTTTCGGGTTCTTTTTATTGATCTTATTCACTTATACATATGTATCATACATAGTTTTGTTCCTCGTAAACTATCCTATTAGACTATATAAGTTCCATTTTCATAGGTAAAATACATAAAGAGTTATTTAAGAAAATATACACAAAGTCCAACAAATTTCGCCAATTGCTAACCTTATGACCTAAATAACTAAGCTAATTCACAAAATATATTCATAAAAACTATGTATCCATGTAGACAAACTTATTTCCTATCGTATTAATCCTAAAAACATCCAAAAACATATAAAAATACGATCTTATTAACAAAAAACTACCTAAGTACAGAAAAAACTTCAACCTTAAATATCTACGTAACCTATACAAATTTCTTTATAAAAATTGTGTTATCCTACATAACTAGTCATCCTTAACCATATTATAAAGAAAAATCATGAAAATCTAGATATCTAATTTTCCATACTAATTTCGTAAATTTTCCGCATTCCAATCTCGATTCTACTCGTCACACCGCCCTGTGTGAGCGAAGCAGGAACACTCGTTGCATCTCGTTTTAGACGCCGCGCGTGAGACGGGGATAGACGTTGCCGTCTCTGTCTTCTTCTGTGTAAGTGAAACGGAATAGATGATGCCGTTTCGTTCAGCGGCCCTTGCAACTTTTAATATGGAATGTTCATACGTTATTCTCAATTCTCACATATGTTTTTCTTGGTCGCCGACAGTACTTATAATGATAAATGTACTGTTTTCCACAGTAACACGAAGTAGATGGTGGGCAACTAGCCAAGATATCATGCGACTCTAGCTGACAGTCAAGATGAGGAGAAATTATTGTAGTTTCGACTGATTAGTTTTGTGATTCGGTACCCAAATTGAAAAACCTATTTTAGGTACCAACAACTAAGGTAAACCAGCCAACATTTTTAGACTATTACTAAAGTATAAGAAAGGCACCTAGCAAATTAACGATTAAAAAACAAGTTTGGGAGCACTTTTTATACTATTTATTATATATATTCATACTCACTATTTATTTATTTTTTCAAAAAGGGTCATCTACCTATAGTGTTTTATGCAAACTTTTTTCTTTCATTTAATTAGTTAAGAACTTATAGGTATGTATATGTATGTTTATATTGACTTGAAGTATGGTTGGACCTTGAAATATGGTTTGTATGTATATATAATAATATGTATATATTATATTTATGATTCATATTTTGAATTTCCCCTCTTATTCACTATAAAAATTATAATTGCTTTTCTGTTCGTATACATTTTTCATTACCAAATCCTACCCTGCCTATAGGCATTAGTTTTTACCGTTTGGAATCCCTTCATTAAGGTATTTGCAAGAATGAATAAATAATTTAAAAAATCCGGGCCAGGTCACTTTAAATTAAGTTTTTTTTTCAACCTTTTTTTTATTGTCCCACTGCTGGGCACAGGTCTCCTTCTCACAAGTGAGAGGGATTTAGGCCATAGTCCACCACGCTGGCCAAGTGCGGATTGGTGGACGTCATGCTTTCGAGAAATTATGAATTTCTCTCAGGCATGCACGGTGATGAAGAACATCGTAATCAATTAAATATCACGATATTTTCCATCACCGTGGAGCAGCGATAAATGCGCACATTACAAATTTCTTTGTCAGAGGTGCGCGCCGAGGATTTGAACCCGGGATCAGTCGCGTAGAAGACCGCGGCATTTACCACTCGGCCATCGCTGCTCAGCTCATATAAATTAAGTTATATTATATAAATTAAGTGTTTTATATTTTCACTCATATCGTAGCTTCACTTTAAAATATACTTTCTGACTTGCGCAAGTAAAAAGCCTGCCTTTTATCTGCATATGAATATTGTGCTCGTTTGCAATCAAACGAGCACAATATTATTATTGCGAGTTTTCCGGCGGGAAATAACTAACAGATGTGCGTTGAAACAGGAAATTTCAGGAAAGTAGTTTTGGTGCACTGTATATCAAAATATTCCAATATAAATAACGCTTCGCACTTAGAGCCCCACGGTAGGATACCCTGAGAGAAAGAAATACACGGACACACACATACACACACAGTTTTTTGTTCCTTTCGTGAGTCACAATACAAAGAGAGCTTGTGCTTTCGTCATGCACGGCACTATGAGCATGTTACCACAGTGCTATAGGGATCATCAATAATTGTCTTTGCGGGCGTCATAAACTTTAAAACTTTATTTATTATGAACGCGAAAGTTTGTAAGTATGGATGTTTGTTACTCTTTCACGTAAAAACTACTGAATGGATTTTAATGAAACTTTCCAATAATATAGCTTATACATCAGAATGACACATAGGCTACAATTTAAAAAGATATTGTGTGAATTGTCTAAAATATGACGATAAGTGTCAAGTAAGTAGGAAAAATTCTACCATCTGCGAGCTATTCTGGCGTGCGCTGCAAAACCACTAGAGTTACACATATGTAATGTATGATGGAAATGTTTATCTTAAATAGTCCTACAAAAAAGCTCGCCACAGTATATATCTATATCTCATGTGTAAGCCATTATACGCAAAATGTGTGAAGGGTACAAGGTAGGTAACAACAGTTTGGATCCTATAAAATGTGTAGACAATATCCAATTCATGCTACTGATCCTTTCTAATGCGAGTGAAACCGCGGGGCACAGCTAGCTAGTCAATAAATACAATCATAGAACCTCATCACAAGTAGTCAAGATGATAGACAGATATTGCGATATGTGAAACACGAATACATAACATTCATGAAACGCAAATCTGTCATTTCCCGCGGGCAAAGTCAGTTTTGATTGGAAACAAGCACAACATTTATGCAGACAACTGGTAGTTTTTAACACGCTTATAAAAGGCATGATGACACTGAAAGAATCAGAGAATAAATGGTTTTGCAGAAAAATATATGCTGAAAAAGTTCTAAAATATGATCCCGTTTTAATATAAACATTAAGATTAATAAGATTTTCAATAAAATAAAAGTATTAAATACAGCAATCGGCCATGTTATCTGAAACGCCAATCAAAAGGAATGACGTCACGTCTCAGTAAAAGTCATCGTGTTGCTTGAAGTTTGACGAGCAAGCCGACGACGCCATGACACCTACGAGCGTTTTCGCGATTAATCCAAATTACATAGCAGAAAATACATTAATTTACGTTAAAACTTAAGTTTATTGCTGAAATAAACTTTTTTTCGAAACCAGGAGACGTGTACCTACAATAAGAAAAGGTATTTAAGAATCTGTCATCATGCCTATTAGCTTTTTTGAAATTTTGAATTTTGAATAGTATTCAATCATCTTTAAAGAAGTTCGATTAATACGATTTCCCTATTACGACACGGTTGGCTTGATCCTTTTATAATCGTATACAGTTTTTATTGTGTTTTAAATAATAATATGCTAAATAGGTTTGAGTGGGTGGTAGAAATTGATTTTTTATTAGATTCCACCGCTATACCCAGTTTAGACATGTTCCTAAATGTTCTGTGGCTATAAACATACTAAAAGAGGGAGAATGGAAATGTGGGCGGGGCAGACGCGCCAAGGAATTTTGAGCAAACGCTCAAAATCTCTACAGAAACACGCGATCGTGCTACGATATGCGTGCTTGTGTGCGTGCTTCGAAGTGATTCGTTCATTTGAAATCGCGTGATTGTGCGGTGCTAAGATTGGCTAGATTTGTAATTGCAAATATGTGCGTAAGCTTCGTATTTATTTAAGTACAGATCTAATGGAGGTGAAAGGCGGGACTTGATCGGCGACACCAGTCTTCATACGAACGGCGCATTATTTCCGTTCTACCTTTCTTTATTATGTTCTGTGGTTATAGCAGTAGCGTTACTGGGCAACTAGTGACTTTAATACAGGCGCGGTCGCAGCTTTAAATTTTCACCAAGAAATTTAGGGGGGGGGGAGGGGTCACTAAGAAATTTGGTAAGATTGTTCACCTTCACACATGACAATTTGGGGGGGGGGTCATGTCCCCTGTGACACCCCTCCCCTGGAACCACGCCTTTTCTTATTTACCCACTCTTACCCTAGATCGCCCCTGCGGCAGGTATGTGAGTAACCCGCTTTACAATACTTTTTTGTATGTGCAGAAAAAATATAATTTTAAGCATTTCATTGATTGAACGGCATACGAGCTCTGAAGTGGGCCTTTATCCACAACAAAGAACAATAACAATGAATTTCTACTACTCGTATATCAAAGCAGATAGTTCCGCAGTATTTTAATATAGCCACAATAGAGGCTTTTCTGTATTATATTATTACTAGCCTTCCGCCAGCGGCTTTGCCCGCGTGGATCCATTTTATGAGTCCCCATAGTAAAAAAAAACGGCAAATTGTTTGTAAAGTAGGTTTACGATCGAGATGTTTACGTGATAACGTCCGCACGAGAAAATCTCCATTCGTTTGTATGCCGCTAGAGTGAGAGAGACGGAAGATCGGTCCACTCACTCGAACGCTATGCCAGCCTCCGCTCGTGAGGATTCCGCGTGACAAGTTTCACGGAATGACTGGCAGCGCTCGAGATGAGACGGGAGATCGGTCCGTCTCTCTCTCGTTATACCTGCGATCGCGCTCGTGAGGTTTTGGTGTGACACAAGTTTCTGAACATGTCACCCGACTAAAACGATTTTAAAGACGTTATCACGTCAAAAAGAGCCTTTCTTTTTTTGTTATCGGGGGGTACCCAGCACCTTGGGAGAGGTTACCGGGTTATGTGGGATTTGACCGCACTAAAACCCGCACTAAAATAAAATAAAAAGGACTAAATATTTGTTACAAAACTCAGTGTATAGGTTTCTACTGAGCCTTTATCGATATAATAAAAAAAAATACGGGTTGCACTCCGGGAGTGCCGGCAGAAGTGAAAACGTTGTGCATTTTTTATTTATTGGAATAGTTAGGGAATAATTTTGAACGAATTGCTTTTATTATCAATATAAAAGTACTATTATTTATGTCGTAGAATACAATATTTATTTATTGCGCTATCGTACACAAACATTACAATATATTTCATTTTTTATCCTTTTTTCATATTTTGAAAAAAAATAATTTAACCCATTTTTTATGAAAATAGATTTAAAAAAATCGAATTTTTTAATAAATCGAAACCCTTACAATCGATTAAAAAATAAACAATCGATTGTTCGATTACTCAATTTCGATGTGACAACACTACTCTCCAACCGTCTTACGGTTTTTCGATCAGCACACATGACCTGACGCGAGTTTCACAGTTTTTACCCATCCCACAAAAGTGCTCAACACCGCTAAAGAAGTTTTCACTTCAAAAAATTATGGTGCGGTGGCGGCCTCTTTATGGTAGCGACCCATAGGCAACTGCCTATGTTGCCTATGCTTAAATCCGGCACTGTCAGCAGTCGTCCCATTAAAATAAAAAATAAAAATTCTTATTCTGTTTTTCTGATTGTCTATTTGCAACACTTAATTAAGTAGAAATGACGCAAGGTATCACATTTATAATTCATTATTATAGATGCAGTTTAATAAGTATTTTACTGGATTAGGTATTATGAAAACCCGTATGACGCAACGGTTACCATACCGGTCGAAGAGTCCCGGGTTCGATTCCCGGTGAGGTAGAAATTTGATGAGATATTTTTTTTTCAATTCAATTTTATTTATTTGCTAGATAATGTATGTTATACATTGCAGTATAACATACCTTATTGAGATTGAATTTATTATTTTTTTATCTTTCTGTATGTCCTGGTAATCACGACACAGGCAATCCTAGTTAGTTACTATGAGGGTGTAAATTTGTTGTAACTTTGTTATAACGAAATAACAAAGTTACAACAAACTTAAAAACCGGCCAAGTGCGAGTCGGACTCACGCACGAAGGGTTCCGTACCATTATCTATAAAAAAAAACACGTTTATTGTATGGGAGCCCCCTTAAATATTTATTTTATAAACATTTTACATATAGGAATCATTGCCTATATGTAAAATTATATTGGCCATCAATCGACCTTAACATCGTTGGCTCATTTCCCCCTGCTTAAGTTAAGCTTAAGTGGCACTGATTTAAAAATAACTCGGATACTGCTCAGATCAGGGCTCGGTGGAGCCCATCTCATCAGGGTCATTGTGTATAAGGGCTTATGTATATGTAGTATACTTTGCCATGCCCTTATAGTATCTTCTTCGTTATCTTTTTCGAATAATGAACTGAGAACTCTTTGTTGCTGTTTGACTGTACATACATTGTATACATTATACAATGTATATGCAAAAATAATATACATTATACAATAAATAAATAAATAAATAAATAATTAAATATATAAATAAATAAACATTTCACACTCATAGCCCCACAGTAGGGTGGATATAGCCTGTGTCGTGGGTACCATGGACACACACAAAGACAGAAATACAAACACCCAGACCGAGAACAGAATTTAAACTCATCATTCAAATTTCTGTTTCGCCGGGAATCGAACCCGGGACCCTCCGATTGGCAGTCTGGCATGGTAACCATTGCGCCACACGGGTCGTCAAATATAAAACGGCAAAAAATACACAAATGTGTTTTTGCCGTTTTATATTTTATATTACCAATCGTGCGCAAGTTAGACTCGAGACGGTATTTTTTATGTTGCGTAGTCGGTTAAAGAGGGGTGAATAAAATCAAAATAAAATATTACGCGCAGCAAGAGCTATGAGGCCTTGGGAGTTCAAGGGTTAACAGCTTTGCAGAATTTTCAAAACGTATTGTTTAGTGATAAGTATTATTTAAGAATTGTGACCTCCGGTGGTCAGAGGTCAGAGCTTGGAGCGGTTTCAAACAAACGAATTTTTGGCCGCGTGTACGGTCGTTTCGGAAATCGAACTTACACGCGTGCTATTTTTTATACCTAAAAATGTTAAATCTCGTTGTTACACGCGTACACGCGCTTCAAAAAATATGTACACGCGTTAGAAGTTACACTTCTTTGGCGTATGAAAAAAGTTTAAAATAACTCAAACGCAGTAGTAATCGACGATAAATATCAAAATCAATGATTTTTTTTTATTTAAATAAAAATCATTTTACTAATGTAATAATTATTTTAAATTAATATTTATATGAATACTATATTTCACAACACTGGCTTGACTGGCTTATGAATATCTATCCACTATATAGTATGGACACTAAGTACTGTAACTATATTCAGTGTTGAAAATATATGTTTTTATTATTTCTATTCTGTGGCTAACTTCATCATGTCGTCCTGCGCGCGAAGCTCACTTTACTCTCATCCAAACGCGCGAAAAGAAGTATAACTTCAATAAAATTTACAAGCGTAAAATACACTGGTCTCAAACCGCTCTTATGGCCGTTTTACGATCGTTGACGTCTCTCTAACAACTGCGAAGCGATAACGCTGTAATGACGCGACGTTAACCTTGCGCACGCATTGAACACAACGTTAACGCATTTGGACGCTGGCCGTAACTCCGCCCCTACTCATCTGTCCGAGATTGGGATGGCGTGATTGTACCAAGGGGGCTCGACAAGTAGCATTCTACTATCGTGAACCATTGTAGAATATAATGAAAAAGTATGGGATTGACAGATCAAGACAGCTAACGTCAATTCCATTATCTAATACATTTTTTTTAATTCGTTTTACGGCATTGGATAAAAATCTTTTCAGCCATTCAATATTTTCATTTCATTTTTAATAATAGCATCGCAAACTTTGCATATTTCCAGCGTCAAGTATAATTTTGCATCACTTATTAGTCAGAGAAAAAATCAGTAAGTCATCAGGTATCAGTCAGTCTAGTCAGTCAAATGTTCAAGTAAAGCGATGGCAACTTTACCAAAACGTCGATGGAGTTTTGGACGCAAGCCGAAAAAACATGTTTCCGCACTGTTATGTTATTTCACAACACTCATGCACTATCATTAACCTCCATCGCACAAAATGCCATTAACTTTATCCGATATAACTCAAAAATTTTCTTCCCCACCGGTTGTCAGTCCTCCTAAATATATGGCCTGCCCATTGCCACTTCAGCTTGCAGATTTTGAGAGCTATGTCGGTAACCTTGGTTCGTCAATGGATTTCATCGTTACGGATTCGGATTCTGTCGCGTAGAGAAACACCAAGCATAGCTCTCTCCATCGCTCGCTGAGCGACCTTGAGCCTGTGGAAAAGGCTAACTATGAAAGACCACGTCTCAGAGCCGTATGTCATCACTGGCAACTCACACTGCTCGAAAACTTTCGACTTCAGGCACTGAGGTATTCTGGACGAGAAGACACTTTGTAGTTTCCCGAACGCTGCCCAACCGAGTTGGATTCTACGACTTACCTCGTCTAATAATTAAATAAATTAAATTCCTTTCATATCTATGGATACGAAATTAGAAGATTAGGAGCGGCCACGCATACTCCGTCCTTCCCAGGGCCACTGATGACTGAATGGTTCCAGCTTCCACTCTCGCCGTTGCAACCCCGGAAGCCCCCTTTTAGTCGCCTCTTACGATCAGGCAGGGTATACTACGGTTAAGAATAGCCCTATTCTTAATCGCGAACTACAGAGACTACAATGTTGGCCATTTTATTTTAATAAAAAATGTCACATACCAAATGTTTCTGGCATTACATAAATTTCACTGAAAAAGGACAAAGCCCCATTCTTCTTCCATATAATGCCTATCAACGAAATTGTTTGTTATTCTCGTTTTACCGATCCGATTAAGATAACCGTAAATTATTCTCCGAGACGACATCTTAAAGTGCAAACCAATTCGTATTTGTACGTTTGGCTCTCCTGAAATTCTCCGAATCGGTAACGTTGGAGAGAATTATCGGATGTTTAAACGGTTGGTTCTCGAAACCTAAACGTGTTTAATTTAATAAAATAGCAATAAACTTTAGTGGTACGGCTGGCATAAATAACTAGCGATCTACGCAGCTCTTTTATTATAATTTAATATTGACATTTAAATTTGACTATTGCTTTTCCAATTAATTATTATTTGATTATTGTTTGATTTGTTTATGATAAATTTAATTTGACATGAAATTGGTTATAAATCTTATAAATCTTATATATTACATTCAGAATAATGACTCAGATGTTAACATGTATTTTCAGAAAATTCGATATTGACATTGCATGCCCAAATTGGCCAAATATGAGTGTAACTTTAGCCTATTTAAGAACCTCTGTACCATATTTTGCAATAAATAATGATTATGATTATTATGATTATTATGAGCTAAGCGAAACGGGGACAGTCATATGTGAGATGGGTGACAACCGCTAGTGGCAAAATTCATTCGCGTTTTTGTGCTTTGAATGGCACGTTAAGCCATTGGTCCCGGTTCTCATCTACAGATACCAGTCGTTAAATCTTATCGGCGGCGGTTTGGAAACATCGGACAGCGGTTTGGCCCCCTACCCACATTGGAGCAGCGTGGTGGACTAAGCTCAAGGCCTTCCCATTAATAACCAAGTCACCACCAAGCCAAAGGTGCCAGAATGTGAGCCTCCGGCGTAGGTGTCCCGCGTCTTAACAGCCAATTGGGAATCAAAAATAAATGTATGTATGCTTATATACAACCTACAATATAACATACACACAAACATACTTAGACTGAGAAACAGAATACCAATCTTTGCGACATGCAGTTGGGTGAAAATAGTATAGAAAGTAACATATGTCCTTGCAAGAACATCTTACTCGCTGTAGAGTGCTGCCATCAGCGTTTCCGTTTGAGGACGCTTTGAAAAAGACTTTGAAGTCAATAGAGTTCCTAAACATAGAAGAAAAAGTGCTAAGCTGTATAAGATCAAAGCGCTAATACGGGAGAAACTATCAAATTTATCTTTTTTTTTATATGTAAACCGAACAAAAAGGCAGACGGGCCGCGTGGTGTTAAGCGATCACCGTCGCCTATGGACACGGGCAACCCCAGGGGAGCCACCCGAGCATTGCCGGCTTTGGAGGAGAGCCTTTTTTACAGCTTTCTTGAAGAACCCCATGTTATAGTCCACTGGGAATGCCTCAGCTGGAAGGTTGTCCCATAACCTACAGGTCCGTGGTAAAAAGGAGCGTGCAAAGCGGACTATGGAGGACCACCACGAGTCCAGATGGTGCCTGTGGAACTTTAACCTTCGTCTGGTGGTATAATCATGTAATGGTGATGTAGGCATGAGTTTGAAAAGTTCCTCGGAGCACTCACCATAGTAAAGTCGGTAGAACACGCAGAGCGAGTCTATGTCTCTTCGCAAGCTGAGCGGTTCTAGCCTGTCAGTCATTCTTGGGTCGTTGACGATTCGAACTTATCATAGGAGAACTTATAAATTTTCAATATAAACTGGGCTGTAACCCTTTTTGTGTCCCACTGATGGGAACAGATCACTCTTCATTGTTGGGAAGGCCTGGAGATTACTCGCGCTGCTCAAATGCGCGGTAGCAAAATCGCGCGTTTTAGCGTTTTCAAGTGAGCACGGTGCAGCGTTCGGTAGCTACGTTTAGCGACTAGCCGATGCTAGAAGTAGCTAGCTAGTGTGGCTTGGCTTTTTATAAACAAACCGAACAAAGAGGCACACGGACTGGTCGCCTATAGACACGGGCAACCAGGGGAGCCTTTTTTACAGCTTGAAGAACCCCATGTTATAGTCGACAATTATTATATCTGTGGAAGGTTCTGGATACGCAGTACAGTTATTACCATAATTGGCAGAACGGCGGCTTGATACGATTCAGCGAAATTGAGTTTCCATTGCGGCAGACCTTGACGGTGCATGCGAAGACCTATCTAAGGGTAAATCGCTACAGGCTAATATGACTAGACTGACTGCATTAAATTATACCAACGGAGCTGAGTAATCTACACTGCATTTTTTTCAACCTTTCAACCTCTCAACCTTGTAACATGTCATTCTAAAGAATGCTGTTCGCACCTGTAACTGGCATGCATACCAGTCCATTTATTTAGTTGTAAGTTTTGAATGTAATATTATATGTAATGCTGTTGGTGTGTCTATAAGTAAATAAATTAATTAATAAATAAACCTTTTGTATGAGAGGGATTAAGGCTAAAGTCCACCACACTTGGGCAAGTGCGAATTAGAGAAAATCATGCCTTCGAGAAATTATCAGTTTCTCTTAGGAATGTACGAAAATGGAACATATCGTAATTTAAATATGACAATATTTTCGAGAATGCGGGTTATTTGGAACTATGTGATATTTTACATCATCGTGCGAACAATATATATTAAAAAATTATTTTTGTGTTTGATAGTTCATTTATCGAAAGCTAGCAAACATCTCGTTATTTATAATCTATAAAGCTAAATATAATTGGAATGTCTGTTTGTAATATTGAAATAACCGCTTTTTACTACATCCATATGTTATTTTGGTATATGTACCGATCATATAGGTACCAAAATTTTTTTTTACAATTTTTGTTTGTCTGTCGGTCTGTCTGTCTGTCTGTTTGTTCCAGCTTATTTCCGAAACGGCTGTACCGATTTTGACGGGACTTTCACTGGCAGGTAGCTGATGTATTAAGGAGTAACTTAGGCTACTTTTCACTTTTTACTTTTTAGAAAAATTCTAAAAGTAAAGTCCACGCGAACAAAGTCGCGGGCGGCCGCTAGTTACTAATAGAAATGGATCAATTAAAATATTGCCAAAACGGGGAGAAATTTGCAAATTAGTACTCAAGTAAGTAAACCAACTGGAAACGAGCAGGAACTCAGTCTGTCTTGGTACGAGATATAAATTGCACCCCAAGTTTATCTATGTTAAACGGTCTCAGGAAGCGCAGGGAAAAGTACATAGATTTATTTGTAGACTCCATGTTCCGTTTGAGATTTATTCGTGCTAGAATTTCATTTGTAACTTGATATTCGGTTGATATTATTCGGTTTCCTTTGAAAAAAGGTTACAAACATGTGGTAATATGGTAAACAGATTAAGAAATAACTTAAAAAATTTTTGTTTTTCAACCTTATTTGTACTTAGTACTTTAATTAAATAAATAAATAACGCTGCATACTCATAGCCCCGCAGTATAGATATACCCTGTGTCGTGGGTGCCATGGACACACACAAAGACAGAAACACAAACCCTCAGACCGATAACAGAAATTATAAATTTATCATTCAAATTTTTGCTCGCCGAAATCGAACCCGGGACCCTCCGATCGGCCTTCCGGTATGGTAACCATTAATTAATCCATTACCCCACACGGGTAACATTGAGCAGGGTTAGGGCGCGTATTTAAATAAAAGAAGCGGTTACAAGTCCAATGCTGGACAAAAGCCTCCCCTAACATTTGCCATCCCGTCCCTTCCTGCGCTCAATGAATCCTGCGGCTGTCCACCTGGTGGAGGGCGATTTGTTCGTTGTGATCCTTTTGCCGAGACATGGTCGCCAATCGAAGACTTGGACCTCACGTTTATCAGTCCTCGAGACATTAGCAGTTCCCTATAAAAATTTCATCATGCCACATCAACGCAATCTATAAATAATATAATTAATAAACTTTACTTGCCAAAACATTGTACACTTTAACTTAAAAAAACATACAAAATTATACACACTAGGGTAATTTTCCTAGGAATTCTGACACTCAACGTAAGATTTAAATTGTGTTATGAGTGTCACGGATTTTATGGACATTGTGCTTTTCAGTTAACATTTTATTACGGTCAAGGATGTAATGTTGTATAAAAATGAAGACAAATAAAATTTTAAAAATAAAACAACAAATGGAAAAAGAGTTAAACCTAAAAGGGGCCGTATACGAAGTTTTGTGGATTTCGCTTATTTACCTGATTTAACACATGATATTTTGCAGTTAAATTACGGTATTTCCATAAGTTTCATTGCACAATATAAATGATCATTTCATTAATAATCTATTACATTAGCCACTTTTTTAACTTGCGTCAAGAATTAAGATGCGAAATTTAGGTTACTTTGAAAGATTTTTAATGCCAAATTTACATTAATTACTTAGTTTTTTTTTCAGGAAACGGATTTACTATGAATTGAAGTGTATTTATGTCAAATAAATTTTATGAAAGATTATTTCAATTTGCTGAAATCAAATGCAATTTCTGGCCCATTTTCTCTCAAAATTGACTAAGTTCAATGTTTTTTTACTAATATTTTTATATGAGACTAGTTAAAAGTGGCTCATTTACTATGTATGTGATTTTTACAGCAATACATGGCATTTTTTTCGATCTGTTTAGATTTTAAAATGATCCGGCATTATGTCATATTCTATACCTATTAAAGTAGTCCGAATCGTCAACGACCCAAGATTGTCTGACTAGCTAGAACCGCTTAGCTTGCGAAGAGACATAGGCTCGCTCTGCGTGTTCTACCGACTTTACTATGGTGAGTGCTCCGAGGAACTCTTCAAATTGATGCCTACATCACCATTCCATGATTATACCACCAGACGAAGGTTAAAGTTCCACCGGCACCATCTGGACTCGTGGCGGTCCTCCACAGTCCGCTTTGCACGCTCCTTTTTACCACGGACGTGTAGGTTATGGGACAACCTTCCAGCTGAGGCATTCCCAGTGGACTATAACATGGGGTTCTTCAAGAAAGCTGTAAAAAAAGCTCTCCTCCAAAGCCGGCAATGCTCGGGCGGCTCCCCTAGGGTTGCCCGTGTCCATAGGCGACGGTGATCGCTTAACATCACGCGGCCCGTCTGCCTTATTGTTAGGGTTATAGTTTTATATATATATATATATATATATATATATATATATATATATATATATATATATATATATATATATATATATATATATATATATATATAAGTAAAATTCACAAAACTATCAACGTCTTCAGGTCTATTAAGCAAAACAACGCAATAAAAATCAAAAAGTGGCTAATTTAATAGTTTATTCTTGAAATGATCAGTCATATTGTGCAATAAATCTTGGAAATACTGTATTTTAACTCCAAAATTTCATTTGTAAAATCAGCTAAATCAGCGAAATGGGCAAAATTTCGTATACGGCCTCTAAATTATTATATGCGTAATATTGTCACTGCTTACATGCGTATGTGTAAAATAACGTATGTGCTTGCGTGTGTGCGCGTATCACTGTCAAATGTCATTAGTTTTAACCATGTCAGATTTCCTAAATTCGTAGTAATGCACCAAAGAATTCGATCAATTCAATTTTAGAACAATCCGACGAAGTGACGTCTGTGGTCCGGCGCCCCGCTATGTACCGGATATTGGCTCGATTGACTTCCGGTGCGGAAGAGGCCTCTCAGCGTATAGTGTCGCTGCGCGATGAAAGCCTCGATATGTAAAAAATGCAGCTACATATCAGAAAAGTTTTGTAGGTGTATGTCTATTTTCTTTAACCTTTTTTATGTCCCACTGCTGAGAACAGGTCTGCTCTCGGAATTGAGAGAGATTTAGCATTTAGACCATAGTCCACTACCCTGGCCAAGTGTGGATTGGTGGACATCACGCCTTCGAGAAATTATGAAATTCTCTCAAGCATGCACTGTAATTAATAAACACACATCGTAATTAATTAAATATCATAATTGTAGTGTTTGTAGTAGATAGGCTATAAGCTTATAAGTCGCGAGTGTGGAAGAACATATTATTATACTAGCGGCCGCCCAAGACTTCGTCCGCGTGGACTTTAGATTTAATTTTTTTCTGAAATAAAAGTAGCCTAAGTTACTCATTACATCAGCTGCCTGCCAGTGAAAGTCCCGACCAAATCGGTCCAGCAGTTTCAGAGATTAGCCGCAACAAACAGACAGACAGACAAAAATTATAAAAAAAATGTTTCTTTTGTATATATACCATATATCTATAATATAAAAATGAATCGCAAAATGTGTTGGTAAGCGCATAACTCAACAACGCCTAGACCAATTTGGCCAATTGTTTTTTTTTAAATGTTCGTTGAAGTTCAAGGATGGTTTTTACGGCGAGAAAAATTCGAATAATTGCCGGAAAACCCATAAAAACAGCCCTTTTCATTTTCCCATACAAATGTTTTCTAACTAAAACGTAGTCAATTTGAGCTTTATTGCTATTGTATAAAGTTCATATTAAATTGCAAGCACTCACTGTTGTCTAAGCAATGTAGGTGTGTTCCTAACGTCAAAGATCATATCTATCAAAACAGTGTGCGTGTGTGCGTCGGAGCACAGAATACATCGTTGGAGGAGTTTAATGTCGCATAGCATGATGTTATATAGCTTATAGCCTTCCCTAAAAACTGGACTATTCAACACAAAAATAATTTTTCAGTAGTTCCTGAGATTAGCGTGTTCAAACAAACATCCACGCGGACGAAGTCGCGGGCGGCCGCTATCTCTACTAATATTATAAATTCGAAAGTAACTCTGTCTGTCTGTCTGTTACGCTTTCTCGCTTAAACTAATGAACCAATTTTAATGAAATTTGGAACACAGATAGAGTGGACCTTGGGAAAGGACATAGGATGGTTATTATCCTACGGGTACATATAAAACGGGTCCACGCGGGCGAAGCCGCTGGCGGAAGGCTAGTACTTACATATATTCATATGCATGTAGTAAAAAGCTGTTAATTTAATAGGTATTACAAACAAACAATTTATTTATTTGTATAGATTAAAAGTGAAATAGATAAATAGCGCTTTCTCTATTTTCTTTAACCTCTTCATTATCTTTTGTTTTCATCACTTCTTTTCCTGACTTTGCTATTGTTATTGTCATTATTATTTCCTTTTTTCCTAAAAACGTATGTTTGCTTTGTTTGTCTACTGAATTGAATTGTTGTAAATTTGTGCACCTGAACCCGATGTTATGTACTTTAATTAATAATTCTTAAAATACGTTTTTTTGGTTGTCTGGAAGAGGTCACTTTTAGTGATAAGACCGCTAATGTACATACTATGTACAACCTCTGTGTATGTATTTCTTTTATTTGTTGGTGTACAAAAAAGAGTATTATCTATCTATATAAATACAGCGTATGTACAGATATTGTTATTAATTAAAGCAACTATATGACTACGTAAAATAAATTTGTTGTTTTTACTGTACCCGGCGCTCCGCACAGAATTGGTTGTTACAAAACAAACTAATATATCACTCAGTAAACGGAGGGTAGAGGACTCCAGCCTCTTTTTATTGTGACTCCAGTTAGCGTTCATCTGAAATATCTTTCTTATTTTCTTTTACCTACTACGAGTATGTATTTAGACAGAATGTTACACAGAAGAAAGTTAAACAATTATGTTGCTTAAACAATAATGTTGGTTGTCGAAGCGCGCATAGCCCGGCGGTTAGCGCAGAACGCAAGCGATCTATGCGACTAAGCCAAATGGGCGCGGTTGGGTGTAAGATGGGTGACCGCTAGTGACAAAAAATTTCATGCGCGTTTCCGTGCTTTGGAGGGCACGTTAAGCCGTCGGTCCCGGTTGTTGTAGTTAGATAACAGTCGTTAAACCTTGTCGGAGGCCTTATGGACAGTTTGAAAACATCCGACAGCGGGTTGGCCACTAACCCGCATCTCCACCAACCCGCATTGGAGCGTGGTGGAGTAAGATCCAGGCCTCCCCAATAATGGGGAGAGACCCGTGCCCAGCAGTGGGTTGTAAAAAGGGTTGCAACCAATGTACAAACCTTTTTTGCGCTCCAGTGCTGGGTGCGGACACTCCATTAGTGGGAACTGTGGGAAGGCCTGGAGCTTACTTCACAACGCTGCTCCAATGCTAGTTGATGAATACTTAATGGTCAACCAGCTGTTGGATGTTTTCAAACCGTTCATAAGGCCTCCGACAAGGTTTAACGACTGTTATCTAACTACAACAACCGGGACCGACAGCTTAGCGTGCCCTCCGAAGCACGGAAACGCACATGAAATTTTTTTGCCACTAGCGGTCACCCATCTTTGGCAATAGGCATATAGTCAAATGAGGCCTCAGACAAGGTTTGGTGACAGTTATCTATCGATAATAATCGCGACTGACGAAGCTCGGACTCTCCGAGCGAGAGTGGGTTTATCAGATCTATACTAATATTATAAAGAGGAAAGATTTGTATTTTTGTATGTTTGTAATGAATAAACTCAAAAACTACTGTTCCGATTTCAAAAATTCTTTCACCATTAGAAAGCTACATTCACCTTGAGTAACATAGGCTTACCGCGGGAAAATGCTTCATTCTTACGTGAAATCGGGTAATAGGGTCAACGCGGTTGAAGCAACTGGCTAAACGCCTATGATTTTAATATAGCAATGAAGCCTGGAATAGCACATACGCTATTTTTTATCCTACGGGGATCCAGACCGAGAACAGAAATTACTCATCATTAAAATTTTCTGCTTCGCTGGGAATCGAACCCTCCGATCGACAGTTCGGCATGGTAACCATTGCGCCACAGGGGTCGCCGTTTTTAACACGCTTTTATTAGCTTGACCTGTATGTATGTATGTATGTAACAGAATCTTTTATTTTAACTTCATTTTCACTTACTTCTAGGAGTCTGATTAACTTGAAAATTTGCACAGGGGTCAAGGGCCGATGACAATACAATAATATGAGAATAAAAATCGAACTAAAAAATTAAAAATAAATAATGTAGTTTAAAAAACTAAAAAACACGCTTTTGTGAAAATACCATCTAAAAAGTAAAAAATAAGAAGAAAATGGATTTTACTGTTAAAAAAGCGTGGGGTAGTTTTTAAGATACTATTGACACCATGCACCCCACGCCTTTTTTATTTTTTATTATTATTTATTTTAACTATATCTTTTAAATTTAAAAAAGTAAATACTGAATCATCCTTATTGGACACGTTATTTACACAAAAAGTCGGGCAGAGTTCGGCTCCCTCACCCCAAATCTGATCGACCTACATCAGCTGATAAAATATGGCCCCTCGGAGATTCCCACCCTTAATTAGAGCGTCGGTAACGCGGTTAAGGGTTGAAATCAGGCTCGGAATTGAGCACACAAATCAGGAGATTCGACAGAGAAAATACATCGACTTTTGCTATTCCTTAATTTTTTTAGGAAAAATATCTTATAGGTATTATGGCTGATTTGATTACATATTATTTTGGCAGAAATTTGTTGTTGAAACGCTCCAGAGGATGTACTTATTTAAGTTACAACAAAGCGGTCAGACTGGTTACCATTATGCTTACCGGCAAGGAATAATTATTTTCTTCGTTTTTATTAAAGCGCTTCGCTCGCGACTCCGCCTGCGTGGACTTAACGTTTTGTCCTATAGAAATAAGATATTTTTTGGGTAAAAAGTAGCCTTTCACTTTTCAGCCCCTTTCAGAAAAAGGACAAACAAAAAAAAACAAATTCAAAATTCATAATTCATAATCTTTATTTGCCAGAATAAGGGTTACAATAAATGTCTTAAAAGTAGTAAGTATGTATACTATCCACTTATTCTACCTTGTCGGCATGCAAATTAATGTAATTTTACACTTTAAATTCCATGACACAAATGTAATGTAATCTGTTACTATACTACTTCCCAATTTACAATTTAATATCAATCTATAACATAAATCAAATAAATTTCGGTTATGTATTAAATTAATAGAATAAAATTATCACATGTCAAACATATTAGTTAAATGTCTAAATGATTGTCATAATAATAAAGCAAAGACACTGACAGATTCAAAATTTAGAAACGAATTATGTTAATATTATTATTTCCAAAACAACCAAGATCATAGCTTAAGTAGCTCTTTACTTCGTATTACAATAGCGCAAAAAGTGGGTACTAAGGCACTTACTTCTGCCGTGAACCAATTCTATTGTTTCGGTGGAAAGGTGCAGTTGTCGTCTACACTTACATGAGGCGACCACTAGCCTCCGGAGTAGCAGCGCAACTGCATACGACCTCAGACAAGACTTACCTATATGCTTGCTTTATTTTCTTTAGATGTCCATGGGCTGCAGCGACCACTTAACACCACGTGGCCTGTATGCTCGTCTGCTACTCTATTAAAAAAAATTTTAGTTGAGAGATACTTCAGTAGATGGCGTTGAAAAATCAATTGTTTTTATCCGAGCAACGCTCGATCATCCGGGTATTTATTGTATAGCTGTTTACTTCGTATTACAATTGCGCAAAAAGCGAATACTAAGGTAATCAGGGGGTTCAAAAAATAAAATGGGACATAATTGGCTTGTGTGAAATAAGAAGAAAATACGAAGAAATAGAAGAATATTTCAATTACATTTTATATCATACGGAAAGTACTAATGGTCAAGGTGGAGTCGGATTCCTAGTAAAAAAATACCTGAAAAAACACATAATTCTCTTTAAAAGCTATTCCAATAGAGTCGCAACCATAGAAATACGTTTACCTAAGAATCAAACATTATCAATAGTGCAAGTATATTCCCCTACCGAAAAGTGCAAAGAAGAAGAACTTGATCGATTCTACAATACTCTTGAATTAGCCATACAAACGGCAAATACGAACAAGCTTATGATAATGGGCGACTTTAATGCACAAATTGGGAAGTCATTACAAGGAGAAGAATTGGCATTTGGAAAGTACTCAAACGGTAAAAGGTCAAAACATGGGCAGAGACTGGTAGAGTTTGCTTTAGAGAATAACTTTAAATTTACCAACAGCTTATACAAAATAAGGAAAAATAAGAAATGGACGTGGCTGTCACCAAGCAGTATTTATAAAACTGAAATCGACTACATACTTACTTCACACAGTCTAAAGGTACATAACTTTGATATTATCCGAAATTTAAATTTTAACACGGATCACAAAATGATCCGAAGCAAAATAAACATAGAAACAATCGAAAGAAGGTTATACAATAAACAGAACCAGAACTGTACCAGAGCTTTACCAATAATAACAAGGGAGATTGGGAAAAATTGGGAAGAGCAACTCATCTCTGCAGTAAGGCAATCATCAGACCCACAAATACAGTACAATAACTTTGAAAGACAAATGAACAACATAATTAAACAAGTAGCTAAACCAAAGAGAAAATTTAAAGAAGAAAAAATGAACCATATAAAAATGTTGTTTGCAAAACGGAAAGCATTATATAGTAGAAAGAGAACCCGGGAAGTTAAAAATGAAATAAGTAAAATAAGTATACAAATCAATAGAGAGATTACGTCTTACACCAAGTCTCACAGAATGAAGATCTTTGAAAACTATATAAGTAAAACGGGAGCTGTTAAAAAAGCTTTTAAGGAGCTCAGTACATCTTCTAAATGGACATCGAAAATAATAGATAGAGCGGGCAAAAAACTAACCAAGAGGCTAGATATAATACAAGAAGCTACATCGTTCTATAAAGACCTGTATTCTTCATCTAAAAATATGAATTTAGACAGTAATTACACTTTGCACATATCAAACACCTCAGGAATAATCCCCCCTATTCTGCTTTCTGAAATAGAGTTTGCAATAAAAACAACGAAAAATGACAAAACACCTGGAGAAGATAAAATTACAAATGAGCTTTTAAAATGTATGTCCGATTCTCTACAGAGGCCCTTACAGACCTTGTTTAACAATATTCTTGAAAGAAGATCGACTCCGAAGCAATGGTCCGAATCTACAACAACGCTACTACACAAAAAAGGAGATAGAGCTAATCTACACAATTATAGACCGATAAGCCTTATGAGCAATATTTATAAAATTTTCTCAAAAATAATACTAAATAGACTCACCAAAGTTTTGGATGAGAATCAACCACGAGAACAAGCAGGCTTTAGAAAAAGTTTTTCAACTATTGACCATATTCACGCTGTAACACAACTGATAGAGAAAAGCAACGAGTACAATAAGACTCTATATATCTGCTTTGTTGATTTTATGAAAGCTTTTGACTCTTTAGAATATTGCGCTATATGGAGAGCATTAAGTCAACAAATTGTAGATACGGAGTACATAGATATTCTGCACAGCATCTATTCGAAATGTTCGGCAAAAATACGGTTAGAAACAGATGGACCATCATTTCCCGTTCAAAAAGGCGTGAGACAAGGGGATCCACTCTCACCAAAAATATTTTCAGCTGTCCTCGAAATGGTTTTCAGGAACATCAACTGGGAAAACCAAGGAATAAAAGTAGATGGAGAATACCTGAGCCACCTACGATTCGCAGATGACATCGCTCTATTTGCCGAAGATGCTGTACAGCTTGAAACCATGATTAACGACTTAGTGAGAGAGAGCAAACATGTTGGTCTCACGCTGAACGCCTCGAAAACAAAAATCATTACCAATAGCATAGAGCAAATTATTGTTGTTAACGGGGAACAAATAGAGTATGTAAAGGAATATATATATCTGGGACAGTCCGTATCATTCAAAGATCAAACTGAAAAAGAAATAAATAGACGAATAGCAATTGCATGGAAAAAGTATTGGGGATTAAAAGAAATTATGAAAAACAAAGACATAAACATTAAAATTAAAAGTAAACTTTATAACGTTGTCATCCTACCCTGCTTAACATACGGATGTCAAACTTGGGCACTGCGCAAGAAAGAAGAAGACAAATTAGCTATACACCAACGTAAAATGGAAAGAAGCATGCTGGGCATAAAAATACAAGATAAAATAAAAAATGAAACGATAAGAAGCAAAACGAAAGTAAATGACATTATAGAAAAAATTCAAATTTTAAAGTGGACATGGGCAGGTCATATCGCCAGAATGGGAAACGATAAATGGACAAAAAGACTCACAGAATGGACACCCAGAGAAGGCATAAGGAACAGGGGCAGACCGAGAAAAAGATGGGAGGATGTATTTAAAGAAAAATGTGGACCAAACTGGACAAGACTAGCAAGAGACAGAGAGAACTGGAGGAAGCTGGGGGAGGCCTACGCCACGAGGCGACTTCCATAAATGAAAAAATAAAATAAAAAAAATCCTTTTAAATATTATATTAATAAAAAAAAAAAAATGAGCATTAATGATATCAATTTATAATCAATTGTTTGAATTTAAATTTAGATTTAGAATATAATTAATAATAACAGAATTTTATAATAATTGACACATTGTATGACAACATTTATGGTAGAATAAAGGCTATTTTTATTTTTTATTTTTTTATTTAAGGTAATCAGGTATGATTGGACATGTTAATTACACAAAAAATCGGGCAGAATTTGGCGCGCAAATAGCTGAAATTTTGTATACTTACCTGTAAATTTTTCATGTAGCAAAAGAAAATATGTTGGTGATAAATATTCATCCAAAACCATGTTAAAACTACTAGTGAATAAATAATAATAACATAAAGTCTTTGTTTCTTTGTGTTAAAATTACGTAAAACTGCTTAGGGTAAACTGACACTCATGAAATATTAATAAACTGTAAACGATCGATATACTCGTATGTGCACAGGGCCTAATATAAGCACAAAAGGGTCGCCTTTCCTACGAGTTTGTTGAATTTTTTGTTATTCACTGGCGATATAATCGTAGAATAGATCTTCACTATATATTAGCTAGTGACAACTTTACGTTAAGGTTAGTTTAGGTTGTAGATTTGACATGGCTTTTTTGACCTCTAAAATAAATAAATCCGCTGGTGGAGATTGTTAAATCGCTCATGCATCCATTAAGCTTTTAAAGCCGATATTTATTGCTAACTACCTAGTATTTAGCGATACGTATCAGCAGGTGTATTACTGTGGCGTGTAAAATCAGCGATAGCCTAGTGGTAAGAATTAGTACTCGATGCAGGGGTTTAGGCAGCAGCGGTAACTGTTTGTTTTTCTAAAATTGCCATGTTTGTCTGAGAGTTACACAAAATATCTATCTCATGAAAGAAAGAAAGAAAAAATATTTATTTCATATTAGGAATACAAAATGCCCGTTTGGGCTAGATGTTGAGCTGAGAGAAATAAGGCGGCGGAAAAAAACTCCCAGCACTCTTTGAAAAAAGTACATAATAATATATTTGAGATAACATAGCCATTCTATGGATTGATAATGGTCACACGTGACAGCTGATCGTGTGAGACACTATCTATGGGCATCTATGGGCATGATGTCCACTAATCTGCAGTTGGTGGGCGTGGTGGACTATTGCATATATTCCTCAGTGTAACGGTACTAACACCAGTGGCCTGTACGAACACCCTTGCCCACCCCCTCGGTACGCCCATGCGCATAATAATCCACGAACCCATCGCCCATCCAACTCCCGACCTCAGCATTGTATTACAGCATTATTACATTGAGCTTTTTATTGGTGGTAGAACTGTCGGTCGATGGGGAAGTACCACCCAACCAGAAGCTGCACCCACTTTTGCCGTGACGCCACGAATTATATTGTGTTTCGGTGGAAATGTGCAGTTGCTAACAAAACTTACATGAGGCTACTTTAAGTCTCCGGAGTAGCAACGCAACTGCTTGCGATTTCAGATCTCAAGCTTACGTGAGGTTGCATATACATAGATTTTGTAGGTGGTAGAACTATTATGGTTCACCCGGGGAAGTACCACCGCTGCACCCACTTCTGCCGTGAACCAATTTTATTGTGTTTCAGTGGAAAGGTGCAGTTGCCGGCTACATTTACATGAGGTGACCACCAGCCTCCGTAGTAGCAGCGCAACTGCATTCGACCTCAGACAAGACTTACCTATGCTTGCTTGAGTTTGTATGTAGATGTCCATGGGCTGCAGCGATCACTTAACACCACGTGGCCTGCATGCTTGTCTGCTACTCCATTCAAATAAAAAAATAGGTATATCGTTACGGTTGTAGATTTTCCAAAGCCGGAATAAGATGTTACAAATAACTTGGATCAGTATCATGGAGTAAGTTCCAAGCCCCCCTTGTAATCCATTTAAGGAAAGAGATTCCTGTCCAGCAAATAGAATTACAAACTCCTAAGTCATTCTTCTGCAACAAAAGTTCCAAAGGACAAAGAAAAGATACAATTTGTTTTAACTTGGGCAAGTAATACTTTAAGCTTCGTTACAATTGTTCCAATTAATTCCAGATTCTGGAATAATAAAATAACTTGACAACTAAAAACTCTAGAAACTTCGTCCGCTCAAAGTTTCATTCTCTTTTCATATATTTTGAGGTACCGTTGCGAAATATTAATACAACTTTTGACTTCGCCAACTTTAGCTATCATCCTCTTGTTATGGTCGTAATTTACGTGTTTGATGTCGACTTCAGAAGACGCTTGAAAAAGTTGCTTGAATATATCCCAGAAGATCTTGTTAGAGTTCAGTAGCTCGAACTGTAAGTCGAACACTTAAATCCGACAACCGAAAATGTCACGCTCTAAAAATAAAGAAATTAGATTTTCTCTTTTGTGTTTGATATACAATGTAACGTACTCGCGATCATTGGCAGCAACCCTTTTAGCGTTCCAATATTAGGCACGGATATTTCCCCATTAGTGAGGAGGCGTACAGCTTACTCCACCAGCTATTCCAATGCGGGTTGTCGGAGATGCGGGTTAGTGACCAACTCGCTGGCAGATGTTTTTAAACCGCCTATTAGGCCTCTGACAAGATCTAACGACTGCTATCTACCGATAACAACCGGGACCGAATATTTAAGGTGCCCTTTGTGGTACGAAAAAGCAGATATAATTTAGAGAGCTAGAGGCTAGAGGTAACCAATCTCAATCCCAGTCTGTCTATTTTGCTTCGCTGCTACCCTCTGAAGTACGAAAATGCGGATGTAATTTGCCGCTAGGGGTCACCTATCTCACACCCACCGCGTCTATTTTGCATAGCTGCATAGATTGCTTGCGTTCTACGCCAGCCGCTTGGCTATCCGCCCTTCCAATCGTATATCACTTTGACCCAAAGCTAATAATTGCTTACTATTATTAAAATTCATTTTTGTAAAGGTGACATAAAACCAAAGCAGTCCTTCATAATAATTTCAGATTAGAATATACATAACTTTGTCACTTTTAACAAAAGGAGCCAGTGGAAAACAGTATGAAGCAGACGGCAGGTAACAGACGAAGTGGCAATATTTAAGAATGGCGTAAGTACATCCATACAGACCCTGTAGCTTCGGGATTAAAAATAGAGCTAAGTTATCATCTGCCTGATCGTAAGAGGCGACTAAAAGGGGGCTTCCGGGGATGCGGACGGTGAGAGTGGGAGCTTGACCCGTCCAGCTAGCAGACCCGAGAGGGTCGGCGGTGTATGCTTGGCCGCATGCCGCCGTAAACACCTGAAGGTGCAGGAGATCACATCTGCTCTCCCGAAGATGGGCCCGTTCTGGGGCGCCGCGTGTGGAGGACACCGGTGCGTTCCTATGGAGATCCCGAAGTCCTCACAAACGTAGAGGCAGGTTTTAGTGCGGTTAAACCCCACATAACCCGGTATCCTCTCCCAAGGTGTCGGATACCTTTTGAAGGTTTCCCCCCGATACCAAAAAAAGGTACATCCATACAATCTATATGACCCTGGATCTTTAAAGGCTATTGGATGTACGACGCGGTCATCCATCTAACTCTAGAACCCAACATTGCTTGGCTTAATAGTTCGTTCTATTCTACCAGCCACACGGCTTCTGAATAAGTAACTAAGGAAAACAACCGAGCAATGTCATAGGAACATTTTTTACGTCAACACCATTACAGCATACTCCACAAATAGCCCAACAATCGATATTTCTAGCTTCACGTTTAAAACTTAAAGCCGTAGAGTGTATCTCGACTAGGGTTACAATGATGTGAGAGTTTTTAGTACCTTCCCAGAATTTCTTCTTCCTAAAACAATTTTTGTTCTAATAGACATTTTTTACATATTTCCTCCCTTCAACGTTGTCGGAGCCTATAATTTAATACAATAGTATAATATGTTTCCGCATTCATACTACGAGTAGTTCTCACTTTTATGCCTCTCGCACTTTCTTCCTTCATACTTACTCCATAATATCTTTCTTTCATTTGTCTCTTTCACTCATACAGGCTGGGATTACTCGTCTATGTATTTTCTTTTCTTCATTTAGTATCTTCCGTGATTTTTTTCTTCGTATAACTTTTTTTTTAAAGACGTTGCTGGCCTTGTAGCCATTGCTACTTCACAAGATTTTGTGACAAGCCTACGTGACTCAACCGAAATTAAAGGGGTCTTAGCCGGAAAGCCACAGCTCATTCATAATTATAAACGTCATGTAGAAGAGCAATGGGCTGAACGATGGAATCCTATGGATTTTAGATCACTACTCATATCTTTCAACCATAGTATGACGAAATTGATGACCCGAGTGCTGCAATAGATTCTGCCGATGGACCTTCCCCGGGTTCGATTCCCAACGAGACATAAATTAGAATGATGATTTAAAGGAAGAATGATTCTGTCCTTGCGTGTGTCTGTCGTACCCATAACATATAATAGGCAATCCTAGTAGTGGCTTTGAGTTTGTAGCGTTAAAATATGATATTTTAGGAACGTCCGAAGAAAACCAGCTTCATTTTCACCCCACAAGTAGTTGAGGGTCGAAAATACCATCACATGATAACTACAGTTGAAAGTTTAAGGTTCAATTTGACGTGACCTACTAAACTCAGCCTGTAACTTGTTTATCTTCTTGCTTCTAACAGTTGAAATTCCGTGTATTTTGGAAACAACGTCATCCCATCCCTGTGTCTTAAACTTTGGTAGAATTTTAGAAATGTGAAAATATCATCCATTTCAGGCTACAATACTTTCTTTGCGTCCCGCTGCTGGGCTGGGGTCCCTATCCATTATTGGGGAGGCCTGTAGCTTACCTTAGCCGGGGTTGGGGTCATGTCCCCTGTGTTCCCCTGTGGGATACCGAAGCTCTATTCTTAATCCCAAAGCTACAGGGACTTAAAATGAGGTCAAGTTTGTGCCCTTAACCATTTATGTGTTCCATCTTTGTCAAGGGGAGTGATAACCGTCTCTCCAAGTGAAGCAATGTTGTTTATAAATCGAAGATTGTGTCTACCGATAGGCTACACTAAACTACCAAGCTGTGGATCAGCGTAACTACAGTACGTTTTCTATATTAGCGTAGTTAACTAATATTGAATATGTTTTAATCAAATGATAATATAGTCTTTATGTCGCATAAATTCAAACCATAATGAATTTAAAACGTGAGGTTTAATAAATAATGTAGTTTAAAAAACTAAAAAACACGCTTTTGTGAAAATACGAACTAAAAAATAAAAAAATAAGAAGAAAATGTATTTTACTGCAAAAAAGAGTGGGGTGATTTTTAAGATACTATTGACACCGTGCATGCACCCCACGCTTTTTTTGCAGTAAAATACATTTTCTTCTTATTTTTTTATTTTTTAGTTCGTATTTTCACAAAAGCGTGTTTTTTAGTTTTTTAAACTACATTATTTATTTTTAATTTTTAGTTCGATTTTTATTTTCATATTATTGCATTGACATCGGCCCTTGACCCCTGTGTAAATTTTCAAGATAATCAGACGCTTAGACGTGTTAAAAATATAAAACTTTATATTTGTTTCATTAAGTACCTTAGGCCACGAACTTATCAGCCGTCCCTCGTATATATTTTTTAATCCTGATGATCCTAGTTAGGACTTTAATATAAAGTTATGAGATTATTGTATTGTCATCGGCCCTTAACCCCTGTGCAAATTTTCAAGTTAATCAGACTCCTGGAAGTAAGTGAAAATGAAGTTAAAAGATTCCGTTACATACATACATTCATACATACATACATACATACAGGTCAAGTTAATAAAAGCGTGTTAAAAACTGCAGAGTCAGAGACTTATAGTCGCTTATACCTCTCCTAATATTCGCCACTCCGTCCGGTCCGCACACTCTAAATCCTCCGGCTTCCCGCTGTCTTTTTCACGTCGTCAGTCCACCTGATTGAAGGGTGGCCTCTGCAGCTGCGTCTGTTCTCCTAACTACATAGGTAAATATAATAATCATTTTCATATATTATAGCATGTTTTTGCTACGTCAATTCATAAAATACGCATTTACGTTATAAACGCTGTCGCATAATCATTTTAATGTACCCTATTTTAGTAAGTAACATTAAGGTCGGTAATCGCTTGTATCCTAATGACCTAAAATTACTTGGTTGTCCAATTTAATTTTTATGTCCCTACTTTTTGCTCTTTTATTCTTAACTTATTTTATAGCATTCAAAAAGATATTTAGAGTGTGCATATTGAATTGCTAATTTAATTTGCATGATAATTAGACCATCAAATATTTAACTTCGAGTGGGATTTCGGGTTTGCGGGACTAAAAACCTGGGAGGTTTTTTTTCCGCCGGCTTTCTTTCCTCTCATTGTATAAAAACCCGGTAAATTGGGTGCCCAAAGCCGACGACGCGGATAAAAATATAAAACTCGTATAAATATAAACACCTTGTAAAATTAAAGTAAAATTGATAAAACATCACAAAAAAAACCACAAAATATTGGTTAAACTAAAATCAACGTTGTGTTCAATTACAATAAATTTAGTTATAAGTAATTTTAGTTATACTAAATTCTGTCCTCCAAATTTGCATACCTGGCTGAGGTAAATATGGCAAACTAATAAATGTACATAAAAAAACTTTTGTAATACCCATATTTGCGCAAATTAATTATTTTCATTTCATTTCAAAAGTATAGATTGACACCCGTCAACGCATTAAGTTATCCTACGTTCCTCAATGATACGGTACAAAATCCACAAGCTATATGCCACTCAGCCCAGACTTCTAAAGAAGGGTCTAATATGACCCCTAAAACGTCTCTATAAAAGTTAAATGACCCTCCAAGTACCTCATACAAATTTCATGAAAACAATAAAACTGAGCGCCCAAGTAATTTTACGCCACAAGGATACAAGCGATTATGGACCTTAATGTTTGTAACAGGAACATCAAAAAGTTAAGTGGAGAACCGTATAAAAGTAGAGAAGGTTTTAACCGATTTCTACAAAAACGAGGTCCTTCTTTCGACTGTATTTTTATGTATGTCATCTCAAAATTGCCTTAGTGGGAACCTATTCAGTGGGTCCTTTTAACACGCTTTTATTAGCGTCATCTGTATGTTTGTGAGTTTGTGAGCTTGTTTGTAGCTCTCCTTTGGAAGGATTCAACGGATAGATTTAATTCAATATAATACAGGTCCTATGAGTGGATTTGAGTAATCCTTCATAATACTTTAGAACATGATTGACTTTCTTAATTTTTTTCATATATAAAAACATGAAAAATAAATAACAAATTATTATTAATAATAATAATTAACGGCCCGTGTGGCTGTGAAAGCTCCAGGCCTCCCCAATAATGGGAAGAGACACGTGCCCAGCAGTGCGACGAAAAACGGGTTGCAGCCAGCCATAATATTTAGATGATCTCATAATGTGACAATCCAGTGCTGATCTTTGGATTTATGAACAAAGTCTAATCATTTAAGCAAAAACAGACGGAGTAAGAGGGTCTTCCATTATGCCTCTACGAGTATGTAAATTGTAATTCAATTAAGTGAATTAATAATTCAACAATAAATATAATAGGCACACGTATAATTTAATATACGATTATTAAGATATTTAATAAATAGATATTCTATTGACTTTGTAACGTCGATTTGAAACCTTATAGTCCCTGTAGCTTCGGGATTAAGAATAGAGCTACGGTAGCCCCTGCCTGATCGTAAGGGGGGCTTCCGGGGTTGTGGACTGTGTGAGCTCGATCCGTCCAGCCAGCAGCCCCGGGAAGGGCGGCGATGTGTGCGTGGCTGCATGTCGCCCGTAAGCAGTCCGCCGGAGATCCCGGAGTCCTCCCCAAGCGCAGTGGCAGCCACCGAGGGGGTTTTAGTTCGGTCAAATCCCACTTAACCCGGTACCCTCTCCCAAGGTGCCGGGTACCTTTTGAAGGTTCCCCCCCCCCACCCTCGATAACAAAAAAAAGGACGTTTAGTATAAAAGAATCGCAGAATTGTGATGCTGGACAATTCTTCGCTACGAGGGCTAAGGCGTTATCATGCCCGAATGCTTTGTGAAAGTATTGTGAGAGTTAAAGTATAATATTTGAATGTGTAATAAGTCAACCCTCGTGTAAAATGTTAGAGTTATCCAACCTACTTCTGTTACATATGCCTAGAATAGAAGGTCCCTTCTTTCTAACACGAGCAACCAAGGCTTTACGAATAATATGGAATTCAAACGGAATAAAATTATTCTCAAAAGGTTCATCTAAGCGGAAATAATATGGAATGTCGCCATATGCGAACGAATTTATTCCGACACTCTCGAATTTGAAGGAAATCAAAGGATTATTTCCGTCCGTACCAGGCGTGAATAAGTTGACAAGTCGAAAAACATTTTTCAGGGCAGCCATTTTAAAGTTTGAGTTTTATCTGTAAATCATTATTTTATGTTTTTAAACACTTTTTTTGCAATATTATTATTTTAGTTAGAATTTTCAGATAACATATTTAATGAATTTACTGTATTTATTATAAAAAAACAGGTTGCACTCCGGTAGTGCCGGCAGAAGTGAAAACTTGAACATTAACGTTGTGCATTTTTGATATTATGGAATGATTAGGGAATAATTTCGCACGAATTGCTTTTATTATCAATATTATTTTTCATCTAGTATTTTCAGTAGGTTTTCATCTGTATTTTTATAAAGTACTCACTCTTTTTCTTTCACTATTTCTTCGTCACTTTTTTCATTAATAGATGCACTTTGTTTTACACTAATTTTACAAGTATAGACAGTGGAGCCGTCATCAGATAGCAGTCCTTAAACCTTATGGTAGAGCAATTCGCATAAGAGGTCTGGTCTAGAGCACAGAGGAAGCTCCAGGGCCCTTCAAGTATGGGAAGAGATCAGTGCCCAGCAGTGGGACAAGCAAAATGATTGCAGACAGATGTTTCACGTCATCAGGACCAATTGCAATACAAAACGTAAAGGTATTAAAATACTATTATACATACTAAGATAAAAACTGTAAGGTTACCGCCACAATATTTGATTACAAAATTTTGACGTCGCTCAAAGCTACCAAAATTTCTCTACAACATTATTAAACACCCGCCCTAATTACCTTGTATAAATTTCATGAAAACAATTGAGAGCGTTAAAAATACGCCAAGGCTTTAGTCAAAAACAATTACGTCTGATTGTTTTTGACAAAAACAGGACAATGTCCGGAAGATCAGCAGATATTTTATAGAAATGGCTGCTACAGTTATAACGTTACTAAAAATCAAGATTGGTTTAATTGTGGATAATAATAATAATAAATTAATAATAATAATAATAAGGAAGATGAAATCTAGGAGAATGACATTTTAGACGTTGTTCGGCGTCGTTTAAAGCTGCCAAAATTTCTCTACAAAATCATTGAACGCCGGCCCTAATTACCTTCATGAAAACAATTGAGAGCGCAAGTAAATACGCCAAGGCTTGACCTGAATTGTTTTTGACAAAAACAGGACAATGTGCGGGAGACCAGCGGATACTTTACTCGTATAGAAATGGCTGTCACCCTTGGGCATTTCTCTCTCCAAATTATTGGGGAGCTTATTCCACTGCAAACTTTCCTTGGTGGAGGCACTTGGAGCAGTCATTGTAGGCAGTTGCAAGGGGGAGGGGGCCCTTGTGTGAAGGTCCTGATCAAGAATCCCAAAAGATCTTCCGAACGAAAAAAGAAACCTATAAAAATAAGCTAATGCATCTCATATAGATGAAATTGTACAATTCGAACAAATTAAATCCTAACTTAGTCCAAACGATTAGATAGATACAACTCTGAATTGCACTGACACAGAACAAGAAACCATTCGCTTCTAATAAAAACAACGAGTAATTGAAATTTTAGACGTCGTGGTCGTCGGCCGTATTTACCTTATACAAATTTCATGAAAACAATTAAGAACGTTAGTAAATACGCCGAAGCTTCGACCTGAATTGTTTTTAACAAAAACAGGACAATGTCATGAAGGCCAGCAGACGTTTCTTTGTAGATATATTTAGTACAACATTAAAATGTTCTTTGACATTTTAAGCCATCAGCCATCATTGTCGAAAAGCTTACTAGGATTACGTGTTTTTTTTTCAAGTTGTGTAAAAGATTGGATTTTTGTTTCATTCCGGATTTACGAATAGCGTCTCGTTTGTTTGACCATTTTGCCAATGTCAAGTAAACATTTGTATCAAGTTCATGCCCGTTTCGTTGAAACCAGTCGACTTAATAATAGTCAAAATAAGACCGTACGTTACGTGTATGTCGGCGCTTGCCTCGGAGACCATGGAGATTCTTCCATCTCAGGGAAGAAATAATAAAAACTACTCAAGGTTTTTAAAATCTGTACTATTAAAAGTTACTTTTTTTACAGTACATACAATAATAATATCGAAATCAAGCACAAATGGTTGTCGCTCTAAGAATGAGCCAACGCCCAGCCTAAAAACATCAGTATGCCTCAAATGGCGCTAGTATCTACGTAAGTTAATTTTGCGGAAGGCTTACATTAGCGCTATTTGAACGCCAAACATATTTTCGGCAATCTTTTTATACAAAATCTTGACATACAGAATATAGTTACTACATAATTTTAAGAAAATAATTATAACATAAATTATTATCACTATTAGATCTCTATAAGTAACTTACAGAATCAATTTAATTATAAAATAGTTAGCACACTGATCAGCCCTGACAGCCGAACTATTTACGAACATTTACGAAATAACACGAATCATTTAGAATTGTTCAGAATGACGTCAATACTGTTGTTAATTAAAAATGTTACAACATCTTACTTAATGGTATTTTATCAGAAAGGTTTCATTAAAATAATGTCATATTTAACATAAAAATTTGAGTATGCATAGATTACAATTGGACGTAGTTACACGAAAAGGATCCAATCCACAATATTGTCAAAAATGACATAAGTGTACCAAACTGATGCTTAATATCGATATTATCGGTCAGTAAAAAAGACCCACGTCAAAATAGCTGTTTTCCATTGAATTTGAACATCGGAACCAACCCACATGTATAGCAGCTCATGTATATTTATTCACCAAAAACGATCCAACTGTCGTGGTTCTTACCAAGTATTAGAAACTAAATCAGTAAAACGAACCAAAGAGGTTGGATCCTTTTTGCGTAATTTTAATACCAACATCACCTACACTACAATAAATTCGCGAAAACGATCCACTCTGCTTGGGACTTTTTGCTGAATTGCTTAGGTACATTATAATTAAATAAATAATACTATCCAGAAAGCTTGGATCGTTTTCAATAAATACATTTTTACGTATTATTCTAATAAATCTGTCAAAGACAACCATCTATAGTTGTTGGTATTTACTTACTGATTATATTTTATTCAAAACAAGCTGTGCCCCGCGGTTGTACCCGCGTTAGAGAGGATCATTAGCATAAAGTGACTTCTCTTTTTATCTCTTACTTTATAAGCAAAAAATACGAGAGACGATCGAAAAGTTCGCAGCCTGACATATAAACGTTTATTTTATTTTTACAATACTACCCTCATTATTCAATTTTCACAGTACAAAATTTTGATGCAGTAGTATTTGTGGTTTTTAAGTTATAGCGTGCTAAAGAAACCTTTTTTTGGTCTCGGGGGGGAACCTTCAAAATGTATCCGGCACCTTGGGAGATGTGTTACAGGGTTATGTGGCATTTGTTACCGCACTAAAACCCCCTCGGTGGCATACCTCTGCACTTGGGTTGGGGACGAATCCGGGATCTCCAGTGGAATGCACCGGTGTCCTCCACGCGCGGCGCCCCAGAACGGGCCCATCCTCTGAAGAGCAGATGTGCTCTCCTGCACTCTCCGATGCTTACGGCGGTATGCAGCCACGCACACACCGCCGTCCTTCCCGGGGCTGCTGGCTGGACGGGTCGAGCTCCCACTCTCACCGCCCGCAGCCACGTTAGCCCCTTTTAGTCTCCTCTTACGGTCAGGCAGGGGATACCGTAGCTCTATTATTAATCCCGAAGCTACAGGGACTGTGCTAAACAGACCTTATAATCAGTTTTTTGAAAATGGACATAATTGAACAACGTGCGGTGATCAAATATCTATTTATAAAGGGATTAACACCGAAAGAAATCTATGATGATATAACAAAAACATTAGGGTAATTTGGGCCATCATATACCACTATAAAAAATGTGTGGCAGAATTTAAACGTGGACGAGAGAGCATTGAAGATAACCTTCGCTCCGGCTGGCCTACCACGTCTACGCTATGACGGAAGAAAACATCCACAAAGTGTGTGATCTCATATTGGAAAACCGAAGATTAACTGGACCTATTTATGCAAACCGGAACCAACCCACACATGATGATGACGATGATAGTTTTGAGAAAAAGCTGTATAATGTATTAGACAACTGATGTTTTGTGGATTGGTAAACATGTCATGAAAATGTATTGTTCTGTCAAAATTTTCAGATCATTTTGATCTTTATAGGGTCGATAGAAGGTGCAATTTTAAGCTTTTTTGTGTACTTAACTCAATTTCGGCATGAGTGTGGATTGGTTCCGGTTTGCGTAAATAGGTCCAACTATAAGGGAGATTACAGACGCTATAGGCATTTCGTATGAGCGAACACAAAACATCATTATCAATGAACTCTGTCTTTCTAAGGTATCAGCCAGGTGGGTCCCTAGACTGCTTTCAGTTGAACAAAAAGGAATTAATTTAACAATTTCTCGCAACTGCTTGGAGATGTTTGAGGCTGATCCGCAGGACTTTTTGGATCGTTTTGTTACTATGGACGAAACCTGGGTCCATCACTATACGCCCAAGTCCAACTAAAGTCCAAGCAGTGGAAAAAATCTGATGAACCAACCCCAAAGAAAGCAAAAGCAATTTTATCGGCTGGCATCGGTTCTTTGGGATGCTTGTGGAGTCATAATGGTGGACTCTCTTTCAAAGGGCCAAACAATAAACTCTGCTTACTAGTTCACCCTATTGTGTCGTTTGCGTGAAGAAACTAAAGAAAAACGTCCGGGATTACTGCGAAAGAAAGTGTTGTTTCATCAGGATAACGCATGCGTTCACACTTCTGTTGAAAGCATGGTTCAAATTCGTGACTGTGGTTTTGAACTGCTACCCCATCCGGCTTGCTGATTTGACACCATCTGACTTTCATCTGTTTCCCAATTTAAAAAAACACTGTGGTGGCCAGTGATTTTCATCAAATGAAGTGGTTGAAGCCGCAGTGCACCAGTATTTTGCAGACCTAAAAGAATCATTTTTTAAATCCGGAATAGAAGCTTTGCAAAACAGATGGAAGAAATGCATTGGTTTGGTAGATACACGTTACTTCAATAATTCTTAAAATAATTCATATGTTTTGTGTTTTGCAAGTAGGAAAGAGTGCATACTGGTACTGCCGATTGTTCAAATTTATCGAAATGCGATTAATTTTCGAATAATAAACGCAATTATTTTTAATTTTAAGTCAATTTAAAAGAAACAGACTATATGAAGATTTATATTGTTGCATAAAAGTGCATTTTTTATATAAATTTTCAGAATGGCGTGTACAATGTTTGATCGTTTTTTTTATAAAATTAAAGTTATAATAATAATAAATTGACATTTTATTGAAAAAATATTGTAATTATTAAATATTTTTTTACATGGGTCTTTTTAGTGAAATAAGTCTTGACCGTGCACAATATAAACTGTTATTTAGCGAAAAGGATCCAAATGCATATTTTTACAAATATCTCCTAAAATACAATATTGTGTATGATTGGACTATAAACAATAAAAATAATAATAATAATACACGTTAACAACATACTGACAAACTATTTTATAATGAATACCTATGAAGAAATACGTCATAAACTTCAAATGTCAATATCTCGAAAATGACTTGATGTGGATTGGATCCTTTTCGTGTAACTACGTCCAATTGTAAATAAAATTGCTTACAACAAATTGTTTATTACAATCAAGATAAGCGCCATCTGTTTTATCCAATACAATACAATACAAGTAGTGATCTGCGTGGGATTGACCTACACTATTCGTTCAATAGATGGCGCCATAGTTAACATTACAACATATTTGGAGTGCGATATTAAACCATTTTAATTTATAAACTAACAAGTAATTATAGCCAATAATTGAATATGCATTTGTTATAATTATGTTAACATTTCTAAGCACAAATAAATATCTTAATGGACTTACAGTAATTTTCCATCTGTTTATCACTGAAAATGATACATTTCTTATTCATAGATGGCGCTACATGTGGCTGCGGCCATACGGCCAAACTGACTCAAGCGCGCTCTCTGCGCTTTTCAACACTTGACTTTTTTTTTTTTTTTTTACAATTAACAAAGTATCGAATGTTTTACAGTATATAAATTGAAAAGGAAAAAAAATAATAAAGAAATGAAATAATTAAACTTATAAAATAAACTTATAAATTAAACTTATAAAGTAAGTAAAAATACAAACAACATTGAAGTATAAACACAAAAATATATTATTTCTAACAGAAAGAATCAAAGAAAAAATTTAAGCTAAATTTTTTTTTTTTGTTTTTATTTATTATTTACATGCAAAACGAAACAAATATCCCCCTATGATCATCTTAAACTGGCATCACCCTTCCTGGGATCTAGCCGACAAATGGTATCACCCATCCTGGGATCTAACCAAATAACAAAAGGCAATCACCCATCCTGGGATGCAGCCTCTAAGACCAGGAAAAAGGATACACAAGGTGGCCAACCCGTGCTTAAGGAAGGAAATTTGGATAGGATTTGTTTTTCGGTATAATCATTTCTTCATTTCTTAAGACTCAATATTATCGGCATCACCAGGTAAAACCGATGGCAGCTCTGACTGTTTGTCATGCTCCCATACGGCCAATTCATCCGCGTCTGCTTCTAAGAAAGGGTCTGATTGAGCATGTGGGGCGGGTCTTAAGAAGTCATGACTAGCAATTTTTTTCGAAGAGCCGCGGAGATTTACATGTTTAATTTTATATCGATCATTTGGTAAAACTTCTAGGACTTCCATCGGCCCCTCAAATTTTGAGCCCAGTTTAGTGGTATGCCGCTCATGACGACGTAGCAGCACGAAATCGCCCACTTGAAACGGAAAGACTTTAGCTTTACCGCTATCGAAACGCTTCTTATCTTTATGAGACCGCTCGTCCATCCTGTCTTTGCAAGATGATCGCAAAGAGTCTAAATCATCAATCATCACGTCATCATCGATTTGCAAGAGTTTTATACCTGGTGGAGAACATTGTTTTCCGAATAAAATTTCCATAGGACTTTTACCAGTGGATTTTGAAATAGTACAATTTATAGCCAATTGTAATTCTTGAATTGCTAAATACCAGGGTTTGTCATGTTCTACAACAGACATATTGTCTTTAATAATTTTCATAATTCTTTCTACCTGTCCATTAGCTCTACTAGCGCCCTTTGCTACTACATGGTGTTGAATACCATTATCGTTACAAAACTTTTTGAATTCTAAAGAGGTCATACTTTTATCTTGATCAGTAATAAATCGCGTTGGTGTACCAAAAATAGTGATTAAGTTTTGAAGACATTTGACTGCAGTTTCGGTTGTTCGATCATTTGTATAAATCATATGAACATATTTAGTGAAACCGTCAATAAACACAAATGCGTATTCAGTTTCATTGCGTTTACCGTTCATTCGTCCTGTGATATCTCCATGGACAGTGTGAAAGGGAATAGCTATTTTTTCTATTGGATGCAAAGAGATTTGGCGTGCACCCGAAACACCTTTTCGTACTCTACAACTCACACAGTTTTCAACAAATTTCCTTACTAACTGAGACATGTTAGGAAACCAATATTGCTCGCGTAACTTAGCTAAAACTTTTTCCCAACTAAAGTGCTGTAAAGCATCATGATAGTGATTAATAAGGTTCCACCTATAATTACGAGGTACAATAATTAAGCTGTGCGACTTATTCTGAATTTGTACTTTTCGTCTTAGCAATTTGTCTTGAGAAATAACATAAGTATCTGCTATTGTTTTTGGTATGGTGTCACCTTCTAATTCTTCTAAAATTTTATTTATTTCAGGATCGCGTTTTTGTTCAACAAGAAGCCAGTTATGATCAAGCGTAACTATATTAATTGATGTTGGTTTAATTAAGTTATGTTTATATTTAGATTGAAGTTTCTGAGAAGGTTCTATGGTAATGGAATCAGTAGGGTTACGACTAAAGAAATCAGCATGTGCGAGACGATCACCTTTACGATATTCGATTTCGAAGTTAAAGTTTTGTAAGAAAGCCCACCACCTATGAACTCTGGGTGTTAACTCCCGTTTGTGACTAGAAGCTTTTAATGAGTTACAATCTGTAACTACTTTGAATGTCCTACCATGTAAGAAGTGACGAAAATGCTTGATAGCTTTTACAACTGCAAGAGTCTCTAATTCATATGAATGGTATTTACTTTCGCAATTTGTTGTCCGCATACTAAAATAGGCTATTACAAATGGATTTTTATTTTGACGCTGAATAAGAACTGCACCATAACCTATTGCACTGGCATCTGTGTGCAGCTCTGTTGGTAATTTCGGATCAAAAATGGTTAACAGGGGTGAGGATGTTAATCTATTAATGATTTCTTGCCTAGCAACTTCGTGACGTTGCGTCCATTTCCATACAGTATTTGTTTTAGTGAGTTCATATAGTGGAGCCATGATGGTGGAGAAATTTGGGACGAATTTTCGAAAATATCCTGCCAAACCGTTAAATTGTCGAACTTCTTTAGGATTTGTTGGAACTTTAGAATGAGCTAGAGCCTGTATCTTTTGAGGGCTAGGTTTTACTTTACCTTTCTCTATAATGTTTCCCAGGTATTCAATTTTTGTTTTAAGAAAAGAACATTTAGAGACATTTAACGAAAATCCAGCTTGAGTAAGCCTATCCAAGACTTTTTTTAAATTACATAACCCTTCCTGCACAGTTTCTGATATGATTAAAATGTCATCAACATAAACAAGAGCGATATGGTCCTTATAATCACCCAGCGCTGTATTAATAGCACGCTGATACACGGAAGGTGCGTTACAAAGACCAAATGGCATTCGTAAATATTCAAATTGACCGTCAGGTGTCACAAATGCTGTCTTTTCAATAGAATCAGCTGCTATAGGGATACCGTGAAAACCGGCGGCCATGTCTAAGCATGTAAAGTACCGTGCGTTGCCTAACTTGTCAATTTGATCGGCAATTAAAGGCAATGGGTAATTGTCCCTGACAGTATTGGCATTAAGTTCGCGAAAATCGACGCACAACCTGTCAGTGCCGTCTTTTTTCTTAACCAGAAGAATGGGACTACTGAAAGGAGATGAACTGTCGCGTATGATACCGTTGTCTTTTAAATCTTTTATTATTTCTTTAACCTTATCACGTTCCATTGGTGACAATCTATACGGACGTCTTTGTACAATTTTATCCGGGTTTTTCAATTTTATTTTTAGCTCACCGGTCGTTACTTGTGTAATGCGATTGCCAGTAGTAAAATTATCCTTAAATTCATCCAGTATTTTTAAAAGATTTTCAAGCTCACGAGGATCGGTAATATCTGTGTCTATATTTTGAGATTGATCACAGTTAATTTGACATTGGTTAATTAAAAGATCACGTTTTACCGAGATGTTATCTCTATTTAATGTAACACTCAGACCCGGGACGTTGAAAAGATCAAATCCTATCAAAATATCAAACTGTGTTTGGGTGTCACTTACGACGTGAAATTCTATTTCTAAAAAGATGTTATCTATCTTAACTAAAGAAGTAATAGTCTTACTCGAAATTAATTTACTACCACCTATTCCGGAAAAAGTGTTGTTGACAAATTTACGTTTACCAGGGATTGATAGTGACAAACTTTCTCTGATCAAAGAGCAATCCGCGCCAGTATCAAACAGGCATTTATAGTTTTTGCCACCTATCTCAATTGCAATCATACTTCGTTTAGAAGAACCAAAAAAATTTACACTTTTACTATTCTCATTCTTGTTACGCTCATTATTTTGCCGACGGTAACAATTTTTCTCACTATGGCCCCTACGTTTGCAATAGTTACATTCAATTATCTTATTATTATTAGTTGTAACGGGCGACTGCGTAGCGGTATTGTTATTACTTTCCGATTTCAAAGCTCTGCAGTCGCGAGAACGATGTCCAGACTTATTACAATTAAAACAAGTAACTTGGTTTCTATTTGAAAAATTATCTACGCGAGGTCTCTTGTTAACTGATTCAGATCGATCACTATTTTTATTAATCTCACGTTTGCGATAAGTTTTTAAAATATTAATTAGCTTCGGCAACGAGTTAGGAGTATTTCGCAACAGTTCACTACGAATAAACTCAGGATAAATACCTGTAATAAGTGCGTCGATTACCTCGGCATCCGAGGACTCTGGTCTGACTCGTTTGAAAAGAGACCAAGCAGTAGTAGCATATTCCGCATAGCTGGCCGCCTGGTCGGATGTGTAGGACCGCCATTTCTGGACATCATCAGCATAACGAAACTCCCTGCCAAAAGTCGCGCAGCATGCGCAGTCCGAATCGTCAACGACCCAAGATTGACTGACAGGCTAGAACCGCTTAGCTTGCGAAGAGACATAGGCTCGCTCTGCGTGTTCTACCGACTTTACTATGGTGAGTGCTCCGAGGAACTCTTCAAATTGATGCCTACATCACCATTCCATGATTATACCACCAGACGAAGGTTAAAGTTCCACCGGCACCATCTGGACTCGTGGCGGTCCTCCACAGTCCGCTTTGCACGCTCCTTTTTACCACGGACGTGTAGGTTATGGGACAACCTTCCAGCTGAGGCATTCCCAGTGGACTATAACATGGGGTTCTTCAAGAAAGCTGTAAAAAAAGCTCTCCTTCAAAGCCGGCAATGCTCGGGCGGCTCCCCTAGGGTTGCCCGTGTCCATAGGCGACGGTGATCGCTTAACATCACGCGGCCCGTCTGCCTTATTGTTAGGTTTATTTATAAAAAAAAAAAAAAAAAAAAAAAAAAAAAGTCTGAATTAGTTCCGTTTTCATTTGATCCCAGGTAGTAGAATTCAAGGACCACGTGTCTGCCCAAGTCTTCGCCCTGCCCCTCAACTGTAGAATGGCTTTCATACGAGCTTCGTGTGTTGGTATTTTAAAGTTCGTGATTGTTTCATCCACATGCGCACACCAGTCCCTGATATCGTGCGATCTTTCGTCGGGGTTGAAGGGTGGCAAATAAAAATCCACTCGGCTATGTGATGGTAAATCCATTCGACTGTGTGTTTGTTTTGAAATACTATTAACAAGACTCATAACCTGCTCAATGGTGAAGGTAGGCTCCGGAGAACGCGGCCTTTGGTCATTGTCACTGATTTGTGATCCCACCGCTGCTGTCGGCGCTTGCCTCGGAGACCATGGAGATTCTTCCATCTCAGGGAAGAAATAATAAAAACTACTCAAGGTTTTTAAAATCTGTACTATTAAAAGTTACTTTTTTTACAGTACATACAATAATAATATCGAAATCAAGCACAAATGGTTGTCGCTCTAAGAATGAGCCAACGCCCAGCCTAAAAACATCAGTATGCCTCAAATGGCGCTAGTATCTACGTAAGTTAATTTTGCGGAAGGCTTACATTAGCGCTATTTGAACGCCAAACATATTTTCGGCAATCTTTTTATACAAAATCTTGACATACAGAATATAGTTACTACATAATTTTAAGAAAATAATTATAACATAAATTATTATCACTATTAGATCTCTATAAGTAACTTACAGAATCAATTTAATTATAAAATAGTTAGCACACTGATCAGCCCTGACAGCCGAACTATTTACGAACATTTACGAAATAACACGAATCATTTAGAATTGTTCAGAATGACGTCAATACTGTTGTTAATTAAAAATGTTACAACATCTTACTTAATGGTATTTTATCAGAAAGGTTTCATTAAAATAATGTCATATTTAACATAAAAATTTGAGTATGCATAGATTACAATTGTAAATAAAATTGCTTACAACAAATTGTTTATTACAATCAAGATAAGCGCCATCTGTTTTATCCAATACAATACAATACAAGTAGTGATCTGCGTGGGATTGACCTACACTATTCGTTCAATAGATGGCGCCATAGTTAACATTACAACATATTTGGAGTGCGATATTAAACCATTTTAATTTATAAACTAACAAGTAATTATAGCCAATAATTGAATATGCATTTGTTATAATTATGTTAACATTTCTAAGCACAAATAAATATCTTAATGGACTTACAGTAATTTTCCATCTGTTTATCACTGAAAATGATACATTTCTTATTCATAGATGGCGCTACATGTGGCTGCGCCCATATGTACGATACTTTCGACGTGCAACGTGCAAAAAAATTACAAAAAGAATCAGTCATTTGAAATGAATGGGATCGGTTAGCTCAGGCTTTTTTTAATTAACACAAAAAAGGACTCCGTAATTCCGTAATTTCTTCGACATGGTACCATTAACCTCTTCTTTTAGGAAGTATCATCACATTACTTACACTTTACACTTACATTATTACACGTCTTAATTCCGCCTCACTTAATGTACAGGTTAGTTATTGCCTCATTAGTTTGTGATAAACTTTTTTTGTAACTTAAAAACTACGCGTCTCCGGCAGATGGGGATTGGGGGGGATAGACACCTCCCTCCCCCCTCCGCTCATCCCCTTACACGCCTAAATCTGCTTTATATTATTGCCGGACTAATATTATTCATCCGGTTACTGGAAAAATAATGTATTTTTCCAGTTATATTTATTTAGCCAGTTACTGGCGGAATAGACTCAACCAAACAGAATACTACGCTTTGTTTCCCATAATCCTATATCTCTTAGCAGCATTCACAGAGCTATTTGAAACATAAGAAGCTTATTTCTAGAACACTAATAACTTTGTGGTTGGAATTGCTTTCTGCTTCCCAAAATATTTCTAGTTTGCTACTTGCTTTACGTTTTTACGTTTGCTTGGTTGTGGAACTTTCATGATTCGACCTAAGAAGCTGTGGCGTTAAATTATGTCGTCAATTTCTTCACGGCAGAAATGGGTCCAGCGGTACTCCCCGTTTGAAGTCATGCAAATTCTACCTCTTGTGTTAATTATATGCAAAAAGCAGAATACGAGGTGACGACCTGCGTGGCGCAATGGTTACCACAAAGATATTGGAAATTTCCCATTTCTATGGGTTACCATGTCGGACTGCCAATCGAAGGGTCCCCGGCGAAACAGAAATTTGAATGATGAGTTTAAATTTCTGTTCTTGGTCTGGGTTTTGGTTCAGAACACAAAGTTTATGTCTTTGTGTGTGTCCATGGTACCCATGACACAGGGTATTATCTACTCTACTGTGGGGCTATGAGTGTGAAGCGTTATTAACACGCTTTTATTAACTTGACCTGTATGTATGTATGTATGTAACGGAATCTTTTAACTTCATTTTCACTTACTTCTAGGAGTCTGATTAACTTGAAACTTTGCACAGGGGTCAAGGGCCGATGACAATACAATAATCTCATAACTTTATATTAAAGTCCTAACTAGGATCATCAGGATAAAAAATATATACGAGTGGCGGCTGATAAGTTCGTGGCCTAAGGTACTTAATGAAGCAAATATAAAGTTTTATATTTTTAACACGTCTAAGCGTCTTATTAACTTGAAATTTTGCACAGGGGTCAAAGGCCGATGATAATATAATACAATAATATGAGAATAAAAATCCAACTAAAAAATTAAAAATAAATAATGTAGTTTAGAAAACTAGAAAACACGCTTTTGTGAGATAATGTAGAGAGAAATAAGAAGAAAATGTATTTTACTGTAAAAAAAAGCGTGGGGTGGTTTTAAAGACACCATGCACCCCTTTTCTTCTTATTTTTTTACTTTTTTGTTCGTATTTTCACAAAAGCGTGTTTTTTAGTTTTTTAAACTACATTATTTATGAGGTAGATAGGTATATACGCTTTGTTTACAAGTGATTCTATATCTCGTAGCATTCACAGAGCTATTTGAAACATAAGTAGCTTATATTCTCCTAGAACAGTAATAACTCAGTGGCTGGAATTGAATCCTCCTTCGCTAAAGGATTCTAGCATTAGTCTAAACTTATAAAAGTGTTGTTGTTGCTTATGTATTGGTACTTTTTGGTAGAACTAAACTGAAGGTTTTTGAAGGAATCTTTTCGCCAAAATATGTGTTTTTAGGCCTTTTTCCATCTAAAATTACATGAGACTACCTGCAGACTCCTGAGTACCAGCACATCCTAATACGATCTCAGGCAAAATCTGGCTTGTCTAAACAGGTTATGATCCATGATCGATCCATGAGCTGCAGCCACCATTTGACACCACGTCCCACAAACAATCTCAGGAAAAGCGGTGGTACTCCCACGGTCGAACAATACAAGCTCTACCACCTGTATCTATATCTACAAACAAGTCCTATGCCGCAAAGCCTATTATGAAACCAAGGACTATTTAAATCATAAAAAGGCTTGGGATTAAACTTAACTCCCATAAGGCTGTTTTTATATACCATGTAATAATTTTAACATTTTTAAAATTTGTGAGCGGATGGCAGTGTGATAGCATTGACAAACACGATAGCTGTCTCGTGTGCTCCTTGTCGCCCCACAGTCATGCTGTATAATGAATACCCATTATTATTATTTTAGTAGATGGGGAAGGGTATAACCCTGGCCACTGCGACCAGTAGATGATCTATGGTAGCCTAGCCCCGTGTTTATATCTGATTCCCAAGGCCGACGGTTGTTAGGAACCGTACGATGCACTTGGGATCTAGAGATTTGACATCTTCCGATGTGACTAGGTGTCCGCTGAATACCCATTGTACCTGAAAATTTATTGAAAACAGGGCTGGAGTTTTTTTCCGCCCGCTTTTTTCTCCTAGCCCATATATGCCTTAGCGCACCCAAAGCGGATGACGGTCAGCTGATGGCCCAAGACAAGACAAACAATGACAAACATCAAGTGTATATTATTACCTAGGATGTTAATAAACTATTTCAAACTATTACAAATAAATAAAATTGGAGTGTCTGTAATATTAAAATAACTGCTTTTTACTACATCATACATCATAATATGTATGATACGGTACATACAACAAAACAGATAAAGTATAATCGCAGAATGTGAAAGAGCACAGCCTCCAAATAATGTATCTAATCTAATCTAATCTAAACAAATAAATAAAATTGGAGTGTCTGTTTGTAATATTAAAATAACTGCTTTTTACTATATCCATGTGAATGCATATATGGTACATAATAATATAACAAATAACATTTTTACAATTTTTGTCTGTCTGTCTGTCTATCTGTCTGTCTGTTTGTTCCGGCTAATCTCTGAAACGGCTGGACCGATTTGGACGGGACTTTCACTGGCAGGTAGCTGATGTAATAAGGAGTAACTTAAGCTAATTTTATTCTAGAGAAATTCTAAAACTAAAGTCCACGCGGACGAAGTCGCGGGCGGCCGCTAGTTAATTATAAAACAAAAGCCGAATATACCGTCTATGTTTTCAGATAATCCTATATCTCTGAGTGGCAGTCATATTATTCGAAAGCCTTAAAGAGGATTATTCTCTTAGAACAGATATGATTTTGCGGTTGCAATTGCTTCCTCCTACGCTAATTTCTAGCTTTACGCCCTTACTAATAAACGGTGCATAAGCTTGTAATAGTTATTCACTATTTTACCCGACCCGGGAACGTTACCATGCCGGACTGTCAATCGAGGGGTCCCGGTTCACTGCGAAACAGAAAGAATGATGAGTTTAAATTACTGTTTGTGTTTTGTCTTTGTATGTGTCCATGGCACCCACGACACAGGCAGTTACCCTGGCTGCAACCCTTTTTGTGTCCCACTGCTGGGCACGGGTCTCTCCCCAATATTGGGGAGGCCTGGAGCTTACTCCACCACGCTGCTCCAATGCGGATTAGTGGAGATGCGGGTTAGTGGCCAACCCGCTGTCGGATGTTTTAAACCGCCCATAAGGCCTCCGATATGGTTTAACGACTGTTATCTAACTACAACAACCGGGACCGACGGCTTAACGTGTCATCCGAAGCACGGAAACGCGCATGAAATTTTTGCCACTAGCGGTCACCCATCTCACACCTGACCGCGCCTGTTTGGCTTAGCTGCATTGATCGCTTACGTTCTACGCTCACCGCCGAGCCATGCGCGCTTCGGAGTTACCCTACTGTGGGCCTATGAGCGTGAAGCGTTTTTTATTTATTTATTTTGTCTTACTTTGACGCACTCAAAATTACGTATGCCAAAGCAAGACAAAACACTGTGTAACTATCGTAAAACCAGAGTATACAACGTTTACTAGTAGGGGTTAATGTCCAAACATCAGCAAGGTTTACTACATGGCACCCACGACACAGGCAGTTACCCTGGCTGCAACCCTTTTTGCGTCCCACTGCTGGGCACGGGTCTCTCCCCAATATTGGGGAGGCCTGGAGCTTACTCCACCACGCTGCTCCAATGCGGGTTAGTGGAGATGCGGGTTAGTGGCCAACCCGCTGTCGGATGTTTTAAACCGCCCATAAGGCCTCCGATATGGTTTAACGACTGTTATCTAACTACAACAACCGGGACCGACGGCTTAACGTGTCATCCGAAGCACGGAAACGCGCATGAAATTTTTGCCGCTAGCGGTCACCCATCTCACACCTGACCGCGCCTGTTTGGCTTAGCTGCATTGATCGCTTACGTTCTACGCTCACCGCCGAGCCATGCGCGCTTCGGAGTTACCCTACTGTGGGCCTATGAGCGTGAAGCGTTTTTTATTTATTTATTTTGTCTTACTTTGACGCACTCAAAATTACGTATGCCAAAGCAAGACAAAACACTGTGTAACTATCGTAAAACCAGAGTATACAACGTTTACTAGTAGGGGTTAATGTCCAAACATCAGCAAGGTTTACTACCAACGATGTTGTAAAGTAAAAAGTGTTGGCTGGCTGGCTGCGACCCTTTTTGCGTCCCAAAGCTGGGCATGGGTCTCTCCCCATTATTGGTGAGGCCTGGAGCTTACACCACCATGCTGCTCCAATGCGGGTTGGTGGAGTTGAAAAGTTTTAAGAAAGAAAAAAAAAGAAAAAAAAGTCGGTTTTACGGGCGAAGATTTTACGTGACAACGTCTTTTTTATTGATATGAATATAATTAAATTGCACAATAGGAACAAGGAATTGAATGAAAATAAGAATTGCACAAATTTTAACTATAGAAATATATTTTGTTTACTAAAACATTGTACATGTAAACTTCGGCGGGCCTCTCTCTCGTTCGGTGACTCATCGTTACGTTACCGAGCGTTACTCTTTTTCATAAGTGACTCCCAGCCGCAACCTAATTTAAGACGTTGTCACGTCAAAAAGAAAAAAAAAATATTTCGTAAGAAGAATACAAAATATTCGGTTCATGAATGTCATTTTCTCCCAATTACCGCCTTTAGGTGCCCATTGGGGTAGATGTTGATCTGAGAGACAAAACTGTAAATTCGTCTAAAAATGTGTCCATAAAATTTGTGCGAAAAAGGTTACTAACGAGGATACTTACGTGGTATATCCTACATTGAGCCGAACGAATTGCTTTAATTGGCTAACGTTTCGGCCATGACAGTTGTCGAACGAAAACTTCATAGAAAAGAAAAAGAAAAGAAAAAAAAATTATTTGCACTAATATGGGTAACACGCAAAGCACAAAGGCACATTTAGTTGGTAGATCCTTAATAGTACGGGTGCACCCACCTATTCGTGAAGCAATTGTGTTTGCTAAGTGAAATGGGTGCATTTCACTTAGCTATGTTCATCACTTGCTTGATTACATTTTACGCCAGCCTCAGGGCCATTTGCGCTGCATCCTTTATCATCCTTTACATATTATTTAACCCTGCTCCCATCTGGTTAGGCGATTTGTTATTATCATGTTACTTTCATTTTTCATAGGTTTAATATCTATATAAAACACTCTCAATTATTGCTAGCTTACCGGCATAATGTTTTCGGGAGTGCTTATCGGTTTCTGATTCGCAGTTTACCGAACTCCTTTCATATTGGATGAAGGAGAAGAGTATCATAGGCCTCTTTGTCTATGATTAGTAAAAAATTAAAAGCTAGTATGGCGGCGGTTGCATACGAACGGTACTTACGTCGACTAGCGTTCTTTGGCTATGTTCGAAAATATTCTTATGTACTAATCTAAAACCCATCAAAAACTACAAGCGGAACCTGAAGCGGCAGACTGCAGTCTGGAAGAACGTCCAGGATCCTGTGACTGTATATAGGAGAGGCGGCTTCGATTCAAGAATTCCGTGAGTACGCTTTGATTACTTATGTTGGAGGTGTAGGCATTAATTGAGGTGTTTCCACTTTCCCAACAGTGGGCTTGGGCCATAATTACGCGCCCGCCCATCCACCATCTTTACTATCAAGAGATATAAGATTACCCGTCGACTGTTACTGAGAAAGCCGGAAGCCCAACAAACTTTAACTTTACTCAGTTAGAAGTCAGCCTTCAAAAAAAGTACTGTCTATTTAGGATATCCATTTTTGGAATGTATTTCAATTCAATCAAAAGATTGTACTTAATACAAAGAACAAAAAATTCTATAAAAAATATTCAAACAATGATTGATCTTATATTGCAAACAATAATTACTCGTAGTATCATAATGATTTTTCAGAAGTCGGTTTGGTTTTTTTAACCGACTTCATCAAAAATGAGGTGATCAAAGGGCTAAATTCACTGGAACCTACGTTTTATGGAGTAAATCTTATCCGATTTTGTTTACTTATTTTATTCGAAAGTTGGTACCTCTGGATTGGTCCCATATTAATTTTGGGCAAGTTCTGATCACGTAATCTTTGAAATAACCAGAAAAGTCATGACTGCTTTTCGTTTTTTATTAATGCTTAATCTGAATGTAACCCATTTTTTCCACATTCGTGTTTCTATTCTTTTATTTTAAGTACAAAGCCGTAGTTATTGCTTCGAATCTTAATACTCTTGAATCGAGTAACAAACTCTTCTGCTCCTCTTCGCGTTATCCACTCTCATTGTATACAAAGAAAACAGCTTGTTTATTACGTATTTTTTACAAATTAATATGATTGAAGAGTTTCCGAGGTTACTCTTGACGCGTTCGCGATCAATCGAATCAAAGTCGGTTCAAATTAGTGTCGATTCCGAACTCGTTTCTTGACATCGCTTCTAGGGCCCAATCGAGTGAAAACTCAGTTGGAAATTGACTCAGATTGAATAGATACGATTATTTGTGCGAAAAGTAATGACTTTGTAGGTGGTACAACTTTAATGATACCAACGCTTGTGTTTCGGTGGAAAGGTGTAGAAGTAGTAGCTACCGGCCAAGCTTGCATGACCTGCATGACCTGCAGGACCGACAGTATGTGTTCTGCGTGCTCATCTGCTAGTCCATTAAAAAAAATTCAAGAATGTGTGAGTTAATGTTTATAAGATAAATAGGATATGATTGACTTTCTGATTTAGATTTTTTTGTTTTGGTAAGGTATATCCTAAATTTGGCCCCTTATACTTAATTTTGGAAAACATTGCAACCGGGTTGAAAAATAAATAGTTATAAACAGAGTTGATTGATCATGTTCATAAACTACAAAAAAATAAAGAATGATTATCGAATAAAATTTTTCCTCACATGGAGGTACGATCCAATCCAACAGAGGATACCTATTGATACTATTCCCACGGTAATGCAAAAAGGGTAATTCTATTTGTATAAATCGATTCGAAACTACCAGGGCGGCATATTTTATAGGTGGCTGGAGATACTACGTGTTTCGCATCTTCAAAGAGGTCGCTGCAGGCTATAGCCATAGACTTAGGATATACGCCAGTATATAGCTATAGACACAGAGTTTTGGCGGGAAGTCTGAAGGGACATGTTGTGCTCTTGTTTTATTTTCAATTTTTGACTGTATTTTTGAGTTACATCGGATAAAGTTGATGGCATTTTGTTCGACATAGGTAATGGCAGTGTAAGAGTGTTGTGAAATAAAAATTAAATAACAGTGCGAAAACTTGTTTTTTCTGCTTGCCTCCAAAACTCCATTGGACACGTTCTGGTAAAGTAGCCATCGCTTTACTTGAACATCTGACTGACTAGACTGACTGATAACTGATGACTTACTATACTTATTTCTGAGTATACTTGTTCATCATACAAACAAAATATAATACAAATTATTTTTAGTATCTACATAAAAGGTCCTACAAAGTATTTGTCCAACTTTTTTTACAAATCTGTAAGCCCCTGAGCCCAGCCACTGAATTTATTTTTTTAAATTGGAAAATGTATGCAAATCTTTTGAGTGTGACTGATATCGAATACGATGAACCTCACATATACGCTCTCCTACGCTCTAGTGAAATACAGATAAAAGGCTGACAGACAAGTACAATAAAATTAAAGTACTTTGTCATATTGAGGTCACATTTGTCCACATAATATTCCCACATGTATCTAAACCACCGAAAAGTACGCAGTAGGAATAATTTCAGGGCACAGTAATTCACACAAAGTGCTAATAAAGTACCAGGGCGACATATTTCATGCGTAGGTAGAACGTGATACGCATATCCAAAGGTGTCGGATCACAGTTGAGTTATTGCGGCAGTATCGATCAAATGATATTACTCTACAAATTTATGAGCCCTTGGTAATTGAATATTTAGTACATTTTATTAATAGATAATGAATGTTTGTTATTCATAAAAACTAGCTGTGGCAATAAGCCAGTGTAGAGTCGCATTGTTGAGTTTCTTGAATTTTAATGAATACCAACTAAAGCGTGTTTCTTAAAATGGAGTTTTTTTATATATATAAACCTCATTGAGTCTGAAGTATATATCTACAAACTTCAAATTTAACACAAATCAAAATTTTGTTGTATTAAACAGTGTCATATAAAATATTAATTAGTAAACATTTCCAGAAATTATTTCGACACCTTTCCTTAAATAGAGTTCGTTTTTAAATCTATTGATAACAACTAGCGCTTAACCGACGGCTTAACGTATTTTCTTAAAGATGGACACGCGCATGATGTATTAGCCACTAGCGGTTACCCATCTAACACCGAACCGTTCCCGTTTAGCTTAACCGCGTAGGTCCCTTGCGTTCTAGTACTAATTTAGCAAACGATAAACTTCAATGTTACTTAAAACAAACGGAACAACTACGTCCTTCCATTGATCGTCTATTTCTACCATTTCCTTTATAATGACGGTTGTCGTACTAAACGCGAGAAAAATAAAGTGCGAGAAAAGTCGCTTCCGAATTACATAAAAACTACACTTATGAAATAAATATTATTTTATTAGCTTCACTTGTAACTATGTATGTAAGAAAATCTTGGAATGTTAATTTGACCCACTTCCCGGTCTTCGATTAGGATGAAATTTTATCAATATGGTATTATTATTGATAAAATTTTATTATTATTATGGTATCAAATGATTATCAGGAATACGAAAAAAATAGTCACGTGACTTTTAAATCCTGGCGGACATCAAGATGGCGGATTGGCTATTTGAAATGCACCCCCATGATATGGGTATTAAATGAAAGGGTTTGCTGAATGGGATACGAAATTATTGAAAAATAAAACAACAAAAAATTTAAAATGAAATAATGTAGTTTAAAAAACTAAAAAACACGCTTTTGTGAAAATACGAACTAAAAAGTAAAAAATAAGAAGAAAATGTATTTTACTGTAAAAAAAAGCGTGAAGTGGTTTTTAAGATACTATTGACACCATGCACCCCACGCTTTTTTTTACAGTAAAATACATTTTTTTCTTATAAATAAAAAAAATGTAGATACGATATACATAGCTCATCTAAAAATGTCCTTTATTAAAATTAACTCTATGAGTATATTTGCCCTCTATATTTGTCTCTTTTTACTACTTGCAAAACGTTTAAGGAAAATTTCTATACATATTTAACTGATTGATTGATTGTATATATAATATCATTGAGTGTAAGGTTTCGGTATTTAAATATTCAATTCTACGTGTTTCTTTTCATTGGGTTTTCAACAAATGATCTTTATCAGTTCAACTAGTGTTTTCAACTTTCAATGCAACTTGCATCTACAATTTTCAATAGAACTTTCGTCTCTATTTCTATAATATTTCACTTATGTAACGTAATTTTACTATGAATTTTCTGTTGAATTGAGATATGAAAAGAATAGAAATGTGTCTATGAGAAAAATCTGTGTGGTACGATTTTTTGTCACACAGAAGATTGCGTATAAAAAAATTAAATTGGACCAAATGTAATTTATAATCACGTTAAAGCATCCCAACAATCAACTGGTAACATTCACACTATCAAAAACAATTTTATTAGCCAATGTTAAAATATTAAAACGACGAAAGTAGAACAAAACTCAAAAGAAAAGCCGTTTAAAGTTTCCAAAAGATTTATGGAGCGTAGTGCTTCATTCGTCTTTATGAATTTTGTCATAAAATACAAGGGAAGTTGAATTTAAGTTAGACGGTAAATTTTGATGAGGCTGATTCTTAACACCAAAGTTTTCTTCATCTACCCACTTTTTAAAATTTAATTCAACTTGCGTCTTCTAACTCACGTTTTTAAGTTTACCCGTATTCATTAACAATACTATGAAGTCTCATAGTGCTCGCCAACGCATAGGGTCATCTAAGCAAATTCATAGAAGATACTTGAGCCAAGTCTGCCTTTATGAGTTTGGTCAAAATCGACATGAACCGATCTGTGAATCGATGGCTGGACATTACGAACGCACGTCAAATAGCGCTTTTTGCATAGCATTAATTATAATTTTGTCATAAAATACAAGAGAAGTTGAATTTAAGTTTGACGGTAAATTTTGATGAGACTGATTCTTAACACCAAAGTTTTCTTCATCTACCCACTTTTCAAAATTTAATTCAACTTGCGTCTTCTACTATCAACTCACGTCTTTAAGTTTACACCCGTATTCATTAACAATACTATGAATTCTCATAGTGCTCGCCAACGCATAGGGTCATCTAAGCAAATTCATAGAAGATACTTGAGCCAAGCCTGCTATTATGAGTTTGGTCAAAATCGACATGAATCGATCTGTGAATCGATGGCTGGACATAACGAACGCACATCAAATAGCGCTCTTTGCATAGCGTTGCTTGCTTACCTAAGTAAGTATGCTTCTTAAATACGGATCTCAATCCAATACAGACTACACGTTAACTGTCAACTTCCTTCCATATTTTTATTGAATTTGCGTCTTCGCCTGTAACTTTCAGTTCAAATTTTCTTTTACTTCTATTTTTCAATGTTGTACACTAAATTGTAAACTACCATTTAACTTGAGCTTTCAATTCTCTATATTATTTTAACTTGAATTTTATTTTCATTTAAATTAGCCTTCAGTGCATGTTTTCACTGTTATACTCATAAATAAACAAAAACTTTTAACAAAAAACCGACTTCAAAAGAAAACCATTCCAAAACAAATTAATATGCACTAAACATAATTGCGTACAATCCTCCAATCTCCAATCAATTCTCCTACAATTTAATAATCAGCTTTCATTTTCTTCTCATCAATAGGTATGTAAGTACGATCTGTGTTTAAAATAATAATGTACTTAATTTCTGTTCTCAGTTTGGATATTTGTGTTTTTATGGCATCTGTGACATAAGGAAACCAAGTATGGAGCTGTGTCTGATGCATTATTAAGACGCAAGTTGAATTAAACGTAAAACAAAATCCGTTTAGAGTTTTACGAAGATTCATTGGTATTTATGATTTCGAATCGTAATTATTATTTCGGAATTAATTTAAACTTGACAATAAACTTTAACGAGTTTGAAACTGAGACGAAAAGTTTTTCGTAATGGAAAAATAATTAGGTTTATAGCGCGTGGTACGAGTTTAAAATATCATAGCGGGCAACCCCGTTGGTAGTTGCCCGATTCTGCCGCGAGGGGCGAATGGCGCGAGTGAGCAGAGTAGTGGGACACAGACTACCAGTGTGACTATATGTGGCAGTTTCCTGCCATTTTGGCAGGATTGAGCCCTGTTTTTAGGCTATGGCAGGATGTGTGGCAGTTTTTAAAAATTCGGCAGTATTTGGCATTATTGGGAAATTAAATGTTAATTATGGCAATACCACATCACTAGTCACAGGATCACAGGTATTCCTCAGAATTCCTCTAATAAACCTCTCTTAGATTTTTTGTGATATCTAATTATGAACTCTATTAATTTATACATAGGGATATAACTATAAAACTGATATTTGAGTGTTAATTCTTCTTGCAATGTTATATTATTACGTATTAACATTTCAAATAGATTCAATCAAATCGACCACATTCATAATTTGTCTTTTATTCTAGGTGCTCGTGCTCGAGTTTAAGTGGAAACGCGGGTTCAGCCGAATAATAATTTGAAAAATAGGTATTTTGGAATAACTATTGCTATCGCGCTGCGCCCTGCGCTATCCGCCGCGTGCGATAGGGACAGATGCAGCTCAGACCGATTATACCTACAAACTTTCTTACTAAATCGAGGTTTCGTGTTGTCCTCTTCCCTCCTTCAAAATTGAGTTTATTAAATAAATTTTTTCACAAATATCAAGAAATAGAATAAGTCTATGTCCCTATGTTTTTATTTGGTCGTAAAAACCTTTCAAATTTGTTGTGCAGTTGTTGGATTAAGGCTGTATGAAAGAGGCATTTTCTACGATTTTTGAAGAGTCATATTTTCTGATCTAATTAGTTGATTGAAAAAAACAAAACACAGGGGCATAGCTCTAGCAGACTTAGATATTGTCACAAAAAATCATTCCTCTAGAAGCATTATCCAGGGAGAAAATAGGAGAATACACTTGTATGGAAATACGGCGGTAGAGTTTCCTCTTAAGGAGTAAATCAATAAATTTGTGTGTGTTTGGTAAAATGAAGCAAAAGTATGAAAGAGCGTATAGAGCAGAGTGGGAGAAAGACCCATTACTATCATCATGGCTAACTAAAGACAATCCTGACATGGCGTTTTGTAAGGCATGGAATTGTAAGTTGCCATCACGCCTATGGCGACGGCAAAATCGCTTGCGCTATACTAAAACTACGAGTTGTATATTAATAATTTATATAATTTATCGAGACTCCACGATAAATTATATAAATTATTAATATACATACTGGCATTATTTTGGCATTTTCACAATAAACTTTGGCAGGATTTGGCAGGATTCTAGTCAATCTAAGGCAGGATCAGAAATTTTGAGATGGTCACACTGCAGACTACAGACTCCCGCGGCTCGCGTCTTGTTTTTGTATTAAGTAACGTTTGGTGATATATTGTGTTGTACGCATTAAACGTTTGTACATCCAACAGACATTCTTTCCGTTCTCCGCCCCAGAATAGCCCTACACAAGCTATAACTGGCAGCCCAACGTGTGTAGTAGCTTGCCTCGCGCGCGGTAAAACTTCGTCGGCCATACCGAGCCACACCCACGCGGTCGCGATCACACGGCAAGTTTGTTTTCGGGGATTTCGAACTCTAGTGTTGTTTTGTTACGCGGTAACTTGTGTGTCTCCAGTGCCTCGACACGCTGCCGATCAACAACAATGCCGAGAACACGAAAAGTGTCGGAAGATAGCACAAACAATGATGGCGCCGCCGCGGCTAATAATATTACGCTTACACAGGAAACGCTCACCAGTTTGTTAACAACTTTGCAGCAGAGCCAAAATGAGTTTTGCCAGCAATTAATTCGTGAGGTACGCTCATCTTCGCCTCAAGTTAACGTATCAGAATACCTATCGGGTTCAACACTGTCGACGAATGGAAACTTCGCGAAGTGTTTGTCGCGTTATGGCGGTCGCCCGGAGGAATCACTAGACAATTTCGTCGATGCGATTATAACATACAAAGAGTGCGTTAATATATCGGATGAAAACGCCCTCCGCGGTTTCTCTATGTTGCTGGAAGGAGCTGCTGCAACATGGTGGCAAGGTGTCAAGCGATCTACGGTGTCCTGGTCTGAGGCGCTCGCTAAACTCAAAAGTGCCTTCGGTGACCACGACCCGCCTTTCCGTATTTACAAGCAGTTGTTCAACCTATCGCAAGATCAGGAACACACAGACCTTTTCATCGCCAAGGTACGAGCTTTGCTTGCCAAGCTACCGAAGGATGACCTGTCTGAGAAAGTCCAGCTCGATATGGCCTTCGGACTTTTAAGTCCGCGAATAAGAAAACGCATCGAGAGGGACACCTTCGACAGCTTTGATAAGCTGCTTCAAAAGTGCCGCACCATTGAGGACTCGTTAAAGGAATCTGATAAGAAACCGAGTTCATTCCGCACGAGTATACAGTCTACTTCGGGTATGCAGCCAACTTCAAGTTCGCGTGCAGCGCCCACGGTGAAGTCGTCTTTTTCGGCAAACATTCCTGCGGATTCCGCGAATTCCACCGGTACCGAAGTTACCGGTTCGAAAAGAAAAGCGTTGTTCTGTGTTTACTGTAAGCGATCGGGACATGAGAAAGCTATGTGTGAAAAACTTAATAAATCTAGCGTTGAAAAAGTTGTTAAAAGTGAAATTAAGTGTTACGGTTGTGGTGCCGCGAATGTAACAAAATCTAAGTGTAAAAACTGTCAGGACTCTTTTTATTCTATGAACACTAGTAGTAGTCATAAGAGTTATTTCAATCTTAGTTTTTGTAAACATAATTCATCGACAACGTCGGCGTCGCAGCCGCCTCGCCCGGCGATTCCCGCCGTAGCCGCCGCGCGCCGTCGCTCGAAATCGAGCGCTGTAAGCGCTGCGAGTGCACAGCCGCTGTCTAACCCTTGCGTGCATGAGTTTGTAAAAGGTAACCCTACGCATGTCGTAGGGGTTTCATGTAATAAAATTAAATCTTTAATGAATTCTTGTAATAACGATGATTGTGTTAAAGATAATAATACTGTTTTTGAAAAGAAATATAATTGCGTATATGCGAATAACTTTAAGGCGCCCTTTCGACGCCCCATATTAAATATAAGAATTTTTGGTAAATGTGGCACTGCTCTCGTAGACTCTGCTGCTAAAAGTTGTGTTGCCGGCCATACGCTCTACGCTCTCCTGCTTAGTTTAGGACACCAATTAGTGCCGTCGACACAAATTGTTAGGTTGGCGGATGGTGTTAGTAGGGAAATGCGTGTACTTAATACGGAGGTTTGGGTGACACTTGCATACAAAACACAACTAATAAATTTTATTATATTTCCTGATTCTAATAACAATGAAAGTTTGTTGGGTATCGATTTTCTTACAAAATTTAATCTTGTGTTTGATTTTGGTAATAGTACCTGGTACTTTGCGGAGGACATTAACCAAAAGTTCGAATTACAGTTTGAAGGGATGTCACCTATACCTTCGTGTGCCGCCTTTGAGGTACTTAGGGATGATGAGGCGACTTCACTTACCAATCATCAACGCGAGATACTTGCCCAACTTCTCGTAGAACATCAGGATATTTTTGAACCAGGGGGAGAGGCGACGCCTTTCGCTGAACACGTGATAGATACAGGTGATCACCCCCCCATTGCTGTTCCACCTTACAGGTTAACGCCGGCCAAGAAAGAGCTCATGCAGATAGAACTCGATAAGATGTTAGCTGATGGTATTGTAGAAGAGTGTGAGTCGGCTTGGGGTTCTCCTGCACTTCTTGTTCCTAAGGCAAATGGTAAGGTTCGTTTCTGCGTAGATTATAGGAAGCTCAATGCGGTTACAAAGACCGACGTCTATCCCATGCCGTTGATAGACGAGCTTATTCAGTCGACTAAAAAGAATTGTTTTATGAGTACTCTTGATATGCGCAGTGGTTTCTGGCAGGTTTCGGTACGCGAACAAGATAGGGATAAGACCGCGTTCTTGACGCCATTTGGAACGTATCGTTTCAAACGTATGCCCTTTGGACTAAAGAACGCTCCTTCGACATTCCAGCGTCTTATTGATCGGTTACGGTCAGGTGCATCGCTGAAAAACGTAACGTTACTTGCCTACCAAGACGATTTGTTGCTAATATCACAGGGTAGTTTTGAGCAGCATGTTTCGGATCTGCGTGTGGTATTTGAAAGATTACGTCTGTTTAAGCTCCGCGCTAACAGAGATAAGTGTGTCTTCGCACGAGATGAGGTAAAGTACCTGGGTCATGTCATCACACAGGATGGTGTTTCTCCCGACAATGACAAAGTCCGTGCAGTTTTAGATATGAAGACACCTTCTTCTTTGCGTCATCTTCGTACCTTCTTACAGACCTGCTCCTGGTTTAGAAAATTCATCCCGAATTTTTCTGCTATTGCTGAGCCCTTAACTCGGTTACTGAAAAAGAATCAGCCATGGTTCTGGGGTCCAGACCAGGCTAGTGCCTTTCAGGAGCTAAAGCAGCGTCTTTCCTCGGCACCGATTCTTATCCAAGCGGATTATAGTAAGCCGTTCATATTAAGGACAGACGCTAGCAGTTATGCTTTAGGCGCAGTACTGTTGCAGGGTGAAGGCAATGAAGAGCGTCCAATAGAGTATGCTAGTCGCCTTCTCATCCCTGCCGAGAGAAATTACAGCACCACTGAGCGTGAAGCGCTTGCAGTCGTGTGGGCTGTAGAACGTTTTAGAGGCTACATTGAAGGCCATGAGGTTATAGTTGGCAGCGATCACCAACCTTTAAAATGGCTACTTACCTTAAAATCGCCGTCGGGTAGGTTAGTTAGATGGGCACTAAAGCTACAATGCTTCAATATTAAGTTCCAGTACACACCTGGCAAAGCCAATGTCATCGCTGATACGCTCAGTCGTCCCACCTGTGAAGAAGGAAATAAGAATGAGTGTGGATTATGTTCGGTAATCATAGACTTACCTGCTAGGAGTCCTGCTGAACTTCGGCACGCACAGCTCGATGACCTGGAACTGAAAAAGATTATTAATGATCTCGAAGATACATCAGATGTAGATTCCATAAATGCAAAACGTTGGTCTGAAAGAGGCTACTTCATACAGCAAGGTGTATTGTATCGGTACAACCCTGATGTTGACACTGAGGAGCCGCAGTTGGTTGTCCCAGCTTCACTACGCCCAAGTATTTTAAAAGAATGCCATGATTCTGATATAGCTGGTCATCATGGAGTTGATAGGACATACAGTAGAGTGTCTCAAGGTTTCTATTTTCCAGGGATGCATAGAGCCATTACTGATTATGTTAAAACTTGTGCCACCTGTCAGCGATACAAGCCGTCAAACAAGAAGGCCTCTGGATTTTTGCAAACTCCTGTGCTTAACCAAAGGGGTGAAGTTCTGGCAATAGATTTGTTCGGTCCGCTCCCTCGAGGGGAGAATGGGGAAAAATGGATCTTGTTGGTAGAAGATACTGCAACTCGCTGGATCGAACTGTTTCCTTTGAAAGAAGCAACGTCAGAAGCATGTGCTCGTACGTTGGTTGAGGAGTATTTCCTTCGCTATGGTCTTCCTAGGCGCATTGTGTCGGACAATGGCGTCCAGTTTATTTCAGCTGTTATGCAGCAGTGTATGTTCGTCTTAAATATTACTCAAGAGTTGTTACCTTTATATCATCCTTCAGCTAACCCGGCTGAACGTAAAAATAGGGATTTAAAGTTTCAGTTGTCCCGTCTAGTGGATTCAGATCATGCTTCTTGGCCTGAACACCTCCCGTCAGTAAGGTTCGCCATGAATTCGGCGGTTTGTCAAACTACCGGGATGTCTCCGGCCTACCTTAATTTCGGTAGAGAGCTTCGTTCGCCACTGGACGTATAACATGACATCAGGTCTATTCTTAATAAAGATAATTTCGTGCCACAGATTACCCCCTATTTGAAAAAGTTTGTAGATTCTTTTATTTCGGTCAAAGAAAGGGTTGAGTCGCAGCAAGATCGACGCAAGGAATGTGCCGATAAATCGAAGAGGCCTGCTGAAGTCTTTGACGTTGGAGATCAGGTGCTCTTAAAGTCCCATGTCCTTAGTAGTGCGTCAAAGAATGTAACGACCAAGTTTGTTCCCAAAAGGGACGGTCCTTACATAGTGGCAAAAAGGGCTAGTCCTACTGCGTATTACATTGCTAATCTAGACAACCCTGATGAGATGTTGGGCAAGTTTCACGTATCAGAACTTACTCGTTTCCACAGCCGAGATAGTACGCCTCCTCGTCCCATAGTTCCCAAACGCCGAAGAGGACGTCCTCGTAAAAATGTTTGTCCGGTATCTTCTGTAAATTTTAATGCGAGTTTGTGAGCGTGGGCGTTCTCACAACTCGAGGGGGAGTGTATAGCGCGTGGTACGAGTTTAAAATATCATAGCGGGCAACCCCGTTGGTAGTTGCCCGATTCTGCCGCGAGGGGCGAATGGCGCGAGTGAGCAGAGTAGTGGGACACAGACTACAGACTCCCGCGGCTCGCGTCTTGTTTTTGTATTAAGTAACGTTTGGTGATATATTGTGTTGTACGCATTAAACGTTTGTACATCCAACAGACATTCTTTCCGTTCTCCGCCCCAGAATAGCCCTACACAAGCTATAGGTTTCGTTTAACTCTGATGCGTATTTAATGTTAAACATCAGTGTCCGCCATTTTTAGATATCCTATCCATTTATAGATTTATTTTTATTTTTATAGATAACAGATACCGTACAAGGTTTTAAGTACTTAATGAGATTATTATAATACTAGCGGCCGCCCGCGACTTCGTCCGCGTGTACTTGGGTATTAAACATAGCATGATGTTATATATCATACGATAAAGCGGCATAAAGGAATTCCATAAAAACCTGGGAGGTTTTTTTCCGCCGGCTTTTTTCCTCTCAGTGTACAAACACCCTGCAATATGGGTACCCAAAGCCGACGATCGGATCCGATCCTAAAATAAAAGTAAATAAAATAAATAAACTAAAAGGCGCAATATGGATGGGTACAAACAAAGATACCTAAATGTAGTTTACATAATAATATAATAAAATAAATGACACTATTTCAATGTACATTTTTATGTTTGTAATTTGTAATTAGTTAAGTTTTAATTATTGTAATATTTGCATACCTCATGAAGGTAAATATGGCGAACCAAATGTATAAAAACACCTTTTGTAAATACCCATATTTGTGCAAATAAAAGTCTTTGTCTTTGTTTGTCTTTGTTATATAGCCTTTAGCCTTCCCCAATAAATGGACTATTCAACACAAAAAGCTTTCAATTCGAACCAGTAGTTCCTGAGATTAGCGCGTTCATACAAAGCAAACTCTTCAGCTTTATACCTTATATTAGCATAGATATGGATTACATTACGATGTTCTCTCATTCATTGCATGGAGAAAGTGATAAACGCACATTTAAGCAATTGCCTTGGTAGAGGTATGCAACGGGACATGAACCCTTTATCGTGAGAATTTAATGTTATAAATACTCGGCCGTCACTTCTCGTTTTTCGAAAGTTTGTTCGTTTACTGTTGATATAAAGAAACCGTTTAAAAGTTTGAAAGGGGCTTTATTGATCTATATGAAATTTAATTGGGCGTGAAATACAAGGAAAGTTAATTCAAACTTGATCGTTAATTTTAATTTGTTATAAAATGTAACGCCCACATTTTTCTGAAAACTGAAATGTAGGTACTCTAATAGAAAAAATATTTACTGATTTTATAAACTAAAATATCGTTTTATGCTCGTATTATTTGAGTTTGAGTGTACATGTCGATAGGCTAGATATTTCAATAGAGTTATATCTAGCCTATGGACATATACACACATCGTTTTATGTGCATAATAAAATAAGTGTCAAATTGGTAGAAGTTTAAAAACGATAATGCCGTCCATTATTTATTTATCACTTACTTTTGTTCCTTCTAAAGTTTTTTTTTTAAATCAAGTTGAAGAAATCACCATGCCACCAAATACGCCATTAACTTTCGTCATCTTAATTCTGATTTAATGACTCTTATGAATTTTCTTGACATTATGTTTTGTGGAAGTGTATTAACATAGAGTTCATCTCTATCTATAATTTTACCTTTTTTTGTATCGGGGGGAAACCTTCAAAAGGTACCCGGCTCCTGGGGAGAGGATACCGGGTTATGTTATGGGGATTTGACCGCACTAAATCTCCTCGGTGACCTGCCTCTACGCTTGGGGAGGCCTCCGGGATCTCGGTATCCTCCACGCGCGGCGCCCTAGAACGGGTCCATCTATGAGAGAGCAGATGTGCTCTCCTGCACCTTCCGATGCTTACAGCGGTATGCGGCCACGCACACACCGCCGTCCGTCCCGGGGCTGCTGGCTGGTCGGATCGAGCTTCCACTCTCACCGCCCGCAACCCCGGAAGCCCCCATTTAATCGCCTCTTACGATCAGGAAGGATTTCAAAAACAAACCAAAGATTTTTTTCACAAATATGGGTGTTTGAAAAGTTGTTCATATACCGTTCGCCATATTTACCGACTTCCAAAAGAAGGAGGTACTGTATTCGTCTGTATGTATTTTTTTTTATATATGTTCACCGATTACTCCGCCGTTTGTGGACCGATTTTCAAAATTCTTTTTTTGTTCGTATGGTTATACTCCCGAGGTGGTCCCATTGTCACCAAATCAGGATCTGATGATGGGATCCCAGGGAAATCGAGGGGAACTCTCAAATTTTATAGGCACATACATTGATTTTCTTATAGTTTCTGAAGCATAAGAGATATTTACGCATAGAAATCATCATCTCATGTTGCTGAGCTGATGATGGAAGGTACTGCGACAGTGAGGAGTTGAGAGCAAATTCTTTCAATAAATAGTTTTTTATTCGAAATCTTACATTCTCGAGATGGTCCAACTGTCACCAAGTCAAAGTCTGATGAGGGGATTCCAGAGAAATCGAAGGGAACATTCAAATTTTATAGCACAACAAATGATTTTCATATTTTTACAAAGCAAAACAAACATTTGTGTATAATTATCGTCATATCATGTTGCTGAACTGATGATGGAAGGTACTACGACGGTTAGGAGTTGAGAGCAAATTCTTTCAATAAATGGTTTTTTGTTCGAAATCTTACATTCCTGAGGTGGTCCAACTGTCACCATGTCAAAATCGGATGATGCGATATTAGGGAAATCGAGGGAAACACTGAAACTTAATAGGCACACACATGCTTTTAGTCATATTTTTAACATAATACAAATATTTATGTCTGGTAATTATCACCTGCTGTTGCTTAACTGATGATTGAAGGTACAACTCCTCAACGTTTAGGAGCTGAGAGCAAATTCTTTCTTTAATTTAAACGTTCAGGTGGACTGATATTATGTCTTTCAGACTTTTAGATGGCTATTAGATAAACATGATTATAAAAGGTAAATCTGTTTAAAGTTTAGAAGTTAAGTGATTTTTTTTCCAATTATGCTAATACATACAGAATTATTAAAATTACTAAATAGAGTGAAATAAATAAAGTTTTTAACAAAAAAATAGAACCGACTTCAAACGGTAAAAAATAAAATTGTTCAGTACCTACTTCTTCTTGCTTATGGTAATGACTCTTAAAACTATTTTTGAAGTCGGGCCTTTAGTGAAATGTCCTGTCTTAGTAAATATAGTGTACCTTTCGTTCTGAATGGGCACCGACTCCAATATAGTTTTAACAGTCATTACCATAAGCAAGAAGAAGTAGGTACTGTCCCACTGTCTGTACTGTCGGTGCCAATTTAGAACGAATGGTACGACATTTACTAAGGGCCCGACTCCAGAAATAGTTTTAAGAGTCATTACCATAAGCAAGAAGAAGTAGGTACTGAACAATTTTATTTTTTACCGTTTGAAGTCGGTTCTATTTTTTTGTTAAAAACTTAATTACCTTGATGCGGTATTCAGATATAAAAAAGTTAAAAAAAAATAATTTAGTTAATTTCAATCAATCTAGTATCTCTTAAAGTTGGGTTTGCAATAACTCGCTCAAAGCTTACCGCTAATTGTCAAACATCGTCAGCAGGTTTCCGTGAGTACTAACGGACATAGCGTTGCGTGTTCCTGAATTATTTACTACCCAGCCAGTGTACTATACACTTAATTGCTTAGACGCCAAAGAAACATTGTTAACAGGCGCAATAATAGTAAGCGATGGAACATGAACTAAATTTAATGTTTTTGTAATTTTCGACATCATGATTGCTTGAAGCTTTAATAAAATTATGATAATGGGACAGTAAGGCGAAGCACGCATGGCCCGGCGGCGAGCGTAGGACGCAAGCGATCTATGCAGCTAAGCCAAAACGGGCGCGGTCGGGTGTTAGATGGGTGACCGCTAGTGGCCAAAATTTCACACTCGTTTCCGTGCTTCGGAGGGCACGTTAAGCCGTTCGTTCTGGTTGTTGTCTATAGATAACAGTTGTCTGAAAAACCTTGTCGGAGGCCTTATGGGCGGTTTGAAAACATCCAACAGCGGGTTGGCCACTAACCCGCATTTCCACCAACCCGCATTGGAGCAGCGTGGTGGAGTAAGCTCCAGGACTCCCCTATAATGGGGCCGTGCCCAGCAGTGGGACGCAAATAAGGGTTGCAGCCGCGACAAGCTTTTATGATTTCTTTTTTTGAATTTTATTTTCTTCTTTTTAAAGCATTTAAATAAAATCTTTTTAAAAAAAATGTTTTTTGCTTTTAATTAATTTTTTTACTTTTTTGTTATTCCAATTATTCTCGGCAAACCCTTTCATTTTGATACCCATACTGTAGAAGTGCTTAAAAATATCTATTTCTCCATCTTGGATGTTACGCCATATTGGATTTAAAATGACGTCACATTATTTTTTGAGTAACTCTTATTAAGCCCTTTAATTTGATACCCTGTAGAAATGCATTAGGCACTGCATCCCGCCATCTTGGATAGTCCGCTATATTGGATTTAGAATGACGTCACACAGCTTATCGTGTATTGTCATCCAAACTAAACGTGTATACAAAATTTCAACTCAATCGGTAGAAGATATCTGCTTCCAAATTGAGTAGCTAAATTCGAACCGAACAAACATGCAATGCAATAAAAGCTTTAAAAAATAAGATGATAGGTATTTATCTCGCCGTCCGCGGCTTTAGTTAAGTAAACATAGTTATCCCACCAAAACATTCTGTAAAAAACTAGCCAAGTCTCGATGGAGCTGCTTGTTTATCTCTAAAAAGTAATGAAATCTAGAGAAAGTCGTGCCAAGTCTAAGGTTCCTTACTGCGATTTCTTTATTATTATAGTTAACGTTGTGTGACTTTGCCGTTGAACATTCTTTTTGTTTACACGTAATGTTATATCTGTTTTAACTACCTATGTTCATGTACGTACCATGTATGTACCATGTTAAGCGAGATAATAGCCCATACTGGTATTGGTAATTGGACGCTAGTGTCTCATTTTAGGCTGTTGTTGATTGTGCTCACTTCTTTTTGGAGCGTCAAATCGACCACCGATCTAACATAAAATAACACTTGTGTATCCTTCAACGGCCAAGTCAAACAACATTAACTATAATAATAAAGAAATCGCAGTAAGGAACCTTAGACTTGGCACGACTTTCTCTAGATTTCATTACTTTTTAGAGATAAACAAGCAGCTCCATCGAGACTTGGCTAGTTTTTTACAGAATGTTTTGGTGGGATTTCACTTCTTTTTGTAGAAACGTGGGCATATTGATTTATTTTATTAGATTTTCTTATTTGACACAGTTTTTTTCTTTTTATTCGAAGTACTGCCTAACTGTAAATTAAACCTAGAAAACTAAGAGTACTAAATAAGTAACAATTAAATAAAGCATTCAATTAGAACTTCTTTCAAATCTAATAATTAAGTAATAATCAGTAATACGTCACTAATCTATACGTTATAATAACAACCTGCTAATTAAGGGCATGCATAAAAAAGGAGTAGGTATTGTAATTGAATATGTTTCATTTTGTAGAAACGACTGGAGAATAGTTTTTACATAATCTGAATTTTCATTATATTTACTAAGTTTTTATGCAACAGAAAACACGATGCCATAAAATTTTCTCGATAGATTTATTATTCAAAATTAGGACAATATTTTCAATTTTTATGTCAAAACGAAATTGAATGTAAGTATTTATCATTATTTTTTTACAACAAGCTAATATTATTATAAAGCTTTCTATGCAAACAGTTTTCTATGTTTTGTTTTAGTTTTTTAACGAAAAATGTTTTTCGATTTGGCGCTTACGACATTCAAAATAAGATGATGCTTTCTTTTCCTCGCGAGCGCTGAAGTAACGCATGCTATCACTCTCTTCTCTTCGCCACTCCCATCCCATCCCACCATGAATCATGATACCACCCGTGACCACTGTCAACGATGGACGCGTACTTTTTACTTACTTATGCCCGAATCGCCCGCGAAATACGAAAATTTCAAATTTTATTTCATTTTGTTTAGTTTTTGAAAATATATTTTGTTTCTTAGTAAGTAAGTATTAGGTATAAGTTATTATTTTTAGTAAGAATTAGGTAATTTTAAAGTTTAGAAAATGGGAAATAAAAGTAAAAATAAATTATCAAAACGGAAATATTTACAATTCAAACGACAGCAAATAGCTTGTATGAACGAAGAAAAAAGGTAAGTAGAACTCTTGCACTTGTATATTTAGTTAGAAACAATACCCGATATATTGATTACATCGATAATCGATTTACAATAATTTTATTCGTAATATATTTTATTTTAGGCTAGCTGTCTATTTATGAGCAAAGAATATTTAGGTTACTCGGTAGTCACACTTGGTCCTTATTTCACGATTTGTAAAGTAGCGTCTGTAGTCAAGTTTTTGAACTCTTGTTTCACGTTTGCAATACGACTCAGGTTCGATCCCCAGCGTAGCATAATATATGTTTTTTATATTATATAAATTTATGCTTTTTTTTACTATTTTAAAATTACAAATAATTTTTACAATAAAAAAGCTTATAAAAAGACAGACTGAAAACATAAATATTTGAAATTCTAACGGCCGAAAAAAGTCTACATGAACAAAAGAAAAGTACGTATAACGTAAGTAACCTAGGTACAAAGCTATGATTCATTATATACTTTAGGTGTTTATTTTTTTACACCGTAATCAATTTTGTTTCATAAATAAAAACCTACAATAACACTGCCCTATATATCGACTATATATATCGACTCAGTCGATAGACTGACGACAACGAGAAATACTTACGTAATGTGTAGCCATACTGATCCTTTATTTCACTTATTGTGAAGTAGTGAGCGTAGCTCGTAATAAAATCTCGTGCATTACGTAGGAATGTCCTGGGTTCGATTCCCACTTGTATAGTTTTTGTAAAATTAGTCCTCAACCACAAATATATTTTTTACAGTGAAAACGTTTTTCCGTTTCTGATTCATTAAAAAAGTGAACAAAATTGTGAATTTATTTTAAGTATCGATTTTTTTACTCTACTTATAATTTTACATATTATTATGAGCTGCGGCCCACTGTACAATCGTAGAACAGTCGAAGCTGTACATTCGTATTTTTTGCAATGTTTAAGTACTGTAGGTACTAAGTACTTATAATAAATATCAGCAAAGGTGACGAATTACTAATTTTTTTTAATTTATCTTTGTCTATCTATGTGTATATCTGTTTGCCTGTGCGCGCATCACGCAAAAGCTACTAAACCGATTTATTGAAATTTGGTGTGCAGCTTCATAATTAGCCGGGTCAACATTTAGGATTTTATTTATACCGGGAAAGTGTAAGGATAATAAAACAACTGCCACAAATCTGAAATCCACATGGACGAAATCGCGGGCAGAAGTCAAGTCTCCGCGTTGCTGATATATTATACGTATTTGTTCAAAACTTTGTTACTAAATGACATTGTTGCAAGACAGTTATTTGAGCTTCTTCGTTGTATCAGAGCTTCTTCGTTGTTCCGCTAGGTGACGCTGGCTCGTAATTTAGAAATCAACTTATTTTTACTTAAAGTCACCGATAGATGGCGAATCCCCGCAAGGGGAGCATGACCCCGCCGCAGGGTAGAGGCGTGGCTTGTGATTAGGTATTTCGCATTGATGCATGCCCTAAACCTTAGCAAACCTCACGAAATAATAAGCGAAATCAACAAAATGCAAATAATCCCTCCTAATCCATAGCAAACGTTTTCAAGCGCAGTAGAAGAATGTCGTAAACGAGTCGACTGTAACGCGGCCGCAAGCGCGTTTTAATATGCAGTCAGCGCCATCTAGCGACATCTGCGGGTATCACCGCCACTCTTAGTCCAATGCATTATATTTTGACCAAATGAGCGAAATTAAAAGTTTAGTGTAATTTGTTTATTTAATTTACCTATGTAATGTTCGAGTAGAATAAAGTTAATCGTTCGACTGTTTCTTCTTGTATACTTGTAAGTATAAGTATAAAAGCCAATCTTGTCTTATCCAGAGTTTTCCTTTAATTTTATTTATATGCGTATTAAAAGCAGAAGGGGAGGCATTCGCCCAGCATTGGGACGCAATAGGCTAGATTAAATTAGATATTAATAAAAAAAACTCAAAGAAAACAATACTGAACCTACTCAATCTATACAAACTATAAACATACCGTTAACTCTTTATCTTTATTATTAGACAAGTGTTAATTATTAATATTAATAATTACATAATAAAATCAATGAACTTTCTACCAAAGGAATTACCTACTGTCCTGCCTCCTGGAGGACTCGAGGAGAGGGGGTTGAGGTTCGAAAAAACTTCGGGTCACTTATTCTCGGAGTCGAAGAAAGGATGTGACTTCGAGCCCCATTTATTTGCGATTGCTTTAAAAATTTTCATACACTGGGTCTTATATACAAGTTTGACAATCCACCCTTCAAACAAATAACAATGTCGATAATTATGAAAGACCTCTATAAAAATTTCGTCAGTAATATTAAAGCTTTCTTGGTCGAATGGTTACGAAAGCCGACTACGGAGCTGGAGACCCGGGTTCAAATTTCAAGTAGGCAAGCTGCAATTTTTATTTTTTGTGACAATTTTTTTTTAATTGGGAATTAGGTATTTCAAAAGGATTTGTAAAGTAACACTAAGTCAATGAATGTTTTGCTTAAAAATAAACCAAGTAAATAAATTGTTTTATTCCGAGCAACGCTGGACGCCCCCAGGTACTATCTAACTAAATAAACAAAATTTTGCTTTCGCTTAACTTCGGAACTAAATGACCTACAGACTTGTAATTTTGGATTTTAAGTATGTGATTATAGCTTACTGGATGATGAAAATTTCAGCGCTCTGGTCTTATCCAGAGGTTCTCTAATAGGGGCCTGAAATGTGGCGAAATGGTTCTAGTAAAGGATGGACCAAGAGTACTAAATAATCCTAGTTATCCTAGTTTTTATAGTTTTCCCTTTATGTGGCCATTAAACCCTAACTCTGTACCAAATTTCAGCTCTCTGAGTTTATGGGAAGTACTAGTTCTATTTTGATTTTATGAGTGAGGTGAGTGTCGTAAATGCGAACGAAAATGCGAAACTTTGCTTTCGCTTAACTTCGGAACTAAATGATCTACAGACTTGTAATTTTGGATTTTAAGTATGTGATTATAGCTTACTGGATGATGAAAATTTCAGCGCTCTGGTCTTATCCAGAGGTTCTCTAATAGGGGCCTGAAAATGTGGCGAAATGGTTCTAGTAAAGGATGGACCAAGAGTACTAAATAATCCTAGTTATCCTAGTTTTTATAGTTTTCCCTTTATGTGGCCATTAAACCCTAACTCTGTACCAAATTTCAGCTCTCTGAGTTTATGGGAAGTACTAGTTCTATTTTGATTTTATGAGTGAGGTGAGTGTCGTAAATGCGAACGAAAATGCGAAACTTTGCTTTCGCTTATCAGCGGAACTAAATGACCTACAGACTTGAAATTTTGGATTTTAAGTATGTGTTTATAGCTTACTAGATGATGAAAATTTCAGCTCTCTGGTCTTATCCAGAGGTTCTCTAATAGGGGCCTGAAAATGTGGCGAAATGGTTCCAGTAAAGGATGGACCAAGAGTACTAAATAATCCTAGTTATCCTAGTTTTTATAGTTTTCCCTTTATGTGGCCATTAAACCCTAACTCTGTACCAAATTTCAGCTCTCTGAGTTTATGGGAAGTACTAGTTCTATTTTGATGATCCATGAGTGAGTGAGTGTCGTAAATGCGAAACTTTGCTTTCGCTTAGCTTCGGAACTAAATAACCTACAGACTTGAAATTTTGTATTTTAAGTATGTGATTATAGGTTACTGGATGATGAAAATTTCAGCGCTCTGGTCTTATCCAGAGGTTCTCAAATAGGGGCCTGAAAATGCGGCGAAATGGTTCCAGTAAAGGATGGTACGGCAGTGTTTGCTTTGCGCTCGACTTGGCGGGGCACTGACGTGCCATCCCGATAAAAGTTTATTGCAGTTTGTTGAGACCGTTGAATCGCATGTTATGGGGTCATAACATTTTGGCAATGTCGACAAACATGATAATATAGTTGTATATCTCCTAATATGATTTATTATATTTCTTAAACGATTAAATAAGCTACAGAGTAAAGACCATGGTGTTAAGTGGTCGCTGCAGCCCATGACGTCCTAACCTACGAAAATCAACAAGATCGTATAATGTACCCATGTCATGTAAGAGTGACCACTACTGGCAAATTTCATGCGATTACCGCCTATGGACACGGGCAACCCCTGGGTGATCGTTTAACACCACCGGACAAAAAGGCTGCCCCCTTTCGGTACGGCCATGGATGTTACTGTAACATTGTCTCTATTAAAATAATAGATGGTTTATTTATAGTACACAAGTACGATACATCACTGATGGAATGTCGATACATTTTCGTTGGTCTGGGTGCTAAATTATTCAACCACACACGCCGATCAGCTACAGAAATAACGAAGAAATCAAAATAGAATACTAAACTAAAGTAAAACAATTCGAACCATAGGGTGATGTTAATTGTGTTGGCTGGAAGAGAACGTAACGTAACAAAATTAACGTAACAACATTGTTTCATTATGATAGTATCAACATTCTTCTTGGTCGTTATCTTCAATTCTGAAGGTCGTGTCCCTGAAAGCGCCTCGTAGCTTTTGCACTAGTTTTTTCCACTTCATTCGGTTCTCGGCTGTTCTTAGGGCGGTTACAACAGGGAGTCCAGTGATGGTTGTAACTTGATCACACCAACAGCTAGGAGATCGGCCGCGGGGTCTCTTACCCTCCACTTTGCCCAACACAACCAACTTGTCAAGATTATCCGGTTGGCGGCGAGCAATGTGACCAAAATTGCCCAAAATCCTTCGTATAGACTTATTTGTTCTTTTGGCGGTCTATGGTATGCGGAGCATCCGTCTCCAACACGACATCTAGAAGGCATCAATTATTTTCCTTTCCGTAGGTTGTATTGTCCATGATTCCGCGCCATAGAGGAAGATAGAAAAACCAGAGTTCGAACTAATCTCATCATCAGTATCAACATAACAAATAGTAAATTATTATTATAGTAACGCTTCACTCGCTTCATACTCATACTTAGTGCTCTAAGCACTCAGGCCCTACAGTAGGGTTTATATACCCTGTGTCGTGGGTGCCATGCACACAAAGACAGAAACACAAACACCCAGACCTAAAACAGAAATTCTAAACTCATCATTCAAATATCTGCTTCGCCGGAAATTGAACATGGGACCCTCCGTTTGGCATGGTAACCAATACGCCACTCGGATCGTCAAACTTATAACGTTACTAGCCTTCCGCCAGCGGCTACGCCCGCGTGGACCCATTTTATAGGCTCTCGTACGATTCTATGTCCTTTCCCAAGGTCCACTCTATCTGTGTTCCAAATTTCATTAAAATTGGTTCTGTAGTTTAAGCGGGAATGCGCAGCAGACAGACAGACAGAGTTACTTTCGAATTTATAATATTATAGGGAGGATAGGGATTTTTTTTAAACCAATGTTAATTGTTATATAAAGACTTTATTTACAATATATGAATAGTGCCAGATTAATTTCTTGGGATTTTCAAAGAGGGATGGATCGTTTCAACGATTGTTCACAAAGCAAAACAATGTATCTATAGAATGAATTCAGACGGGAGCAAAGAAACGGAATTGCTCGAATATTTTTTTATTTTCATTTCATTGATGTATTTTTCAGTTATACCGAAAGGAGATGATGGTATTCTGTTCTATGTAGGTTAATTAGGTACAGTGCACGTGTATCGTGAAATTGAATAATAGTGCAACAACATGGCCTCGGGATACCTTGGAAACTTGATTGAAATCGGTCAGCTGAAACGGCTACAACCCTTTTTGCGTTCCACTGCTAGGCACGGGTCTCTCCCCATTATTGGGGAGGCCTGGAGCTTACTCCACCACGCTGCTCCAATGCGGATTGGTGGAGATGCGGGTTAGTTGCCAACCCGCTGTCGGATGTTTTCAAACCGCCCATAAGGCCTCCGACAAGGTTTAACTACTGTTATCTATCGACAACAACCGGGACCGACGGCTTAACGTGCCCTCCGAAGCACGGAAACGCGCATCATTTTTTTTTGCCACTAGCGGTCACCCATCTCACACGCGACCGTGCCCGTTTGGCTTAATAAGGCCCCGCACTAGGGTAGATATACCCTGTGTCGAGGGTACCATGAACACACACAAAGACAGAAACTCACACACCTGGACCGAGAACAGAAATATAAACTCATCATTCAAATTTCTGCTTCGCCGGGAATCGAACCTGGGACCCTTCGATTGGCAGTCCGGCATGGTAAGCATTGCGCAACGCAGGTCGTCGTAGTTGCATAGATCGTTTACGTTCTACGCTAGCCGCCGGGCCATGCGCGCTTCAACTGAAATAGGCCTCGTTTTATAGCAGGGAGATTGACTGTCTGGTCATATTTTTTATTGATTAACACTGCTTCTCCCGGCTTGAATCAGGGATCAGACGAAAATTAGACTCAAAATTTGTAGTTCGTAACCCAATATGTGATAAATAATAATAAATAAATATGTTTGGACAATTCACACAACACCATCTGATTCCAAACCAAGCAGAGCTTGTACTATGGTGATCAGAAAGCTGATAAACATACTTATATAATTCCATATACATACTTAAATAGATAAATTAACACCCAGATACAGAACAAATAGTCATGTTCAACACACAAATATTTGTCCTGGGTGGGAATCGAACCCACTACCTCACGCTTCGCAGACGGCTCATCACCCACTACGCCACGGAGGCTGTCATTTCTTAAGATAAACACTGCATTCTCTTGACTAATTAGTGACCGAGATAAATAAAGAAACCAACAGGGAAATTACGCCTATTTCTTCTTATATTCTATTGACTTATCTTTGATAGATTGCGTTAAAACCTAAGAGGACTGACATAAATGTGGTACTGTATTATTAACAGCAAACCCGATTCCACCTATATGTATAGGTATAATTCTTCTGTACGTGTGTTGACAGTGAACTCCTCCTAAACGGCTGGACCGAATTTAATGATTTTTTGTGTGTGTTCAAGTGTATTCGAGTATGGTTTAGATTCACAATTCGGTCCACTGGAATAGGTTTTTTTAATATATATTTTTTATTTATTTAGTTTTACCATATAAATTGTTCCTACCTGTCAAACGTTTGTATTTCGTGCCGTGTCGTTCTAAACTTTGACACAGCCAAAATAACAGGACAGTTCATATTTCATTACTTCTTTTATATATTTGTTTGACAGTAACATGAAATTTCTTTAAGATAATAAGAAAACAAATCCTCTTTCAATACTTTTAAGGCAGGACAACGTCTGCAGGGCCCACTAGTAATACATAATATAAATATATTCATACCGCAGTACCGATTTCACATCATTTATGTAAAGCATCCGTGAGAAGAAGAATAAATACACAGCTATTTTTCCAGCACACGATTGCAAAGAACATGTCGCATTTTGCCTTTGAAAAACGTTCATCTTTTAGAATTCGAAGACTGGAAAATACTGAATGAAACATTATAACTATATTTTTGAAATACATACACAAAATAAAGAAGTATAATGTAGCTGCAACCCTTTTTACGCTGGACGCGTGTCTCTCCCAATGTTAGCAGCTGGCTGTGGGTCGACATTGACACATGCGGTAGCTGTCACGTATGTTCCTTATCGGCCCATAGCTACTCTATAAGAAAGCTAATTATTGTATACCCTATATTTTGAAACAGGTCTGAAGTTTTTCTCCGTCTACATTTTTCTTCAGCTCAGCATTGCCTAAGCGCACCCAGAGCAGACAGAACAAACAAAATAACGTTCACTAAGAGTTTGTAAAGGAACCGTACAGTGAATAAAGAATATTTCATTTCATTGACGACCCGCGTGGCGCAATGGTTATCATGCCGGACTGCCAATCGGAGGGTCCCGGGTTCGATTCCCTGCGAAACAGAAATTTGAATGATGAGTTTAAATTTCTATTCTCATTCTGGGTGTTTGTGTTCCTGTCTTTGTATGTGTCCATGATACCCACGACACAAGGTATTAATTACCTTACTGTGGGGCTATGAGTGTGTAACGTTTATTTTATTTAGTTGATTTCCCCATTTTTGGGAATGTGCATGAAATTTTTACCACAAGCGGTCACCCATCTCTCACCCAACTGCACCCGTTTGACTTAGCTGCGTAGACCGCTTACGCTTCTTTAACAAAATTTAAGTTTAATTTTTTTTAAGTTTACTGAATAAAAATCTAGAAATGCTGCCATTAAACTGACATAAAGTAATGCTTGGTATTTCTCTACGCGACAGAATTCGTAATGATGATATCCGTAGAAGAACTAAGGTTACCGACATAGCTCTCAAAATCTGCAAGCTGAAGTGGCAATGGGCAGGCCATATAGTTAGGAGGACCGACAACCGATGGGGAAGAAAGGTCCTTGAATGGAGACCACGTCTCGGCAAAAGGAGTACAGGCCGCCCTCCAACCAGGTGGACTGACGACCTGAAGAAGACAGCGGGTAGTCGCTGGATTCAGAAGGCCCAGGACCGGGAGGAGTGTCGAACGTTAGGGGAGGCCTATGTCCAGCAGTGGACGGTAAAAGGCTGATGGATGGAAAGTAATACTGACATAAAGAATCAAAACGCCTGGAATAATAAGAGTTAATTCCGAATAGTGCTGCTGTACAAAGCGGAGAGTTTTCTAAAGAGTTCTCTGCAATTATTATGGAGGCAAAGATTTTGAGTGAACTCGTTCCGATTTGAATGAGATGTTCATTTCGCATTGTTGACCCTTTCTGTGGATTAGATTTAGTAATATGGTAGTCACATAAAATTAACCCCCCAGGCAGTGGCGAATTTAGTACTTTAGTTGGGGGGGGAGGGTCGGGCTTGATTGTAGTTTGGAGCAGGTGCGTGCTGAAATTTAGGAGGAGGCCAAAAAAAATTGTCAGGTTTGTCAAGGGTGAACCCGAATGGTTTTGGGAGGGCTTGTGCCCCCTAGCCTGGATCCACTAGTGCCCTCACGCATTAAGAGGGGTTTTTGTAGGTACCTCAATTTTAGCAACACAGCTTTAAACAGAAAAAAAATATTGTTCTATAAAAATACTCGTATATTTTATTTATACACAAAAACACACATATAAGACTTTAGTTTTAGATTTTTTTCTAAAATAAAAGTAGCCTAAGTTTTTCTTTATTACTTAAGCTACCTGCCAGTGAAAGTCCCGTCAAAATCGGTCCACCCGTTTCAGAGATTAGCCGGAACAAACAGACAGACATATAGACAGACAGACAGAAATTGTAAAAAAATGCTATTTTGTTATATGAACCGTACATACATACATTCATGCTTGTAGTAAAAGGCGGTCATTTTAATATTACAAACAGACATTCCAATTTTATTTATTTTTATAAATGAATTGATTTTTTTAATTAGATGCCTTAGCGGATGATAATAATATCTATTTATACCTATTTTAATACTTTAGAAAGACATCGTGTTGTTTCGTTGCGACGTTCACCGCAATTGCTTTAGTCATGCAAAATTTCTCAAACGCATATCCCATTCTAGCGTAGCGGACCATGGACTTAGCCTTTAGCATCCCACTGCTGGGTACGGGTCTCTCCTCCTCATTGAGAAAACCTGGAACTTACTCCACTACACTGCTTTAATGCGAGGCAAGGCCAATGGATTAAGCACGTCCCAATTCTGAAGGTCTGGTTCCAGCAAGGTGACATTAGTAGGCGTTTAAAAACATTCGGTGCTGTTCCTAGTGGCAAGATACCGATGCCATTTCGCCACACAAAAATCCTCCAAAAATTCCAGAAAGATAAATGTCGGATTGATCGGAAGAGCAGCGATGGCCGAGTGGTATGAATCCGCGGTCTTCGACGCGATCGATGACGGGTTCAAATCCTCGGCGCGCACCTCTGACAAAGAAATTTGTAATGTGCGCATTTATCGCTGCTCCACGGTGATAGAAAATATCGTGATATTTAATTGATTACATATTTACATATACATTTAACATAATTTCTCGAAAGCATGACGTCCACCAATCCGCACTTGGCCAGCGTGGTGGACTATGGCCTAAAACCCTCTCACTAGTGAGAGGAGATAATAATATGTGCCCAGCAGTGGGACATAAAAAAAAAGGTTGAAAGAAAATGTCGGATTTACTAACGAAAGAATCCAGAGGAATCTGCATTTTATCTACATATTATTAGAGTGTCTCGAATGTAAAAGTCTCGAATAATAGCAGTTGATTCCGAATAGAGGAGCATACAAAGCAGAGCTTTCTAAAGAACTCTAATATCATCATAGCTCGGGAGACGTGTGTAAAAAAATATTTAAATAATTGATTTTATATTTCAAACCAATTTTTTAAAACTCCCAAAATTCTTGTGGTGTGTGGTATCTTCTTGATTGAAGACTCTAATAAAGGCAAAATTGAGTTCTTCTTGAAACTTTATAGTAAATTATATCATTTTAATCGGTATTACTGGAGCTACGGTATCCGGAGCCCAGCCTGACCAGAAGAGGCGACTAAAAGGGGGCTTCCGGGGTTGTGGTCGGTGTGAGTGGGAGTTTGATCTGCCCAGCCAGCAGCCCCGGGAAGGACGTGGTGTGTGCGTGGCCGCATGCCACATGCAAGGTGCAGGAGAGCTTCACACTTATAGCCCCACAGTAGGGTAGATATACCCTGTGTCGTGCGTACCATGGACACATACAAAGACAGAAACACAAACACCCAGACCGACAACAGAAATTTAAACTCATCATTCAAATTTCTGTTTCGCCGGGAATCGAACCCGGGACCCCTCGATTGGCAGTCCGGTATGGACTATTGGATATTTATGTAATAACTTTTTTTTTGTAGTATAAAGTACATTGTTAGCACTTTATGTTTATTACAATCTAGCCTAATATATAAGACTAATGAGTAATTTTACGCTAACTTAAACTACTACTTAAATGTTATTGAAATGCACGTCCACTGACACATCACTTCTTAGTTTTAGCACATAAAGGTTATAACACACTGTTCTTGTGTTCTATAAGTTACTTTTTTTTCTAGCACTACACTATATAGTCACTAATTCATATGGTTTTGTCCGTTTGAGTCTTCTAGTTTGGTCCGTGGTGTCGAGGAGCTGGATGGCCTCGACATTCACATGATGATGAAGTCGGTGTTGGTGAGCTTCTGCATAATTTTTTATAACATTTTTAACATAGTCTACTTTAAGGTCCTGATGTAGATCTTTGTTTTTTAGATACCATGGGGCATTGGCAATCTCCCTTAGTACTTTATTCTGAAATCGTTGGATAATTTCTACGTTGCTATGTTTGGTACAGCCCCAAAGCTGAATACCATAAGTCCATATAGGCGTTAGGACTTGTTTGTATAACAATACTTTGTTTTGAATGGATAGTGAGGAATACCTTCCAAGTAACCAATGCAAAGCTCTATATTTGAGCTCTAGCTCTTCTCTTTTCTTCTTGATGTTATGCTTCCAGCGCAGCTTTGCATCAAGTGTCATGCCTAAGTATTTAGCTGTGTTTGCGTACGGAATCGGGATGTTGTTTATGCATACAGGATGATAATTTGGATTCTTATAAGTAAAGTCTACGTGTACTGACTTGCTTTCATTAAGTGTCATACGCCACTTTTTGGTCCAATCATATACTTTATTGATAGCCTTCTGACACTTCTCCGCAGCTTCCTTGTGATCGTTTCCTACAGCTAGTACAGCCGTATCATCAGCAAACGTTGCAAGAAAGCTGTTTTCCATTACTGGGATGTCGCAAGTGTATAACAGGTACAGGACCGGCCCTAAAACACTTCCTTGCGGGACACCAGCCTTAATTTCTTTCAGGTTTGAGTATGCCTCTTTATGCCTCACCCTGAATACTCTATTAGATATATACGACTCAAGAATGTTTGCTAGTTTTATTGGAAGAATGTTTCTTAATTTTAATATTAAACCTTCATGCCAGACTTTGTCGAAAGCTTGCGCTACATCTAGAAACACTGTAGAGCAAACTTTTTTTTCTTCCAGTGATTTCTCTATAACATTTGTTATTCTGTGTACTTGGTCTATGGTCGAATGTTTAATAACTGGTTGTGTAATAACTGGCATTTAAAAGATTGCAGCTGACCATTTTTCTCCTACGGTGCTTTTTTCTCTGTTCAACTCATGAGCCATCGCCTATAAGGGCGAGCCATCCATATTAGCCATATCTATTTATTCTATACATTCATTAAAAGAATAATATAGTTTTATTCCAAAAATTAATAAAATATTTTGAATTTATATTTTTTAAATTGAATTAAATTACATTGCTGAAAACCACTATATTAATTCTATACAGAACTTTCCGTCACTTCACATTCGAAATGCAAAAATTTGAATTTTCTTTACCCAAACGCAGCTTGTAACAAAGAAGCAACTTTTTTGTATATTCAATTCAAAAACAAACGAGGTCTTTAATCACTTCATCATCTTTGTCACTTAGCGCTCCGGTCGCAGAAATATGGCGGGTATTAAAATAAAACCGGCCAAGAATAAAACTAATTCGCTTATAGGATCCGTACAAAAAAAACTGAGGTGTAATAATAAACTGATGAATTTGTGAGACACCAAAACAAAATTGTAAAAAAGACCTAAATGGTAACAACATTTTTTCCAAATCTATTCTATTCTATTCCATTCCATTCCGTTCCGTTCCGTTCCGTTCCGTTCCGTTCCCTTCCCTTCCCTACCCTTCCCTTACCTTCCCTTCCCTTCCCTTCCCTTCCTCCTCTCGAAAGCGTCTAAACCTGCATTGCGTAGCACGAAAAACTTTACGTTTGCTACGCAGACATACTTTGTCAAAAAATTCTACTAAGACGATCGAAGCTTACTTCTTAACCCGTAAAAGCGGACCAACAGACCGATAGACAGCGTACGCTTTGTAGGAACAGAGTATTAGTTTTAACAATTTAGCTACGGAACCCTAACAAAGCAGTTACAATGCGGTGGTAGGTCTGTAATGGTATAAATACATTTTTATTCTGCGATAAAATGCTTATCGCCGTTAATTATGGCGCGATAGTGCACGGTAGGCAAAATTAGCTACACCACTGCTACTTAGATCATAAATATTTATTTTGTAAGTTTTGGGTTAGACAGAGTTGTGAATTACATATTTCTAGTTCCAAAATTATAATTTTCCTTTAAGAGCGTTTTTTTTTCTTCAATTATGGCATCGCAAACTCTGGATATTGCCAGCGTCAAGTATAATTTATGCATCACGTTTTTGCCAGTTTCGATGAAACTGGGCGAGTAATAATAGATAAAGTCAGTAAGCCGTTAGTAATCAGTCAGCTAAGTCAGTCAGACATTCAAGTAAAGCGAATGCTTCTTTACTAGAACGTGACCAATGGAATTTTGGAGGCAAGCCGAAAAACATATTTTCGCACTGTTATTTTAATTAACAACACTCGTGCACTATAATTAACCTATATCGAATAAAATGCCATCAAATTTATCCGATATAACTCAAAAATACACTAAGAAAGTAAAAATAAAATTAGAGCAGCGATGGCTGAGTGGTAAAAGCCGCGGTCTTCTACGCGACCGATCCCGGGTTCAAATCCTCGGCGCGCACCTCTGACAAAGAAATTTGTAATGTGCGCATTTATCGCTGCTCCACGGTGATGGAAAATATCGTGACATTTAATTGATTACGATGTTCTTCATCGCTGTGCATGCCTGAGCGAAATTCATAATTTCTCGAAAGCAAGACGTCCACCAATCCGCACTAGGCCAGCGTGGTGGACTATGGCCTAAATCCCTCTCACTTGTGAGATGGAGACCTGTGTCCAGCAGTGGGACATAAAAACGGTTGAAAAAAAGAGCACAATATGTCTTTTTCGACTTCCCGCCAAAACCCCTTAAGAGCGGTTTCAAACTAGCGTATTAATCGGCGCGCGAAATGTCAAATCTTGACGTTTTGCGTCAAAAAACAAACAAAAGACGTGCGAACGCGCTGAAAAATATGCTGGTGGGATGTTTGGCGGGAAGTCTGAAGAGACATGTCGTGCTCTTGTTTTATTTCATTTTCTTGGTGTATTTTTGAGTAATATTGGATAAAGTTGATGACATTTTGTTTGAAATAGGTTAATGACAGTACACGAGTGTAGTGAAATAAAATAACAGTGCGAAAACATGTTTTTTCGGCTTGCATCCATAACTCCATCGGTAAAGTAGCCAGCGCTTTAAAATACTTGAACATCTAACTGACTAGACTGACTGATAACTGACGAATTACTGATTTTTTCTGACTACTAAGTGTTGCAAAAATTATACTTGACGCTGGCAATATGCACAGAGCTTGCGTGGCCATTAAAAAAAATACTTAATTATATTTATTATCTAATACCTTTAAACGAGCAATTCTTGTATATATCTAAATATAGTTTTTGTATCTCGGAAACGGCTCCAAAGATTTTGATGAAATTTAGTACACTGGTTGCGGGGATGATAAATCGATCCACAAATTTTTATTGATAAAAATTGTCGTTATATTTAATGTTTATGCAGTTAAATATAAAATTACTCTTTCTGACATCTATTGGAAAATATTAATAATACTGTGGCGTAGAAACCCGTCAAATGTTGTCCGTCAATCCACTCTTCAAACAAATCATAATGTCGATATGAAGTACCTCTATAAAAATTTCGTCAATGGAATTAAAGCTTATTTGGTCGAATGGTTACGAAAGCCAACTACGGAGCTAGAGACCCGGGTTCAAATCTCATGTAGGTGTAGCGTTTTTTATTTTTTGTGACATTTTTTTTTTATTTGGAGCTAGATATTTTAAAAGGATTATGAATGTTTTGCTTAAAAATAAACTAAGTAAATAAATTGTTTTTAACCGAGCAACGCTCGGGCGTCCAGGTACTTATACGTTAATATGCTGATGTGAAACCGCACTAAGGAAAGTCTGCAGCAGCTTGAGGTTGTGTGTAGAAATCCATGGGCTGGAGTGACCACATTTCTTAAATTACATTTATGCATAAACACTTACTTATTTGTCAAATCTCATTTACATGTTTTGTAATACGGTGACCTATGCAATAACGTTGCATAAAATCGCAATTTCAGCTCATGAAAATTGCATGAAACAGGCAAGGACCATGCTTAACAACAAACGATTAAATTGGGGTCTTAAGTGAAAGCGGTTACTTTTTCAAGTTTGCCTTTTATTTTAAGAGCTCTAAGTAGCTTAAGTGTCAGGGTCGATTTGGCCGAATAGAATTTCTACAGGCTTTTAGGTTTTAGACTTCTTCAACTAGAAGCACTTTAAAACTACTTAACTGAGAAGTAATTAAACGCCTTTATTTGTAATCTTGTCATGGAGTTTTTTATTTAACCAAGCGAAAGGTTTTGATGCTTGTACTGATGGTCATGTTGTAGATAATAATGTGAGCATATGACGTAAAGGCTGAGAGCGGTTTCAGACCAATGTATTTTGCGCTCGTTAAGTTTGTTTTTGATGAGCAGCGATTTGTTTTTGATGAGCAGCGATGGTCGAGTGGGAAAATACCGCGGTCTTCGACGCGACCGATCCCGGGTTCAAATCCTCGGCGCGCACCTCTGACAAAGAAACTTGTAATGTGCGCATTTATCGCTGCTCCACGGCGATGGAAAATATCGTGATATTACGATGTTCTCCAAAGCCGTGCATGCCTGAGAGAAATTCATAATTTCTCGAAAGCATGACGTCCACCAATCCGCACTTGGCCAGCGTGGTGGACTATGGCCTAAATCCCTCTCACTTGTGAGAGGAGACCTGTGCCCAGCAGTGGGACATAAAAAAAGGTTTGAGAAAGTTTGTTTTTGAAGCGCGTGCATTGTGTAGCTAGTAGTAGCATTGTGACTTTGGTATTAGTCATAGCATGATGTTATATAGCCTGTAGCTTTAATCGATAAACAAACTATCCGGAACAAAAATATTTTTTCAATTCGAACCAGTAGTTTCTGAGATTAGCGCGTTTAAACAATATAGCCTATAGCCTTCCTCAATAAATGAACTATTCAACACAAAAATATTTTTTCAAATCGAACCAGTAGTTTCTGACAGATTGCCACCACTAGCGGACAATTTTTTCATTTTATTCAGGTAAAAAAGTATCAAACAAGCGTGCTGACCAGTGTGGTAAGTGGTCACTGAAGCCCAGCCAAGCAAGCGTATCAAGGGATCACGTGCCCATTATCTACCTATTTTGTTATCTCAAATACATAAATCGACGTCCCCGACGAAAAATCCCGTAAAGCGCTCTTACGGGGTTTTTGCTTTTATGATAAATTAGGCATGTAGATGTCCTATTACACTATGTGATTTTTTTTCATACCTTTCCTAAGTCAAATTACGGAGATAAGTTTTTTTACTGGTTTATTCTGTTACTTTTTATATGTCCATGTTTTAAACGAAAAACCCTGTAATGTAAGTTTACGTAAATAATTTAAATTAGCTTAAACGGCAAAACAGTTATACGATAATGTTTGCGGGAAAATATACGAGTAGTAAAATCGTATAAGCTATTACGATTTTATTCGCGGGAGAAATACAAAAATAATACAAGTGAAGTGACAAGCAATGTGAAATAGAAGAGAGAGCAAACGTAGATATAAAAGTTGAAATGCATACCCAGGATAGGTGGCCAGAAAATGATGATCCTTTGGGATTATCAATATATCAATCGATCATCAATCAATCAGAAAAGGAACATTTGAGCACAAAAACTACAGTTTTTAATCTGGAAAAAGCAAGTTACGAACAGTTTGACAAGCATTGTGGAATAAAAGAGAGAGCAAGCGTAGATATAGAAGTTGCACGTTTAGAAGCAGGTGATAATAGAGTTGATGAAGACGTAGAGAGCACTGATTATCACTGATTATATAACTTTTTAACAAAAAAAACCGCCTTCAAACGCTAAAAAAATAATATTATTTAGTACTTCGCATTTGATTCAGAGCGAAAAGTACCCCATTTTACAAAGGGCCCGACTCCAAAATAGTTTTTAAGAGGCACTACCATTAGCAAGGAACAAAAATGCGAAGTACTGAACATTATTATTTACAGTTTGAAGGCCTTTTTTTTTTTTGTTAAAAAGTTGTATAATTTCACTCTTTTTAGTACCTTTAATTTAATAATTCTGTATTGTTTAAGCATAATTGACGATATTTCCACATATGTGTGCCTATAAAATTTGAGAGTTCCCCTCGATTTCCCTGGGATCCCATCATCAGATCTTGACTTGGTGACAGTTGGACCACCTCGGGAGCATAAGTTTTTGAACAAAAAAAAAACATTTACCGAAAGAATTTTCTCTCAGCTCCTAACAATCGTAGTACCTTCCATGATGAGATGATAGTTACTATGCACAAATATCAATTTTGGTTCAGAAAGTATAAGAAAATCAATATGTGTGCCTATAAAGTTTGAGAGATCCCCTCGATTTCCCTGGGATCCCATCATCAGATCTTGACTTGGTGATATTAAGACCATCTCGGAAGTATTTAAGCTTTCGAACAAAACAAGAATCATCAAAATCGGTTCATAAACGACGAAGTAATTAGCGAACAATCATAAAAAAGCATATATACAGTCGAATTGAGAAACCTCCTCCTTTTTGAAGTCGGTTAAAAATTATAGAGAAAGTGAATGTGACTATCAATATGGAATAGAAGAGAGAGCAAGCGTAGATAAAGAAGTTGTACGTGCAGAAGCAGGTGATAATAGGATCTCTAAAGACGTAAAAAAAAACACTGAAAATGATAAAGAAAGTGAATGTGACAAGCAGTGTGAAATAGAAGAGAGAGCAAGCGTAATAGAAGTTGTACGTTCAGAATCAGGATCACCTATATGTGATTACAGGATCGATAAAGACGTAGAAAACACTAAAAATGATAAAGAAAGTGAAAGCGAAGAATCTACAGTTTATAGTCCGAAGAAAGAAAATGGTGAGCAATGTGAAACAGAAGAGAGACCAGGTTTAGATATAGAAATTGTACGTAATGAAGCAGCTGATAATAGGATGAAAATTTAGAAAACGTTAACAATGATGAAGAAAGTACCTATGAGTGGCTCTGAGCCTGAAAACGAAAACACAGAACCAAAAAATTAACTAGAAAACGTTAAAGAGATGAAAGTGACGTGAGAGACGTCAAGAATAAAATATTGAAGAATTCGGGTGAGGCTTATGAAAGTATATCGAAAAAAATATGTCCTAAGGAAACTATAAAACCTATTTGTGCTTGTAAAAAAAGGATGTGGCGACATGTTTACCGAGGCACAAAGAGCTTCAATATTCAAAAAAATATATAATTTAGGTAGTCGTGAACTTCAATGGCAACTCTTTTCCAGACATGTGAAAACCGAACCTGTTAAAAAATTACAGTTATGAGAAAAAGTACGCGCACGCAGACTTTAAAATATTATTTGAGTTCAGATGACTGCAAAGAAATCGCCTCTTTTTTAACACGCTTTTATTATTAAATATGACTTTGATGATGGTCCATATTCCGAATTAGACATTTCTGGACTGACTACGGTGCCATGGCGTGTTCGTGGTCGAGGTGGATATAAAAGCCGAGGACTCGGTCGAGGACGAGGCTCCAGATCTTTAAGCCTGTTACAGTCAGAAACACTGCCTAATTTAAAACAAGCATGTTTGTGTCACACAAAGTTTGTGTCATTTATGTCAACAATTTAACTAAAATTTCTTACTGTAATGATTACTCACTTTCTTTGAATAAAACTATTTAAGTAACTATTTTCGTTTTATTATCAGCTACCTAGCGTAATTATAATAATTTAAAAATATTACATTTATTTTTCTGCATTATTTACTGATGTGTCAATATTTAAAAAAAATACCGCATGTACAATCCCGTAACACTCTATTACAGATCACAAACAGTGCCGATTCGACACGAATAAAACCGTAAGGAACTAGTGCGTTAAAGCAGTTGATGGAAATATATCGTAGAAAAACGTCGTAATGTAATGTTACTGATCAATGTCTATGTGACATTTTACACGAATAATATCGTAAAGGTCATTATCATAACAGATTTTTTATTTAATTTCCTGTATTATCTTTTTTCCTTTATACCGCAGATTAAGCCTACAATAAACGAATGATGTTTAAATACAACGATAGCAAAAAAATTAGCTTTGATTTGGTACCTAAAGGATTCTTGTAGATTTAATATTGACAAAGTTATTAAAGAAATATAGTTTTTAGCCTCTCCTGAACAATTTGGTTTTTCCTATTACGATATTTTTCGTGGGGGACGTCGAAATGTACTTTTTTTTTCAATAGTGCTGCTGGGAGTTTTTTCCGCCGCATTTTTTCTCTCAGCTCAACATCTAGCCCAAACGGGCACCTAAAGGCGATGACCGGGAAAAATGACATCTATTTAGCGAATATTTTGTACCTATTCTTAACATGAATTTTTTTTTCTTTCTTTCATGTTGCGTCACCTGCTGTCTCGTGTTAAGTGTGTCCGGCAATCACAACTTTCCATTGAAATACAAAAAATCACAGCCGAACCATATCTTATATCTGACCTTTTTGCTATTCAGTAGGCGGACTTATCGACGCAAATACAATTTTATTATAGGTTCGAATATGAGTAGAATCTGTAGGAGGGTAACGGGAATAAAGCGAGGGGTTCCAAATCAAATTTGACTTTGACCTTTCATTCGATGCCTTGGTATCAAATTAAAGATCTTGATTTTATTTATAACTAAATTGTCTTTGTATCACAATTTATTTAAAAAATAAAAATAAAATATAACGTTTCACACTCATAGCCCCACAGTTCGGAAATTATACCCTGTGTCGTGGGTACCATGGACACATGCAAAGACAGAAACACAAACACCCAGACCTAGAACAGAAATTTAAACTAATCTAATTTCTGTTTCGCCGGACATCGAACCCGGGTCCCTCTGATCGGCAATTCAGCATGGTAACCATTGCGCTACGCAGGTCGTCTTTTATTTATAATTTTATTTACATTTACAAAAATAAATTATGTATAAAAATTATCTAAAATTCATATTTCTGTCCCTTACTTTATAAAACTTGCATGGTTCTACTGAAAAAGTACCAATTGCCTTAAGCCATTGGGAATTAAACCAATCATTTTTATCGGTTCTATCCTTAAAGCATCAAAGGTACTGACTCACCCGTCAGTTGTGAGGGCATTGCGCCTGATGATGTATCGAAACATCATTTTTTTGCCAAATCTGGTGCGGGGGGAAAAACGCACACCTTTTAATTTTGTCACACATTCACTAATATTATTTCATCACTACAGACGCATACATTTCTAATTATGTCAATTTCAATTAACAACGTCATTTTCTATGCATCGACAACACTGACACCGACACACACAAACACACCAGTTGTATATAACTAGAAGGCACATTGTGCATGCACGTTGGGACGAGGGGTTCGCCCTTAAAGGCCACTCCTCTGACGGGTGTCATACCTGTCAGTACCTGTGATGCTCTAAGGTTCTATCGTATAATTTTGGTCAGACAACGATAAAATAGGATACTGAATACTTATATTTCAAATATATGTATACGCATAATAGGAACGTTTGAAATTCAATATTAGACAAGGAGAGCAATAAAGTGTTTCTCTCTAAAGTCCGCTATTCCATTCGTTAGTCCTGCGTCATCTGAATCCAGCGGATTCCCGCTGTGTTCTTTTTAGCTAAAAAATTATCTTCGCGACAGGCTCCAAAATAATGAAATCCGTAGACGAACGAAGGTAACCGATATAGCTCTCAAAATCTGCAAGCTGTCGTAGTAGCAATAATTATTTTTCATTCAAATTTCTGCCTCGTTGGGGTTTGAACGCAGTGCCCTCCGAATGGAAATCCTCTGTGACCTCGCCTCGATACCAATACCTACAGTGGTAATTTTCGAAAGTGGGGATTTCTGACGCTAGTAGTTGCCCGTGTTGCATAGTTTACAGTTACTGTTCACGATAGCCAATTGGTTAACACCGGTTTCCGCCATGGAGGTCCCAAATTTAAAGCAATATATCTTTATATTTTCCATCAACATGCATTTTTTTATGTCCCACTGCTGGGCACAGGTCTCCTCACAAGGGAGAGGTATTTAGGCCATAGTCCACCACGCTGGCCAAGTGCGGATTGGTGGACGTCATGCTTTCGAGAAATTATGAATTTCTCTCAGGCATGCACGGTGATGGAGAACATCGTAATTTCGTAATCAATTAAATATCACGATATTTTTCATCACCGTGGAGCAGCGATAAATCCGCACATTACAAATTTCTTTGTAAGCATAGGTTTGTAAGAGGTTCGAGCCGAGGATTTGAACCCAGGATCGGTCGCGTCGAAGACCGTGGTTTTTTACCACTCGGCCATCGCTGCTCTATGTCAACATGCATTATCAAGATGCATCGTCTGAAAGTTTCTTACACAAAATTTGTTTAAACTGTAATGATTTCGCAATGATGTATGCTAAGGTTTTATGTGAATTTTGTAATTGATATAGGTTAATTAAACAAAAAAGTATCTTATTTATAAGTTTGTTTAATTGGCTCTGGCAGTATAGTTTACATGTCGTAATGTAAGCACCATCAATAAAAAACATAAAACAGATGATGAAGCGTAATTTGAAAATGGAACGTTGTGAAAATATTTTGTAGAGTTTTGCCGGGAAGTCGAAAAAGACATATTGTGCTCTTGTTTTATTTTCATTTTCTTGGTGTATTTTTGAGTTATATCGGATAAAGTTGATGGCATTTTGTTTGATATAGGCTAATTACAGTGCACGAGTGTTTGTGAAATAGAATAACAGTGCTAAAATATGTTTTTTCTGCTTGCCTCCAAAATTCCATCGGACACGTTCTAGTAAAGTAGCCATCGCTTTACTTGAATGTTGGACTGACTAGACTGACTGATTACTGACGACTTACTGACTTTGTTATTACTTCGTCCATTTTCATTGAAACTGGCAAAAAATTTATGCAAAAATTATACTTGACGCTGGCAGTATGCACAGAGTTTGCGATGCCATAATTGAAAAAAAAAAGATTGACAATAAAATATTGTTATCATTGAAAGAGTACATTATTCTTAGTCTAAGATTGAACGTGTGAGGCTTAATTATGATGTTAACAAAAGTAAATTACTGAAATATACCGAATGTATAAGGAATGACATGTTTCGAAAGAAGATTGAATACATTATATTTGAATTATTTTTTTCAACCTTTTTTATGTCCCACTGCTGGGCACAGGTCTCCTTCTCACAAGTGAGAGGGATTTAGGCCATAGTCCACCACGCTAGCCAAGTGCGGATTGGTGTACGTCATGCTTTCGAGAAATTATGAATTTCTCTCAGGCATGCACGGCGATGGAGAACATCGTAATCAATGAAATATTACGATATTTTCCATCACCGTGAAGCAGCAATAAATTATATTTGAATTACCCACAGAGTAATTACGATTTCTATGGAATTACAGATTTGAGATATTTGATTTCATTTGACCAGCCTGATGGTGGTGGTAGTGGCCCTCCAGTAGTGGTGGTGATGAAAATAAAAATAAAATGTTATTTGTTACAGAAATCGAATAGAGCGGACGTCATCAAAAAGATGGCGAGGATCAATACGTCGAGTGGTGGCCGCTTCAGTTTGTAAGTTTTTTTCTTTCACCTTGAAATTGTATGCACATCACTCATTGCCAATCAATAGCGCAATAGTTAAAATGCCTGATTGCCGTAATACCTGCTACAAAGGGCCTCTTCCAGTAGAATACACCAGTGCAAGCTCTAAGAAATAACTTCATGCCACATCACACAAACCCATTGTGTGTAATGTGTTTGTAGTTATGTACTAAAGAATCTCTATGGGAAGGACTTATGGAACACATTTTAACTGAAGCGGAATTGAGAAATTCCGGAATCAAATGTACCTACCTATACATTTTTTGAATAAAGACTTTTTTATTTAAATTTACAAGTCACATATTATTAAAAAAAATAGTATATTGTGTGGCAAGGGTTGAAACAAGACCATTTCTGACGAGGGCGAGAGTTTCGTTCCCCTCGTTTCGCTCGGGCTGTCATCGCCCTGGTCTGAAATCGTCTTTGTTTCATCCTGTGCCACACACTGTATTTTTCGTATCTCATGTAATGAAATAACGAGTTTTGATTTCTGTAGCCAGTTGAAGTAAGACTATTTCAGACAAATAGCGCAGTAATATCTTATACTATTTTAATCATAGAATAATTCAAATATCAGATAATAAATAGTATATAAAATCTTTGACAACGATTTGATGACAGCTGTCAGACGATTATGATTTTTCATATCACATGCATTGAAACAGCTAGTTTTAATCTCCTTTTGTTTATTACAAATGCGATTCTGACGGACTTGAAACACAGACGTAAATAATTAATAAATGAATGTGCCGGGTAGAAACAACGTTGTTTCTGACTGACACATTCGCATTGGTTTGAAATTGTCTTGTTTCGACTGGCAAAACAGAAATCAAAACTCGTTGTTTCATTACATGTGTTATGAAAAATATTTTGTCATAGAAGGCGCGCTAGAATTTAATATTAAACAAGTTGTAGCGACTCCATTTGTGTATTTTTTTAACAATGTTCTCTGTACATTTTAAGTTGTCTGGTTGGTTATCTGGCAATATTACTGCCAACTTTGCAATACTTATATCGATTTAAAAAAAGTAAGGGCTTAGATAAATCTGTCATAAGTATTAATATAAGTGATAAATCTTCACTCACATTAATTACTGAACTTAATATGATTATGTATGAATTATTCAATTCAATTCAATTTTTTTGTGAAGTAAGGTAATATTAATGGTCATAAATATTTATAAATACTTAGTTCTCTTACCCTACCAGTAACGGCGTACAAATATAATAATAGTTACATAATAATATAATAATAATTGACAATTGAATATGTCACGTCACTTAATCTTACATCACTAATGAATAAGTTAAAAATAGATAATTAATTAATTAACTTTTTAGTAAATCGTTATCATTGTCGTTAATCGTTATCATTATTATGGGCTATTTTAATAACAATCATGAAATGAGTAGTAGATTTCAAGGGTAAAGCTCAATTATTTGTAGACTTGTAACAATTTATAAAAGTTTCTCCTTCCAGATAACCTATCCTGCTTCACGCATGGCTGCAGCACTGGCTGGGTCTCCGGGGTCCTCGGCACGGAGGCCTTGACGGGCGGAGCCTGGCTGGCAGCCCTCCCGTGCCTTGTAGCCCTACCCGCCGCGCCCATGTTCGCTGTCCTGGCTGATGCAAGAGGGAGGAAGGCCGGGGCTCTGTGTATAGGACTTAGTTTTATTGTAAGTATTACTATGGTATTTATATTTTTACTTTCTTTCTTTTAGCTGTTCTATGCAGTTTTTAGAGTTCCGTAAGGAAAATTATTGTATTAGGTCTGGGAAGGCGGTGTGTGCGTAATCGTAAACGACAATAGACGAATCAAGTCTGTTTATGATTTTCTTACAAAAATAAAAAAAAGTTTAGTTTAAAAATTAAAAGATCAAGATTTTAACGGAAAGTACTCTGTAGGTTTTGATTCCCTTGTGAGTTCCGAAAATTTGTGTAAATTTGCGACATAAACGGCTGTATCTTTTGATTGCGGTGGCTTAGAAATTTTTAACAGCTCCAAGGAACAGTTGAACTGAGTATATGATATACAAACAAACTAACGGACGGATAACAAAGTGATCCTATAAGGGTTCCGTTTTTTCCTTTCGAGGTACGGAACCCTAAAAACGAACTAAAAAGTTAAAAAAAAAAGAAGAAAATACTTTGTTGTCCCTTCTTGTCCTCCCTTTATTGAATCACTCATTATTCAAGTTACGTTGTATCGCTTCAAGCTTCAGTAGACTCTATTGTCTGTAAACCCATTAAACTGAAATGCTTTGACACAAAAATCCATGTTTTATCACTGTAATCCTAATTTATTTACCTAATAGTCGATATTCTGTCCGGTTTGTCTGTGTTTGTTCACCCAAACCATAAAAAATAAGTGGCATCTGAATAGTAAAATAAATAGTTCATTTCATAAATATACGCTCCTAAAATATAAGTAACATATAATGAAACAATGAATTTTTCTACTTTAGTATAGTTACTACATTCTTTCTTAGGTTTATGGGGTGGTTAACAAAACAGCAATATTGGCAGCACCCTGGTTTCAGGGGTAATAAATCCAGCTAGGTTTTATTTTTAGAAATTTTAAATTATACAAAAATATTTTTAGCGATAGTCAACTTCGATCAAAACTGAAAAATATGACTCTTCCTGATATCTATTCGAGAGTATTAATAATATTGTGGCGTAGAACGCCGTCAAACGCCATCCGCCAATCCGACGTTCAAAGATATAACAATGTCGATTTGAAAGAACTCCAGAAACAAGTATTTCAAGACTAACACATTTTAAAATGAAATTTATTTGAACTTAACTTTAACTGAATATTTAACATTTTTTGTAGCAAAATATGAGCTTTCCGCCAGCGGCTTCGCCCGCGCGGACCCGTTTCATGGGTAATAAAAAATAGCATATGTGCTATTCCAGGCTATATCTCTAACTTTTTCAAGACGATATATTGCTATATTAAAATCATAGGCGTTTAGAAAGTTACTTCAAGCGCGTAATAGGGTCCATTACCCGTTTTTCCGTAGGAATGAAGCATTTTCCCGCGGTCAGGGATCGTGCCGGCTTCTAATGGTAAAATAATAATCAAATCGGTCCAGTAGTTTCGGAGTCTATTGAATACAAACAAACAAATCTTTCCTCTTTATAATATTAGTGTAGATTCCACAATAACCGACCCGTTGAAAGGGTCCATAAAACTGTCGGAAAATTAAATCCACTCACTCCGCGACTTATTTTCTCGCTAAACGGATAATTATAACGCAAATAGCTACTTAAGAAACGTCATAACGTCACGTCACGTCACGTCATAATTATAAGTAGGGTGGGTGGCTACGAGGCTTCATTACAATGAGGCTAAACGTGAGCCGCCATATTGTAGAACGTATCGCAATAACAATCCGGCTAATCGTGGACCCACCACAATATATATTAATTAAACTTTATCCGCGCCTGAAATATAAACAGGGAAATTTGATACCTATATGTCGCAGTACTTTTAGCTGCAAACCTTTTTGCGTCCCATTGCTGGGAATGGGTCATCATCATCATCATCACTGGGGAGGCCTGGAGCTTACTTCACCACCACCAACTCGCTGTCGGATGTTTTCAAACCGCCCAAAAGGCCTCTGTCAAGTCATCTGTCGACAACAACCATGACCGACATGGATGGTCACCCACCCCGACCACGACCGTTTAGTAGATCGCTTACGTTCTCCGCCAGTCGCCAATCCATACGCGCTTCATTATCCCTACTATAATATTATAAATTGTTTGTTTGATTTTAATATTATAAATTCGAAAGTGACTGTCTGTTTGTCTGTCTGTCCGCTACGCTTTCCCGCTTAAACTACTGGACCAATTTTAATGAAATTTGGAACACAGATACAGTGGACCTTGAGAAAGGACATAGGATGGTTTTTATCTTACGGGAACCGATAAAACGAGTCCACGCGGGCGAATCTGCTGGCAGAAGGCTAGTTACGAATTATTATCATCATCTCGTAACCTGCAGATTCAGGTTCCGTAAGCTGCTGAAAGTGCACATAAACCCCTTTTAACCGTAACACGTTAAACCCAGTAATTTCTGTATGCCTTAATCCCTACTAAACTAATTATGTTACAAAGCAAATTGCCAATTAAGATACCACGGCGCGTACGTGGTTAATTGTGCAGTTGACTGATGCTGTGTTAGCTGTTATGTTGCTGGGCTTGTGGTATTCGTTAATAAGGTATGAAAATAGTATTTCTCTGATAATAAATTTCTAAATTTTTTAAAACCTTTTTATGTCCCACTGCTGGGCACAGGTCTCCTCTTACAAGACCCTGTAGCTTCGGGATTAAGAAGAGAGTTACGGTATCCCCTGCCTGATCGTAAGAAGCGACTAAAAGGGGGCTTCCGGGGGCGGGCGGTGAGAGTGGACGCTCGATCCGTTCAGCCAGCGGCCTTGTGAAACCGCGTGCCACCGTTAGCATTTGAAGGTGCAGTAGAGAGCATATTTGCTCTCTACTGGAGATCCCGGAGTCCTCCCCAAGCGCAGAGGCAGGCCACTGGGGGGGTTTAGTGCGGTACAAATCCCACATAACCATATTGTTTCATAAAACTAAAGGCAACCTGATTGCGTAAAAAAACTTACAATATGAATTTGTTAAACTTGTAAAAATTGAATAGCCTGTTGGCAGCAAATTTCTAAATCCGCCCCTGCCTCTGTAGGAAATATTAGTAGAAATTCGAGAAACATCGTAGCGTTTAAACTCATAAAACCTTCGGGATTTCACCGGGATTATATTCAATTCCGCGTATAATAAAGCCAATGAGAAGCGTGTAACTCTTCAGGGATTTATATCAGTTCCCTAACAAATTTACTGAAACTTGGAAGGGTTTAAATTTAAATATTATAAATTTAAGCAGTTTTGTAAGAAAAAAGCTATTTTGTGGTTTAGTTTTGCTCTTTACTTTTGTTTGTTTCTTGTCAAATATTATGATATTTCACAAGAAGTACTCAACTTATGTTAAAAACAGCGGTTTCGCCCGTGTGGACCCGTTTTATAAGTACCCGTAGGATAAAAAACCATCCTATGTCCTTTCCCAAGGTTCACTCTTTCTGTGTTCCAAATTTCATTAAAATTGATTCAGTAGTTTAAGCGGGAAAGCGTAGCAGACAGACAGACAAACAAAGTTACTTCCGAATATATATGTTAAATGTTCATCTGTCGTTATTTGATTTATTTTTAACAGCTCTTTTCATTTCAGCTATGGGATATTGTGACTTTAAATTCACGTTTTGCTCTTTACTTGCCACCTACAAACATAGCTACTAGGTCATCGAAAAGTTAATTGACTGCAATTCTTTCCAAGTCCACTGCTGGGCACGTCTCCCTGTGTTGGAAAGACCTGGCCAATCATCCTTTGCCATGCTGCTATTACAATGCGAGTTGGGGAAAAGAAAAGAAATAAAAATATTTATTTCATATTATAAATACAAAATATTCGCTTAATGAATGTCAATTTTTCCCGGTCATCGCCTTTAGGTGCCCGTTTGGGCTAGATGTTGAGCTGAGAGAAAAAAGGCGAGGAAAACAGACTCCCAGCAGCACTCTTTTAAAAAAAAGTACATTATATATTTGAGATAACAGAATGGCTATGGGTTGATAATGGGCACACGTGACAGTTGATCGTGTGAGACACCATCAACCCACTTGAAGGGAGGGTGGGGAAAAAAATTAGTTATCTTTGTTTAACAATAAATATCATCACACATAAGCCCCACACTAGGATTATCTTTGTCATGGTTACCATGGACACACACAAAGAAACACATACACCTTGACCAAGAACAGAAATTTGAACTAATCATTTAAAGGAATCGAGAAGTGCGGTATCATTACACCATACATTCTAATCAAATTAAGAAGATGATTTTTCATTATTCTAAAGGACCTAAATATTTGACATTAATTTAAACTTGAAAGGTTAGGGATCTTGGGGAAGTCCCTATAGCTTAGGGATTAAGAATAGAGCTACGGTATCCCCTGCCTCAACGTAAGAGGCGACTAAAAAGGGGCTTCTGGGGTTGTGGGCGGTGAGAGTGGGAGCTCGACCCATCCAGGGCGGCCCCGGGAAGGGCGGCGGTGTGTGCGAGGCCGCATGTCACCGTAACCATCGGAAGGTGCAGGAGAGTGCACTGCTCTCCCGAAGACGGACCCGTTCTGGGGCGTCGCGCGTGGAGGACACCGGTGCGTTCCACTGGAGATCCCGGAGTCCTCCCCAAGCACAAAGGCAGCCACCGAGGGGGTTTTAATGCGGTCAAATCCCACATAACTTTGTACTCTCTCCCAAGATGCCGGATACCTTTTGAAGGATGATACCAAAAAAAAAGGAATCTTGAGGAACAGACTAAGTTACTTATCTATACTAAAATTATAAAGATGAAGTAGAGTTTGTTTGTTTGAAAACACTAATACTAGTTCGAATTGAAAAGCTATTTTTGTGTTGTTAAGGTAGGCTTAAAGCTTTCACACTATCGCATCGCGGTAATAATCTAGTTATAAGTAAAACGAAAAAAAGGCGCATCTTAGAGCATCACAGGTACTGACAGGTATGACACCCGTCAGGTTTTTTTTTTCAACCTTTTTTATGTCCCACCGCTGGGCACAGGTCTCCTCACACAATTGAGAGGGATTTAGGCTATAGTCCACCACGCTGGCCAAGTGCGGATTGGTGGACGTCATGCTTTCGAGAAATTATGAATTTCTCTCAGGCATGCACGGCGATGGAGAACATCGTAATCAATTAAATATCACGATATTTTCCATCACCGTGGAGCAGCGATAAATTCGCACATTACAAATTTCTTTGTAAGAGGTGCGAGCCGAGGATTTGAACCTGGGATCGGTCGCGTCGAAGACCGCCGTTTTTTACCACTCGGCCATCGCTGCTCAGGTATACCTAACATGTATTCTATTTTAAGGTAAAAATAGAATACATGTTAGGTAGCAAAAAAGCAGAACTAACTTTAAAGCCCTAGAGGATTTTGAAGTAATAATATGTTCTATTTTCCGTGTAATCAAACGAGTTGAAACACGACACTCTAGGGATTCTAGCAACAGGTTTTGAGGTAACCGTAAAAACAGTCCGAATATTCATGTATTTTGTTTGTAGTTACAATTCCAGCCGACTTAAGAGGCCGTATACGAAATTTGAGCAGCGATTGCCGAGTGGTAAAAGCCGCGGTCTTCTACGCGACCGATCCCGGGTTCAAATCCTGGGCGCGCACCTCTGACAAAGAAATTTGTAATGTGCGAATTTATCGCTGCTCCGCGGTGATGGAGAATATCGTGATATTTCATTAATTACGATGTTCTCCATCGCTGTGCATGCAAAATTTCTCGAAAGTATGACGTCCACCAATCCGCACTTGGCCAGCGTGGTGAACTATGGCCTAAATCCCTTTCATTTGTGAGAAGGAGACCTGTGTCCAGCAGTGGGACATAAAAAAGGTTGAAAAAGAAAAAGAAGAAAGAAATACGAAATTTTGCCGATTTTGCTGATTTAGCTGATTTTACATAGGAGATATTGCAGTTAAAATACAGTATTTCCATAAATTTTAATGCACAATATGACTGATCATTTCAATAATAAACTAATTTTTATTTCGTTATTTTGCTTAATAGACCTGAAGCCGGTGACAGTTTTGTAAATTTTACTGTAATAGATGTAGAATATCACATATTTCTGGATCATTTTAAAATCAAAACAGATCGAATAAAGTGCCATGAATTGATGTAAAAATCATATACATAGTGTATGAGCCACTTTTAACCACTCTCATACAAAAATATTAGTAAAAAAACATTGATTTAGTCAATTTTGAGAGAAAATGGGCCAGAAACTGCATTTGATTTCAGAAAATTTAAACAATCTTTCATTAAATTTATTTTACATAAATATACTTCAGTTCATAATCAATCCGTTTCCTGAAAAATAAATCAAATTAATAATGAAAATTTGGCATTAAAAATCTTTTAAAGTAACCTAAATGTCGCATTATAATTCTTGACGCAAGCTAAAAAAGTGGCTAATGTACGATTATTAATGAAATGATCATTTATATTGTGCAATGAAACTTATGGAAATACTGTAATTTAAATGCAAAATCTCATGTGTTAAATCAGGTAAATAAGTAAAATCAGCAAAATTTCGTATACGGCCCCTTAAATTCACGTTGTCATCCTACTATTACTAGAACCTCGTCGAACCTCGATAAGTCGAAAACCTCCAAATCTCGAAAAAATGTTTTGTTCCCTTCCCTTCAAACACCAAAACCTCCATTACTTGAAATCTTGACCCTCTGTTAGTCGAAATAATCACCGAGTCCGTCCAATCCATTTTGGTACATATTTTCACTCTATAACTCGAAAAATTAAATTTGACCTCTGTATCTCGAACATAGCAACGTTTTATTTTACAACCTTTACAACTTGATCATTTGGAATTTATTACCTCTATTGTTCGAACAAAAATAAGTTACCGACTTTAAGAACTTGCCGACAATGTGAGTACACTTATTGTTTCTTAGAAAACATTTTAGGAGTATACGATAATAAATTTATGACTCACGTAAACACGTGTTTGCATGCTTGGTGTCAGGTGTTCAATTTTGATTTCCTTTGAAATTTAGCTAAGCAAGTCATTAGTTTTCGACTTAAATACTGTCAGATGTAGTTTGGTTCTACTGCAATACACATCAATTAGTACAACAGTTAACATGAGTGCTGTGAAACGTAAACTAAAAACTTTGAGTCTTGCTGAAAAATTAGAAGTGCTCGAAGCTGTGAAGAGGTGTCAAAAAAAGAAAGATGTTGCTGAACAATTTGAAATAATGTTGATTTATAATAAATAAAAATATGTTTGTCACCTCTGCAAGTTGAATTTTTATTTATTTTACCTCTCTAACTCAAAATTTATAAGAATAAACCTCAAACTCTTTATGTCGAATCAAAATCCGCCTAAGTCGAAATCCTCCATAAGTTGAAAACTCTATAACTCGAAATATTTGGCGTCTCCCATGATGTTCGACTTATAGAGGTTCGACTATAAAAATGCGAAAGTTTGTAAAACTTGATGTATGTATATAAATCTACTTATCTCACCTTCGGCTGCGCCTCGGCTCGGGTAGACATTTGTCGGAACTCCTTGTAATGACAGCCTTTCCGCACTTGTAATGAAATATACTATTTCAATTCGAACCAGTAGTTCCTGAGATTAGCGTGTTCAAACAAACAAATTCTTCAGCTTTACAGCTTTTCGACAGCCTCCGTGGCGTAGTGGGTGATGAGCCGACTGGAGAGCGTGAGGTCGTGAGTTCGATTCCCACCCAGGACAAATATTTGTGTGATGAACATGACTATTTGTTCTGTGTCTGGGTGTTAATTTATCTATTTAAGTATGTATTTAGAATTATATAAGTATGTTTATCAGCTTTCTGATTACCATAGTACGTAAGTTCTGCTTAGTTTGGAATCCGATGTCCAAAATGTCCAAATATATTTATATTTATTTTATTTATTTATTAGTATAGATTGTATTCGTTCAATATTTTTGAAGTTTCACGTTTAAAACTATCAGATAACGGGTTAATTAACAGCGTGGTAGTGTTGCCTGCAGGTCAGCTAAGGGGAAATACCACTGCTAGGTGGGACATAAAAAGGATTGCAAATATTTATTTATTCAATGCTATGCAAATGTTATACAATAAATTCGAATAACAAGTACGCCTTGGTAAGGCATTGCATTTTATATTAATTAAATACAAACAATTAAAAAATAATTAAGATACACTTTAGATTAAATTAATAATTAATTTTCTTTCTTATTATGATGTAGGATATTGAAATATTTATCATATTATTAATAATATGATAAATTTGTGGCATATATTCATAAAGAAGTAATTTCTTCTTTCAGCAAATCCTAAATCCTCCCACCGTGTATCGAAAAGCCTAAGATTATTCATGTAAACCTTTAGGGATCTATCTAGCAGATAAAACACATAAGTTATTCATATAGCTTGCATCAGCCTTTTCAGTTTATGTATGAACTTTACATTGAATATTCAAAGGACGGAGCGACGGGTGACGTTCTAATGCATAAAGCTGTTGGTTTTCGCAATATGCTTCCGTTAACTGACAGCTTACTAAAGCTCGCATAGCACTGGAGTTATGCCCGTTTTCACTAACGACGAACAAGGGAACGCCTTATTAAGTGCTTAGGTGCTTAGTGCTTAGTGCCAACGCTTAGCATAATGTTCCGTATCACCGATCGATGTATATATGTTGGTCCTATCCTACCTATCACAGAACATTATTAAGAGAGGTTAGAATAGAAATGTGGGCGGGGCAGACGCGCCAAGGAATTTTGAGCAAATGCTCATAATTCCAAAATCTCTACAGAAACACGCGATCGTTCGTTTGAAATCTCGTGATTGTGCTGCGCTAAGATTGGCTAGATTTGAAATTGCAAACATGTGCTTCGTATTTATTTAAGCTTCGTATTTATTTAAGTACAGATGTAATGGAGGTGAAAGGCGGGGCTTGATCGGCGACACCAGTCTTCATACGAACGGTGCATTATTGCCGTTCTACCTCTCTTAATAATGTTCTGTGCTACCTATCCTATCTTAGGCTACTCATAGCCTAGTTTTTTGACAGTTGTCCATAGTTTTGTTAGTCAATCTAATTTAGATTAAGTTAGTAAATCAAATTTGAGCCACTGTCACATGTAACAGTTTAGGGGCACCTAATCGTAAGCATCAGTAATCATAAGTAATCGTAAGGCCTCCCCAATAATGGGGAGAGACCCGTGCCCAGCAGTGGGACGTAAAAAGGGTTGCAGCCAATCGTAAGCATTGCGCCATCCCAAATCGGTGTCGTAACTTTAGGTTATGCTTAACGTCGTAAGTCGTGACTTAAGGGTTAGTGAAACGTGTTTTCCTCTAGGCAACTCCTAAATATTTAGGCAACTGATGTAGGCGTGTCCTATGGTTAGTGAAAATGGGTGTTAGTGACGTAGTACATACACAGGTAAGAAAAATCGGGTGCGGTCGGAAGTTGGATGAGTGATCGCTCCCTTCTCTTCAGCCTGTACTATCATCTACTTCTGGACGCAGGCTTCTCACAAGACTCGTGACTTAGCACTGTCATTCGCACACATAAGTGCAGCGTGTGTAGAGCCTGACTGACTGATTGTAATAAATAATTATTACATAAGTGTTTCCGTGCTTTTAGATGGCTCTTAAAAGTGTCATCCTTATCTGGATACAAAATAACAGTTCAATCGGTTGATGATATCTGCTTCAGAATTGAAATGCAAGATTCCATCCGAACAATCATTCCTATATTGCAGGATAAAAAGCTTGTAAACTTAGAATAATATAGAGTTAGTGTCTTCATACAAGCGCGCTGTCAAAATTGAAGCACTAAATAGATTCCTACAGCTGTCACATCTGACAAACAAAATATTTTTATTTTGACCAAATTAACTATAAAATACTACAAAACACTGTGAAAAGTTATTTTATTAGATTTCTTTTGTTTTAAAAAAGTGTTGTGATAGCGCGTTTGGTGCCATTAATGGCACCAATCAACATGCTTCAATTTGGGCGCGCGAACTTGGTTTCTATAATGTAATTGTAATTATTCTAAGAGATTCTATCAATCTCCAGTCCATCAGACCTTTCCGTTTATCTCCGGATATTGCATAATTCATTTACATATTCATAACATTACAAGGTATTATGGTGATTCACATTCACCTAACCCAAATACAGAATGGTAGGATAATAGATGGGTATTAAAGGCTGACTGATTATAGTAACGTTTTCTTTATTTTTCCCTCAAAATATGATCCTTGTAAGGAAGTTTCGGTTTCGGCCGAAACAGAGACCGTTGCCGAAATTTATTTATTTATTTATTGCCATATCGTGTTAGGTTACAATAGATCTTACAAGTAGTTAGTGGATTAACCAGTGTTCACACGACCCTGGTAGGGCACGGCAAAATACAATATATCAATTGAATAAATGAATAAATCAATTTAGATGTCATAGCTTAAATTCGTTATCGGTTTCGGTTTCGGTCGGACACTACTATGTAAATCTCAGAATCTAAGATCCGTATTAATAAATCGCTTCAAAAAATACTTCCTATTTGTAAATTGCTTTAAGTAAGCAGTTCTAATGTAATTTCGTATCTTTAGAACCACTCTTGAGTGTAGGATTCGATTCAACACAGATTAGACACAGGTTTTAGGCGGGAAATCTATACGAATATAAGTGTGAAAGTAACTCTCCACCACACTTAGCAGATAAAGAGGCAGGCCACTGGGGGGGTTTAGTGCGGTACAAATCCCACATAACCATATTGTTTCATAAAACTAAAGGCAACCTGATTGCGTAAAAAAACTTACAATATGAATTTGTTAAACTTGTAAAAATTGAATAGCCTGTTGGCAGCAAATTTCTAAATCCGCCCCTGCCTCTGTAGGAAATATTAGTAGAAATTCGAGAAACATCGTAGCGTTTAAACTCATAAAACCTTCGGGATTTCACCGGGATTATATTCAATTCCGCGTATAATAAAGCCAATGAGAAGCGTGTAACTCTTCAGGGATTTATATCAGTTCCCTAACAAATTTACTGAAACTTGGAAGGGTTTAAATTTAAATATTATAAATTTAAGCAGTTTTGTAAGAAAAAAGCTATTTTGTGGTTTAGTTTTGCTCTTTACTTTTGTTTGTTTCTTGTCAAATATTATGATATTTCACAAGAAGTACTCAACTTATGTTAAAAACAGCGGTTTCGCCCGTGTGGACCCGTTTTATAAGTACCCGTAGGATAAAAAACCATCCTATGTCCTTTCCCAAGGTTCACTCTTTCTGTGTTCCAAATTTCATTAAAATTGATTCAGTAGTTTAAGCGGGAAAGCGTAGCAGACAGACAGACAAACAAAGTTACTTCCGAATATATATGTTAAATGTTCATCTGTCGTTATTTGATTTATTTTTAACAGCTCTTTTCATTTCAGCTATGGGATATTGTGACTTTAAATTCACGTTTTGCTCTTTACTTGCCACCTACAAACATAGCTACTAGGTCATCGAAAAGTTAATTGACTGCAATTCTTTCCAAGTCCACTGCTGGGCACGTCTCCCTGTGTTGGAAAGACCTGGCCAATCATCCTTTGCCATGCTGCTATTACAATGCGAGTTGGGGAAAAGAAAAGAAATAAAAATATTTATTTCATATTATAAATACAAAATATTCGCTTAATGAATGTCAATTTTTCCCGGTCATCGCCTTTAGGTGCCCGTTTGGGCTAGATGTTGAGCTGAGAGAAAAAAGGCGAGGAAAACAGACTCCCAGCAGCACTCTTTTAAAAAAAAGTACATTATATATTTGAGATAACAGAATGGCTATGGGTTGATAATGGGCACACGTGACAGTTGATCGTGTGAGACACCATCAACCCACTTGAAGGGAGGGTGGGGAAAAAAATTAGTTATCTTTGTTTAACAATAAATATCATCACACATAAGCCCCACACTAGGATTATCTTTGTCATGGTTACCATGGACACACACAAAGAAACACATACACCTTGACCAAGAACAGAAATTTGAACTAATCATTTAAAGGAATCGAGAAGTGCGGTATCATTACACCATACATTCTAATCAAATTAAGAAGATGATTTTTCATTATTCTAAAGGACCTAAATATTTGACATTAATTTAAACTTGAAAGGTTAGGGATCTTGGGGAAGTCCCTATAGCTTAGGGATTAAGAATAGAGCTACGGTATCCCCTGCCTCAACGTAAGAGGCGACTAAAAAGGGGCTTCTGGGGTTGTGGGCGGTGAGAGTGGGAGCTCGACCCATCCAGGGCGGCCCCGGGAAGGGCGGCGGTGTGTGCGAGGCCGCATGTCACCGTAACCATCGGAAGGTGCAGGAGAGTGCACTGCTCTCCCGAAGACGGACCCGTTCTGGGGCGTCGCGCGTGGAGGACACCGGTGCGTTCCACTGGAGATCCCGGAGTCCTCCCCAAGCACAAAGGCAGCCACCGAGGGGGTTTTAATGCGGTCAAATCCCACATAACTTTGTACTCTCTCCCAAGATGCCGGATACCTTTTGAAGGATGATACCAAAAAAAAAGGAATCTTGAGGAACAGACTAAGTTACTTATCTATACTAAAATTATAAAGATGAAGTAGAGTTTGTTTGTTTGAAAACACTAATACTAGTTCGAATTGAAAAGCTATTTTTGTGTTGTTAAGGTAGGCTTAAAGCTTTCACACTATCGCATCGCGGTAATAATCTAGTTATAAGTAAAACGAAAAAAAGGCGCATCTTAGAGCATCACAGGTACTGACAGGTATGACACCCGTCAGGTTTTTTTTTTCAACCTTTTTTATGTCCCACCGCTGGGCACAGGTCTCCTCACACAATTGAGAGGGATTTAGGCTATAGTCCACCACGCTGGCCAAGTGCGGATTGGTGGACGTCATGCTTTCGAGAAATTATGAATTTCTCTCAGGCATGCACGGCGATGGAGAACATCGTAATCAATTAAATATCACGATATTTTCCATCACCGTGGAGCAGCGATAAATTCGCACATTACAAATTTCTTTGTAAGAGGTGCGAGCCGAGGATTTGAACCTGGGATCGGTCGCGTCGAAGACCGCCGTTTTTTACCACTCGGCCATCGCTGCTCAGGTATACCTAACATGTATTCTATTTTAAGGTAAAAATAGAATACATGTTAGGTAGCAAAAAAGCAGAACTAACTTTAAAGCCCTAGAGGATTTTGAAGTAATAATATGTTCTATTTTCCGTGTAATCAAACGAGTTGAAACACGACACTCTAGGGATTCTAGCAACAGGTTTTGAGGTAACCGTAAAAACAGTCCGAATATTCATGTATTTTGTTTGTAGTTACAATTCCAGCCGACTTAAGAGGCCGTATACGAAATTTGAGCAGCGATTGCCGAGTGGTAAAAGCCGCGGTCTTCTACGCGACCGATCCCGGGTTCAAATCCTGGGCGCGCACCTCTGACAAAGAAATTTGTAATGTGCGAATTTATCGCTGCTCCGCGGTGATGGAGAATATCGTGATATTTCATTAATTACGATGTTCTCCATCGCTGTGCATGCAAAATTTCTCGAAAGTATGACGTCCACCAATCCGCACTTGGCCAGCGTGGTGAACTATGGCCTAAATCCCTTTCATTTGTGAGAAGGAGACCTGTGTCCAGCAGTGGGACATAAAAAAGGTTGAAAAAGAAAAAGAAGAAAGAAATACGAAATTTTGCCGATTTTGCTGATTTAGCTGATTTTACATAGGAGATATTGCAGTTAAAATACAGTATTTCCATAAATTTTAATGCACAATATGACTGATCATTTCAATAATAAACTAATTTTTATTTCGTTATTTTGCTTAATAGACCTGAAGCCGGTGACAGTTTTGTAAATTTTACTGTAATAGATGTAGAATATCACATATTTCTGGATCATTTTAAAATCAAAACAGATCGAATAAAGTGCCATGAATTGATGTAAAAATCATATACATAGTGTATGAGCCACTTTTAACCACTCTCATACAAAAATATTAGTAAAAAAACATTGATTTAGTCAATTTTGAGAGAAAATGGGCCAGAAACTGCATTTGATTTCAGAAAATTTAAACAATCTTTCATTAAATTTATTTTACATAAATATACTTCAGTTCATAATCAATCCGTTTCCTGAAAAATAAATCAAATTAATAATGAAAATTTGGCATTAAAAATCTTTTAAAGTAACCTAAATGTCGCATTATAATTCTTGACGCAAGCTAAAAAAGTGGCTAATGTACGATTATTAATGAAATGATCATTTATATTGTGCAATGAAACTTATGGAAATACTGTAATTTAAATGCAAAATCTCATGTGTTAAATCAGGTAAATAAGTAAAATCAGCAAAATTTCGTATACGGCCCCTTAAATTCACGTTGTCATCCTACTATTACTAGAACCTCGTCGAACCTCGATAAGTCGAAAACCTCCAAATCTCGAAAAAATGTTTTGTTCCCTTCCCTTCAAACACCAAAACCTCCATTACTTGAAATCTTGACCCTCTGTTAGTCGAAATAATCACCGAGTCCGTCCAATCCATTTTGGTACATATTTTCACTCTATAACTCGAAAAATTAAATTTGACCTCTGTATCTCGAACATAGCAACGTTTTATTTTACAACCTTTACAACTTGATCATTTGGAATTTATTACCTCTATTGTTCGAACAAAAATAAGTTACCGACTTTAAGAACTTGCCGACAATGTGAGTACACTTATTGTTTCTTAGAAAACATTTTAGGAGTATACGATAATAAATTTATGACTCACGTAAACACGTGTTTGCATGCTTGGTGTCAGGTGTTCAATTTTGATTTCCTTTGAAATTTAGCTAAGCAAGTCATTAGTTTTCGACTTAAATACTGTCAGATGTAGTTTGGTTCTACTGCAATACACATCAATTAGTACAACAGTTAACATGAGTGCTGTGAAACGTAAACTAAAAACTTTGAGTCTTGCTGAAAAATTAGAAGTGCTCGAAGCTGTGAAGAGGTGTCAAAAAAAGAAAGATGTTGCTGAACAATTTGAAATAATGTTGATTTATAATAAATAAAAATATGTTTGTCACCTCTGCAAGTTGAATTTTTATTTATTTTACCTCTCTAACTCAAAATTTATAAGAATAAACCTCAAACTCTTTATGTCGAATCAAAATCCGCCTAAGTCGAAATCCTCCATAAGTTGAAAACTCTATAACTCGAAATATTTGGCGTCTCCCATGATGTTCGACTTATAGAGGTTCGACTATAAAAATGCGAAAGTTTGTAAAACTTGATGTATGTATATAAATCTACTTATCTCACCTTCGGCTGCGCCTCGGCTCGGGTAGACATTTGTCGGAACTCCTTGTAATGACAGCCTTTCCGCACTTGTAATGAAATATACTATTTCAATTCGAACCAGTAGTTCCTGAGATTAGCGTGTTCAAACAAACAAATTCTTCAGCTTTACAGCTTTTCGACAGCCTCCGTGGCGTAGTGGGTGATGAGCCGACTGGAGAGCGTGAGGTCGTGAGTTCGATTCCCACCCAGGACAAATATTTGTGTGATGAACATGACTATTTGTTCTGTGTCTGGGTGTTAATTTATCTATTTAAGTATGTATTTAGAATTATATAAGTATGTTTATCAGCTTTCTGATTACCATAGTACGTAAGTTCTGCTTAGTTTGGAATCCGATGTCCAAAATGTCCAAATATATTTATATTTATTTTATTTATTTATTAGTATAGATTGTATTCGTTCAATATTTTTGAAGTTTCACGTTTAAAACTATCAGATAACGGGTTAATTAACAGCGTGGTAGTGTTGCCTGCAGGTCAGCTAAGGGGAAATACCACTGCTAGGTGGGACATAAAAAGGATTGCAAATATTTATTTATTCAATGCTATGCAAATGTTATACAATAAATTCGAATAACAAGTACGCCTTGGTAAGGCATTGCATTTTATATTAATTAAATACAAACAATTAAAAAATAATTAAGATACACTTTAGATTAAATTAATAATTAATTTTCTTTCTTATTATGATGTAGGATATTGAAATATTTATCATATTATTAATAATATGATAAATTTGTGGCATATATTCATAAAGAAGTAATTTCTTCTTTCAGCAAATCCTAAATCCTCCCACCGTGTATCGAAAAGCCTAAGATTATTCATGTAAACCTTTAGGGATCTATCTAGCAGATAAAACACATAAGTTATTCATATAGCTTGCATCAGCCTTTTCAGTTTATGTATGAACTTTACATTGAATATTCAAAGGACGGAGCGACGGGTGACGTTCTAATGCATAAAGCTGTTGGTTTTCGCAATATGCTTCCGTTAACTGACAGCTTACTAAAGCTCGCATAGCACTGGAGTTATGCCCGTTTTCACTAACGACGAACAAGGGAACGCCTTATTAAGTGCTTAGGTGCTTAGTGCTTAGTGCCAACGCTTAGCATAATGTTCCGTATCACCGATCGATGTATATATGTTGGTCCTATCCTACCTATCACAGAACATTATTAAGAGAGGTTAGAATAGAAATGTGGGCGGGGCAGACGCGCCAAGGAATTTTGAGCAAATGCTCATAATTCCAAAATCTCTACAGAAACACGCGATCGTTCGTTTGAAATCTCGTGATTGTGCTGCGCTAAGATTGGCTAGATTTGAAATTGCAAACATGTGCTTCGTATTTATTTAAGCTTCGTATTTATTTAAGTACAGATGTAATGGAGGTGAAAGGCGGGGCTTGATCGGCGACACCAGTCTTCATACGAACGGTTCATTATTGCCGTTCTACCTCTCTTAATAATGTTCTGTGCTACCTATCCTATCTTAGGCTACTCATAGCCTAGTTTTTTGACAGTTGTCCATAGTTTTGTTAGTCAATCTAATTTAGATTAAGTTAGTAAATCAAATTTGAGCCACTGTCACATGTAACAGTTTAGGGGCACCTAATCGTAAGCATCAGTAATCATAAGTAATCGTAAGGCCTCCCCAATAATGGGGAGAGACCCGTGCCCAGCAGTGGGACGTAAAAAGGGTTGCAGCCAATCGTAAGCATTGCGCCATCCCAAATCGGTGTCGTAACTTTAGGTTATGCTTAACGTCGTAAGTCGTGACTTAAGGGTTAGTGAAACGTGTTTTCCTCTAGGCAACTCCTAAATATTTAGGCAACTGATGTAGGCGTGTCCTATGGTTAGTGAAAATGGGTGTTAGTGACGTAGTACATACACAGGTAAGAAAAATCGGGTGCGGTCGGAAGTTGGATGAGTGATCGCTCCCTTCTCTTCAGCCTGTACTATCATCTACTTCTGGACGCAGGCTTCTCACAAGACTCGTGACTTAGCACTGTCATTCGCACACATAAGTGCAGCGTGTGTAGAGCCTGACTGACTGATTGTAATAAATAATTATTACATAAGTGTTTCCGTGCTTTTAGATGGCTCTTAAAAGTGTCATCCTTATCTGGATACAAAATAACAGTTCAATCGGTTGATGATATCTGCTTCAGAATTGAAATGCAAGATTCCATCCGAACAATCATTCCTATATTGCAGGATAAAAAGCTTGTAAACTTAGAATAATATAGAGTTAGTGTCTTCATACAAGCGCGCTGTCAAAATTGAAGCACTAAATAGATTCCTACAGCTGTCACATCTGACAAACAAAATATTTTTATTTTGACCAAATTAACTATAAAATACTACAAAACACTGTGAAAAGTTATTTTATTAGATTTCTTTTGTTTTAAAAAAGTGTTGTGATAGCGCGTTTGGTGCCATTAATGGCACCAATCAACATGCTTCAATTTGGGCGCGCGAACTTGGTTTCTATAATGTAATTGTAATTATTCTAAGAGATTCTATCAATCTCCAGTCCATCAGACCTTTCCGTTTATCTCCGGATATTGCATAATTCATTTACATATTCATAACATTACAAGGTATTATGGTGATTCACATTCACCTAACCCAAATACAGAATGGTAGGATAATAGATGGGTATTAAAGGCTGACTGATTATAGTAACGTTTTCTTTATTTTTCCCTCAAAATATGATCCTTGTAAGGAAGTTTCGGTTTCGGCCGAAACAGAGACCGTTGCCGAAATTTATTTATTTATTTATTGCCATATCGTGTTAGGTTACAATAGATCTTACAAGTAGTTAGTGGATTAACCAGTGTTCACACGACCCTGGTAGGGCACGGCAAAATACAATATATCAATTGAATAAATGAATAAATCAATTTAGATGTCATAGCTTAAATTCGTTATCGGTTTCGGTTTCGGTCGGACACTACTATGTAAATCTCAGAATCTAAGATCCGTATTAATAAATCGCTTCAAAAAATACTTCCTATTTGTAAATTGCTTTAAGTAAGCAGTTCTAATGTAATTTCGTATCTTTAGAACCACTCTTGAGTGTAGGATTCGATTCAACACAGATTAGACACAGGTTTTAGGCGGGAAATCTATACGAATATAAGTGTGAAAGTAACTCTCCACCACACTTAGCAGATAATGCTTCTGATAAGGTTTAATAATTGCTAGTCCCTGTAGCTTCGGGATTAAGAATAGAGCTACGGTATCCCCTGCCTGATCGTAAGAGGCGACTAGGGGGCTTCCGGGGCTGCGGGCGGTCAGAGTGGGAGCTCGACCCGTCCAGCCAGCAGCCCCGGGAAGGACGGCGGTGTGCGCGTGGCCGCATACCGCCGTAAGCATCGGAAGGTGCAGGAGAGCACATCTGCTCTCCCAAAGATGGGCCCGTTCCAGGGCGTCGCGTCCTCCCCAAACGCAGAGGAAGGCCACCGAGGGGGTTTTATTGAGGTTTAAATCCAACATAACCCGGTGTCCTCTCCCAAGGTGCTAGGTACCTTTTAAAGGTCCCCTTCCCCCCCCCCTCGAAAAGTATCTATCAATAACTACTGGACCGACGTGCCCTCTGAGGGACGGAAACGCACATAAAATTTGATACTAGCAGTCAGCCATCTCACAGTCAAAAAAAAAAAAAAAAAAAACGAATTTAAAAGTAACGGATGATAAGAAATCTACTTATCTTTTCTTGTTACAGACATTAGAAAACTTGATTTTGAGTCGCGTTCTTATTATAACTATTATTTTTTTACAATTGACCTAATATGCTTTTTGATTTTTTATGGAAGAAACAAAAGAGGAATAATCCTCAACAAGTTTATACCTAAAATGAATTTTATGCGATAACAAATATAAAAAAGCCACACATTTTTCAACCCATCAAGTAGGTATACCAATCGAGGATTCAATTACCGGCAAGGCAGAAATTTAAATTATTTTTTTTATATAAATTAACCGTACAAAAAGGCAGACGGGCCGCGTGGTGTTAAGCGATCACCGTCGCCTATGGACACGGACAACCCCAGGGGAGCCACCCGAGCATTGCCGGCTTTGGAGGAGAGTATTTTTTACAGCTTTCTTGAAGAACCCCATATCATAGTCCACTGGAAATGCCTCAGCTGGAAGGTTGTCCCATAACTTACAGGTCCGTGGTAAATTTTAGCGTGCAAAGCGGACTGTGGAGAACCGCCATGATGATGTTGCTGATGATGATGTTTCCGAGATTCAAATTATATACGTATCTTGATATTCAAAAAGTACATTCAGAGTTTAAAAATAGTGTAGTTTTCGCCTGCAAGTTTGAAGCATTCTAGCGACCAACACATGCGACCAATATGTTGACGCAATAGTTTTTTTTTATTTGAATGGAGTAGCAGACGAGCATGCAGGCCACGTGGTGTTAAGTGGTCTCTGCAGCCCATGGACATCTGCACACAACCACAAGCAAGCATAGGTAAGTCGTGTCTGAGGTCGTATGCAGTTGCGCTGCTACTACGGAGTCATCTAAGTGTGGGCGGCAAGGCAACAGCACCTTTCCACTGAAACACAATAGAATTGGTTCACGGCAGAAGTGGGTGCAGCGGTGGTACTACCCCCATTCGAACCAATATAGTTCTACCACCTATAAATAGATAGTGTTTTGAAAATGCAACACCACATGAGGACCTTACTGTATAAAATCTCTCTCCAGATAAGCTGGTCCCTAGCGGCATGGTGCGGTGCGCGGGGGGTGTGGGCTGCGCGGGCGGTGGCGGGTGCGGGGGGAGCGGGGGCGTTGGTGCTGGCCCCGCTGTACTGCGCTGAGATCGCCCCGCGGACCAGGGGACTGGCTGCTATGCCGTCATTGGCTTGCAGGTAAGAAGGTATCTATAAACCTTGAAAGTTTGCAGCTGGACATAACTATGATCAACCGTGTTATGTTGATATGATTGACTCGCAAATGACCAAAAAAATTATAACTTCCAGGCATGATTGGAGTAATAAATATGCTCGAACCATTTTTACAATAGCTGGATTATACCCAGGACCTTCACTGTCATGCTATGGTTAAAATATAAAAAGATGCTATAATTTATCCAAGGTTTATTGACAGGAGAAAGTTTTTGATTTTTTAATTCTTTTTGTACTCAGTAGTAGAAACTTAGAACTTAGAAGCGCGCATGGCCTGGCGGTTAGCGTAGAACGCCATCGATCTATGCAACTAAGCTAAACGGGCGCGGTCGGTGTGAGATGGGTGACCGCTAGTGGCAAAAATTTCATGGGCGTTTCCGTGCTTCGGAGGACACCTTAAGCCGTCGGTCCCGGTTGTTGTCGATAGATAACAGTCGTTAAACCTTGTCGGAGGCCTTATGGGCGGTTTGAAAACATCCGACAGCGGATTGGCCACTAACCCGCATCTCCACCAACCCGCATTGGAGCAGCGTGGTGGAGTAAGCTCCAGGCCTCCCCAATAATGGGGAGAGACCCGTGCCCAGCAGTGGGACGCAAAAAGGGTTGCAGCCAGTAGAAACTTATACATCTTATACATCCAGTCATTGGCGACAGCTCTTTCGTCTCACTTTTGGGCATAGGTCTCTCCTCATAGAAGAGGAGACCTGAATACAGACGAAGAAGCAGGTTAGTAGCTTAAGTCCTGGTGGATGGTTTCAAACCATCCCTTGGGACTCCGCTGCAATCGAAAACCCTGATCAACGACTTAACGTGACTTCAGCACGGAATGTGCGTGAAATTAGCGACTAACGGTCACCTATCGGTCGTTTACCTGCGTAGACAGACGACGTAGACTACGTGATATAGATAGTTGCGTAGCAATGCTTGCATTGTATGTTGCAATGTAATGAAATGAAATGAAATGAGTGCAAATAAAATATTTGCACAAATATGGGTGAAAAAAAAGGTTGTACAAAATATTTAGAACTCCATGTTTACCCCTTAGGGTGTACAAATTTTAATTTAATTGATAATCTAATTAAATTTAATGACTTAATTGAAACTTAAATTCTAAAATTACTATTAAAGAATACATAAGAAACATTAAAGTAGGTATGTAGTATTACATTTAATTTTGTATAGTTTTAATTAATTAGACGTAAACCCAATTTTGTGCTTTTTATAATGATTTATTTTATTTGAACCATACGAGGTTTGCCGTCATCAGCTTGGGGCTTGGTTTTTGTACACTGAGAGGAAAAAAAGCTGGCGGGAAAAAAAACCTCCCAGGTGTTTATGCCGCGGACAAAATTATTTATTATGTAATTTTATTTTTTTGGTTTATATTATTTTAACTTTTTTATTATTGGTTAGGCGATTTGTTATTATCATGTTACTTTCATTTTTCATAGGTTTAATATCTATATAAAACACTCTCAATTATTGCTAGCTTGCCAGCATAATGTTTTCAGGAGTGCTTATCGGTTTCTGATTCGCAGTTTACCGAACTCCTTTCATATTGGATGAAGGGGAAGAGTATCATAGGCCTCGTTGTCTATGATTAGAAAAAAAATAAAAATAGAATATTATCTACGCCTGCCCCAGTATGGCGGCGGAGTTTTGGCGGGAAGTCTGAAGGAATAAGTTGTGCTCTTGTTTTATTTTCATTTTCTTAGTGTATTTTTGAGTTATATCGGATAAAGTTGATGGCATTTTGCTCGATATAGGTTAATGATAGTGCACGAGTGTTGTGAAATAAAATAACAGTGCGAAAACATGTTTTTTCGGCTTGCCTCCAAAATTCCATCGGACATGTTCTGGTAAAGTAGCCATCACTTTACTTGAACATTTGACTGACTAGACTGACTGATACCTGACGACTAACTGACTTTTTTCTACGACTAGTGATGCAAAAATTTTACTTGAAGCTGGCAATATGCACAGAATTTGCGACGCCATTATTAAAATTGAAAAGTAAATATTGAATGGCTGAAAGGATCTTTATCCAATGCCGTAAAATGAAATTAAAAAAAAAAAAAAAAGTATAGCGGCGTGCGCGGTTGCATACGTACGGTACTCACGACGTCGACTAACGTTCTTTGGTTATGTTCGACAATATTCTTAAGTACTAATCTAAAACCCATCAAAAACTACAAGCGGAACCTTGAAGCGGCAGACTGCAGTCTGGAAGAATGTCCAGGATCCTGTGACTGTATATAGGAGAGGTGGCTTCGATTCAAGAATTCCGGTGAGTAATCTTTTGATTAACATTGTGTTGGTTAGGTACGGTAGTAATTGATTGTGTCGTACTAATCCAACAGTGGGTATGGGTCATAATTGCGCGCCCGCCCATCCAATTATTATTTATGGTTTATAAACTCAGTGACCGAATAGTACGCTTTTTTAATTAAATATGTTTTGAGTTCTCTTTTGAATTCGTTATTAGTTTTTATTTTAAGAAAGTCCGGTAGATTATTGTATATTTTTGGTCCCAGTTTCAGTTTCAGAGGCTATTGCACATAGTTTATTTTAATTAGCACTTATTTTCATTTAAACAAGTAACTAAAACCAAAATTCTATCTTTCAGTTGTGGAATCCTCTTCGCATACGCGGCAGGAGGTCTACTATCAGCACACGCATTGTCACTGTCAATGGCAATTCCACCTGCTGTACTCCTGGTATCGCTGTTCTGGCTTCCGGAGACTCCCTCCTTCCTCATCAACGTTGGAAAGATACAGGTTGGTAATTTCTTACAAAAAGAGGAATCGAGGTGGAACGAGCACAAATTTCAAAAAATTTCTATGACGTCGGCGGGGTAGTAGTAGTAGTTTAGAAAGGATGCTTAATCAAACAGGTGTGAAATGCCCCCTTGAAAGGGTGATGATCTGTATTGACTGATAGAAACAACACCGAAATAACGGTGGGTATTTTGTTTTAACACTTTTTTAATGGTGAGACATAGCCGTGGCAACAGTCCACGACGCTAACCAAGGGTGGGTTGATAGACATGACATGTCTTTGAGATGAAATATTTTCCCCCATTATTCAGATGTGCACGCCATGATTTGAATTGAAGATCACTCTGCTATCGCTAAGATCCTCTATCAATATAATATTAAATTCACTGTGATAGTATTCAGTATTTTGATGCCTATTCGTCTAACTTTGTCAAAATGTTCATTTTACAGGAAGCAGCGAAAGTAATGTGCTGGTTCGACGGCTCCGACTTCAGAGAAGACCTGACCGACGTGATAGAGCAGCAAGAGGTCAGGATAAGGACATCGGAGTGCTACGGACGAAGGGAGGTCATGAGACGGCAGAACTCTGACACCTTCCAGCCGATGTTGAAGAGGAGCAGTGGATTGGAGTCTAACTCCGATAAGAAGACCGATACGTCAGCTTGCAGGGAGTTGTGTAAGTTATAGATTTCCATTATTATGGATCATCTGTGGGTCCAGCTTTGTTCATTAAATATCTGCCGTGTTTTACTGAATCACTTTTGCCGTGAATTAATTCATACTTGGATTGGTGGAATGGTGCTGTTTAAGGCAAGACTTTTATGAGGTTTTATGAGGATCGACTGTACGTGATTCCAGTCAAGTCTCAGTCTTCTAGAAGTTGTGTGTACAGATGTCCATAAGTTACATCGATTACAAAAGATACATGCAACTTATAAATGGCATACAGATATAGCGCTAGCACCAGAAACAGCCAACAGGTGCAATAGTGGTCAGGCAATGTCCTAAGGGACTAAGCATAGGGACTATGCCACTCCCAAAATCCAAAAATTGTTCACGTCACGCACGATATAAGGCGATAAACATAAACCATTAGTAAACTTAACAAGCAAACTTGGGACATCCCTCCCTTTGTGAAATACCGCGACATATTGTATTAGTGAACCTCTCCAGAATTAAGTCTGCGACCGCGCCTGATGGTGGTACTTCGCCGGTGGAATCATGCAAATTCTACCATTTATAAGTTATAGAGTCTCTGAGCGAAGAGTTAAACGTTACTTACACCTTTGATCGTTGTAATCACCAGACTGTACGCATGGACTTCATAAATAAATAAATATAATTTGCCTTTTTTCTCCAACAGTTCGGCATCGCCGCTCCCGTAGAGCGCTACTCTCCTGCGTTATCCTGGTGTCAGCTGCAGCAGGGTCTGGAGCTGGAGCTGTGACCAGCTTCGCCACGGCTGTGCTGAGACATTCCTCACACGCGGTTCCCATGCTGAATCTCACTGCTTACAACTTCACTATATATAATGGGTATGTCCATACATACATTTGTATTTTGAATAGTTTTTATAATAGTCCATCCATCCATCCATCAGCTTTTTATAGTCCACTGCTGGACATAGGCCTCCCCTAACGTTCGGCACTCCACCGTTTATATTAGTAGGGTACATGAAAGACGGACTTTTGTAATTAGCAGAACAGCCTTTGGATTTATTTCTTTTTAATGGAGAAGCAGACGAGTTTGCAGGCCTTTGGTGTTAAAATTTGCTGTAACCCATGAACATTTTTTTAATTTGAATAATGAGGCTCGGGCTGTCATAGCCCAGGGTACTTCCATAGCCCATAAACATGCAACCTCATGCAAGCTGGAGTCTGGAAAGGGATCGTATGCAATTCGGAGGCTGATGGGGGCCTCGCGTCAGTCTGACTCGCAGCAGCACCTTTCTACCAACTTTACAGCCAAAATGGGTGCACTGCGGTACTGCTTTACACCTACATGCTCGTACATTATCAATGCGTTATGGAGTGACGAAAATATTGTGGGTTCTAATCTAAGTTTTCTGAGATAATACTTATCCCTAAAGAGCGAGGTACAACCTTAATAGGACTACTTCTGTTGTGCATTTCTATTACTGATTACACTTTCATTTCGAGATTCTATACAGAAGTGATTTACGTATCCTTGCAGCAATTCTAATCCAGTAGTTTTCTGTATGAAAAATGTCACTTGTTTTGTATTCGTGATTGCTTTGAAACTTCACTAAACTTTATTCTAACATTGTCTACTAGAAATATTTATTTTTGATTTTCAGCACCGCACCTCGATCCTTTTTCGAGTCTTCGGAAGCTGGTTCTATGTTGTGTGGCACAGCTCTTGTTTTGGGGGCAGCTGTAGCTACCGTGACAGTTGACAAGCTTGGAAGAAAGGTATACATTATTCCAAGAAACTTTGTAGCAATACTTAAAGTTATAAGACGACATGAGGTTCTTCAATAATGCTGTGAAAAGAGTATTCCTTCCAAGCCGAGAAGCATCTAAATAAAATAAATTAATAAATAAATAACGTAGTCCCACAGTAGGGTAGTTATACCCTGCGTCGTGGATGCCATGGACACATACACAAAGACAAACACAAAAACCCAGACCAAGAACAGAAATTTAAACTCATCATTCAAATTTCTGCTTCTCCGGGAATTGAACCCTCCGATCGGCAGTCCGACATGGTATCCATTACGCCACGCGGGTCGTCATCTGTGCTGAGATGGTTGTATCTATGGGCGATAGCAACAGCTTATTTTCATGTTGTCTCAGAATATAACTTAAATAAAATATTATAATTATGCATCAACTCTAGATGCTGTGAGCCACCTCATTTATGGTGGCCAGCAACCACCTACACGTCCACTCATCCAAGCGTCTTTCCACCAAAACACGAAAAATATGGATGCAGTTCTTTCATATGTTAGTTCATAACAATTACAACAACAACACCACATACTCATACAGATCCCCAACGAGATTCCATGCCTATGTCGGGGGGGACCTTTGCGTCACTGAGGTTTTCGGAAGTTCTTGTAGTGGTAAAAATATTACAGGGCAAGACGTGTACCATATTAAAACATACCACACCAAGTTCCCTACAAATTCCCCTTATTTTACACTTTTGTAAAAATTCTATTTCCAGACGCTGCTTCTCTGGTCCTGTTCCGGTATAGCCTTCTGCCTCGCCATCCTGGGCGTGTACTGCGACCCTCATCTACGTATGCAGTCCTGGTACTCCCATCGGTTCTGGCCATACCGGCGTATGAATTTCAAGGAGAAGAACCTTCGTGAAAAACTTGCCTACTTTCCCCAAGAGAACTTTACCCAGGAATTTTACAACGAATCCCTTGAGAAATTTGAAAATGACTCAAAACCTTGGTACAGGATTGGCTTGGAAGAGAATATTACGGATACAATGGAAGGGGATTTGCCGGTAAAGTTTGACCAGATGAAGGAAGTGACAGAAGATCAAATATGGCTCCCGGTAGCTTTGTTATCCATGGTGTTGTTTTTGTACAATATTGGACTCGGATCTGTGCCTTATGTGCTCATTTCAGAACTGTTTACTATTAATGTAAGTATTAAACTTATAAAATAATTATTGTGATAATGATGATGACAGGTTCTCTCTAACATTGTAAATATAAAACAAACAAAGAGATGGCGACTGCCAAATTATGTATGAAATCCTATGAAAAATTGTTAGAGCATCAAGGTATGACAGGTATGAAACCCGTCAGAGGAGTGGCCTTTACGGGCAAACCCCTCGTCTCAACGTCCATGCACAATGTGCCTTCTAGTGTGTCTGTGTCAGTGTTGACGGTGCATAGAAAATGACGTTGTTAATTGAAATTGACATATTTAGAAATGTATGCGTCTGTAGCGATGAAAGAATATTTAATTTTGTGAATGTGTGACAAAATTAAAACGTGTGCGTTCTTCCCCGCACCAGATTTGGCACATAAATTATGTATCGAAGTGAGACGCTATGCCGTCTCTACTGGAGGGTGAGTCAGTAACTTTGATGCTCTAAGGAAAAATCCTATGAAAAAGCGTAATGTTTGGTCATTCATATTTCAATAACCAAGCCTTATGTTGTATATGGTGGAAATAATAATGTTTTCTTTCTTAAGTTTCGCTGATTTAAATATAAAAAAACTGCCACTCCATTCATATTTATAATCTCTTCGTCATCTTCTTCATCTGTTCCTCTCCTAACTATACTTTTACTTTCCATTTCTAGGTCCGTGGCCTGGCCTCAAGCTTTATCTTGACTTGGACTTGGCTTAGCAACTTTCTCGTCCTCCGCTACTTTGGATCTATCGCTGTCCTGCTCGGTCTTCACGCCACTTACTACATCTGTGCCGCTTGCACCCTTCTAGCAGCCGGGTACGTGTACCTCCGTATACCAGAGACAAAGAATAAGTCACAGAGTCAAATTGATGAGGCATTAGAACGACCCTTCATCATAAAGAAACAAAAACCAGAGGGTGATCGATGACAGGTAAATTCCAGGACTGACGTGTTTACGATATCCGAAGATCTGCTTGAATAGCGTGTGTTCAGGATTATAAAAGTCCAGTGTCGATTCATTTGACGTTTGTAAATTGTAAGTACCGTGTTATAGTTCGATTTGAAGGTGTGTATCAGGCGTTAATGGTTAGTATAAATACTTGTATTGAGTGTAACGTTAAGTAAGATTTTTGTTGATAGGAAAAAGTGGGTGCTATGTGATGAAATTTTTCAATTCATGTGCTCAATTTGGCAATTTTTACTGTATTCGATCAATTGCTTCGCCAAAAAATGTTATGATACACCTACATAAATATTTACATTTAATGCCAGAGTAAGATTCATAAGACATAACTAAAAAGTATATGAATGTTCCTATGCACTTCAAAGGAATGTTAAGGATTAAAATTTTTGCACAGAAAATGTTGTGTAAATGATATAGGTATATTTGATGTTAATTCTATAGCAGAATTTAAAAGATATAGATTGTTAAGATGATAATTCACTCTAAATGAATATGCACACAAAACGTGTACTCTGAACAAAGTAACCTACTAACATATATAGCAACATATAATAGGTATGTATATTTTATAATTCAGTCTTTGGAGAGTGAATTAGGAATTTAATAAGAGCTCTCATCGACCCATGTTATATAGCAAACATTACATCATGTGTGCTCACTTAGGTACCAATTTATATTATTAGATGTGATGCATATAAAGTATAGATATTAAATATAGAATAATCAATAATGATAATAGTTTCTATGAAATTTGATGATGAAATCAGTTGGTTCATTAATCAAATAGAAAATTATTTTTATTAGTTTTATTTAAGTTATATGATTCAGTAAAGAATTACCAATGTTTTTTATTGTATAGACAGCCATAGAGTTAGTAAAGACGCTGACCACGCGTCGGTGTATCATAAGAGCATTTTCAATAGGTTCATACAAAATAATTATGCTTCAACTAATAAATAGTTCAACTAATTATCAAATTTCATAGCAAATAAACTAAATATTCCTGTTGAGATATCTAAATATCTAGTCAATTATGTGATTCTGATACCTATAGTCCAAATAATATATTAGTATGAAACTATCAAATAACTAGCAGTCGTTTGTGAAAAAAAATATAATTTTAGGAACGTATTGAATGTAAAATTTGGTAAATACATTTATTAAAGTCATATTTGTACAGATATATATTTTCGTGAAAATCAATGTTGTAATAAATTAAGGTAATATTAAGGGTGTGGAATTGATGTATATTGTACTGTTAATGCATTACGTGTTTTAAAATGCCATGGTGTGGTTAATTATAAAAATGCCAAATTTTAATCAAAAACAGGAGCGAAATATTTTGTGTAGTACTATATGTTCATTGGAAATTGAAACTACGAGATATAAATGAATTGTAAACAATAGTACCTAATGATAAATCATATCGATATATGTATTTGTTTTTTGCAACATCTACTGTTTTAAGTACCTACTATTTTTTATAAAACCATACAGCAGCTTGTTATAATGTTTCCAATCTTCTCACTCAATACAAATTCATCAGACATATCATAATTATATCACAGACATAAAATTGTTCCCAAACTTGCATTTACTTAAGCGAATTGTCATTTTTTATCATATAATTATATAAAGCTTATGCTTTATATAATAGTATTTAGTAGTACCTAACCACACTGAATGATATGATGATCAGACTTGCAAAAAGGTACGAAATTAAAACACCAATATTGTTTAAAATAGAAATTCTTATGAAAATAACACAAACATACAGAAAGGTACGTTTAAATAGGTATTTTATGACAAAATGCATGTACACTATTATATATAAAGAGATGGACTATATTTTACAAAAATAGTACAGAATGTTTGCAACAGCACAAAATTCGAATTACCGTACAAACGCAGCCTTAGAGTAGATCACAATGAAATATATTTGTCTGTTTAGTTATCGGAGGAAATGAAACGTATTGAAATGTTAGTAATCATCTGGGCAAGGCCTTAATAACTGTTAGTTAAAAGTAATCTAAATATGGGTAATATTTAGGTAATAAGCAATGGAAACAGGTCAGTATTAAACGAAATTAGAATATTTAAATGTGCTTGTGACTTATTTATGGATGTGGCTTAGGCGTTGGATAAAGATTACATAAAAATAATATTGCATAAGTATTGACATGTAAAACTGTTTTCTTGATTTTAAAGCTCTTCATAATATTTATATACAATATCATTAGGTACCATAAAATGAAAGTATGTTATTATTTAGGATTTCACAAGAACTCTTACTGGGAAATCAACACATGAAAATTGGAGTCCCTCAGGGCAATATGCTTGGGCCAGCCCTCTATTTATGATATGCTTGTTACGCATCACATCTAAAGCACGGTAATATTATCTAAAGTGTAACTTTATTGTTATTTCTGTAGTTGCATATTACGTGATCCCATTTTTTTAATACAAAAGAAGGGTATATAAGGCAAACAACACCGCAACCATTTGCAGAAAAACAACAAAACAAACTTGTGTAATGTTTTAATTCATCTAAACAGACAAATAGATTTCATAACTATATTTAATGGAGTATTGCCACATTATTTTTGTAAAAGAAATCGTAACGTTGATGTTCAGAAACTTAGTATAGTATTGTTTACTTTTAGAATACAAAGACAGTGGATTTATTGAGATGTGGATAAATAAATGTGTAAAAATTGTCTTTCTGTGTCTACTATCCTGTTTGCGTCCCACAGCTGGATACGGGTTCACCCTGTTATCAGAAATATATCAAGTTTACTACTTAACGCTGCTCCTATGTATTATATATTACTAGCGGCCGCCCACGACTCCGTAGGCGTGGACCTCATAAAAGTAGGAAAGTAGCCCAAGTTATTTCTTATTACATCAGCTGCCTGCCAGCGAAGTCGGCCCAGTCGGCCCAGCCGTTTCAGAGATTAGTTGGAACAGACAGACAGCCAGACAGACACCAACTCGGAAACCTTTGTGGGCTCATGCACAACACTTTGCTGACATGACATGATCAAATCCATAGTTTACGATTCTTTAAAGGACATACAGACAAACATTCATTTTTATATAAGATGGTCACTTTGTTGTCAGATATTTTCATCCATAAGGCCTTCGACAAGGACTGACAAGGTCGTTCATGGGGGGTAGGGATTATTTTCTTCCTTACGGTACTACAAACATTAATACAGGCGGAAGTAACTAAAAAGTATTTCTATTTGGGATAGAGTATCAGTATATATGGGGTAGAGTATTTAGGTTTAACGATTGTATTTAATTCATTACAACCGGGACTTCAGTGGCCTACAAAGTGAGCGAGCACAGAGACCGAGATTCAGAGAACGAGCTTAATATTTGTAGCCAACTTATTACTTTGTTAATAGATTGACCGATAGGCTATAACCGCTTAGCTTGCGAAGAGACATACCTAGGCTCGCTCTGCGTGTGCTACTGACTTTACTATGGTGAGTGCTCCGAGGAACTTCAAATTGATGCCTACATCACCATTCCATGATTATACCACCAGACGAAGGTTAAAGTTTCAACGACAGCATTTGGACTCTTGACGGTCCTCCACAGTCCGCTTTGCACGCTCCTTTTTACTGTGGGTTGGTTTGGGTTTCTCCAAGAAAGCTATAAAAATAGCTCTCCTTCAAAGCCGGCAAGCTCGGGTGACCTCAGGGGTTGCCCGTGTCCATAGGCGACGGTGATCACTTCACCACGCGGCTCATCTGCCTTTTTGTTCGGTTTATTTATTAATAAAAAAAACATTAATATTCCCCTTTTCCTAAATCCACTAGATCTTCTAGAGATTTAGTAGTTAGTAGAATAAAAAGTCATGATTCTATTTAATAATATTTTTATTTACTTAATTGTAACTTAAATCGAAATAAATATCACATTTATCTACTTAAATGATATGTTATACACTTTTTTTCTTATACTCGTAATTTATAGTAAATAGGTACATTTTATCTTTTTAAAACAAAAAAAACAAAATGCAATTTTTACAAAAACAGTAGCTAAAACCTTGTACACATCGCCGTTTATAAATTGTGTAAATTGTAAATGTTTATAAGAAGCTAATCGATTTTATTATAGATCTAAACTAAAAATGCGAAAGATAGATCGATCACACGACTCTTTAGCGAATAGGTCAAATCATGCCAATAATCAGCGAGTACGTACGTGTTATGCAAAATAGTATATTGTGTAGCAAGGGGTGCAACAAGACCATTTGTGACGAGGGCGAGAGGTGACAGCCCGAGCGAAGCGAGGGCTGTCATCGCCCTGGTCTGAAATCGTTTTTGTTTCATCCCGAGCCATACACTGTATTTATCATATCACATATAATGAAACAACGAGTTTTGATTTCTGTAGCCAGTCGAAGTAAGACTATTTCAGACAAATAGCGCAGTAATATCTTTTGACAACGATTTGACGACAGTTTGTTGTCAATGCGATTCTGACAGACTTGAAATAAAGACGTAAATAATAAACAAATGAAGGTGCCGAGTAGAAACAACGTTGTTTCTCCCCTAGGGCAGAAATAAAGACGTAAATAATAAACAAATGAAGGTGCCGAGTAGAAACAACGTTGTTTCTCCCCTAGGGCAGAAATAAAGACGTAAATAATAAACAAATGAAGGTGCCGAGTAGAAACAACGTTGTTTCTCCCCTAGGGCAGAAATAAAGCCGTAAATAATAAACAAATGAAGGTGCCGAGTAGAAACAACGTTGTTTCTCCCCTAGGGCAGAAATAAAGACGTAAATAATAAACAAATGAAGGTGCCGAGTAGAAACAACGTTGTTTCTCTCCTAGGGCAGAAACAACGATGTTTCTGACTGACACATTCGCATTGGTTTGAAATTGTCTTGTTTCGACTGGCAAAACAGAAATCAAAACTCGTTGTTTCATAACATGTGATATGAAAAGATTTTTATTGTTTTAAGTGGGATAAACATTGCCAGAATATCTTCGTGAGCTTTTACGCGTTGTAAAAATCATTGAAAAAGACAAAAATAAGTCTCATGAATTCACATTTCACTTGTAACCACTATTTTGTTTTAATCTAAGCTGACCTATAAAAAAGTAATATCTGAACCTGTTACCTAATGAATCCCTGGCCCTAACCACTTACAAAAACTATAAAAAAAATGCGACTTCGACGTTGCCTTTCAAACAAATGAGACAAACACATAGATTTATGTGCACAAAAAATATGACTACATACAAAGATCCTTCATATATATTTAGTTCGCAATGTTTACCTTCATGACGGATGGAAATATTACAAAAGTAATGTAACTAACTAAAAAAGTTTTCTCTAAAAGATGGCAGGTATATAACTTCTGACTTACATCCAGACAACGACACTTTTTATGCTTGGGCTACAATAATTATCAGTATACTTTACTTCAGTATTACAAGTTAAAAATAACTAGGTATGAAGGCATAATTATTTTTTTACAAAAAAGGAATTTTGTTTTGACAGCAGCTCTGCTCAAAATAGGTAGTTTCACTATTGACTTTACTTATTTTTTCGTTTATTGTTCTTGGGGTTAATTATTCGTTTAAAACTAATCCTCTTCTCCTTCTGAATAGACACTTCAAGTTTTCTACGCTTTAAGAGATTTATAAATAAAATAAAACGTATTTCTAACTTTAGCCTCAGATCAAATGAAAAAGTAAATTCGTTTGCAGGATAGAATCCTTGCAACAACGAAGTGAGGCCAGAGGGCTGCTTTTGTAACTTTGAAAGAAATTATTTCATTTACTTTGATTGAAATAATTTCTGTCAGAATTAAAAATCAGCCAATCGTGGGCCAATTTTGTAATTCTGATAGAAATTATTTCAATCAAAGTAATTGAAATAATATCTGTCAGAATTACAAAATCAGCCCTCAGTTCAAACTTCACCTCGGCGTACATATAGGTCTTAGAGCATCAAGGTGATAGATATGACACCCGTCAGAGATGGCCTTTAGCGGCGAACCCCTCGTCCCAACGTCCATGCACAATGTGCCTTCTAGTCATACAACTAGTGTGTCTGTGTGTGGCGGTGTTAGTATTGACGGTGAATAGAAAATGGCGTTGTTAAATGAAATTGATATATTTAGAAATGTATGCGTCTGTAGCGATAAAAGAATATTTGTGAATGTGTGACAAAATTAAAATGTGTGCGTTTTTCCCCCGCACCAGATTTGGTACAAAAATTATGTATCGAAGTGAGGCGCTATGCCGTCTCTACTGAAGGGTGAGTCAGTAACTTTGATGCTCTAAGATATAGGTACATTAGTGTAACATTAGACGCACACACTCGAAACTACACCTTGAGTTGCCAGTAGAGTATCGCGGCGCACCGAGACAAACCTTGAGCCAAACGTAGTTAAATGTATTGTTTCAACCAGAAATAAAACGGACAGAGCTTCTGTATTTTTTATTGACAAGCAGAATGATACAGAATAATGGCTGGCAAAGGCAGAGGCTTATATAGAGACGACTCCCTCCTTATTGGCTACGGCTTGGCTTGGATGAATGGCTTCGTTTGGCTACAAAAATGTCATCTTGTATTATCAAATGAATTCAGATATTTCTAGCATCTTTAATGAGCTGTCAATATTTTTATAAAATAGTGTAATGAATAATAACAAAATATATAGGGTTATTTGAATTATTATGATCGCAATACCGGCCCTCGCACACACGTTTACAAACTTTGTTGTTCGCAGAATAACACCTTCACTTTTTTGACGTGATAACGTCTTTAAAATCGTTTTAGTCGGGTGACATGTTAAGAAACTTGTGTCACACCAAAACCTCACGAGCGCGATCGCAGGTATAACGAGAGAGAGACGGACCGATCTCCCGTCTCATCTCGAGCGCTGCCAGTCATTCCGTGAAACTTGTCACGCGGAATCCTCACGAGCGGAGGCTGGCATAGCGTTCGAGTGAGTGGACCGATCTTCCGTCTCTCTCACTCTAGCGGCATACAAACGAATGGAGATTTTCTCGTGCGGACGTTATCACGTAAACATCTCGATCGTAAACCTACTTTACAAACAATTTGCCGTTTTTTATTTAATCTGAGACTTTAGCTTGTTGCCTTAACAATATAAATGGCAAGATCTACATCACAGCTTAACATTACCCTGAACTATATCGTCATACAGTTTCTGGGTTAGCGGTACAAAGGTGCCTGCCTTCTGGTCCAGAAAGTACAGGGGGTCGGAATGGAGATTCAGTTGGTACCCCTGTGTCACCAGTTCCTTCTTCTTGAGCTTGAAGGTAGCGGTCAGGGGCGGCTCGGGGAGGATCCTGACGAAGAGAGGCCTGGAGTACACGGGCAGGGAGGCTTGGAGGCCTTTCGCGAGCGCTGATAGGTCCACCTTGCGCTCTGGATCCGCGATCGCTGCCATACCGGCTTTGCCTTCCACGTTTGGTATCTGGAAATAAGTTTAAGGGCCTCGTTCACCATCTCTGGGTAAAGTGTTCATTAGTTACTTCCTAATTCAAGTTATGGCAGATAAAAGCTATGAGTATCCTCTACCAACTTCACAAGCGAAAATAAAGCATCGAGTAACTTTGTCGAGTAACATGTCAATGGTTAAGTGAATGACGTACAAAATCAATCATGACATTCGTTCCCTAATAAGTAAATGGAGTTTTGGCGGGAAGTCGAAAAAGACATATTGTGCTCTTGTTTTATCTTCATTTTCTTGGTATATTTTTGAGTTATATCGGATAAATTTGATGGCATTTTGTTTGATATAGGTTAATTACAGTGCACGAGTGTTTTTGAAATAGAATAACAGTGCTAAAATATGTTTTTTAATACAGTTGCTTAAAAAGTGGCGTATTGCAGGGACGTATAGCGTTCGGGAAGTGGGCTATTACGCACTCGTGCGTTTTCTTTACCTTTTCCGAACTCGTGCGTTCTCTTTCCCAACTGTCAAAATAATGTCTATTAAAAAAAACAACCACGAAGTTTTAGAAGTTTTTATGATTCATGCAAATATTTCTAAAAAGAAGCTACTAATTTGTTTCAATATCAGATTTAATGATTTGATTCAATGAGTTAGGTTAAGTTTTATTTCATTTCATCTCATTAACATTTTCATTTCATATCAATAAAAAAATTCTACTGAAGACTTGGCTGTATGGGCATAGTTCCCTTTTGCCTACCCAGAATGGGTGAAGAAAACAAAAAAAAATCTCTGCATATAGGTATTCTTTTACGGCTTGGAGTTTTGGCGGGAAGTCTGAAGGGACAAGTTGTGCTCTTGTTTTATTTTCATTTTCTTGGTGTATTTTTGAGTTATATCGGATAAAGTTGATGGCGTTTTTTTCGATATAGGTTAATAACAGTGCACGAGTGTTGTGAAATAGAATAACAGTGCGAAAACATGTTTTTTCGGCTTGCCTCCAAAACTCCTTCGGACATGTTCTCGTAAAGTAGCCATCGCTTTACTTGAACATCTGACTGACTAGACTGACTGATACCTGACGACTTACTGTTTTATATAGAATAATAGATGCAGAAATTATACTTCACACTGGCAATATGCACAGAGCGCGATGCCATTATTTAATATTGAAACGAAAATATTGAATGGCTGCAAGGATTTTATCCAATGCCGTAAAATGAATTAAAAAAAATCTTTTACGGCTGGCGCCATTTTTCAAAAATGTTCTATGCTAGTTTTTATTATTTTATAAATTGCTTCATTTTTTCGCAACTGTATTAAAAAAAGTTGTTCAGTACACGTGCGGAACCGTCATTGGAAGGAGTTCCGACTGTCAACCCTCACCTTCGGCTGCGCCTCGGCTCGGGTAGACATTTGTCGGAACTCCTTGCAATGACAGCCTTTCCGCACTTGTAATGAAATATACTATTTTCTGCTTGCCTCCAAAATTCCATCGGACACGTTTTAGTAAAGTAGCCATCGCTTTACTTGAATGTTGGACTGACTAGACTGACTGATTACTGACGACTTACTGACTTTGTTATTACTTTGTCCAGTTTCACTGAAACTGGCAAAAAATTGATGCAAAAATTATACTTGACGCTGGCAGTATGCACAGAGTTTGCGATGCCGTAATTGAAAAAAAAACACTAGCCTCGTGTAGCCCGGGCATTAGAGCGTGATTTGTAGTTTTAACTTATATTCTATTGGTGTCAAATTCATTTTCATAAAAGATAGGTATACTTACAGCTACACCGTAGACTACTGAGTCTTTCAGTCCGATCAAGTTGCTGATCACACCCTCCACTTCTGCAGTAGAAACATTTTCACCTCGCCACCTGCAATAATAATATATATTTTGTTATTTCTTCGCGCATAATTATGACCAAAACAACGTATCTTTGTGTTGAAAAATTTAATTGAACGGATAATCCATACTTTATTTAACATTATAAATTCGAAAGTAACTCTGTCTGTCTGTCTGTCTGCTACGCTTTCCCGCCACCACTGAACGGATTTTGATAAAATTTGGCATAAACATAGATAAGACGTTGAGAAAGAACATAGGCTACTTTTTACCGCGGGAAAGTAACTCATTCCCACGGTATACAAAGTAAATCCGTTACTGTGGGGCTATGAGTGGGAAACGTTATTTATCATTACCTGAAAGTATCCCCCGTCCGGTCCTTGAAGTAGAAGTATCCGTAGTGGTCCATGACCAGGATGTCGCCGGTGTTGAAGTAGCAGTCGCCGGGCGAGCGAACATCGCGCACCATCTTTTTCTCGGACGCGGTCTTGTCGGCGTAGCCCGCGAACGTCAGGATCGCCCTCTTCGCGTCTATCTTGCCTAGGAGGAGACCTGGACGATACAAGTTCAAGTGCTTACAGTTAGTTCAACTCATTTGTGCCCGCGGCGCTAAGTGTGGGTAAACCTGTATATACACAGTGACTTTGTGTGCGTGACAAGAGGTACAGTGAAGTTGCTCGGACGACGATGGCCGCGTCACTGTCACACAAATTAAAGCTGCATAATTACTAGCCCACGCACACATAGCGCCGCGCGCACAACTGAGTTGAACTAACTGTAAGTAAGTATCATAATTTTAACGGGACAACGTGTCCTTTGTGAAAATCCTTCTATATAGGTACAGTACTTTTTTATTTTTTATCATAATTTTTCCGAATGTCAAAATGATCAGATTAGAATACGTTAAACCATGACTTTTTAAATAAAAAAAAATAAAAAAATTCTAACTCTCCCGAGATTGCCAAAATGCCGTTTTTTTATTTCGCTGTTTTCGATTGATGAACGCCGGGTTTTTTTTAATGGTGTAGCAGACGAGCATGCAGGCCACGTGGTGTTAAGTGGTCGCTGCAGCGCATGGACATCTACATACAACCTCAAGCAAGCATAGGTAAGTCTTGTCTGAGGTCGTATACAGTTGCGCTGCAACTCCGGAGGCTGGTGGTCGCCTCATGTAAGTGTGGCCGGCAACTGCACCTTTCCACCGAAACACAACAGAATTGGTTCACGGCAGAAGTGGGTGCAGCGGTGGTACTTCCCTGGGCGAACCATATTAGTTCTACCACTTACAAAAATCTGCCTAACATACAAAAGGCTGCAAGAAAAAAGGATGACTCATTGTATCGTTTCGTTTAGGCTCGATTGCTTGTATTAACTAGTATAACACGACATTTCATGCTCGTTGACATCAGCGCGGGAGATGTAAGTCCGGTGCTAACGCCTCACTCGCTTCTCTCATCTCATTTTATTGACAGTTAGTCCGGCCGCGCCTGCCGAGTGAATAAGTTGACAAGCTGTCACCGCTCCGCGAATCGCTTTCCGCCGGTCGCGACGCACGCGCCTCCCTCACATTTACTTCAAAATTTTGTGTGCCCGTTTTTTTCGTGTAAAGGAAATTATAATTTTATTTTATACCAATCCCTGGAGTTTTTATAATGGACAATCTCGTTACACTAGTTGTATGTGTAGTATAAACCGTAAGGATAACCAATATGGTAGAAAAAATTAAATTAACCTTCAAAAATAGAAGGTGTCTCCGTAAAGCAGAAACAAAAATCACCACCACTTTGGGAGATTTTATTATACTGGTTTTTTTAACTAACGCTTTGCAACCCCCGTCCCACTCCTGCAAAGCGACATAACAATTTAAAAGAATGAAAACTTCTTTTATATTTGGTCGTATGAAATATTCCACTTGAAATATACTTCTAAGCAGATACAGAGATACAGATACCTATAGATAGGCAGGGCCGGATTTAGGAGAGGGCAATCGAGGCTACAGCCCCGGGGCCTCCACAAACGAGGGGCCCCCACAATAGAGACTTCGGAAAAAATCAAATTCAGACCATTACACACTAGTAAACAACTTATTCTTTCACATTTTTTGCGCTTTACAGTATTTTGTACAAACATTATTACTTTAAATATTAACAGAAATCATCGATCTATATTTGTTCACTCCAATCAGGCAATCAGTAAAATATCACTGATTGAAAAAAAATGTCGATTGTCGTATATTTGGAAAATAGTTTGGGGCCAAGGGTTTGTTGCCCCGAGGCCTTCAGACCTTTAAATCCGGCCTTGCAGATAGGCTTGTCTGTATTTAAACCTTTCCACCGAAACACACTAGATGTACTTCACGGCAGACAAAGGTGCAACGATGGTACTTATTATGGTACTTTGGCAAAGGGAGATCTCCCGCCGGGCGAGGTGGTCATGCCCGGGGAGCGGCCGCGCTCCGACTGACTCAATTCGGAGCTTGTATATATGGTAGGATATTCCGAAAACTTCGATAGCGTGATTCAGGAATACCCGTGGCGCCATCTCTTGATGAGTAGCGGAAGGTCGCTACATCACCCCCTGCTCAGACCGGAGGTCGATAACTTCTATCCATGCTTGGGTAATCTTCGCTTACAAGCGCCTTTGAATGCCCTCTATCTGCGGTGAGTCGAGATGTGAGGGTGCAGACCTTGTGTCGCCCTCTGTCCACGGTGAGTCGGGATGTGAGGGTGTAGCGAAGTGTGGAGATGCCCTCTATCTTCGGTGGGTCGAGATGTGAGGGTAGGTTGGAATGTGGAGGCGAGTAGAGTGGGTACTCGAGCCGTCCACGACGTCGCAGGAGGCAGCTTGATCAGGAACAGGAAGCGTGTACATGGTGCGCTGCGATGAACCTGATGAGCTGGTGAAGTGATGCTGCAGTCCATCCAGGGAGTGAAGGTGCGACTGATGAAGGTCAGAAGGGACGTATTCTTGTCCGGGGTCACCAGTTTGGCAAAGGGAGATCTCCCGCCGGGCGAGGTGGTCATGCCCGGGGAGCGGCCGCGCTCCAACTGACTCAATTCGGAGCTTGTATATATGGTAGGATATTCCGAAAACTTCGATAGCGTGATTCAGGAATACCCGAGGCGCCATCTCTTGATGAGTAGCGCAAGGTCGCTACAGTACAATATTGCTTGCATCATTTTTAATTTATAGGAAACTAGCCTTCCGCCAGCGGCTTCGCCCGCGTGGACCCGTTTTATGGGTCTCCGTTTACTTTATTCTCTCTATATCTCTAACTTTCTTCCATCATTTGAACACGACGTAAGACGATATTGCCATTTTAAAATCATAGGCGTTTAGCCAGCGGCATCGACCGAGTACACCTGTTTTATAGTTACCGGTAAGATAAAAACCATCCTGTGTTCTTTCAAGCGGGAAAGTGTAGCAAAAAGACAGACAGACAGTCGACAGAGTTACTTTCGAATTTATAATATTATAGTGTATAGTTATGAAGCGCATAAAGCCCCGCGGTTAGCGTAGAACGCAAAATATCTATGCAATAATAATTAAGTCAAACGGGCGCGGTGGGTGTGAGATGGATGACCGCAAGTGGCAAAAAAATTCATGCGCGTTTCCGTGCTTCGGAGGGCACGTTAAGCCGTCGGTCCCGGTTGTTGTCGATAGAGAACAATCGTTAAACCTTGTCGGAGGCCTTATGGGCGGTTTGAAAACATCCGACGACGGGTTGGGCACTAACCCCCATCTCCACCAACCCGCATTGGAGCAGCGTGGTGGAGTAAGCTCCAGGCCTCCCCAATAATGGGGAGAGACCCGTGCCCAGCAGTGGGTCGTAATAAGGGTTGCAGCCAAGCCAATATTATAGTATGGATTAAGCTAAATCTTACCGGGTTCAAAAGGCCCACACGGTATGCATCGACCATTGTCATCCCTAAGAATCTCTCCTGTGATTTCGTCACACCTGAAACGGAAGAGTTAAAGTTCATTCAATTTAATAAATAGGTAGTAATTATTTAAAAAAAAACTAAAAAAAAACAAGCTTTTGTGAAAAAAACGAAGTAAAACTTTAAAAAATAAGAAAAAATGTATTTTATTGAAAAAAAGCATGTGTTACTTTATGAGATATCAAAATAATATTCCTTCTACTCAAATCTGTCAATAAAATATGAGTAACTACAACGTGCACCCCGGAGTTTTGGAGGGAAGTCGAAAAAGACATTGTGCTCTTGTTTTATTTTCATTTTATAAGTATATTTTTGAGTTATATCGGATAAATTTGATGGCATTTTGTTCGATATAGGTTAATTACAGTCTTACAGTGCACGAGTGCTGTAAAACAAAATAACAGTGCAAAAATATGTTTTTTCAACTTGCCTCCAAAATTCCATTGGTCAAGTTCTGGTAAAGAAGCCCTCGCTGTACTTGAATGTCTGACTTACTTGACTGACTGATTACTGACGACTTACTGTCTTTACATATTATTACTCGTCCAGTTTCAATGAAACTGGCAAAATTTATAGCTACTTGACGCTGGCAATATGCAGAGTTTGCGATGCCAAAATTGAAGAAAAAAACTGCACCCCACGCTTTTTTACAATTTTTTTTCCTTATTTCTTACTTTTTTTTACAAAAGCGCGATTTTTATTTATTGTTTACTTACTTGACAAGACACAGAGGATAGATTGAAGCGACGAGTCGACTCAAAAAACCAATGGCTCCTACTTTGGAGTCCAGATTTACTGAAAAAAATATTAAAATATACTTCAAGTAAAGCCGTAGAGATAATTTTATAATAGTGGATTATCTGCTAAACATTGAAGACTATTTTTTATTTATTTATCTTAAGCTTAAAGCATCAAGGTATGACAGGTATGACACCCGAAAGAGGAGTGGCCTTTACGGGCGAACTCCTCGTCCCAACGTCCATGCACAATGTGCCTTCTAGTTATACAACTAGTGTCTCAGTGTGTGTCGGTGTCAGTGTTGACGGTGCATAGAAAATGACATTGTTAATTGAAATTGACATATTTAGAAATGTGTGCGTCTGTAGCGATGGAAGAATATTTGTGAATGTGTGACAAAATTAAAATGTGTGCGTTCTTCCCCCGCACCAGATTTGGCACAAAAATTATGTATCGAAGCGAGGAGCTATGCCTCTCCTGAAGGGTGAGTCAGTAACTTTGATGCTCTAAGCTCTTAAGCTACAAAGATCATATCATAAATAACATAAGTAACAGATATCGTAAGTACATACAAAGACACATGTTTAAAAATATAACACACTAATCCATATAGAATTAAAACACGATAAATTTGTAACCAAGCATAAAAAAGTTTGTCAGATTATTAGATTTAAATACTTCCTTAGATAATAAGTTTATCAGTTTCACTTATCCAACGGATTTATCAGTCCAAATAACCTGATCCTGGGTTTTCTTCCAGCGGAAGTGAAATTTAAATTTTATGGTCTAGGCGTGTGTCCATGGCACCCACGACACAGGGAATCCTCAGCCAACATTGACTTCGTACAGCAGGGTATTTATGCACTGTTACACAATAAATTCGACTAAAAAGTGCGCCTTGGTAAAGGCATTGCATTTTGGAGAGAGGCAAACATTTAGCGAATTTTTTTTCAACCTTTTTTATGTCCCATTGCTAGGAACAGGTCTCCTTCTCACAAGTGAGAGGGATTTAGGCCATAGTCCACCACGCTGGCCAACTGCGGATTGGTGGACGTCATGCTATCGAGAAATTATGAATTTCTCTCAGGCATACACGGTGATGAAGAACATCGTTATCAATTAAACATCACGAGATTTTCCATCGCCGTGGAGAAGTGATAAATGCGCACATTACAATTTTTTTTGTCAGAGGTGCGCGCCGAGGATTTGAACCCGGGCTCGGTCGCGTCGAAAACCGCGGTTTTTTACCACTCGGCCATCGCTGCTCACCGCTGCTCATCGCTGCTCAGCGAATTTACCTTGCGATAAAATGTAAAACCCCTCAACCAACATGGATTGAGCCTCTCTCTATCTGTTCCTGCCCTTACATTCTCTCTCCCTCTCAATATCTCTTTCTATCTCTCCCTCTCTTTAAATATGTCTTTCTTCTTCTCTCCTATAAACATAAACCTACACAATACTGTCTCACAAAATTACTATTTCCCTCAGTACAATAGAACAGTGAAAACTATATACATTGGCAAGAATTGGTTGATCTCTATCTCATGTGATCTGTTTATCTCTATCTATCTCTCTCACTATATTCCTATTTATCATTCTGTCTGCTTCGCTCCTATAATCGAAACAACTGACTCACCAAGATTACTATTGCCCTCAGTAGCGCCATAGAACTCCAAGATCCTCTGGACTCCGAACCTCTGGACAAAATCCGTCCAGATCTGAGGCCGTAGACCGTTGCCGATCATGATCTTCACGCTGTGAGCCTTGTCGTTGGGTCCAGGGGGCGTGGAGAGCAGGTAACGGCAGATTTCACCGATATATTGGGCAGCCTGAAACGAAATTTATTACATCATCATTCTAAAGTATTACTACAGAATTCTAACTATTACTAACAGTATTACTAAGGACAACTTAAAAACTACTCGTTAGACCTGACTCAAATTTAAACGGGACCGATGTAGTCGAAGCAATAAGTTGAAAATGGTGAAAATAGACACAAATACGTGCGATGCGATAGCTGTTCATTCAGTCCGAAATGGGCATGATGACAGATTTTTAAATACCTTTCCTTATTGTAGGTACACGTCTCCTAGTTTCGAAAAAAAGTTTATTTCAGCAATAAACTTAAGTTTTAACGTAAATTAATGTATTTTCTGCTATGTAATTTGAATTAAGCGCGAAAACGCTCGAAGGTGTCATGGCGTCGGCTTGCTCGTCAAACTTCAAGCAACACGATGACATTAACTGAGACGTGACGTCATTCCTTTTGATTGGCGTTTCAGATAACATGGCCGATTGCTGTATTAAATACTTTTATTTTATTGAAAATCTTATTAATCTTAATGTTTATATTAAAACGGGATCATATTTTAGAACTTTTTTAGCATATATTTTTCTGTAAAACCGTTTATTCTCTGATTCTTTAATAGTGTCATGATACCTATTATCGAATCGCTTCTGTGTGTTCTGTTCAAAGTGCTCTGAATACACCTTTTTTTTAAATCTATAATTAATACCTAAATATATTTAGTGTGACGTACTCGGTTTCAACGCCGCGTGAGCAACGTAAAAATGCCGTGCGGAGGCCCATTTTCAGCGTTCAATTAAAATTATAAATAATGGAGATAGAGTTCCGGGAGTTGGGAGTTATTGATTGGAAATTTCCTCCTCTTTAAGAGTCTTTTATTAAAATTTCTTTCATAATAATGGTTTCGGAGCTATTGACAAAAACGAAATACCTTTTTTTTACAACTTAATTTCTTAATAACCATTGCAACTAACCGTTTATTAGCACATAAGCTAATAAACGCCCGAAGCATTTTTTCAGACATCATTTCGGACAGAATGAGCTATTGCACGTATTCTTAAAACCAGTATGTCTATTTTTCTCTATTTTCAACTTATTGCTTAGACTAATGGAGAAGGATGAACTTTTGAATGGCTGCAACCCTTTTTACGTCCCACTGCTGGGCACGGGTCTCTCCCCATTATTGGGGAGACCTGGAGCTTACTCCACCATGCTGCTGCAATGCGGGTTGGTGGAGAACTTTCGAATAAAAACTATCAAATCATCAAAATAGGTTCACCCTTTAAAATATTTAAAGAAATAAAGCAGTCAAATTTTTAACCACCGCGTTTTTGTTGAAGTTGTATATAAATTAAATTTATTTTATTTATAAATTGGACTGGAATTGGAAAAAATAATTGGACTAGTACTCACTCCTACAAATAGTAATAATCTACACTGATTACTACAAATAGTAGTAATCAGTAAAATAATAACCATAAAAGTAAATTTGCCGTTGAATTGGATAAAAATTAATGTAGTTTAAAAACTAACAAACACGCTTTTGTGAAAAAGTGCGTATTTCACAAAAACGTGTTTTTTTAGTTTTTTAAACTACATTAAGTAATTATTTTTAATTTTTTAGTTGGATATTTATTCTCATATTATTGCATTAATCAGACTCCTAGAAGTAAGTGAAAATGAAGTTGAAAGATTCCGTTATACATACATGCAGGTCAAGCTAATAAAAGCGTGTTAAAAAAGCGACTGACCGTACAGGCATGCTTCGCGGCATCGTTCCAGTAGTTGGAAGCGGAGAATTTGTTCCTCAACACCACAGTGCATCCTAAAATGAGGCACTGCCCCGCTCCGAGGACGCCGCCCGCTGTGTGGTGGAGAGGGAGAGGGTCGTACAGTATATCTGATGTGGAGAGGCGGGCGGCTGTGTACACGCCTAGGGGGATGAGGAGGTATCTGGAAAAATATAAAAATTATAATAAATGAATACCTATTTTCCTTGGTCACGGCATCACGCGTGAACAACTGGACCGATTTCATAATTCTTTTTTTGTTGTGTTTGCCATTGCCAGGAAAAGGTTCTTATGAAAGAAAAATTAAGAAAATTGCGCGGAAAGTTAGAAAATTTAAGAATACTTAACCACCATATTACATTTTCTAATGATTTTCTAATGTATCAGCGCTTTTGACAGTATATATAACATTGACAGAATGCGTGCTGCAAATATCGTCAGAGAGAATGTAACAAAACACACCGAAAAGGCCAGAAAATCTCGCTCCCATCTCTTTCTAACAAGTTCATTAAGTATATTTCAATCTCGCTTTAGCGTGACGTAATGAAAAATAGGACTCTGTCTATAGTACGTAAGTACATTATTCTTAGTCTAAGAACAAAACTGAACAAACGTTTACACAAATGCTTCGAAATACAAATTCATAGTTAAGACAGTACAACGTCTGTCGGGTCAGCTAGTAAATAATAAATAATTGTAGTAATAACTCCTTACAATAACTAGCAACATGTCTTCCATCCATATAGCCTTTGGGAAGTTCACGGCGGAACACATAGGCCTCCCCAAATGTTCACCACTCTATCCGGTACTGCGCCCTTTGAATTGCGCCATCTTCTTCTTGAGCTACTGCTGCAGAGTTGGTCGTCATTCGAGAATCTATCCCCATCTCACCGGTTATCGGTCCTCTTAAAAATATGGCCATTGCCAATTCATCTTGCAGATTTTGAAAGCTACGTCGGTATGAAGGATTCGTATGTCAAAATTTTAAATTCTGTTCTGAAAAAAATATCAAGCATAGCTCTCTCCATCGCTTCCTGAGTGACTTTGAATCTGTTGAAAAGGCTAATGATAGAATATTATTGTAGGTGGTAGAACTATTATGGTTCGCTCGGGGAAGTACTACCGCTGCACCCACTTCTGCCGTGAACCAATTCTATTGTTTTTCGGTGGAAAGATGCAGTTGCCTGCCACACTTACATGAGGCGACCACCAGCCTCTGGAGTAGCAGCGCAACTGCTACGACCTCAGACAAGACTTACCTATGCTTGCTTGAGGTTGTTTGTAGATGTCCATGGGCTGCAGCGACCACTTAACACCACGTGGCCTGCATGCTCGTCTGCTACTCCATTCAAATAAAATAAAATATCACATGCATGTCATATAGATCATGTACCAACCTTATATTAGTTATAATAGCAGCCTTGGGAAATCCCGTCGTCCCACTCGTATAAATATACATCAATGTATCTCTCGGTTTCACTGGTTCCACGTCAGTCACTGGGTCCACTGGCATCTCTGAGATCTCCATGGATAACGGTGCCGTGTCCTGGAGAATGGGGGCGGATGGCCTCTCTGGCGAGTTGAACTGGAAGAGTGGCATATCTTGGATCTTGCTCTGGATCGCTTTTATTGCTGGAATGGAAAGGTTAGTTGGATGAAGGCGGTTGTGGGGGGGTCGTTAAGAAATTTGAGGGAAGAGTTGTCCCAAATTGGCTTGTTTCGTCTTCCATCTACGCATGACTGATGGATTTGGGGGGGGGGGGTCATGTCCCCTGTGACCCCCCCTAGGACCACGCCTGGGCCAGATGCGATTAATCCATACAGTGCTGGTTCGCTTTAACCATTTTTGCATCCCACTGCTGGGCGCGGGTCTCTCAACATTAATGAGGAGGCCTGGAGTTTATTTACTCCACCAAGCTCCAATGCGGGTTAATTGCCAACCGGCTATCGGAAGTTTTCAAATCGTCCATAAGGTTTGATGACTGTTGCCATCGATTACAGCCGCGACCGACGTCATAACGTACCCTCTGAAGGACGGAAACGCGCATGAAATTTTTGTTCCTAGCGGTCACCCATCTCACACTCGACCGCGGCCATTTGGCTTATCTGCATAAATGGACACAAGCTAAATCTTAATATATATATAAAAAGTAAAGGGTTTTCTTTGTACGTAAAGACACGGTTTTCTCTATTATCACTAACTCCAATCAACTTCCCGTTGGGGTGGTAAATACCCCTTAGTACGTAGATGATAGTAAGGGAGTTTGATCGCGGTGGGTGGAGTGGGGAGCTGATGATGGAAGGTAATGCGACGGTTAGGAGTTGAGAGCAAATTCTTTCAATAAATGGGGTTTTGTTCGAAATCTTACATTCCTGAGATGGTCCAGCTGTCACCAAGTCAAAGTCTGATCATGGGATCTCAGAGAAATCGAAGGGAACATACAAATTTTATAGCACAATAATTGATTTTCATATTTTTACAAAAGCAAAACAGGCATTTGTGTATAAATATCATCATATCATGTTGCTGAGCTGATGATTGAAGGTACAACTCCTCAACGGTTAGGAGCTGAGAGCAAATTCTTTCATTAATTTATACGTTCAGGTGGACTGACAGTAGTATTCTTTCAGGCTATAAGATGGCTATTAGAAAACATGATAATAAAAGGTAAATCTCTTTAAAGTTTAGATTAAACATGCGACGTATTTAAACCCGAGCAACGCCGGGTTTCGCAGCTAGTTACTTATAATAGTGTTTGCTGTCAGTATTTGGCGGGCCAAAGTTCAATTTATATCGTGAAATCAATACGTTTTTAACACGCTTATATTAGGTTGACCTGTATGTATGTATATAACGGAACAACACAGGGGTCAAGGGCCGATGGCAATGCAATCATAGATATAAAAACCATGTATTTTTTACATTTATATCTATTCATTTATCTTATTATTTATCTTTTCATTTTATATCTATGAATGCAATAATATGAAAAAAAACCAACTAAAAATAAATAATGTAGTTTAAAAAACCAAAAAACACATTTTTGTGAAAATACGAACTAAAAAGTAAAAAAATAAGAAGCAAAATGTATTTTAATGTAAAAAAAGCGTGGGTGTTTTTTGAGATACTATTGACACCATGCACCCCACGCTATTTTTACTCAATGTGCCTTTTACCAACGTTAAAGCGTGATGCTTTAAAGCCCAAAACTTTCCTCCATAAGTGGATTATCAACACAAAAATATTTTTTTTATCAAAACGAGCAGTTCCAAGATTAGCGCTTAAAAACAAACTCTTCAATTTCATATAAAATTCTCACGATAATGCTCTACTTATGTAATAATTAGTGATAAATCTTATCTATTCGAATTATTACAAAATCGCAAGGAGACAGAATGTGATAATGATAAGAGAACAAAATATTTTTTGTAGATTTGAGTAAAAATTTAAATAGATTTGATTAAGATTAAGTACTTTGATTTCCTCAAAGTACTTAAAAGTATCTTAAAAAACAATATTATTATAACAAAGTAATCTTTAAATAGATTTATATACCATGTAAAAAATATATTTATCATAGGCACGCTTTTATAGTAGTGGTCATGACCACAGAACATATTAAAAGAGTAGAATGGAAATGTGGGCGGGCCAGACGCGCCAAGGAATTATGAGCAAACGCTCAAAACTCCAAAATCTCTACAGAAACACGCGATCGTGCTGCGATATGCGTGCTTGTGTGCGTGCTTGGGGTGATTCGTTCATTTGAAACCGCGTGATTGTGCGGCGCTAAGATTGGCTAGATTTGAAATTGCAAATATGTGCGTAAGCTTCGTATTTATTTAAGTACAGATGTAATGGAGGTGAAAGGCGGGGCTTGATCGGCGACACCAGTCTTCATACAAACGGCGCATTATTGCCGTTCTACCTCTCTTAATAATGTTCTGTGGTCATGACATTTCGCCCTAATGGTCGCATACTAATTTTGAAATGTATTGGTATAGGGTGATTAGTTCTCATCATAAAATGCTGAATCGGGTATCTCATCATATCTATCAAAGAGTAAGCATTACCTAAAAGTTTTAAGTCAGAATCTAAATCGACAAAACATTTAAGTTTTCCGCACAAATTATAAATAAAGCCATAATAGTCATAAATGTGGTGGTGTGTGGAATACTCGTAGGTAAAGTAGGTAAAGGTGGCCATACTGACGAGCCTTCCAGCAGTCCAAAATTAAATAGCGTAGCTGGATTCCAAAATTGACCCTTTTTTGTATCGGGGAGGGGGGGGGGACATTCAAAAGTTACCCCAGCACCTTGGGAGAGGATACCGGGTTATGTGGGATTTGTACCGGACTAAAACCCCCTCGGTAGCCTGCCTCTTCGCTTGGGAGGACTCCGGGATCTCCAGTGGAACGCACCGGTCCTCCACGCGCGGCGCCCCAAAACAGGCCCATCTTCGGGAGAGCAGATGCGCTCTCCTGCACCCTCAGGCGCTCGCGGCGGCATACGGCACGCACACACCGCCGTCCTTTCCGGGGCTGCTGGCTGGATGGGTCGAGCTCCCACTCCACACCTTCCGCAACCCCGGAAGCCCCCTTTTAGTCGCCTCTTACGATCAGGCAGGGGATACCGTAGCTCTATTCTTAATCCCGAAGCTACAGGGACTCAGCTACTCCATCCTAATAAATGAAACAGTAGGTAGGTTGTAGGTGGTAGAAATATTATCGTTCGCCCAGGGAAGTACCACCGCTGCACCCGCTTCTGCCGTGAACCAGCTCTATTGTGTTTCAGCGGAAAGGTGCAGTTGCCGGTCACACTTACATAAGGCGACCACCAGCCTCCGAAGTAGCAGCGCAACTGCATACGACCTCAGGCAAGACTTATCTACGCTTGCTTGAGGTTGTATGTAGATGTCCATGGGCTGCAGCGACCACTTAACACCACGTGGCCTGCGTGCTCGTCTGCTACTCCATTCAAATAAAAAAAACTCGGGACATACCTTCCCTCATCTCATCTCCAAAGATCAGCGCCTTACAGCCCACTATCCGCAAACAATGGATCAGTTGATCACCCCTCAAGTTGGAGTTGATCAACGCGGTGGTGACCTTCAGCTTGGCGAGTCCCAGCCAAATGAACACGTATTCCGGCTGAGTCTCCATAAAGAGAGCGATGACTTCCCCACTCTTGAAGCCCTGGTGCTTGAAGTACCAGGCGATGCGGTTGCTGAATTCGTCACCCTGAAATTAAACGAAAATATATTTTATTGACCTGCGATTTTTTAGGTTCCGCTAACCCGTTTCCGTTTGTACCCTTTGTGAAATTTTGGCTGGCTTTTCAAGAGACACATCGGAATTGCTCTAGGCCCACTCTAGGGCAACAATGTGTCAAAATTGCATTTGTTCCCGCCGCCGCTTTAAACATGCCTAAACAATGCGCAGTGCCCGGCGGTTAGCGTAGAATGCAAGCGATCTATGCGACTAAGTCAAGCGGGCGCGGTCGAGTGTGAGATGTGAAACCGCTAGTGGCAAAAAATTTCATGCGCGTTTCCGTGCTTCGGAGGACACGTTGAACCGTCGGTCCCGGTTTTTGTCGATGGATAACAGTCGTTAAACCTTGTCGGAGGCCTTATCTTGAAAACATCCGACAGCGGGTTGGCCACTAACCCGCATCTCCACCAACCCGCACTGGAGCAGCGTAGTGGAGTAAGCTCCAGGCCTCCCCAATAATGGGGAGAAACCCGTGCTCAGCAGTGGGAGGTATAAAGGGTTGCAGCTAAATAGATCTAGTCAACGTTGAAAAACCTTCTACGCCATCATAAAAATAACAATGATATAATTTGATAAAAATTGAGGCGGTATAACTTACCTACATAGTGCGACCCGAAAGGTACCATCGCTGGACTCATTTAGAGGAAATAGAAGAAAATTACAGCAAGAAACGCACAACTAACAAAATATATCATAATAAACAATTGTATGAGGAAACGGGTCCACGCTCAACCTATGCCGTAGAGAGCCACGGCCACTCATTTTCAGCTCTGTCGTGTTTTGGTAAAAAATGCGTTTTCCAGCGGCTTACATGAGGAGACCATCAGCGTACAGATCAGAGTGAATGCATACGACCTCAGGCAATAATACTCTGGCTGGCCTGTGAGTAGATGTCTTTAGGCTGCAGTGAAAATTTTGATGAAAATTAGTAAGTACCCTGGTTTCGGGGATGCCGGATGATAAATCGATCCAGCAAATTTTTATTGATAAAAATTTGTCGTTTTATTTAATGTTTATGCCGTTAAATATAAAATTACTCTTACTGATATCTATTGGAGAATATTAATAATATTGTGGCGTAGGAAGCCGCCAAATTTCGAGCGTCAATCCGCCCTTCAAACAAATGACAATGTCGATATGAAAGACCTGTATAAAAATTTCGTCAATGAATTTAAAGCTTTCTTGGTAGAATGGTTACGAAAGCCGACTACGGAGCTAGAGACCCGGGTTCAAACCTCAAGTAGGCATGTTGCGTTTTTTATTTTTTGTGACAATTTTTTTTAAATCGGGAGTTAGGTATTTCAAAAGGCTTTGTTAAGTAACACTAAGCCAATGAATGTTTTGCTTAAAAACGGCAAATTGTTTGTAAAGTAGGTTTACGATCGAGATGTTTACGTGATAACGTCCGCATGAGAAAATCTCCATTCGTTTGTATGCCGCTAGAGTGAGAGAGACGGAAGATCGGTCCACTCACTCGAACGCTATGCCAGCCTCCGCTCGTGAGGATTCCGCGTGACAAGTTTCACGGAATGACTGGCAGCGCTCGAGATGAGACGGGAGATCGGTCCGTCTCTCTCTCGTTATACCTGCGATCGCGCTCGTGAGGTTTTGGTGTGACACAAGTTTCTGAACATGTCACCCGACTAAAACGATTTTAAAGACGTTATCACGTCAAAAATAAACCAAGAAAATCAATTGTTTTTATCCGAGCAATGCTCGGGCGTCCAGTTAGGTACTTTAATAAAGCTTACCTCTCGGAATGTGATCGACCTGTCTCCCATTATAAAGGCCTTCTTGTCTGGCGCTCTCTTCGCCACCTCTGCCCACCTGCTAACCACGGTAATACCACGACGCTCCCATATCCATGTTTTGATCAACATCGTCACCAGGACTCTGAAGCCTCTGAAAAAAAAACACAGTTGTGAATTGATGCACGCGTGGCACAGCCGCCGGCGTAAAATGCAAGCATTCTACGTAGCTAAGCAGAACCGGCGCGGTCGGGTATTAAATGGGTGACTACAGAGGACACAACAAGCCGTCTGTCCCTTTTATTATCGAAAGGAAGCCAAACTTTGTCGAAGACCTCATGGGCGTTTTTGACAACATTTGACAGTAGTCGGTTGGTTGGTCACCAACCCGCATAGAATTAGCATGGTGGGGAAAGCACCAGGCATCCCCAATAACCCATGCCTAGCAACGAGATGCAAAACGCATAAATTACTGAGAAATGCCCATACAATTTGGGACTAGGGATCACCCATCTAACTCCCGAACGTACCCGATACGCTAATATATGTTTGTGACTTGATTTCAAAAAATGTGTCTTTAATAATTCTTATCATTGTTTGCCTCCAGCCTCAGGAAATAGTACACATTTCATAATATATTATTATCATAGCGACAATGTATCTTATCAGCTTTCTAAACTATCAGTCAATAGATAAGTGGTAATCAATCTTGATGCATGCATACTTTACTATCCTACTTCCTACTAATATTATAAATGCGAAAGTAAGTTTGTTTGTTACTCTTTCACGCGTAAACTACTCAACCGATCATCATGAAACTTTGCATATATATTCTTGGAGTTATCAGAAGCAAAATAGGATACATAAAAATATTAAACGGGAGAAACCGCGGGGCACAACTAGTACTACATAATACAAAAAAATATTGAGAGACTCATGCTTGCTTGTGTGTCGATGTCCATGGTCTGCAGCAACTACCTAACACTACGTGGCCTTGTTTGGTATCGGGGGGTAAAACCTTCAAAAGATACCCGGCACCTTCGGAGATGATACCGGGTTATGTGAGATTTGTAACGCCCTCGGTGGCCTGCCTCTACGCTTGGGGAGGACTCCGGGATCTCCAGTGGAACGCAACGGTGTCCTTCACGCGCGGCGCCCCAGAACGGGGGAGCAGATGTGCTCTCCTGCACCTTTCGATGCTTACGGTGACATGCGGCCATGTACACACCGCCGTACTCCTCGGAGCTGCTGGCTGGACGGTATGAGCTCCCACTCTCACCGCCCACAACCCCGGAAGCCCCCTTTTAGTCGCCTCTTACGATCAGGCAGGGGATACTGTAGCTCTATTCTTAATCCCGAAGCTACAGGGACTAAGACTACCTAGCCTGCAAGGATTGGATAAAAATAAATGAAAATTAAGTACCTATTCCTAATACTTCCATTTCATTATCGTGGATATGAACGTTAATTGTACACGGATGAATTATCATACCAGTAATAATGGTAAGATTTTAGATTAGATTCCAAGTTTTACGTAAGATTTTGAAGGGTTTACAAAAGTGTTTGGTAAAATACTCAGTAGTACAATGAAGTAGCAATGGGTAGATTCCATTTCGACTAATAACCTGTAAAAAAGAAAGCTCCTCTAATAAAGAACACGTCATGGCAAATCAACACAGGCCACCCTCCATCGGGTTTAATGGCAACCGTTAGATTCAGGTCAAGGGCCAGACTGTGGCAAATGTTGTGGCCTATCTTTATGTAAGCAAGTAGTAAAAAAGCGTGTAAAGGTACCACTATGTTAAATGGTATCTTTATGTATGGAGAGGAGATATACATCCACATCTGCACAAATAAGAAAGATTGATTTCAATATCATCGCCATGGGCGTACCCAGGGGGCAGAGGGGGGCAACTGCCCCCCTGGATCAAGGTGCAGATTCAGGGATTCAAAAATCTCAAAAGATCTCGTAAACGAAACTAGAAACCTATAAAGAATAAGCTAGATATGCTACCTCCTGATGTTTCCTTTGTATACTAATATATAAAGCTGAAGAGTTTGTTTGTTTGAACGTGCTAATCTCAGGAACTACTGGTTCAAATTGAAAAAATATTTTTGTGCTGAATAGTCCATTTAGTATTAAATATTTTAAATATTTTGTGTACATGTCTTCGTGTAACGTACAAGGCAAATTTACGCACGGTACTCAGCTTGAAAAAAAATTGCTCGCCCCCCCCCTCCCCCTAAGAACCTAAAAATTTGCTCCTCCCGCCCCGACTAAAAACTTGCGCCCCCTGGCCAAGAACCGCCCATGATCATCGCAGATGGTCGCACTGCTTATTATCACCGATAAGTCTGCCCAGTAACCGCACCGTTCTACCAAAACAGAATATTGGATTGATTCACGGCAGAGGTGGGTTCATTTCCCTGGTAAAAACATGAAAGTTCTACGGTTTTAGAGTTCAGTTCCACTACTTTGATTTAACACTAAAATAAAGATCCAACACCTTCAAATGGTCCTTGATTATACTCCCATATCTAGCAACCGGTACCATTTTGCTTCCATAACACAAACGCCAGATCTATTACGGAGCCAGCATTATAGTCTTGACCTTCTCGGCGGAGGGGTCGAACGACCCAAGGCCCGCCACAATAAGGTAATCTGCCGCGTCCGGCGTACGTATGTACGCGTGGAAAATTTGGACTTGATGACAGCTGAATGAATGAAATAGTAGGATCATCACAACATTCAATATGGCACAATGGTTGCCTTTAGAGACTGCCAATCTTGGACCCTTGACTCAGTTTCTAGTACGGCAGAAATAATGAGTTTATATTTCTATTCTCGAGGTGTTTGTGTCCTTCTTGATCAGAGTAGGGACTATAAGTGTTGAACTGTTGGGAGAAATAGTAGGAACATCACAACAATCGGAATGGCACAATGGTTGCCTTTTGGGACTGCCAATCTTGGACCCTTGACTCATTTTCTAATAGTTCTGCCCTACTGAATGATGAGTTTATATTTCTATTCTTGATCTGGGTGTTTGTATCCTTGTCATGATTAGAGTAGGGATTATAAGAGTGAAGCGATGTCTTTATTACTAGATAGTATATGACGACCCGCGTGGCGCAATGGTTACCATGCCGAACTGCCAATCGAGAGGTCCCGGGTTCGATTCCCGGCGAAACAGAAATTTGAATGATGAGTTTAAATTTCTGTTCCCTGTCTGGGTGTTTGTGTTCCTGTCTTTGTATGTATCCATAGTACCCACGACACAGGGTATTAATTACCTTACGTTTATAAAAAAATAGAAAAAAAAAAGAAAAAAGTACGCCCGGCAGACGCGTTGTAGGTACTGCCTTAAATAAAAGTCTAAATCCTTTTAGAATGATAGGTACACCATTTTCATAACAATAGGACAAAAGTATTTAACGCGAATTAACAATTATACTCGTATGGGCGAATTATGGAAATCGACCAGAAGATATATGAAGTGACGAAGTAAAAATAGGTGTGTCTTATCAGGAAAAGTGACCAAAAAATAATGGTTTGGTGATCACTAATCATTTGACCTGTGCACTCATACAGGTCAAATGACTAATCACAGTATCGTTTCATTATTTCCCTGATCAAAAATAATGGTTATGGTGATCACTAGTCACTCACACACACCACTTGTATGAGAGATCACTCCATTATTTTTAACTTTTTGAAATTAGTTTTGATTAAAGTTTCACTCTTTTCATCATTCGCTGGATAAACAACGAGGAGGTTCGCTTATCTTTTAAGTGGTTTTAAACATCTTCATTTATTACACGCAACCATCGAGATACAATACTGACACATACGAGTAATTCATTCACAAAGACTATCAAGCCATTCATCGTTGTAATGAGGTCTATTGATGGTTTGAGGTCGACTTAACATTGACGGACGTGATGTTTATCAACAATGAACGTGCCTTACTCTACCTGTGAGCTGTGATATATATGCTTGTAAAGGCCGATTTATCGAAAGGTGGCGCGGCTTAAAGCATCAAGGTATGAAAGGTATGACACCCGTCAGATGAGTGGTCTTTACGGGCGACCCTTCGTCCCAACTTCCATGCACAATGTGCCTTCTAGTAATACAACTATTGTGTCAGTGTCGGTGTCAGAGTTGACGGTGCATAGAAAATGACGTTGTTAATTGAATTTGACATATTAAGAAATGTATGCGTCTGTAGCGCTGAAAGAATATTTGTGAATGTGTGACAAAATTAAAATGTGTGCATTCTTTGCCCGCACCCAAATTTGGCACAAAAATTATGTATCGAAGCGAGGTGCTATGCCGTCTCTCCTGAAGGGTGAATCAGTAACTTTAATGCTCTAAGTGGCGCGGTAACATCACTCATACAAATGCATTTTCAATATGAGCCGGCATTAATGCACATGTCATTGTGTAGTTTGTTAACTGTGTGCCGGCCGCCGGTTTTATTTAGGTAGGAAAGTTATAACACCCCAGCTGAAGCGTTTAGTGTATAAACTACACTATACGACGCTCAGTGATAACTTCCGCTAGTCCTCAAACTATCAATAAACTCGCTTCGACAAACGATAATATTTTGGCTCTATAAGTATGGGTCTTTGTCAATGAATATGTCTCGGTACTGATTAGTTGCCAGCTATGCGGAGAAAGCGAGCGAAGTACGAAGCCAAGCGAAACGAGCGCAGTCGGGATGGTGTGGGAGACGGATAACCGCTAGTGGCAATTCCGTCAATTTCATGTGCGTTTCTGTGCTTCAGATAGCGCGTTATAAGCCGTCGGCCCCGTCTCTTATCGATAGATAATTCGTTAAACCTTGCCGGAAGCTTTATAAGCGGTTTGAAAACATCCGACAGCGGGTTGCCACTAACCCGCATCTCCACCAACTCGCATTGAAGCATGGTGGAGAAAACTACAGGCTTTGCAAATAATGAGAAGAGACCCGTTCGCAGCAATGAGACGCAAAAAGGGTAGTGATAACGTGGAGAGTGTTGAGACAATGTCCTTTGCCATAAACCTATTTCAAACATTTTTAATGTCCCATCAAACCGATCTTCGTAACCATGGCTGCAACCCTTTTTGCGTCCCACTGCTGGGCACAAGTCTCTCCCCCTTATTGGGGAGGCCTGGAGCTTACTCTAATGCGGGTTGGTGGAAATGCGGGTTAGTGGCCAACCCACTGTCGGATGCTTTCAAAGGGCCCATAAGGCCTCCGACAAGGTTTAACGACTGTTATCTATCGACAACAACCGGGACCGACGGCTTAACGTGCCCTCCGAAGCACGGAAACGCGCATGTAATTTTTTGCCACTAGCGGTCACCCATCTCACACCCGACCGCGCCCGTTTGGCTTAGCTTAGCATAGACCGCTTGCGTTCTACGCTAGCCGCCGAGCCATGTGCACTTCGTACCATACTCGTATCTATTGGGTAGGAAGATTTGAGTCTAATTTATTTAATGGATCCCGGACTAGGAACATCAGTTGTGCAACCAATCATCCAATGATCCGACACCTAGTTCAGTATGTAGATAACTATGTAACTGGACAACGGACTTCCACTTAACGTCCCCCTAGCGCGTTGGGAAGATTGCGTGAAGAGTTTGAAATGATGTGAAATGGAATGGAATGGAATGGAATGGAATGGAATGGAATGGAATGGAATGGAATGGAATGGAATGGAATGGAATGGAATGGAATGGAATGAAATGAAATGAAATGAAATGAAATGAAATGAAATGAAATGAAATGAAATGAAATGAAATGAAATGAAATGAAATGAAATGAAATGAAATGAAATGAAATGAAATGAAATGAAATGAAATGAAATGAAATGAAATGAAATGAAATGAAATGAAATGAAATGAAATGAAATGAAATGAAATGAAATGAAATGATACGGTAAATTTACAAACTCTTAGTGAACGTTAATTTTTTTTGTTCTGTCTGCTCTGGGTGCGCTTAGGCAATGCTGAGCTGAAGAAAAGAGCAGACGGAGAACAACTTCAGTTGTTGAAAAGTGTTGGATAAACCTATACAAATTTAATAAAGCTGAAGAGTTTGTTTGAAAGCGCTATTCTCGCAAACTACTGGTTCGAATTGAAAAATTAATTGTGCTGGATAGTCCATTTATTGAGGAAGGCTAAAAGTTACATAAAATCAATAGCCTGCCGCCAGCGGCTTCGCCCGCGTGTACCCGATTAATGGGTCCCCATAGGATAAAAAATAGCCAATGTGCTATTCCAGTCTTCACTGCTATATTAAAATCATTGGCGTTTAGCCAGTTGCTTCAACCGCGTTGACCCTATTACCCGTTTTCACGTAGGAATGAAGCATTTCCCGCGGTAAAAAGCCTATGTTACTCAGGGTGAATGTAGCTTTCTAATGGTGAAAGATTTTTTGAAATCGAAACAGCAGTTTTTGAGTTTATTCATTACAAACATACAAAAATATATATCTTTCCTCTTTATGATATTAGTATAGAATTATTATCCACGCTGACGAAGTCGAGGGTGGCCGCTATACTTCTAAAGTGAGTCTGTCCTCACAATTAAATAGGATTCCATGTATCCAATAATTTCTTACCTTAAACAGGCATAACTTTAAATTTAGATTCAATATAATGTGGTGCTGTTGTTGTGTAGTGTATGACTGATCGATCTCGTAATGAGTTACTAATTAAAATGTTCTAAAGAATAAAAATATATTCATTTGGAGTTCAACAAATCCTTTGCAACAATTATCTGTTGGGTTAGCTTCAACCAGGGTGACAAAGTAAAAAACCGGCCAAGCCAAGTACGAGTCGGACTCACGCACGAAGGGTTCCGTACCTATAAAAAATCACGTTTATTGTATGGGAGCCCCCATTGTTATAGCGGCAACAGAAATATATTATCTGTGAAAATTTCTAATATCTACCCATCACGGTTCCTGAGATACAGCCTGATGACAGACATTCGGACGGACAGCGGAGGCTTAGTAATAAGGTCCCGTTGGCACCCTTCGGGTGCGGAACCCAACAATATGAACAAATTTGTTGTTGAAGTCAATTTGTATTTTGGTTTCCATAAATTAAAGATTATCTTGAGAAAGGAAATAGCAATAACCACCGCTTCCATTGAATGCGAATTACGTTGTGTACCTGGACTTTGCTCTGTTTGTGTACCAGGGCGCAATGAATGCGTGTGGTTATTGTAGTACGATATCGGTGACCTCTTGATACGGATATGACTTGTGGTTTATGTTTCCCTGGTATAGTATTCTAATATGATCTGTATGTATTTCTGTTTATTGACCCTGTCTTCGCTTAATTAAATAGATTTACGAACTATACCTATGTAGGTATGGAGGTATAGCTACCGGACTCAATGTAAGCAGACAATTTCTCAGCTTGAAAAATTGCTTTAAAACAAGATAAAAATAAATAATGTAGTTTAAAAAAACTAAATACACGTTTTTGTGAAAATACCAACTAAAAAGTAAAAAAATAAGAAGAAAATGTATTTTACTGAAAAAAAGCGTGGGGTGCATGGTGTCAGTAGTATCTTAAAAACCACCCCACGCTTTTTTTACAGTAAAATACATTTTCTTCTTATTTTTTTACTTTTTAGTTGGTATTTTCACAAAAGCGTGTATTTAGTTTTTTTAAACTACATTATTTATTTTTAATTTTTTAGTTGGATTTTTATTCTCATGTTATTGCATTGTCATCGGACCTTGACCCGTGTGTAAATTTTCAAGTTAATCAGACGCTTAGACGTATTAAAAATATAAAACTTAATATTTGTTTCATTAAGTACCTTAGGCCATGAACTTATCAGCCGCCCCTCGAATATTTTTTTTATCCTGATGATCCTAGTTAGGACTTTAATATAAAGTTTTGAGATTATTGTATTGTCATCGGTCCTTGACCCCTGTGCAAATTTTCAAGTGAATCAGACTCCTAGAAGTAAGTGAAAATGAAGTTAAAAGATTCCGTTACATACATACATACTTACATACATACAGGTCAAGTTAATAAAAGCGTGTTAATATGTTGATACCTGTTTTAGGTGCCGAAATGAAACCGTTCATCCTCTCAAGGATTGGGGAAGATTACTGAAGGCCCACTCACTTTTGGATGTTTTTAAACCACCCATATGGCCTCCTACTAAAGAAACAACGGGGATGCACTCCGGTAGTGCCGGCAGAAGTGAAAACTTGAACATTAACGTTGTGCATTTTTGGTATTTTGGAATGGTTAGGGATAATTTCGCATGAATTGCTTTTATTACCTATCAGTATTATTTTTCATCTAGTATTTTCAGTAGGTTTTAATCTAGTATTTTTATTAAGTACTCACTCATTTTCTTTCTCACTATTTCTTCGTCACTTTTTTCATTAAATAGATGCACTTAGTTCAATGTCCATACCTAATATTTTAAATACTTGATATAAACGAATTTTACAAGTATAGACAGTCGAGCCGTCATCAGCTGTCACCCCTCCGTCTTTTGTATTGTGGTCTTGGTCTAAGAGCCGGTGAAGATCGACCTTCACCGATCTGATAACTCAATGAGTCATATATTTTATCAAATATAATTTATAAACACATGCCTATGATAACTTGCCTATCGAAAAGTGTTCATAGCTATTTTTAATATAATTATTTAAATCAATTATCTTTCATCACCTCACTCTTGTCATAACCGAATGAGTTTTATCTCAAGCCTAGGTACCTACCTATATTGACTTACCTGTTCACATCTACTTGCCAGGTAGCCATGCACGGAAATAAGTATAAGCCCACATAAGCAAATTCTGTGTATTAAAAACTGTCAATTGAGATAAAACTCATTCAGTTATCACAAGAGTGAAGGTGATTGAAAGAAAATTAATTAAAATTAATTAAATTAAAAATAGCTATGAGCACTTTTCGATAGGCAAGTTATCATAGGCATATATGTTTATAACTTATATTTGAAAAAAAATATGTCTCATCGAGTTATCAGATCGGTGAAGGTTGATCTTCCACGTCTCCTCTACTATCTTACGAATTTTCGATCAGGCCACGTGTCCTTACGCGAGTTTAACATTTTTAACCCATCCCAAAAAAAAGTGCACAACGCCGCTAAAGAAGTTTTCACTTTAAAAATAATAACTGCTCTCTATAGATAACAACCAGGACTAAGGGAACTTTGCCCTATGGTATACAATAATATGCTGTGATATACTATGATATACATTGTATATGTATACTATGATATTACGCAACTTATTAAAGTCATTGTACTCTTAATGATTTATTAGTCAACAACAAGGATTATCTATACTTTGTTTATCTGTGATGATAGCTTTGTTTTCGAATTTTAAGGTGTAGCGTAAGTCATTGGCATTTATACATTCCATATCAAACAGAAGGTCAATGTTAATTTACAATTGTTAGCTTTTATATATTTATGAAGAATATTGTATTAGTTCATTCCATATTATTATGATATTTTTGGGAACGGTATTTGATTGTTCTGTTTCCGGCACCTTCGCCATCTTGGTTCCGTCAGTTTTATTTAATCATAACCGACTTCCGGTCGCACGAATGGTCGTTATTTACTCTGACCAAGCGGCAAGCATTCGGATCGGAAACACTGAGGGATCGAGACGTGGCTAAGGAAAAGTATTAGAAAGTGTAAAATCGTAGATAATGAGATAGTGAAACAAGTACAGGATTAAAGGAATAATAATTAGAGTGTTAATACATATGTAAGTACTCCTATTTGTTCCGGTGGTCGATAATTAGTTCTTGAAAGATTTAGGTCATCATTTTTCATCTAGTATTTTCAGTAGGTTTTCATCCAGTATTTTTATAAAGTAATCACTCATTTTCTTTCACTATTTCTTCGTTACTTTATTCATTAATAGATGCACTTTGTTCAATGTCCATACCTAATATTTTAAATACTTGATATAAACGAATTTTACAAGTATAGACAGTCGAGCCGTCATCAGATGTCACCCCGCCGTCTTACGAATATTCGATCAGGCCACATGTCCTGACGCGAGTTTAACATTTTTACCCATCCCAAAAAAAGTGCACAACACCGCTAAAGAAGTTTTCACTTCAAAAATCTACGGTTCCTTTCACGATAAAAGGAAAATCATACTCACATCAAATCCCTCCAATAGGTCTTCTTCCAAATATAAAGCCATTGATATCTGTTCCCCGAGATGAGATATGTGCCTACAACAGCAATAATGGCCATCAGAATCTTGGAGTCCCTCGCTAGCCATGATAACACGGTGCAAGTGGAGATGATCGTCGCGAAGATGGTCTTCTTACACCGCTCCGCTTCTTCGAAACGAACACCTACTTTTTCTGTCATCCTGGTACTTTTAAGTTGAGTGCATTGTTAGGACCTGTATAAGAAATAAATATTTCTTGTTAATTTTGGTCATTGCTATGGTCGCTGCGGTAATGGACATACACGCAATCTTTAGTAAGCCAGAGTCTTGACTTAGGTTTTGTGTATTTGCGCAGCTATACTGCACCTTTCTACCGTGCAGTGGATCAATAGAATTGCTTCTCGGCAGAAGTGTGCCCAGCAGTAGTTACTACTCGGTCAAGTTCACATGACACCTGGGAGGCTATACTGTATGCATCCGTCCATAAGTTCTATTATTTTCAGAATTATTTTTGGCATATTTAAACAGTTTTCTTTTTCATGAATTTATGAGATTAGCGTTTTCATTGATAACATTAACACTGAATGAATAATATTGCTAGAATTTCGTCAGTCTTACTCAAAAATTAGGCCCGAAGATTCACGAAGCTTCGGATACGGGCATACAGAGGAGCCTCCCAGGTGTCATGTTAACTTGACCGAGTAGTACTTTCCCAGCCATATTGTTTAGGGAACTGGTAACCGATATGGAAGAAAAAAATCGAAATAAGTCACTGAAATACCTTATCAGTCTTATCACTATCCATACAGATTATACACTATGTAAAGGGAAATATTAACACAAAAGACAATTTTGCATCGTCTCAGGTCAAAGGGTGTTAAAGTAAACATTAATATGCAATTTCTCGCTTCATGCATTATTCCATTAAGCTAGGGATGCCATCCGTCCGGAATTCCCCGGATTTGTCCTAGTTTGATGGGCGTCCGGGAGCCGTCCGGCAGGGGTTTGGTGTTATCAGGGCAAATCTATTTTTTTAATAAATAAGCGATAAATTGAAATAAATTTTAATTAAAAGTTCATCCAGAATAACCCGCATTCAAGAAGGTTCGGCCAAATAGTCAACGATGGAATGGAATAAAAAAATTAAAACGATATTTTTATTTTTGTTGAAAAAATAATTTTCCAGAGATCTCCGGGGAAAAAACCATATTTCACCCAAAAGTCCGGGATTAAGCTAACGAAACGTATTAATGACGATATAATATTTAAACTATCGAAGAATGCACGTAAAGATCCTGTTTATGTAAAGATAAGCAGAGATATGTAAAGGCAAGGTGAGCATCAGTGCATTTGGGATCCTCCATAAAGTCTTAAAAAGGGTTTCTATTGAATTGAAGTGACAACTTAAATTTAACATCGTCCACGTGAAGCCAGGTGAAGTGACGACCTGAAGAAGACAACGGGAAACCGCTGGATTCAGAGGTTTCAAAGGACAGGATCGGACGGAATGGCGAACATTAGGGGAGGCCTATGTATGTCCAGCAGTGGACTTCTAAAGGCTGATGGATGAATAAACGCTATACACTCATAGCCCCAAACTAGGATTCCCTGTGTCGTGGGTACCATGGACACACACAAAGACAGAAACACAAACACACAGGAGAATAGAAACTTATCATTCAAATTTCTGCCACGCCGGGAATCGAGCCCGAGACCGATTGACAGATCAGATGTTAACCATTGCGCCAAACGGGTCGTCAAATCGTCGGGTGACGACTAGAGACTCCTCCACCGCTAGGAATAAAACTTAGGTCCTCTAATAAGTACCGTTAGCTTAGTAATCAGTGCCACAGATCATCATAATGATTAAGTATATTATATAATAAGTATTATTGTACAGTAAATAATTATGAGGCTTACTTCTATCAATTAATAATTCATAGTGCATAATTAATTAACAGAACTTTGCCTGCGGTCATTTATTCAAATTGATCAGCATACACAGTTACCTCGAAATATATTAATAGCAAAAGAATAGCACCAGTATATACAAATGTACTCTGTGAATAGCACCTAAAATCATCAGAAGAGGGCGTACTGTATACGGTCGTATTGTATCACGCCATCCCTAAATCCATTCCATTCGAAATTCAATCAAATCAAAGTGAAATCACTTGAGAATTTTTGTGTAAAATAATACGTTTTTTGATAATTGGTGTTGATTTTAATGACTAATAAGTTAGTGTACTATAATTTTTTATAAATACTATCCTTTTAATTTTTTTGTACTATCTTTTTCAACGTACCTAAATCCAACCCTGCTAGGTACGCTAGAAGGACACAGGTGCGATTTTAGACATCTCATTTGTTTTTCGAAGTTATTATCGATTTCTCTTTCGATGCTTAATCTTAAGCCCAGCCAATCGATCTTAAAATATACCTTCCTCAGTTCCTTACTTAGCAACCAACCCTAATAATTCTTTTATGGTTCTTATCTAGGTCGCCTGTGTGATGTTATGTTATATTCTGTTTTATTACTATTGAGCACTTAAATTGGAGTGGGCAGGGCTTGAGTGGGATATTATTCTCTTTCCAATAATGTTTAATATCAGTTATCTTTAACAATAAAGATATTTTAGTACGTCGTTATTTTGTACCTATAGTACTTCAAAAAACTTTATTAACAAATAATCTAATAAATAAGTTTAAAAAGGAACTTAAAACGTATTTTCTTGAAAAGGCGTATTACTCGGTCACTGATTTTTTAAACGTAAGCGGCATAAAGTTTATTATGAAGAGAAAAGGCATTTTTGTATGTTTGTGATGAATAAACTCAAAAACTACTGTTCCAATTTCAAAAATTCTTTCACCATTAAAAAGCTACATTCACCTTGAGTAGCATAGGCTACTTTTTACCGCGGAAAATGCTTAATCCCTACGTGAAAACGGGTAAAAGGTTCAACGCGGTTGAAGGATCTGACTAAACGCCTATGATTTTAATATAGAAATGAAGCCTGGACATAGGCTATTTTCATCCTACGGGGACCCATTAAACGGGTCCACGAGGACGAAACCACTGGCGGAAGGCTAGAAAAAATAATTTATTATGTATTTAGAAAACGTTTTTATAAACAAACTTATTATTAAATTATCTCAACTTATTAAATTAATTTAACATAAACTTTTTATTATTCCAAAGGTCAGTTGTACTAAAACGATAATTATAATATCCATAATTTAAATAATTATACCTATAAATGAGAAGAAGTATATTCTCTATCATTGGTATGAAGAAAGGACGGCCTATGTTCCATGATGATGAAGGTAAAGATTTTCGGATTATCAAAATGACAAATCTTATCACGACGGCACGAGACAATAGATTGATAAATTATCGACGAGACAAATCTATCAATTCGTGAAGTTTAGTAGTAGGTATGTGTATTTTTGGAGTTTTGGCGGGAAGTCGAAAGACATATTGTGCTCTTGTTTTACATTCATTTTTTTGGTGTATTTTTGAGTTATATCGGATAAATTTGATGGTATTTTGTTCGATATAGGTTAATTACAGTGCACGAGTGTTGTGAAATAAAATAACAGTGCCTAAAAACATGTTTTTTCCGTTTGCCTCCAAAACTCCGTAGTACCACGTTCTGGTAAAGTAGCCATCGCTTTACTTGACTGATACCTACCTCAGTTAGTCTAGTCAGTCAGATGTTCACTTATTTACTAACGACTTACTCATTTTTTCTATGACTACTAAGTGATGCAAATCAATGCATACTTGACGTTGGCAATATGCACAGAGTTACGATGCCATTATTAAAATGGAAAAAAAAAGGTTACCAATTTGGCGGGAGGTTGAAACAGACATGTCGCTCTTGTTTTATTTTCACTTTCTTCGTGTATTAATTATCGGACAACTTTAATGGCATTTGGTTTGATATAGGTTAACTGTAATACCGGAGTGATGTGGAATAAAACAATAATGCGAAAACGAGTTTTTTGATCAGTCTGCGTGCGAAATTTGAAAACTTAAAATTTCAATGCAGTTTTAGGTCACTTAATGATCGAATAAAATTTTTATATTTTTTTATTAGCATCTTATGGTCGAATTTTTTTCAACTTTCCAAAAATTTATATTTTAATTTTTTTACCTGTAAATGTAGCTGTAAATATTTAATTTGCTTTAACCTAATGTGTTTTTGGTTTGTACACCAAAAATCGTGACTCATAACCGTATTTTAGCAGATAATAGTAATAATATAATTATTTACGTATTTATATTAGTTACATCAACAATATTCTATCCTACTTAGGTATACCTACGTAGCTACTACTTTTTACCGTTATCAAAATTAAAATGGCACAATCGTTCCCATGGTGTAGGTGCCATGGACAAATACAAGGCAAGAAGATAAAACACCCAGTCCATTAAACATAATTTTAATTCAAATTTCTGCCTCGCTTAGAATCGAACCCAGAACCCATCGTACGGCAGTCCGGCCCGTTAGAGTCCCAATTTGGCACATAAATAAAAAATCATTTTTGACTTACTAATACCTGATGATAATAAATAATACATGCAAAATACAATGTGTACACCTTATTAAAAAGTAATTTAGCGACATTCTCGAGTTTCGCTAACCAAAACCCAAGGTTTTATTGCCATCAACTCATTTTATTAATCACGACAAAAATATAAAACGCACAAATGTAGTCACGCAACTTTACAACAACCATAAATAAACAAAAACATCTCACCACTTGAAATTCGAAGAAATTGCTGTCAAAACAATGCAAAATAGTTCATAAACAATGAAACAACACTAATTTCTTCTGCTAACAGTACACACAAGCACTAATCGAAAGACACACTGGTTGATTTTAGATTGACCCGGCTGAGTGAGTACGTGCTATGTGCTATCTCGCGCCGCGACTCGAGCGAGTGTCGTGAGTCGCGTGAGTGTCGTGCGTGAGTCTAGTCTGCGAAAGCTCGTAGTGGTGTAGGAAGTCTACTCGTAAAATCGATAATCGATATATCGTGAATTTTCAGCACATTTTTGACCCTGTTCTGACCTTTCTCTTTGTAGATACATAACAGTACAGTAAAGTTATGTCGATAACTTTAATATGGTGCTATTCAAAGTGTAGTACCCTTTATAATTTTTCAAACTTTTATAAAATTATCACTCGAAAATATACGATACTTCGGACGATCCCACTTAGAGTAGGACCCCAGATTTGTTAGTATTGTTTTTATTATAACAGTCATGCCATTATTAACCTCAGATCAAATAAGAAAATAAAGATAGAGTGATCGGAACTTCTGCCCACGCGCACATATTATTATTATTTATATAAACGTGCACACTTTGTTAGCAGATTTACATCTGTACTTTTCTCAATTTGTAACGCGGTTTATTGACCAAATCCTATTTATTTATATTATCCTAGAACTATGACAAGTTCCTTATAAAGGAAATAAGAACTAGAACTGAAGTAGTGGTTTATAAGATCCTATCATCATTCTAAAACACAGCACAGTAAAGCTATTTTAAAATGTTCTACTTGGTTTAATTATAACCCTACTCTTTTAGCTTTACCGTAGTCAGGTAAAAATATGGTGATAACTTCATGATTCAATCGGCCGTAAAATAATTTTATTCTGTAGCGTTTTGGTGGAGAGGCTCAGTTGCCGGCCGCACTAAACTAAACTCCAATTAAACAGAGAACAACAACCTAAAACAAAATAAATACTTGAAAAAATAAATAACGCTACACACTCACAGCCTCACACTAGGATTCCCTGTATCGTAAGACATGAACACAAACACCCGCACCGAGAGCAGGAATTGAAATTCATCATTCCAATTTTTGCTTCGCTGGGAAACGAACCTGGGACCTTTGATTAGCAGTGCTTGGAAACCACCTTGCGTCAGATGAGTCATCATATTAATACTCTCGTTATTTAAATGTAAGTTAAATATTATGTTAAAAAATAGCCTCATACAAAAGTAACGTCGCGTTAGCACATCACTAGAAAAGAAATAGTTGTTTCACTCCCCCATTACTTCATTCATACCGGTCACCGGCACTCTGGTATAATACGCCACGATTTTCAAAAACGACTTAACGAATTGACAATAAGGCTCATTTTAAAATGACAATAAAGTTAGATAACTCCGTTATCTCAATAACATTATCTATTGTCTGAACTTATTTTTGAATTTTAAATATTTGGAGAAGGCTTAGAAGAGCAATATTGTTGTGATTACTTTATCAAAGTTACATGTTTTCTCGGCTCACTGAATCTGGCCCCACTTTTTTTTTATTTCATACTTCTTACATTTTTATTGTTAATTTGTTGTTATTGTTCGATTATAAAAATCGTTTATTGGTTATTTATTTATTTATAATCAATTAAACAAATTTTTGCCCTTAGTTTGACCCCCTTTACTACAGATCTTATTTGTTAGACTACTATTGACCATTGTTCGATAATAAAAACTATTTTATTTTAATTTATTAAATATTTTTTAATTAGACATACCTATTGTCATCATCTTACTGCGGTGCGTAAAGAAATGTCTATCGGCATATTAAAAGATATTATTATTAGACAGAGTTTTGGCGGGAAGTCTAAAGGACATGTTGTTTTATTTTCATTTTCTTTTAGTATTTTTCAGTTATCTATACAAATAAATAAAATTGGAGTGTCTGTTTGTAATATTAAAATAACCGCTTTTTACTACATCCATATGAATGTATATATTACGGTACATAATAATAAACCAAAGTAATTTTTTTAAATTTTTGTCTGTCTATCGGTCTGTCTGTCTGTCTGTCTGTTTGTTCCGACTAATCTCTGAAATGGCTGAACCGATTTTGTCGGAACTTTCACTGGCAAGTAGCTGATGTAATAAGGAGTAACTGAGACTACTATAATTTTAATGTACTTTTTTTTTTTTTTTGAAAAATTCTAAAACTAAAGTCCACACGGACGAAGTCGCGGGTGGCCGCTAGTATTTGAGAAAGTTGATGGCGTTTTGTTCGATATAGGTTAATTATAGTGCACGAGTGTTGCAAAATAAAATAACAGTGTTCAAATGTGTTTTTTTTTTAACTTTCCTCCAAAATTCCATCGATCATGTTCTGGTTAAGTAGCCTTTAGCCATCGCTTTGCACGCTTGAATATCTGACTCACTTGACGGACTGATTGATGACTTACCGACTTCTATTATTACATCGAATTGTTATATCGAAACTGGTAAAAAATTAATGCAAATATACTTGACGCTGGCAATATGCACAAAGATTGCTATTCTATAATTGAAGAAAAAAGCAAGAAATGACAGTGTCGCTACTGTCCGTGACATCCGTCACGTCCGTGTCATGTCAACTGTCACTTTTGTAAAATTGGACAGCGCCAGCGGCTTTTGCCTTCATGCCTTGTTTAATTGTTTATTTCATGTTTTTCAATTGTATTTGTATTAATAGTACTGATACTAAAAGAATATTCATAACAGGGAAATGCATTAAATTATTACTTTGTTTATAAGCATATAACCTTACCAGTATTAAGTGAATTAATCAAAACATGGGACTGTTATCGGACCCAGAGTATGGGTCGTTGCGATGGGTGCGGATACTGAAGCGATTCCACACACTGTTCTCTTTCGCTTGTTACTTTGGAGGCCTGGCCTGGTTCTGCATGCTGGCGTGCAAGGAGTTCAACAATGAGACGTATTTCTCGGAGAACGCCCTCCTGCCTGGATTAGCTACGAATGAGTTTAATGCAGAGGCCGCCAACCATTACAATAATGAGTTTTTACAGGAGCTTGAGGTATCTATTTTTCAGCTGGTATTTTTATTTATTTATTTAAAGTTTTTTCACTACATAAACATTACAGATAAATTATCCAAGGTGTTTACATAGCTTTTCAACATATTCATATAATTATACACATTTTGTAGGTGGTAGAACTATTATTGTTCGCCCGGTGAAGTACCACTGCTGCACCCATTTCTGCCGTGAACCTACTCTATTGTGTTTCCGTGGAAAGGTGCAGTTGTCGGCCATACTTAAATGAGGTGACCACCAGCCTCCGGAGTAGCAGCGCAACTGCATACGACCTCAGACAAGACTTACCTATGCTTGCTTGAGGTTGCATGTAGATGTCCATGGGCTGCATTGACCATTTAACAGCACGTGGCCTGCATGCTCATCTGCTACTCTATTCAAATAAAAAAAATATATATTCACCTGCTGCTCTGTGAAATACAGCATGTGATAAAAAAAATGTGTACCTCTGAATCCAAAGCTACAACACCTTTGAGCATTGTAAGTGCTCGGACTAGCTGTAGGTAACTCCCTCACGAAGTGGTGGGCACTGCAAACAAATCGTGTCTCCGCGGTCTTATGTACTCTTCAGGGACATTCAGGACAACCAGCTCCAGTACTGATGGGTTATGTACTCTGCCCCTATGTAGTTAAAAAACTTACTCCAACAAAGCTATACTATGTCTATCCTCTAGTGCCGTGTTTCCCAAACATTATTCTGCCATGGCCCTGTAATATGCACACTTTCCCTTCGTGGCCCACTTAATACTTTTAAGGCCAAGCTGGATTCATTAGGAAAAATAGTACACATTTATAAATAGAAAAATGGTTTATTAATTTTTCATACTTTTAACAGCCTGGTCCCAGGTCGCGACCCATCAAATGGGAAACACTGCTCTAGTGTATTGTATCCCAGCATTCCCAACAGAAAAAGGCTGGGATACAAACAGATATCCCACGAAGAAACCTTACTGCTGGAAATATAATCTAGCAAATTTATTTTGGAGTTTCTCCAACATGAGCTTATACTTATCCTCATGCGGTCTCCAAATAACTGCATTATTTTTTAAAATACTGCTCACAAAGCTGTTCTATGGCATTTTAGTAGTAGAAAAAATTTATTAACCCTTGTAAGGCTGTTGACACACAGTGTCATCGATCGGACCAGATGCATCACAGAGAACTTGGGTTGCAAGTAAGCTGCCAATACCAAGGTTGGCAGAGAGCAGGATTAGAATAACTTGAGAATTTTTTCATTTATTTCTATAGATATAGAATTCCTTAAAATTATGATGGGAGTATATGCCATTTTGATAAACTTATTTCTATTATTCTATTATGATTCCAGGTCCCAAATTACAATGAGTTTTTGTATTCAATAATTATCTATTTATCCTTATTTCTGTACTTACTTTTCATTTAAAAATCCCAACAAAAATAACCAAACTATGGTCTGTAACTATAACTACAGAAAAAAGTATTCAGTTTATCCATATAGGTACTTCACACAGATATATGTAGCAGTGTGATACCTACAGTAATATGAGTGCGCGCCACATGTGATATGCTGACCATGCAAGACGATGCAAGCAGCAAACATTGTAAACAAATAAAAAAAGTCAAAATTTTTTATTTCATATTAGGAATACAAAATATTCTCTTAATGAATGTCATTTTTTCCTGGTATGAGTACTACGTAACAATATGAGCACAACATCAAACTTGTCATACTGAACTGGCCAATTAGAAGACATATCCTAAATCACGCTATCGAAGTTTCTTCGATTTTCAGCATATACATATACAAGATCCAATGTTAGCATCCGGACCGCAGTCCCCAGGCGGTGGCATTGCCTGGCGGGAGATCTCCCCTTATCCTTCACATATTTGAGTTATTATTTTTATTAGCACAAAATTGTGTGTGATAACCTTTTCATCATTTCAGGATAAGTACAGCAACACTGATGAAATGCCAGTACCATGGCTGGTGGCAAAAATGTCTCAGCTCCATTTAGAAGTTTATACACACAACTTTACTTTGAACTACCCCTTAGGGCAGGGCCAGGTAAGTATATTTAATATCCTTGTCTAATATTGGCCCTTAAAGGCTTTCTTTGTTCCTATGAAAACATCAAATGCCACAGGTTGTATTAATCTTTAGCATGGCAAAAAGTATGTAGTTTGAAAAGACACATAGTCTTTTCAAACTACATACTTCCTACACTGTCATCTACAGACAGCAGTGTTTCCCAAACACTGTTTTGCCATTGCCTGGTAATTTTCACACTGCAATGAAATTAAATAAATAAATAAATAACGCTTCACACTCATAGCCCCACAGTAGGGTAGTTATACCCTGTGTAGTGGGTGCCATGGACACACACAAAGACAGAAACACAAACACCCAGACCAAGAACAGAAATTTTAAACTCATCATTCAAATTTCTGCTTCTCCGGGAATCGAACCCGGGACCCTCCGTTCGGCAGTCCGGCATTGTAACGATTACGCCACGTGGGTCTTCGAAATTAAAGAAAAATCATTTTATTTTTCTGGACCTTTATTTACCTAATTTTTAAAATTTTGAAATGTGACGTTAGAAATTTAAAGACCCCTCCCACCCATCGTCACACAATGTCAGACTTGTTCAACCCCCTCCACCCACCCCCCCTCAACGTTTGACAATTTATGGATGGTCCCTAGTTACTAATTTGAGAACTTATGACTTCCTTTTTAGTACAAGTTTACACATAATGAAATCACGTGTTCTTATAATTAACCTGTTTCTTTCAGACCTTCGTAGGCACAAATGTATACGGCATATTGAGAGCGCCACGAACAAGTTCTCTGGAGGCCTTAGTAATATCAGCTCCATACAGGCCTCTTTCGTCTCACCTGAAAGGCACCACGGTTGGCATTGCCTTAATGTTGGCGTTTGCGCAGTTTGCTAGACGTAAGTAATCTGGCAATTTTCAAGAAAAATATATGGAGGTCGGAGAGATGACCCGCGTGGCGCAATGGTTACCATGCCAGACTGCCAATCGAGGGGTTTCGGGTTCGATTCCCGGCGAAGCAGAAGCTTGAATGATGAGTTTAAATTTCTGTTGTCAGTCTGGGTGTTTGTGTTAGTGTCTTTGTATGTGTTCATGGTACCCACGACACAGGGTATTAATTACCTTACTGTGGGGCTATGAGTGTGTAACGTTTATTTATTTATTTATTTAGAGATGTTCTATCTCACAAAGTCAGTTCGGTTATGAATGTTATAAGGCATACTCATTGTTTTAGTGTAATATGTAACCTTGAGAGCGTTCAGCATCAAGTTATGTCAGCATAATAACTACAGTGGAATCTTGATAACTCGAATTTCAAAGGAAATGCTAAGAATTTCGAATTAACGAGTTTTTGTGTACATATGATTTACCTGCTGAAATTTCGACTAAAAAATAAATACTGACGGGCAAGCTCCGCTAAAAGTAATAGTGTCCTGTGTCGACAAGGAACAAACATAACGTTCACAGCTGTGTTACTTAGATAGTTTTATGAACGTATTCATTCATTGCACGTATATAAGACAACAGCTTAGTGATTAGAGAAAGCCCCGAACCCGAACATGCATTTTGGATTTTATTGCTATTATTTCGGGGAATAGGCATGATGACACTATTAAAGAATCAGAGAATAAATGGTTTTACAGCAATATATATGCTAAAAAAGTTCTTAAATATGATTCCGTTTTAATATAAACATTAACATTTAAAAGATTTTCAATAAAATAAAAGTATTAAATACAGCAATCGGCCATGTTATCTGAAACGCCAATCAAAAGGAATGACGTCACGTCTTGAAGTTTGACGAGCAAGCCGACGCCATGACACCTACGAGCATTTTCGCGCTTAGTTCAAATTACATAGCAGAAAATACATTAATTTACGTTAAAACTTAAGTTTATTGCTGAAATAAACTTTTTTTCGAAACTAGGAAACGTGTACCTACAATAAGGAAAGGTATTTAAAAATCTGTCATCATGCCTATTCCAAGTAAGACGTCATTATATTTACTACTTTACACCCAGACCGAGAACAGAAATTAAAACTCATCATTCTAATTGCTGTTTCGCCGGGAATCGAGCCCGGGACTAGGTGCCACAGGGGTCGTCACATACCAAGAGTTAATTAGGAATTTATAATATTAGTATGGACTAGTGGCCGCCCGCGACTTCGTCCGCGTGGACTTCGCTATTAGTCATAGCAAGATGTTATATAGCCTAAAACCCTCGGGTGGCTCCCCTGAGGTTGCCCGTGTCCATAGGCGACGGTGATCGCTTAACACCACGCGGCCCGTCTGCCTTTTTGTTCGGTTTATTTATAAAAAAAACCTTCCCCGATAAAAAGACTATCCATCACAAAAAAGATTTTTTGCAATTGGAACCAGTAAATCCTGAGATTAGTGCGTTTAAACAAACTAATAAACAAACTCTTCAGCTTTATGTATGAATTAAAATATTGATTAATTATTGTCAACGTGTGGGAACTGTACGAAAAAGCGTGAACCCTATTTCGTACAGTTTACCATATTATTGCGTGCTCATCTTATGTTGTTTTTTTTCTATGTATTATCTATTTTTCTTTTCATTTATAAGTTTCATGTTATCATTTAAGGGAATGTAAATTATAAAACTTCAATACATTAACTGAAGTTTTCGATAAATCAACAACGATACTTCCAAACACTGATCGATAAATTCTTGAAATGGACGTAACTTTTTTATTTGTGAACCGATTTAAATAAAATAAACACTAAATGTTAATCCAAAAAAATACCCGTACATCACTGAAAACCGCATCCTTCTGCGTTAAGCCGTTCCTGAGATTAGCGCGCACAATAGAACAGAGAAACAGACAAACAGACAATAATTCTAAAAATCATTGATTTGGGTTCTATTACGCTAATAAATAGCCCTAGTGACAGTTTTTCTCAAATATCTTCAATGTACAGAAACCGACTTGTTACAGATTTATTATATGTATAGATATGTATAGATTATATCCTTTCAGCTCAAAAATACTGGGCGAAGGACATAATCTTCTTAGTCACTGAACACGAGCAACTGGGGATGCAGGCGTGGTTGGAAGCCTACCACGGCCTTAAAAGTGAGCCTGGCAACTTCTACACAAGCCTCGGAAGCTTTTACAAGCCTGGTATGCCCACCTTGGACTTGGGCAAGCTGACCAACTTTCAGTGGAGTCCGGCGCAGAGTAAATGCCTCGACCCAGGAAAATTGACTGGAAGATCTGGGTCTATTCAAGCCGCTATTAACTTGGAGTTGCATAAGCCTGTAATCAGTGAGTATCAGATAGATATTAAAAATGTTTGGAAAATTTAAATGCATGCCTCATATGCTTATTAGTAATAAGTAAGTAAAAGTATTAGTAATAAGCATATAATATTATACTATTGTATACCCCATATTTTAAAACAGGGCTGAAGTTTTTCTCCGTCTGCTCTTTTCTTCAGCTCAGCATTGCCTAAGCGCACCCAGAGTAGACAGAACAAAATAATAACGTTCACTAAGAGTTTGTAAAGGAACCGTACTGTGAATAAAGAATATTTCATTTCATTTCATAAGTTATTACAATACAAATTGAAATTATTGTCAATAAAATAAACCTATGGTTAAAAATAGACTGATAATTTTCTTGAAAGCAACTCCGAAAATCCATCGAATTTGGTTGGCTGCAACCCTTTTGCGTCCCACTGCTGGGCACGGGTCTCTCCCAATTATTGGGGAGCCCTGGAGCTTACTCCACCACGCTGCTCCAATGCGGGTTGGTGGAGATGATGTTTTCAAACCGCCCATAAGGCCTCCGACAAGGTTTAACGACTGTTATCTGTCGACAACAACCGGGACCGACGGCTTAACGTGCCCTCCGAAGCACGGAAACGCGCATGAATTTTTTTGCCACTAGCGGTCACCCATCTCACAACCGACCGCGCCCGTTTGGCTTAGCTGCGTAGACCGTTTGCGTTCTACGCTAGCCGCCGAGCCATGCGCGCTTCAATTTGGTTGATATTATTTATTACAATCAGTTCTTTATATACAACTAGCCTTTCGCCAACGGCTTCGCCCGCGTGGACCCGTTTAATGGCTCCCCGTAGGATAAAAAATAGCCTATGTGCTATTCCAGGCTTCATTGCTATATTAAAATAATAGGCGTTTAGCCAGTTGCTTCAACCGCGTTGACCCTATTACCCGTTTTCACGTAGGAATGAAGCATTTTCCCGCGGTAAAAAGTAGCCTATGTTAATCAGGGTAAATGTAGCTTTCTAATGGTGAAAGAATTTTTGATAACGAAAAAGTAGTTTTTGATTGTATGCAAACAAACAAAAATACAAATCTTTCCTCTTTATAATATTACTAAGATTAAATAAATAAAATAGTTGTCTGTAAACTCGGTTTATGGACGATAGTTTAACGTCCCTAGCTTCGGGATTAAGAATAGAGCGGTATCCCTGCCTCGTATCGTAGGAGAGGCGACTAAAATGGGGCTTCCGGGGTTGCGGGCGTTCAGAGTGAGAACTCGACCCGTCCAGCCAGAGGCCCCGGAAAGTGGTGTGTGTGTGGCAGGCCACCGAGGGTGTTTTATAGGGTAGTAGTAGTAGTAGTTAGAGTAGTAGGTAGAGTAGTGTTTTTAGGGTGTGTACAAAAACCCATCCTGGTGGGTGCCCCAAGCTGATGACGGCAAACCTCGTATGGTTCAAATAAAATAAATCATTGTAAAAAGCACAAAATTGGGTTTACGTCTAATTAATTAAAACTATACAAAATTAAATGTAATACTACATACAGTCGTGGCCAACTAATTAGGGACACTCTCTGGTTAAACCAAATTAGGAATTTATTTTTTATTTTCCAACGAGTCTAAACAATATACCATATATCTTACATGTAAGTATAATTATTCATTTATGTGCCCGTTTATACAAACAATAACAACTTCTTAAACATTAAACGTCTTAACAGTATAGCTGATAGATTATCACAGTGCTACTTGTTCAAAGAATGCTGGCTGGCCATTTAATTAGGGACACTGAATATTGCGTTCTATTTTCAAAATCTGAATCTCAATATTTTTTTATTTCTTCTCCTACTGTTTCGTCGTAGTTTTGGCGGCTCTCTTGATTTTTAATTTTAAGTTTTGAGATTGAAGAACAATGGGAAAAAATAAAAGTTGCGATGCAACACTACGAAAAATAATCATGAAGTTTCTCAAGCGTGGTGGGTCATTCCGAAGGATAGCAGAATATTTAAATTGTTCAAAAACTATGGTATGCAATGCAGTGCAACATTTCAGGCGCAACAACACAGCTTTAAATGTGCCCAGAAAAAAAAGATCAAGAAAAACAACTCTGCAAGAAGATAGAATGATAACCAGGTTAGCTAAGAAAGATCCGTTTCTAGGCTCTGTTTTAATTAAACACGAAGTGTTTGGGGCAGAAGAAAGAGCCAGTATATCAGCGAGGACCGTTCGACGACGTCTGGTAGAAGAAGGGTTGTTTGGAAGAGTGGCTCGCAAAGTACCGTTGTTGAAGAAAGAACATAGAAATGCACGTTTGGAGTTTGCACGTAAATATGGACATTGGACCTACGTCCAATGGCAATATGTATTATTCTCTGACGAGACCAAGGTTAATTTGATTTCTTCAGATGGAAGGCAATATGTACGGCGTCCTGTAAAAGCGGAAATGAATCTAAGATTTACAAAAAAGCAGATGAAACATGGCGGAGGAAACATTAAAATGTGGGGTTCATTTTCTGGACGTGGAGTAGTGGGACCTGTGAGGAAAGTTCAGGGTAACTTAGACCAACATCAATACAAGTCAATATTAGAGGATACTATGCTTCCCTATGCTGAGGAACATCTCCCTATTATATGGACTTTTCAGCATGATAACGACCCGAAACATACCGCCCGTTCAGTCAAGTCGTTTCTTAACAGTCAGTCGGTATCAGTGCTAGATTGGCCAGCAAATAGCCCGGACCTCAACCCAATCGAGCACCTTTGGCACCATATCAAGAAAAAAGTTGCCATTTATCGTACCACATCTTTAGATGAACTTAATGAAGCTTTTTGTGAGGCATGGGTAAACATTCCTGTCGAAATATGTCAGAAACTGATAATGTATATGCCACATTCGGTGTGAAGCGGTAATTACTTACAAAGGTTTTGCTACTGGGTACTGATTTTACCCTTAATAAAATGGAGTTGTTAAAGAAATTAAAATACTGCAGATTATTAGTTTTGTTTAACACTATTTTTCATTTTAATTTACTGTTCTTAATTAAATGTCCAGTTATAGATTTGTACCTTAAATTGAATACATGGTTAACCTTTGATATTGAACACTTTTTTCTATTTATTTAATCTTTTATTTACAGCCATTTATAGCATAATAATCGGACCAAATCATGCAAATAATAGTTACTGAGAAATCAACAGGGTTTTATAGTTATATGTACATAACCGGTTATTGTTCTTCACTATCTTGAATGTCCCTAATTAGTTGACCACGACTGTACCTACTTTAATGTTTCTTATGTATTCTTTAATAGTAATTTTAGAATTTATGTTTAAATTAAGTCATTAAATTTAATTAGTTTATCAAATAAAATTAAAATTTGTACACCCTAAGGGGTAGGTAAATATGGAGTTCTAAATATTTTGTAAAAAACTTTTTTTTTCACCCATATTTGTGCAAATAAAATATTTTCATTTCATTTAGTGTGGTACAAATCCCACATAGCCCGGTATTCTCTCCCAAGGTGCTGGGTACCTTTTAAAGGTTTCCACCCTGATACCAAAAAAAACTTCGTCAATAATAACCCAGCAGTGGGACGCATAAAGTCCAGTTTATTATTTCTCTTAATCTATGAATCTTATTTTCATAATTTCAGAATATGTGACAGTTAAAGTGGAAGGACTGAATGGTCAACTGCCAAATTTAGATCTAGTCAACTTAGTGTTGAAACTGTGTATGAAGTCTGGAATCCATCACTCCTTCAAGAACAGGTGAATAAAACACTACCTATACTATATTCTATTTACTTATAAGTACTGTGGCAATGGGCATGACGACAGATTTTCAAATACCTTTCCTTATTGTAGGTACACGTCTCCTAGTTTCGAAAAAAGTTTATTTCAGCAATAAACTCAACTTTTAACGTAAATTAATGTATTTTCTGCTATGTAATTTAAATTAAGCGCGAAAACGCTCGTAGGTGTCATGGCGTCGGCTTGCTCGTCACACTTCAAGCAACACGATGACATTAACTGAGACGTGACATCATTCCTTTTGATTGGCGTTTCAGATAACATGGCCGATTGCTGTATTTAATACTTTTATTTTATTGAAAATCTTATTAATCTTAATGTTTATATTAAAACGGGATCATATTTTAAAACTTTTTAGCATATATTTTTCTGTAAAACCGTTTATTCTCTGATTCTTTAATAGTGTCATCATGCCTATTACAAGGTGTCTTCTCATCCAGAATACCTCAGTGCCTTAAGTTGAAAATTTTCGAGCAGTGTGTGTTGTCCAGGCGCGGTCCCAGGGGGAGGTCACAGGGGACATGACCCCGGCTCCCAGCAAAATCCATCAGTCATGGAAGTCAGGAGTTAGGAAGGCGATACAAGCCAATTTGAGACACCTCTTCCCCCAAATTAAAGGCTGCGACCGCGCCTGGTGTTGCCAGTGATAAACTCCGGTGCTGAGACGTGGTCTTTTACAGTTAGGCTTTTCCATAAGCTTAAGGTCGCTCAGCGGGTAATGGACTGTTTGGTATTTCTCTATGTGACAGAATCCGTAACAATGAAATCCGTAGAAGAACGAAGATTACCGACATAGCTCTCAAAATGTGCAAGCTGAAGTGGCAATGGGCAGACCATATAGTTAGGAGGACCGACAACCGATGGGGACCGGGAGAAGTGTCGAACGTTAGGGGAGGCCTGTGTCCAGGTGTTGACTATTAAAGGCTGATGGATGGATGGACTGTGGCAATAGAAGATAACCCACCCGCCTGGTGGTCATGCTTGGGGAGACTAATTGGTTTCAGTTCCACCGGTAGGACCATGGGTGTTGCCCGTGGTACAACTACTAGCTGAAAGTCCTTTTAGTGGGACCATGGGGAAAAATTGTAGCCCGTGGTACCAGTTGGACCAGTTGGTTGTACCACGAGTAACAAACCACTGTAACTTACAGCCGTATTCAAGAATCATGCTTAAGTAAGCATGCAATGCTATGCAGAGACGTGCGTTCGTTATGTTAAGGCTTCACTCTAAGTATCGTCAATGAATTTGTTTAGATGACCCCTTAGAGCATCAAAGTTACAGACTCACCCTTCAGTAGAGACGGCATAGCGCCTCGCTCCGATACGCACACATATTAATTTTGTCACACATTCACAAATATTCTTTCATCGTTACAGACGCATACATTTCTAAATATGTCAATTTCAATTAACAACGTCATTTTCTATGCACCGTCAACCGACACACACAGACACAATAGTTGTATAACTAGAAGGCACATTTTGCATGGACGTTGGAACGAGGGGTTCCTTTCTGACGGGTGTCATACCTGTCATACCTTGATGCTCTAAGAGATGACCCTATGCGCTGGCGAGGACTATGAGACCTCATAGTACTGTTTATGAATATGGGTGTTAAATAGATATGAAATTTTATGTTTTTCAGTTATTCGTGGATGAGAAATCATCATAAGTCTGATGACTGGTTGACTTCAATGTATACTATTTTGGGTATGGCGCAGGCACAAGTTACTGGGGTAAGTTGTTTTACTAATAATCAAGGTTCGGAATAGGTAGTGGGAATTTAAACTTCGCGGCGAGACTTGCTATATAAATAAGCTAGCCTTCCGCCCGTTTAATGGGTTCCCGTAGGATAAAAAATAGCCTATGTGGTATTCCAGGCTTCATTGCTATATTAAAATCATAGGCGTTTAGCCAGTTGCTTCAACCGCTTTGACCCTATTATCCATTTTCACGTAAAATTGAAGCATTTCCCCGCGGTCAAAAGTAGCGTATGTTACTCAGGGTGAATGTAGCTTTCTAATGGTGAAAGAATTTTTGAAATCGGAACAGTAGTTTTTGAGTTTATTCATTACAAACATACAAAAATAGAAATCTTTCCTCTTTATAATATGTATTAGTATAGTATAAATTAAATAAAAATCATTAACAAAAATGATTTAATAATTATCCTGGTTTGCAAGCGTAATTTACTGAAACTTTTTTGGGAAGCCATTTTGAATTTCTAAACACTATGTCTTTTTCGACTTCCCGCCAAAACTCCAACAATTTTCATATAAAATTATAAAATTTAATGTTTCGAATGTTCCAATCCGTTACAAAAGATCTCGTCACAAAGCACTGTCTAGTGTTAGAATGGTAAAAATTTACCTTGGAGTATTGTGCACAAGCACAATATTCAAAATTCAAGTCTCAAAAAATTTTTGTTTTTGAGGCCGCGGAAGTACCACCGCTGCGCTAATTTCTGCTGTGACGCAATTTTATTCAATTAAATTTATTTATTTGCAAGAACATAGTTCTGTTATACAATAGAGGGCTTAAATATTTTTTTACTAGTTCTATATGTTCTACCCTAACGGGTGTGCAATAATTCCATTCGACGACCCGCGTGGCTCAATGGTTTCCATACCGGACTGCCGATCGGAGGGTCCCGGGTTCGATTCCCGGCGAAGCAGAAATTTAAATGATGAGTTTGAAATTTCTGTTCTCGGTCTGGGTGTTTGTGTTTCAGTCTTTATGTGTGTCCATGGCACCCACGACACAGTGTATATCTACACTACTGTGGGGCTATGAGTGTGAAGCTCTTTTTTATTTTTTATTTTATTCTTCTTTCAAATAGGTATTTATTTAAATGACATATGTTACATACTATTTAATTAATTGAATACAGAATACTTATTTAATTATCAGCATAATAATAATTTAATTCAACGTTAAAAGAGACTGTTAAAATGTTAAAATATTTATGTTTGTTTTTATTTGTCAAATCATTTTATAGATAATTCCAATTATTTATTATTTAAGTTGATTTTTTACAAGATTATTTGTATGTCAATATTGTGTTTCGGTTGAAAGGTGTAGTTGCGGACCAGACTTCCATCCATGAAGCCTTCGGAGTGGCAAGCACTCCAATCAATTAAAAAGTTTTCAAGATGACCACACCTACTCACTTTCTGAACATTTCTACCAACCGAGGTTCTGTTGAAACCCTTACCTTTAATACCTATTTGGTAGGTACAGATACTATAGTCCCTGTAGCTTCGGGATTAAGAATAGAGCTACGGTATCCCCTGCCTGATCGTAAGAGGCGACTAAAAGGGGGCTTCCGGGGTTGTGGGCGGTGTGAGTGGGAGCTCGACCCGTCCAGCCAGCAGCCCCGGGAGGGCGGTGTGTGCGTGGCCGCATGCCGCCGTGAGCATCTGAAGGTGCCGGAGAGCACATCTGCTCTCCCGAAGATGGGTCCGTACTGGGCGCCGCGCGTGGAGGACATCGGTGCGTTCCTATGGAGATCCCGGACTCCTCACAAACGCAGAGACAGGCCACCAACGGGGTTTTAATGCGGTCAGATTCCACATAACCCGGTATCCTTTCCCAAGGTGTCGGGTACGTTTTGAAGGGATCCTCCCGATACCAAAAAAAAAATAGGTACAGATACTATACATACCGTAACGAAGAGCGTTATTGTCCTGATCTTAACTAGATAGCGCTACTGGGATGGAACAGTGTAGGGGCTTGTGAAAAGTTATTTTTGTTAACTTCGACAGATGGCGTTTTATAGTTTTGTGAATCACGGCAACGAAAGTATGCCGGCTGGTGTATAAAGGAGAGCAGTTACTTATATACGAGTTTAAGCAATAAGCATCTACGTATATGTACCTATATACATTATTTACAATATTTACATAGGTATTTGGATTTTATTTTTGGACTCGGCCCACAAAAGATGGGTCGTTCAAATTATGAGCAACTCTTAGAATAATTACAATGACATTATAGAAACCAAGTTCGCGCGCCCAAATTGAAGTATGTTGATTGGTGCCATTACATTAATGGCACCAAACGCCGCGCTGTAGAGCAACAGGACTTAAGGTTAAATTTTATCACAACACTTTTTAAACACAAAAGAAATCTAATAAAATAACTTTTCACAGTGTTTTCAATATTTTGAGGTATTTTTTAGTTAATTTGGTCAAAATAAAAATATTTTTTAATACAGTTGCTCAAAAAGTGACGTATTGCAGGGACGTTTAGCGTGCGGGAAGTGGGCTATTACTCACTCGTGCTTTTTCTTTAACTTTTCCGCACTCGTGCGTTCTCTTTCCCAACTGGCAAAATAATGTCTATTAAAAAGAAAAAAAAAAAACAACCACGAAGTTATAGAACTTTTTATGATTCATGCAAATATTTCTAAAAAGAAGCTACTAATTTGTTTCAATATCAGATTTAATGATTTGATTCAATGAGTTAGGTTAGGTTTCATTTCATTTCATCTCACTAACATTTTCATTTCATATCAATAAAAAAATCTACTGAAGACTTGGCTGTTCGGCATAGTTCCCTTTGCCTACCCAGAATGGGTGAAGAAAAAAAAAGTCTCTGCATATAGGTATTCTTTTACGGTTGGCGCCATTTTTCAAAAATGTTCTTTGCGACTTTTTATTATTTTATTGCTTCATTTTTTCGCAACTGTATTAAAAATAGTTGTTCAGTGCACGTGCGGAACCGTCATTGGAAGGAGTTCCGACTGTCCCTCACCTTCGGCTGCGCCTCGGCTCGGGTAGACATTTATCGGAACTCCTTGCAATGACAGCCTTTCCGCACTTGTAATGAAATATACTATTGTTTGTCAGATGTGACAGCTGTAGGAATCTATTTATTGCTTCAGTTTTGACAGCGAGCTTGTATGAAGACTGACGTTCTTAACCACAGAACATTATTAAGAGAGGTAGAACGGCAATAATGCGCCGTTTGTATGAAGACTGGTGTCGCCGATCAAGCCCCACCTTTCACCTCCATTACATCTGTACTTAAATAAATACGAAGCTTCCGCACATATTTGCAATTTCAAATCTAGCCAATCTTAGCGCCGCACAATCACGCGATTTCAAATGAACGAATCGTAGCGCGATCGCGTGTTTCTGTAGAGATTTTGGAAATTTGAGCGTTTCCTCAAAATTCCTTGGCGCATCTGGCCCGCCCACATTTCCATTCTACTCCTTTAATATGTTCTGTGTTCTTAACGTTATTATTCTAAGGGTCACCTCTCCTCTGCCTGCACTGCAGTGACATGTTATCTGAAGATGCATAAGTTAACCTTCAGTTTAGACGGTCACAGGACAAAGAAAATCATTATTCATTGCAAATATATAATAGGTACTAGGTTTTACGCCAGTGGCTCCGCCGGCTTACATTTTTTCTCCATAAGAATAAGATATAAAATAAATAAATAAACGTTACACACTCATAGCCCCACAGTAAGATAATTAATACCCTGTGTCGTGGGTACCATGGACACATACAAATACAGGAATACAAACACCCAGACCGAGAACAGAAATTTAAACTCATCATTCAAGTTTTTGTTTCGCCGGGAATCGAACCCGGGACCCCTCGATTGGCTGTCCGGCATGGTAACCATTGCTCCACGCGGGTCGTCAAAGAGATAAAAGTAGCATATTATTGTAGTAAAAAAGTCCATAATATCCACAATAAATCAGGTCAATCTGTAGTACCGTTGCGACGTGAAAGGACAAACAAACATTTTCACATTATGCATTAATTGGGTATTTGACACTTATGTACAGAAAAATTCAAAATGGCTACCCAAAAAAGTTTCAGTAAATTACGCTTGCAAACCAGGATAAAACTGTCGAGGCTAACAGAAAATATTAATGGGAAATTAATATTTTTTAAATTATGGAGCAATTTCAAAAAGTGGGGCATCTATCCGGGTTTTACCCTAAGCATTGTCAGGGCGCGAACGAGCGGTGATTCGCGTACCGACACCAACCTGCACGGAGGCACTGCAAAAAGTGGATGCCGGCTCGCTCGCACGTATTTATCCGGAACAAACAACGATATTTGTTCGAGCACTGAGGGATTGGAGATGGTACCTCTCACTTATATATAAAAATATTCTAACAAACAACACCTTCCAGCTGAGGCATTTCCAGTGGACTATGACACGGGGTTCTTCAAGAAAGCTGTAAAAAAAGCTCTCCACCAAAGCCGGCAATGCTCGGGCGGCTCCCCTGGGGTTGCCCGTGTCCATAGGCGACGATGATCGTTTAACACTACGCGGCCCGTATGCCTTTTAGTTCGGTTCATTTATAACCTAACCATCGCGCCTAACTTGAAGGGAGTCATAAATGTTCAATCGCTTCCAAAACAAAACAATATCATAACAGTGTCTTTTGCATGGGACCAAAAATATATAACGGTCTACCGGAATTCCTCAAAATTAAAACGGGCAACGAATTTAAAAAAGGACTTAAAACGTATTTACTGAAAAAGGTGTATTACTCAGTCACTGATTTCATAAACGATAAAACGGCATAAAGGAATTCCATAAAAACCTGGGAGGTTTTTTTTCCGCCGGCTTTTTTTCCTCTCAGTGTACAAACACCCTGTGATATGGGTACCCAAAGCTGACGATCGGAACCGATCCGAAATATAAATAAATAAATATTTTTATTTTTATTTATAAAAGGCGCAATATGGGACAAATAAAAATAATAGTAAAATAGATGTAAATGTAAATTTCGTAATTGTATTATAGTTTAGTTTTTTCCTTTTATATTTTTATCATTGTATATTTGCATACCTCATGAAGGTAAATATGGCGAACTAAATATATATAAACAACTTTGTAAACATCCATATTTGTGCAAATAAATGTCTTTGTCTTTGTCTTTAGCCTAGCATACCATTTAACAGGTACCCAACGGCAACCACGGTCTCTTCCACCGTTTCGGCATCGAAGCGGTGACGATCGAAGGGCGTGACGCGAGCGACGACCCCACGGTCCCAACAGTGAACGCGCTGGTCTCTAGCGGCCTGCAGCGGCTCGGCGCGGCGCTCGAGAGCATCGTGCGCTCCATGAACAACCTGTTGGAGCGCTTCCACCAGAGCTACTTCTTCTACCTGCTGACCGCCACCAACCGGTTCATCTCTATAGGTGATAATAATAATAATAATAATAATATCTTTTATTTGCTTTAGAATTCAGATTCACAAAGAGGTCTTATGTACTATCACGTTGTTAATTGTAACCACTGTGTGGTATGCAAATTATTTTTTCGAAAAGATAACATTAAATTCGTTCTAATTCACAGTATTATTAATTGTAACTTACAAAATTAAATAGGTAATGCAAATTTGATACATATATTTACATTCATTCACATTGATTTTATAGAATACATTTTCAATTAATATAGTCATTCATATTTGCGAGTTTCCACAGTTAGAGCCCGTTCCCACTTTTAGGCTCGAGAACCAGGATTTTAATCGGGTGTCGGCCGTTTTTATTCAAAAAGATCTGTTCTAATAAAAGGAGGGATCACTACCTTTCCTGTTGTAATTAAGTTTTTTCTTTCTATCTTTTTATATATATTTTTTTTAGATATATTTTACTCCACAGACTTTTGTCCGTGCCATTATTTATTTTTGGTTTTCTCATTTGCGCATTCTATATCTTTATTATTCTTTATTATTTGAAAACATATAAGCTCCAGTGTATATATATAATTAGATTAGGTTCTGTCCGAGGGCAGTCCCGGGCGTCGTAAAATGTGTGGTCGTGGCCGAAGACGGTTCCGGTAGTTTTCCCAGTGTTTTTTCTATTATTTTATAATGTCTGTGGCTGATGGCGGTTGCCAGGTTGTACTCCTCGATAGTAGTTGTGCTTGCCTCTGTTGCTTTTTTGATAAACGCGCCAATGGCATCCTCGCTTACGTCTGTGTAGTAAGTACAGGAGACAGTATGCCTGGTTATTGCAACAACTGCATGAGAAACACTGTCGTGCAATTTCTTTTTCTCGGGCTTCGTCTGTATAATTACCACTCTTTCGTATGTTAGTCCCTGGGCTTCATGTATGGTGAGGATACGCGATCATTCACCTGATCCACATCCTGCGCTCCTAAGTGTTGTTTTTTCCGCTTGGGTGTGGACTAGAAACAAGATGTTTCGAGCGGATATTGGTATTTGGGCGCCTGTATACATTTTCATGCTGAGGGAATGGGTCTTTTGTCTTGAGGAGTATATGCCATTGTAGATGTCCTTTAGCGCGTAGGCCACGTCTTTGGGGTTCCTATGTGTGCAGAGGAGTTCTTTGTTTATTGATGCGAGGACATAAGAGCGTTGGTACTTGAGCTCGAAGAGGTTTTCTCGGTCGTTTTATATATGTTTTCCTCAAGAAGGTTGATATGGCAAACAAAATATATAGGTATATAAATTCTTTTGTAAACACTTGTATTTGTGCAAATAGCCTTATACAAAAGTCTTAAATTTTATTCGCAGGTCAATACATGCCTTCACTCTGCCTGATGTGCGTCGCGTTACTAGTCCGAGCTCTGGGCATCTGGGTGAGCATGCAGAAAGACCTGGACGACGATCCCGACACCAAAGAAGACGAGAAGAACACACAGACAGCAGAAAAAGATACCAAAGAAAAAGAAAAGACCACAGATACCAAAGATACGGAGAAAAAAGAAGCTAAATCTAAAAAGAAGTTAGAAGAGAAAGAGAAGGAAGATAGAGCCAAAGAAAAGAGAAGGAGTGAATTGAGTTTCAGTATTGTGAATATTGGCGCTAATTACTTGTTGGTGCATCTGTTGGGATATTTGGCGATGAATTCGCCGTTTGTTTTTAGTAAGATCGGTGAGTATGCTTGTTTTATTAATTTATTTGTATGGAGCACGAGTAGTAGACTAGCATGCAGGGCACGTGGTGTCCCTTATGTCCATGTAGCTTGGTGATTAAGAATAGAGCTACGGTTTTCCCTGCCTGATCGTAAGAGGCGACTAAAAGGAGGCTTCCGGGGATGCGGAGGGTGAGAGTGGGAGCTCGACCCGTCCAGCCAGCAGCCCCGGGAAGGCGGTGTGTGCGTGACCGCATGCCACCGTGAGCATCTGAAGATGCAGGAGAGCGCTTCTGCTCTCCCGAGTATAGGCCCGTTCTGTAGTCGTGCGTGGAGGACACCGGTACGTTCCACTGGAGATCCCGGAGTCCTCACAAGCGCAGAGGCAGCCACCGATGGGGTTTTAGTGCGGTACAAATCCCACATAACCCGGTATCCTCTCCCAAGGTGCCGGGTACCTTTTGAAGTTATACTTCAAGGCCGAGGCCAAAAAAATAATTCAACTGACTTAAAACAACACTTAATCCAGTAAATATATAGTTTAATTTTGTATCAACCAAAAAACATTCTATACTACGGAAAAAAGTAAATGTTTTTATAAAATTAAAGTATTGGTGATTGGTACGCTCACTTTGTCGCTTCTAGTCAATTTCTCTATACATCTTTGTACGCTATTCAAGTTAGCTGATAAACGATGTTATAAATTGTGCATGTACCCTCTATGTGTTAAATGATTACTTGTGCTAAATTGTTATTTCTCTGTAAGTGAATATCTTTATTTGTATTCTTTTGAGAAATAAATTCTTAAACCATAACCATCCAGTATACCAGTATACAGTAACCATAACGTACCAGGTACCTACTACGACCTGCCCTCCGAGAAGTCGGTGTTCTACGGACTAGTGTTCATCTCCACCATCTGCACGATACTGGCACCGAGGCTGTTCGCGTTCCTCCTGTCTCCGATGGACCAGTGCGGGCCAGCGTTGGTCAACATGCTGCTGCTCATCGAGCTGGCCACTGCGTTGTTGGCTATCGGGATGCACAACTACTTGCTGGCGTTCCTGTTGGCTACGGTAGCCACGCCGCTGGCGCTTCTTGTCAGAGTTGCAGAGGATGATTCAAGGCGAGTCTCTTTAGGGTTCTGTACCAGGTGTCAACGGGTCCCTATTACTATTAGGGTTGCCAACCATAAAAATGAAATGAAATGAAATATTCTTTATTCACTGTACGGTTCATTTACAAACTCTTAGTGAACGTTATTTTTTTTGTTCTGTCTGCTCTGGGTGCGCTTAGGCAATGCTGAGAAGAAAAGAGCAGACGGAGAAAAACTTCAGCCCTGTTTTAAAATATGAGGTATACAATAATAAGCTTTCTTACAGAGTAGCTATGGGCAGATAAGGAACATACGTGACAGCTACCGCATGTGTCAATGTCGTCCCACAGCCATCTGTTAACATTGGCAGTTTGATTGATTTAAATCTATTACATCAGTTATAGAAACAGCCTTGTGGGAATACAGCTCAATCCCAAGCTTTTTTATCAATTAAATAGTCCTTAAGATCGTAATAAGCCTTGCGGCACAGGACTTGTTTGACTTTCTTTTTAAATCTGTGTAAAGGAAGGGATTGAACACTTTCCGGGATTTTATTATATATTCTGATCGACATCCCGATAAAAGAGTGGCTCTTTTTGCGGAGCCTACACTTAGGGAATGCAAGTTTGTGGCCATTCCTTGTCGAAACACAGTTCGAACTATGTAAATCCAAAAAAGTCATAAATTCGTGTTTATTTTTACGAACATACATTATATTTTCATAAATATATTGCGATGCAAATGTTAGTATATTCGTTTCCTTAAATTTTTCTCTCAGAGACTCTCTAGAATTTAATTTATAAATTGCGCGAATAGCCCTCTTCTGCAAAATAAATATTGTGTCGATATTAGCAGCATTTCCCCACAGTAAAATACCATACGACATTATACTATGGAAATAACTAAAATAGACCAGTCTAGCTGTATCGACATTTGTAAGTGATCTTATTTTTTTTATTGCAAAGACGGCAGAACTTAGTCTATTCGCTAACCGAGAGATATGGGGTCCCCATTGAAGCCTAGAATCTACAGTTAACCCAAGAAATACAGCTTCATCAACAAAGCTCATTTCCTCGCCATTCAATTGTGGTTTTACAATAATTTCTTTAACATTAGGTGGTGAAAACTTAATACAATTGGTCTTTTTATTATTGAGTAGTAAGTTATTTACATTAAACCAATTTACCACCTCAGAGAGAGCATTGTTCACATCGTCATAATCATCAGTTTGTCTGTTAGTTTTGAAAATTAAGGAAGTATCATCTGCAAACAATACTATCTCGTGATTATTCTCCACCATATATGGCAGATCGTTAATATATATTAAAAATAAGAAGGGGCCGAGGATTGAGCCCTGTGGGACCCCCAAATGAACTACAGACCCGTTTGACCTTTTACCGTTCACTTCAACCTTCTGGATCCTATCACTCAGATAAGACTCCAGAAGCCTGAGCGCGGTTTCTTTGATGCCATAGTGATTGAGTTTCCTGATTAATGTTTCATGGTGTACACAGTCAAATGCCTTAGATAAGTCACAAAAGACACCCAAAGCATCCCGTGACGTCTCCCAAGCATCCACTATGGTCTTAAAAAGCTCTACACCGGCATCTGTGGTTGATCGACCCCTCGTAAAACCGAATTGATTTTTATGTATAAGTTTATTATTATTGAAGTGTTTTAGAAGTTGTTCTAAAATTATTTTCTCAAAGATTTTACTAATGGAGGGCAGAATTGAAATAGGTCTAAAGTTGGAGGGATCTGAAGTACTGCCCGACTTAAATAAAGGTATCACTTTACTATGTTTCATTAGATCAGGAAAGTCACCACTTTTAATACAGTTATTGAATATTATAGCTAAGTGGGGTGCTATTAAGTCAATTATTGAACTAAGAATTTTTACAGAGATACCCCAAAGATCAGTAGTGTTCTTAATTTCTAATGTCTTAAATATCTTTACAATATCTTTAGCGTCTACGGGCCTGAATGTAAACTTACATTTGCATTCGCTTACATTTTTCTTAAGCAATGATTCGGCGGCTTCAGGGGAAGACCTAAGCGATTTAGTTGTTGAGACTGGAATGTCAGCAAAGTATTTTTCAAATGTTTTTGCTACAAGTTCGTCTGATTCAATGACGGTACCATCCATAATAAGTTTATAGACACGATGACGGTCATTGACTCTTCCAGTCTCAGCGTTAATAATGTTCCAAGTCGTTTTAATTTTATTCTTACTAGATTTAATTTGGTTACCAATATGCAATGACTTGGCCGCGATACAAACTTGCTTAAACAATTTCGAATAATTTCTAACGTGTGCGCAAAAGGACTCGTCTCGATTATACGATCTCTCTTCATAGAGGTCATATAATTTTTGTCTACTTTTATGTATCCCTAAAGTCGCCCAATCACTGAATGATTTACAGTTTTTAGGAGAGATTGTTTTTGATGTAAAAACAGTATTATAAATTTTGTGTATATTAGAACATAATGTCCCATAATGTTTATTTACATTTTTATGGGCTGGAATAGGAAACCCATTTTCAATTGCACATCTAAATCTCTCCATGCGTTTTTTAGTCACTGGAACGACCACCTTGCTCTTACTAACCTGTCTGTCCATCCTGTAATTAAAGCAAACTAATTGGCCACAATGATCAGAGCTTAAGTTGTTTATTATCATAGATTGCTCTGGTGACCCCTCTGTAAAAATATTATCTATACAAGTAGCTGTGGATTGTGTAATCCTAGTTGGTTGTGAGAACACGTTAGTAAGATTACAGCATTTTAAGACAGACAAAAACTTTTTGCTTATGGCTGAATCCATACTGTATCCATGCTGAATACTGCTAAGAACAGTATTATGCTGTTTTTTACTACATTATACTTTTTACTGTTGAACAAAAATAAAGTATACAAAATACTGTTTTCAGTATCAATATCTTGGACGAACACTAAGATTGCAGAATATTTTTTTCATGTACACCTTGCTCGCTTTTGTTTTTTTCAATTAGTGTTTTTAAATATACTAAAAATACTTTGATTCTTGTAAAAAAAGTTGGCAACCCTAATTACTATACTAACCTCCGTTGTCCGTCTGTCTGTCATCAGTATCTCATGAACCGTGATGGGTAGACATTATTTTTTTTACAGATAATGTATTTCTGTTGCCGCTATAACAACAAATACAAAAAAATAGAATAAAATAAATATTTAAGGGGGCTCCCATACAATAAACGTGATTTTTATAGATAGTGGTACGGAACCCTACGTAAGCGAGTCCGACTCGCACTTGGAAGGTTTTTATTTATATCAAACAAACTTTTCGGAAGTTTTGGCGGGAAGTGTGAATGGACAAGTTGTGCTCTTGATTTATTTATATTTTCTTGGTGTATCATAATAATCATAATCATTTATTTGCAAAATAATATGTGTGCAATGTGATGGTCATATTAAATAATTCCTACATATTATGCCTATACTGGCGTGCAAATGTCAGATATTAGTAGGTATATTTGGTTAAGTTTACGTCAAATAAAAATATTAAATTTCATTATTACATAAATTTTAAGTTGCATCTTTACATTACATAATTCGTCAGTTACAAAATAATTAATAATATGTCAGAGTTATAAAATAATATTGTTTTTGAGTTATATCTGATAAAGTTGATGGCATTTTGTTCGATATAGGTTAATTATAGTGCACGAGTGTTGTGAAATAAAATAACTCTTTGTTGTCTAAATTGTCTAATAAAAAACTCCATCGGACACGTTCTGGTAAAGTAGCCATCGCTTTACTTCAACATCTGACTGACTAGACTGACTACCTGACGACTTACTGATTTTTTCTATGACTATTAAGTGATGCAAACATTACACTTGACGCTGGATATATGCACAAAGTTTGCGATGCCATTATTTAAAAAAACTAGCTTTCCGCCATCTAGTGTGCTACAGGTTTTTTTCCATAGGAATGAGATACGTAATTTTTTTTCAAACTTTTTTTATGTACCACCGCTGGGCACAGGTCTCCTTCTCACAAGTGAGAGGGATTTAGGTCATAGTCCACCACGCTGGCCAAGTGCGGATTGGTGGACGTCATGCTTTCGAAAAATTATGAATTTCTCTCAGGCATGCACGGTGATGAAGAACATCGTAATCAATTAAATATCACGATATTTTCCATCACCGTGGAGCAGCGATAAATGCGCACATTACAAATTTCTTTGTCAGAGGTGCGCGCCGAGGATTTGAACCCGGGATCGGTCGCGTAGAAGACCGCGGTTTTTTACCACTCGGCCATCGCTGCTATTACATATACTTGCCAAGAAGAATAGTCATATTTTTAATTTTAATGTTTTAAGTTGATTATCGTTGAAAACACGTACTATACCTACACGTACGAAACGTTCCTTATGTATAAGAAGTTCTCGTTTAAAGGTATTAGATTACAATATTCTCCCTCACCGTGGAGCAGTAATATGCACTTAACATATTTCTTTGACAGTTGTACTCCAGAGTTTGAACTCGGTATCTCCGTGTTGGAGACTGTAGTCTTTCCCGCTTGGCCATCGCTGCTCTAGTTGCATTTTACAGCCAAGCCACACTAGCTAGCTACTTGAACGCGGCATCGAAACCGCGCGTTTTAGTATTATTAAGTGTACCTACACGGAGCAGCGTTCGGTCGCTGCGTTTAGATTCTAAAAAGCGACTAAATCGTCGATCGCAATCGCCGTTGAGCAGCGATGGCCGAGTTCTTCATAAAAGCCGCGGTCTTCTACCGCTGCGACCGTTCCCGGGTTCAAATCCTTGCTCGCACCTATGACAAAGAAATTCGTAATGTGCGCATGTATCGTTGCTCCAGGGTGATGGAAAATATCGTGATATTTAATTAATTACGATGTTCTTCATCGCCGTGCATGCCTGAGAGAAATTCGTAATTTCTCGAAAGCATGACGTCCACCAATCCGCACTTGGCCAGCGTGGTGGACTATGGCCTAAATCCCTCTCACTTGTGAGACGGAGACCTGTGCCCAGCAGTGGGACATAAGTAGTACTTTTAGTTGAAGTGTTGCAAAAGGTAGCCGCACGTAACTGACTTGCTGTTGCTTGCAGTCGGCGTGCAAGGTTCGCGCAGAGCGTGCTGTGCTTACTGCACCAGCCACTCCTGCTGCTCACATTGGGAATGGTTGGGTACGCGTGCCTCATGTTCCCGGAGGACTCGCCCGGCTCCCTCATCACTCGCGGCCTGGACGCTGTGGCGCAGGCCGCCATGTTCGCTGTTGTTGACTCTATGGTGAGATTTATTTCTTAAACAGACAGACAGACCGATTTATTCGGTCATTAATAAACAATAAAGATGTATGACGGAAAGGCAGAGTGATAGACATACCGAAAGACAGCACATCCAAAGCAGGCGCGTTCCGAGGGGGGGAGGTCACAGGGGACATGACCCCCTCCAAAATCCATCAGTCATGCGTAGATGGAAGACGAAACAAGCCAATTTGGGACACCTCTTCTCCTAAATTTCTTAGTGACACACCCCCTCCACCAACACCAATTTCTTGGCGACCCCCCCAAAATTTAAAGCTGCGACCGCGCCTGATCCAAAGCCCCAAACTAGGATTTCCGAATGATTTCCAAATACATGAACACAAACATTGAACCCGGGACCTTTGATTGGCAGTCCGGCATATCAACCATTGCGCCACTCAGTCAATATAACCCATGTTATTTGTATCCCAGATCTACGGCAACTGGCTGTTCAACGTGGCGACGCTGGTGCTGTTCCCGGCGTGGCTGGTGCTGTGGCAAATCGCGCGCGCACCGCCCTCTATACCCAGCTCTGGGAATGTACATATTAAACAAGATTAAAATTAAATATAGTCATGTTAATATTAATAAATACCTTGAACTTTAAGAGACTCGTTTTTCTTATCCTGTGATGATTTAATCTTTTCGCGGGCTATGCCGTGACACCATAAGTACTGAAATGTAAATAACCCTGTCACTTCGACACACTTTACACGATAAAACTTTTAGAGTATGTATCTGGTAGTGCGAAGCAGTAGGACCACTGGCATTGAACCTCCTTTTGAACATACATAGATGGTTATACGATCGATGGTTATACGTCTATATGACGTTATAAGTACCTACGCGGCGACGCTGGAGCTGTTCCCGACAGCTGGTGCTGTGGCAGATCGCGCGCGCACTGACCTCTGTACCCGGCTTTGGGAATGTAGATTAAATTTAGTCATATAGTGTTCAAAATATTGAACGGTACCTAAAGGTCATTCGTCCGAAGAGACTTGTTTGTTTTTTATCCTATGATGCTTTAATCTTTTCGCGGACAATGCTTCATAAACACCGTTAGGTACCTATTGAAATATTAATAACCCTGTCACTTCGACACACTTTACACGATAAAACTCTAGAGTAGTTATCCTCTAGATCATAAAAACAAGTTAAAAGGTGAAGTACAATATTTACAAAAAATCGGTTGTCTGTAAAGTCGGTTTACTGACGATAGTTGAACGTCACAACGTCATAAGAAAATACTTGTTGCTATAAACAATTGACACCACATTCACTTTTCACTGTCAGCTGTCCACGCGGACGCACCGCTCACTCAAGTAGGAGAGAGATAGATGTCGAACGCTGCCGAACACGGAGGCCACTTCAAGCCTTAAATGGAACGCCTCAGAGCGAGGTGGAGCGAGGTAACGCCGCATGAGTCTTGTTTTTTCGTGCGTGCAGCCGGCTCCATCGAATTATAAGACGTTGTCAGTTGTCACGTCAAAAATCCCCATTGGTTATATCGTGTAGTGTTTGTAAAAAGAGAGTCTTGAGAGGCTTGGAACTAAAAGCGCTGTTTGTGGTTTCTTATACTTACGACTTTCATTTTCTCTAGGTAGGTATAACCAAACATTTCTCGTACAGTCTACTTATAATGCACTGGGCGTGAATAAACAAACAATAATTCATGAAAAATCTAAATCTATCACAAACATATAGCAAACATATCGAATTCCGTACCAAAGTCTCCATTCTTCAAGAACTCGGCAACATATCGAATTTCGTACCAATGTCCATTCTTCAAGAACTCGGCATCAAGCAACGCCTCTCAGCGTTGGTTCAAAAACGCATTTTAACATTCTTTGGCCATGTTTCGCGGCGAGGAAATGACTCCATTACGGTTCCTCGTTCAAAGCAAGGTAGAAGGTACCAGACCACGCGGAAGGTCACCGATGCGCTGGACTGGCCAAGTCAAGTCAATCGTTGGTATCATTTACATGAGTGTACCAGGCTTACCACCAACCGAGAACAATGGCGATTGCTCGTGAGGCGTATAACATCTGCCCGCAGCAATGATACTAGATGACGACCACGACCGCTCTGACAAGAGTGTTACGACATAGAAGAATCAAAAACATGTACCCATAATAAATGTCGTTAAAAACAAATTAAATCAGATATATAGCAACTGGCTGTTCAACGTGGCGACTCTGGAGCTATTCCCGTCGTGGCTGGTGCTGTGGCAGGTCGCGCACGCCATCAATCTCTGCCGGTATCTTAGCTCGGGGAATGCGAACTAAACTAGATTAAAATTAAATTTAGCCCTATAAAGAAATAAATTGTACTTCAAGAGACTTGTTTTGGTGGAAGCATGGGCTCAGTAGGTATCCAAAACATTTTCTATTTACACTATCAATACCAACTTCTCAGGAACTTATCGCATCTTTAAATTAAAAACGTAACTGAACCAATTTTTACATGAATTAAGTTATTAATGCCATCTACGTATTTAAAATGAACGTAAGTTACTACACTATACTTGTCCTTTTTTAATGTTGTCTTTAACGCCATTTAGCGTTAAATAATACCATTACATGCCGTTACTAAACGGAATAATTAATTAATGTCTGTCTAAATTCAATAGTGTGTCTAAACCAATTAGAACGTCTTTGTCACAAAGTAAATATTGATGAATGGTTATGGAAAAAGTGTGATTATTCAGATACCTACCTAAATATGGTTGTGTATAATAGTTCAGGAAAGTTATTTCCTTATTTTATTAGAAAGTGCTTAAATTTGCTTAGATAGTTTTCCTGACATACATTTCTCTTGCCTAATACATTTTAATGGAAAAATGTATCATTCTGTATAGTAACACTTTTACTTTGATTTTTTGTAATAGTAGGTAATCAAATAATGACAGCTTTTGAAGCGTAAGCAAAGGAATCTGAAAATCTCTGTCATTAACAGAAATACTTTTAAAATATATTATCATACTGTTCCAGTGTTCGCGTCCCAGCATCGACGGGGACCGGGCGCGGGGGCAGTGATCGCCACAGCGCTCACTCGACCTACGGGTGTTTAATTTCTCTATGCTACGGCGGCCTATGGCAGTGCGCACCACTCGCGTCGCGATCCTTTTTAATAATATATTCTTCAAGTTATATACAGTCCACTTTCTTATTTAAAGTCCCCTTACCACCTAAGGACACAACATATTGGTCCTTCTCCCCCTTAAAAATTACTGAAGCAGCACGGGAAAGAAGAATTTATTATTATACTGTGATCGTCGGCGGCGTTAGTGGACTCATCGTGCATTTTGCCGCGTCATCCCTGCTGAGGTTGGAGTCGTCTACACATCGTGGGAAGCAAGAAGATTGGTTAAGGCGTCTCGACCTACGGCGGCCTATGGCAGTGCGCACCACTCGCGCGTCGCGATCTCTTTTGATAATATATTCTTCAAGTTATATACAGTCCACTTTCTTATTTAAAGTCCCCTTACCACCTAAGGACACAACACATACAACTCTACGTTTACTTATTTTGTTATGTATATTTGTTACGCACACTAAAACAATTTGCATGTGCACGCATCACAATAATATTTATAGACAAACAGACTGTGATAGGACATCTGTGTATTACCTACAGCATACATTATTGATAACCACACGGAAACACAAAATTCTTGATGTTACGACAGCGTCATAACTGTAATAAAATACTTACCATATAGCTCTGTATTTACAAGAAACGATTGCTTGCTTTGAGTTTAATGAGATGAGAGATAAAACTATGATCATATAGAACAACTGCATATCATTATATAGCCGTAAACAATTTCGCGTTCCAACTTGAGTTGTACTTTGGCAATCTTTTAGAGAAGGTAGTTCTTTGTAATTAAGACTTTTTTCTGTAGTTTATTTATCATTTTTCCTTTTTCCTAGTTTTTCAAAATGGGTATCAGGAATCAGGTTTTCTGTACGATGATCGGTAAGTTTTTCTTTCAATAGATTTTTCATTAAATTTAAATTTAATGCTTCTCACTCAACGCCTCAGTTTCGGGATTAAGAACAGAGCTACGGTATCCCCGGCCTGATCGTAAGAGGCGACTAAAAGGGGGCTTCCGGGGTTGCGGGTGGGTGCAGGAGGAGGGAGGAGGAGCGTGAGTGGGAGCTCGATCCGTTCAGCCAGCAGTCCCGGGAAGGACTGCGGTGTGTGCATGGTTGCATGCCGTCGTAAGCATCGGAAGGTGCAGGAGAGGACACCGGTGCGTTCCACTGGAGATCCTAGACTCCTCCCCAAGCGCAGAGGCAGCCACCGAGGAGGTTTTAGTGCGGTCAAATCCCACATAACCCGGCACCCTCTCCCAAGGTGCCGGGTACCTTTTGAAGGTTTCCTCCGATACCAAAAAAAGGATACCCTGTGTCGTGGATGCCATGGACGACTAAGAGATGGACACAAACACCCAGAGCAGAAATATACCTCTAAACATATCATTTCGATATCTTCAACAAGTCGTCAGTAGTCGTCGATAGGTATTTGTAGTTAAAATTTACACAAAAAAAACTGAAACCTGAAGCCTGAAACTGAAGAAAAATGCAGATACTGTAATAACATAGTATAATTATCCCATATATCAATGAAATCTATTTTTCCACCGAAATACATTACAAAGCAAGAATCGAAATACATTTACTGCAAGGTGGCTGCAACTCTGTCCCACTGCTGGGTACGGGTCTCCCTCCATTATTGGGGAGGCCTGGAGCTTACTCCACCACGCTGCTCCAATGCGGGTTGGTAGAGATGCGGGTTAGTGGCCAACCCGCTGTCGGATGTTTTCAAACCGCCCATAAGGCCTCCGACTAGGTTTAACGACTGTAATCTATCGAGTACAACCGGGACCGATGGATTAACGTGCACGAAGCATGGAAACACGCATGAATTTTTTTTGACACTAGCGGTCACCCATCTCACACCCGACCGCGCCCAATTAGCCAGTTTACGCTAACGGCCGGCGCCGGGCCATGCGCGCTTCTGCTACTGCAAGGTGCACCGATGGAATTCTTGCTCATGTACTATATTTGATAGACACGACTACAATTACATTTAACTAGCTGTGCCCCGTGGATCCACCCGCGCAACATTAGCTAGAAGTGATTATTCATTATTCATATTCTGCGTAGATTTATAGGTGGTAGAACTATTATCGTTTGCCCGGGAAAGTACCACCGCTGCACCCACTTCTGCCGTGAACCAATTCTGTTGTGTTTCGGTGGAAAGGTGCAGTTGCCGGCCACACTTACATAAGGCAACTACCAGCCTCCGGAGTAGCAGCGCAACTGCATACGACCACAGACAAGACTTACCTATGCTTGCTTGAGGTTGTATGTAGATGTCCAAGGGCTGCAGCGACCACTTAACACCACGTGGCCTGTATGCTCGTCTGCTACTCCATTCAAATAAAAAAAAATCGTTGGTCCAGTTGAAACCCAAACTTTTATTTACTATTTATTTATCTTTGCCTACGCAGATCATTTATAATTGTAATCAGACGCCTTTATAGGTAAGTACTAATTTTCATACAGCTGAGTCCAAAATACTCTCCAATAGAAAGCAGTAAGGAGGCCCCTAGACCTACAATAACATTGTACAATATTTTTATTGTACAATAAGATTAAAAGGCGCTCTGAGTCCAAACGATCAATTACGCACAATAATACGAACAATAATTCGATATGTTCGTATTATTGTGCCATATTAGCACAATAATACGAACTGGACAATGTTTTCGTGTTCAGTAGGAGAATAGGATTGAACCCGTGTGCACCGTGCGAGCAACATGTCCGATTAAGGATTTTATAAATTTTGTGACATGTAGGATGTAATTTTTTTAAATGTTATTGTTATATTATTATGCACTACTATTATTAGGGATTTTGTTACATATTCATATTGTTCGGAATTTATTGTTAGTTAAAAGTATTTACAGATATTATGTCATAGCAATCAAGGACTCTGGTCATTCCAGAGGAGCTTTTGTAATACAAACAAATAAAAATCAAAATAAAAAACATGTCCGAACAAGATTAAGCTGCAGCTGTAGTTTTGTTGCTTGTGGCTAAACTTAAACATTCAAATTCAAAATAATTCAAATACACAAGTTAAAAAAATCTCTTATAAATTCACTTTTGTTTTCTTTTGGATTCTCTTTTGTACGTGTACTCCTCGTGACGACCAACCACAGAATGAAAAATATTGCGCAATACTGACCCTACACGATGCAATGAAAAAATATTGTGCAGTAAAAATTTAACTCGCTCAAACTTTTGGTCAATCATTGCGTAGTCTTCAATATTAACCCTAAACGGTCAATAATATTGCACAATTCGCAATATTGTGCAATATAATTGACCGTCTAGGGGGCCGCTAAGAGTCATATTTTAGATACTTAGGCGGCCCCTAGACCTACAATAACATTGTACAATATTTTTATTGTACAATAAGATTGAAAGGCGCTCTGAGTCCAAACGATCAATTATATTGCACAATAATACGAACTGGACAATGTTTTCGTGTTCAGTCGAACAGGATTGAACCCGTGTGCACCGTGCGAAGCAACATGTCCGATTAAGGATTTTATAAATTTTGTGACATGTAGGATGTAAAATTTTTAAATGTTATTGTTATATTATTATGCACTACTATTATTAGGGATTTTGTTACATATTCATATTGTTCGGAATTTATTGTTAGTTAAAAGTATTTACAGATATTATGTCATAGCAATTAAGGACTCTGGTCATTCCAGAGGAGCTTTTGTAATACAAACAAATAAAAATCAAAATAAAAAACATGTCCGAACAAGATTAAACTGCAGCTGTAGTTTTGTTGCTTGTGGCAAAACTTAAACATTCAAATTCAAAATAATTCAAATACATTTAAGTTAAAAAAAAACTCTTATAAATTCACTTTCGTTTTCTTTTGGATTCTCTTTTGTACGTGTACTCCTCGTGACGACGAACCACAGAATGAAAAATATTGCGCAATACTGACCCTACACGATGCAATGGAAAAATATTGTGCAATAAAAATTAAACTCGCTCAAACTTTTGGTCAATCATTGCGTAGTCTTCAATATTAACCCTAAACGGTCAATAATATTGCACAATTCGCAATATTGTGCAATATAATTGACCGTCTAGGGGGCCGCTAAGAGTCATATTTTAGATACTTAGGCGGCCCCTAGACCTACAATAACATTGTACAATATTTTTATTGTACAATAAGATTGAAAGGCGCTCTGAGTCCAAACGATCAATTATATTGCACAATAATACGAACTGGACAATGTTTTCGTGTTCAGTCGGAGAATAGGATTGAACCCGTGTGCACCGTGCGAAGCAACATGTCCGATTAAGGATTTTATAAATTTTGTGACATGTAGGATGTAAAATTTTTAAATGTTATTGTTATATTATTATGCACTACTATTATTAGGGATTTTGTTACATATTCATATTGTTCGGAATTTATTGTTAGTTAAAAGTATTTACAGATATTATGTCATAGCAATTAAGGACTCTGGTCATTCCAGAGGAGCTTTTGTAATACAAACAAATAAAAATCAAAATAAAAAACATGTCCGAACAAGATTAAACTGCAGCTGTAGTTTTGTTGCTTGTGGCAAAACTTAAACATTCAAATTCAAAATAATTCAAATACATTTAAGTTAAAAAAAAACTCTTATAAATTCACTTTCGTTTTCTTTTGGATTCTCTTTTGTACGTGTACTCCTCGTGACGACGAACCACAGAATGAAAAATATTGCGCAATACTGACCCTACACGATGCAATGGAAAAATATTGTGCAATAAAAATTAAACTCGCTCAAACTTTTGGTCAATCATTGCGTAGTCTTCAATATTAACCCTAAACGGTCAATAATATTGCACAATTCGCAATATTGTGCAATATAATTGACCGTCTAGGGGGCCGCTAAGAGTCATATTTTAGATACTTAGGCGGCCCCTAGACCTACAATAACATTGTACAATATTTTTATTGTACAATAAGATTGAAAGGCGCTCTGAGTCCAAACGATCAATTATATTGCACAATAATACGAACTGGACAATGTTTTCGTGTTCAGTCGGAGAATAGGATTGAACCCGTGTGCACCGTGCGAAGCAACATGTCCGATTAAGGATTTTATAAATTTTGTGACATGTAGGATGTAATTTTTTTAAATGTTATTGTTATATTATTATGCACTACTATTATTAGGGATTTTGTTACATATTTATTTTATTTATTTATTTATTTTAAGTATAACCTTATTCTAAGGATACAAGGGTGTGCTTAATGCCTAATGGCATTCTCTCCCAGCCAACCCTGGGTGTTATGGAAAACTTGTGGTAGGCGCATACTTACTACATTATAAACTATATAATAATATAATTATATAAATTATACTACATAAGCTATATATATATACAAATATATTCTATCATACATATTCATATTGTTCGGAATTTATTGTTAGTTAAAAGTATTCACAGATATTATGTCATAGCAATCAAGGACTCTGGTCATTCCAGAGGAGCTTTTGTAATACAAACAAATAAAAATCAAAATAAAAAACATGTCCGAACAAGATTAAACTGCAGCTGTAGGTTTGTTGCTTGTGGCTAAACTTAAACATTCAAATTCAAAATATTTCAAAAACATTTAAGTTAAAAAAATCTCTTATAAATTCACTTTCGTTTTCTTTTGGATTCTCTTTTGTACGTGTACTCCTCGTGACGACCAACCCCAGAATGAAAAATATTGCGCAATACTGACCCTACACGATGCAATGAAAAAATATTGTGCAATAAAAATTAAACTCGCTCAAACTTTTGGTCAATCATTGCGTAGTCTTCAATATTAACCCTAAACGGTCAATTATATTGCACAATTCGCAATATTGTGCAATATAATTGACCGTCTAGGGGGCCACTTAGTTTATATTTAAGTTGATTATCGCTGAAAATACGGATAAAACGACAATTTCTAAAAATAAAACCTAGCCGGATGGAATTATCACCCCCGAAACCCCCGGGTACATAACGGGGGTTAATTAAAACATTTGCCTGGTGACTAAAGTACACGTAGAGACGAAGTCGCGGGCAAAAACTAGTAAAATTATAAACCGCCTGATTAGGCGGATTACACTTTCAAATTTCTATGATAGCTTAGATCGTAAAAAGATTATTATAATCTTGTAATATGCGGAAACATCTCGTGATCTATCTGATAATAAAAAACCGGCCAAGTGCGAGTCGGACTCACGCACAAAGGGTTCCGTACCATTATCTATAAAAAATCACGTTTATTGTATGGGAGACCCTTAAATATTTATTTTATTCTATTTTTAGTATTTGTATAACAATAGCGGCAACAGAAATACATTATTGCCTTTGATTATCCATAGAAATCATTGCATTAAGATTGAATTAAAGGTAAATTGTGGTTTACGATTTATGACGTATTTAAAAAAAAACTACTTACTAGATCTCGTTTACACCAATTTTCGGTGGAAGTTTGCATCGTAATGTAAGTACATCATAACAACAACAACAACAATAATACTTTATTGCACACCATGTTTTACAGTAAAATACCATTATAGATGTAAAATTTAATTAGTGTATGCAATAGGCGGTATAAAAAAATATCATATATTTTTTTAGTTTAATCATTCTCTTATTTTAGAAGTTACAGGTACAGGGGGGACATACATTTTACCACTTTGGAAGTGTCTCTTGCGCAAACTAGAAACCTCAATATCATTTTTGAAGACCTATCCATAGATACCCCACACGTTTGGGTTTGATGAAAAAAAAATTTGAGTTTCAGTTCTAAGTATGGGGAACCCTCAAAATTTATTGCTTTTTTTATTTTTGTGTGAAAATCTTAGCCATTTGGCTACGGAACCCCAAAAAACGATATTGGGTCAATAATTTTTTTTTGGCGTGCACATTTTTTTTAATGTTTAATGTAGGTATAGTATTCTTAGGGGGTATTGTATACGTAGATCTAATAAAGTTGTGTTTTATTTTCTCATAAATTCAAATAAAAAAACTGTTGTTAAATAAGAACAAACTTATTCTTGTTTATAAAAATAAAGTATGTAGGTATGTCCCATGCGCAAAAATGTTGTTGACCAATGTAATCTTTGGGAAAGAAAACTCTTTACTTCGAATCGAGAGGGATTTAGGTTATGACCTATTAAAGGGGGTCAAACCACGCTGGTCAAGTGCTTTGTCAAGAGTCAAGGGTTTTGGATTTTTTGTGTACCTACCTCTCTACACGCATGGCTATAGAAACACAACATTATAATGAAATATTTCCTCATAGTGGAGCAAACACAAATTCACACATAACAAGGCGGAGGCGGAGTCAGAGGCGTGAGTGGGGGTTTTAATTAGGGACCTCTGCGTCGGAAACCAATCTGTTAATCACTCGGCAATCATTCCTTTTCTAACCAGCTAGTGGTCCCAGGATGGACGATATACATACTTGAGGGCAAAGGATAACTACATCGCATTCCCTTCATCTTGGGGGGTCGCTCTTGGAAGACATCAAGACACCCCTGCATTGCGCCGGAGCCCAGATTCTTCCCCAAGTTCCTACTGAGATAGGCCACCACGGGGTTTTGGTAGTACAAATCCCACATAACTCAGCCACTCTCCCAAACTACTGAGTAAACTTTGAAGGTTTCCCCGATATCAAAAAGGCAGTATACCTCAATTTACAAATTTTTGTAAACATATCTATTTTAATGATTTTTGATGTCGATTTTCTCTGAGACTAGTAGTATTATGACTGAAAACACTTCACCAAAATGAAGTTTTCCTTTACAGCTAGCTACCTCTGCATGATCGTCGGGATCATGTACACGTGGCCGTCTTCAACCGTAAAGCTGTTCAAATCTGCGAACACCACGCTGCTCCGACCTATGACGGATGTGGAGATCTCTCTGCTGGGCAGCCTCTCCTCCATCAGCGCGTTGTTCAGCATCCCTGTATCGGGGTACCTGAACGATCATCTAGGGAGAAAGAATACTTGCATTCTGTTTTCTGCGCTACAGGTGGTAAGTAGCTTAGCTGTAACTCTTTCTGCGTCCTACTGCTGAGTATGGGCCATTTCTAATTATTATTGGTGTGGTGTTTAGGGTAGAAGTGATATTCAAATCTCGATCACTAATATAGTTAAGCGTATTGTTTGGCTGCTCTTTCAATTGTCACTAGACAATCAAACTAGCAACACGAATTATTTCTTGCGCAGTCTTTCACAATTGAGAAGTCCTGGAGCTTATTATCAACGAGAATACTGGGGCGGCTTAATTGATATGTTCTCTAAAGCAGGGGTTCCCAATCTTTTTCATCCCGCGGCGCAGTTTCAAATGTAGTATTCCGTGACGTCGCCCTACCCTTTGAAAAAGATACAGTCGAAAGAAATAGGCACCTATAATAAAATTAATACATAGTTGAGTAGTTAGGTTCGGTAGATAGGAATAAAAATTAAAACATCTTCCTACAATATGAAACTATTTTTTATTATAAAATAATTGAAACAGAAAATAACAAGAAAGACTTCATAATTCTAAAAAAAATCAAATCAATGTGACGGGTGAGCTTGGTGATCTCCGCACAATCTTTCAAAGCGCGATATTTGTTCTTGAATACAACTACAGCTGAAAATCCGGCTTCGCATAAATATGATGCTAACGGAGTGAAAATTCTTAAAGCTTTTGAAGCTAAATTTGGATATTCATTTTTTCAATTTAAATAAGCTTAGCCAAAATTCCACCAAATCGGAACTGGTGAATCTAGTTTTAAGGCTGCTGTCGCAAGAAAGTTCAATCAGACACTCTTCATCTTGTGATGTGAATCCAGGTGGAGCTTGTGCATGGAAATCACACGTGCATAGACATCATCATCTGCAAGGTACTCGAAAACCATTCGGGTGGGTAAAGACTTGGGAGGGGTATGATATCAAGTACGTAGAGAGTAGGTATAGAGTAAGTGAGTAGAACTAGTAGTAGGAGTAGGCGGCAACTTGCGCGACATAAGTAGGTACCTATGTTTCTTTATCGATGCAAGTGTTCAAATAAGGTACCCGCGAATATTTGAAGTTTCAGATAATGATAAATGGAGGATCGACTCACGGCGCCCCTCTTTACTTTCTACGGCGCACCAAGGCGCCGCGGCGCACACTTTGGGAACCCCTGCTCTAAAGCACAAAAAATATACCGTTTTTGGACAAGATTGTTACACTTTAGAAATTGGAAACGTGGTGGTACTTTCCCTGCCGGGTGACAGAAATTCAACAACATGGACGCATCTTTCTGTATAATCTGGATTTGACGAGTGTTGCAAATTTTATTCCTGTATACTTATTTTAAAATCATCTGTCACAGGTCTCCTGGATTATCATAACCACCTGCTCAAAAGTAGAAGCGATTCTTGCCGCAGTTTTTGTCACGGGACTGAGTGGGTGTCTCATGCTACTAGTTCCTATCTATGTTGGCGAGATCTGCCAGAAATCCATCCGGGGTACGATGACCTCCAGTGGCACAATCTTAGTCAGCGTGGGCATGCTGATATCGTACTTAATTGGCGGCTATCTGGAGTATAGAATGATGAACTACATCTTCATGTCGTTGACCGTTTTGGGGACGTTAATGCTAAATATGCTGAAGGAGTCTCCGATGCTTCTGATGAAGAAAGGCAAAGAAAAGGTTTGTATGTAATCGAAATTTTAATTTCACTCTTCTCCATTTCTGGATAGAAAGACAGTTTTCTGTAAACCAGTACCAAGTTTGAACTTCTAGGCGGGACGAAATTTACTAATGATAACGTCCAGATAAGGCCTATTCAAGATTTTGATCGTTTCCTAAAATTATAATCCTTATTAAACCATCTTGGTGAGATAAAAGAACTACTTCTACAAAGTGTAAGTGTAAATTTAAACTTTCCATGTATCTCCTTTCAATATACCCTTGTTTGTAGATTCATTGTACTACATATATTATGAGACAGGCTCGCTTAAAATAACGGCCACGTAACAAATAGTTGGAAACATGACTCTTTAAATAAGGAGGAGGATTTGCACGCTTTTTTTTTACAACGGACGTGTAAGTTATGTGATATCCTTCCAGCTGAGGCATTTCCAGTGGACTATAATATGGGGTTCTTCAAGAAAGCAAGCTCAAAGCAAAAAGTAAAAAGCTCTCCTCCAAAGCCGGCAATCTATTCAGTCCATAGGCGACGATGGTCGCTTAACAACACGCGGCCCGTCTGCCTTTTTGTTCGGTTTATTTTTGTATGAAAAAACCGGCCAAGTGCGAGTCAGACACACGCACGAAGGGTTTCGTACCATTATCTATAAAAATCACGTTTACTGTATGGGAGCCCACTTATATATTTATTTTATTCTATTTTTAGTATTTGTATAACAATAGCGGCAACAGAAATACCATCATTGCCTTTGATTATCCATAGAAATCATTGCATTAAGATTGAATGAAAGGTAAATTGTAGTTTACGATTTATGACGTATTAAAAAAAACTACTTACTAGATCTCGTTGAAACCAATTTTCGGTGGAAGTTTGCATCGTAATGTACGTCATATTTTTTTTTTAGTTTTATCATTCTCTTATTTTAGAAGTTACAGGGGGGGACACACATTTTACCACTTTGGAAGTGTCTCTCGCGCAAACTATTCAGTTTAGAAAAAAATAATATTAGAAACCTCAATATCATGTTTGAAGACCTATTCATTCCACACGTATGGGTTTGATGAAAAAAAAAATTCAGTTCTAAATATGGGGAACCCTCAAAATTTACTGCTTTTTTCTATTTTTGTGTGAAAATCTTAATGCGGTTCATAGAATACATCTACGTACCGAATTTCAACAGTATAGTTCTTATAGTTTCGGAAAAAAGTGGCTGTGACATACGGACGGACAGACAGACAGACATCACGAATCCATAAGGGTTCTGTTTTTGCCATTTGGCTTCGGAACCCTAAAAAGAAGAGAATCAAATGTATAAGTTTTGCTATAATTTCCAGGAAGCAGCTGTGACTGTAGCGTATTACAGAGGATGTAAACTAGATTCGTCAGAAGTGTACGAAGAGATGGAAAGTATGCGAAAAGCTCTTAATCCTGATCTTGGAGGTTAGTCTTAAAACTTCGTACCACTGCATGTAGCTAGTCTAACCTTTCTTTCTTTCTTTCATTAATGGCATAGCATCTGTGCATTTTGCCAATTTCAAGTTAACATTTGAATTGTTTTTGTCTGTTTCGTTAAACTCAGTCGATATTATAGTCTATTCAATAGCCAGAGTAGTCAGTCAGTCAGTTAAGTCAGTCAGTTATACAATTAAAGCGATGGCTACTTTACCATGACGTGTGCGATGGAGTCTTGGAGGCGATCTGAAACAAGAAAACCTATTTTTATGATATTGATTTTTATGCTACCAACAGTCATCCATCCAATTCATGACCACACACATATATAGTCTGTGGTTTCTTCCAACCAAAACGTTAATGAGAAACGGAAGACATATTATTTTGTAACCCTTAGATTTTCGACGTTGAACTTCCTATTATTATTATTATTATTCGAGTTGGTGGGGAAGGTTACATTACAACCCTAAGGCCACTGGGACCAGTTAATGATCTATTGTAGCCTAGTCCCGCGTTTATATCTGATTCCCAAGGCCGACGGTTGTTAGGAACCGTACGATGCGCTTGGGGTCTAGAAGATAGTTGGACCAATGGTTGGTCCACGGGGAACGCGCGAGAAGTTTGACATCTTCCGATGTGACTAGGCTGCCGCCCAGTATCCGACTTCCGCTGTGGGTGAGTGCGACACAGTCGCAGAGGATGAGTATACCGGATTCCTCTTCGCCATAGCAGAATCTGTTTGTTTGTGTTTAGTTTTAACATGTGCCTGTTTAGTTTGCAGAGACCAGTAAGAATCCTTACAAGTAGACGTATTTCATTCAATTGAATTCAATTCAATTCGTTTATTTGTTAAAAGTACATGTTAAAAGATGTTACAATAAAATATAAGCCGATGTACTTGTCAGATCACTGACATACAAAATATAACAAATATAATTAGTGTAATAAATCATCAGCATTTGCATAAGTATTAAAATGTTAATAGAATTCATTGCGTTTTAGATTGAACTTCCTGTGCAAATATTGGTTTTTCTTACAGATAAATCACCAGAAGAGGAGAAACTAAAGCCAGAGGCCGATTTAATACCCAAGAAGTTATCCTTGATTCAGTTTCTAAGTATGTATTTTTTCTTATGTTACTAATATCTGTCACATTATATTGGAGATTAAGATGAAGGAGGGCGCGCCCGTTTGTCCTGTTTAGCTAGCCGCCGGGCCATGCACGCTTCATGTAGACTACATTATAAATTAGGTACAAAATACATGTAGCGACCTTCCTCTATTTATCAAGAGATGGTGCCACAGGTATTCCTGAATCACGCTATCAAAGTTTGCTGAACATTTGACCATATATACAAGCTCCGAATTGTGCCAGTCGGAGCGCGGCCGCTCTCCGGGCATGTTCACCTCGCCCGGCGGGAGATCTCCCTTTGCCAAATACATATTTGGTAATAAAATTTAGAAACTATATTTGTAACAGTTATTGACCTGTACTTTTAATTTTTCCAGAAAAATCCCGTTCAACGCGCCGCTCGCTGCTCATTTGCCTTTTCCTGTATACTTCCGCCATCTTCCAAGGCCTGGTGGTAGTGCAGGTGTACGCATTGCCGCTGTTCGAGGAAGCAGCGCCCAACATGTCGGCGTCGGTGGCTAGCGTGCTGTTTGCTATCGTATCCATGGCGGCTGGCTGCCTTTCTGCGTTCCTGGTCGATAGGTTGGGGAGAAGGGTAGGTCTGACACATTTAAATATCGCTTCCTACTTGTAACTCCAAAGTAGGGAACCCGGTGCCATTGACAATGGCAGATTTACAGTCCTGGCCGCCCTAGGCCGTGTAGTGTAAGCCGCCCCTATTTCATAAGTGCTTGCCGTGAATAAACAAAATACAATTATGTACCGTCACTGTAAATATGTAGGTAAATAGGTTTCAAAAAACTATGTTTTAATTAAGTTCAGATTTATTACTGATAAATTTTTAAATGATAATATCAGAACGAAACGAACGAGAGAATGAAACGCACGAACGATGCGTGCCCCGTCTGCCGCCGCCTTCATACGAGCCAGCATTCGAGCGTTTATTACTTAATGGTGTATTTTTCGCCAAGCATAGCCGCCCCTAATAGCTGGCCGCCCTAGGCCCGGGCCTACTTGGCCTTAAGGTAAATCCGCCACTGGCCATTGACACACAGAAAATCAAACATCCAGATCAGGAAAAGAGCACTAAATTCGTCATTTAGATATATTTTTCAAAAACTCTTGCAGAGTAAGTAAGCACGGTATGACGCTTACACTTAATGAAAGTATTTTGTGTAAAGTGTGCTTCCCATATGATACACACTCTCACTGACAATTTTGATAGCTGCGTCAAAATGAAAATAAACAAACACAGAGATGGGACCGCTAGTGGCAAAAAAAATTCATGCGCGTTTCCGTGCTTCGGAGGGCACGTTAAGCCGTCGGTCCCGGTTGTTGTCGTTAAACCTTGTCGGAGGCCTTATGGGCGGTTTGAAAACATCCGACAGCGGGTTGGCCACTAACCCGCATCTCCACCAACCCGCATTGGAGCAGCGTGGTGGAGTAAGCTCCAGGCCTCCCCAATAATGGGGAGAGACCCGTGCCCAACAGTGGGACGCAAAAAAGGGTAGCAGCCAAAAAAGAAAACCTTAAAAAATATAATAATTAATATATAGTATTAAAAGGAGTCCCTTTAGGCAAGGTTAATTAATGAATTAATTATTTTTTTAAGTAAATTTTAATCAAAAATGGACTGCAGCCATACAATATTCGAAATTGTTGTATGAACCGCCATTTTTCTTTTTCAGCCACTGATGATCTACTCGTCCTTCGGTGTCTCGATCTGCTGCATTGCCCTGGGCACCCAGATCCACCTGCACTGGGGTCCCATGTGGCTAACCCCAGTACTCATATACTTTTTCTGCTTGGCGTACTTCTGTGGTCCCGGTACCGTGCCCTTCGTGATCGCCGCTGAAGTCTTCTTGCCGGAGGTTAGATAAAATTATGACTAATTTTTTTCCGACTTTTTTGTGTACCATTGCCAGCTCGGAAGTAAACAAAAATTAGGTCAAAGTCCACCACGCTGGTCAAGTGCGGATTGGTTGTCATCATGCCTTAGAGAAATTATAATTTATTTTGAGGCTTGCACAGTGATCAAATTATTTTCTTTCACAGTGGAGCACACGTAAATTAGCACTTAACCTTTGTCATAGGCACAGAATACTAACTATCTCATAGGTATGCGCCTGGCTTCGAGCATCAAAGGTAGGTACTCACGGGTGTCATTCCTGTCAATATCTTGATGTTCTAAGGCGCCTGGGCTTTGAACTCGGTATATTCGTGTCGGAGACTGGTCTTACCGCCATTGCTGCTTCTTTTAAACTTGGCAAGTTTACATAGATTAGGTAATAATACAGTAATAAAAACAACAAGCTTTTCTAGCTTAGCGGGAGTCAATACCTTCGGTGGTCTAAGTTTTCTAGCGAAGGGGCCCGTAGGTAGAAAATAAAACCCTGGTTAGTTAGATATTTTATGACTAATTGCTTTTCGGCCTCGGCTCCACCCGTGTTTTTCCCATAGGGATGTGATATTTTTACCCAGATAAAAGCCTTTGTCACACTATAACCACCTAATTATATCAATTTAAAAATTTAGTTCCATCCGTAGCAACGCGTGATATTAAATAAACAATTTTTTTAAAAGGTGCAATACTTATGGGATCAAATAAAAACAATAAAATTGATGTAAATTACATTTTTATAAATTTTGTTCTAATTTTTTTTTATATTTGCATACTTCATGAAGGTAAAGCCTGCCGCAGAGGCGATCTAGGGTGGGGATGACCCTCAATTGCCACCTTAATCGTGTCGCGTATAGACAAGTTCCAAATTCTGTTTTAAAGTTTTGGCGGGAATTCGGAAAAGACATAATGTGCTTTTGTTTTATTTCAATTTTCTTGGTATATTTTTGAGTCATATCGGATAAAGTTAAGACATTTTGTTCGATATAGGTAGGTTAGTTACAGTGCACGAGTGTTGTAAAATAGAATAACAGTGCTAAAATATGTTTTTTCTGCTTCCCTCCAAAATTCCATCGGACACGTTCTGGTAAAGTAGCCATCGCTTTACTTGAACATCTGACTGACTAGACTGACTGATAACTGACGACTTACTGATTTTTTTGTGATGACTAAGTGGTGTAAAAATTATACTTGACGCTGGCAATATGCACAGAATTTGTGATGCCATTATTGAATAATTAAATGAAGTCTGTTTTAGAGTTTTGGCGGGAAGTTGGAAAAGACATAATGTGCTCTGGTTTTATTTTCATTTTTTTTTTTTCTTCTGGTAATGGCATCACGCGGTTTGCGTATCGCCAAATTATTTTCATTTTCTTGGTGTGTTTTTGAGTTATATATATCTGATAAAGTTGATGATATTTTTTTTCGATATAGTAATATATAGATATATAAGTAAATTCACTGCACGAGTTTTATAGTTTAGATGATTTTTTTACGTGTTCTATTTATTTCTTTCAGGTGAGGAGCTACATGTCGGTTATCGCGATAGAGTGGGCGTACTTCTGCAGCTTCATCATCCTCTTCGTGTTCAACCCTCTGGTCGCTGTGATGGGGCTGGGGCCGGTTTTCTACCTGTTCGCAGCGGTGGCGTTAGCCGCTGCCGGCATCAGCTGTTTCTACCTGCCGGAGACGAAGGGACTGACCGTCGACGTCATACAGACTAGATTTGATGAGCAGTGGTGATTTTGGAGAATGAGCTATTTAATGATAATAAAGTATTGTTTAAATAATTATGAGTGTTATTTTTATTTTTAATTGAAGAATAAAATGGTAATGGTAAACGCTTCACACTCATAGTCCCACAGTAGGATAGATATACCCTGTGTCGTGGGTACCCTGGACACACACAAAGACAGAAATGCAAACACCCAAACCGAGAACAGAAATTTAATCTCATTCAAATTTCTGTTTCGCCGAGAATCGAACCCGGGACCTTTCGATTGGCAGTCCGACATGGTAACCATTGGGCAACGCAGATCGTCATGATGTAGGTTGGTGAGTTAGGACAATTCAGGAGCTTTTAGCTTAGCATTTTGGCGTTACATGAGGTCTGAAATGTTTTTCACAGGGTATGTGTTGGCAACAGAACATATTAAAAGAGGTTACAATGGAAATGTGGGCGGGTCAGACGCGCCAAGGATATGAGCAAACGCTCGTATCTCTACAAAAACAAGAGATCGTGCTACGACATGCGTGCTTGGGTGTGATTCGTTCATTTAAAATCGCGTGATGGTACGGCGCTAAGATTGGCTAGATTTGAAATTGCAAATGTGTGTGTAAGCTTCGTATTTATTTGAGTACAGATGTAATGGAGGTGAAAGGTCGGCGACACCAATTTTCATACGAACGGCGCATTATTGCCGTTCTACCTCTTTTAATATGTTCTGTGGTCTTGGCACATGAAATCTTTTTGGTGGGATTTACTTTAACTTGATTTCTATCAAGGAACGTATTACGTAACATAACGTTACATTTACTGCAATTATGTTTGACTTTTTTAGAAAGTCAGCCTCTAAGGCTGTAAAACAAGGGATGAATAATTGTATGTAAGTATGAACTTTCAATAGTTCACTGATCAACTTGAAACATGGGGTACAAATTTAAGAATAGAATCAGGCGTTACTTTGCGGAACTCCATTGTTATAACGTTAGGTAGAAACTACTTTGCAACAATCCGCAATCAGAACGTATGATGATGTTCACTTTTTCATGCAATACGCTCTCTCACTCCCACATACGATACATGCACATGCAACAATAGTAAAGTAAAGTAAGTAAAAATCATTTATTCTTACATTGTAGTCTTATTATCTAAAGATACACCGCTTTGTATATAAAGTTTCTGCCTAAGACCTAAGACAATAAAAAATTAACACCAACATACGTACCACCACCAACACGTGTTTCGCCCCTAAGCAGAGCATCATCAGGGTTATTGACTCGCAAAGTCGGACAAAGATAGCGAAATCCGCTCTGATGTGAATATAACCGCATACCCACTCGGCTTTCTCTACCGCAGGCGGCAGCGAATACCGCTTCGGTCTGAATAGGCCTTTAGGTGAAAACTGTATTATATGTATGTAAATACTTTTCTGCAACATAGTGCAACAAGCACATTGAAGCGCGCATGGCCCGGTGGTTAGCGTAGAACGTAAACGATCTATGCAACTAAGCCAAACGTGCGACAGGTGTGAGATGGGTGACTGACCGCTAATGGCAAAAAATTTCACGCGCGTTTCCGTGCTTCGAAGGGCACGTTAAGCCATCGGTCCCGATTGTACTCGATAGATTACAGTCGTTAAACCTTGTCGGAGACCTTATGGGCGGTTTGAAAACATCCGACAGCAGGTTGGCCACTAACCCGCATCTCCACCAACCCGCATTTTAGCAGCGTGGTGGAGTAAGCTCCAGGTCTCCCCAATAATAGGGAGAGACCCGTGCCCAGCAGTGGGACGTAAAAAGGGTTGCAGCTATTATTATTTGCACTTTTCTCGCTTATCACGAAGAGTTTAAATTAAGGGATTATACTCTTAATCCTATTATGTTTATTATTCGTTTGTTTAGTATAATTACGCTATTTACACGTTGTTCAGTTCTAATGTAACCAGTACAGCAGTTAACTTCGTACTCACAAGATATTAAATGAAAGAATAAATTTAAAAATAAACATTTTTAAGTGTTAAAAAAATACAATGGGAATATTTTATCAAGTAGTAGGCACTGCTGTGGGTAAGTGAATTTTTAAGATGTTAAAAAAATGAGGGGACCACTTTACACATAATTGACGTTTTACTAGGGAGGGAAAACTTATTTGAAATAGTATATTGTGTGGCAAGGGGTGAAACAAGACGATTTCGGACGAGGGCGAGATGTTCCGAGCGAAGCGAGGGCTGTCATCGCCCTGGTCTGAAATCGTGTTTCATCCCGTGCCACACACTGTTTTTTTTATATCACATGTAATGAAACAATGAGTTTTGATTTCTGTAGCCAGTCGAAGTAAGACTATTTCTTACAAATAGCGCAGTAATATCTTTTGACAACGATTTGACGACAGTTGTCAATGCGATTCTGACAGACTTGAAATAAAGACGTAAATAATAAATAAATGAATGTGCTGGGTAGAAACAACGTTGTTTCTCCCCTAGGGCAGAAACAACGTTGTTTCTGACTGACACATGCGCATTAGTTTGAAATTGTCTTATTTCGACTGGCAAAACAGAAATCAAAACTCGTATCATTACATGTGATATGAAAAGTGTTTTTTGTATCTTTTAATTGTTGTGTATTTCATTATATTATGTACGTACGCATATTTGTCCACTTTCTCCGAAACTAGTAGTAGGATTTTGAACCTACATTTTTATTTTCTTACCTTTACAATTTTCACAACAAAATTTCATAGAAGTTAGATATATAGAAGTAAGTTCGACTGCTGTGCGCATTACTTCCGGATTCTGCCGATGCGCGGTTCCGTTGTATTTCTTGTACGGTTGCTGGCCATGAGGTGACCATCAGCCGTTCAGTGAAAGCTCGGGCTTGTTTTAGGTTGTGTGTCAAAGCAGCTATCAAACCGCAGTATGTCCGTCTGCTACTCCCTTGAAGTAAAAACAAAATGTATTATTTTCCGAATTGCCTTTGCGTGATTAAGGGGGCGTATACGAAATTTTGCCGATTTCGCTGATTAAGGTGATTTTACACATGAGATTTTGCAGTTAAATTACAATATTTCCATAAGTTTCATTCCACAATCTATTAAATTAGTCACTTTTTTGCTTATCAGACCTGAAGATGGGGACAGTTTTGTGACTTTTCCTGTAATAGGTATAGAATATTACATAATTACGGAACACATTAGTAATTTTTTACCACTCATACAAAAAATATAGAAAAAAAATCTTGAACTTTGCCAATTTTAAAAGAAAATGGGCCAGAAATTGCATTTGATTTCGGCTAATTGGAATAATCTATCATAAAATTAATTAGGTATACATAAATAAACTTCAGTTCGTAGTCCATCCGTTCCCTGAAAATAAAATGAAAATTTGGCATTAAAAATTATTTAAAGTATCCTAAATCTCGCATTATAATTCTTGACGCAAGCTAAAGAACTGGCTAATGTACTTATTAGATTTTATTAATGAAATGACCAGTTATACTTTGCAATTAAACTTATGGAAATACTGTAGTATCTCATGTGTTAAATCAGGTAAATCAGCGAAATCTGCAAAATTTCGTAGACGGTCTATTAACATGGTTTTTTTTTCAATCTAGCTACGCGATGTTAAGTGGTCGCTACAGCCCATGGACATCTCAACCAAGCCTAAGTCTAATTCTTGCCTGAGGTCGTACACCCTTGCACTGCTACTCCGAAGTCAGATGGTCGCCTCATATAACTCTGGCCGGCAACTGCACCTTTCCATAGAATTACTTAACGGCAGAAGTGGGTGCATTAAAACTGCGCAGTTGTATTTACAGACATCAGTAAGTCAGTAACCTAAACTTTGAAGTTGTTGCACTTGTTTCGAGACGTGATATTATTTCATAATCTTCTCTATTATAAACTGAACAAATACGCTAAACAAACACGGTAATCGCTCGACAGTCTTAAGATTTATCTCGTAACAAAGTAGGCGGAGTTTGATAACATTCCTTAGCTAAAATAAAAATGAGGTAGATCAATATTGCTTTGCCTACGTCAAATGTGCATAATAAAGTGCATGTAAAATTTAACTCTTTTACTAATAACATTGTTAACACGTGTTATATTTAGGCCTGCTTTGGTGTATCATGCAATAGTACCTGGACGACCGAGCGTTGCTCGGATAACAACAATTTATTTGGTTTAGTTTCAAGCGAAAAACTCATTCGCTTTGTGTTACTTAATAATGCCAGCTGAAATAGCTAAAAATAAAAAAATAAAACACAAAAAATAAAATAAAATACGTAATATAGTTGAGGTTTGAACCTCTAGTTCCGCAGTCAGCCCACGTAGCCATTCGGCCAAGGAAGCATTGATTCGATGAACGAAATTTTTATAGAGCTCTTTCTAATCGACATTCACCTCTTTGAACGTCGTATTGACGGATGGCGTTTGACGGTGTTCTACACCACAAAATATTATTAATACACGCCAATAGATTTCAGTTGATTATCGTTGATTATCGCTGTTATTACTTAGTTGATTATCGCTGAAAAAATTTTATAAAAATAAAACCTACCTGGATCGCTTTGTCACCCCCGGCACCCGGGTACTAAATTTCATCAAAATTTTTGGAACCGTTTCCGAGATTCAAAAAATATATTTCGGTATAATTATATACAAGATTTTTTTTATTTATTTATTTATTTATTCTTCATGTACCAAAATACAAAGATAATGTACATAGGCGGACTTAATGCTAAAAGTTAGCATTCTCTACCAGTCGACCTGGGGTAGTGTGAGAAGCAACGAATGGTGGCATTGAAGAATAACATTAATTAAAGTAAATGAACAAAATTTTTACATTGGTACTAAAATTACATAGGTACTACGCTATATAACTATATACACTTAAATGAACGAAATAGATATTCTTATCATACATACATACATTGTGTACATACATAATTATATGAAAATAAGCATAAACATACATAAATACATGACTATATAATACCAAAAATAAATATATAACTTACAATTACATATATACTTAAATATATAAATATAATATATATAGAATTGCTCGTTTAAAGTAATTAAATTAGACGCGGAGTACGACAAAACATAAAATACCTATCCTAAGTTTAACATTTAATTGTAAGACTACACCAGTCCCTACTAATATTATAAATTCGAAAGTAACTCTGTCTGTCTGTCCGTCTACCCTTTCCCGCTTAAACTACTGAACAAATTTTAATGAAATTTGGAACACAGATAGAGTGGACCTTGGAAAAGGACATAGGATAGTTTTTATCCCACGGGAAACTATAAAACGCGTCCATGCGGGCGAAACCGCTGGCGTGAGGCTAGTATATTATAAGTCTATGATTAAGACTGGTCTTGAAAAAACAACTCAAAAGCGAGTAAATCAAAAAGACTGTCATAGCTGCTAAAATTAAAGGAATATTTTTCTCACGATGCGATATAAATCATACATATTCTAATTTAATGCTTTTCAATATTTTGAATATCCCACTGTTGTACGCATGCCTCTACTGAGAATTGAGGAAGCTCTAAGGCACACACCCTTTTTTTAGTCAACTTCAAAAAAATGGAGGTAGGTTCTCAATTTATTTTATCCCACTGTATTTTTCATATATTAGCGTTTTTTTTTTTATATTTTGATGATTATTTTTTCATTTAAAACCTATTAAGTAATTTCCCATTGGTCCTAAATACATTTTACCCTGATTGCAAGAGTAGTTTTAGAGTTATTCTAATAATACCTACCATAAAACGAAAAAAAGTATTTATGCAACTTGTTTATGAACCGATTTTGATAATTCTTTCGAATTTACATTTAGTAAAACGTCGACATAGTCTATTTTTTGGAGCATGAAAAACAGTTTCCATAGATCCAGTGTCTTTTCATGATAATATTATTAATCTTTACATAATACTTACATTTCAGTAAGCTTCCTCTGCTTGACCATGGGCATTATGTACACCTGGCCGTCCAGCGTCCTGAGGCTCTTCGCCTCAACCAACACCACTCTCGACCGACCCATGGTGGATGCAGAGCTTGGTCTGCTTGGCAGCCTATCAGCTATCAGTGGGCTCGTCAGCACGCCGTTCTCCGGTTTCTTTCTGGACCAATTTGGAAGAAAGAATACTTGCTTGATATTCTCCATGACTCAAATTGTAAGTAAAATTTGAATAGTATAAAAATAAATACTTATTATTAATTTCCCTTAGTGGTAAAAATTTCACTGCGCCATAGTCGTTATCTTCATGATAAAGATATATTTGGCTAAATTTATTTTTTTCAACCTTAACAGTACCTCAACAGTACTCTGAAGGGTGTATTTTGTATTGTATCTAGTAACATTTTAAATTACACCCAAAGTGTAACTAAACTCAAAGTCTCGCCTAAAACTCATAATGACTAACAAACATGACTTTCTATACAAGCCAACTGCTGTAGAAAATATTTTTACAGACTGCCTGGACAATAGTAATCTTGTTCCACAAAGTCGAAGCAGTACTTGCTTCAGTATTTATATCGGGCCTTAGCAGCTGCATGGTACTCGCCGTACCTATCTACGTTGGAGAGTTCTGCCAGGAATCCATCCGAGGAACAATGTCGTCAGCAGCCATGGTCTTCTACAGCTTTGGAATGTTGGTTTCATATCTAATTGGAGGATTGTTGCCATATTCTCAGATGAATTATGTATGTCTTGGACTAACGGTCATAGGAATGGCCCTTGTGATAGCTCTGAAAGAATCGCCTTTATATTTGCTATCAAAAGGCTTAGAAAAGGTTAGTCTCGCTACAGAATTTAGCTTCAGAAAGCTTTATTTATTTGTGTCGATATTTTTATAAAATAGTTATATTCTCCACAAAATTTCAGGAAGCAAAACAATCGATAGCCTTTTATCGAGGAGTTAAAGTGAACTCTAAGGAAGTATTGGAAGAACTCGAAAATATTAGACGGACTCTTAATGCAGATCCTGATGGTAACCATTGCATATTTAATTTGTAAAAAAAATCATCCACTATCCAAATAAACCAATCCACGGTGTGGAAAATATCGTGATATTTAATTGATTACGATGTTTTCCATTGCCGTGCATGCCTGAGAGAAATTCATAATTTCTCGAAAGCATGACGTCCACCTCTCACTTGTGAGAAGGAGACCTGTGCCCAGCAGTGGGACATAAAAAAAGGTTAAAAAAAAGGTTGAAAAAAATCAACCCTATAGGAATGGGTTTAACTATAAAATAACTTTTAAATTTCATTTTTTTAAACTTCAGATGCAACACCTGAAGAAGAAATATTGCAACCCGAAATGCGACCGAGAGTGAAACTGACATTCTTTCAATTTATGAGTGAGTATGAATTCCGTTTTGTTAATTAAATTGAATTTTTTTTGATGTGAAACATCCAATGCGACGGGTTACATTGATTTTAGCGTAGGCTATATTAAAAGCTTATGTATGATGATATTATCATTAATGTTATTAAATTATAAGTATCTCTCAGGCATGCACGGTGGTGGTGCATCAGATAATGAACCAGGTATTTCCTTATTGGAGACCACTCGGCCATCGTTGTTCTTATCGCTGCTCAACTTATTTATTGCATTTTTTAATTATTATTTTTTTACTTAAAAAAAATTATGACTTTGATGGTGATGGTTGGAACGATATTTTACTGTCCAAATTATTTTATAGCAAATGAACACCACGTGGCATATTTTTTTAGGAAAATCCCGCTCCTCTCGTCGAGCGCTCATGATGACCTTAGTACTCTACACCGCCGCAGTATTCCAAGGTCTGGTGGTGGTACAGGTGTACGCGGAACCCTTATTCGCTAAAGCAGTACCGAGCATGTCCACCACAGTGTCCTCTGTCGTGTTTGCCATCGTGACCATCTTTGCAGGCTTCCTTGCTGCCTACTTGATTGATCTGTGGGGAAGAAGGGTGAGTTTTGTATTTTTCTTTAACTCCTTTCGTCTGTCAATCTTTTTAATGATCATAGGATGCTTTGCCGCATCAAAATCCAATTTTGGTTTGTTACAAACTAGCTGGCTGTAAAAAAAGGGAGGGTGTAAACTGATTATTATCATATATTGTGTGAACTACGACGCTGTTTAAGGGTTCGATTTCCAGCAAGAGAGATATCTAAATGATGAATTTAAAGGTGTTTTCTGGTCTGGTCTGTTTGTGTCCTTGTTTTGTATGTGTCCATGGCACCCACAACACAGCGAATATACAGACCCTGTGAATGTGAATTATTATTGTAGTCGTGATCTTCTCTTATTTTCTTCTTCCAGCCCCTCATGATCTACGGCTCCCTGGGTGCTGGCATCTGCTGCGTTATCCTCGGGACCCTGATCCAAATGCAATGGGGTCCTCACTGGATGACCGCTCTCTTCATCTACCTCTACAGTGTCATGTATGTCCTCGGCGCAGGCACCGTACCATTTGTGATTGTTGCTGAAGTATTCTTGCCAGAGGTTTGTACTAAAATGTTTAGTGAATTATTATTTTTAAATTACTTGGGATATGCTATATTTGCATTAAAATAAAAAAAATAAAGTTTAAAAAAGACGCTTTTGTGAAAAACGAACTGAAAAGTAAAAAGTGTTTTTTTCAGATATCAAAATGATAATCCTTGTACTCATACTCGAATAAAATATTTATAACTATTGACACCATGCACCCCACTTTTTTAAAATAAAATACGTTTTTTTCTTGTTTAAATTATTCTTAATTTAAAAATAAAATAATTAAAGCGTAATTTTTAGGTTTGTTAAAACTTTTATTTGGTTTTCATTTTTAGTTGGATATTTTTTTCATTTTATTGCGATGTCATCGGTCCTTGATTAGTATGCAAAGTTTCTAATTAATGCGACATTTTGAAGTATGTCGGAATCGCATTCAAAATTTTCGTTAAAAACAGAGATACAGATTTTTTGGTTTAATTGCAAACAAAACAGTCATTAGCTTAGTGTTACTTAACAACGCCATTTGAAGTAGCTCCCAATAAAAAAATATTGTCACAAAAAATAAAAAAACAAAGGCAATACGGTTTTGACTGAGGATTGAACCCGGGTCTCCCGATACGCAGTCCGCCCATTAACCATTCGGTCAAGGAAGCTTTAATTCAATCAACGAAATTTTTATAGAGCTCTTTCAAATCTACATTGTCATTTCTTTGAACGTCGGATTGGCGGATGGCGTTTGACGGCGTTCTACGCCACAATATTACTCTCCAATAGATGTCAGGAAGATTCGTATTTTTTAGTTTAAATTTAAGTTGATTATCGCTGTTTTTTTTCTAGTAATTTAAAATTTCTAAAAATAAAACCTAACTGGATCGATTTATCACCCCCAAAACTAGGTTACTAAATTTCATCAAAATCATTGGAGCCGTTTCAGAGATTCAAAAAATATATTTAGGTATATGTATACAAGAATTGCTCGTTTAAAGGTATTAGATAAGCTTAGCATATGAGCGGTATAAAGTTAATAATGTCTGGTTCGACCGCGCATTTATGGATAACCACTAGCAGCAGTTATTATAGTAGGTAAAGGCACATTATGTTGTAGTCTCTAGGAATCATCGACGGATAATAGATGTAACACCTTCTCGACGGCCTTATGGGTACTTTGAAAGTTTGAACAGCTATCTCTCTCACTCGAGCAGGCTCTGAATGCCAGGAGCTTATATTTAGAGTCGCCTGTACCCACTCTTCTAACGAAGCTGTATTCTATTCTTAGTATTTCTTTTCTGCTTTCAGGTGAAGAGTATAGTCTCAGTCGTGAGCATGGAGTGGGCATTCGTCTGCTATTTCGTCATCTTGTTAATCTTCAACCCCGTGGCCGCCGCTATCGGCCTGGGTTCTGTCTTCTACATCTTCGCCGTGGTCTGCTTCCTCACTGCCATCTACAGCGTCTTTTACGTCCCGGAGACCATGGGATTGACCGTGGATGTCATCCAGCACAAGTTTGCCGGCAGACGAAAACGTGACCAACGAGCGCAAGAGCTTGTTCAGTTTAGTTGAAGTTACAAGCGATCTCACTACGTTCTTAAAGTCATTAAAAATGTAACAAATAGGGTGAAAGATGTCTTAGAGACCAAAAACATAAAAACCTCCAGAAGCTAACGGCTTACCATGGTTGTGTTGGGTCTTTGTGAGTCACTTAAGAAGCTGTTATTGACATGAGCTTTTTTGCTATAAACTTTTCAAGTTTTAACATTTTCTTTTAGTGCTTGTAAATGACACACATTTATATTTTAGAATAAATATCTCCAGAAATTAAAATAATTGTTTTATGGTTCTTAATCAGGATTGTTTGATATTTTAGATTTTATTTATTTATAAGTTTAGGTATAGGTAATTTTGTATTTTATTTTTTAATATAGTATTTTTTTAAAGCGTTTGTTTTACTATATCTTTCCCTTACTTTAAACCTTGCCCAGCATACACTATTTGAAACGAACGAAAACTTCAGGAGATGATTTGATAGAGATATTTTGGTATAGTGTTAGCAACACTAATATTAGAATCAACTTTTGCGTAGATATGGTGTATACCATAACGCAAAAGGTACTTTCTTATCCATGTAATCTTCCTCGGATTAAATTGAAAACATTACGAAACAACAAATTATCAGTTAAAGTGACTATACACTTTATCTCAATACCATTTTCTTATCGTATATGATCATAGTTCTTAAAGTTCTTAGAGTTTCTGTTCCGGGATACTCAATACTTTTTTATGATTTTCTCCTCTATTTTTATATCGAGTAATGAATAAAGTATCCGGCCCTACCTCGCTTGGTGATAATAAATATATAATAGGTAGAGGATAAATATGTGGATAAATAGATGGTGAGGAACATTCTCTGATCGTCTTTTGAAATCTTCACGAATAAAAACTGTCCAAAACCTCAAGGTAGTCCTGTATTCTAGGCTCTGTGACCACACGGCTTGTGAACTTCTGACCGTGCCTGTGTTGAGTGTTAAAGTAAATTTTTATATCACTAGGAAGGTAGAAAATCACCTGTAAGCAATGAGAGTAGGGAATTTGATCCCAGACCTTTTCTCCGGTCCCAGGATTTCGGGAATTTCTACAGACAATCCCGGGATCCCGAGATTGTAGATAGATAATTTATTCAGAAAATAGTTGTGTAAAAATCAGCTTATTACTTATATTTGGAAAATTAAATTTTGATGAAATATTCAGAGAGAAAGAAAAAAATAAAGTTTAACAAAATTCACATTAATCTTCTTTTAAATTTAACAAACAACTTTTGCTTTTAAACTTTGAAACCAAAAATCAATATAAATTAAATAGGTAGCTAAAATGTGTTCTCCTACGAAACTCTTGAGTGAGATATGAATTAAGTATTAAATTATAATGAGAATATATGGTTACATTAAAAAAAATTCAGGTAAGTAATCAAATTTTACACAGACAAAAATTAAATTTTAACTCAAAGTGATGACAATATTCCATATTATCATGCAAACTACTTAGAAATAAAATTAACTTACAGACACAATTTACATGTTATTTATATTGCGAAAATAAAATCTAAGAAATAATAACGCATCCAATGTTTCTTCTCCTTTGCTTCTCACTTTGTAACTCATAAATACAGACGCAGAAAAAGCCCGCTCAGAATCGAGTGAAGTAAGTGGAATCGTTAGTAAGTAGTACCTGGATGCCCGAGCGTTGCTCGGATAAAAACAATTGATTTTCTTGGTTTATTTTTAAAGCAAAACTTTCATTGGTTTGTGTTACTTAACAAAGCCTTTTGAAATACCTAGCTCCCAATTTAAAAAAATTGTCACAAAAAATAAAAAACGCAACTTGCCTAGTTGAGGTTTGAACCCGGGTCTTTAGCTCGTCAGCTTTCGTAAACATTCGACCAATAAAGCTTTACATTATAAATATTTAGATGAGAGTATTTTAAGATTATAAATATTAGAGAGAACTGCCATCCTGGCAGTGGAGAAAGCTGATACCTGATGATGATTGAAAGTGGGTGCAGCGATGATACTTTCTCGGTCGAACTACGAGTATTTTGTAGGTGGTAGGGCTATTATCGTTCGCCCGGGGAAGTACCACCGCTGCACCCACTTCTGCCGTGAACCAATTTTATTGTTTCGGTGGAAAGGTGCAGTTGCCGGCCACACTTACATGAGGCGAACGCCAGCCTCCGGAGTAGCAGCGCAACTGCAACGACCTCAGACAAGACTTACCTATGCTTGCTTGAGGTTGTATGTAGATGTCCATGGGCTGCAGCGACCACTTAACACCACGTGACCTGCATGCTCGTCTGCTACTCCATTCAAATATATATTTTTTATTAAAGTTTGTGAAATAGAAATAGAATTTCTATTAGAATTTCTTCTAGAAATAGAATTTCTATTTCACTGGGGACTGGGGACTGGGCAACCCAGGTTATACGCGGATGTTATTCAATTCCTATGATAGTAATACTATTTCTAGCAGACAACTGTACGCTTAAGATTATATTCCCGACAAATAAAACGTCATAAACGTATGATGCGTATTTAGAGACTCACGAGACGAAATAATATCCGCTAATCTGTATAAACTTTGTTTGGTTGTAATTGAAATTTATTATATTTACAAAACTTTACAATTGATAAACTCTACAGGCTCCAGTGTTCAACACGAGGTATAATGTAGCGGTTGCAAATTTAAATTTGCGAGTAGTAAAAGCGAAAAAGATGTCGATACTTCGACAAGGACTTTGCTCTTTTGTGGGTGAGACACTTTTGTTTATTAACGGGATTTTAGGTCTGTAGGAATAAAGCACAGCAGCGATGGCCGAGTGGTAAAAAAACCGTGGTCTTCTACGTGACTGGTCTTGAACCCGGTATCGGGTTCAAACCTCGGCGCGCACCTCTGACAAATAAATTTGTAATGTCCGTATTTATCGTTGCTCCACGGTGATGAGAAATATTGTGATATTCAATTATTAAGATGATCTTCATCACCGTGAATGCCTGAAAGAAATTCTTAATTTCTCGAAAGCTGACGTCCACCAATCCGCACTTGGCCAGCGTGGTGGACTATAACATAAATCCCTCTCACTTGTGAGAGGAGACCTGAGCCCTTAGTGTAAGTTTGTAAACCCGCAAACGATACTACTGCGTCTGAGTTATAATTGGACAGATAGATCTTAAACTGAAAGGAATAAGGTCGATAATTTAATTCTTAACGCAAACGCGTTAGTACGTTTCCGCGTGTACAGACTTACACTAAGGCCTCTGTGCCCAGCAGTGAGACATAAAAAAGGTAAAAAAAGGAAAAAAGCTCTAAACAAAGGTAGAAAGCAAGTATAGTCATATAGAACGCAATCGATCTACACAACTAAGTACATAATATCCAGCGTGGTCGGCAGTAAGATGGGTGATCCGCGAATAGCAAACTCCGCAATATTTTAAGTCATCGGTCCCTGTTGTTACCGAAAAATAACAGACAACCTTGAGAGAGGCCTTAAAAATGGTTAAAAAACATCTGCCAGCAACCATTATGTTCACCAAATCGTATTGGTGGAACGTGGTGCTTCCACCACTACTGATAGTGGGACATTAAAAAAAATTAAAAAATAAAGGTTACACACTCATAGTCCTACAGTAAGGTAATTAATACCCTGTGTCGTGGGTACCATGGATACATACAAAGACAGAAACACAAACACCCAGACCGAGAATAGAAATTTAAACTCATCATTCAAATTTCTGTTTCGCTAGGAATCGAACCCGGGACCCTTCGATTGGCAGTCCGGTATGGTAACAATTGCGCCACACGATCGTCTAAAGTCGTCGGGTTGCAGCAATGGCTTTAATCAACCTTTATTGAACAAAATTCGATATTACTGAAAAACAGACCAAGAAAATTAAAAAGAAATCAAAATTGAGGCGTATCATGCCTCGTTCAAGTTCTCGCCAGAAATAAAAAATCCTTCACTATCTCTTTTCAGTATGCTATGGCTGCTTCGGCTTGGGGATCATCTACACATGGCCGTCTTCCACCATCAAGTACTTCTCATCAGTCAATACCACACTGGACAGGCCGATGACAGAGATAGAGGTGTCTCTTTTTGGAAGTCTATCTTCCATCAGTGCCATGATCGGAACGCCTTTATCAGGATGTCTCCTCGATAGATTAGGGAGAAAATACTCTAGCATATTCTTCGCGTTACCTCTCGTGGTATGTGTGTATTTTTTTATTTATTTTTGCCTCATGATATAAACAGAGAAAAAGGACACAGACCGTCGCAACACAACATAATAATATTATTATGTAATTAATTAATGGTAGACATGGCTACAAGAGTGGTAATTTCTAATAGTCTGATCGACACTTACACGTCCTACCATTACTCATTTGCTCGTTCTTGCTTGCTGCTTGCTTATTGTATACCTTATCCCATCTGATATGTCAATGTGCGTGCCAACCTTGAACCTTCTTGGACGAATCGTTTCCACAAACTAAGAGTGGCCTCTTAGTCAAACTTTCTTCCTGAAAGTTGTTTTCATTTCATCGCTACACACCTTTTTTCAGATTACATGGGTAATAATAATCTCTATCTCCAAAGTCGAGGCGATTTTGACGGCCATCTTCATTTCCGGCATTAGCGGCAGCACCATGTTGATAGCGCCGGTGTACGTAAGCGAATTCTGCCAGGAGTCCATCCGCGGGAGAATGACGGCGGGTGCCATGCTGATGTTTCTCTTCGGAATGCTGGTGTCCTATCTGCTCGGAGGCCTCCTGGACTATGTCATGATGAACTACGTGTGCTTGAGTCTGTCGGTGCTGTGGGTCGTGCTCATGGCTCTCATGGCTGAGTCGCCTACATATCTCATGAAAATTGGGAAGGACCAGGTTAGTTTTTTATGCATTAAACTACACAAACGACACCGAACACTTCTTTTCTTGCCTCAGTTGAAAGCGTTCCTTTTGTTCCGTAGTTTCGTTGTTCCATTACACGGCCGAAAAGGACTGTGTAGAACTGCCACCTGCCACCAGTCCTGATAGTGCTGGAATTTCAACCTTCAGTAGGTATTATAATGCGGAAATGTTGAAACTCCACAATCGCCATAACTTTTTAGGTAAACAGTTATTAGCATCAAAAAGGTCAGTTCAATGATTTTCTGATTTAAAATTATGGACGTTATAAATAAAATTTGATGGTCTTTTCACAAAAAAAAAAAAAAAAAACTAAAAACCCGACTGCGTTTATGTGTAATTTAGAAATGTAAAAACCCTAAAACAAAAAGTCGTCATACCCGATTGAACCTAACTTAAAAATCGACTAATAGTAAATTATAGAACAGGAGTTCATTGTATATTTAACAATATTTTTAAATACAAGAAAAATTGTTGTCGGGACCCAGTCTAGGCAATCGAGTATGACGACTATCGTGTTTTAGAGTTTCTACATTTCCAAATTACACATAAACGCAGTTGGGGTTTTTTATTTTTTTATTTACCATTTTTTTTTGAATGAAAAGATTTTTATCCTATGCCATAAAACTAGTTTTAAAATATTAAAATTAATAATATGTAACTAAAAAAATTAACTATAAAAAGAAAACCCCATGCAAAAGTTGCGCTTGTGGCATTGTGCCCAGAACGCTGGCAGCATTTCCCCTCTGAACTAATAAGCTAATTTTTTACGAAAAATAGCTGCCAGCCCTCTGGTCACCCGAGGCTAGAATCAGTCTGGTCGACATGTCCTGCATTAAATGTCTTCATGTCAGCCGACCATGGACCCATAGTTTGTATCGCAAGCGCCGCAAATTCATAATTTTTCTTTTTAATTTTTTTTATATACCCAGTACCACTTTTACAGTAAATATGAATCTAACGACACCTCTCAAGCTAAAATCTATCAAGCCGTTCAGGCTGCACACCGTGCCAAACAATTAGGTATACATACTCTCGAAAAACGCAACCCTCCTTCTGGCGCAGTCAGGTAAAAAGAAGGCTCTATCAAACATTAAATTAAACTTTAAAACAACATTTTAATCGGCAAATGTGGAAAAGCCGTGTAAATAGGATTAGAGACCGTTGTAGTAGAATCATCTTACGTATTTGGTCACAACAATATAAATGAAGACAACAATTATAATTACATTGGTAACAATTTATACTTAGGTACATCTCGGTTATCTAAGTAGAATTTCTTCCTTATCTGCGGCCATATCCCGAGTTTGGGTCTTTTAAACTAACAAACGTAATGAGATAAAGAAAAAAGCGTATAAGCATAAGATTAAGAAAAAATACATATAATTACGGTGAATTTATATGGGCTTTATCTATATTTTTATTATGGACTTTAAAAATATGTGGGCACACTAAATTCAAATATATTTTTACTAGTTTACGCCCGCGCGTGGATTACACTTTTATTTTCCAAAAATCCCCAACTGTCTTCATTTACAAAATACACATAGTAGCATTAAAAAAGTACAAACAAACAAACGTTGGACGACCCGTGTGGCACAATGGTTACCATGCCTGACTGCCAATCGGACGGTCCCCGGTTCGATTCCCAGCGAAACCGAAAGAATGATGAGTTTAAATTTCTGTTCTCGGTCTGGGTGTCTGTTTCTGTTGTATGTGTCCATGGTATCCACGACACAGGGTACCTTACTGTGGGGCTATGAGTGTGTGTGTTTATTTATTGAAACAAATATATATCACATTTATAATATCACTATCAATGTATTGGTAAATATTTTCTTATTTGAAAGCTAAATTGTGAAATTTTAAGTACCTGACCCCTTCCTCGAAAATGCATATCCGTGACCGCATAATGAAAGGTAGGATTCACCTTCGGACTTTTCAAGTCGAACCAATAAGTTCAACATCCTACAAATCCTTGGCTTCAATAAGATAGTGGTATGAACTTGCTGCTTGAAGCGCGCATAAACCGACGGTCAGCGTAGCATGCGAGCGATCTATGTGACTAAGCCAAACGGGCGCGGTCGGGTGTGAGATGGGTGACCGCTAGTGGCAAAAATTTCGCGCGCGTTTCCGTGCTTCGGAAGGCACGCTAAGCCGTCGGTCCCGGTTGTTGTCGATAGATAACAGTCGTTAAACCTTATCGGAGGCCTTATGGGTGGTTTGAAAACATCCAACAGCGGGTTGGCCACTAACCCGCATGTCCACCAACCCGCATTGGAGCAGCGTGGTGGAGTAAGTTCCAGGCCTCCCCAATCTTGAAGAGAGAGCCGTGCCCAGCAGTGGGACGTAAAATGGGTTGCATCCATGAACTTGCAAGCTCAAATTAATGAAATAAGAAATAGGGTCAACGGTTCCTTACAGTACCTTTACCTACTGCCTAAAGAACTTTCTGCCGTATAAAACAAAGTTAATGCTTATACATATCCTTGTACTACCCATCATTGATTATGGTGATGTGTCATATCCGCAGGCGCGGTCTCAGCCTTCAATTTTGGGGGGTCACCAAGAAATTTGGAGGGGGGGGGGGTCATTAAGAAATTTAGGGGGAAGAGGTGTCCCAAGTTACCTTCTATCCACGCATGACTGATGGATTTTGGGGAGGGGGGGGGTTATGTCCCCTGTGACCCTGGGACCGCACCTGCATATGGGGACCGGAATGAAAAACTTCTGGATAATTCGTAGTCATAGCTACAAAGTGACGTTGTTAGAGAATATTTAAGAGCATTTTCTCTGTAGCGAAAGTTTTTCAGAAAAATAAATGAAACCCTTTCTGCATTGCATCTTATTATTAATAATATAAGTGTCTTTTATATTTCTTACAGGAAGCTGCAAAAGCTATCGCCTTCTTCAGGAGTACAGAAGTCGACTCCAAAATTGTAGTTGAAGAGATGGACATTATTAGAAGAACTTTGAATCCAGAAATGGACGGTAAGTTTTTACTGAAAGTGTAATTGGATAAATGTTTTAAATAAATATATAATTAATATAAATATAGGATAAATTCGACCGGTTCGAATCGACCGGAGAAGTACCATCGCTCAGTTTGTGCTGTAAAGAGATTTTTTGAAAATAAATTATTTGCGCAAATATTAATATTAAAAAAGTTGTTTTATGTACATTTATTAGTTCGGCATATTTACCTCAGCGAGGTATGCAAATTTGGAGGACAGAAAAAAAACGTTAATTTAATTTTTTTTGAATGTTGGTAACTAAGTATGTTGAGCAACGATGGCCGAGTAGTAAATAACCGCGCTCTTCGACGGGACCGACCCCAAGTTCAAATCCTCGGCGTGCACCTCTGACAACGAAATTTGTAATGTGCGCATTTATCGCTGCTCCACGGTGATGGACAATATCGTGATATTTAATTAATTACGATGTTCTCCATCACCGTGCACGCCTGAGAGAAATTTATAATTTCTCGAAAGCATGATGTCCACCAATCCGCACTTGGCCAGCGTGGACTATGGCCTAAATCCCCCTCACTTATGAGAGGAGACCTGTGCCCAGTAGTGGGACATAAAAAAAAAGCTTGAAAAAAAACTAAGAATAACTAAAATTATAACAATTTTATTATTTTTAAATTTTATTCTTTATTTAACTTTATTTATTATATTTTATTGTCTTGGTCGCGCATGGCCCAGCAGTTAGCGTAGAACGCAAGCGATCTATGCATCTAAGCCAAACGGGCGCGGTTGTGTGTGAGATGGGTGACCGCTAGTGGCAAGAAATTTCATGCGTGTTTCCGTGGTCGTTAAATCTTTTCGGAGGCGTTATGGGCGGTTTGAAAACATCCGACAGCGGGTTGGCCACTAACCCGCATCTCCACCAACCCGCATTGGAGCAGCGTTGTGGAGTAAGCTCCAGGCCTCCCCAATGATTGGGAGAGACCCGTGGCCAGCAGTGGAACGCAAAAAGGTTTGCAGCCAGCCATTGTGTCTTGGTGGATAGCTGTGGTAACAATTGTATGAAAGAACCTAAGGCAAAAGTCAAGCCTAGCTTAGCTATGGTGTAAATATCCATAGGCCATGGGCTACATTGATCACTCACTACATCACTACACTCACTACATTACTACTTTATCACTACATTGAACAACAAACGCCAATCTGCCATTCTGATTTTATAAAACCTTCGCTTGTTTTTTTTATCCACGAGCCTATGGAAGTCAAAATGAAAATAACGCACTCTGAATAGATATCAAAATTAACAAATCAAAACTTTATCTTTTATAGATGAAACACCTGAAACTGAAAAGTTGAAAGCAGACTTTAAGCCTGAAGAAAAACTGTCATTCTGGAAATTTATGAGTAAGTATTTAAACAATATAAAACTATTCTGACTTACAGACTATACGCACAACAGCAACAACTGGTCCACAATACAAAGAGCTGTGACTGGGCGTAAGAAGCTGAATCTATAATATAAAAATGAATCGCAAAATGTGTTGGTAAGCGCATAACTCAACAACGCCTAGACCAATTTGGCCAATTGTTTTTTTTAAATGTTCGTTGAAGTTCAAGGATGGTTTATACGGCGAGAACACTTCGAATAATTGCCGGAAAAACCATAAAAACAGCCCTTTTCTTTTTCCCATACAAATATTTTCTAACTAAAACGTAGTCAATTTGAGCTTTATTGCTATTGTATAAAGTTCATATTAAATTACAAGCACTCACTGTTGTCTAAGCAATGTAGGTGTGTTCCTAACGTCAAAGACCATATCTATCAAAACAGTGTGCGTGTGTGCGATGGAGCACAGAATACATCGTTGGAGGAGTTTAATGTCGCATAGCATGATGTTATATAGCTTATAGCCTTCCCTAATAACTGGACTATTCAACACAAAAATAATTTTTCAATTCGAACCAGTAGTTCCTGAGATTAGCGTGTTCAAATAATCAAACATCCACGCGGACGAAGTCGCGGGCGGCCGCTATCCCTACTAATATTATAAATTCGAAAGTAACTCTGTCTGTCTGTTTGTTACGCTTTCTCGCTTAAACTAATGAACCAATTTTAATGAAATTTGGAACACAGATAGAGTGGACCTTGGGAAAGGACATAGGATGGTTTTTATTCTACGGGAACCTATAAAACGGGTCCACGCGGGCGAAGCCGCTGGCGGAAGGCTAGTTTAACATATAAGTAGGTATGTTCATTGTGGGTGTAGGAAAGCTCTCAGAGAGGATTTGGAAATGGAAGGAGGAAGGAAGGAGAATAAAAAAGGGAGTCCGAGTTTTAAATTAAACTGATGGCAAAAAAGCTAATGATTTCTTCTTAAAGCGGGTAAAAACGCGCGGCACAGCTAGTGATGTTATATGTTATAAAGTAGAAGATTTACATAGATATACGATATAGCCGTTCCAAAAATTATTCATGAAATATAGACACATGATATATTTGCCTTTACATGCTAACGCGTTTTTACCTCGGTATTTTAAAGACATTTGAACACCAATCTAGATATTTTTTTTATAAATAAACCGGACAAAAAGGCAGACGGGCCGCGTGGTGTTAAGTGATCACCGTCGCCTATGGACACGGGCAACTCCAGGGGAGCCACCCGAGCATTGCCGGCTTTGAAGGAGAGCTTTCTTTACAGCTTTCTTGAAGAACCCCATGTTATAGACCACTGGAAATGCCTGAGCTGGAAGGTTGTCCCGTAACTTACACGTCCGTGGTAAAAAGGAGCGTGCAAAGCGGACTGTGGAGGACCACCACGAGTCCAGATAGTGTCGCTGAAACTTTAACCTTCGTCTGGTGGTATAAACATGAAATGGTGACGTAGGCATCATTTTGAAAAGTTCCTCGGAGTACTCACCATAGTAAAGTCGGCAGAACACGCAGAGCGAGCCTATGTCTCTTCGCAAGCTAAGCGGTTCTAGCCTGTCAGTCAATCTTGGGTCGTTGACGATTGGGACTGCGCGCTTTTGAACGGAGTCAAATGGGTGTAGCTGGTATTTTGGTGCTCCTGCCCAAAATACCCGCTGAATCAGTACTCCATCTACATCCACACCTATCTAGATGTTTTACTTCTACCACGTATTCTGCAAAAGCTCACATTTTTATTATGTTTCAGAAAAATCCCGTTCCTCCCGCTCTGCTATCCTGATGTCCTTGATACTGTACACGGCGTGCAACTTCCAAGGCCTGGTGGTGGTCCAGGTGTTCGCGGAGCCGGTGTTCGAGGAGGCCGTGCCCAACATGTCGCCCACTGTGTCCAGTGTTCTGTTCGCCATCATAACCCTGGTGGCTGGAGTAGTTGCTGCTTACATGGTCGACGTATCTGGTAGACGGGTGAGAGACTTATCGTTTACTGTGGATGGCAGGGTCAACCGATGAAGTACTTGCGTTGCAACTGTTTATGCTGTGAAGCAGTTCTAACGTGTTTCGGTGGAAACGAGCGGTTATCCATCAGGTCATTAGCCTTATGAGTAGCAGTGCAACTGCACACAGCCTCAGGCAAGGCTAAGTTTTAAATGGGCACTGCCCATGTACATCTTCACACAATCCCAAGCAAGATGCCCACAAAGATTAGGTCTGGGCGGGGAATCCTATATATGCTATATTATGCCCTTGGGTAAAACAAAAAACTATTGTAGAACTAACAATGACAAGTAGTTCAAGATGTACAAGGTGGTCCCAGTAGATGGAAAGATCAAGCTTGCTATTATTCTAGAGCTTTAGAATCCCAACACACAAGAAAGCTAAACATTACACTCGACCATAACGCCAAAAGTCACGAAAAAAGAAATATTTTGCACCGATTACTTTGGCCGTCGTACAAGATAACGGTTAACTCCAACCTTATGTAACGAGGTGGCTGACATATATGATTTACCATCTAAAATAATATATTTTTTAAGAAGACTAATAAGTGCTGATAACCTGATGCAAAAGTAGTGTATCATCGCACGTCAGCGCGTCAAAATGTTGGTCGCAAATTTGATCTTCCATGCCCATATCACACACGCTAAGAACATAGATAAGAATGCTTGAAACGTACAGCCGAAAATTGATCAGAAGAGGCTACATCACTTCTAAACCCCAAGTGTACATCATTGCTAATGACTTGCATCTGAATATTACTATCCTTAGAGCAACAAAGCCTTCAGAAGGGACGGCATAGCGCCTCGCTTCGATACATAATTTTTGTGCCAAATCTAGTACGGGGAAAGAACGCACACATTTTAATTTTGTCACACATTCACAAATATTCTTTCATCGCTACAGACGCATACATCTATATCTATACATATAATAAATCTGTAACAAGTCCGTTTCTGTACATTGAAGATATTTGAAAAAAAATTGTCACTAGGGCTATTTATTAGCGTAATAGAACCCAAAACAATGATTTTTAGAATTATTGTCTGTTTGTCTGTTTATCTGTTTGTCTGTTTATCTGTTCGTTTGTGCGCGCTAATCTCAGGAACGGCTTAACGTAGAAGGATGCGGTTTTCACTGAAGTATTGGTATTTTTTTGGATTAACATTTAGGGTTTGTTTTATTTAAATCGGTTCACAAACAAAAAAGTTACGTCAATTTCAAGAATGATGAAATGGATGAACACCTGCACGCTATAATAAAGTTAATGCGAGCGGTCACACCACAAGTTTCGATAACTACTAACATCTCTTAATATTCTGATAGCAAGTTTTCAAACACTTATGCTAGATTTCATCTCTAAATATTTAAAAAAACCATACATATCATATCACCACATATTCAAAGAAATCCTCAATACAAAATGTACAAAACCTTAACAAAACGAGGCTACTGCCGACATCTATATTCACATTCAGAACTATTTAGTGATCTGTTGCAAATTCGGTATATCGACAATTTAGTTTACATGCTATACGATAGATGTCGTAGTTATTCATTTATTCATATTTAATTGCTTTTTACAGGTAGATTTACGGGTGGTGTTACATAATCATTATTTTACCCAATAACGCTATTACAAAGTGGATAGGTGGAGATTATTTCAAATAATTAATTACGAGTATATTTACTTAATAAAGTATCTAATAAAAAATTAACAACACAGAGCTTTGGAACTGGCGCTGATATTGTACTCATTGTGGTAGAGCATTATGGAGGCGCGGCGCGGTGGTTACATCCACATATTATTGGTATCGACCTTATTTAAATAGACAATAATAATTATCGACTCGCGCAGGTGCGGTCCCAGGGACAGGGGACATGACCCCCCCCCCCCCCAATCCCTCACTCATGCGTAGATGGAAGGCGAATCAAGTCAATTTGAGACACCTCAACCCCCAAATTTCTTAGTGACCCCCCACCAAAATTTCTTGGCGACCCCCCCCCCCCCCAAATTGAAGGCTGCGACCGCGCCTGGACTCGCGTGGCGCAATGGTTACCATGCCGGACTGCCAATCGAAGGGTGTCGAGTTTGATTCCCGGCGAAGCAGAAATTTGAATGATGAGTTTAATTTTCTGTTCTCGGTTTAAGTGTTTGTATTTCTGTCTCTGTGTGTCGCATGGTACCCATTACACAGTGTATATTTTCCCCTACTCTGGCGCTATCAGTGTGAAACGTAAAAAAATCAAAGTGTTCTACCGACTTTACTATGCTGAGTGTTCTTTTCAAAATGATAGCTACGTCTCAATATCATGATTACACCACCAGTCGAAGGTTAAAGTTCCACAGGCCGCTTTGCACGCTCCTTTTGATATTTGAACGGATGTGTAAGTTATGGGACAACCTTCCAGCTGAGGCATTTCCAGTGGACTTTGACATAGGGTTCTTCAAGAAAGCTGTAAAGAAAGCTCTTCTTGATAGCCGGCAGTGCTCGGGTGGCTCCGCTGGGGTTGCCCGTTTCCATAGGCGACAGTGATCGCTTAACCACGCGGCCTTTCTGCCTCTTTGTTCGGTTTATTTATAAAAAAAGTGATTTCGAATAAACGAATAAGCAATTGCCGAGGGTCTAATAAAAAAATGTTATAGAAATGAGCAGACGTTTTCAGTGGTTAATTTAATAAGAGCTATTACATACATTGAAGCGCGCATGGCTCGGCGGCGAGCGTAGAACGCAAGCGATCTATGCAGCTAAGCCAAACGGGCGCGGTCAGGTGTGCGATGGGTGACCGCTAGTGGCAAAAATTTCATGCGCGTTTCCGTGCTTCGGAGGGCACGTTAAGCCGTCGGTCCCGGTTGTTGTCGATAGATAACAGTCGTTAAACCTTGTCGGAGGCCTTATGGGCGGTTTGAAAACATCCGACAGCGGGTTGGCCACTAACCCGCATCTCCACCAACCCGCATTGGAGCAGCGTGGTGGAGTAAGCTCCAGGCCTCCCCAATATTGGGGAGAGACCCGTGCCCAGCAGTGGGACGCAAAAAGGGTTGCAGCCATTACATACATATGCAGTACTGGCACTGGTGTTATACTAATATGCTAAAGCGTCACGGCAGCAGCACGGCATGGTGGTCACGCCCAGAATAATATTAGTATTCGATATATTTATTTCTGATGCTGTGTGAAGGGTTGTTAATAGGACCAATTGACTCTTAATCTCGTAGGGCCTGATCCTCTCACGCTGCTCCAATTCAGGTTGATGACGTCTTCATTGTTAGTGGCCTAACTGCTGTCGCAAGTTTTAAATCGCTCAAAAGACCTCCATTAAGTGTGAACGACAGTATGTTAACGACAATTGCAACCAACGTGTAAGCAACCAAGAATTTGACTAACCAACTACTAACCACGCCTGACATAGCGTAGACATTTCACCACCTTTCTGCAATATATTTAAGTTACATGATGATAATGAATCTATGCATTATTTGCAGCACAAATTATTTAATTATAATGATCCTTTCCGCGGGCACAGCAGTACTATCTAAACACTTTATAAACAGGCTATTATAGTACGTTTAATTTGTAAAGAGAAACTGATGATAACGACTGAAAAGTCGATTATAAGAGGAGTACAGTAAGATTGTAAGGACTCAGGAAGAATGTATCTACTCAACATAATAATAGGAACTTTTGTATCATAAGTAATTTCATAAAAGGTAACAATAATCCAAGGGACAGTAGAGGGCAAGCGGTCACGAACGAAATTGCAACCTCATCAGCAACGACCACTCTGACAAGAGTGAACGACTAAGGAGGAGGAACAAATAATCCAACTCTAATCAAGCCTTTTGTACAAGTCTTTATCTACGCGGACGACGTCGCGGGCACAGCTAGTTTCTAAATATGTCCATTTCAATTAAAAACGTCATTTTCTATGCACCGTCAACACCGACATCGACACACACAGACACACGTGTTGTATAACTAGAAGGCACATTGTGCATGCACGTTGGGACGAGGGCTTCGCCCGTAAAGGCAGTGGCCTTTACGGGCGAACCCTTCGTCCTCGAGAGGAGAGAAGAGGAGTGCCTCTGACGGGTGTCATACCTGTCATACCTTGATGCTTTAAGTTACTATCAGAGCAACGTATCCTCTTTCCTTAATTCCTACAAATCTCTATCTCTTTCCTTTTCAGCCGCTCATGATCTACTCCTCAATCTGCGCGGGCGTCTGCTGCGTGATTCTAGGCGTTCAAATCCAGTTCCACTGGGGTCCTCACTGGATGAGTGCGGTTTTCATGTATCTATACTGTATCGCGTACACGTTTGGCGCCGGGACGGTGCCGTTTGTCATCGTTGCTGAAATATTTCTGCCTGAGGTAATTTTTACAACGGCATAGATTGAAATCACCTGCAGTGACCACTTTGAATGATGACCATTCTTAGTGCTCAAAATTTGTGGGATTTGTTATATTTATTTATTTATATGCTTTATTGTACACCATAGTCAATAACAGTAAAATCAACACATAAAAGTCATATTATTATCGTGAGACAGACTGATCGCCTTTTGAAAGATCCTTCAAAAACTTAGAAGTATACATTCTTGTAGGTAAATTAACGACCTATTTAAGCTAGTTAATTTAGCGGAAGCGCCCATGGCCCGGCGGTTAGTGTAGAACACAAGCGATCTATGTAACTATGCCAAACGTGCGCGGTCGGGTGTGAGATGGGTGACCGCAAATACAAGAACCGTTATGAAGTCATCATAAGTGCAGGAGGCGTATAACATTTACATTATAGGATAATTTTACTGCTTGCTTTTCAGATCAGAAGTATTGCTTCGATGCTGTCGGTGGAATGGGCTTGGATCCTCAACTTCATTACTCTCTTCATCTTTAACCCTGTCGTGACCTTGATAGGTCTGGGCGGCGTCTTCCATCTCTTCGCAGGCTGTTGCTTCCTGTCAGCCATCTACTGCTATTTCTATTTACCTGAGACTACTGGCTTGACCGTTGATGTCATCCAGAATCTGTTTATTAAGAAGCCACGAAGGAATACTCGCGCATAGAATTGTAAGAGTAAACAATGAACGTGATGTAATATAAAAAAAGTAAGGAAAAAACATATTTGACGACCCGCGTGGCGCAATGGTTACCATGCCGGACTGCCAATCGGAGGTCTCGGGTTCGATTCCCGGCGAAACAGAAATTTGAATGATGAGTTTAAATTTCTGTTCTTGGTCTGGGTGTTTGTGTTTCTGTCTTTCTGGTACCCACGACACAGGGTTTATATACAACATATTCTTAACTTAATGAATGTAATTTTTCCAACTAGCAAAATTTGGTTCAGCTTTAGAACGGTGTTCGCGGTAATCGGGATGTGAAAAATAACTCCATCCAAGCAGCACAACTTTGAATCAAAAATAATAAAAATCTCCGCCTAATATTTTCAAAGGGGTAGGGTGCGGCTGAAAAACAGCGCTGCGTGAGATGTCTTATGTCTCACGTCAGCTAAAGCTGAGCCGCCTCCTTTTGCCTGTATACATATATAAGCTACATAATATTGTAAATTTTAATTATAAGCTATGTACATAATTCGTTTGAAGGCAATAAATGTTTATTATTATTATATTTGAGATTGTTACAGATTATTATATGTATAGACTAGCCTACCGCCAGCGGCTTCGCCCGTGTGGACCCGTATTATGGGTCCCCGTAGGATAAAAAATAGCCTATGTACAGGCTTCATTGCTTATTAAATCATAGGCGTTTAACCAGTTGCTTCAACCGCGTTGACCCGTTTTCACGTAGAAATGAAGCATTTTCCCGCGGTAAAAAGTAGCATATGTTCCTCAGGATCGATACTTCATGTATTATCATAGAAATCGAAAAATCCAATATCTTTGTGTATTATAGTGTAGCTGATTGTAAACAGCCCTATCAGCCCTATTAGTCGGAGAGCTCACAACGAATTTTGAGAACATTATTTATGGATGGGCGGGCGCGTAATTATGGCCCAAGCCCACTGTTGGGAAAGTGGAAACACCTCAATTAATGCCTACACCTCCAACATAAGTAATCAAAGCGTACTCACGGAATTCTTGAATCGAAGCCACCTCTCCTTTATACAGTCACAGGATCCTGGACGTTCTTCCAGACTGCAGTCTGCCGCTTCAAGGTTCCGCTTGTAGTTTTGATAGTTTTTACATTAATACATGATAATATTTTCGAACATAGCCAAAGAACGCTAGTCGACGTAAGTAGGTATCGTTCGTATGCAATCGCCGTCACGCAAGTTGAAATAATAAAACGTATTTTATTCTTGTGCGACTATAAAACCTTGAAAAAAATACAAAAAAAATCTTTTTTTTTTCTTTCTCAGTCAGACTTCAGGTTCTAAATTCGCATGTGAATAAAGTAGGTTTTTTTATCATTTTAACGTGCATACATGCATGTTCTCAATATTTGAAGCTCTTGGGCTATATTTTATTTGCTCAGAGATGCGAGTTATTCATTATCATTAAAACTTTAATATTCTGTGGAGTATCGTCGTGTTAATGAAATTCATTCCCATGTTCTTGTATCATTACGATAATCCTTAGTTTCATAGTAAGCCTTTCGGAAAAGTTTGAGTGATACATACTTATCTTGAAATTTCGTGAAGGCAAGGATTTAATCTCTATTGGCGTTTTATTACATCAGTAAAGGAACAATAGCAAAACTGCTATTGTAGTATCGTTTCAGGCTTCGCAGCTAAATTAAAATAAATAAATATAGTTTAAAAATTTAAAACACGCTTTTGAAGCACATCAAACTAAAAAACCAGCCAAGTGCGAGTCGGACTCACGCACGAAAGGTTCCGTACCATTATCTATAAAAAAATCACGTTTATTGTACGGGAGCCCCCTTAAATATTTATTTTATTCTATTTTTAGTATTTGTATAACAATAGCGGCAACAGAAATACATCATTGCCTCTGATTATCCATAGAAATCATAGCATTAAGATTGAATGAAAGGTAAATTGAGGTTTACGATTTACGACGTTTTAAAAAAAACTACTTACTAGATCTCGTTCAAACCAATTTTCGGTAGAAGTTTGCATCGTAATGTACATCATATATTTTTTTAGTTTTATCATTCTCTTATTTTAGAAGTTACAGGGGGGACACACATTTTATTTATTTAACCTTATAATAGTATTACCTTACACTAAGGATACAAGGGCGTGCTTAATGCCTAATGGCATTCTCTACCAGCCAACCCTGGGTGATGAGTAGAGCTTGTGGTATTTCAATATACGTGACGCGCTCCTTTGACATACAAATATTGTTAAGTACTGATTTTAAGCCTTATTTTATTCTGTTTATGTTTAAGAGGTCGAAGGCAATAAATTTTATGATGATTTGTATTTGTTTTATTTTTCATCATCTTCTTGTTATGAATGGCGTTTCGGTCATTTGACCATTTTGCGCCAGTCAATGTTTGTATCCAGTGTTTTTTCCCCGTTTCTTTTAAAACAGGGCGATATTATCAAAGTCAGTGTCAGTCGTCGGTAATTAGTCAGTCAAGCAAGTCAGTCAGATATCCCAGTAAAGCGATGACGAATTTATGGAAGATTGTCAAACAAAAATATGAAACAAACTTAGACTAAGGGTAATGTACTTACGTAAAGTTATAATAATATAAGAACTGTCCTGTTATTCTGACTATGTCAAATCAAAGCTTAGAACGACACGGCACAAAATACCTAATTTACATGGGAAAACTACTTATACTTAAATACAAAATAATAATTAAAAAGACTATATTTCATTACAAGTGCGGAATGGCTGTCATTGCAAGGAGCTCCGACAAATGTCTACCCGAGCCGAGGCGCAGCCGAAGGTGAGGGTGACAGTCGAACATGGGTGCCGTGGCGTCTAATAATTAATGGAGTACATTTAAATAAACAACAATAAAAACTGTTTGCTTTCAAAGGCCTCTGTTAATACTTACCGCTTGACTGCATAATCATTTTTCCACTTCTATAAATAAATATAAATAATATTTTTTTATATTTATTTAATAAACTAACAACTAACATTACGGTGTGTCAATGACAATGATAATAATTTTAATCTTTAACAAAAATCTTAATATATATATTTCTTGTGTGCGTGTGTATGTGACTGAACTCCTCCTAAACGACTGGACGGATTATGATGAAATTTATTGTGTGTGTTCGTGGAGATTCGAGAATGGTTTAGATTTACAATTTGGGCCACTGGAAATGTTTTTTAATTACTTTTTTACTTATTTAGTTTTCCCATATAAATTGTTCCTGTCTGTCAAACGTTTTGTATTTCGTGCCGTGTCGTTCTAAACTTTGACACAGTCAGAATAACTGGACAGTTCGTTTGTCATTATTTGTTTTATATTTTTGTTTGATAGTAACATGAAGTCTCTTTAAGATAATAAGAAAACAAATCCTCTTTTATTACTTTTAAGGCAGGACAACGTCTGCGGGGTCCACTAGTCAATATCTATAATGAATTATTACAAAATTTCAAATAAATTCATAAATATATACATGTCAAATCCATACTATAATATTATAAGTTCGAAAGCTCTGTCTGTCTGTCTGTCTGCTACGCTTTCCCGCTAAAACTACTGAACCAATTTTAATGTTTGGAACACTGATATAATGAACCTTGGGAAAGGACATAGGATGATTTTTATCCTACGGGAACATTTAAAACGGGTCCACGCAGGCGAAGCCGCTGGCGGAAGGCTAGTTTTAAATAAAATAAATAAATAAATAAATAAAAAGGCAAAAATGTCAAAATTGTTGAATTATATGGGTTACATTTTTTTATATACATACAAAAAACACATTTTTATTTTATTTTTAATTAAATTAGGCATGCCAAAAATTATATCTGTGTTTGTTTATCTATTACCAGTCCTGTGCCTCTATCAACATCTGAAAAACAAATATCAACTTTATCGTGTTGATAGTAAATGGAAATATTTGTGTATGGAAAAACTCACGAGATATTTTAATTAAATCAAAGGTTTTATTTATTTACTAGTTGTCGTCTATTGGAGTATTTACATTTAAGTTTAGTTTTTTATTTATGTCGCAGTTTTGTTTACCATTTGGTCATTTCATTTATACTAATACATAAAGCTGAAGAGTTTGTTTATTTGAACGTGTTAATCTCAGGAACTACTTGTTCGAATTGAAAGCTTGTTTTTGTGTTGGATAGTCCATTTATCGAGGAAGACTTTAGGGTATATAATATCATGCCAGGACTAATGCCAAAGTCTTAATAAGACTTAATACCAAAGTCCACACGAATGATGTCGCGGGCGGCCACTCGTAGTTATTATTATGTATAAAGCTGAAGAGTTTGAACGCGCTAATCTCAGGAACTACTGGATTTCGATCCAGTAGTAGAAAAAATAGTTTTGTATTGAATAGTCCAATTATTGAGGAAGGCTACAGACTATATAACATCATGCTATGACTAATAACAAAGTCCACACGGATGAAGTCGCTGGCGGCCGCTAGTTTTGAATAAAGAAAGAATGTGTGTGAATAAACGCTTCACACTCCTAGCCCCACAGTAGGGTAGATATACCCTGTGTCGTGGGTACCATGGACACACACAAAGACAGAAACACAAACACCCAGACCGAGAACAGAAATTTAAACTCATCATTCAAATTTCTGTTTCGCCGGGAGCTTTAGTAAATTCCACTCCCACTCAAGGAATTTGTCAAACGTAGATTGTGATAACTCAATGAATCAAATTCTGAAACAACATGATTACCTACACTGAGTTTTTTTACTAACTAGAATCACAAATAACAAGATTACTAAGACTAAGCGGCACGCTTGCTTCACTTGCTTCTTCGCATCCCGGATAAGTGACATCGCAGTCCCTTTATATTCTCCATTTACAGCACTTAATATTGCGAATTTCACAACACTTCTATTAATTTATGACTTTTGCCAAAAGTCACGAAAAAAAGCCAAGAAGCGCGTATGGCCCGGTTGCATAAATCGTAGAACGCAAACGATCTATGCAACTAAGTCAAACTGGAGCTGCGTGGTGGAGTAAGCTCCAGGCCTCCCCAATAATGGGAAGAGATCCGTGCCCAGCAGTGGGACGCAAAAAGGGTTGCAGCCAAGCCATTTCCAAAAGCCAAGGGGAAACATCTAATCCGATACCTTCACCCAACACAAAAGCATTTCCTACTCATCTTAAATTCATGCGTTTCTCATCTTAAAGGCTCATTACAGAGCCTAGTAATACAAAACAATACAACACAATACAATACAATATAATACAACACAACACAACACAACACTAAACAATACAATACAATACAATACAATACAAATACTCTTTATTTGTACACCACATACAGAGCAATGACAATAAAACAAAAATCATAATAATATATATAATAGTGACCAAAAGGCGGTCTTATCGCTAAAGCAGCGATTTCTTCCTTTGGATAGAAAATATGATAATACGATAGTGAGAAGGGTAAGAAGGTCTAAGAACGTAGTACTTAATGCAAATTTCACTTTTTATTGTTTCTTGGCGTTTTTGGCCAAAAGACAATTGAAGACATGAGTGGATGAAAGTGTTATGATACAAAAACAAAAACTCGAGAAAATTATCGTTAAAGGTATTTTATTTGTAATACCTACTATTAAATTAAGTTACAATGCTAAAACTTTAAAAAAAAATAGGTTATTATGTCTTTTTTCATGTACATAAAGCTGTTAGAAAAAAGAATATTTACGAGCGTAATTTATGTAAAAAAATGTACATAACACCTTCATTCACAAATATGTTTTGTTATAAATGAAACAACTATTCTGTATGAACGTGTTTAATAACTGAAAGTATTTAAATGAAAGTTTACTGTAAGTATTAAAATTAAAGTTTACTAAAAATGCAAAAAAGACATATTATTCTTTGAAAATTTCTTCAAAAAAATGTCGATATTCAGGTTTCACATATTTTAGTTGATCATAGTTCATCCATATCAAAACACGGTTTTATTAGTTTTAGCACGTTTGGTAACGGATGAAGGTGCTATGTACGTAATAATAATAACACTTTCATCCAATAGACGATTTTGTTTTTATCATTGAAGTTGAGCGTTAAGTGCTTTTAACGCTTTCTTCCACTAAGAAATTAAGTGTTGCGTGTACATAAATCCTTCATCCATTTTTTTCACACTGTTTACGCTTATAACTATAAAATCTGAAGGTGCCATGACTTCTGAGTTGACATAACACCTTCATTCATGACAAAAAACCGAAATTTAAAAAAAATGCGACATAACACCTTCGTCCACTCATGTCTTCAATTAGAGACAGGTCAATAGGCATGATGACAGATTCTTAAATGCCTTTCCTTATTGTAGGTACACATCTCCTAGTTTCGAAAAAAAGTTTATTTCAGCAATAAACATAACTTTTAACGTAAACTAATGTATTTTCTGCTATGTAATTTGAATTAAGCGCGAAAACGCTCGTAGGTGTCATGGCGTCGGCTTGCTCGTCAAACTTCAAGCAACACGATGACATTTACTGAGACGTGACGTCATTCCTTTTGATTGGCGTTTCAGATAACATGGCCGATTGCTGTATTTAATACTTTTATTTTTTTTGAAAATCTTATTAATCTTAATGTTTATATTAAAACGGGATCATATTTTAGAACTTTTTTACCGACTTCTAAAAGGAGGAGGTACTGTATTCGGCTGTATGTATTTTTTTTATATAATATGTTCACCGATTACTCCGCCGTTTGTGGACCGATTTTCAAAATTATTTTTTTGTTCGTATGCTTATACTCCCGAGGTGGTCCCATTGTCATCAAATCAGGATCTGATGATGGGATCCCAGGAAAATCGAGGGGAACTTTCAAATTTTATAGGCACACACATTGATTTTCTTATACTTTCTGAAGCATAAGAGATATTTGTGCATAGTAATCATCATCTCATGTTGCTGAGCTGATGATGGAAGGTACTGCAACAGTGAGGAGTTGAAAGCAAATTCTTTCAATAAATAGTTTTTTATTCCAAATCTTACATTTCTGAGGTAGTCCAACTGTCACCAAGTCAAAGTCTGATGATGGTATCCCAGAGAAATCGAAGGGAACATTCAAATTTTATAGCACAACAAATGATTTTCATATTATTACTAAAGCAAAACAGGTATTTGTGTATAATTATCATCATATCATGTTGCTGAGCTGATGATGGAAGGTACTATGACGGTTAGGAGTTGCGAGCAAATTCTTTCTATAAATGGTTTTTTGTTGGAAATCTTACATTCCTGAGGTGGTCCAACTGTCACCATGGCAAAATCTGATGATGTGATACTAGGGAAATCGAGGGAAACACTGAAACTTAATAGGCACACACATTCTTTTAGTCATATTTTTTAACATAATACAAATATTTGTGTCCGGTAATTATCACCTCATGTTGCTAAGCTGATGATTGAAGGTACAGCCTCCTCAGCGGTTAGGAGCTGAGAGCAAATTCTTTCATTAATTTATACGTTCAGGTGGACTTATAGTAGTATTCTTTCAGGGTATAAGATGGCTATTAGATAAACATGATTATAAAAGGTATCTCTTTAACGTTTAGAAATTAACTGAAAAAAAATCCAATTTAGCTTATACATGTGCAGAATTATTAAAATTACTAAAAAGAGTGATATAAATTAAGTTTTTAACAAAAAAATAGAACCGACTTCAAACGGTAAAAAATAAAATTGTTCAGTACCTACTTCTTCTTGCTTATGGTAATGACTCTTAAAACTATTTTTGAAGTCGGGCCCTTAGTAAAATGTCCTGTCTTAGTAAATATAGTGTAACTTTCGTTCTGAATGGGCCCCGACTCCAATATAGTTTTAACAGTCATTACCATAATCAAGAAGAAGTAGGTACTGTCCCACTGTCTGTACTGTCGGTGCCCATTTAGAACGAATGGTACGACATTTTAGTAAGGGCCCGACTCCAAAAATAGTTTTAAGAGTCATTACCATAAGCAAGAAGAAGTAGGTACTGAACAATTTTATTTTTTACCGTTTGAAGTCGGTTCTATTTTTTTTGTTAAAAACTTAATTTATTTAGCATATATTTTTCTGTAAAACCATTTATTCTCTGATTCTTTAATAGTGTCATCATGCCTATTTCTTTTCCGATATCACCTTCAGCTCACGCTTCATTTTCTACTCGTCTTAAAGTCATGTGTATATCAAGATTGTAATGTTTGTTTGTTGAAAAACCTTAATCCTTACTTTGCACAATTGTAATAAATTAATCGTTGTCACATATAAACAAATCGCTGTCAGTGGGAGTTTGTTCAAGCAGACGTAGGTAATATGTAACATCAATGTGCAAATAGATACTATTTTAGGAGTAAAATTAACAGGGTTGTTAATATCTACAAAAAAAAACGGCAAATTGTTTGTAAAGTAGGTTTACGATCGAGATGTTTACGTGATAACGTCCGCACGAGAAAATCTCCATTCGTTGTATGCCGCTAGAGTGAGAGAGACGGAAGATCGGTCCACTCACTCGAACGCTATGCCAGCCTCCGCTCGTGAGGATTCCGCGTGACAAGTTTCACGGAATGACTGGCAGCGCTCGAGATGAGACGGGAGATCGGTCCGTCTCTCTCTCGTTATACCTGCGATCGCGCTCGTGAGGTTTTGGTGTGACACAAGTTTCTGAACATGTCACCCGACTAAAACGATTTTAAAGACGTTATCACGTCAAAAATATTATATTATCAAAATCTGCCAAAGCAATCTAAGTATCAGTACCATTCTGCCAAAACATGTGAATTACTTAAAAATCAATCATTATTATGTACAAATATTTGTTCAGACGAAATTGCTTAGTACAAGTAAAAAAAAAACGAACTGACGACCCTCGTAGCGCAATGGTTAACATTCCGGTCTGCCAATCGAGGGGTCCCGGGTTTGATTCCCGGCGATTTCCGGCGAAACATAAATTTCAATGATGAGTTTAAATTTCTGTTCTCAGTCTGGGTGTTTGTGTTCCTGTCTTTGTATGTGTCCTTGGTACCCAAGACACAGGGTATTAATTACCTTATAGTGGGGCTATAACTCATCTATGAGTGTGAAACGTTTATTTATTTATTTATAAATGAAAATATAAATTATTTCAAAGCAGAGTCGTTCGCCAAATCATATAGATATAATTTTCTAATGAACATTTAAAAATATGTACTCGTAAAATATTTATAATTTTATAAACAACTTGCTAATTTTGAAAACTTAGAAATGAATTGAATCAATGCACCTTATAAAATCTCCTAGCAAAATGCAAGTGAGTAATATTATGTTAATGAATGATACAATAGAATTTATATTCCACTTCTCTTAAATAAGGCAACTACCCGATCCTGTACCTATTATTATAATTGGTTCCCGTTCTATTTTATTCTAGTTAAACCCCTGGTTGATGTACCCTTTTTTACTCTATTTTTCTCCCTCCATTCATCATCGATTCTTTCATCGTCTATAATTTTTCATATTGCTAATGGATTGGTTACTAATTTTGTTTTTTTTTTTTATAATTTTGTTTTACGGCATTGGATAAAAATCCTTTCAGCCATTCAATATTTACTTTTCAATTTTAATAATGGCGTCGCAAACTCTGTGCATATTGCCAGCGTCAAGTAAAATTTTTGCATCACTGTAGTCGTAGAAAAAAGTCAGTTAGTCGTCAGGTATCAGTCAGTCTAGTCAGTCAAATGTTCAAGTAAAGTGATGGCTACTTTACCAGAACATGTCCGATGGAATTTTGGAGGCAAGCCGAAAAAACATGTTTTCGCACTGTTATTTTATTTCACAACACTCGTGCACTGTCATTAACCTATATCGAGCAAAATGCCATCAACTTTATCCGATATAACTCAAAAATACACTAAGAAAATGAAAATAAAACAAGAGCACAACTTGTTCCTTCAGACTTCCCGCCAAAACTCTCTTACTAATTTTGTGTGTCTGTGACTTAGAGCATCAAAGGTACTGACTCACCCTTCAGTAGAGACGACAACGCCTCGCTTCGTTCTGCGCTCTCGTTTTGTGCCAAATCTGGTGCGGGGGCAGAAAGCACACATTTTAATTTTGTCACACATTCACATTCTTTCATCGCTACAGACGCATACATTTCTAAATATGTCAATTTCAATTAACAACATCATTTTCTATGCACCGTCAACACTGACACCGACACACACACACTAGTTGTATAACTAGAAGGCACATTGTGCATGCACGTTGGGACGAGGGATTCGCCCGTAAACGCCACTCCTCTGACGGGTGTCATACCTGTCAATGTCTAGATGCTTTAAGGTTGGCGATCCTCATTCGTTACTGATTGCATAATTACAATAAATATTGAATTAAGAACAATTTATTGCTCTATCAGAAGATGTAACTAGATGTGAAAGCCCTAACAGAAACACTAACATTTATAACGAGTCGCTATCTACGACAATTTTAATTGTATTCAAATCTTTGAAAAACGGTAGCAGTGTTTGAAGTTAAACATTAATGTAATTAAATTAGAATAAGTGGAGATTTTAAAAAATAAGTAAAACTAAAGAATGAAAATGCAAGAGAAGAAATTTGATCAAAGTAGGAAACCAGGACATACGTACCGACAATGGATTTTAACGATATTAGGTAATTATAATATTTTTTTAGGTACTTAAATGGACGATGAGTCTACTATTTATTGGTTGTGGCAGCCCGTGGAAATGTACATAAGAAAACCAAGCAAATCTGAGTCTTGTTGCACTCTGATGATGCACAGCTTAATGACCCGCGTGGCACATTGGTTACCATGCCGGACTGCCAATCGAGGGGTCCCGGGTTCGATTCCCGGCGAAACAGAAATTTGAATGATGAGTTTAAATTCCTGTTTTCGGTCTGGGTATTTGTGTTCTTGTCTTTGTATGTGTCCATGGTACCCACGACACAGAGTATTAATTACCTTAATGTGGGGCTATGAGTGTGAACTGTTAATCCGGAGGCTTTCCTTTAGTCCCTGTAGCTTCGGGATTAAGAATAGAGCTACGGTATCCCCTGCCTGATCGTAAGAGGCGACTAAAAGAGGGCTTCCGGGGCTGCGGGCGGTGAGAGTGGGGGCTCGACTCGTCCAGCCAGCAGCCCCGGGAAGGACGGCGGTGTGTGCGTGGCCGCATGTCGTCGTAAGTCGTAAGCATCGGAAGGTGCAGGAGAGCACATCTGCTCTCCCAAAGATGGGCCCGTTCTACGGCGTCGCGTATGGAGGACACCGGTGCGTTCAACGGGAGATCCCGGAGTCCTCCCCAAGCGCAGAGGCAGGTCACCGAGGGGGTTTTAGTGAGGTGAATCCCACATAACCCGGTTTCCTCTCCCAAGGTGCTGGGTACCTTTTGAAGGTTTCCCTCCCGATACCAAAAAAAAAGTACGCTACGCTTACGCTAGATATCAAATTATATCCCCTACCTGATCGTAAGAGGCGACTAAAAGAGGCTTCCAGGGTTGTGGATGGTGAGAGTGGGAGCTCGACCCGTCCAGCCAGCAGCCCCGGGAAGGACGGCGGTGTGTGCGTGGCCGCATGCCGCTGTGAGCGCCTGAGGGTGCTGGAGAGCGCATCTGCTCTCCCGAAGATGGGCTCATTCAGGGGCGCCGCGTGTGGACCGGTGCGTTCCATTTCAATTGAAATCCCGAAGTCCTCCCTAAGCGCAGAGGCAGGTCACCGAGAGGGTTTTAGTGCGGTACAAATCCCACATAACCCGGTATCCTCTCCCAAGGTGCTGCGTACCTTTTGAAGGTTTCCCCCCGATACCAAAAAAAAGATATCAGATTATGGTCAGATAATTAAATATCCAAATAGAAACCTGTTTTTTAATGAGGAGAAAACTGCAAAATTTGCGTAGCACCTTAAGATAAATACGTATATGTGGAATTAATGCAGTACTAATAAAACTCCCTCCACTGGAGGAGGTGTCCACCAATCCGCACTTAGCCAGCGTGGTGGAATGGTGACACCTAGACCGAGAACAGAAAAAACTCATCATTGAAATTTATGTTTCACCGGGAATCGAACCCGCGACCCTTACATTGGCAGTCCGGCATGGTAACCATTGCGCCAAACGGGTCATCATTGTGCGCTTCATGCTATAGCGAATAAATTGGTTTTCTTTTCATTTCTTTTCTTTTCCAGTAAACATGTTAGCCTTCAGCTACGGATTGGACGTCGGCTGGATTTCTCCCATGGCAAAGATCCTGCAGTCGGAACAATCGCCTGCTGGAGAGCCGCTATCCGACACTACATTGTCGTGGATTGCTAGTACTATATGTCTAGGAGCTGTGTTCTCTGTGCCGCTTTACTCGTATATCGCTAATAGATTTGGGAGCAAAGTCAGTGTCATAGCTATAGCTGTTCCTCAAGCAGTAAGTATTGCTATTTTTTATTAAGACACGATAAAATGTATTCACATTTCAATAATTCATTATTGCAATTAGATTTTAATAATTATATAGTCAGAACTGTTTAAATCTATGGTTGGAAAATACTTCTCCGTGGGTCCTGACCCATAATTTATTTTTATGTTTACGTGCATTTATAAAAGCGTGTTTTTCTAGTTTTTTTAATTATTAATTTTTTACATCTTCTTTCCTTTTCTGATCTCTTAAATCTAGTAGCACTGATAAACTTTTAATTTTGCTACTTACGATTCAATTTCTGCCTGTTCCAGATTTCTTGGATTATCAGACTCTTTTCTGCGTCGGGTCAATGGCTTATCACATCACGTTTGATCAGTGGCTTTGCGGCCGGTGGATGCTTTAATGCCATTGTTTTGTACGTCAAGGAGATCAGTCAAGATGATATAAGAGGTACCCTGGGATCTGCACTGATACTGTTTCAAAACAGCGGAGTTCTCGTCATGTACATTATGGGCGTTTACTTGAGCTATGATACCATTCTTTACATCGTCACAATTGTTCCTTTTGTCGCTGGGATTTTTCTGTTGGCAGCACCTGCATCTCCTGCGTTTTTGATTAAGCAAGGAAAGATAGAGGTGAGTTTAAACAATCTTTTATGTTTCAAGAGACGAGTAACCAAAAATTGCAACGATTTTCCTATGTTTCTTCAGTATCAGCCTAAAGAAAAAATTGTTGCAGTTCTTGGGTAGTTATGTCTTACATTTAGTTAGTTAAACTCTTTATTGTTTCTCAATTTACAACACCATAAATAATAGCAGCATTGAATTAAAAAAATACAAAAAGCTAAAAAAAACAAACAACGACAGGCCTTATCGCTTAAAAGCGATTTCTTCCCGGCAACCCTAACAACTCCTAACAAACACGGGTAATGGTGTACATCAAGCAACATTAAAAATTTTAGAACACTTATGTAATTATAAAAAAAATATTACATGTATCTTGCTTTTATCTCACTTCCTTTTCGCTCAAAATATTCAATTTCTCAAATCGTCCAAATATTCAGACTCACAATCAATCCATCCATCCATCCATCCATCCATCAGCCTTTTATAGTCCACTGCTGGACGTAGGCCTCCCCTAACGTTCGCCACTCCTACCGATCCTGGGCCTTCTGAATCTAGCGACTACCCGATGTCTTCTTCAGGTCATCAGTCCACCTGGTTGGAGGGCGGCCTATACTCCTTTTGCCGAGACGTGGTCGCCATTACAATCAATAAATCATGAAAATTTTTCAAAATCCCGCAATCGTTTAACTTACAGAGTTCAAGCTTCAAAAGCAATATTCTACATATGACAACAAAAACTTATTACTACCCAAACCGTTCAGAAGACACGCCTGAAAGAATTGATGATCATTAGGGGAGACTTACGTCCATTAGTGAAAAAGGAACAATCGGTGATTACTAGAAGGGCATAAGTATCAACTGTATAATTTATTTACAGGAAGCTACGAAGACGTTAGCCTACTTGAGAGGCTTAGACAAAGACCACAAGATAGTGGTGAGTGAAGTAACGCTCATGCGTAATGAGGATGACTACTTCAAGTCGTCGCCGCACTTGTCTATAATAAACATACGTAAGTTATATTGCTTTATTATTTTCCTTTCTTGCTTCTTTACTGCTCTCTGCTTCTTCTGCAAAATTCATCATAATTATGATAAAATTTTACTTAAAGGTGACACAAAACTCAGTCCTTAACAACCTAATATTGAGAATGCGAGATTTAGAGTATTTTAGTACTCTTAGTAAAAGTTGTAGGCTTCAATAATTTTCCGTTCTGATGATTCTGATGAATGATTTTATTTTGAATTTTGGATAAAGACTACACCCGAAAACGTGTAATTCTTCCCAAAAGGACCACTTCCTATACAATTTAAGGGTATATTCCTTAAAGGTCTGCAGTGACAACAACTTAGAGCATCAAAGGTATTAACAGCCGTCAACCACATTTTGTCATCCTTCTTCCTCAATGATTATCATTAACAATATCTATACTTTTAATAGCTCATCGAATCTCAACACTAAACATTATCTTTTCATCTCCAGTGAAGAATCCAATCTGGCGACGAGGCATGCTAGTGTCACTGATTGTTATAGCAGTCCAGGCGACGAACGGCGCATTTACCATCATGACGTACGCCTCAAGTATTTTGACGTCAACCGGCGCAACGTTTAGCGTTAGTCCGGAGACACTGACGTTATCCATCCCGGCCGTCATGATCGCGGGGTCGATTATGAGTACTGCGTGTATGGAGAAAATTGGGAGGAGAGTAAGTATTTCATCTGTCACATTTCTTATGCCCCACTACATAGCATCTGGACCACAGAACATTCAAAAGAAGTTAGAATGGAAATGTGGGCGGGGCAGACGCACCAAGGAATTTTGAGCAAACGCTCAAAATTCCTTGGTGCGTCTGCCAAATATGTACCTATAATAGCAAACGCTCAAAATTCCAAAATCTCTACAGAAGCACGCGATCGTGCTACGATATGCGTGCTTGTGTGCGTGCTTGGGTGTGATTCGTTCATTTGAAATCGCGAGATTGTGCGGCGCTAAGATTGGCTAGATTTGAAATTGCAAATATGTGCGTAAGCTTCGTATTTATTTAAGTACAGATGTAATGGAGGTGAAAGGCGGGGCTTGATCGGCGACACCAGTCTTCTTACGAACGGCGCATTATTGCCGTACTACCTCTCTTAATAATGTTCTGTGATCTGGACCATTAAAAGGATTTAAAACGCAGTCCAAAGCGTTATTCAACTGTCGACACTACGACGACGACGACGTCTAGACCAGTCGACATGATGATTTATAATGTAGAGATAAAGGAGTATTCAATGTTTGTGAATTGGTTTTCGTTTTTTTTGCTTTACATTTTTTTTATTTAAATGTATCAGATGAGCGTGCAAACCACGGGGTTATTAATGGTCGCTGCAGCTCATGGAAATCTACACACAACCTTAAGCAAGCCTGAGACATGCCTTCTGCAGTTGCTACTGACACTGTGGGGCTGATGACATCTTCACGTACCTAAGTCTTGCCAGAGACCACACCTTTCCACCGAAACAAAATGCAATTGTTCACAGTAGTTTCTAATTCGAACTTTAAAACTTCTACGACCCGTAAATTATATTATGAGAAACTAGCGATGAAACAAACAGGAGCATTCTTCTAGTGGTTCTCCTGATATAAAAATCTTATTTTTCAGCCTCTGATCATGATAATGCTGGCCATATCAGCATGTGCCATGTTATGCATCGGCACCTGCATGCTGATGAAGAACTACGAGATGACCCTTCCTGGTTGGCTGCCGATCATCGCCATGATGTTCATTGTGTGGGCGTACGCTGGCGGCATCTCGGGCATCCCTTTCGTCATCCTGTCAGAAATGTTTAGCTTTCAAGTAAGTGATATAGGTATCGTTATTTCTCATTTTTTCTTTACGCCCAATCTGTCATTGTCTTTTTAACACGCTTATATTAGCTTGACCTGTATGCATGTATGTATGTATGTATGTAACGGAATATTTTAACTTCATTTTCACCTACTTCTAAGCGTCTGATTAACTTGAAAATTTGCACAGGGGTCAAGGGCCGATGACAATGCAATAATATGAAAAAAATCCAACTAAAAAATTTAAAATAAATAATGTAGTTTAAAAACTAAAAAACACTCTTTTGTGAAAACGCGGACTAAAAAGTAAAAAATAAGTAGAAAATGTATTTTACTGTAAAAAAAAGCGTGGGGTGTTTTTTGAGATACTATTGACAACATGCACCCCCGCTTTTTTACAGTAAAATATTATTTTCTTCTTATTTTTTTACTTTTTAGTTCGTATTTTCACAAAAGCGTGTATTTTAGTTTTTTAAACTACATTATTTATTATTTTAAGTAGGTACTCCTAAGCATTAGGAAAAAGAAACTCTTTGTATTGTGGCATTACTTTGTGACCGTAATGAAATTCGATTTCATTATGGTGACGTAAAATCATAGAGTATCAAAATTGACAGGTATGACACCAGGGTGAGTCAGTTCGTCACAACTTGTATGTGACTTGAATAATGTACTTGTGACTCACAAGTACATTATTCTTAGTCTACGGTTCGTCAGTACCTTTGATGCTCTAAGCTTAAAATGTTTTGATTCGGCATACATTTCACTGACAAACTTGAAGTGAAGGGCCTGTAAATTTAGCTTCATTGTTATAAATATATCATAATCTGGCTTCTCAGAGATGACCCGTGCCAAATTGTTAGATATAAAGGAATTTTAAATGATAATGAAACTATTTTCCAGATACGTGCAAAAGTTCTGGGCGTAATTGTTACTTGCGCGTGGTTCCTGACCTTCTTACCAATCGTAGGTTACATGCCGTTATCAAACGTTGTTGGTCTGCACAATACCTTCTTCATCTTCGCTGGGATCAACGTGTTTGGGGTGGTCTTCATATTCTTCTTCCTACCTGAGACTAGAGGCAAGACCGTGGAGGAAATAGAGCAAGATATTGCAGTCAGATTGGGCTTGGAGAGAGAGGATAAGAACATCACATAATTTGGATAGAAAGGGATGAAATTGGTTCATATGAACCAAATTGGTTATGAATTTAAGGTGACGTTTAAAGACTGTTTGATTGATGTGTTTTTGTATTTTTGTTACAAATATACAATACATAAATATGTCGTTTATCTATTTTAGATATAACGACATAACGATATGCGATACAATCTGTTAATATATTTGGATGCAAATTTTTTGTATTGTAGCGAGATGATAGATACTTTATTCTATTAATATTAGATATAATATTACTGTTTACCAACCCGCCTTGAATTAGCGTATTTTAGTTGACCACACAGCTCCCCGATTATGGGCAAAGACATCCCGTGCCCAGCAGTTGGACACAAAATAAAACAATTATTCTTAAGTCCTAAAGAATATTTTACGTGATAAATGATGCTGTTATATTACTTTGTAAATAAACGATTTGTTAATAGAATGATCACTCATAAGTTTTAATTTTATAAAAAAATATGTGCTGGCAACATAGATAGTATATTAAAGCTGTATAATCTGTATCTCATGTGGCAACTTTTGTAACAAAAATATTATAAGGTTTTTTGGCGGGAAGTCGAAAAAGACATAAATATTGTGCTCTTGTTTTATTTTCATTTTCTTGGTGTAGTTTTGAGTTATATCAGACAAAGTTGATGGCATTTTGTTTGATATAGGTTAATTACAGTGCACGAGTGTTGGTGAAATAGAACAATGCTAAAATATGTTTTTTCTGCTTGCCTTCAAAATTCCATCGGACACGTTCTAGTAAAGTAGCCATCGCTTTACTTGAATGTTGGACTGACTAGACTGACTGATTACTGACGACTTACTTACTGACTTTGTGATTACTTCGTCCAGTTTCAGCAAAAAATTGATGCAAAAATTATACTTGACGCTGGCAGTATGCACGGAGTTTGCGATGCCATAATTGAAGGAAAAATATTATAAATTCAGTCGTCAACCGAAAGTGCGATTCAATAGGATATGGTCAAATATCCTTTTTTTGTTTTTGGGTTTTTACTATGTTAGGATAATTGCATTTTTTCACTTCTGTGAAATAAGTAATCACGATAAAATTATTATTTCCCACGTCACAGATATAAATATTTATAATAAAAGATAATTCCGCGAATGTAATTTACTTTAGATAAAATCCAATAAACCGTTTAAAAATCGATCAATCATCTATGGGACGTGATAATGCATTTATCTAATCGGGGCTTAACTGTTTTACTGGTCAAATCTACTTATATAAATATAAATTATACTCAATACAGAATAAAGTTTTTTGTTCGTCTGTTTATTCGTTGAAATAATATTACCTAATTAAGTTTTTAACAAAAAAATAGAACCGATTTCAAACAGTAAAAAATAAAATTGTTCAGTACCTACTTCTTCATGCTTATGCTAATGACTGTTAAAACTATTTTGGAGTCGGTGCCCATTCAGAACGAAAGGTACACTACATTTACTAAGACAGGACATTTTACTAAGGGCCCGACTCCAAAAATAGTTTTAAGATGATACAGTGAATTCATGTACACCTCAATGCTCGACGTCTGCAAAGAACCAAAAGACAACAGTTCATATGAAAGGCGAGTAGTATGTTGTCTTAAAAGTATGGTTGACATCCGTCCGGGTTTCCCCGGATTTGTCCTAGTTTAGAGGGCGTCCGGGGAGCGTCCGGGCCGGACTTCATTTGTAGTCCGGGTTTAAAAAAAAATAAAGTCTTGGGCCGCCCGCGACACACGCACTGTGCCCATGTCGCGATCAACCGACGAACCGACACGCTAAATTCACCGTCCCCCCGCTGTTGACATGTCCGGGTTTTGGGCTCTAAAATCCGGGGTTATAACGCGTCTCGTCCTTAAAAGTAACGACCTAGCTTAGATTAAAACAAAAATAGCAGAAGATAGGTGTCTCGCCTCTAACGCGTGGACCCATTAGATCAAAAGAAAAGAAAAGAAAGTACTTTATTGTTGACTGTTTTGTTTACACACATACAATTAGATACACCAGTCTACCAGGTTCTGGCATACAATATTATATTATTAATTAAAATTAACTAAAACAGTTTTATTTTAAGATCCGTTAAGAATATTCTTAACGGATCATCGGCTTTTGATGCCTACCCACCGCTGGGTTAATGAGAGAAAAAAAGCCGGCGGTAAAGAAACTTTCAGGCATTGTTTAATGTTAGTATTTTACGCGGAAGCACCCCAAACCATTTTATTTTATTTTATTTCAGGTCCCTGGTCTATTTTATTTAGGTCCCATTTATATCCCCTGTTGCCTACTTCCACTCATGCAGCGAGTGGCATAAGAGGAATATATTTTGTCCAAAAAAAACTTTTATACGATAAAAGTTACCGAAAATGAAGAATCAATTTTATTGTCAGGAAGTCACATTTTACTAGAAACTTCCGTTATTTTGTTTTAATCAAGAAGAAATTACATATTTATATATGGATGAAGAAGCCATTATATTTCGGTATTTTTTTCAGTGTAATCTGGGTTTTCATACTGTTTTAGTGATTAGATTAAAAACCGTTTAATTGATAGGTAAATGTACGGAGAAAGCGATGTATATGTAATATATAGTCATGAAAAAATTGTATTAATTTAACTTTTTTTTTTCTATGTGTATTTTGCATTGAAGGACAAAGGGTGACTGCATTGACGAGTGTCAATACCTTTGATGCTCTAAAGAATTTTGTAATTGACATACATTTGTACTCCCAGGTACAATGTATGTCAATTACAACCGTGCGACCGCTGCACCTACTCTGCCATGAAGCTGTTCTTTTGTGTTTCGAAAGAAAGATGCAGTTGCCGGCCGAACATACATGAGGCGACATATTTGATACTAGGTGTGGCCCGCGGTTTCACCCGCGTTAGAAAAGATCATGAGCATGAAGTGCATATTCGCCGTAGATTTTGGAGTCCATTTGGAAGCCAACATTGATTTCTTATTATCTTTGCCTACGCAGATCATTTTTATTTAAAAGTATCTATTTGTTTCAATTAAGAATCAATTATAGTTATTTTGGCTATAATATATATACAATATACACATGATATATATCATATATATATATATATATATCCCGGAACCTATTTGACGTCCAACATGACATTAATTGCATTTAATGTGGCGACCACCGACTTTCGACGTCCGATATATGGACGTCAGATTAATTTGCTTGAATTTTTACACCATTTGATCATAGATGGCGATAGGGATACCATATCAATTTTTGTGATGGACTCCAAATTGGCTCGGATGTGTCTGAAAATGGATATTTTAGTTCACGGTGTTGACGCTAGAGGGCCTATATACAGGGTGCCGTATATTCACTTTTATTACACCGATCATCTGGCTACTTGCCGATTTTATTTAGCACATGTTGCCAGCTCGTGCCCTTGATGGCGCGGCGTTGCCAGCTCGTGCCCTTGATAGCGCGGCGTTGCTATTCTTATTGTTCGCGACTACTGGTTTAGATTAAATATCGCATGATTACTGTTCGCGACTTATCTCATGATAACTTATGTATAAAATTTATAGTCAATAGGTGTTGTACATTACATAATACTTGTTTCGTATTATTTTGATATCAATATGTGTATTGTTTGTTTTTTTATATAGTATTTTTTATTTTATTTATTTATTCATTTATTTCAGGCCAAGGCCCATAGAAACTAATACATAGATAAAAATTAAAATATCACAAACTAATACATATAAAGGAAATAACATACAATCTTAATATATATATAAAAAGTAAAGGGTTTTCTTTGTACGTAAAGACACGGCTTTCTCTATTATCATTAACTCCAATCAACTTCCCCTTGGGGTGGTAAATACCTCTTAGTACGTAGATGATAGTAAGGGAGTTTGATCGCGGTGGGTGGAAAAATCTGAAAAAAAATATCTGTACTTTTCTAACCAATAGGGACTTCTGAGTGGATTTCAAAATTTCTGGGATGATCTAGCAAACTATTTTAATTTTAATTTTATTAAGAATGTTCGAGAAAGTTCCAGAAACTGCCTGAATCATTTGGATTTTTTAAATGATTTTAATTAATTGAGAATATTCGAGAAAGCTTCTCAAATGATCTGGATTTTTTAAAATAATTGTAATCTTTTTTCGAATGATCTGGAGATTTTTAAAATTATTGCAATTTTTTTAATTAATTGAAAATATTCGAGAAAATTCCAGAAACTTCTCGAATGATTTGAAGATTTTTAAAATAATTGCAAACTGTTTTAATTAATTCAGAATGTTCGAGAAAGTTCCAGAAATTTCCCAAATGATCCGGAAAATCCTACTAATATTATAAACGCAAAAGTTTGTAAGTATGGATGTTTGTTACTCTTTCACGTAAAAACTACTGAATGGATTTAAATGAAACTTTACAATAATCAGATTAGATCTTATACATCAGAATAACACATACAGTGGCGGTCCCAGGAGGGGTCACAGGGGACATACCCCCCCAAAATTCATCAGTCACGTGTAGATGGAAGGCGAAACCAGCCAATTTGGGACACCTCTTCCCCCAAATTGTGTGTCAAGTAAGTAGGAAAATATCTACCATCTGCGAGCTATTCTGGCGTGCGCTGCCAAAAACGCTACAGTTACACATATGTAATGTATGATTGAAATGTTTATCTTAAATAGTCCTACAAATAACTAGTCCACGGCACTTCAGAAGGGACTTCACTTTATAGTAATGATCCTCTCTAACGCGGGTGAAACCGCGGGGCACAGCTAGTAATACAATACAAAATAAAATTGACTTAAAATAATCACTATACATAAACAATACATTATCTAGGTAACACGAGGTTTCGGCGTCGTGTTGCGCGCGGTGTCTGGTAGCCGGCCTCAGAATCGCCGGAATACAACACCTCTCAGCCAAAAGTCTTCCTTCATGAGGGTTGGCAGCTGTTCCGTGGGGACTCTCACCACATATGAATTAAAATAACACTGTGGCGAGACTCCGATCGCTCAACCCTCAATCTGCAGTTGGTCTTAATTCTGATGTACGCTACAAACTCCTCGACCTTTGTAGAGTCATGCAGTTGGGACACGTACAGCAGCGTCGTCGGTTTGGCCGGCTGCAGCATTCGGTCCGGGCCGGTCGGTGCAGTACCACATCTATTCGGACGAGTGGGGTTCCTCTTCGTCTTCTTTTCAACCTTCACGAAACCCTCCTCGTCGCACTGGTTCTTAGCTGAACGCAACTTTGGCAGATCCTTACGAATTGATTCACTCTGGATCTGCGTCCCCCATTTTTGCAGCTTAGCCTGTGATGGAGCAGGTTTGGTGTTAGCAGCAATAGTAGCATGGGCTCGTCCGGGGGTCGACGTACTCAGGTGCCGACGACGGGTGCCGTGACCTCGGCGAAGGCTTGATGCGCTGCAGCGTTTGCGTTACTCGCTGAATCATCAAACACCGCTGACTCGATGCTGCCGACGGAAGCATTTTGCGCCCCGCGCCTCATGTTTACGTTAGAGGCTTCGGGTAACCTACATACCGAAACAGCGTTACGCAACAACACTACTTCGACCATGACCGAAACTTCACTGTGGCATCAGTAAGAGAAACCAACAACACAAAGGCGCTGCTTAAGATGCTTCCTGTGCAAATCAAAGAACCGAGGGGCGTCTGCAATGCATACGCCTTGTTGGACGACGGGTCGACGTGCCAGTCGAACCCTTTTACATAGAAGGCGTCGCGGGAACAAAGATCGACGCTGAGAAATCCAAGCGCGTTGAGTTCGGTGTCAGAGGCCTTCACTCCAAGCTGCACAGCATCACGGCACGAACAATGTCCAACATACGACTGTCACCACAGGGAGTGCATCATGGAGTCCTGCAAGCACCTGCGAGATATAGAAGACCTGCTGCAATATAAAGAAGGTTCACCGACAGTCTTACTGGGTCAAGACAACTGGCAACTACTGGCAAGCGACGAGCTGCGTCACGGCGACAACAATCAACCGGTGTCCTCTCATACGCCGCTCTGTTGGGTACTCCACGGACTCCGGGAATTGGGGGGCGCACAACGACATCGCATCCACCACATCCACAGCCACGAAGAGGAGGAGCCAATGGAACAGCTGATGAAGCAACACTTCGCTTTGGAGTCACTGGAGGTAGAGGCCAGGAGATATTTTATCGATGCTGAGCGCCGAGCCATGCAGATCCTAAAGGCCAAAACGAAGCGGATCCCGACGGGCGGCTTCGAGACCGGACTGCTGTGGAAGACCGATAATATCCACCCACCTTCCAACTTCCAGTCTGCACTCACCCGACTTGAACACATAGAAAGAAAATTGGATCGAGACGACAACATGAAGAAAAGATACAAACAGCAAATAGCCAATCTTGTGGAGAATGGTTTCGCCGAAGCAGCGCCGACAACGAAAAGTGCCAAGCTGTGATACCTACCTCACTTCGCCGTTATCAACCCACAGAAGCCTGAAAAGCTACGCATCGTGCACGACGCCGCTGCCAAGACACGAGGGGTCAGCCTCAACGACATGTTGCTGTTCGGACCAGACCTGCTGCAGTCAGTGTCGGGCGTACTCATGAAGTTTCGTCAACGCCCGATCGCAGTCACAGCTAATATCAAGGATATGTTCCTGCGTGTCACTATTCAAGAGGACAGGGACATGCAACGTTTCCTATGGAGAGACGCCCGCCCGATGAATACCGGATGAAGAGCGTCATCTTCGGAGCTATTTCGTCGCCGTGCACTGCCATCTACGTAAAGAACACCAATGCCGAGGAACACAGAGCCGAGTATCCTGAGGCAGCCGCTGGACGCGCCGCACCCGACCATCGCCACCGGCGATTGGAACGCCAAACATACGGGGTGGAACAGCCACGCCGCCTGCAGGAACGGACGACACCTCTTTAACAATACCGAGCACCGCGGGTACGCAGTCCAGGGCCCAGAATGCCCGACACTACCTGGAACAACAGGGGCACTCGCCCGATGTCATAGACATCGTCGTACACCGCGGTCTCGAGGTCCAGCCCACACTGGAGTCGCTGCAAGACGGCATGGGGTCCAACCATGTTCCCGTCTCGCTAGTCCTGGCGAAGAACCCAGTGAGGGTCTCGCCACCGAGGCCACGTCTCAAAACAGACTGGAATGCCTTCAAGAAGACACTGGAGATCACCACCCCAACTCGGCCTGTCTGCACGGGAGGTGATGTCGACCAACTGGCGGTCGACCTCACTGCCAGCATACAAGGCGCGTTGGAGGGGGCCACAGAAGAGATTCCATCACGGGGAGCACTGTCCCCCCACCCACCTCGCATCTAGCAACTCTTACAGTTGAAAAGGCGCCTTCGTAGGAGCTGGTAGAACACCAGATGCCCGACACAGAAGCTTCACCTCATCCGAGCCAAGGAAAGGCTCCAGGCCGCGTTGGAGGCGCACGCGACCGTGAGCTGAGAGTCGCGCCTGGGTGTCGCGCAAGACGATTGGCTTTCCATTCACCGTCTTTGCCGCCAATTTGCGAACACTCCGGCTCCGGTCCGCCCATTGATGCATACGGACTGCACGCCTCGCTACCGGGCGGAAGATCGGGTAGAGATCTTCGCCAAGAACCTCGAACGCCAGTTCCGGTCGAACCCCTCTCAGGAGACGGAACATATTTTAGCAGTTGAGCGCCACCTCCTCGAGTACTTCGCACCGCCTATAGCTCCTGATGAAGATCCCGTCGTCGTCTCCCCGAGCATGGTCCAGAGTGCGATCGAAAGGACTAAAGCCAGAAAGGCTCCCGGCGCAGACCGCATAACGAACACGGCGCTCCGCCAGCTTCCCAGGAAGACGATGGGAGCCGTCACGCGCCTTTTCAACGGCATTCTGCGTACGGGGACATTCCCGCACTCATGGAAAATTGGGCACGTAATCATGTTACCCAAGCCGGGGAAAAGCATCCTGAAGCCTGAGAGCTATAGGCCCATCACGCTTTTCTCAACCATTTCGAAGGTCTTCGAGTCGCTCCTGCTGCAAGATCGAGGGTACTGCACTATGGTGCAGTACCTTCTATGGTGCGGCGGTGATATATGTCACCGCCGCACTGAACAATAACAAGCGAGCGTGTGCAGTATTCCTTGACATGGAAAAAGCGTTCGATCGTGTTTGGCACAACGGCTTGCTCTACAAGATCTCGCAGTCGTCGGTGCCCAAGCGCATCGTACAGGTGATCTCCTGCTTCTTTTTTTGGACAACAGGAGCTTCAGAGTGGTAGTGGACGGCGCACTATCAGAAGAGCATCCCGTGGCAGCCGGCATCCCGCAAGGAAGCTGCCTATCTCCTACGTGCTACGCTACGTACACCCCAGCGGTAGGGGGGGCATTGCTAGTCCTCTATGCCGACGACGCGGCGTTCGTGACTACGTCGCTCAACTCCGCGCACGCCGCGTCCAAGATGCAGCGTGCCCTCGATGCCCTCCCCGACTGGCTCGCGAAGTGGAGACTGTCGGTGAACGTGGGGAAGACCCAGGCCGTCCGGATAGGCAGCAGCTCTTCTAAGGACCCCACTCTGAAGCTCAACGGACAAGACATCCTGTGGTCCACCCGGGCGAAGTACCTGGGTGTGACTTTAGACCACAGACTTACCATGAAGGACTACGTGGACAACATACTCATCAGCTCGAGGTCGGCGAGCTTCCAGCTTCGTCCGGTGCTCTCTTCGAGCCTCCCTCTTTGTGTTAAGACCACACAGTATAAGCTGTACATCCGCCCCCGCCTGACGTATGCGGCGCCGGCCTGGTACGCGCTCGTGAGTGAGCCGCAGCGCAAACGTTTGCGCGCGGCTCAATCGCGCGTGCTGCGACAGGTCGCGCAAGCGTCGTGTTGCGTCAGGAACGCAGTCATCCAGAGGGACTTACGAGTCGAGAGCCTGGACGACTTCATGCGCTGCCTCGCCACCAAAATGTTTGCGCGTGTCGACCCGGCGCGATTCTCGCATCTGCGGGATCTGGCGCCGCCCCACGCTCGTCTACTCGACCGCAGACCGGTCCCGCGCGATCTCCTGGCGCGGGACCCACCTGCGGCCGCCGGGGCTTCATGAAGAGCTGATTGACCCGCGGCACCAAGGTGCCGCGCCCCCACCGGGCTTCACTAGCGGCGCAAGCTGCAACTCACGGACCACGACAACCCCGATCCAGAAAGGAGCTGGATCCCGCCCATCGGTAAGCCAGGGAGCCCCCTGGCTTACAACTCTATTGACGGGCTCTGCAGTTGCGGGCCACGGAAGAAACTCCAAGATAGAGGAATCCGAAACTTGGCACACAAGCCGCACGAGTTGAAAACCAGCAGCTGAATTCACTTACCACTGGGCTCTACTGGAGGAAACACCTTAAAAGGAAAATCGTCTCTTCTTTGAAACCTACCTACGCTGAACACATCAAGCAACATACAGTCCACTTGCACACCACAGTTACTGATTTAGTTAATATTTTGGAGCTTGACTGTACTTTCTGGATTCCATATTACAGTCCTACTGAAAGGTAGCATGTTTACTAGCTAAGTAAACGTTAATATACGGTTAGTATAATAAGTCGTTAAAAGTACTCGTTAATGGTAGGATGCCCAAAGTACTTAGGAATGAGCTGACAATATACTTAAAAATACGGAAGTAGTATATAATGTAATTAAGAACGGTAGGCTTATCTCTTATAAAATAAATATAAATATACATCAATATACATGGATGTAGTAAGTATAACAATATGGATTGGTTGTCAAAAGTATTGCGAAAAATATATGTACCTGTATAAATTTATTTTGGAGGATATTGCAACAAGGTAAATTTTAAGTAATAGTCACAGTATTATAGCCTGTAGTACGTTAATATTCATAGCTTTTATTGCCCTAAGTCTGCTGTAACTCGTGGTAGCCACAAGGTTGCAAAATGAAAGGTTGTCAAAAGTGTTCCTGGATTTATATATATATATATATATATATATATATATATATACTGCGGCGTGCTTCTTTGTAGGACTATTTAAAATAATCATTTCCGTCATACATTACATATTATTATGTGTTTTGGCAGCGCACGCCAAAATAGCTCGCAGATGGTAGATTTTTTCCTACTTACTTGACAATTATCGTCATATTTTGGACAATTCATACAATATCTTTATAAATTGTAGCCTATATATTAACTGATGTATAAGGTATATTATTGTAATTCTTGTCATGCGTAGACGGAAGGCGAAACGAGGATGATAGGATGATGAAAAAGTTAATAATAAGTCCCAAGTAAAGTTAATTGGTAAGTAAAAGTTATGAGTACGGGTCAGTTTATCATATGATTAGTGCTACTCGAACATCGTGAAATTGAAATTGAAGTTACGGGTGACTTTAACCGACAATTAGCGTATTTGTCACTTTACTTGAAGGTGGTGAAAGAGGCCCGAAGATTAATATTGTCAGAAAAATGAGGCTTCCTCTATTTATATGCTAATGACTGTTCTCAATTCTACAATTTTTTTAATGTATCCTCGATACTTTTGGAAACACAAATTTACATGTGCTAAATAAAAGAACCAAAGTGTTTTGTTAATATCTTTACTTATTAATTTTTAACATACAATAACAATTCATAAATACTGTAATACAATTGTAATAAAACTATAATACAATTCAACATTCTTCAAAAGGCATAATTTTATAATCATTCTCGCATCATTACAAAATTGTTAGTAATTAATAAATCATGTAGTTTAAAAAACTAAAAAAACACTCTTTTGTGAAAATACGAACTAAAAAGTAACAAAATAAGAAAATGTATTTTACTGCAAAAAAAGCGTGGATTGCACGGTGTCAGTAGTATCTTAAAAATCGTTTTTTTTTTCTTTTTTACTTTTTAGTTCGTATTTTCACAAAAGCGTGTTTTTTAGTTTTTTAAACTTGATTTATTTTTAATTTTTAGTTGGATTTTTATTCTCATATTATTGCATTGTCATCGGCCCTTGACCCCTGTGCTAATTTTCAAGTTAATCAGACGCTAAGACGTGTTAAAAATATAATAGGTACTTTATATTTGTTTCATTAAGTACCTTAGGCCACGAACTTATCAGCCGCCCCTCGTATATTTTTTTTATCCTAATGATCCTAGTTAGGACTTTAATATAAAATTATGAGATTATTGTATTGTCATCGGCCCTTGACCCCTGTGCAAATTTTCAAGTTAATCAGACTCTTATAAGTAAGTGAAAATGAAGTTAAAAGATTCCGTTACATTAATACATACAGGTCAAGTTAATAAAAGCGTGTTAAAAATATAAAACACTAATATAAAACGCTGTAGGTACCAGGCGCGCGTTGTACGCTACTTGGTCAACCAACTCGGAAACCTTTGTGAACTCGTGCACAACACTGCTGAAAATCATGACATGATCAAATGCGTAGTTTACGATTTTCTAAGGATATACAGACAAACATTCGTATATTATATACATATATGTATATATATATATATATATATATATATATATATAATATTCATTTATATATATAAATAAAACCAACTGACTAAAGTAGCTGCTCTATATGTCATAAAACTTTGCAGATTAGGTACTGCAATATAAAACACGTCGGCAATAAAATTCAGAAATTTCATATCAGTATCACTGATCCGACACGTGGTAACATTTGCGGATCTAGGACTTCAGTCAGTTAGGGGTTTGACTTAACCAAGCGGTATTTTAATTAATTTAAAACATTGTTGGCAACACTGCGCGACTTTTGTGTTATCTACATGTGCTTTGAATGGAACCGGGTGGTAAATGGATGTATTTAAAAATAAATTAGTCACGATACTTATTATTTTACAGAGACAAAGACTTTTATTTGCACAAATATGGGTGTTTACAAAAGGTGTTTTTATACATTTGGTTCGCCATATTTACCTTCATGGGGTGTGGAAATATTACAATAGGTAATTAAAAACTTTATTAATTACAAATACTTAGGTACTTAAATATAAAAATGTACATTGAAATAGTTTTATTTATTAAGTATATTGTATTTATATTATTTTTATCATTATTTGAACCCATATTGCGCCTTAATTGATTAATTTTATTTATTTATTTATTTTTATTTTCGGATCGGAATCGATCGTCGGCTTTAGGGAACCCATATCATCATCATTTAGATTTTTCAAGGATGAATCCGAGTGTTTGGGGGGCTTGAGCCCCTAGGTCCCCTTCCCCTCCCCTGGATTCGATAGTGCGTGGTAACCCAAATCTTACAACGACATGGGTGCAATAAGACAAAGACAAAGACAAATGATTTATTTGCACAAATATGGGTATTACAAAAGTTGTTTTATACATTTAATAATCCGCCATATTTACCTCAGTAAGGTATGCAAATATTATATTATAGGTATATAATTAATAAATAAAAGTACTGACTAAAATCTAACTTAGAAATTTTAATTTATTTAAGTATTTAATTAACTAATCATATTGATTTATATTTATCCCATATTTGCGTGTTTTTAAATTGTTTTTGGTAATTATTTATACGGTATTTTATCGGCGTCATCGGCTTTGGGCTTTTATACACTGAGAGGAAAAAAAAGCCGGCGGAAAAAAAAACCTCCCAGGTTTTTAATCCCGTATTCCCTCACGAAGTTAAAGTTCATCGTTTAGAAATTCAGAACCCGAGTAGTACGCTTTTGTAAATAAGAACGTTTTAAGTGCTCGTTTAAAATCACAATTTGTTTTAGATTTGAGGGATTCGGGTAAATTATTATATATTTTTGGTCCCATGCAAAAAACGCTTATGGTATTGTTTTGTTTTTGACGCAATCGAACACAATTTTTTATTATATCTTTTTGATTTTAGGGTTTCATATTTATTTATATCTTTTAATAATAATAATATCAAACGAGAATATCGTGTTATTGCAGTTGCAGTCAGCAACCCATTTAAATCCTATTCCTAGGCACGGATCTCTTCTTCCTATTATTGGGGATGAACATAAAATTTGCCACTAGCGGTCACCCATCTCACGCCCAACCGCGCCCGTTTCGCTAAGCTGCGTAGATCGCTTGCACTCTACACCAACCGCTACGCCATTATTTGTACTTATGTACTAGTTGCTACTAAGAGTTTACAGCTAGAATACTACCTTACAAGTTGACATCTTCCGTTGCTACCCTAAATTTATAATATGCAATAGGTTGTAATATAAAAACGGTTCTACTCACTCGGTTTTTCGGGATCGCCCGACTAATCTCCGTCGTCACTTCGCGGCGAGCAGCGGTAGCTCATGAATAAGGACCACGGAATGGTCCGAAACTAGTCGGGCGATCCCGAAAAACCGAGTGAGTAGAACCGTTTTTATATTACAATGAATAAAGACACTCACGATACCTTTAAGGACAAAATATGCAATAGGTAAAAAATTACAATTAAAACACAAGAGATTGTCGTATCATAATATTACTTAGTTGTCCAGTGATTACAATTTACTCGACATACAAAATTACAGACTTATTTTAATATTAATACAGCATTAAAAATAAGGCAACTTTAACCAAACTGTGAATGTTAGGCCTTACCACACAGCCATAATTATTTTTAAATTAATAATTGTACACATTATTTTTTTAACTAACTATTTGAGACATTTTACATGCTAAGACAATTTACAAAAATCGTCCTTTAATATTGCACTCATATATGTATAATGATTTATATATATTACTTTAAATATAAAAACAACATCACAGACATTTATATAAATACAAAAAAAAAATCATGCTTTAACTTTATTCCTTACCTAAAATCACATTCAATTAGATATTTATATAAACTTCAATTATAAATATTTAATCAATAATTGAACATTATCGACTAAACAAGCACGAAAATATTCAATACTTAATACTTTATTATAAAACAAATTTTATCTCCTTGTATGAATGTAATATATTACCTCGTTATAGACAGTCATTATTTTGTAAATTAATAAATAATAAATAAACATTACACACTCATCAGTATGAGTGTACTACAGTTAGTAAGGTAATTAATGCCCTGTGTCGTGGGTACCATGGACACATACAAAGAGAGGAACACAAACACCCAGACCAAAAACAGAAATTTAAATTCATCATTCAATCAAATTTCTGTTTCGCCGGGAATCGAACCCGGGAACCCTCGATTGGCAGTCCGGCATGGTAACCATTGCGCCACGCGGGTCGTCGGATACGACGGGGTGTACCTATATATGTAGGTATATAAAGACTAGTGGACCCTGCAGACGTTGTCCTGCCTTAAAAGTATTGAAGTAGGATTAGTTTTTTTTTTCAATTTTAATAATGGCAAACTCTGTGCATATTGCCAGCGTCAAGTAAAATTTTTGCATCACTTTGTAGTCGTAGAAAAAAATCAGTTAGTCGTCAGGTATCAGTCAGTCTAGTTAGTCAAATGTTCAAGTAAAGTGATGGCTACTTTACCAGAACATGTCCTGGACTTCTACAGCTTGTACTAATAGTTCAGTCGTTCTTGAGTTTTAGCGAGACTAACGAACAGCAATTCATTTTTATATTTAGAGATTATTAAAATATCATTCACATTTATTGAGAAAAAGTAATTAGGTTAGTAAAAATATCGGAAATCCATTCTTTACACTTAATTATTAAATAATTATTATATATTAATTATTATATAATTGGACATAAATGTACCATAAATCGTACATAATATTAAAAAGATACCTACAGTGCCAAAATTCTGCAAACTATAACAATTTAAGGAATTATATTTTCAAATATGTTACGAATAATGTTTTATGTATTCTGTAGCGTTTCAAAAAGATTATTTTATTTTTATATAATTAATTTTTTATATAAGGCACTTTATATAACCACACAAACCTACAGATACTACAAACTTCGACCTAAAACTCAAGCTTAATCCCAGCCTTAGAAAGAGTTAATACCTATAGTATGTTATCCTCAAAACTTTTTTGAAAATTGTTCATTAATCACCCGGACCCATGATCAGCGCCAGGACTGCAAAGAACAGGAAAACTACGCCACCAATTATGGTAACTGTGAACAAAAAAATATTATGAGTACAAAAACATCTTTTCATATCACATGCATTGAAACAGCGAGTTTTGATCTCTGTTTTGCCAGTCGAAATAAGACAATTTCAAACCAATGCGAATGTGTCAGGGAGAAATAACGTTGTTTTTACCCGGCACCTTCATTTATTTATTATTTACGTCTTTATTTCAAGTATGTCAGAATCGCATTGACAACTGTCGTCAAATTGTTGTCAAAAGATATTACTGCGCTTTACTGCGCTGTCTTGTATTTCAGACTAATAGCGCAGTAATATCTTTCGACTGGCTACAGAAATCAAAACTCGTGGTTTCATTACATATGATATAAAAAATACAGTGTGTGGCACGGGATGAAACAAAGACGATTTCAGACCAGGACGATGACAGCCTTCGCTTCGCTTCGGCAGTCACCTCTCGCCCTCGTCAGAAATCGTCTTGTTTCGCCCCTTGCCACACAATATACTATTATACTTTAATAACTTCTAAGGTCTTGCGCGGTTTACCGCTGTCTTTTTATTACACGCTTTTTATTAGCTTCACCTGTATGTTTGTATGTTTGTAACCGACTTCTTTGGGCGCGATTTTGACCCACTTTAAACGGCCAGATTTCGTTCAAACTTTGTAGATTTATTGAGGACCGATGACAATACAATAATCTCATAACTTTATGTTAAAGCCGTAACTAGGATCATCAGGATAAAATAAAATATACGAGGGGCGGCTGATAAGTTCGTGGCCTAAGGTACTTTAACACGTCTAAGCGTCTGGTTAACTTGAAAATTTGCATAGGGGTCAAGGGCCGATGATAATGCAATAATTTGAGAATAAAAATCCAACTAAAAAAATTAAAAATAAATAATGTAGTTTAAAAAACTAAAAACACGCTTTTGTGAAAATACGAACTAAAAAGTAAAAAAATAAGAAGAAAATGTATTTTACTGTAAAAAAAGCGGGGGGTGGTTTTTACCACTGTTACTGTTGACACCATGCACCCCACGCTTTTTTTTACAGTAAAATACATTTTCTTCTTATTTTTTTACTTTTTAGTTCGTATTTTCACAAAAGCGTGTTTTTAGTTTTTTAAACTACATTATTTTTAAAATGATTGGATCATTTTGCTAACTCGTAAAAAAATTGTGCTTATGGGAATATTATCTAATACCTTTAAACGAGCTACTTGTATATACCTAAATATATATTTTGAATCTCGGAAACGGCTCCAACGATTGATGAAAAGAAAGAAAGAAAGAAAAAAAATTCATATTAGGAATACAAAACATTCTCTTAATGAATGTCATTTTTTACAGGTCATCGCCTTTAGGTGCCCGTTTGGGTTAGATGTTGAGCTGAGAGAAAAAAGGCGGCGAAAAAACTCCCAGCAGCTCTTTTAAAAAAAAGTACATTATATAATTGAGGTATAGTTATGCTATGGGTCGATAATGGGCACACATGACAGCTGGTTGTGTGCGACACCATCACAACCCACTTCCACCTGCTCACAGATGCGAGTAACTACTAAAACTAATACATTATATGAAGAAATAGCCTTGTGTGAGTGAGATTCATTCCCAAGTCATCAATGTTAAGTAAGCCTTGCGGCAGAGGACTTGTTTGATTGCCTTCTGAAGAGGTTGAAATTTAGTTCCCTGGTTCCGGGAGTGATAAATCGATGCAGCTAGGTTTTATTTAAAAAAATATTAAAAATTATTTTCAGGTAATCAACTTAAATATTAACTGAAAAATACGACTCTTCCCGACATCTATTGGAGAGTAGGTATCTATAATATTGTGGCAGAAAGCCGTCAAACGCCATCCGCCAATCCGACGTTCAAAGAAATGACAATGCAGATTTAAAAGCGATCTATAAAAATTTCATTCATTGAATTTAGGCTTCCTTGGCCGTATGGTTACGTGAGCTGACTGCGGAACTAGAGTCCCGGGTTCAAACCTCAATCAAAACCATATTGCAATTATTATTTTTTTGTGATTTTTTTTATTGGGAGCTATTTCAGATGGCGTTGTCAAGTAACACTAAGCAAATGAGTGTTTCGTTTGAAATTAAGTAAACCAAGAAAGTAAATTGTTTTTATCCGAGCAACGCTCGGTCGTCCAGGTGCTTCGATTTTACATACGGCTGATAAATGAAATTACGCACCAGTCCTAACAGAAATCTTCTGGGCGATCATTCTACCTCCTATAACCGCAAGTCCCGTACACAGGGCGTGTCCAAGGGAGCCACCCATCACCACACCGACTGCGTTCTCCCTGCTGGCTAGCACCACCGTGGCCAGCTGAGACCTGTCCCCCCACTCCGCCAGGAAGGTCAGAGAGGCCGCCTGGAGTAGGACTTTGATGACGGAGGCCTGCTTCTTAGGCCTCTTCTTCGTCTGGCCTTGTTCGATCATGTCGGCTGATTCTTCTTCCTCTTCCTGTGGAGGATAGGTCTTTTAGAAACTGGATTTTATTATGTTTTAGGCTATATTCTTACTATAAACATTCAAAATGAATTTTGCTTAATCACTTTATAGGTATTTATGAATTATTGTCTTTCCATTTTGTACCAAAATAAATTTTTTGTACACGATAATAAATACATTCTAGCTTCAAAATAAAAAAATCGCTACGCCTTACGATGTTAAGTCAACTTTTCCATCGCTGGAACGCCACAAAAACTTCCATGCCTTTGATAAAATTTATCTACCTATGCTTGTTTGGAGTAAAAAAAAACTACTAAACTTCGGTTTGTCTTCGTTGATAATTTTGGCAAACAACGTTTCTTTTCTGATTGTCGGATTTTATAAGCCATGAATAAATTAGAATAAACTAAAATAGATTAGAGGGCAAATAGTTATTATTTCTAAAAAAATCCGGCGGTTAGCGTAGAATGCAAAAGATCTATGCAACAAAGGCAAACGGGCCGGCGGGTGTGAGATGGGTGACCGCTGGCAAAATATTTCATGCGCGTTTCCGTGCTTCGGAGGGCACGTTAAGCCGTCGGTCCCGGTTGTTGTCTAGATACGATAAGAGTCGTTGAACCTTGTCGGAGGCCTTATGGGCGGTTTCAAAACATCCGACAGCGGGTTGGGTGGCCAACCCGCTGTCGGATGTTTTGAGTGGGACGCAAAAAGGGTTGCAGCCAAAAAAATCCAATAATTTCTATGAATTAAAAATGTGATGGTGTTGATAGGGATTTATACTTAGTCTTGTAATATATTTTTCAATAAAATTTATTGTAAACATATAAATGGCTTTTAATTGTAAACGATGTAAACATAGCCAGTTGTTAATATACATAATAATAATAATAATAATAATAATAAAATGGTTTATTGCCACACAACAAAAGAATAATACAGAAAAAAGAGCACAAAACAAATTCTTAATTATGTATACAACGAAAAAATGAAAAAAAATACAAATAACGTTTTTTGTGGGCAGAGGGAAAAGACTCAGCTTGTGCTGTCACGAAAAGCCTCGTGCAGCGCTGTTTTTCAGCCTCTCCCTCTCCCATAGGCATCGTTTGGGAGTTAGGTGTTTCATCCCCGATCGCCGCTACAGTATAAGGATCTCGTATTTGCTTGAAACATTAATTAAATTAATAATTATTACAACAAACATTATTACAACAAACATACAATAACTTAATTCGTGAACTAAATTGGGACATGCAAAAACATACAAAATACAAAGCGTTTCCTATGGTATGCAACAAAGTCCCTGTAGCTTCGGGATTAAGAATAGAGCTACGGTATCCCCGGCCTGATCGTAAGAGGCGACTAAAAGGGGGCTTCTGGGGTTGTGGACGGTGTGAATGGGTGCTTGATCCGCCCTGCTGGCTTCCTGACCCCGGAAGGGCGTGATGTTGCGTGGCCGCATGCCGCCCTCTGCTCTCCCGAAGATGGCCTCATTCTGGGCGCCGCGCGTGGACGTCACCGGTGCGTTCCACTGGAGATCCCGAAGTCCTCTCCAAGCGCAGAGGCAGCCACCGAGGGGGTTTTAGTGCGGTCAAATCCCACGAACTTTGAAGGTTTCCCCCCGATACCAAAAATAAAGGGTACGCAACAAAACTAATAAAGTTACGGGTGACTTTAATTGACAATTAGCGTACTTGGCACTTTACTTGAGGGTGGTGAAAGAGGGCCTAATTATACTTATTATAATTATAATAGTAGTAAATAAAACATGACATTCTTGTTGACTAATGTACCTACAAACAAACAAAAATATTTGTTAACTTCAACAACAATAAAAAAAATATTTTTTATTTTTTATTTATTTATATTTATGTGAAAAACCTAAAACTAAGGTTCACAAAGGGTTAAACCTAATGCCTATTGGCATTGTCTACCAGTCGACCCTGGGTGATGTTGAGAATGCGAGGTAGGCTTCTAAAATAAACAAGCTAAAAGATACAAATTAATACTCGTATAGGCTAAAAGTTTAGTGCAAGCAAATTATCAAACAAACAAGTTACTAAAATCCTAAAAAAACAAAACTAATGCATAGTACGAGACTAAATAACTAAACATCTTAAGGCGTTAGCATATAGGGTGATTTTAACGCGCAACAAAAGTTATTGAAGCTGAAAAAAACATGGTCATTCGTACTGCCAGGCAATATGACGAAAGATCACCCTTAACGTTTCATTTTGAATCGAAGTTAGCCCTGGTGGAGGCTCTGATTGTGGTCTTGATTCAGGTACTGATGGAGGCCCTATAGGCGGCCTTGATTGGGGCTCTGATTTGGGCCTCGGCTGGAGCCCAAGTTGAGGCCCTGACTGGATCTCTTCTCTCGTAGCCTCTAGCACTGAGGTTGGCGTAGATGTTCCATTATATTGGGCGTGAACTGTTGATACGGCAATCGGTACCTCACCGTTAGGAACACCCTGTACACCGTTTTAATATCATTTCAGTTTAACAATACAAAAAAGTTAGTGATGATAATCAATGTCAATATTAACAAATGTTTGTTCAATGGCCACTTACTATAGCCTTCCTGTAAATGGACTATCGAACACAAAAATATTTTTTCAATTCGCACGCGTAATTCCTGAGATTAGAGCGTTCAAACAAACAAACAAACTCTTCAGCTTTATATATTAGTATAGATTACGCATGAAATTGTGAGCCAGAATGCCACCCATAACCGATAATATTCAAATCAAAAATATTTATTTCATATTAGGAATAGCATGATGACAGATTTTTAAATACCTTTCCTTATTGTTGGTACACGTCTCCTAGTTTCGAAAAAGAGTTAATTTCAGCAATAAACTTAAGTTTTAACGTAAATTAATGTATTTTCTGCTATGTAATTTGAATTAAGCGCGAAAACGCTCGAAGGTGTCATGGCGTCGGTCGGCTTGCTCGTCAAACTTCAAGCAACACGATGACATTTACTTAGACGTGACGTCATTCCTTTTGATTGGCGTTTCAGATAACATGGCCGATTGCTGTATTTAATACTTTTATTTTATTGAAAATCTTATTAATCTTAATGTTTATATTTAAGCGGGATCACATTTTAGAACTTTTTTAGCATATATTTTTCTGTAAAACCATTTATTCTCTGATTCTTTAATAGTGTCATCATGCCTATACTAAATATTCGCTTAATGAATGTCATTTTTTCCTGGTCATCGCCTTTAGGTGCCCGTTTAGCCCAAACGTTGTGTGATGTTGAGCTGAGAGAAAAAAGGCGGCGGAAAAAACTCCCAGCAGCACTCTTTTTTAAAAAGTATATCTATTGAGATAACAGAATGGCTGGGTCCATAATGGGCACACGTGACATCTGATCGTATGAGACACTATGACACTATTGGTTTGTTTAGTACCAAAATATGACAAAGCTAAGGTATAAGGGACTGAAGGACCAGGGCACAGCCACTCCAAAGCGAGGAGAATACGAGGATATGATCGGAGTTATGCTGAAGAGCTATTAAAGCTCAACAGAACAAATATCCGCACGGTAACCAGAGTCCTTACTGGACACTGTAAGCTCGGAAGACATATGTCGCTTTTAGGACTAAGTCCAACCGACACGTGCAGATACTGTGGGGAGGAGAGCGAGACACCACGCCACCTCCTTTTAAATTGTGGTGCGCTAAACCACAAGCGTAGCATTCTTCTTGGGAGGCACGTGCTGCTGCCAGATGAAGCCAAACAAATCACCGTCCATAAAATCCTAGCCTTTATCAAGGCTATCGGGTTGGACGGTGATCTGTAATCTGGCTACGGGTACAAACAATCTTTATAGGTTGAAGTACCCTGGGCTGATACAGCCCGAGCCCCTCTATTCAAATAAAATAAAAAAAGGTATAAGGGTCTCGTTCACCATCTCCAAGTAAAGTGTTGATTAGTTAAGTACGTCCCAAGTAAAGTTAATTTGCAAGTAAAAGCTATGAGTACGAGTCAGTTAATCATACGCTACTCGAACATCGTGAAATTGAAATTTCGGGTGACTTTAACCGACAATTAGCGTACTTGTCACTTTACTTGAAGGTGGTAAAGCAATCAAATAAAATTATTAGTCAGTTCATTATGGCTATCATTTTCATTTGTGCTAAGAGTAATGGTGATAGATAGAGCTTAAATTTATTCGACAAATACTTTTATCCAGGCATCTTTCTCATCATCCAGCATCCCTAAGTCTAGATTCGCGTATTCAGCTAACCTACATAACAATTGAAAAATAAATCATAGTTGAAAGCCTCCGTGGCGTAGTGGGTGATGAGCCGACTGCGAAGCGTGAGGTCGTGGGTTCGATTCCCACCCAGGACAAATATTTGTGTGATGAACATGACTGTTTGTTCTGTGTCTGGGTGTTAATTTATCTATTTAAGTATTTATTTAGAATTATATAAGTATGTTTATCAGCTGTCTGATTACCATAGCACAAGCTCTGCTTACTTTGGAATCAGATGGCGTTGCGTGAATTGTCCAAAGATATTTATTATTTATTTATTAAGCTATTGCATAGCTTTTATCGCGGGCTTTGAGCGCGAGGACTGAATCAAGAAATTCCGTAACGAAAAAACCTGACAATCGTCTAAGTTCGGCAGACTTCGGCACGGGATGTATGTCGCAGTCAGATTGCATATTCCGCTGTAAGTATATGACGGCGGCGTCGCCTTGACAACTTTGCAAACAAGAGTTGGTTACTCATTTTCGCTGTAATGATTAATGTCAAATAAATAATAATAGAATTGTGATTTTAAGAAGGTGAAATTTGTGTTCTGACGAAATTTAACGTACAATAATTGGTGTTTTATTTAATAAATGGAAGGACGTACGCCGATATCAGAAGTGGCGGATCCACCCCTGGATCAATTATTGGGCGGTTCAATGGTGGAACAGATGCCATTATTTTCAGCTGCTATGGAAGCAATTTTTTACAAAAATCTCTGAAAATATGCCCGCCTGTTGACCCGTTCAGACCACTACAACTAAATTTGTGAATTTAGGTCTGGATGAGCCAGAATCTGACATAGAAAACTGGTGTACGTTAACCGAAATGATCATCGAGATGAAGAAAATAGAAGGCATTGATTGCAAGTGCAAGTATCAGACTTGCACTTACACACTCACTGAAAGGCCGCGCTGCTACGTGCTTAACTAAGTTACAGCCTCAACAATTATCATGGATAATGGATAATATCAAAGAAATACTAATATCGACGTTTTCTAAGCCGATGACAATGCAAGACTACTTCGACCAGATAATTAAGTTTCAAATGAACACCAATAAAAAATAAATAAATAATTATAATTGCATAAATTGATAAAAAATGCTATGCAATAGCTTTACCGCGGCAGTCCCCGAGTGCCACTTATATTATTTTTTTATTTATTCATAGTTGCACTGGATACTTAGAAGTAGTACGGTTGTAGTTTTAGTACTAATTAAGCAAAAAATGTAGCAGAGTAAAATTTTGCATAGTTAGGTAAGAAAACCTTAACCATCCTAAAACTTCGTAAGCAAACTTAGCGTACGTAACGTAGAAAGTAGTACTTATAATTATAATACATACCTAATGGCTATTAAGTAATGGACCGATAACACTACGAAAAAGATTAGACATTAATTACATTAATCAGATCAACAAAAAATAATTTGCTATCTCGTATCAGAAGTGCAATCATGTGCAAACAAAAGATATAATAAGAATTACGCGTAGTGATCAGTCAGTGCAGATAAATTTGTAGTTGATAATTATAATAATCTTAATTTATAATTAGGACAGTCAATGCGGAACTTAAAGCATCAAAGGTACTGACTCACCCTTCAGCAGAGACTGCGCCTCGCTTCGATACATAATTTTTGTGCCAAAACTGGTGCGGGGGGAAGAACGCACACATTTTAATTTTGTCACACATTCACACCTATTCTTTTCATCGCTACAGATTTAGAAATGTCTAAATGTCAATGTCAAATGACAACGTCATTTTCTATGCACCGTCAACACTGACACCGACACGACACACTAGTTGTATAACTAGAAGACACATTGTGCATGGACGTTGGGACGAGGGGTTCGCCCGTGAAGGTCATTCCTCTGACGGGATGTCATACCTGTCATACCTTGATGCTCTAAGAGATCCATCTGATGAATCAAGCTAGATTATAATATCCATTCAACGTTTTTATCGATACAAAATGATGTCGTTTTCTAAATAAAAGAGCCTATAATTGAATTGTGCTGTTCAATAGATTCGGATGTCAGTTGACAGGTTAATTTCGCTAGTTCTCTGTCAAATGATGACTAACCATTTTTTTGCTTAAATATTATTTTAAGAAATAAAAGCTTATCTCTTATTGTAATCTCAATCGCAACACGTTAATAAAACTGTATCATTCAGTGCCAGTTTTATCAAAGATATTATCTACGTGACTCTTCAGTGGGTATACAAATAATTCTATGCAATATACCTATTGTGTAAAGCAAACAAGGTGGTAGGTTTATCACTAGTTTATTCAGAACTACCCACAACATCTTTCCCCTTTAAAAATATATGAAAACTTACATTAACATTATGTTGATACAAACACATCTTATGCGTATATAATTAATTACCTATCTCGTTTCCCTCATACAAAAAAGAAATCTCTCAATATTATGAAAGTAATAACTGGTCAACAATAAACACAGCATTGCATTTAGTTATTATAATGCGAATTTAAATGCGAATAGTTGATAGGTAGAACATGTTACAAGAAATATAAGGCTATAATATATCTTACAGTATAGACACTTAATATAATATAACTATAACAAACAGACTTACACAGTTACACACTTATAGCCTCACAGTAAGGTAATTGATACCTACTACTACGGTGGGTACTATAGACACATACAAAGACAGGAACACAAACACCTAGACCGAGAACAGAAATTTAAACTCATCATTCAAATTTCTGTTTCGCCGGGAATCGAACCCGGGACCCCTCGATAGGCAGTCCGGCATGATAACCATTGCGCCACGCGGGTCGTCAAATATCACTATAAATATAACTTGAATCGATAGTTTGCATCCTATTATAAACAAAGTACACATATTAATGTGGAAATTACCTTTTAATTTTAAATTATATTTTAACCGTAGAAAATCTTTGAATTAATGTTATTTTTTATTTCTTATCGTAATCATAGGAGAATGAGATTCAATCACGTTACTATCGGACTTGTTGGGTGACTTATATTCAGACTCTGAATCAGATAATTCACGACTTTGATTCGATGGGCCCGGTGACATTACACTCTGATTCGCATCGTCAGTTTCACATTTTAGTAAATGCCTGCGATTGCGGCGATATATACCTATTTTATTTTTCACTAGGTATGACCGCGGAGTATTTGTTTCAGACAGAACTTTTCCTCGCGTTCTGCTAGCAGGAGTTTATTACTAGACATTTTAATTTCACTCAATAACAAATCCACTTGATAACTTATCGATCTACTCACAGACTCATCATATCGTTCAGGCAAGTTTACGGTGGTTAGTAAAACGCGAAACAGAGAAATGTGAAACTTTATGCACTTTATTAAAATATATTAATGAAGGTTGGCCATCAAATAAGTACGATTTGCAAGAAGATTTAAGATATTATTGGTCTATAAGAGAAGATTTATTTGTTGTTAATGGGGTGATTTTTAAAAATAATCTAGTTCTGATTCCGTTATCATTAAGATTAGAGATGTTGAAAATTATACATGAGGGTCATTTGGGGATCGATCGGTGTAAGAGGCGAGCGCGAGAAGTGTTGTTCTGGCCAGGGATAACAGCTGACATTGAGCGGTTTGTACGTCGCTGTCCGGTCTGCCAGGAGACCTCAAATGCGCCAGCTCGCGAACCAATGATACCCATGGAAATTCCTAGTCTGCCTTGGAATAAGCTAGGCGCGGACATTTTTGAATTTCAGAAAAAATATTATTTAATTATAGTCGATTACTATTCGGGCTTTGTAGAAGTAGCAAAATTAAACAATATCACTTCATCCTCAGTGATAAATGCTATGAAAGAGAATTTTTCACGTCACGGCATACCCGAGTTATTAGTAAGCGATAACGGCACTCAATTTACCAGCAGAGATTTTGAAAAATTCGTCGCTGATTGGGGTTTTTCACACATAACGTCATCACCTAATTATGCTCAGTCAAATGGAAAAAGTGAACGTGCGGTTCAAACAGTAAAAAATATATTAATAAAATCTATACGTAGTGGTACAGATTTTCATCTCAATTTATTGAGTTACCGTAACACTCCGCGAGAAAATTTAGATTCTCCGGCACAAATGTTAATGGGGCGTAGGCTCAACTGCAGGCTGCCAGTTCACCCTCATTTATTGAAACCTAAACTAGTCGGGAAAGAAAATTATAATGTGCTTTTAGAGAAACAAATTAAAAGCAAGCTTTACTATGATCAACATAGTAAAGCGTTGCCGCAATTGCAACCCGGTGACGATGTCATCATACTTAATAAAAATAGCAGAACGCGAGGAAAAGTTCTGTCTGAAACAAATACTCCGCGGTCATACCTAGTGAAAAATAAAATAGGTATATATCGCCGCAATCGCAGGCATTTACTAAAATGTGAAACTGACGATGCGAATCAGAGTGTAATGTCACCGGGCCCATCGAATCAAAGTCGTGAATTATCTGATTCAGAGTCTGAATATAAGTCACCCAACAAGTCCGATAGTAACGTGATTGAATCTCATTCTCCTATGATTACGATAAGAAATAAAAAATAACATTAATTCAAAGATTTTCTACGGTTAAAATATAATTTAAAATTAAAAGGTAATTTCCACATTAATATGTGTACTTTGTTTATAATAGGATGCAAACTATCGATTCAAGTTATATTTATAGTGATATTTGACGACCCGCGTGGCGCAATGGTTATCATGCCGGACTGCCTATCGAGGGGTCCCGGGTTCGATTCCCGGCGAAACAGAAATTTGAATGATGAGTTTAAATTTCTGTTCTCGGTCTAGGTGTTTGTGTTCCTGTCTTTGTATGTGTCTATAGTACCCACCGTAGTAGTAGGTATCAATTACCTTACTGTGAGGCTATAAGTGTGTAACTGTGTAAGTCTGTTTGTTATAGTTATATTATATTAAGTGTCTATACTGTAAGATATATTATAGCCTTATATTTCTTGTAACATGTTCTACCTATCAACTATTCGCATTTAAATTCGCATTATAATAACTAAATGCAATGCTGTGTTTATTGTTGACCAGTTATTACTTTCATAATATTGAGAGATTTCTTTTTTGTATGAGGGAAACGAGATAGGTAATTAATTATATACGCATAAGATGTGTTTGTATCAACATAATGTTAATGTAAGTTTTCATATATTTTTAAAGGGGAAAGATGTTGTGGGTAGTTCTGAATAAACTAGTGATAAACCTACCACCTTGTTTGCTTTACACAATATGGTATGATAAATAGAACAATTATTCAGTAGTTTGACACTTCTAACTACTAATAAACACGAAAACGATGTATAAAACTAGCAATAACTATTTAAATTCAAATTAAAACACCGCTGTCACCATATTGTGTAAAGCAAACAAGGTGGTAGGTTTATCACTAGTTTATTCAGAACTACCCACAACAATACCTTGAGTCAGAAACTCAAATCTAGATAAAATTATATATATATAATTTCTTTAAGAAATAATGTACTCTGCATAGCTCAATCTCTATAATGGTCAGAGAAGTGGAAGAGATAAAAAATACAATTATAATCTGAGATCTTATTACATATTAATGTTTGAGGCAACTGGAGGCAAAACGCTGGAATTTTTGAAGTGAAAACTTCTTTAGCGGCGTTGTGCACTTTTTTTGGGGATGGGTATAAATCGCGTCAACTATCGAAAATTCGGACGGAGGGGTGACAGCTGATGACGGCTTGACTGTCTATACTTGTAAAATTCGTTTACATCAAGTATTTAAATTATGGACGTTGAAAAAGTGTATCTCTTAATGAAAAATGTGGCGAAGAAATAGTGAAAGAAAATGAGTGAGTACTTTATAAAAATACTAGATGAAAACCTACTGAATAATAAAAGCAATTCGTGCGAAATTATTCCCTAACCATTCCAAAATATCAAAAATGCACAACGTTAATGTTGAAGTTTTCACTTCTGCCGGCACTACCGGAGTGCAACCCGTTGTTTTTTTTCCGTCCTCTCTTTTCTCCTAGCATAAATGGGCTAAACCACCTAAAGCCGATGACCGTACAATGACAAACACCAAGCTTAAGTATATTATTTAGTTACCCAGGATTTTAAGAAACTAGTTAAACTATGTATTTAATTTTATTTTATTTCAACTTGAAATTTTCATTTCAATTCAAGTAGACCCAGGCGCGGTCGCAGCCTTCAATTTTTGGGGGGGTCGCCAAGATATTTTGGGAGGGGGAGTGTCACTAAGAAATTTGGGGGAAGAGGTGTCCCAAATTGGCTTGTTTCACCTTCCATCTACACATGATTGGTGGATTTGGGGGGGGGGGGGGGTCATGTGTCAACCCTGTGACCCCGGGACCGCGCGTGAGTAGATCAGAGAGAAAATTATTTGCGTTATTTGGAACTCCGTGAAGTAGACCATATTTTTGTTCGATCTCTTTGTAAAGCTATTATAAGGCTGAAATTTTATTAATCGCAAAAATTAATTGAAGTTCAAAAATCTAAAAGGACAGTTAATCTGCAAAAAGTGCAAAAAATCTGCATCTTGTCCTTGGTTTGGGTCCATCTTGTACTCCAGGCCCTACATAATATATAAGTAGCAATCCATCCAAGGACTGCTGAAAGGATGGTCATCAAAACGAAGGACAATAAAGAACATAAAAACAAACCTCATCTTCCCTGCGTTTTAATTCTGTCTGCACTTCCTCGAGCTCTTCTTGCCCTTCGTTAGGATCCATTTTGTATGCATCCCAAAGCATTTTCAAACCGAAGATGACGAATAGAGCCGCGCTGATATAATGCGTATAGACCCTCGGAATGATGGTAGCTATCCATCCAAAGGCTGCTGAGAGGATGGTCATGAGAACGAGGGCTGACACGGCGCCCGCGAATACGACGAGACGTGAGTGCTTCATGGCCATAATAGCAGCGATGAAGAACGTCTTGTCGCCCAGTTCAGAGACAATGACCACGGAGAGCGACGCGATGAAGCCCTGCCAGAAGCTGCCTTCGATTGCTGACCTCTGGAAAAAGTGGAATGGTTGTCTTAGAGAGCATATTCGAGGTAGGTAAATCTTAGTTCTAATCGCAATATGTTGCATTTTTATATTTTCCTATGATAAACAAACAATACTTTCTGCATCCATCAGTCTTATGCAGTTTTGGGGCAACCGGAAAAAAGTACAGCTTAAGTATGGATATCGCATAGTTATTCCGGTCTAAGGCACTAGAGCTACGGTATCCCCTGCTTGATCGTAAGAGGCGACTAAACAGGGGCTTCCGGGGTTGCGGACGGTGAGAGTGGGAGCTTGAACCGTCCAGCCAACAGCCCCGGGAGGGACGGCGGTGTGTGCGTGGCCGCATGCCGCCGTGAACACCTGAAGGTGCAGGAGAGCACATCTGCACATGAGGACACCGGTGCGTTCCAATGGAGATCCCGGAGTCCTTTCAAGCGCAGAGGCAGGCCACCGAGGGGGTTTTAGTGCGGTCAAATCCCACATAACCCGGTAACCTCTCCCTAGGTGCTGGGTACCTTTTGAAGATTTCCCCCACGATACCAAAAAAATGGCACCTAGGTATATCAATGTCATCAACTTAACCCAAAGTAACTCAAAAATACAATAAGAGACTGAAAATGAAAGCAAGTCCTGCTAGCCTTTTAAAATAATAATAATAACCACTAATTTCATCAATGGAGTTTTAAAAGTAGTCACTTCTTTTCATTTTTATGTTTATTTTCTTTTTAAGTTATTCTTTAGTATGACTTGCAGACATACTTTTGGACCTACCAACTAAATCGGTGATCCGTGGTGTACAAAAAATTGGCCTCTCTAAATCTAACAGACTAAAATAACTTCCATATAAACTCGGTCTTAAAACAGTCAGTTGGAAGTAACGTTTCGGTGGCTTAGTCATGCTAATTAGTCAATACGATTATTTTTAAGCCGTTGTTATTTAAATTTTGACGTAATGATATATTCATTTTTAAACGGGCAGCGTGAACTACGAAAATTGTAGCGAGTAGAGTGTACTAGAGTGAGTAGAGTATTTTCAGAAAGTAAATAAGCGTAGAGACGGGGCACCTTTAAGGTTAAAGCTAGTGCTAGCTAATCAAATAGCTCAGGGAAATGTGGTGTGATTACACCCCTTCTTTTCTTTACAGATTTAAGAAAGCATGTAGCTTTGTCTCAAGGAAAGCAGTAAATTCCTTTAAATGGTAACCTCCTTTAATTTAAATTAGCCAACTCTCATTTTTGTTTATTATTTAAATCCCTTCAAATAACGTGTAGGTAATTTTATAAGGTGAAAATTTTTAAATCTTGTCAGTGGCGTTCAATCACAGTTCAAGACCCTCTACGGCTCGGCTGGGCATCATCCAACTCATATCCATCGTAGAGCCGACACCATTTGGCGTAGCGTACTCTTAAATCTCGCTACATAGCCGCCAGCGGCCTCGATTCAGATGTAGCTTACTAGCTTTAGGAAATCTAATTTAATTTCGAGCTACCGTTCCTGCTCTTCTATCCAATGCCTGTAAAAACGCCTTACATCGTTCATATAATATCTAATACCTTTAAACGAGCAATTCTTATATATATCTAAATATATTTTTTGAATCTCGGAAACGGCTCCAAAGATTTTGATGAAATTTAGTACACTGGTTGCGGGGATGATAAATCGATCCACAAATTTTATATTGATAGAAATTGTCGTTTTGTACACCCTAAAGGGTAAATATGGCGATTTAAATATTTTTGTAAAACCTTTTTTGCTACCCATATTTGTGCAAATAAAATATTTTCATTTCATTTTCATTTCATTTCATTTCATTTCATTTCATTTCATTTCATTTCATTTCATTTCATTTCATTTCATTTCATTTCATTTCATTTCATTTCATTTCATTTCATTTCATTTCATTTCATTTCATTTCATTTCATTTCATTTCATTTCATTTCATTTCATTTCATTTCATTTCATTTCATTTCATTTCATTTCATTTCATTTCATTTCATTTCATTTCATTTCATTTCATTTCATTTCATTTCATTTCATTTCATTTCATTTCATTTCATTTCATTTCATTTCATTTCATTTCATTTCATTTCATTTCATTTCATTTCATTTCATTTTCATTTCATTTCATTTTTTTAATGTTTTTGTTTGTGTTGTAATTGGAAAATATTAATAATATTGTGGCGTAGAAAGCCATCAAATGTTGTCCGTCAATCCACCCTTCAAACAAATGACAATGTCGATAATTATGAAAGACCTCTATAAAAATTTCGTCTTAGCTTTCTTGGTCGAATGGAAACGAAAGCCGACTACAGAGCTAGAGACCCGGGTTCGAATCTCAAGTATGCAAGTTACGTTTTTTATTTTTTGTGACAATTTTTTTAAATTTGGATTGGTATTATAAATGGATTTGTAAAATAACACTAAGTCAATGAATGTTTTGCTTAAAAATAAACCAAGTAAATAAATTGTTTTTATCCGAGCAACGCTCAGGCGTCCAGGTACTGTATACTTATTGTGAAAACCATGCACGTGATCCGGATGTATGAGATCATTTTGCACTCAAATGGTAGACAAAAACTGCTAAGTATATACGTATGTAGACCTTGAACCGCGCAAATCCATAGAGATAGTAAACTCTGTATTGAAACCTTAGAAAATCAAAGAATCACCCGACCTGTGATGCTCTAAGATTAAAACATTTGCATGAAGGACTCTTAAGGTCTATTTAATTAAAGTATGTTTTATATGTTAAGCGCGAATGACCCGGCGGTTAGCGTAGAACGCAAGCGATCTATGCAACTAAGCCAAAATATTTCATGCGCGTTTCCGTGCTTCGGAGGGCACGTTAAGCCGTCGGTCTCGGTTGTTGTCGACAGATAACAGTCGTTAAACCTTGTCGGATGCCTTATGGGCGGTTTGAAAACATCCGACAGCGGGTTGGCCATTAACCCGCATTGGAGCAGCGTGGTGGAATAAGCTCCAGGGCTCCCCAATAATTGGGAGAGACCCGTGCCCAGCAGTGGGACGCAAAAAGGGTTGCAGCCATGTTTTATATAAAACATTTCTTTTAAACACTTAATCGAATTCAAAGTGGATACTATGGATGTTACGGCTTCATTCATATCATACATAAATAAACGCTTCGAAGAAGTGTTTAATTATTCGATGGTTAATAATAAAGCCACGCATATTAGCTTGCATACCTACTACTCTATTATTTTAACTTATCTTACTAATATTATAAATGCGAAAGTAAGTTTGTTTGTTACTCTTTCACCCGAAAACTACTCAACTGATCATCATGAAAATTTGTACTAATATTCTTGGAGTTATCAGAAGTAAAATGGATTACTTTAAAAAAAATTACGCGGGCGAAACCGCGGGGCACAGCTAGTACGATAATAATAATATAATTGTAATACAATTTAAATATCTGTCAATAATATTTATACGCGTACGTGCCATTCATATCTTGAGTTTTACAGGTTGCGTTTCATCGGTTATCGCAAAGATATTGGTTGGAGTACAGTGATCTCTTAAGTAACATTAAAGTACTTCGAGATCACCAAATTTTGAGCCCTGAGTAAAGCCCTCTTTTATCGACGAAAGAATGATGAGGTTCTCTAAGTAATCGCGTATTTATTTTTATTAATGTTTAACTATTTGCAGTGGTTACCGATTGATAATTCACTATTGAATGATTGAGCGTACCTATGGAAACTTACTGATATATAGTATTTTTTCTCTTAAGTACTGATTTTACAAAACGACTTTAAAATGTTAGAAATAGCCGTGGCCAAAAATACCTACGCTACTTTAAGAAGAGCAGAACTCCAAAATTCATGCATGTTGTGATTTACCTAAATGTTGTGTTTTTTTTAATTTTCAAAAGTTTGCTCACCTTTCAGGTATCATTATCATTGTCCTTATTTTGATGTTACTCTCATTCTTAAAATAATGCCTGCAACCCTTATTACGTCCCACTGCTGGGCACGGGTCTCTCCCCATTATTGGGAAGGCCTGGAGCTTATTCCACCACGCTGCTCCAATGCGGGTTGGTGGAGATGCGAGTAAGTGGCCAACCCGCTGTCGGATGTTTTCAAACCGCCCATAAGGCCTCCGACAAGGTTAAACGACTGCTACCTATCGACAACAATCGGGACCGACGGCTTAACGTGCCCTCCGTAGCACGGAAACGCGCATGAAATTTTATACCACTAGCGGTCACCCATCTCACACCCGACCGCGCCCGTTTGGCTTAGTCGCATAGATCGCTTGCGTTCTACACTAACCGTGGGCCATGCGCGCTGCTACTCTCATTATTAAAATAATACAAAAGCTAAAAACCCATCCAAACATAGAAGCCGTAACGAATTGATTGAAACATCACATTAGGGTGTTATTTCTGCGAGGGTGTGCCAAGGACGATATAGATAACGCAACGGTCTATGTTTGTCGACCCATATGGTACAATGATTACCACGCTAGAAAGCCGTTTAGAGTCCAGGTTTTGTTTCTATGTGTGTTTGTCGCATGTAGTGTACCTATCTATGTGTGTGTCCACGACATTCCCGATACAGAGAATCCTGCGTTTTACTGTGAATCGTTATTTATTTTTATACAATAATTCTAAACTACTCGTCAAGTCCGAGTGAAATTTAAAGGGGACTAATGGAAAAGTATTTTTAATACAGTTGCTCAAAAAGTGACGTATTGCAGGGACGTTTATCGTGCGGGAAGTGGTCTATTACACACTCGTGCTTTTTCTTTCCCAACTGTCAAAGTAATGTCTATTAAAAAGAAAAAAACCAACCACGAAGTCTTAGAAGTTTTTATGATTCATGTAAAAAATTCTAAAAAGAATCTACTAATTTGTTTCAATATCAGATTTAATGATTTGATTCAGTTAGAGAGTCCAGAGTTAGGTTAGGTTTCATTTCATTTCATCTCATTAACATTTTCATTTCATATCAATAAAAAAATTCTACTGAAGACTTGGCTGTATGGGCATAGTTCCCTTTGCCTACCCAGAATGGTTGAAGAAAACAAAAAAAATCTCTGCTTAAAGGTATTCTTTTATGATTGGCGCCATTTTTCAAAAATGTTATTTCCGAGTTTTTATTATTTTATTAAATTGCTTCATTTTTTCGCAACTGTATTAAAAATAGTTGTTCAGTACACGTGTGGAACCGTCATTGGAAGGAGTTCCGACTGTCAACACTCACCTTCGGCTGCGCCTCGGCTCGGGTAGACTTGTCGGAACTCCTTGCAATAACAGCCTTTCCGCACTTGTAATGAAATATACTATATTTATTTATTTACAAAAAATATACACTAATAATATTTTCCAAGACGTTTATATAGTTTTTCAAGAAATTCACCTGCGGCTCTTTGCGAAATACAGCAGGGGATGAAAAAAAAATAGAATCCGAAGCGACCACACCGTTATGCATTGTAAGTGCTCGGACTAGCGGTGACTCCCTCACAAAGTGAAGTCTGCACATGGGCACTGCGAATAGATCGTGTCCGCAAACTCTTTTGTACTTCTCAGGGACATTCAGGGCAACCAACTCGCACTGTTGGGTTATGTACTGTATAAGCTTTAAAAAAAGGTTCATCAAAATCGGTTCACCCTATAAAATACCGAGGTCATATACTGTATTGCCGACTTTTTAGTTGCAAATGGTAAAAAATTAAGTGTTGGCGACGAAATAACAAGTATAACTAATTTAAGCGTTTTCAATGGCTTGGTAACGCAAAAAACTGTATGTCTATTTATGTTAAAAACTTCTTTCTAGCAATCAATACGATATAATTGCGAACTAAACACGCTATTATAGAGCCATTACTTTTAGATTTTCCACTTTATGCAAGAACCTTGTGAAGGTTATGCCGTGTATAGAAGAGAAAATACAATTTGTCCTCAGTAATTTTACAGCATGTATGGCCCGGCGGCTAGCGTAAATGCAGCTAATCGAAACTTAGCCCCTGTAGCTTCGGGATTAAGAATAGAGCTACGGTATCCCCTGCCTGATCGTAAGAGGCGACTAAAAGGGGGCTTCCGGGGTTGTGGGCGGTGAGAGTGGGAACTCGACCCGTCTGGACGGACCCAGTTCCCAGCAGCCCCGGGAAGGACGGCGGTGCGTGCGTGGCCGCATGCCGCCGTAAGCATCGGAAGGTGCAGGAGAGCACATCTGCTCTCCCAGGATAGGCCCGTTCCAGGGCGCCGCGTGTGGAAGACACCGATGCGTTCCACGGGAGATCCCGGACTCCTCCTCCCAGCGTAGAGGCAGGCCGCCGAGGGGGTTTTAGTGAGGTCAAATTCCAAATAATCTGGTATCCTCCCCCAAGGTGCTGGGTACCTTTTGAAGTAAGGAATTTATCCCCCCCCCTCCCGATACTAAAAAAAGCTAACCGAACTCGCGCGGTCGAGTAAGAGATGTGTGACCGCTAGTGGCAAAAATTTCATGCGCATTTCCGCACTTCGGAGGCCCCGGTCTCGGTTATTATCGATAGACAACAGGCGTGAATCCTTCTCGGAAGCCTTATGAGCGATTTGAAAACGTCCGACAGCGGGTTGGTCACTAACCCGCACGTGTCTCCACTAACCCGCATTGGAGCAACGTTGTGGCAACGAGCAACATCCAATTATTCTTTTCCCTTCTTTCTCAATTTCCATTTTTATATTTTCCTTTAGACCAAGAAAATCAATTGTTTTAATCCAAACAGTTACCCAGGCACTACTTAGGTGTTTGTTTTACACATAACAAACAATACAGACAATAATAATAAGGGTCCCAGGTTCGATTCCCGGCGAAACAGAACTCAATTGTTGTTGAAAACTGTTCTCGGTCTGGGTGTTTGTGTTTCATTCTTTGTGTGTGTCCATGGTACCCACGACACAGGGTATACCTACCCTACTGTGGGGCTATGAGTGTGAAGCGTTTTATTTATTTATTTAATATTAAACCTGTATACTAAGCGCGAGTTCCCCGTGGACCAACCAATAGACCAACTAGAAGAATAAGTGCAAACTACTCTCCCTCAAGTCTCAATTATATAGCTATAGCGTAATGGATGACGCCGGTCGTGAACTTGAGACAGATTTCCCTCCGAAAAAATCGTCGTTATTTCGGCACATGACGTCAGAGGCGGAGTTCGAACGCACTACGAACTATACACTACAACGTTAGTAACAGTATTCTGTGAAATTACTGGTGCGCACATGATATAGGTCTTGTGACAATTCATTTGCGAAATGAAAGCTCAAGCAGGACCAAACGGGCAAAGATAGACAGACGTTTTATAAGTACTCGTACTATAGAATATGTACCATTAGAGTATATAATAAACTAGTGCACCCCGCAGACGTTGTCCTGCCTTAAAAGTATTGAAAAAGGATTCGTTTTCTTTATCATCTCAAAGAGTTTTTATGTAACTGTCAAATAAAAAATATAAAACAAATAGTGACTAATAAGAATAGTGAATGAATTGACTATGTCAAACATCTGGACGGATAGCGCGAAGGACCAATATTGGACAGTTACTAACAGTTTATATAGGAAATTAAAATAAGTTGTGTTACTATTAATTTCGCAATTTTTCTATATTTTCTCACCGTTTAAAACTTCCCTGGACTTCTACTAATATTTCAAGACCAAAATTAGCCACTTTCGTTCAGCCGTTCTCGTTTAGCGAGACTAACGAACAGCCATTCATTTATAGGTATACATAGAGATTACCTACCCATACATTTCAAACAATTGGCTACAACCATTTTTTTCGTCCCACTGCTGGGCACGGGTCTCTCTCCATTATTGGGGAGGCTTGGAGCTTACTCCACCACGCTGCTCCAATGCGGGTTGGTGGAGATGCGGGTTAGTGGCCAACCCGATGTCGAAAGTTTTCAAACCGCCCATAAGGCCTCCGACAAGGTATAATGACTGTTATCTAACGACGCACGAAGCACGGAAACGCGCATGGAATTTTTTGCCACTAGCGGTCACCCATCTCACACCCGACCGCGCCCGTTTGGTTTAGTTGCATAGATCGTTTGCGTTCTACGCTAACCGCCGGGCCATGTGCGCTTCCAACAATTATCAGATACTAAATTTAAAAGAGATCTAAAGCAGTGGCTTAAAAAGTATACTTAGTACTTTATAGGATTTTTTTGAAGACAAAACATCCTAAATCGTACAATACGTATAATAAGAAGTCGGTAAAATGGTTTGGGGAGCTTTCGCGTAAGACATACTAATACCAACACTAAACAATGCGTTTTTTCCGCCGGCTTGTTTCTCTCATTGACCCAGAGGTGGGTAGGCATCAAAAGCCGATGGTCCGTTAAGAATATTCTTAATGGATCTTAAAATAAAACTATTTATTTCATTTTAATTAATAATATAATATTGTATGCCAGAATCTGGTAGACTGTTTAAACTCTTATAATAATTTTAAACACCTAATTGTATGTATGTAAACAGTCATAATAGGTATAGTATTTTCTTTTGTTTTCTTCTTCTTTTTGTAGAATCCAATCAGCTAGTTTTATAACTTTCTTACGGCTAAAACCAAAAATATCGATCTTTACCATCGACTTAGATTTTTTTCCCTACGTATAGTAAATGATCTTTACCCATATATAATACAGAGATTTCCACTTTCGTCATTCCTAATATAAAATGTAGTAGGTGGTACAGTCGTAATGATTGGTGACGTAAGTGGTGCTTCGGAGGCAAAGTGCGGTTGCCGGCCAGACATGACGCTACCATCCGCCTCCGACGCACCAACATTTATTCTCATTGGTCTATTTTTTTTATCATTCCATTTTTGACATTTTGTATTGACTATTCTTTTTCTTTAACTGAAATTGTATTAAATGTATTGATTTAATTTTGTGTAATTGGCACATCCGCCGTTCTAATTATTATTCATACGATTCTAAGTATGATAAGTCTTAAGAAGCCCAGCTTCATTGTATTTAGATCGCTTGTCTTACATGCTCGTCACTTGATAAAAAAAAGTTTATATCATAAACATAATGGTGTACCTTTAAGACGAGATCTGTCAACCAGGACCTAATATCCTGCGATTCAGTCGCCGTCGCAACTGTCGTCGAGAACAGCGTCGTAAAATCATCCTCTGGGACCGACGTGGTCGACAGAAAATAACCAAATTCCGTCGAATTCATTGCTAATTTTTTCACTTTACATAAACCATACACAAAACACTATAGAAACTTTCGTTTCGCGCCAAAACTATCACTGACACTGTTACAATCGAACTGTGAGATACACCAAGCGCGGGTGTCATTAACAGATAAGAAAATTGGATATATCACCAAAATCCGATATGTCCGATATACATACTCGTATATGCGATCATCGTCGGTTTTTCGTAGAAGGCCACGCGCGCGGTACGCGACCGGCCGCGAACTAAACAGAGTACCTATTTCCAATCCACTAAATACGTTGATTTGGAGGAAAATTCGTCATTAGAGGCTCTCTTTAGTTTTTCACACTATTAGCTTGATAATAAATAATGATTGCTTATTAAAGGACAAGATGGCAGGGTCGGATTTAAAGGTCTGGAGGCCTCGGGGCAACAAAGGAGTGGAGGCTCCTTGGCCCAAAACTATAACTCCAAATAAAATGGACAATTTTATTACTGATTGCCTGATTGGAGTGAACAAATATAGATCGATTATTTCTGTTAATATTTAATGTAATCATGTTTGTACAAAGTACCGTAAAACGCGAAAAAATATAAAAGGAAAAGTTGTTTTCTAGCGTACAGTCTGAATTTGGATTTATTTCGAAGTCTCTGTTGTGGGGCCCCTACTTTGTGTTTGTTTTTGTTGGCTGTAGCCCCGGTTGCCCTCCCCTACCGGCCCTGCAAGATGGAAACGCCTAGGCCTTAGTCCCTGTATTTCAGGATTAAGAAAAGAGCTACGGTATCCCCTGCCTGATCGTAAGAGGCGACTAAAAGGGGGCTACCGGGGTTGCGGACGGTAAGAGTAGGAGCTCGACCCATCCAGCCAGCAGCCCCGGGAAGGACAGCGGTGTGTGAGTGGCCCGGCATGCGGCCACAACAAAGTAAGTTTGTTTGTTACTCTTTCACGAGAAAACTACTCAACCGATCATTATGAAACTTTGTACATGTATTCTTGGAGTTATCAGAAGTAAAATAGGATACTTTAAAAAAAAACGCAGGTGAAACCGCGGGGCACAGCTAGTACTATATGAAATTTCATCCCTTTACGCCTTTAATTAGGAATTTCCATGAGCACCATCGAACTATAATATATATTTATTTCCTCAGCATATATTACACAGGGATGTATACGTAGAGTAAGCTCCAAGCCCTCCCGTGACCAGCAGCGTAATGCAAAAATAACAGTAATAAGGTTTCAGTAACTTTTTATTTTTGTCGGGAATATTTCTTTATCGTCGTCCTTTACAAGGAGAAAATTAATAGAAGGTTAATAAATTGTTTGGCTCCTTAAGTCGTTTTGCACTTATATACCGCATGCTTTAATTAATTTATTCCAAATGTTTCGTGCTACACTACATATCTACATCCGTACCACAGATAATGTTAACGCTAGAAACGACAATTTGAAAGTTTTTTTGATGTGAAACATCTATAGGCGCGGGTGAACCGGATTGTTGGTGTGGCGACGCTTGCCGTGGCGACGGGTCGCCACACTGAGTCTAAGCAACTTGAAATTAATATTGAATTGGATTTATGTATTCAATGAAAATAAATGATTATTAAATAAATAGTCGTCAACCGCACCAGATGTGGCTGAATGACCACCCATTCTACTATTGACCGCACTCGACATTACTTGGCTGCAACCCTTTTGCGTCCCACTGCTGGGCACGGGTCTCTCCCCCTTATTGGGGAGGCCTGGAGCTTACTCCACGACGCTGCTCCAATGCGGGTTGGTGGAGACTCGCACTCGACACTACTTACCTTTATTGAAATCCATCCTTGTTATAAACGCACCAGATGTTGCTTAATAGCCATCCATCCTACTTTTGACCGCACTCGACATAGTTTAGCTTTATTGACACCCATCCTTTTCATTATGCTGTGTTTAGTTCCTGTCGTAATCTCATTTATGTCTTTTATGCATATTACTTGTACGAACACGATGTTTCACATCTACCAGGCTTCCCATGACGGCTCACTGTTTTTTAACAAGCTTTTATTAGCTTGACCTGTATGTACTTATATATTTATGTAACGGAATCTTTTAACTTCATTTTCACTTACTTCTAGGAGTCTGATTAACTTGAAAATTTGCACAGGGGTCAAGAGCCGATGACAATACAATAATCTCATAACTTTATATTAAAGTCCTAACTAGGATCATCAGGATAAAAAAATAAATACGAGGGGCGGCTGATAACTTCGCAGCCTAAGGTACTTAATGAAACAAATATGGTGTTCGAGGTATCGCTTATAAGCTATTACAATCTTACCTTAATGATAGGAAACAATCGACGGTACTTACAACATTTAATAAATCGAACAATACGTTAGAAGAGGTTCAATCTAAATTCGAGATTTGTAAAATAGGTGTTCCTCAGGGTAGTGTTCTTGGTCCATTATTATTTTTAATGTATATAAATGAACTACCCACTATAGCAAAATATCCATGTGTTATGTTCGCTGATGATGCAACAATTTTATTTTACAATGAAAACATTTCAGCTGAGGATTATAGGAATGAAATAAGAAGTACACTAGTAACTATAAAAACATGGCTAGACACACTGAACCTCAAGGTCAACTTAAATAAAACTAAAATAATGCAATTTAAAAATTATAAACAGAACTTAGAAAATCTAAATATTCATTTAAATGCAGTTGAAATAGAAGAAGTAGAGCAAACGAATTTCTTAGGGGTTTCCTTAGATACCCACTTAAATTGGAAAAGTCATATTGATAAAATTAATAATAAGATATCGGCTAATTGTTATGCTCTTTCAGTATTAGTAGATGCGTCAACTCTTGAAGTAGCTAAAAGTTTTTACTATGCCAATATTTACCCCCTTCTAACATATGGTATTATATACTGGGGAAATTCTGTTAATGTTAGTAGAACATTTATATTGCAAAAACGTAGTCTCAGAATATTGTATGGTAAAGCGGGTGACGAATCTATTCGCTCACTATTTTCAGAAAAGAAATTCCTTACATTAACTGGAATATATATATTAGAGATTTGTACTTTCGTTTTTAATAATAAAAACTTGTTTGAAAAGCAAATAAACATGCGCATAAGAGATGTGCCCACGAGACTAAAAGATATTGACGCTTTGTATTTACCTCGAGTAAAATGTCAGATTTTCAGAAATAGTACATACATATTTGCTATTAGAATATATAATAAATTACCCATAGATATAAAACAGTTACCAAATACTAAATTTAAAAAACAATTAAAACATTGGCTTATAAAAAAAGCATATTACAATATAAACGAATTTTTTGAAGATAAGACATCGTAATACGTGCAATAAAAATAGTTTGGGGAGCTTCCGCGTAAAATACATTATAAAATAAGTGTAACTCTAAACAATGCCTGAGAGTTTTTTTTCCGCCGGCTTTTTTTCTCTCATTGACCCAGCGGTGGGTAGGCATCAAAAGCCGATGATCCGTTAAGATTATTCTTATCGGATCTTAAAATAAAATATTTTTTAGTTAATTTTAATTAATAATATTGTATGCCAGAACATGGTAGACTGTTTAAAACTCCAATTATAATTTTAAACATCTTATTGTATGTGTGTAAACAGTCAACAATAAAGTATTTTCATTTTCATTTCATTTCATTTCATTTCATTTCATTTCATTTCATTTCATTTCATTTCAAATATAAAGTTTTATATTTTTAACACGCTTATATTAGTTTGAAAATTTGCACAGGGGTCAAGGGCCGATGACAATGCTATAATATGAAGAAAAAAATCCAACTATAAAATTTAAAATAAATAATGTAGTTTAAAAAACAGAAAAACACGCTTTTGTGAAAATACGAAGTAAAAAGAAAAAAATAAGAAGAAAATCCCACGCTTTATTTACAGTAATAGTATATTGTGTAGCAAGGGGTGAAACAAGACCATTTCTATGATGACCAGGTCTGAAATCGTCTTTGTTTCATCCCGAGCCACACACTGTATTTTTCATATCACATGTAATGAAACAACGAGTTTTGATTTCTGTAGCCAGTCGAAGTAAGACTATTTCAGACAAATAGCGCAGTAATATCTTTTGACAACGATTTGACGACAGTTCTCAATGCGATTCTGACAGACTTGAAATAAAGACGTAAATAATAAACAAATGAAGGTGCCGGCCGGGTAGAAACAACGTGGCTTCTGCCCTTGGGGAGAAACAACGTTGTTTCTGACTGACACATTCGCATTGGTTTTAAATTGTCTTGTTTCTACTGGCAAAACAGAAATCAAAACTCGTTGTTTCATTACATGTGATATGAAAAATACATTTTCTTCTTATTTTTTACTTTTTAGTTCGTATTTTCACAAAAGCGTGTTTTTTAGTTTTTTTAAACTACATTATTTATTTTATTTGTAGCAGATGAGCATGCAGGGCACGTGGCTGCTGCAACCCATGTACAACTACAGACAAATTCAAGCAAGCCAAGTCTTGCCTGTATTCGTATGCAGTTACGCTGCTACTCCGAAGGTGGTGGTTGCTCGTAAACCTGACCAATAACCACAACTTTTCACCGAAACACTATTATAGAGCTATTATAACTAGAATTGCTTCATTGCAGAATGAGGTGCAGCAGTAGTGAAGTATTAGGTACTCCGATCGTTTTTTGTTTTTGTTTTTAAATTTTTTACGCCTATAATCCATGATGATTATCAAAACGTGATTTTTAAAATGAAGCCACGATTTGAAATGTGGAACATTCTACAGCCAAAGAGTTCCATTTTCAAATGTTATTATTACTTTTTAAACATTGGTTACGTAAGTGGTCAATGCGAAATAAGCGAAATGGGCGCGGTCGGGTGTGAGATGTGTGACTACCGCTAGTGGCAATACGAGTATGCATGCGCATTACCGTTGTTATTGATAGATAGGTATCGATAAACTTTGTCAGAGGCCTTATGGGCGCTTTAAAATGTCTGTCTCACCAATAATACGGAGACCAGCACACTCCACAGTAAGGTAATTAATACCCTGTGTCGTGGGTACCTTGGACACATACAAAGACAGGAACACGAACACCCAGACCGAGAACAGTTTAATCTCATCATTCAAATTTCTGTTTCGACCCCTTGATTGGCAGTCCGGCAACCACTGCACCACGCGGGTCGTCTACTCAGCCATTTTGAGCTACCAGTGCTCGGCAGTGGGACGCAAAAAAGGGTTCTTACATAAGTGATCAGATCCAGAAACAAAGAGCAGCCTAGTATAAAATATAATAAAAAGAGGAATACAACCAATTTCTAGAAACCTATTAAGTCTGTGTCCCATCGACACACAGTAAACATTTATGCGATAAGCCAACACGCCCTGCTATTTCGTACCAAGGTCAAGTTTTCATTAAGGTTGGCGGATTACTGTAACAAAGAAATGATAGTCTGTATGAAGTAAGTCTAATGATTGTAAGAGGGAACATTTTGTTTTGATAAAATAGAGTAGCAGACGAGTACCTAATAAAAAAAAATACAACCAGTTGCACTCCGGGAGTGCCGGCAGAAGCGAACATTTTAACGTTGTCGATTTTTCATATTTTGGAATGGATTTATGCTTTAAATTTGACATAAATTATAAATATGAATGTAAAATATAATTATAAAATATTCGACTTATAAATGCATGATTTGTTTGAATTTATAATTATTGTATTCTGACATCGAAATTGAAATTCAATGTTAAAAATGTATCTGCCTGTGAATTTATAAATGTTGACGTGCTATATTGTGTTACCAATAAATGATCTATGAACTATGAACTATTATCCGTACCTTATAATTTTCATGTAGTATTTTCAGTAGGTTTTCAATCTAGTATTTTTAAAGTCATTTAAAAACTCATTTTCTTTAACTGTTTCTTCGTCGCTTTTTTTCATTAATAGATGCACTTTGTTCCATTTCCATATTTTATACACTTGATACACACTGTCATATCTGACTTTATGCTGTCATCCCTCCCTATTACGAATATTCGATCAGGCTACGTGTCCTGACGCGAGTTTAACAATTTTTACCCATACCAAAAAAAGTGCAGTGAAAAGTACCAAAAAAAAGTTTTGCAGCCGCTAAAGAAGTTTTCACTTTTTCACTTCAAAAATATCGGCGGTTTCCAAACTGCGTATTGTTCGGCGCATTTGGATGCAGGCCACGTGGTGTTAAGTGGTCGCTGCAGCCCATGGACACCTACATACAACCTCAAGCAAGCATAGGTAAGTCTTGTCTGAGGTCGTATGCAGTTGCGCTGCTACTCCGGAGGCTGGTGGTCGCCTCATGTAAGTGTGGCCGGCAACTGCACCTTTCCACCGAAACACAATAGAATTGGTTGGCAGAAGTGGGTGCAGCGGTGGTACTTCCCTGGGCGAACCATAATAGTTTTACTACCTACAACACAACAGTTTTGTATCGGGGGGAAACCTTCAAAAGGTACCCGGCACCTTGGGAGAGGATACCGGGTTATGTGGGATTTGACCGCTCTAAAACCCCCTCGGTGGCTGCCTCTGCGCTTGGGGAGAACTCCGGGATCTACAGTGGAACGAACTGGTGTCCACCACGCGCGGCGAACTGGAACGGGCCCATCTTCGGGAGAGCAGATGTGCTCTCCTACACCTTCCGATGTTTGCGGCAGCATGCGGCCAAGCAGACACCGCCGTCCTTCCCGGGGCTGCTGGTTGGACGGATCGAGCTCCAACTTTCACCACCCACAAGCCCGGAATCCCCCTTTTAGTCGCCTCTTACGATCAGGCAGGGGATACCGTAGCTCTATTCTTAATCCCAAAGCTACAGGGCTAGCATACGAGTAAGTTATCAGCGCGGAATTTTTGCACCTGAAAGTGTCTTTACGTTTCGTGGGTACACACACTTCAAAAAACAATCAAACGACGCGCGGATACGCCGATAAATAGGTATCCTATACCACATACATACATATGTATATAGGTTTGAAAACACTGTAACAATAGTTACAACTATAAATAACGGAAATCTGGAAATTAAATACAGGCATTCGGCCAACTGTAACCGCTTTTTGACTACCCGTGTGGCGCAATGGTAAATACCTGGCAGACTGCCGATCGGAGGGTCTCGAGTTCGATTCCCGGCGAGGCAGAAATTTGAATGATGAGTTCAAATTTCTGTTTTCGGTCTCGGTGTTTGTGCCTTTGTGTGTGTCCATGGTACCCACGACACAGGGTATATCTACCGTACTGTACCCTACTAGGTACTGCTTTAAGTCAAATCGCACCTAAATCAATAACGTTTTAACTTTTTTCTTACCTATAAGTACCTATAGGTAAGAAAAAAAGCGGATGGAAACACTGTCTTCCATTTCTAATCTATTTTTACCACAACAGATGTTTTCTTTTCCACGCGCTGCTGCACGCAGGTCTCCTCTCAAAAGTGATAGGTCATAATCCACCACGCTGGCCCAGTGCGGGTTGGTGGACATCATGCCTTCAAGAAATTATGAGATTCTCTCAGGCATGCACGGCGATGGAAAACATCGTAATTGATTAATTACCACAATATTTTCCATCACCGTGGGGCAGGTACGCGCCGACGATTTGAGCCCCGTATCTCCGTGGCGCAGACCATGGTATTTACAGAATTTATTCTCGCCAAAAATGGGTTCCTTTCCTGTCTTTGGGTGGCTTTCCTGATCAAAGCATGCAAGGTCCTGCCATATATCATCAACTTTATTCTGCCACGTCATTGAATCGCGATGGATTTAATATTATTGATGTTATGTCCGTTATTTCGTCGTATAACTTTATTTGAGCTGACGTCACGGAGGGTTTAAGGTCACGGGCGGTGAACTAAACAAACACACTGAATTAATCAATATTTTAAGGGCATGGCTGGAGTCCACCCGCTGGGCTAAGCATAGGTTAGATTTCCTAGACGAATTCATAATTTACTTCTGGACAAAAACGCGCATAGCTAAGCTAGTAAAGTAAATGTCCGAATTATCGTCAGTTTTTGTCAACGTCCCAGTACTCGTCGTTCATGGAAAAAGTATATTTTTTTGGCCCTTTTTCTAAGGAATGACTATACAATGACGACTTTATAAACGTTTACCTTACTTTAGCTGGTCTAGGGCGGTCGTAATTTGGATTCGTAATTGGTCCGTCATGGTTAGCGTAGAACGCAATCGATCCGCGAGTTCATCTATGCAACTAAGCCAAACGGGTGCGGTCGGGTGTGACATGGGTGACCACTAGTGGCAAAAATTTCATGCGTGTTTCCGTGCTTCGGAGGGCACGTTAAGCCGTCGTTCCCAGTTGTTGTCGATAGATAACAGTCGTTAAACCTAGTTGGAGGCCTTATGAGCGGTTTACAAACATCCGACATCGAGTTGGCCACTAACCCGCATCTCCACCAACCCGCATTGGAGAAGCGTGGTGGAGTAAGCTCCAGGCCTTCCCAATAATGGGGAGAGGCCCGTGCCCAGCAGTGGGACGTAAAAAGGGTTGCAGTCAGCCAACCAATTGATTCGTAATCTGTACGCACGTACAACCGGTTCCTAATTCCTAAAATCGGTTCCTATTTAGCCGTAGAGTTTGGGCTTATTAGATTCGTCTTGACGTAGGTATTCTATTTTCACCTGGTGACGAGGATATATAATGATGATAATGAAACTGGAAAATAGCTGCTGAAACTCTGGAGCGACTACCTAATGGTGAAAAGAGTTTGGGCTCGTTAGAGTACGTTTCAAACGTGTTCTTAGTTCTTTAAGTTAATAATTTACTTTTGATGTTTAGTATTTATAGGTACGCGCTATAAAGCAACATCTTTTTTTTTTTGTTATCGGGGGGAAACCTTCAAAAGGTACCCGGCACCTTGGGAGAGAGTACCGGGTTATGTGGGATTTGACCGCACTAAAACCCCCTCGGTGGCTGCCACTGCGCTTGGGGAGGACTCCGGGATCTCCGGCGGAACGCACCGGTGTCCTCCACGCGCAACGCCCCAGAACGGGCCCATTTTCGCGAGAGCAGCTGTGCTCTTCTGCACCTTCCGATGTTTACGGCGACATGCGGCCATGCACACATCGCCGCCCTTCCCGGGGCTGCTGGTTGGATGGATCGAGCTCCCACTCACACCGTCCACAACCCCGGAAGCCCCCTTTTAGTCGCCTCTTACGATCAGGCAGGGGATACCGTAGCTCTATTCTTAATCCCGAAGCTACAGGGACTACGAAAGCAACACCTAGGATCCTACGTGATGAGCCCTTAGTGTAAGTTTGTAAACGCGCAAACGTTACTACTGCGTCCGAGTTAAAATTGGACATATAGATTGACCTTAAAGGAATAAGGTCGATAATTAAATTCTTAACGCAAACGCGTTAGTAACGTTTTCGCGTGTGCAGACTTACACTAAGGCCTCTGGTAGTATAACTTTAGATCACCAAAACATTCACTTCTCACTTAGGTACTATGTAGGGTTGCCATCTCTAAAATTTGTCAACCAGGACAAGACGCGTTAAAACCCCGGATTTTAGAGCCCAAAACCCGGACATGTCAACAGCGAGGGGACAGTGAATTTAGCGAGTCGGTTCGTCGGTTGACCGCGGCGTGCGGGCACGGTGCGTGTGTCGCGGGCGGCCCAAGATTTTATTCTTTTTAAACCCGGACTACCAATGAAGTCCGGTCCGGACGCTCCCCGGACGCCCTCTAAACTAGGACTAATCCGGGGAAACCCGGACGGATGGCAACCCTAGTACTATGAGATACTATTTTAGTCTAGACTTCCCAATTCACCTACACTTTTACGCAAACGTTGAAAGCTTTAAAAAATTGGCTCGGTGCCAATACGGATTTCGTGAACGCAACACTAACCTTGAAAAAGTAAATATAAACATTTTATTTTGAAGGTAAGTGGTACGAATCTGTTACATTGCGAAAAGTGACCGATGATTAATTTATTCAGTACTAGCCTTCCGCCAGCGACTTCGCCCGCGTGGACCCGTTTAATGGGTCCCCGTAGGATAAAAAATTGCCTATGTGCTATTCCAGACTTCATTGCTATATTAAAATCATAGGCGTTTAGCCAGTTGCTTCAACCGCGTTGACCGTATTACCCGTTTTCACGTAGGAATGAAGCATTTTCCCGCGGTAAAAAGTAGCTATCTTACTCAGGGTGAATGTAGCTTTCACCATTAGTGAAAGAATTTTTGAAATCGGAACATCAGTTTTTGAGTTTATTCGTTACAAATATACAATAAATTAAGTTTTTAACAAAAAAATAGAACCGACTTCAAACGGTAAAAAATAAAATTGTTCAGTACCTACTTCTTCTTGCTTATGGTAATGACTCTTAAAACTATTTTTGGAGTCGGGCCCTTAGTAAAATGTCGTACCATTCGTACTAAATGGGCACCGACAGTACAGACAGTGGGACAGTACCTACTTCTTCTTGCTTATGATAATGACTGTTAAAACTATATTGGAGTCGGTGCCCATTCAGAACGAAAGGTACACTATATTTACTAAGACAGGACATTTCATTTCCATGGGCTGCAGCGACCACTTAACTCCAAGTGGCCTGCATGCTCGTCTGCTACTCCATTCAAATAAAAAAAACTTAGTTCGTCGATGATTGAAACTGCGCACTTTTTAACGTAGGCAACTGGATGAAGCTGGTACTTTTCAAAATTTAGAATATTTTATTCATTTTTGGAATTTACATATTCTGGGTTATGTCCTGTTTAAGCAAATTATGAGCATAAGAGCACCTAGAGTCCATTACTGCGACAAGAATGACGTTCATTTTGATATTAATTTGAGAATACCAGGTTCAAATCTTCGACGCGCACCTCTGACAAAGAAGTTTGTAATGTGCGTGCGTATTTATCGCTACTCCATGGTGATATTGGTGAATATAATAGTATGACATTCAATTGGCTGCAACATTTTTTTGCGTTCCACTGCTGGGCCCGGGTCGCTCCCCATCATTGGGGAGGCCTGGAGCTTACTCCACCGCGCTGCTCCTATGCGGGTTGGTGGAGATATGACATTCAATTAATTACGGTGTTTTCCATCGCTGTGCATCAGGCGCGGTCCCAGGGGGTCACAGGGGACATAACCCCCCACTCCCCACCGTCAAATCCATCACTCATGCGTAGATGGAAGGCGAAACAAGTCAATTTGGGACACCTCTTTCCCCAAATTTCTTAGTGACTCCCCCTAAAATTTCTTGGCGACCCCCTCCATAATTGAAGGCTGCGACCGTGCCTGCTGTGCATGCTTGAGAGAAACTCATGATTTCTCAATGACATGCTGTCCACCAATCCGTACTTGGCCTAAATCCCTCTCACTTGTGAGAGGAGACCTTTGGCCAGCAGTTTGGCCAAAAAAAGCTTGAAAACAATTGGTTTCCTAGTTCTAAATAATGTTAAAGAATAAATAGGTCATAGAGGGATTTCAAACAAATATCTCAACACAAGAGTTTCTCTTAAAGTGTTAATGTATTACTTTTTGGTGGTCATTTAGAGACAATGCCGAAAACGGCGACCGATGATTACAATTTCAATAGAGCATCTGTGTGGGTGGATAAACGTTGAATATACATTGACGTCACCGCAAATAGATTTAGGTACCTATATGGCATTGTTTGGATGTATTTACTTTTATTATGTTTTTGTTGGAAATCACATGTCTGGTCTTAGACCAGGGTTGCCAGTTTTTCTTTTTGGAACTTTTTGAGTGAAAAAGCGGGATTCTATCGTCGAAAGCGGGACATAGTATAAACATGTATTTAATCAGAAGTTTTAAAATATTAATCTTTTAACTAGAATTCAAATTACGCTTAAGTATATGGCAATAGATAGCAAAAAAATGAACTCTTGTTTTGAACTTTATTTGTTAGTTACAAATAATATTTTAAACCTATTATAATTATTATCGTCACATATCACATACTTATAATATGTAAGTTCAAATATTTTTATTTTCAAAGCGTCGTCGCAAGTTAGGTTGTGTCGATTTTGCGAATATTTCGCAGTAAATTCTTTGTTACGTTGCAATCTGTGACAAGTGACAGGAATTCATTCAAAATATCAAAAACCAAAATTCAAATTCAGATGACAGGAAAAACAGGTGTGTTTTTCTCACTTAGCGGTCCCCCAACACCTCACTTAGCGCCACCGGTGTATCTTCGTGCCGCCGAAAAATATATAAAGCTGAAGAATTTGTTTGTTTGTTTGTTTGAACGCGCTAATCTCAGGAACTTTTTGTGTTGAATAGTCCATTTATTGGGGAAGTCTATAGGCTATATAACATCATGCTGTGACTAATACCAGAGTCCACGCGGACGAAGTCGTTGGCAGCCGCTAGTTCGTAATATTTTTGTGAAGATTGAACTTCTTTTAAAGTTCCTTTTCTTTTAACGGTTGAGTTATCCCTGAAAAGCGGCCCACGCTGCCCCCCCCCCCCTGGATCAAAGTCTGGATTCTGGACAAGAAACCTATAAAGAATAAGCTAGATATGCTACCTCCTGTTGTTTCCTTTGTATATTTTGCCCCCTCAAAAAAGAACAACAACAAAACTGAAAAAGAATCTGGGTACGTCCATGGGGATGGAAATAGCGTTTTGCTCCAAAAACGCGAAAGGATGAAATAAAAGGCATTAATGTTTTAAAATTTGGTTTATTTACAAAAGTAAAAATACACACTAAACTATAATATTGTTTTAACATATAGTAATAATAATTAATTATTTACAATACATATTGTTGACATACGTGACAACAGACATCACATGGAGAAAAGAATCGTCATGATCTTTCGAGACCATTTAGAGACCGCATACGTCAAATATTTTCATGAAATTCAAGCTTCGCTAAATAATTATATGGCGACATACGTCTCCGTATAAAAAAATCATAAAGTTTGCAGCATTTGGAAGTATGATTGTTACTAAAATCAACATCCGTGACTTGCCTACTTGACTTGCGCTACGCAAGTTACTGACTCACCCCCCGCCATACCTGTCAAACCTTGATGCTTTAAGGCACTACGTCATAATCGACAAAGTTGCTACCTCTAGATGAGAAAGTGATAATTATCTGCTCTGTGACATCTATGTATTAGAGTCACAGGACCAGATCAACTAATATCAGCTGCAACCACGAGGTAACTTTTGGTGATGAAAGCCGGGTGAACATTGTTGGGGAATTGGAGCAATCCTTCGCCGTCCAGCCTGACGTGGTCCCCCAAAGACCATCTTTAGCCACCACTGGAGCGCCTGGATCCGGCTGGAAAGTAAACAGGATTAGTAACCAATAATTTTGTACTTATTTAAAACTAGCAGCCGCCCGTGACGTCGTCCGCATAGCGTGATTTTATATAAGTAGCTTAAGCCTTCCTCAATAAATATACTATTCAACACAAAAAAAATTTTTCAGTTCGATCCAGTAGTTTATGAGATTAGCGCGTACAAACAAACAAACTCTTCACCTTTATAGTATTAGTATTTGTTGCAGTCATAGGCGTACCTAGCGGGAGAGCATGGGAGACAGCTGCCCCCCCCCCTCCCTACAGGTCCAGATTTAGGGATGTGAAAATCTCCCAACCGAAAAAAGAAACCTATAAAGAATAAACTAGATACTACCTCCTGCTGTTAACTTACGCGCGTTAACTAACGATTCCCACTCATAGCCCACAGTAAGGTAGTTATACCCTGTGTCGTGTGTGCCATGGACACAGACAATGACAGGAACACAAACACCCAGACCGAGAACAGAAATTTAAACACATCATTCAAATTACTGCATCTCCGGGGATCGAACCCGGGACCCCCCGATCGGCATGGTAACCATTACGCCACGCGGGTCGTCATTAGCGCGTTCAAATAAACAAACTTATATATTAAGTAGTATAGATTTCATGCGCGTGTCTTCATGTAACGTGGAAGGCTCTCACGGTACGAAGATTGAAATAATTTTAATTGAGTGGCATTCGTGAAATATGAAGACTACCGTTGGTTGGGTAAGAGAAACTCTTCGCGAAATTTAACTAGGTACTTATTACAGTTCAATCATTTAATAAATTTCTATAAGCTCTTCATAGATCACAATAAATTTAGCTCTAATAGACGGTAAGACTTAATGGTAAAGAAAAATTTGAGCGGCCTTTTCTCCAGATAACTTAAAAGCTCCTGCCAGTTTCATGTTAATACTTAGGAATGCGCATGGCTCGGTGGTTAGCGCAAACGATCTATGCAACTAAGCCAAACGGGCGCGGTCGGGTGTGAGATGGGTGACCGCTAGTGGCAAAAAAAAAATCATGCGTGTTTCCGTGCTTCGGAGGGCACGTTAAGCCGTCGGTCCCGGTTGTTGTCGATAGATAACAGTCGTTAAACCTTGTCGGAGGCCTTATGGGCGGTTTGAAAACATCCGACAGCGGGTTGGCCACTAACCCGCATCTCCACCAACCCGCATTGGAGCAGCGTGGTGGAGTAAGCTCCAGGCCTTCCCAATAATGGGGAGAGACTCATGTCCAGCAGTGGGACGCAAAAAAGGGTTGCGGCCAGACGGTAAGACTTGATGATAAAGAAAAACTGAGCGACTTTTCTCCATATAACTTAAAAGCTCATGCCATTTTCATGTTAATACTTAGGAACTTATGCCTTTCCCAAAATAATTCAACAGTTGAAAACTTACCATGCAAGGAGTGTGGTGCGATACAATAGGTTCTAAGCAAAGACTAGAATATTCTAGAGTAACGTTGTTCTTCTGCATGATCTTCTCACATTTCTCTCTGGGTATCATCATCTGTGGAGAAACCCTCATGGAGTTCTGCTTAAAGCGTTCTTTGGCTATAGCTGGCAACACTTGTCCTTTAACCTAAAAATTAAAAAAGCATCAAAATAATAATAATAATAACGTTTCACACTCATAACCCCACAGAAGGGTAGATATCCTATGTGGAACCTGGTGGAACCCGGGCAAATTGGCAGTCCGGCATGGTAATCATTAAGCTACGTGACTCATCTGCTTTACCTTTTAGGTCTGTACAGTTTTTTAATCTACTTGTATATAGTTAGAATACTTTTATAATTAAGAACTCTTTTTTAATATGAATAGTTGTAAATAACGATCCCGATTCATAGTCACACCAGATTGTCACACCAGTATGACAAACAGGATTTTTTCTCGATTGTCGTACTACTGATTTTTCCACATCTTATCCCTACTTATATTTGTAGCGACCTACCGCTACTCATCAAGAGATGGCGCCACGGGTATTCCTGAATCACGCTATCGAAGTTTTCGGAATATCCTACCATACAAGCTCCGAATTGAGTCAGTTGGAGCGCGGCCGCTCCCCGGGCATGACCACCTCGCCCGGCGGGAAATCTTCCTTTGCCAAAATATTATTAATTCGAAAGTAACTCTGTATATCTGTCTGTCTGCTACGCTTTCCCGCTTAAACTACGTAACCAATTTTAATGAAATTTGGAACACAGATAGATTGGACCTTGGGAAAAGACATAGGATGGTTTTTATCCTACGGGAACCTATAAAACTGGTCCACGCGGGCGAAGCCGCTGGCGGAAGGCTAGTATACCATAATGCTAGTGCCGTATCTACATATTATTATTATGTAGTCGGTATTTCATGTAAATGTTACGGTTACTTATATTTTTTCGTCCAGAGTTCCATCCTATCCTTATTATCCATCAGTTTACTTACAATTAATCGAGGCCAATACGTAGTTATAAACTTGGCACTAAGAACTCTTCCCCTAGTCTTTGATAAGGCAATCGGTGCTATCAACTCCGTATAGTTTACCGGCGATGCAAGCTTCAGCAGAGCCACATCATACCCTGGCTTTTTCGGTACATACGAAGGATGGATTTCCACCACCTTGATAGGAACCAGGATTCCTCCTTTCTTGCAGTTCACGGATCCTAGTCGAGCTTTGAAAAGCTTGATAGATTCTCGGACACTGAAAGAGATAGTAATTTTCAGAACAGGATATTTGAGCACAATTAAAAATGTGAATGAAGCCTTATTATTTCTATTGTCATCAAAATCAAATCAGGCTAGGACTGTTCCCGTTTCTGCATCATAAAATGTGAAAAAAAGTCTTATTTCTATTGTGTTTTGAATAACTTAAGCTAGGACCGTTTAGTCCCTGTAGCTTCGGGATTAAGAATAGATCTACGATATCCCCTGCCTGATCGTAAGAGGCGACTAAAAGGGGGCTTCCAGGGTTGTCAGCAGTGAGAGTGGGAGCTTCATCCGTCCAGCCAGCATCCCCGGGAAGGACGGCGGTGTGTGCGTGGCCGCATGCCACACAGACGCATACATTTCTAAATATGTCAATTTCAATTAACAACGTCATTTTCTATGCAATGACAACACTGACACTGACACACACAGCCACTCTAGTTGTATAACTAGAAGGCACATTGTGCATGGACGTTGGGACGAGGGGTTCGCCCGTAAAGGCCACTCCTCTGACGATGATCACTGATGCTCTAAGGAATTTGGTTGTTTTCACCTCCTGAGGCCTGAGGCAAAAACGTTACCAACGCGTTTGCGTTAAGAATTTAATTATTGACCTTATTCCTTTCAGGTTAAGATCTATCTGCCCAATTTTAACTCTGACGCAGTACGCGTTTACTTACACTAAGAGCTCCGATTCAAGGGAATTGACAAAAATTTTATACAAATGCGTTTACTTGAGACTTCTAATTTGCATAGATTGTGCGATGCCTTGTGAAAAAAAGCTTACTTGTAAAACTCTCCAGCAGCTGTCAATACCCACTGTTTATCGACCAGGGCTCCAGAAGCGTAGTGAGATGATTTTCTTTGTATCGACACGGAGAAAGGAAATTTCATTTTAATGAAGTCACTTTTACTTTCGTTTACATCTTTTGTAATACTGTTTTCCTTTTCAACAGACTCGATTGACTTCAGCGTTGTATTCGTAGCTAAAATAATTTAAGTAGTTTGTTTAAAAAAAACCGGCTAGTGGGACTCACGCACGAAGGGTGTCGTACCATCTAATATATAAAATTCTTCTGTCACAATTTTAGTGTTTATACTCCTCCGAAACGGCTTGACCAATTTTGATGAAATTTAAATGTATATTCAGTAGGTATGAGAATAGGTTTATAACCAATTTGTGTACTCCTAAATATTAAGAGTGGCTCACCCAAAATTTTTTTTCTTTTATTTGGACATTTTTTTTCTGATTTTTTTTTTTGAAGTGTAATCTTCTTTAGCGGCGTTGTGACTTTTTTTGGCGTGGGTAAAAAATGTTAAACTCGCGTCAACTGCACGTGGCCTGGTCGAAAATTCGTAACACAGGAGGGGTGACAGCTGATGAACGGCTAGACTGTCTATACTTGTAAAATTCGTTTATATCAAGTATTTAAAATATGGACATTGAACAAAGTGCATCTTTTAATGAAAAAAGTGACGAAGAAAATAGTGAAAGAAAATGAGTGAGTACTTTATAAAAATACTAGATAGAAATTAATACTGATAATTCAAGCAATTCGTGCGGAATTATTCCTTAACGATTCCAAGACATCAAAAATGCACAACGTTAATGTTTTCACTTCTTCATGTTCTGACCGGTTTATTTTCCAAAAGGACCTTAAACAAGTATCCTGACAATGCCTACCCTTTATATCAAAAAATAACCTGTGCCCCAAGTTCAAAGTTCATTTTTACCGACTTCCAAAAGGAGGAGGTACTGTATTCGGCTGTATGTATTTATTTATTTTTATATATGTTCACCGATTACTCCGCCGTTTGTGGACCGATTTTCAAAATTCTTTTTTTGTTCGTATGCTTATACTCCCGAGGTGTCCCATTGTCACCAAATCAGGATCTGATGATGGGATCCCAAGGAAATCGAGGGGAACTCTCAAGTTTTATAGGCACACACATTAATTTTCTTATACTTTCTGAAGCATAAGAGATATTTGTGCATAGTAATCATCATCTCATGTTGCTGAGCTGATGATGGAAGGTACTGCATCAGTGAGGATTTGAAAGCAAATTCTTTCAATAAATAATATTTTATTCCAAATCTTACATTCCTGAGGTAGTCCAACTGTCACCAAGTCAAAATCTGATGAGGGGATCCCAGAGAAATCGAAGGGAACATTCAAATTTTATAGGACAACAAATGATTTTCATATTTTTACAAGCAAAACAGGCATTTTTGTATAATTATCATCATATCATGTTGCTGAGCTGATGATGGAAGGTACTACGAAGGTTAGGAGTTGAGAGCAAATTCTTTCAATAAATGATTTTTTGTTCGATATCTTACATTCCTGAGGTGGTCCAATTGTCACCAAGTCAAAGTCTGATGATAGTATCCCAGAGAAATCGAAGGGAACATTCAAATTTTATAGCACAACAAATGATTTTTACTAAAGCAAAACAGGTATTTGTGTATAATTATCATCATATCATGTTGCTGAGCTGATGATGGAAGGTACTATGACGGTTAGGAGTTGAGAGCAAATTCTTTCAATAAATGGTTTTTTGCTGGAAATCTTACATTCCTAAGGTGGTCCAACTGTCACCATGGCAAAATCTGATGATGTGATACTAGGGAAATCGAGGGAAACACCGAAACTTAATAGGCACACACATTCTTTTAGTCATATTTTTTAACATAATACAAATATTTATGTCCGGTAATTATCACCTCATGTTGTTAAGCTGATGATTGAATCCAAAAATAGTTTTAAGAGTCATTACCATAAGCAAGAAGAAGTAGGTACTGAACAATTTTATTTTTTACCGTTTGAAGTCGGTTCTATTTTTTTGTTAAAAACTTAATTTACCTATGCTATTGGCTGGCGATGCGCAATATGCATGATGCCATTATAGAAGAGACAAAAATCCCTGCCTCACATACGAACTGTCATTTCTTATTATATTTCATATCGTTTACCAAAGAGCATATCATCACTCCGATTTATCGTTTACCTTTCTTTAAAGTTTCTTTTCCAACTTCTGATGTATCTCCAGAATCGATACGGTTTTCTTTAGAACTTGTATTAAAAACCTCCAGGCTTTCTGAATTTAACGAAGAATTATCTTCACCGTCAAATTCTTCTGATATTTCTTCATTGCATTCTGCTTTATTATGTACAATCTGCACAAAAGTGATAAATAAAAACATTTTCACTATGTACCCAATCATTTTTAATTTACTTTATGTATGTACTTTAAAAAAATCCTATCTAATATAACGTGAGCAGAATCCTAAGCATTACAATACTCTTCTAAAAGTTAACAGAAATATGGCAAAGCATTGAAATAGACCAGGTGTTAAATACTAAGTCAAAGTGAAAAAGGAATCAAAATACTCAGTTGTTAGAAAAAAGATGACTCTTTGTGAACAATCGGCATAGATTAAATGCATCTGTGTGTCGTTACAATGAATAATGGTTTTTATCATTTTGCCGTATCGTTAACCAACATTGTAGATTCATTAAAACTAGTTATTGATGTTAGTAGTTTGAGCGTGCATAGCTTTCGGACTGGTTACGAACGTCAGATGTGAGATGGGTGACTAATGGCGCTTGTACTAAACAATTTCTTGCACGTGCTCTAGACGAAGTTTTTATATCTTGTCGAAGACTTTTCAACATCCGGCATTTGTGCTACTGGGTTGTGCAGGGAATGAGGTACCCGTGCCCGAAATTTTGATGCAAGAAAGAGCAGCAGCACCAGTCAGGGCATTAATAGCTGGGTTTAGATTGCTGCTTCTAGAAAAGAAACATGTTACAACGAGCTGGCCACCATGACTTAGGTTAAAGAGGAAGGTAACTGGATGTGTTTTTATCTTTTCAATACAAAGACATAACCTAAGCCAGTAAGAACGCTATACACGACCTCAAACAGGTGATCAGTCAAACAACACGGTCGCTAGTGGAATAAGGGTGACTGTTGATGATCTACAACGATGATAGATACAATGCCGGAATAAGTACCTAATTACATATGAGGTTCTGTCAACATTCGAGGGACGTAGGATATTATTATATTGGAAAAACGCACTTAACAAGGGATAAATTGAAAAAAAGAAAATTTTAGAAAATTTATTTCATTTGAATTTCGAATCCACCTAAAAAATTGTTTTGCAATCTGAGACTAACTTTAAGTTAAATTTTGATTGAAAATTTCAATTGAGATTGGAGTTTTGGATCGGTGAAACATGCAATTGAAGTAGGTCTAAAGCTAGTTTTCTCAATTATGCAATTGTTTTCTAATGTTTCCGAAAACAAATCACCAAACAATACTGTTTTCTTTCCCTATTAAAACTTCGGCCAGTAACTACAGCTTTGCTTTAGTCATTCTTAAATGATTGCGATCAAAACGTGATGGGTGTAACAAGTAGGATATTAAAGTGCTTATTATTTTTTAAGCTTTATATTAGTTTTAGTTTAAATGTTGAATGTGGTGAGTATTAACTTTGTATTACTAGATTTATTAAAAAGACCTATCTCCTGGAGTTATTTATCAAAGAGATAGTTCTTTTTACAGCATTCACTTTGATTTTTTGATTGATTGATTTTTTTAAATTCCTTAGACCAAATTCTCGCACTTTTATTTAAAACATAACATAAGTTCCAGAAAAAATTTCTCACAAACACAATATCAACATTACGACAACGGTTTTTTTCATCCATGTTTTTTTTTAACTTGGGAACCCTGGAGACCGCTGCTAGCTTTGGGTGCTCATCTCCTATTGTCTCCCCAAAATCTTAGTGAATTTAATATCTGTAAACCTTCTTTACTCTTTGAGAGCAATAACATTCGTGAGCAAAAAATAATTCTCTCTCAATTAAGTGGAGCCTTTGGTAGTTTTATTGTTAAGCTTTTGATATTTTTAAAAGTATTTATAAAAAGTTTACTAAATATCCTAAATATAGTGATTACGTTTTAGCGTCAACACCAGTTCAGAGTGAGTTGGAGTGCGAATTTCCACCTAAAGTAGAGGAAGATCTCACACATCTCAGAAGAAAAAGACTCACCACTGAAACTGGACTGGTCTGCTTAGAAGATTATCCGTATACAGTGTCAATTAGGTAATATTTACTCGTGTATTTGGCCGCAACCCTTTTTGCTTCCCACTGCTGGACACGGGTCTCTCCCCATTATTGGGGAAGCCTGGAGCTTACTCCACCACGCTGCTCCAATGCGGGTTGGTGGAGATGCGGGTTAGTGGCCAACCCGCTGTCGGATGTTTTCAAACCGCCCATAAGGCCTCCGACAAGGTTTAACGACTGTTATCTATCGACAACAACCGGGACCGACGGCTTAACGTGCCCTCCGAAGCACGGAAACGCGCATGAAATTTTTTGCCACTAGCGGTCACCCATCTCACAGCCGACCGCGCCCGTATGGCTTAGTTGCATAAATCGTTTGCGTTCTACGCTAACCGCCGGGCCATGCGCGCTTCATGCACTCGTGTATTTAACAAACTATTAATTTTATATCTTTCTCGATATTTCTAAGAAGCTTGGTACAAAAATATACCGATTTACCCATTCTGTTTCTTTCGCTCATAGGCTTTGTCGTCCTATTTTCTAAATTTGGCACCATAACTTTTGAGAGCCTTTCGAGAACCTTCTCTCTCAGTACGGGAGCCACTCAGGCGCGGTCCCAGAGGGGGAGGTCACGGGGGACATGACCTCCCCCCAAAATCCATCAGTCATGCGTAGATGGAGGCGAAACAAGCAAATTTGGCACACCTCTTCTCCCCAAATTTCTTGATGAAAATTGAAGACTGCGACCGCGCCTGAAGCTACTAACCAATCAGCAGAATAAATTGACATTGTTCATTACGATTTCGCTCAATCGCATCAGTCGATCAGGTAATTGAGATCCAGTACCAGTACCAATCGGCTGAGTTCCAATGAACTCACAATTTTCTGTGAATTTTGTGTGTGTGGAACAAACAAATTGTATCTTCAGAATAAATTAGTGTTGACAAGGGACCGTGTAGTAGGATGTCAGTTTGAATCCGTACAATATTTCTAATGTATTAAAATTAGTAAATTTTTATCTAGGTTACATGGAAAGCACTGGTGCGGAGGAGCCATAGTTGGAAAACAATGGGTTTTAAGTGCAGCACAGTGTTTCGATTAGTAAGTTCATCCTACAGAAGTTTTATTATTGTTTATATTTTAGACATAGTGATCAAAATAGTCGTGAAGTATAAGTACAATACTGAAAGAAAATTTTATGGTCTAAAAAAGAAAGTTTTATGGTCATGGAAACTGTTGTAAGTATATGTGTGCAAGTGTGAAATTGGTATCGTCGCTTCCCGTGGATATCTACACAAAAATACACCTTTATCCCCCAAATCTCTTAGTGACCTCCCCCCCCCCCCCAATTTCTTCGTGCCCCCCCCCCACCCTCCAATTGAAGGCAGCGACCGCGCCTGCAATGGTCATGAAACCATGCAAGTTCTGCCACCTAATAAAAGGTATTTAGTGCTCCAACTTGTAAGAATAATGAAATGTTTTAGCGTATCAGTGGAAGAAGTGACTATCAGAATGGGTTCAGTGTTCAGAGATTTCGGAGGCCGGATCCTATCAGTCGTGGACATCCAGAGGCATCCTGAATACCGGATGGACCAGTACTACCCTGAGCACAACCTGGCTATGGTCAAAGTAAGTGAACCGTGGAAGGTTTGCATAAATTCAGATGAAACTATTTTAAACAGAACAAAAAAAACGTTCACTAAGAGTTTGTAAAGGAACAGCAGTGAATAAAGAATATTTCATTTCATTTCATTTCATATTTGAAAGCCTGGGTGAGTCTGTGTGCTATTTGTATGAGTCTGTGTAAATATTATTAGTAGTATTTTGTTACTTTTTAATTGCTGGAAAGTTTTTTAGAACTACAAGATACAAATGTAAATTGAAACCAGGCGCGGTCGCAGCCTTCAATTTGGGGGTCGCCAAGAAATTTTGGGGGGGTTCACTAAGAAATTTAAGAAATTTGGGGGAAGAGGTGTCCCAAATTGGCTTGTTTCGCCTTCCATCTGCGCATGACTGATGGATTTTGGGAGGGGTCATATCCCCTGTGACCCCCCCCCCTGGGACCGCGCCTGATTGAAACTTCTTCTTCTTCTTCTTCAGTCTTCAAACTTATTAGATAATTATTTCCAAATTTATTTCAAAATGTTGAAAACTTCCTATTATGGCCGTAATATTTTGCTTACAAAATACACGACTTCCTTAAAAAATGGGACATAGGTCTCGTAAGTTGCTCTTCATTCAGATATTCATCCATCCATCCTTCAGCCTATAAGAATCCGCTGCTAGACATAGGCTTGAATAGAAAACCCTGATGTTCATCACTCCGACCTGCACTCTCTGAATCCAGCGGCTTCCCGCTGTTTTCATCAGGTCATCATTTCACCTGTCTGACATAAAAGAAAAAGAAAGAGAAAAAAAGAAAGAAAAGAAAAGATAAAAATATTTATTTCATATTATTATTAGGAATACAAAATATTCGCTTAATGAAGCGAATGTCTGTCATTCTTTCCCGGTCATCATCTTTAGGTGCCCGTTTGTACTAGATGTTGAGCTGAGAGAAAAAAGGCGGCGGAAAAAACTCCCAGCACACAGCAGCACTCTTTTAAAAAAGTACATTTATATGAGACAACAGAATGGAATGGGTCGATAATGGTCACACGTGACAACTGATCGTATGAGACACTATCAAATAAAAGTATAAACTAATATATTTAACTCATTACACATTTTTAGGTGAACATTCCCATTGCATTTGACATTCGAGTAAAGACCGTGGCGCTGGCGTCAGCGAATTCGGACCTACCTCTGCATTTTGGAGAAGTCGTCGTCACCGGATATGGCTCGGTAGTAAGTTGTTATAATAACCAGACGGAGTTATTAATGTGAAACAGGGCTTTTGGGGGGCTGGCGTTGAGAGAGGGAGCTCCATCCGTCCAGCCAGCTGCCACGGGAAGGACGACGGTGTGTGCATGGCCGCATTCCGCCGCAAGCATCTGAAGGTACAGGAGAGCACATTTGCTTTCCCGAAGATGGGCACGTACGGGGCGCCGTGTGCGCAGGATACCAGCGCGATCGACTGGAGATCCCGGTGTCCTCCCCAAGCGCAAAGACAGGCCACTGAGGGGTTTTTTAGTGCGGTACAAATCATAAAACCACATAACCCGGTACCCTTTGTGTGGCGTTCATGGCTGCAACCCTTTTTGCGTCCCACTGCTGCGCACGTTACGGGTCTCTCCCCATTATTGGGGAGGCCTGGAGCTTACTCCACCACGCTGCTCCAATGCGGGTTGGTGGAGATGCGGGTTAGTGGCCAACCCGCTGTCGGATGTTTTCAAACCGCCCATAAGGCCTCCGACTAGGTTTAACGACTGTTTTATATCGACAACAACCGGGACCGACGGCTTAACGTGCCCTCCGAAGCACGGAAACGCGCATGAATTTTTTTTGCCACTAGCGGTCACCCATCTCACACCCGACCGCGCCCGTTTGGCTCAGCTGCATAGATCGCTTGCGTTCTACGCTAGCCGCCAGGCCATGCGCGCTTCGTGGCGTTCATAATTGTGTAAAATGTTTACATTTCAGTATTCGTCATAGTTGTTACCATTGTAAAACATTATTCATACTGCGTGAACATGAACTATAGTTATGGCCTGAGCTCAAGAACCTCAGTTTAGTGTCCTTGGTAATATTGATTTTAGGGCCTAAGTAACATTCCTTAGTGTTTAATTATGAATAGCGCATGCGACAATTTTGTTATCTTCGTTAAACAAAGGTTCTCGAAAATAAGTGTGAAATAAATGATTCAAATAAATACAAAGACAAAACACAAAAACATGAAAATATTTGTTAAAAAAGGGAGCTTTTTGGGGGGTTATTGAGAAGCTAGAGGTCGCAAGGAGCTTCGTCGTTAGCTAGCAACAGCTTAACAGCAACAGAGTAGAAAAGTATAGTCTCATGCTTATAGGTACTCGTACAAAAAAGTGCTTATAATATACCGGTTTAAATATATCGGTGCTTCCCCACTGGGAACAAACAACAAACAAGCACCGATATATTTAAACCGATATATTAGGATATCTGGGGAATCTACTATCACTCCCAAGGTTTCACTTCTAGGTTCTCCCCAGAGAACCAGAAAAGTTAACCCGTAAGTTTTGATAACTGGTCTTGGGCTACCAAATCAATTGAGATACTTTTAATGAGCAGTCAAAACGTGACATCTTCAATTTTATACGAGAATATGGTTTGTGGCGTCACAAACCAAATTAAGTCAATTGACTAAATTTTAATTGATATAAGCAGCAGTAAAAACTAAAACCATGTATGTACTGAATTAACAATTATACCTACTGTTTTCCAAGCGTAGTTTTGTGCAATCTTTTTAAGGTATACATTTTGGTATTTTTTGTGAATAGTGTCCAAGACCCTATTCATATTAGGTAACATTAAAACTCTTTATTTCTACCTCAAAATCCAGGTAACAGGCCAGATCCGCGAAGGAGAAAACCAAGAACTACGACGCATGATCGTTCAAGAGGTGCCACGGTCGGAGTGCAGGCTGCTGTATGGAAACGACTACCATCTTCAGCACGACCACATGTGCTTGAAGAGCGTGGTGAAGGGCGTTGCGTTGTGTGCTGTTAGTATTCGCCTGATGATATATGCTTACTTTGAAATTGTGGAAGTGTTTTGTTGCTCTAAGTTAAACAAAGAAGCACTTTGGTATCTCGTGCTAAGGCGGTACTAGTGCTACATAAAAAATCTTTGGATTATGAAGATCACAGAACTATTAAAAGAAGTAGAACGGCAATAACGCGCCAATCCGCGCCATTCGAATGAAAACTGGTGTCGCCGATTAAGCCCCACCTTTCACCTCCATTACATCTGTACCTAAATAAATACGAAGCCTACGCACATATTTGCAATTTCAAATCTAGCCAATCTTAGCGCCGCACAATCACGCGATTTCAAATGAACGAATCACACCCAAGCACGCACACAAGCACCCATATCATAGCACGACCGCGTGTTTCTGTAGAGATACGAGCGTTTGCTCAAATCCTTGGCGCGTTTGCCCCGCCCACATTTCCATTCTAACCTCTTTTAATATGTTCTGTGATGAAGATCGTAGTTCCTTTAACTGAAGAATGTGGGCCTCTGGATATTGGCGTATACTCGTGTATATTGACTGTATGTAATGTATATTAATTTTTTCAGGGAGACACAGGTGACCCAGCTGTACATTTCAGTGGTATCAGCCGATCTGGTATGTTGTTCGGTATAGCGCTGTTTTCTGGTACCGAAGAATGCGCTTATAAGTCAAAACCAGGAGTATTTGCCAAGGTTCGATATGTTTTTCTTTTTAATGTTTATCTCTTGCATGAGTTTTTCCAACAATTTTAATAAAATTATATTTTTGGAGGAATATGTTTTTATTGGAGAAGTGATAGAACTTCCAAAATTCGATCGGGGATGTAGTATCTATTTCTGATGCTTGAAATGAATGTTATTGATTCGGTGGAAAGGCGCGGTTGCCGGCCAGACTCACATGATTGCACTATCGGTCGCCCGCCGCGTGGACGTTTGTTTGTTTGTTTGAACATACTAATCTCAGGAACTACTGGTTCGAAATGTTCGAATTGATAAATTATTTTTTAATTGAATAGGTAGTTAATTTATTGGGGAAGGCTATATTATAACATTATGCTATGACTAGTACCAAATTTCACGCGGACGAAGTCGCGGGCGGCCGCTAGTCATAGCATGATGTTTTAAAGCCTATAGCCTTCCCGAATAAATGAACTATTCAACACAAACTGATTTTATCAATTCGAACCAGTAGTTCCTGAGATTAGCGCGTACAAACAAACAAACAAACTCTTCAGCTTTATATGTATATTAGTATACATTTTGACCTCTGACGAGACTCAGGCTTTCTTGGGATTGTATGTAGGCCGCAGCAACCACCTAACACCAAGTAGCCATCATGTTCGCCTTTTACTCCGTTTAACTTATATAATTAAAAAAACATGATCGTCTGATAGGAATTATTTATTACTCATTCAAATATTTTACTAAATTGTATAGCAAATATTTTTTCTTTAAAAGACTTCCGAGTTCCGAGTTATAACTTTATATATTACTAGCTGTGCCCGCGACGTCGTCCGCGTAGATAGACTTGTACAAAAGGCTTGATTAGGCTTGGATTATTTGTTCCTCCTCCTCCTTAGTCGTTTACTCTTGACAGAGTGATCGTGGCTGATGAGGTTGCAATTTCGTTCGTGACCGCTTGCCCTCCACTGTCCCTTGGATTATTGTTACCTTTTATGAAATTACTTATGATACAAAAGTTCATATTATTATGTTGAGTGTGAGTGTATGTGAGATACATTCTTCCTGAGTCCTTACAATTCTTACTGTACTCCTCTTATAATACCGACTTTTCAGTCGTTATCATCAGTTTCTCTTTACAAATTAAACGTATTATAATAGCATGTTTTTAAAGTGTTTAGATAGTACTGCTGTGCCTGCGGAAAGTATCATTATAATTAAATAATTTGTGCTGCAAATAATGCATAGATTCATTATCATTATGTAACTTAAATATATTGCAGAAAGGTGGTGAAATGTCTACGCTATGTCAGGCGTGGTTAGTAGTTGGGAGTCAAATTCTTGGTTGCTTACACGTTGGTTGCAATTGTCGTTAACATACTGTCGTTCATACTTAATGGAGGTCTTTTGAGCGATTTAAAACTTGCGACAGCAGTTAGGCCACTAACAATGAAGACGTCATCAACCTGAATTGGAGCAGCGTGAGAGGATCAGGCCCTACGCGATTAAGAGTCAATTAGTTCTATTAACAACCCTTCGCACAGCATCAGAAATAAATATATCGATTACTAATATTAATCTGGGCGTGACCACCATGCCGTGCTGCTGCCGTGACGCTTTATCATATTAGTGTAACACTAGTGCCAGTACTGCGTATGTATGTAATAGCTCTTATTAAATTAACCACTGAAAACGTCTGCTCATTTCAATAATTTTTTTTATTAGTGCCTCGGCAATTGGTTATTCGTTTATTCGAAATCACTTTTTTATAAGTAAACCGAACAAAGAGGCAGAAAGGCCGCGTGGTTAAGCGATCACTGTCGCCTATGGAAACGGGCAACCCCAGCGGAGCCACCCGAGTACTGCCGGCTTTCAAGAAGAGCTTTCTTTACAGCTTTCTTGAAGAACCCTATGTCAAAGTCCACTGGAAGTGCCTCAGCTGGAAGGTTGTCCCATAACTTAAACATCCGTTCAAACATCAAAAGGAGCGTGCAAAGCGGCCTGTGGAACTTTAACCTTCGACTGGTGGTGTAATCATGATATGGTGACATAGCTATCATTTTGAAAAGATCACTCAGCATAGTAAAGTCGGTAGAACACTTTGATTTTTTTTACGTTTCACACTGATAGCCCCAGAGTACGGTAAATATACACTGTGTAATGGGTACCATGAGACACACAGAGACAGAAATACAAACACTTAAACCGAGAACAGAAAATTAAACTCATCATTTTTCTGCTTCGCCGGGAATCAAACTCGAGACCCTTCGATTGGCAGTCCGGCATGGTAACCATTGCGCCACGCGAGTCCAGGCGCGGTCGCAGCCTTCAATTGGGAGGGGGGGGGGGGTCGCCAAGAAATTTTGGTGGGGGGTCACTAAGAAATTTGGGGGAAGAGGTGTCTCAAATTGGCTTGTTTCGCCTTCCATCTACGCATGAGTGAGGGATTTTGGGGGGGGGGGGGTCATGTCCCCTGTGACCCCCCCACTGGGACCGCGCCTGCGCGAGTCTTTAATTATTATTGTCTATTAAATAAGTTCGATACCAATAATATGTGGATGTAACCACCGCGCCGCGCCTCCATAATGCTCTACCACAATGACTTGTACTCATTGTCAGTCAGCGCCAGTTCCAAAGGTCTCTAAGTTGTTAATTTTTTTATTAGATATTTTATTAAGTAAATATACTCGTAATTAATTATTATTTGAAATAATCTCCACCAATCCACTTTGTAATAGCGTTATTGTGTAACAATGACATCTATCGTATAGCGTGTAAACTAAATTGTCGATATACCGAATTTGCAACAGATCACTAAATAGTTCTGAATATGAACATAGATGTCGGCAGTAGCCTCGTTTTGTTAAGGTTTTGTACATTAATTTTGTATTGAGGATTTCTTTGAATACGTGGTGATATGTATGGTTTTTTTAAATATTTAGAGATGAAATCTAGCATAAGTGATTGAAAACTTGCTATCAGAATATTAAGAGATGTTAGTAATTATCGAAACTTGTGGTGTGACCGCTCGCATTAAATTTATTCTCTTACAAAAGTTACACACTTAAATTTAAAAACCCGCATTGGAGCAGCGTGGTTAACTAATCTCCAGGCCTCCCCAGTAATGGGAAGCCCAGGAGAGGAGCGAGACGTTAAAAGGATGCAGCTATTTAGTTTGTATCGGTAATGGTCGCTTCAGTCTTTAATTCAATTCTTGAAATTGACGTAACTTTTTTGTTTGTTAACCGATTTAAATAAAACAAACCCTAAATGTTAATCCAAAAAAATACCAATACATCAGTGAAAACCGTATCCTTCTACGTTAAGCCGTTCCTGAGATTAGCGCGCACAAACGAACAGATAAACAGACAAACAGATAAACAGACAAACAGACAATAATTCTAAAAATCATTGTTTTGGGTTCTATTACGCTAATAAATAGCCCTAGTGACAATTTTTTTCAAATATCTTCAATGTACAGAAACCGACTTGTTACAGATTTATTATATGTATAGATTATGTAATTTCACATCAATGTAATATTAAATTTAAATTAATTGTTTATTTATTTCTCAGGTATCCTACAGCCGATCGTGGATAGACAAAATAATGAATGAAACAATGTACCTCAATGAAAGTGCCGACAGTGGTGAAAACGAAATACCAGTCAATATTTAAATAAGTAATAATAATAATCAGTACAAATAACGTCGTGTGTTTCATTTGTATCCCCGTTGTACAGCTGTCTTTCCAGTGTGTGAGGTCTGTGAATTGTAATGTCTTGTAATGTAGTCGCAGACGGTGTGTGTGTATTATTTATATTGTAGTGTCGTCGCGACTAGTGTGCTATGTTGTGTATAGCGTGTAAGTGTTTGGTTTCGAACAGCTGTACATGAAATTATATTACCTATGTGTGGTCGTCTACCACCCTAGCAACCCTACGGTCCCTAGCTTCCCTGTGGATGTGTCGTGTTTATGTATGTGTGAGTGAGTGAGGAACTCGCCGCCAGTCAAGCAGGCTCACAAGACTGATTCAGACGGAATGGCCGGCAAGGTGTCTTGGGCCACGGCGAGGGGGTTGCGAAAGGGAAATGGTGGGAATGCCTAGGAAAGGATCTCACTGTCAGTCAAGCAGGCTCACAAGACTGATTCAGAAGGAACGGCCAGCAAGGTGTCTTGGGCCACAGTGAGGGGTTGTAAAAGGGGGGAAGGAGTAGTTAGGATATGGATCTCACTGTCAGTCAAGCAGGCTCACATGACTGATTCAGAAGGAACGGCCAGCAAAGTGTCTTGGGCCACAGTGAGTAGTAGGTGGAAATGAGACTTGCACTGAGACAGTAACAAATCTGATTTATTTCTAATTATTTACATTATTTATACTAGCTTAACCTAATGCACACATGCATACAGATTTATCTGTATTACATCGGTGTAAGTTGCGACGCCGCAGAATCCGTGAACTAGATCGTTCATGTTGTTTACGCGCGGAGGTGTTTTGCTGCGTCGGCGCCCCAGATCAGCGCTCCAGATGCAAGTCGATTTGCGTCATCTTATGTTCGCTTGAACACCCGTATATAATAATAAACTATAATATTAGTTAAATCCCATTTCTATTTACAAGTACTGAACGATTTTTACTCGTTTCTTTTGAAACCAAGCAATATACTTAAATAATAGTCAAATTCAAATCAGTAGGTAATCAAAGTACCTATCAGTCAAAGTCAAGTCACATCAGAAATTGAAGTAAAGGTAGTATCTCTAACGGCCGTTTTCAATAACTTATCGAAGATTATGGATAGATCGCTATCTCCGATAATCAGTAGCAGCGTATCTATCCTTAGTTTCAATTTCACAATCATGGATAAGAGCTATCTATCTTTCATCAACGATAGATAGCAGTTTCCCTCTCATCTGTCAAAGCTTCTTGTGACGTTTCGTTCCTAGGTATCGACGCAAAAACAAATTTTTTTTTTGTTTTTTTTTATTTAATTATTGTAAGTATACTATTTTTCTTGTAAATTATTATCTTCATAAAAATGTATCTAAACATAAACAGAATTATTTTATTCTTTAAATATCCATAATTTACGGACGTCGAGAATGAAACAGAACGTTTTAAAAACTTGGACTATTCTTTCATCTGTGGCAGGCATCTCTTGAAGTTTGGAAGCGAATTATTGTTATTTTCAAGTTTCAGCTTTTTTAGTGTGTTTCAAAGTGAAATAAAATGGCTCATGTAAGAAGTCGGCATCACTGTTACTATCTGTATCACAATCTAAAATCTTCCCAATAATTACATAGACATAGGTATCACTGTTTTCACTGCTTAAATAATCCATTAGGTATATTATAATACAGGCGTTGTTTTTCAAAATTATTCAAAGCTATCGGCCAAGTTTGACAGCAGAATTACATTACTAGAGATAGTTTCATCTATCCGACAGTAAGTTGAAACTTATATTGAAACGCAGGTAAGCTTAACTTGTATGGCTTCTTTGTCTTTTGTACGTTATCCGTCCTCCCAACGATAGATAGATAACTTCGATAGAAAATTGTATCTGTGGATAGGTTATTGAAACGAAAGTAATGACGAAAAGATAGATTTGTCTACCTTTAGTAGGTGAAATGACAGATAGATAGGTTATTGAAAACGGCCGTAAGTCATAGACCAATAATCCTCAGTACGTAAGTACATTATTCTTAGTCTAAGCTCTAACTAGTCTAAGGTAGTCTGTTAGTAAAATTAGGTACTTTACCAGAACGTGCTCGATGAAGTTTTGGAGGCAAGCTAAAAAACACTTTATGCACTGTTATTCTATTTCACAACACTCGTGGACTCTAATTAATATAAAACAATCAAAATACCATTATCTTATCTATCTTTTGACAGCCTCCGTGGCGTTGTGGGTGATGAGCCGACTGCGAAGCGTGAGTTCGTGGGTTCGATTCCCACCCAGGACAAATATTTGTGTGATGAACATGACTATTTGTTCTGTGTCTTGTCTGGATGTTAATTTATCTATTTAAGTATGTATTTAAAATTATAAGTATGTTTATCAGCTTTCTGATTACCATACCATAGCTCTGCTTAGTTTGGAATCAGATGGCGTTGTGTGAATTGTCCAAAGATATTTATTTATTTATCTATCTATCTATTATCTAACTATCATTACCTACTTTATCCGATAGGTACAATATTACTATAATTCAAAAATACACCAGGATAATGAAAATAGGACTACGTATAAATTTAAACTATATTTTTTTTATTTCCTGTCAAAAACTCTTATTTCAAATAATGCGCCAAAATTGCCCAAAGTTGCCAGTTGTAGCTGATGTATTTTAAAAAAAATTTGCAATGCAACAGTAATTCTGTATTTTTAGGCAAAAGCATTACCACTTTTATATTCTTGTTGTTTTAAAGTTACTATAATACATTATTTTGGTACATAACATAGGGAATTTGGAGGGAAGTCGAAAAAGACATACATAATCTTGTTTTATTTTCATTTTCTTGGTGTACTTTTGAATTATATCGGATAAAGTTGATGGTAATTTGTTTAATATAATACATTGCACGAGTGTTGTGAAATAAATAGAATGAAAGTGCGAAAATATATTTTTTCAGCTTGCCTCCAAAATACCATCACGTTCTTGATGCAAAACTTATACTTGACGTTGGCAATATACACAGAGTTTGTGATGCCATAATTGAAAAGATAAAAACTTGATCCACTGACTGACAGTGACACTGACATAACTATCAAAACAATCAAAACAAAATGTAGGGATGGCGATTCTTTCCGAAAAAGATCGATTTTTGAATCGATTCGAATCGTGACCTAATGAATCGATCCACAAAAAATCGAGGTCTAAAAGATCGATTTCCAAAAAAATCTATTTTTTTTTAACCGACTTCAAAAAAGGAGGAGGTCACTCAATTCAACCGTATATATGCTTTTTTTATGTCTGTTCGCGGATAACTTTGTCGTTTATGAACCGATTTTGATGATTTTTTTTTTGTTCGAAAGCTTATACTTCGAGGTTGTCCTATTGTCACCAAGTCAAGATCTGATGATGGGATCCCAAGGAAATCGAGGGGAACTCTCAAAAATTTATAGCCCCACATAATAATTTGTAAATATCGCTATTTAAATTTAAACAATACAGAATTATTAAATTAAAAGTACTAAAAAGAGTGAAATTATTATATAACTTTATAACAAAAACAAAACCGCTTTTAAACGGTAAAAAATAATATTGTTCAGTGCTTCGCATTTAATACAAGTAAAATATTGTAATTAAACGATGTCTTATTAGTAAAATCAGGGAATTCAAAAATAAAAATTATTTCTTTTACCATATCAGATCAGGTATAAAACAAGACATTTATTTTCTAAATGTATTGGTTACATTCACAAGTTTATAAAATAGATAATAAAATATAGCTTATAGTTATAAATGCATAATATCTTAGCTTTTTAAAAACAATAGTCTAAGTCTAATGGGATCCATGAGGTTCCGCTCATTACGTGTGATATTTCCGGCAATTGAAAAAAGTCGCCCACAAGGAACAGATGATCCTACGATACTCATATACAAACGTAATGTTTTTTTCTATCAAAGAGAGTCTAAGAAAACTAAACACACAGCCATCTAGCGAGTTTTTGAGTAATTAACCATTTAACAGGCAACACTCTTATTATACGGGTACGTTCAACTAATTGTAAATAATTTTATGGTTTATATCAAAACAGAAAATATCGAACTTCGATTTTCAAGGGTAAAATATCGATTCAGTACTACATATCGATCTAAAAAATCGATCTTTTTGACTGAAAAATCGATTCTTCGATTAATCGATCTCAGATCGCCATCCCTAACAAAATGTAGTAGGTATCTTGTCAAATTCATCTTTTTTACTAATTTTTAGCGGTTATGTTTGTATATGAAAATCTCAGATCTAGATAAAATACCACAGTTTCTCATACAATACAAATGGTGAACAAATTTAAACGATAGTGTTATTTTGATAAACATGTATTACTACTATAATTCATAAGTGTTCGATACGATTTGCAATGTCGATCTATTTCGAGCGAAAATATAGGCCGAATTGTGACCAAAGGTTAAGGTTTTGAAATGAGTTAGTGCTACGATCGTAGGCGTTCCGCCGTCTTTAGCAAAGTAGTTATGGATGAGCTGAAAAAGGCAGGAGAAAAACTCGAGGCTCTGCATGTAAGTAACCGAATAAAACTTCTGTTTTCCTGGTACTATTCTACAAGGTTCTTCAAAAAATTTCCTATAATTTACAGATTTTTCTAATAAAATATATTCAGTAACTCAATAAATTTAGGCAAACCAATGTTTTGTTTTGGATTTGAATGGGTGTTTATGTTTTTGTGGTATGTTTGTCTTGTTTGTTACTATTTCTGTGAAGTGACCATGAAAGTTATATAATAATGTAGAAGTCATTATGTTTTAATTACTGTAACAATCACAGGTGATTTAATTACAAATATTATTAATGCTGTTTGATAGGTGTTTGACTATTGTTGTTAAAACATAGGTACTAGATGTTTAGTAGTAATTTGTTTGATGTATTGATAAAATTAAAATATTAAGGTTAAATCGCAAATATGTGTTACATTGACATATAAATTCCTTTGATATGTTTTGAAATCCTTAGTTACCTGTGTTAGGTTGCCAAATTATTTGAGAAGTTGATTGCCAACTATCTTCTTATGTAAATGACTCTTAAATTAATTTAAAGATAGTAAACAAACTGTTCTGATGTATAAAAAGTAAGAGATATGACATAAAATTTCTAATTAACGCTTCAGACAGATGCTATAGGCTTCATTGCTATATTAAAATCATAGGCGTTTAGCCAGTTGCTTCAACCGCGTTGACCCTATTACCTGTTTTCATGTTGGAATATATAAAAATACATATACTGTTAAGTTGTTAAAACCACTACTGATAAGGTTTTGCAACAGTTATCTATTGTGAAAATTTGGAGCAAATGGCTTAAGGTGTCTTCAAAGTCTTACAATTTAATGGATTGTGACTAAATTTGCCCTGGTGCACTTATCCATTTAACTCTTTTTTTACACGCTTTTTATTAGCTTCACCTGTATGTTTGTATGTTTGTAACCGACTTCTTTGGGCGCGATTTTGACCCACTTTAAACGGCCAGATTTCGTTCAAACTTTGTAGATTTATTGAGGACCGATGACAATACACTAATTTGATAAAATTATTCCATTTTTCAATTTGCAAAATATGATTTTTGTTAATTTATATAATTTTCTGGTTAACTTGAAAATTTGCAAAGGGGTCAAGGGCCGATGACAATGCAATAATATGAGAATAAAAATCCAACTAAAAAATTAAAAATAAATAATGTAGATTAAAAAACTAAAAAACACGCTTTTGAGAAAATACGAACTAAAAACTAAAAAAATAAGAAGAAAATGTATATTACTGTAAATAAAGCGTGGGGTGGTTTTTAAGATACTATTGACACCATGCACCCCACGCTTTATTTACAGTAATATACATTTTCTTCTTATTTTTTTAGTTTTTAGTTCGTATTTTCTCAAAAGCGTGTTTTTTAGTTTTTTTAACTACATTATTTATTATTTATTGAAGTGAAAACTTCTTTAGCGGCATTGTGCACTTCTTTTGGGATGGGTAATAAATGTTAAACTCGCGTCAGGACATGTGGCCTGATTGAATATTCATAAGATGGCAGGGTGACAGCCAAAGAGTCATCACTCGACTGTCTGTAGACTTGTAAAATTCATGTTATCAAGTGTTTAAAATATGGAAATTGAACAAAGTGCATCTATTAATGAAATAAGTGATGAAGAAATAGTGATAGAAAATGAGTGAGTACTTTATAAAAATTCTAGATGAAAACCTACTGAAAATACTAGATGAAAAATAATACTGATAATAAAAGCAATTCATGCAATATTATTCCCTAACCATTCCAAAATATCAAAAATGCACAACATTAATGTTCAAGTTTTCACTTCTGCCGGCACTCCTGGAGTGCAACCCGTTTTTTTATTAGCCTTTAGTCAGACATATTACAATTATGCTAATAAGGATATAGCTTATCCTAGTATTTGTGCATTGCTTTGTTTTTTGTAGGTCTATTTGTCTAATTCCTGTCTCTCACTAGCCACTCTGTTCCATGTAATTCCAGCTACCTGTCTGATATAGTCATCCCATCTCTTATGTGGTCTTCATCTTTTCCTTTGTCCTTCTCATTTAACTCCTTACTGCACCCTAAAATTAAGTATTCTTCTTCAGTTCTTAACTATATACATGCCTTTGTGCACTCCCATTCTGTGTGAATGTCCTGCCTGCAACCCTTTTTGCGTCCCACTGCTGGGCATGAATCTCTCCATTATTGTGGTGGCCTGGAGCTTACTCCACCACACTGCTCCAATGCTGGTTAGTGGCCAACTTTCTGATGTTTTTCAAACCACCCTTAAGGCACCCCACAAGGCTTAACTCCTGTTATCTAATGATAGCAACCGGGACCAATGGCTTATTGCACCCTCTGAAGCATGGAAATGCTCTTAAAATGTGCCACTAATGCGGTCACCCATCTCACGCCCAACCTTGCTGCTGAGTAATGCTTCAATCTGTCATTTATGTGAATGTAAGTAGTATAATTTGATACCAATCTCGATATTCAATGAACCATGTCTTTACATTGCCTAAGGCGTGGTAGTATTGCTCAAATAGAATGTGATTGTATAGCAAACCATACACAGAAAATTATGACATTTCAAGGTATATGTACTACATATTTTCTTAGTCAATAATTCTGAAAAGTTGACTGAAATTTATTTTTAATTTAAAAATAATGTTTCACACTCATAGTCCCACAGTAGGTTAGATATACTGTGTGTCGTGGGTAACATAGACACATACAAAGACCATGGAGGACACCTGTGCGTTCTTTAGTGCTACTAAAACCCCCTTGGTGGCCTGCCTCTGTGCTTTGGGGAGGACTCCGGGATCTCCAGTGGACAGCGCCAGTGTCCCGCGTGCGGCGCCCAATATGGGCACATATTCGGGAGAGCAAATGTGCTCTCCTGCACCTTCAGATGCTTACAGCGGCATGCGGCCACGCACACGACGTCGTCCTTCCCGAGACCGCTGGCTGGACGGATATTAGTTTACAAATCCCATATAACCCGGTATCCTCTCCCAAGGTGCCGGATACCTTATAAAGCCCCCATACAAAAAAGGATGCAATAACCTGATTCCTATCTGATCTTTTAAAAAAAATATGTCTGATTTGAAAACTCATTCAATTTTGGGATTTTTATATTTAAAATACAAGTTATTAACAGGAAATTTACTTACTTACTGACTTATTATCAGGAATATACCAACAAATTAATCTACCAATGTCTGCATTTCAGGAGGCAGCCAGAGTAGCAGCAGACACAAGTCGGACACGGTTGCATGATGCGTACAACCAGACCGCCGAGGCCTTTGCAAGGGTCAGTATTCCAGAATTGGAACTGATTGGATGATATATTTTTTTAATTTTTTTAATAACGGCAAAATGTTCACAAATATTTTTAAGGATGCTAACGGGACTCTATTACTAAGCCTTAAAGAAATATTAGTTTACTTCAATCATATAATAATTATAAAATTCAGAATACAGATGGAAATAAACAATAATGATAATGGAAACACGAAAGGACTATTTAATTGATAAAAAAGCTTGGGATTGAGCTGTAGTCCCACAAGGCTGTTTCTAACTGATGTAATAGACTTAAATGTATTAAACTGCCAATGTTAGCAAATGGCTGTGGAACAACAAATGTGCGACGACACATGTGGTAGTCACGTATGTCCCTTATCGGCCCATAGCTACTCTGTAAGAAAGCTAGATATTGTATACCCCATATTTTAAAATAGGGCTGAAGTTTTTCTCCGTCTGCTCTTTTCTTCATCTCAGCATTGCCTAAGCGCACCCAGAGTAGACAGAACAAAAAAATAACGTTCACTAAGAGTTTGTAAATGAACCATGCAGTGAATAAAGAATATTTCATTTCATTTCAAAAAATGATCCATTTTACTGCTATAAATAAATAAATAAAATTTCGCTAGAAAATATATGTTGTGTCCTTAGATGGTAAGGGGACTTTAAATAAGAAAGTGGACTATATAATTTGAAGAATATATTAAGAAAAGAGATCGCGACGCGAGTGGTGCGCACTGCCATCGGCCGCCGTAGCTGGAGAGAGCGCTGTGGCGATCATTGCCCCCGCGCCCGGTCCCCGTCGATGCTGGGACGCGAACAACATCCATAACTTCTTCTAAATTCTTCCATAACCATCTTATGTGTAACAACTATTTGCAGATCAGCACAGCATTCCAAGAGCTATGGCACCATGAGCTGATAGCGGAAAGCCGCGCGAGGATCGGCGCTTGGGTGCACACCACCGTGCAGAGAGTCAAAGATGGTGCCCCACCACTGTCACCCTTGTTGCTCTATGAGGAGCTGGTCGAGCTGTTTAAAGATAGGGGTGAGTATATTTAATTAACTTGAAGCGTTCATAGCCAGGCGGTTAGCATAGAATGCAAGCAACCTATGCTAAACCAAATGGGCGCGGTCGGGTGTGAGATGGGTGATCGTCAGTGACACAAAACTTAAGGCAACAGTAGGACAGTGTAAGCCGCCCTTCAATCAGGTGGACTGACGACCTGAAGAAAACGGCTGAAAACCGCTAGATTCAGAGGTCGCAGGATCGGGTCGAGTGGCGAATATTAGGGCAGGCCTATGTTTATTTGGTCCCTGTAGCTTTGGGATTAAGAATAGAGCTACGGTATCCCCTGCCTGATTGTAAGAGGCGACTAAAAGAGGGCTTTCGGGGTTATGGACGGCGTGAGTGGGAGCTCGATCTGCCCAGCAAGCAGCCCCGGGAAGAACGGCAGTGTGTGCGTTGCCGCATGCTAGTATCGGAAGGTGCAGGAGAGCACATCTGCTCTTCCGAAGGTGGGCCCATTCTGGGTGCTGCGCGTGGAAGACCGGTGCGTTCCATTGAAGATCCTGGAGTCCTCCCCAAGTGCAGAGGCAGGCCACCGAGCGGGTTTTAGTGCGGTCAAATCCCACATAACCCGGTATCCTCTCCCAAGGTGTTTGGTACCTTTTGAAGCCCAAGAAAAAAACAGGCCTGCGTTCATTTACCTCTTAAGACTGATTGGTGGGTTGAGGCTGTATCTTTTTGTAGACCATACTAAAAGCGTAAACAATCAAGTAGGCTGGCGCGGTCACTAAAAAATTTGGGGGAAGAGGTGTCCCAAATTGTCTTTTTTTCCCTTCCGTCTACGCATGACTGATGGATTTGGGGGGAGGGGGGGTCATGTCTCCTGTGACCCCCCCACTGGGACCGCGCTTACAAGTAGGTACCAATTCCAATGACGGTGAATCAAGTTTACAATAGGACCTATTTACGCAAACCGGAACCAATCCACACTCATGCCGAAATTGAGTTAAGTACACAAAAAAGCTTAAAATTGCACCTTCTATCGACCCTGCAAAGATCAAAATGATCTGAAAATTTTGACAGACCAAACACTTTCATGACATGTTTACCAATTCACAAAACATCGGTTGCCTAATACATTAAACAGCTTTTTCTCAAAACTATCATCATCATCATGTGTGGGTTGGTTCCGGTTTGCATAAATAGGTCCAATATATGTCTGCAGTATGGCGTCGAAGCGTACTGATATTCGCGTGCGGGGCTGCAGTGGGCGGCAGCGCCGGCGTGCTGATAGGGCTGCGCCTCGCCGCGCGGGGCCCCAGCGGACCGCATGCGCGGGCGCTGCACGCCCAGCCCGACCAGGCTGTCATACTCGTTGAGGACGCTGTCTCCCCTGGTATGTATACGCCAATCTTAAACCATCAAGGTATGACAGGTATGATACCCGTCAGAGGAGTGGCCTTTACGGGCGAACCCTCATCCCAACGTGCATGCACAATGTGCGTTCTAGTTACACAACTAGTGTGTCTGTGTGTGTCGGTGTCATTGTTGACGGTGCATAGAAAATGATGTTGTTAATTGAAATTGACATATTTAGAAATGTATGCGTCTGTATCGATGAAAGAATATTTGTGAATGTGTGACAAAATTATAATGTATGCGTTCTTCCCCCGCACCAGATTTGGCACAAAAATTATGTATCGAAGCGAGGCGCTGTGCCGTCTCTACTGAAGGATGAGTCAGTAACTTTGATACTCTAAGACTCCAATGTATATGTCGCAGCCATCCGGTTAAATCAGCCACTCAATTAAAAGGCTAGTCTGTTCGTTAAACGCCAGCATTCAATGAAGTGGCTAAATGACAAACAGTCATGTTGGGCGTAACGTCCTACAATTTAACAGAACCTGACTTAGCCATTTTGTGAAATGGAATGTATGTAGACAAGTAATGTTGGCTAGGTTGACCATCAATTCGCAATTTAAATTATTACTTGACATAACAAAACATAAAAGTAATTATTTAAGATTAAATTTATTTAATAAGGTACAGAACTTTAATAAAAAATTAAAAACTTACTTTGAATAAAAAATAATTTGAAGCTGTTAAACTACTTAAAAACTTCTAGTCGACGGCGTTATATTAGGCACATCCCATCCACGTTCTCACACTTTCTCTTTCAATAATGACACTTTATATTTAAGAAACTCAAAAACATTGCTTGCATTGCGATATTTCTGACGCTAAATTTGTTTTGGGAACTACTAGCGCCGCAGTGAAAAAAATGAACTAAATTAAAATCACCTGCTTGATTTGAACTTGACTTGACCATCTTCAAAGGAAGATGGTTGACGTAACCCTTTGGTTAACTTACAATGAACCAACTAATTAAACGTTGAGTGATGCAAACAGGCTAGACGTTTAATTAAGTGGCTGATTTAACCAGTTGGCACAACACAAAAATAATTTTTCAATTCGAACCAGTAGTTCCTGAGATTAGCGCGTTCAAACAAACAAACTATTAAATAAAAAAATAAAAATTTAATCTTAAATCTTCAAATATTTTCTACTAAAATTGAACGAGCAATGTTTTTGAGTTTCATAAATTTAAAGTGTGAATATGGAAAGAGAAAGTGTGACTCTTTCAATAATCACATTTTAAATTTAAGAAACTCAAAAACATTGCTTGCTTTGCGATATTTCTGATTTTTTTTGGGGACTACTAGCGCCGCAGTGAAATACAACCAATAGAAATGAACTATTGTGCCCGTGGGAGGTACAAACGGTTCCATTTTTATTGTTTCGACAATAGTCCGTTTATGTTCTATCATTCCACAATTTGTCCTTTACAGGTGCAGGCGCAGGCGAGGTACTAGTTCGAGTGCAAGCATTCAGCGTGTGTCCGGCCGACAGAGGGGTGTTGCGAGGCCGGGCCTCTGCCTTGAGGTCGCTCATCACTCGGACGCAGGTCACTGTCGGAAGAGGATTCGCTGGTAACTGAACATTGAATATTGAACTTGAAAATATTAAAAAAACAATGAACAATAATTAAAGGCCGATATCAATATCAAAATCAAAAATCCCTAAATATTGTAATGAAAAAAAATAGTAATTTAAAGAAATAAAAAACTGGACTGCATTTCTGTGTTACGGAAAACTGAGTTTGGAAATGAAAAAAGTCTAGCACAAGACCATTGCTATAACATTTTTAACAATATTTCTAAAAACAAGAAAAAATTATCAGTTGGGACCCATTCTAAAAATGGAGGCTTAGTGAATTGAGGGCTAATGCGTTCCACTGGTGATCCAGGAGTCCTCCCCAAGCGTAGATGCAGGCCACCGAGTGGGTTTTAGTGCTGTACAAATCCCACATAACCTGGTATCCTCTATACTAGGGAAATATTATATCTAAAAGTCTTACTCAGTTAATTGGAAATAAACTACAAACTTTACCCTATATTTACAAATAAATATTGTTTAAAAAACTAAAAAACACGCTTTTGAAGCATAACAAGATGAAAAAGAAACATTTTCAGTTTTTAGTTTGATGTGTTTGGCAAAGGGAGATCTCTCGCCGGGCGAGGTGGTCATGCCCGGGGAGCGGCCGCGCTCCGACTGACTCAATTCGGAGCTTGTATATATGGTAGGATTTTCCGAAAACTTCGATAGCGTGATTCAGGAATACCCGTGGTGCCATCTCTTGATGAGTAGCGGAAGGTCGCTACAAGTGCTTCCTAAGCGTGTTTTTAGTTTCTAAACTATACTTATTATAAATTTTTTCGTTCCACTTTTGTTAAAAAATATTTTTACTCAAGTTCTATGCATTAGATAAACTCATGACATTATTGTACTGCCACCGATTCTTGATAAGTGTCCAAAGTTTTATTTAAATCTGTCCGTTAAATGTGGGTCAAAGTAGAGTCCAAAGGAGAGTTACAATACAAGCTCACAAACTCACAGTTACAAACAAACATACATGTGAAGCTAATATAAGCGTGTTAAAAATATTGAATTGAATTACTTTTTTTAATAAAATTTACTTTTTTTAAATAAAGTGATCAAATGTAACATTATCATTATGTCAATTTTTCACTACTTGTACCAAATAAAGTTAGGTAAAAACTACTTTGCAAAAATCCGCAATCAGAACATAAATATGATGGTGTATACTCTTTCATGCAATAACACCTCCCTCCTTCCCACATAGGACACATGCACATGCAACAATAAAAAATATACACATACGTACCACCACCAACACGTGTTTGACCCTAACACAGAGCATCATCAGGGTTATTGACACTACGATGGTTACTTGCAAAGTTGCATGAAAAAATTATATATCATCATACGTTCTGATTGTGGATCGTTGCAAAGTAGTTTTTATCTAACTTTATAATAATGGAGTTCCGTAACGCCTGATTCTATTAACTACTGGTACCGTTGACTTCCAGGTGTGGTGCTTGATGTAGGCCCCGGGGTGACGGAGCTGGAGCTGGGCGATGAGGTGTGGGGGTGCCTCAGCGAGTGGAGTGGGGGTGCCGCCGGAGAGCTGCTATCTCTAAGGAGGTAGGAAAATGTATTATATTATTGATCGGATAAATTTGAGACTTTGTATACTTATCAAGGGCCGATGACAATGCAATAATAATATGAAAAAAAATTAACTAAAAAATTAAAAAAAGTATGAATGCTTTTAGTCCAAGGGAGAGTTACAAACAAGCTCACAAACTCACAAACATACAGATGAAGCTAATAAAAGCGTGTTAAAAATGAACATATTTTTGTGGATTGGTAAACAATTTTGTTCAAAAATCTTTAGAGATTTTTTATAATTGTATTGACGAAATAGATCCATAAAGTTTGTTCTTTAAATATATTTCATTAAAAAAGCGTCGCGAAAAGCCTGTCAGATGTAAAACTGGATCAACATTAAACATCACAGAATGCTCAATTTATTTGCATTTACACTGTAGCGGCTTTCCGCAACTCAACAAGAGATGGCGCCTTGGGTATTCCTGAATCACGCTATCGAAGTTTTCTGAATATGTGATGGCCGACAGACACAAGTTCCGAATTGAGTCAGTTGGTTTACCGGGACCCGGGAGTACTCCTACCCCTCCCTCACCCTTTTAATTCCGGTTGAGCCACTCAGGCTCAAAAAACCCAGTGAAGCAGTAAAGGCCGGCGGGGCCAACTGCAACGAGTCCAATAGAAACGAACGAACGAGCCAGTAGGAGCGGGGCCGCTCCCCGGGCATGACCACCTCGCCCAGCGGGAGATCCCCCTTTGCACAAACTGGTGATTTTGCCTTTTCCCGAAACACTTTTTTAAGACAATATTTATTTCATCCATACTAATATTATAAATTCGAAAGTAACTCTGTCTGTTTGTCTATCTGTCTGATACGCTTTCCCGCTTAAACTACTGAACCGATTTTAATGAAATTTGAAACACGGATAGAGTGGACCTTGGGAAAGGACAAAGGATGGTTTTTATCCTGCGGGAACCTTTAAAACGAGTCCACGCGGGCGAAGCCGCTGGCGGAAGACTAATATTTTATAATTTGTCCCCCAGTTCGCGAGTGTCGAAGCGTCCCCCGCGGCTGGCGGCGGACACGGCGGCGTGCCTGCCCTGGGCCGGAGCCGTAGCGCTGGAAGCACTAGATCGACTCAACTTCTCGGCCGAAAACTGTAAGGGGAAGCGGTAAGTTGTCTTTACTTTACGCGAAGCCGATGACGGGGAAAAAGACACAGTATAAATCAATTCATAACTACAAAGTAAAAAACGCAAAATAGGGGGTAAGGAACTATCGCCTTACTGAGGAATAAATGAAAGAACGTACTGATTAACAACGTTTTATTCGATTCCAAATACTGAATTATAAAATATTTATTCTCAGTTCAAATTCTCATGGTTAATTTGCTCACATATCATTATTTAATAGCAAGGAAATACTCTTATACTTATATATATTAGATATAATACACTGACCTTGTCAAATGATACTCCACTATATCTTCACCACTCACAATTACACACTTAGCAAATTACTTAGAGAAGTCTTTCCTCCACGATGGCTAACGACTGACTGACGATTGACGATGGTTTAGTTTGTAGACAGCCATCTTGGGTAGTAAACAATAAAGATGGCTGCCAACGAACGAGTAATCTAATCGGAAGTTATCAATTTTAATCAATTTCACAACTTTTAATGCTCAAATTACAAACTAGGCTTACAAGGGGATAAATAAATATATGACACGGTTCTTAAACTTAATCAATAATAATATAATCATTTATTTGGTTCTGACAATAACGTCTTAAACTATTTGAGGTGATATAGTACACAGTATGTGTGTTGTGTATGTGTCCATGTGTAAGGTGTGCCAATGCTTTCGTGTGTGTGTGACTGTGTGTGATGTGTTGATGATATTGATTTGCGATACGACGTTTCAGTAGGTTTGGTACTTTGTGTGCACATTGTTATTGTTTAACCGTAATATAAATCGTAATATAAAATATATATAAAAAATTACCTAAATCCCTCGAATCTAAAACAAATTGTGATTTTAAACGAGCACTTAAAACGTTCTTATCAATGTTACTCGTACTTTGTTTGGTACATCACTTTAACTGACTGTCAAGTGTCTAAACGGTACTTGTCTGTATACTAAGATTTTAATATATGTAATGTAATGAAACAAAGAGTTTTGATTTCTGTAGCCAGTAACTATTTCAGACAAATAGCGCAGTAATATCTTGTACTATTTTAATCATAATAATAATTCAGAAATCCGATATTAAAAGAACATTAAAAATTTTGATATCGATTTGACGACAGCTGTCAGACGATTATGATTTTTCACATCACATGCATTGAAACAGCGAGTTTTGATCTCCTTTTGTTTATTACAAATGCGATTTTGACAGACTTGAAATAAAGACATAAATAATAAATAAATGAATGTGCCGGGTAGTTCTGCCCTAGGGGAGAAACAACGTTGTTTCTGACTGACACATTCGCATTGGTTTGAAATTGTCTTATTTCGACTGGCAAAACAGAGATCAAAACTCGCTTTTTTTATAAATAAACCTAACAATAAGGCAGACGGGCCGCGTGGTGTTAAGCGATCACCGTCGCCTCGAAACGGGCAACCCTAGGGGAGCCGCCCGAGCATTGCCGGCTTTGAAGGAGAGCTTTTTTTACAGCTTTCTTGAAGAACCCCATGTTATAGTCCACTGGGAATGCCTCAGCTGTAAGGTTGTCCCATAACCTAGTCCGTAGTAAAAAGGAGCGTGCAAAGCGGACTGTGGAGGACCGCCACGAGTCCAGATGGTGCCGGTGGAACTTTAACCTTCGTCTGGTGGTATAATCATGGAATGGTGATGTAGGCATCAATTTGAAGTGAAGTTCCTCGGAGCACTCACCATAGTAGAGCCTATGTCTCTTCGCAAGCTAAGCGATTCTAGCCTGTCAGTCAATTATGGGTCGTTGACGATTCGGACTGCGCGCTTTTCAACGGAGTCAAATGGGTGTAGCTGGTACTTTGGTGCTCCTGCCCAGAGATGGGAGCAGCACTCCATGTGGGGTCTGACCTGGGCCTTATACAGCATCAGGAGTTGCCCCGCAGTGAGGTACTGCCTCGCCCTGTTGAGGACACCAAGCTTTTTTGATGCCAATTTGGCTTTGTACTCCAAATGACTCCGGTACTGCACTTTACTCGTAATGTCAACTCCCAAGATACGGACACTTTCACCGATGGTGAGCGCGGTGCCCTTGAACTGGGGCGCTATAACAAATGGGTTTTTTTAGCGGTAGCGCTGTTTCATTACTTGTGATATGAAAAAGAGCAACTCTTGTACCTATATACTTACCTTAATATATAATTTGAATCTCGGAAACTGTTCCTACGATTTTCATGAAATTTAGTGTGCAGGGGTTTTCGAAAGCAATAAATCGATCTAGGTAGGTTTTATTTTTAGAAAATACCGGCTAATCCGTATTTTCAACTTAAACATAAACTGAAAAATATGACTTTTTTTTCAATTATGGCATCGCAAACTCTGTGCATACTGCCAGCGTCAAGTCTAATTTTTGCATCAATTTTTTGCCAGTTTCAATGAAACTGGATGAAATAATAATAAAGTCAGTAAGTAAGTCGTCAGCAATCAGTCAGTCTAGTCAGTCCAACATTCAATTAAAGCGATGGCTACTTTACTAGAACGTGTCCGATGGAATTTTGGAGGCAAGCAGAAAAACATATTTTAGCACTGTTATTCTATTTCACAAACACTCGTGCACTGTAATTAACCTATATCGAACAAAATGCCATTAACTTTATCCGATATAACTCAAAAATACACCAAGAAAATGAAAATAAAACAAGATCACAATATGTCTTCTTCTACTTCCCGCCAAAACTCCTGTCGGCGAGTTACGAGTATATGTAATTCTATTTTTTTAAATTGGGAGTTGAAATAAATGGTGTTGTTAAATATGTTAATAAGTCTGTGAAAAATCAATTGTTTTTATCCGAGCAACGCCCGGCCATCCGGGTACTTTATATTGATTTGACAAGTCGGAACATTTGATAGTGTGGCGGTTATCGGCGCCGAGAGCGGGGAGGGCTGCGCGCTGGTGCAGCTGCTGAGCTCGTGGGGCGCGCGCATCACCGCTGCCGCGCCTAAGAAGGCCTCCAGGACCTTGCGGGACCTCGGTAAGGCCTTGTAGCTTAACACCTTTTTGTATGAGGAGGAAAACTTCATAAGGTACCCGGTCGTTTGGAATGATAAAGACCGCAGTCTCCAACACGGAGGTACCGGGTTAAAATTCTCGGCGCGCATTTCTGATTAAAAAATTTATAATTTGCATATTTACAGCTGCTATACGGCAAGGAAAATAATTTTTTTTTCACACCCGCTGTGAGCTTTGTTAGTGTCCAACTAATTTATTGTACGAAACATTTCATACAATATCCAAACGTATACACCATCGTGAGTTCTGATTGCGGATTGTTGTAAAGTAATTTTCACCTAACTTTATGTCTTTATAAGTGTTTGAAAAGATTCGTGAGTTGGACACTAAGCCCTTCACAGCAATCTCTGCCAACCTGCATTACAGCGTCGTGATGAAACATGCTGCAGACTTACGCAGAAGTCTCACGCAGCAGTGGGACTAGTTAGAAGTAGATTAAAATGAAGTTAAAATATTCCGTTACAAACATACATACATACCACAGAACATATGAAAAGAGTAGAATGAAAATGTGGGTGGGCTAGACGCGCCAAGGAATTTTGAGCAAATGCTCAAAATTACAAAACCTCTACAGAAACACGCGATCGTGCTACGATATGCGTGCTTGTGTGCGTGCTTGGGTGTGATTCGTTCATTTGAAATCGCGTGATTGTGCGGCGTTAAGATTGGCTAGATTTGGAATTGCAAATATGTGCGGAAGCTTCGTATTTATTTAAGTACAGATGTAATGGAGGTGAAAGGCGGGGCTTGATCGGCGACACCAGTCTTCATACGAACGGCGCATTATTGCCGTTCTACCTATTAATAATGTTCTGTGATATATACATACAGGTCAAGCTAATATGAGCGTGTTCAAAACATGATATTCACTAACGTTTCCAGGTGCGCAAGAGTTCATTAGCATGGAGGGCGCCAACGAGCACGTGTCGCCATCGTGGCTGGTGGTGGAGCAGCACGGCAGCCGCGTGGGGCTGTGGGATGCGGCGTTCTGCTGCGCGGCCGCGGGGGCGCCGCTCACCGCCTTGCCCAGCCCTGCTACTGTATTAAAGTACGTTTCGTTCGTAAACCATCAAGGTATGACAGGTATGACACCCGTCAGAGGAGTGGTCTTTACGGGCGAACCCCTACGTGCCGACGTGCACGAACACAATGTGCCTTCTGGTGTGTCTGTGTGTGTCGGTGTCAGTATTGAAGGTACATAGAAAATGACGTTGTTAATAGAAATTGACATATTTAGAAATGTATGCGTCTGTAGCGATGAAATAATTTTTGTGAATGTGTGACAAAATTAAAATGTGTGTGTTCTTTCTCCCGCACCAAATTTGGCGCAAAAATTTTGAAATTTGAATATCGAAGCAAGGCGCAATGCCCTCTCCATTGACGTCGGAGTCAGTAACTTTGATGCTTTAAGAGTATAACCGATGTAAATGAAATGAAATGAAATATTCTTTATTCAATATACGGCTTCTTCACAAACTCTTAGTGAACGTTATTTTTTAATACAGTTGCTCAAAAAGTGGCATATTGCAGGGACGTATAGCGTTCGGGAAGTAGGCTATTACACACTCGTGTTTTTTCTTTACCTTTTCCGAACTCGTGCATTTTCTTTCCGAACTGTCAAAATAATGTCTATTAAAAAGAATAAAAAACCAACCACGAAGTTTTAGAAGTTTTTATGATTCATGAAAATATTTCTAAAAAGAAGCTACTAATTTGTTTCAATATCAGATTTAATGATTTGATTCAATGAGTTAGGTTAGCTTTCATTTCATCTCATTAACATTTTCATTTCATATCAATAAAAAAAATCTACTGAAGACTTGGCTGTATGGGCATAGTTCCCTTTGCCTACCCAGAATGGGTAAAGAAAACAAAAAAAATCTCTGCTTATATTCTTTTACGGTTGGCGCCATTTTTCAAAAATGTTCTTTGAGAGTTTAGATGATTAGTTAGTTGAGTGTATTGTGATTTTATTATTTTACTAGTGGAACGGCCCAGCTCCGCCCGGGTGCAGACGTTGTCCTGCCTTAAAAGTAATGAAAGAGGATTTATTCTTATTATCTTAAAGAGATTTCATGTTACTGTCAAACAAAAATATAAAACAAATAGTGACATACGAACTGTCCTGTTATTCTGACTGTGTCAAAGTTTAGAACGACACGGCACGAAATACAAAACGTTTGACAGGCAGGAACAATTTATATGGGAAAACTAAATAAGTAAAAAAGTAATTAAAAAACATTTCCAGTGGCCCAAATTGTGAATCTAAACCATTCTCAAATCCCCTTAAACACACACAATAAATTTCATCATAATCCGTCCAGTCGTTTAGGAGGAGTTCAGTCACACACATACACACGCACAGAAGAAATATATATATTAAGATATATATATATAGAGTAGGTCCAGAAATGAGAAAATTCCATGTAAACTTCACTCTCCTATTTCACTCTCGCAGGAGTTAGTTTACTTTTTAAAGGCTCAAAAATATTTTGAGTAAATCTAGTATCCTGTTGCAGAGCCAGCTCCTGATTTACCTAATAACTTTATTCAACAATTAATTATTTTCACTTAAATCTACCTTCTTACGGTATCTGAGGCTACGCCCGAGAGAGACAGCGAGTTAATTATTTAACATTTACAACAACAACCAAACTAAAACCCACTGAATAGGATTTTCAGCGAAACCTGCCAATGTCTTCCATGCGCAGCGATGTACTCTGTGGCGCGGCGTTACAAATGGGCTCTTGGGTGAGCAATGTTGTAGGTAACTCTGCCAAGAGTCGTGCGGCCGAATACGCCGTCGTTTTACCCGTGGCTGTTGGTCCGACTCCCAGTATAGCCGTGAAAGCCTCTACTTAGTCGCTTTTATGATTACGTGGAGGACACCATATTTTATATTGTTAATGCCGAGGTAACTTTTATGTTTTGGGGACGGAATCTTCGCAAGGTACGTGTCAGATTGAAAAGTGATACTGGGTTATGTGGGATTTATACAGCACTAAAACCTCCTCAGTGGCCTGCTGAACACTCGTTCAGAGGACTCCATGCGCGGTGCTCCAAATCGCCGCCCACAACTCCAGAAGTTCACATTTATTCGTCTCTTACGATTAGGTAGCTGATCTGTTCTTACTGTAGCTCATATTGATAAATTCCACCTACGGAGAGCAATCCCGAGCTAGCCAGTTTAGCTTCTTGAAGAAACTACCTGCATTGTACAGAAACCTACAACAAATGTAAGAAGAGTATTTTTTAAGTATTCATATTATATTATCTATGAAGTTTTTAGGTTACTGTCCAATAAACTGTCATGGAAGAAAATAAAATAATGACAGATCTCGTTTTAACGTTTGATTCCGAGAGCTATTTCGAGAGAAGCGACAAAAAAGTACAAACATTTTCAAATAGCATTTTTTTTATATTCCGTCAAATTGGTGGAGCATAGAAATATTTTTGTCAGTCAGCAGGATTTCTTAACGTTTGGCGTAGAAGGTACTTACCTCAATTTAAAAATAAATATTCACTGCAGTAACTTTTCTAAAACCATAAAAAATAAGAAGAAGCAAGCAGTCAATTAATGATAAGTTTCACAGTGTTCAGTCATGCAAAACTTGTAACTCGGTGTATCACGTATGAAAGTCGATAAAAATAGTAACTATCATTTTGCAAGTTCAAGAGTTTTCATAAAAAAATCAAAAACTTTTCCATAACTGATGATCAACGCTTAATTTTTTAATACCGTGCAACAGTTCATCATGGATTTCAAACACTAAGAAATTTAGCTGATGTGACGTAATTAAAACAAAATATTAGAAAATGGTTGCAAGTTTTCATTGCTTAGCTCTCTGAATATTTCATGTGAGTCACATTTTTGAAGGACGCTGTCTTGTCTTAAATGTTAATGTTGCATTCGAATTGGAAAATAGTTTTTAAATTTTCTAAGTTTTCGTGATATTTCCTTAATGTTTTATTACATAAGTACCTTCTTCTGCCAATTACAAACACAACAAAAGAAGAATTAGTGAAATCGGTCCAGCCGTTCACGCGTGATGTCGTGACCAAGGGAAAATGGGATTCATTTTTATATATACAGATTAAATTGCTTCATTTTTTCGCAACTGTATTAAAAATAGTCGTTCAGTACACGTGCGGAACCGTCATTGGAAGGGGTTCAGACTGTCAACCCTCACCTTCGGCTGCGCCTCGGCTCGGGTAGACATTTGTCGGAACTCCTTGCAATGACAGCCTTTCCGCACTTGTAATGAAATATACTATTTTTGTTCTGTCTGCTCTGGGTGCTCTGGGTGTAATCAAATGTTTCTGCTTACTTCAGGCTTATATTTTATAATGTGCTACATTATAAAATAAATATAATAAAATTGCGTATTGTCCGCAGAGCAACAGCGCCCCGCAGTGCCTTACTGGACCTGCGGCCTCACGCACTCCTCACAGACCGACTGCCGCTGCCGGTTTGGATGCTCTTCTGCGCTACCTTCTACAGCTGGAGGGCGATGCGGGTGAGTGCATTACAAAACGTATCTAAGGACGTTTGTCCACCATGTAACTTTCTCTTTTGTAGGTAGTAGAACTATTATGGTTCGCCCGGGGAAGTACCACCGCTGCACCCACTTGTACCATGAGCAATTATATTGTGTTTCGGTGGAAAGGTGCAGTTGCCGGCCACACTTACATGAGGCGACCACCAGCCTCCGGAGTAGCAGCGCAACTGCATACGACCTCAGACAAGACTTACCTATGCTTGCTTGAGATTGTACATAGATGTGCATGGGCTGCAGCGACCACTTAACACCACGCGGCCTATATGCTCGTCTGCTACTCCATTCAAATAAAATAAAAAAATTAGTAATTTATAATGTTATACCATGTAATAATTTTAACATTTTTAAAATTTGTGAGCGGATGGCAGTGTGATAGCATTGACACACACGATAGCTGTCTCGTGTGCTCCCTGACGCCCCACAGTCATACTGCATAATAAATAATAAATACCCATTGTACCTGAAATTTATTTAAATTTCACCGCCGCGTCATGTCACGTCACCGAGGAGATGAAATGAAATAGTTTATTAACATCCTGGGTAATAATATACACGTGATGTTTGTCATTGTTGTACGGTCATCGACTGACCGTCTTCCGCTTTGGGTGCGCTAATGCTTATATGGGCTAAGAGAAAAAAGCGGGCGGAAAAAAACTCCAGCCCTGTTTTAAATAAATTATCAGGTGACTGCAACCCTTTTGGCGTCCCACTGCTGGGCACGGATCTCTCCCCATTACTGGAGGCCTGGAGCTTACTCAACCACGCTGCTCTAATGCGGGTTGGGGGAGGTGCGGGTTAGTGGCCAACCCGCTGTCGGATGTTTTCAAACCGCCCATAAGGCCTCCGACAAGGTTTAACGACTGTTATCTGTCGATAATCGATAGTACAATGATATTTATTATGCAGCGTAACTGTGGGGTGACGAAGTAGCGGTACACACATTTACTAAGCCGCGTGACCACCGCACGTCCGTCACCAAGCGCCGTAACGCGGCCGCCGAGATTTCCAGTCGATTTCCAGTAGATACCGATTTCCGCTAGAACGGACCCGAGATTTTGACGGGCCGATGTGCCGGAAATAAAAAACACATTTGAACACACTGCCATCGCACCGTCTCGTTGCCTCGGTTATTTTATTTTGTCAATATCATCAATAACTAGGTATAACATAGCTGTAATAAAAATGGCCTAGAAATTTAAATACTATATCCTTTAATGAAACATAAGACGCCCCCGTGATGTATCGTTCACGTATTAGCTAGTGGATAAATCCAAAATTAATTGCATCGGCCGCGCTTCGAAGGCACAAAAGCAGCAGAAGTTGGCGGTTTAACCTTTTTTTGTTTTGGGAAACCTTCAAAAGGTACCCGGCACTTTGGGAGCGGATACCGGATTATGTTTTTATTTATTTGCATTAGGATTGATGAATAACATTATACAAGGTCTTATGTACAGAATATGTCTAGCAATTCTAACCACTATGTGGTGTGCAAATTGACAATTAGAGAATACATTTTATTTACATTTTTAATAATATTTAATTTATAGTCACTTAATTAACAAATTATTTGTTAAAATATAGTCATGTCACAAGTTGTTTAATTAATTCATCAAAATTTAGTTACAATTACAAATTTAGTTGTCATCATTTCTTAGGTCATTAACATTATAAAAACATTATTTGCAAAGCCATTTAAATATTAATTGAAGAAATTTTTTATACGAGTTCTGAGTAATTTCATTTGGTATACTATTATATATCTTGTATGCCATGATGTGGCAATTTCTTTTTTCTAGGGCAAGGCTACTCATAGGACGGTTTAGTGGCTTAATTATTTTCCTTCTGTCACTTTGTGGTTGAGTGCTTATTTGAAATTATTCCATGTTACTTTTAACATGTTTTGCCATTTCTAATATATATAATGATGGTACCGTTAATAGATTATTTTTGATAAAGATGGGTCTATGTGGGATTTGACCGCACTAAAACCCCCTCGTTGGCTGCCTCTGCGTTTGGGCAGGAGTCCAAGATCTTCAGTGGAACGCACCGGTGTCCTCCACGCGCAACGCCTCAAACGAACCCATCCTTGACAAAGCATCCTTAACCTGCATGCCTATGCAGCTACGCACACACCGCCGCCCTTCCCGGGGCAAGTCCTCCCCCAAGCACAGAGGCAGGCCACCGAGAAGGTTTTAATGCGGTACAAATCCCACATAATGCCACATTTTCAAAGTCCCCAAATACCAAAAAAAGTGGCCTCGGCTGATGGCGACGACGCGATGGCTCATGATGAAGGACCTCGGCACGGTCCGAAACATGTCGGTAACAAAGTAAGCCGGGACTTTTATAGTAAGATAGTATTAAAGTATTAATTTAAGAGAATTATTTGTTGACAGTGGCTAGTGGGGTGCGGGACCCACACCGACTGGTTAGAAGACAGGCACCACCTCACGCAAGGCCTGGACGAGTTACGTCAACTAGTGGAGGCTGGACAAATTGCGCCTGTGTTGGATAAGGTAAATAATATACTGAAGTATTTCTTGTATGTCAAGGTATTAGATTTGCCATAATTGGGGGTGTATACACGTGCAAGTTATATGACTAACTAGCCTTCCGCCAGCGGCTTCCCCCGCGCAGACCTGTTGTAAAGGTTCCCATAGGATAAAAACCATTCTGTGTCCTATCCCAAGGTCCTCTCTATCTGTGTTCCAAAGTTTATTAAAATTAGTTCAGTAGTTTAAGCGGGAAAGCGTAGCAGACAGATAGAGTTACTTTCGAATTTAACTATTAGATTGTGGCAGGGAGGGAGGTGCTATTGCATGGAAAAGTATACATCAACAAACGTTCCGATAGCGGATTGTTGTAAAATAGTTTTTACCTAACTTTATAACACATGCACGTTGTCAAAAACATCGTTTTATCCGTGTTTTCAGCTATAAATAATTATCTCTAAAACAACTAAAAATTTGACTCTTCCTGACATCTATTGGCGATGTTTGGTAATATATATTTTTTTTTAAATTTACTCATTGAGTCTCTGAAGATAAGAGCAGTGCTCGGTCATCCGGATACTTATCATTCAACCTAAATAAAATTTTATTAATTTTTTCCACTTATTTTAACATGACAGTTAATTCGCATATATCACTATGATTCTTTAAATCTACATAAGCTGCATCCCTTTTTACGTCCCACTGTTGGGCGTGGGACTGGAGCTTACTCCAAAGTCAGTTTTTTTTTTTTTTTCAATTTTTGAAGTTATACTTCTTTTGGCGCGTTTGGACGAGAGTGAATTGGTGAGCTGCGCGCGCAGGAACGACATGATGAAGTTAGCCACAGAGTAGAAATATTATCAACACTGAACATAGTATTACAGTACTTAATGTACGTATTATATAGTAGATAGATATTCATAAGCCAGTCAAGCCAGTGTTGGGAAATATAGTATTCATATGAATAATTAATTTTAAATATTAATTTAAGATATGTATTATGTACGTTAAATAAACGTTTATTTATTTATACAAAATCTTTTTGATTGTTTTTGATATTTATCGTCTATTACTACTGCGTTTGAGTTATTTTAAAGTTTTTTCATACGCCAAAGAAGTGTAACTTCTAACGCGTGTACATAAGTAAACACTCTTTTTTTAACACGTGTTTAGCTTGACCTGTATGTATGTAACGGAATCTTTTAACTTCATTTTTACCTACTTCTAAGTGTCTGATCAACTTGAAAATTTGCCTCATTGGTCAAGGGCCGATGACAATGCAATAATATGTAAAAAAAAACAACTAAAAATTAATTTAAATTTAAATTATAAAGGTGGTTTATAAGATACTATTAACATTTACATACAACCTCAAGCAAGCATAGGTAAGTCTTGTCTGAGGTCGTATGCAGTTGCGCCGCTACTCCGGAGGCTGGTGGTCGCCTCATGTAAGTGTGGCCGGCAACTGCACCTTTTCACCAAAACAATAGAATTGCTCACGGCAGAAGTGGGTGCAGCGGTGGTACTTTCCCGGGCGAACCATAATAGTACTATCACCTACAAATGGTTCTATTTTCTACGTTATTTTTATTTATATTTTCCAGGTGTACCTCCCGCAGGACTTCGAGGCGGCGCTTGCGCACGCGTGCAGTGAGGACGCCATCGGCACCACCGTCATCCGATTTCCTTAAACACCGCCACTGCCTCCGACTTGACATCGAGAACAGGATCAGGAACTTGCTCGATAAATTCGTCGAGAGGCGATTTATTTTGTAAGTTAATAACGTCAGTTTGATAAACGAATCGATATTGGTTTCTTTTACCCACTGTCGGTGATTGGTCCACATTAAATCTGAGCATAGCCGCGGCCGGAACGCTAATAAAAAATAATGTCGGTTTTTAGAAAGTATGACCTTTTTTTAATCCCGAAGCGGGACTTCGAAAGTATGTCCTTTAAGTATTAAAACCTATAAAAATCAGCTTTTAATTATGAATGCCCTGCAAATGCCTAAAAAATACTCATTCAGATGGAATATTTAAATATGCTAATTCGGTGCCGAAACGACTTCAGCTTCTGCTGAACAAAATTATAGCCAAAAAGTGTCAATAAATATAATCTTTAATACCTAAAATATTGAATACGTACAGTTCGGGTAACTTTGAACATTTTTTACGTTATTTTTATTATTAAAACTGATTTATATTTATGACACCTTTATTTTATTGAATGAATAGTGTCCTTTTGAGTTGGTTTTTCTGTCTAACAAAATAAATTTGCGGAAGAAACAACAGAACTACCCATAATTTCCCCTAAAACTCGAATTTTCATCAATCATGAATTTTGGGTAACTTTGAATATTTTTTTTAGAATATTAAAACCTTAATATTTTTAGGTTTAGGTAAAACAAAAAGAAGGTATTATTAAATTTAAAAACCTTATCTATAAAAATAACATCTACACTGACGTAAAAAATTAACAAATAGCTTGGTTTTGCCATATGAATCAAAGTGGACTAGTTTACGATTATAAATCAGCGCTCAAAAACTTCCAGCAACTTAACCACGGAAAAGGCGGGAATTTTCAGAATTATGGCATTGATAGATTATTTCTTTAATTTTCATTTGGGACAAAAAGATTTTGGCAATCCATTTAACACAGTTATTATATTGAAACATCAAAAAGTTTCGATGTAATAAATTGTTAAATCTTTTTTCCAACTTTGTTCAAAGTTAAACGTCAATTCAAAGTTACCCGTAATGACTGTACTACGTTTCGTAATTATACAAATGTTAACAATGGAAAGTTTAGTGGGAAATAATAATAATAAAAATAAACGTTACACACTCATAGCCCCCACAGTAAGGTAATTAATACCCTGTGTCGTGGGTACCATGGACACATACAAAGACAGGAACACAAACACCCAGACCGAGAACAGTAATTTAAACTTTTTCAAATTCAAATTTCTGTTTCGCCGGGAATCGAAGGTACCCCTCGATTGGTAGTCCGGCATGGTGATAATTGCGCCACGCGGGTCGTCAACGCCTGAATAAGATTTAGGTGTCCATTTAATGTTCATCATTAGCACTAATTTAATTATTTTTGCGTTTCCTTAACGCTGTTCCAAAGATAAGGTTTAATTTTTTAACCTTAAAATAAAGATTTACCAATATCAGTGATATTTTCAACAAATTTCTTTAAAACTTTTGACGTGACAACATCTTATAATTCGATGGAGCCGACTGCACGCACGAAAAAACAGACTCATGCGGCGTTACTTCGCTCTGAGGCGTTCCATTTAAGGCTTGGAGTGCAAGCGAGAGCGCGGAACGAGCGACAAAGAAGCACAATCGGCCTCCGCGTTCGGCAGCGTTCGACTCTCTCTCCTACTTGAGTGAGCGATGCGTCCGCGTGGACAGCTGCTCTACAATAATACATTTACATGTTTTCGTCAAGTATGAAGTGCAGTGAAAAGTGAATGTGGTGTCAATTGTTTATAGCAACAAGTATTTTCTTATGACGTTGTCACGTTCAACTATCGTCAGTAAACCGACTTTACAGACAACCGATTTTTTATAGGTAACAAGGTTATTTGATCTTAATATTAAATCTGAAACGACGATCTTGTAGTTTTATTGTGACAAGAATGAAAAATATGCAAATGCATAGATTCAGATAAAATGTACTAAGTTTCAGAATATTTTGGAAACTAATTCCCAAATTGACAAGATCAAGAAAACGTATAAGGATATTGTCCCTACTAATATTATAAATTCGAAAGTAACTCTCTGTCTGTCTGTTACGCTTTCCCGCTTAAACTACTGAACCAATTTTAATGAAATTTGCAACACAGTGGACCTTGGGAAAGGACATAGGATGGTTTTTATCCTACGGGAACCTATAAAACGGGTACACGCAGGCGAAGTCGCTGGCGGAAGGCTAGTTATAAAATATAATCATTAAAGGCCAGTATAGAAAGTGTACTTATAAATAAATAATTAATAAATGACTAAAAATCTCTTTAATTTGTAAAAACTTTACAAATATTTACTATTTGTATATGAAATGTTTAAATCTAAATATTTCTATAATCATTTTTGATTTTGTATATTTCTTATAAAATCATTTTATAAATTGACTGCGGTATCAACTAAACTATGTATTAGTATTATTATGAAAAAATCGATCTTTCTGTCAATATACACTACCGTAGGGTCGATTTTTATATCCTCATATAAAGTTGTATGTATGTATGTATTGCTGTCAGTTAATATTGCTATAATTTTATTATAATATGTCCTATAAGTGACGTTGATATCGCTAATAATTATCTATTCGACGAATAGTTTTATCTGGGGATAGAAAAATCTAATCATAATGTAAAAATCTAGTTGGTAGGAAATGGTTTGTATAAAGTTATATAATATCATATATTTCCAATCATGGTGTATTTTGTCCTAAAGAAAAAAATTGTGGATATTACAATGTGTTTATATCTTAGAGCATCAAAGTTACTGACTCACCCTTCAGGAGAGACGGCATAACGCCTCGCTTCGATACATCATTTTTGTGCCAAATCTGGTGCGGGGAAAGAACCCACACATTTTAATTTTGTCACACATTCACAAATATTCTTTCATCGCTACAGACGCATACATTTCTAAATATGACAATTTCAATTAACAATGTCATTTTCTATGCACCGTCAACACTGACACCGACACACACAGACACACTAGATGTATAACTAGAAGGCACATTGTGCATGCACGTTGGGACGAGGGGATCGCCCGTAAAGGCCACTCCTCTGACGGGTGTCATACCTGTCCTAACCTTGATGCTTTAAGATAATATCGTATATTTCAAAATCTAGGTTCATTTTGCCCTAAAGAGAAAATTTGTGGATATTACAATGTGTTTATATGAAATATAGATTTGTACAATTTCGCGTAGAACTTCCACTAATGTTAGTTTCTTATGATTAACTTTTACCTAAATTAAAATGAGTCACATTCTGTAGCGATCTTCCGCTACTCATCATGAGATGGCGCCACGGGTATTCCTGAATCACGCTATCGAAGTTTTCTGGCTCCCCCGGCGGCCTCGCCCGGCGGGAATCTCCCTTTGCCAAACATTTTGAGTTTTTTTTTATAGATTTAATCATGTTGTTCAATATTGAATATTCATCAATATTCAATTGATTATTTCTCATCGACTGATTGTGTATTTCTTTATTCACGGTATATTAGAACATTTTGCTGTTAAAGTGAAAACGTGTCCTCAGCTGATAATGATTGCTCTGAGTGCCATAGCCTAAAGGTCGATTTACATTTATTCAATAGGTGGATATTCATTCAACAGCGCTGCGCGTTTAATTTTAAAACTAAAAAAACACAGCTACGTGTTTCCGTGCTTCGGAGGGCACGTTAAGCCGTGGGTCCCGGTTGTTGTCGATAGATAACAGTCGTTAAACCTTGTCGGAGGCTTTATGGGCGGTTAGAAAACATCCGACAGCGGGTTGGCCACTAACCCGCATCGCCACCAACCAGCATTGAAGCAGCGTGGTGGAGTAAGCTCCAGGCCTCCCCAATAATGGGGAGAGACCCGTGCCCAGCAGTGGGACGCAAAAAGGTTGCAGCCATTGCAGCCAATAGCTGCATCCAGCGTCTAGTATCCAGCGCTGGATACGAGAATCGTTCCTATTTTTCAATCCAGTGCCCTCCCCCGCACGCCGCACCCCGCGCCAGTGCACTGGAACCGTGTGAACGCAGCGGGCCTCCACCGTGTACAGTGACTCGTACAGTGTCCACACTTCTGTTTGTCTGGTACACAAGTTTGCCAATCAAAACAGGGTCAGTTTTGAACTTTTTTAAGGACTCTGCCTATCACTTATCTATCCCTACTTTCCCACTAATATATTATTATAAATTCGAAAGTAATTCTGTCTGTCTGTCTGCTACGCATTCCCGCTTAAACTACTGAACCAATTTTAATGAAAGTTGGAACACAGATAGAGTGGACATTGGGAAAGGACATAGGATAGTTTTTATCCTACGGGAACCTTCAAATCGGGTCCACGGGGGCCAAGGCTAGTTTAATATAAGTCTGCTGGGTGGAATGTAAACGGCCTGATCCAGTAGCAATGCCGAACCAGCACTGGAATGCAGCGATGCTGGATCCAGCCATCGGATCAATGTAAATCAGCTCTAACACTAGAATTCCCTGTGTCGTGCGTACCATAGACACATCATCTGTTATATCTACTTGTGAGTGATCGACGGTAGTCCGGGTTCCCATTACGCCGGACCGGCGGATCTGCCGAGCCGGTAAAACTGCCGGAAGGACTAGTGGCTGTACAATTTGCATTTTTGTCACTACGAAGTGCCGGTTCAACCACCGCGGAGCAATGTAAATGAATTTTGTGCCGGTATTCGACCTGCGCTCGCCCCGCCCGTGTTCCCCTCGCGTCATTTTTTCTTGTGGGATCCGGTGTAATTGTAAACACCTTTGTCCGGTGTCCAGTTTCCGGCAGATCTGCCGGTCCGGCTTAGTGGGAACCCAGCTGTGTTGTTGCATTCTGAAATCTCAGTATACATAAATTTACGTCCAAAATGGTGTTCCTATTGCTATAAACAATAATAATGTTATGTATTTTCTCATTGTCACCCAGTAAAAAATTCATTTTACACATTACTCAAAAATTCGTGTAATACAAAAAGACTACTTAAAAACAATAAATAGATCTGTAAATATGTATGTACAAATTAATCGAAAATATAGGTGCTAACCAATGAGTTTTAACAAAAACTATGTATATAGAATATTGTATTAGATAGAATTTTGAAATTGTGTTACGACTATATTTTTGTCTAATTTTACTTTCAATATTAATATTATACTATTATTTTTTACAAGAAATAGAATGAAGGTTAAAGGCGGAAACACATTATTAAAACGCGCGCGACGTAACGTGTCGACACCCGATATGCACCGTGCACATTACCAACACGCGACGCCACTACATAGCAACAATTTCTGAATATAGTTAGCTAACAGCAGTGGAAGTGTATGGTTATATACTCTGTTTATAACAGTTCTCGAACGACTGACGCCCTCGTTGGGTGACGCGCTGGCAACACACCGACCTAAAGCACGTTGGATCGGATGTTCATAGTGTGATTTTGGTATATACAAAACAATACATTTGATTCGACTCAACACGCATCGCGTTTCATCGGGTCGCGTCGCGTTTTAATAATGTGTTTCCACCTTAAGACTTCCCTTGTTTCTTGTTATTTTTAATTTACCATTTTCTTTATTAATTTGTCTTTTGTATAATTGACAATCGTTTAAAAAGATGTGGAGTGTACATCACATTTTCTTAGGCATTTTTTCATGTAAAATTGAATGAATGTATGCGTCCATTACAAAGTCGTAACATTGTATTGTATACTTAATATAAATGATGTAGATAGTGAAATATAAAAGTATATTAATTAAAAGTGAGTTTTTTTTATTTCGGTCCAACCATCCATCAGCTGCTGGCTTCCCCTAACATTCGCCCCGTCCGTAAAATTGCTAATAATAGATACAGTCAGTAGTCAGTCAGATATTCAAGTAAAGCGATGACCACTTTACGAGAATATGTCTGATGCAATTTTGGAGCCTTCTCTAATCTTCATCGAACAAAATGCCATCAACTTTATCCGATAAACTCAAAAACACAGCAACAAAATAAAAATAAAACAAGCACATTTTGTTTTTCCGACTTCCCGCCAAAATCCTGACATGACACGTTGTTTGTAAAAACGCAGAAGTGTTGGTTTTTAGGCAATCACATATTTTATTATTGACAACTTCAATTCAACCACATTTTGAAATATAGGAATGCACCTCTATTTTGTATGAAATGCATCAGCTCTAGCCAGCAACCCATAAAATACTCCATGAGTACAGCACAGCTACTCTGCCTTATCGTTATGTCACGTTACATTTTATTTAAATTGTTCCCAATCTGTCAGTCAATAGACAATGCTCATGAGGTATAAAAACCCCAAGCCGCAACGAAATGAAACTTAAATCATATACATATATTATGTATGCGGGAATTAGTTAATATTACTTATAGATGAGTCATAGTCTGTACCAGAGTAAAAACATAAAAAGGTGCGTAATATTATATAACATAACATGTTATAAAACATGTTTCAGTAATGTGGAGACTGAATGTTATAAAATAATAATATATTAAGTTATTTAACAGGTTATTATTTACTCGAGATGCAAAAGACGCGCGCGGGGCCGGCGAAGGTTCGGTGGCAGTATTTAAAGGCTTTGAGGAGAACAAACGTGTTTTTTTTGTTTTTGTAATAATGAATAATAACCTGTTAAATAACTTAATAACATGTTTTATAAAATTCAGTCTCCAGATTACTGAAACATGTTTTATAAAATCGTTTTATAACGTGTTATGTTATATAATGTGTACGCACCTTAAGAGATTTTTTTTTATAAATAAACCGAACAAAAAGGCAGACGGGCCGCGTGGTGTTAAGCGATCACCGTCGCCTATGGACACGGACAACCCCAGGGGAGCCTCCCGAACATTGCGATACTACGCATAAATAAAACGGATAGAGCTTCTGCAATTTTATTGACACGCAGAATGATATAGGATAATGGCTGGCAATGGCTTACAAAGAGACGATTCCCACCTTATTGGTTAGGGCTAGGCTGAAGGGAGACTTCTATTCTAAATAAAACTACATCAATATCCGAACCACATTTATTTATTGTTCAAACACAACCTAATATTACCCACAACATAAGTACATAATATGCAATAACACGAATCACACAACATATAGCTATATACACATATATTTGTATTTAACCAGGCCTTGTCTAGGCGTACAATAAATACTAAAATAGTGATGACGAACCGACAAGAACACTAATAAATCGAATTGTACCTTCGTGTTCTTAGACAATAATAATTCTGATTCTTAATTAAGTTTTTTACCCTACAAAAGAATAACTTTATTTCTTTATGTTTGAATGCACTATCTAGTAAATAAAAGAAATAATTACAAAATAGTTACTAAGACTCCACTATAAGACTCAAATATAAATATCAAAGAAAAATAGCCACTGAAGTAGTGTCTGTTTACTTAGTTTTATATAATAAACGCGTTATTCTAATGACCTCTTTCACCACCTTCAAGTAAGTGACAAGTACGCTAATTGTCAGTTAAAGTCACCCGTAACTTCAATTTCAATTTCACGATGTACGAGTAGCACTAATATGAGAAACTGACCCATACTCATAGCTTTTACTTGCCAATTAACTTTACTTGGGACGTAACTAATCAACACTTGGAGATGGTGAAAGAGGCCATAAGTCTAACTAATTAGTGGTAAAAAACGCATTTGAGCAATTCAAGATTTTAAAATATGTACTTTTGTTTATTCTACAATTCATATAGATGTTGATGATAAAATATATTTAAGTCCAGCCAAAGATACCTTTTGATTTCCTCGGGGCTACAGCATTTTTAAAAAGCGCGTATGGCTCGGCGGCTAGCGTAGAACGCAAGCGATCTACGTACGTTAGGTGTGAGATGGGTGACCGCTAGTGGCAATTTCATGCGCGTTTCCGTGCTTCGGAGGGCAAGTAGTAAGCCTCCCCGGTTGTTGTCGATAGATACAGTCGTTAAACCTTGACGGAGGCCTGATGGGCGGTTTGAAAACATCTGACAGCGGGTTGGCTACTAACCCGCATCTCCACCAACCCGCATTGGAGCAGCGTGGTGGAGTAAGCTCCAGGCCTCCCCAATAATAAAGGGGAGAGACCCGTGCCTAGCAGTGGGACGAAAAAAAGGGTTGCAGCCACAGCATTTTACCTTTATACCTTTTTATAAGTTAGTTAATATAAAAGTTAAGTAACAGATTCGTCATCACTGTATAATACAATAGAAATAGTTAACATACACTAATATATTCTAAAATACTATATATACAAAAAGTACAGTTTGTGTGACACTAAAACTTCAAACAACAAAACATAACAATATAAATACATATAATAATTTATCACTAAAATCTTAATGGTCTTCACTTCCTCTAAAATTATTGAAGCTACATTTTAACACTCAATATCAAATAATTTTCCGTTTCTATTATTCATAGTTTAGATTAAAACAATAAGGGGAAGATACGGCACGTCCTTATAATCGTCTCTATATACACGCATACTTACGCATCTTTAATGCTATTTAACGTTGTACGATATCAAAGGACAGGGACAAACCTATTCGTTTTGGCGATGGCGTGAGCGAGACAAGCGTGCTACTGACGTATGCGCAGTTTCTTTCTGAATGATTAGTACAACGCATAAAAACACACGAGGGCAACTTTGGTAACGTTTATGCCATTTGAAGCAATAAAATTATGTTTTCGTAATATTCACGATAGCTACCGAGTGAAATTAGGCCACGGGGACCTGACTTAAGAGGCCCACGCGCTAGTGCGCTAGCGCGAGTCACTTTGTCTTCCGCTATTTTGTTTTAATCTAAGATTTTAAAAAAACTTGTTTTGACGTGAAATACAAACTTGATTGAAACACATTTTTTCTATTAACAACATTATAATATGTAATAATATTGATTATTAACTACACAACAGCTTTGCAAAGGGTAACGTGAAAGTCGAATCGAAAAATTCTGCTAAATCGAACAGGCAAATATACTAAGGTCAAAGATAACATTTAAGGAATATGCCAAGGGTAATGTAAATGGTTATAAGTAAGGTAAAGGTAATCTTTCGGTTTCTGGTCCCCTGTTAACTTAATAATAAAAGTTTCAGGCATGATAACACTATTAAAGTATCAGAGAATAAATGGTTTTACAGAAAAATATATGCTTAAAAAGTTCTAAAATATGATCCCGTTTTAATATAAACATTAAGAATAATAATATTTTCAATAAAATAAAAGTATTAAATACAGCAATCGGCCATGTTATCTGAAACGCCAATCAAAAGGAATGACGTCACGTCTCAGTAAATGTCATCGTGTTGCTTGAAGTTTGACGAGCAAGCCGACGCCATGACACCTACGAGCGTTTTCGCGCTTAATTCAAATTACATAGCAGAAAATTTGCTGAAATAAATTTTTTTTCGAAACTAGGAGACTTGTACCTACAATAAGGAAAAGTATTTAAAAATCTGTCATCATGCCTATTATAAGTTGCAAAACATAAATATATTTTCTAAAATTTTCAAGATTAGGTAGTTGACAATCAAATAGTTTTAATTTGCACATAAATACAACTTATAATATTTTTTTATATTTTTCAATAGATATAGCCTTGAAGACCGGCTTTAATAATTACCAAATAGATTTTTCTTTACCTGACTTACAACTGTAATAGATATATATATATATATATATATATATATATATATATATATATAGTATAAAAGTTTCTAAAGCTAACTGCATGTTACCTAAAATATGTATTTGAATAGTCAGAACTTTATGACATAACATAAATATTATATCATAATGAGATTCGAATTATTAAGTAACCTTAATAGTTAATTTATAATGCATATTGGAATGCTAACAGAGTTGGTTAAAAACAGCTATAAAATGTAAAAAAAAATCCCAATAATCCTAAACTTTTGTATTCCCATCAGTGTCCGACCAAAACAAGAACCGCTTTGTCTAACTTCGAACCGTCTTATGTCTCAGTTTAGACTGAAACACCAAAAACTTTAATACCCTTGGCTTTTTGCAAAGTTAAACATGGCGGCCGCCGGCGACCTTGTCCGCGTGGACTTTGGCATTAGTCATAACATGATGTTATATAGCTTATAGCCTTCCCCAATAAATGGACCATTCAACACAAAAATATTTTTTTCTATTCGAACCAGTAGCTCCTGAGATTAGCGCGATCAAACAAACAAACAAACTCTTCAGCTTTATATATTAGTACCGAACCAATCATCGCTACACCAATTTCTGCCGTACTTCGATTTAAGACATTTTTATGGATACTTAATAAGATGCAAATTAAAATATTGTAAATTTGAAATAATTATTTTGCACCCCCGAATGGGTACGACATGGAAATATTGTTATATTAAGACCCATGTATGTATACTATGTTCTTGCAAATAAAATGAATAGGGTCTTGGGACACTATGCACAAAAAAAATCAAAATGCATTCCATGAAAAGACTGCACTAAACCACGCTTTGAAAGCAGGATAATTGTAAATTAATTTTTAAACGCGATTCTTATTACCTTTTAAATCAATAAAAAATTTGTCAATTGACTATGAACGATATGTGACGTCACAAATCATTTTCTCATACTAAATATATGAACATGTCACGTTTTGACAGGTCATTAAAAGTATCTATGATGTCCAAGACCGGATTGAATTGAATTGAAGCAATTCTGTTGATTTCCGGTGGAATTTTGCGACTATTAGCCTCCGGAGTAGCTACAAAACCGAGGATTACTTGAGGTAGTATTTCAATAATTTATATAAACTTTTTCACACTCCTTACTACAAGACTACTTTAAGTTGAAATTAGCCATAGGTAACCATAGTTTCCGTCGGACACTAAACCCGATATCCAAACATTGTCTACCCTTTAAAATCCCTACGTCTTACCAAATATAACTATCACTTTAATCTTCCACCTGTAAACTTTCAATACGTACTACTTCCTTGATGTTTTCTAATCATTATTTATAAGAATATTACAAAATCTTATGACAACAGGATATAGACCGATTACACCGAAAGATGGCGCTAATATCACCCACACAAATGCAAAGTGCATTTGTATGTAAACGACATTACGCTTTAGGCCCTCTGCACACTGCGACTTTTAGATTGCTATTCCACTGACGTTGAAGGAGCGTTGGTGTGTCTCCAAAATTGCCGCTGCGTAAAAGCGACGTTGACGTCACGAGTCTCTAACCACAACTAACTTCGCAACGACATAAAATCACGACGTCAATGTCGCGTTTGCGCAGCAGCAACCTTGAAGCAACCAACCCTAATAAAACGCCAGTGTCAAGTGTGATAGCGGCCTTAGTGGCGATGCAGTTGCGATACAGTCACGATTGTTTTACCTTTACACACTTGTGTTACTTTAAGTATTGATACATCGCGATGGTGTCGCGATACAGAAAATAAATTAAAAGATATTTCTTTGCCAGAACAACTAACGAAACATATCTGCATACATCTCAAGGATTCAGGATATACGCAAATTTCCCAAACGTATTTGGCGCTATCGATGGTAAACAAATAAGGGGTCATGCGTTAATCATGTAGGTAATGGTTTTTTAGCGTTTTTTAATCTTCCCTTCCCCAAAATCGTGTCTATTTTTAGTACCAACAAAGAATCTAAAAAAATGATATCTTTAAATACGGTATAGCCTAATTTTATTCTACAAAATTAAGAACCATTATAAAAATATCTAGACAGAAAGTTTGCAGGTTGCTTTTAACCAGCATAAAAATAATATTATAGGTGTAATCATGGGAAAAACATGTGGAAATGCGAGAAAATTAAATACACATGATATCTTACTACATCCCTCCTCGAGCTAAGGTCTAAAGTAGTCGATACAAACGACTGTCCATTTCTGGTGTTGCGATTTTGTCGCAATCGATTCAAAAAGTCAGTGTGTATAGGGCCTAATGCATGTGTAATGCGTGCTTCAGCAATCGACCTATATAGAGGACCACTCTAATCGGTGTCAAACTCTTTGCAACTCTAGCTTTTCTGTCATGAAAACTAAATTTTATACGATCCTAATATAATTTTGTTTAAAAGATAAATCAACATTCACATAATATATTTAAGATTATCACTTTCAACCAAATATTGCTTATCCAATTATTCATATTTAAAGCAAACAGTGTACTTTTACTATTACTAAATTAATTTTTATAGGGTATATATTATTTATTTGCTCAAATAATTACTACTGAATCTTGGGTATATATCTACTACGAAACACATATTCGATTGTGCAAGTAAATATTAAGGTATTTGATGGTTATTTGATTACAACTTAATTCATTAAATGTTAATATTTTTTATTTTATTTTATTTTTTATTATTAACGCAAAGCAAAAGCTGTTTAACGTATGGTATGGTTTTTTACAAAAACCAAGATAGAATTAATTAATTGATTCATTTTAGTTATGATTTTATTATTGCAACGAGATGTTTTCTGTAACTACCAAAAATATTTTCTCGAATTTAGTTTTTAATTTATTTGACTTTTCTATCTTGGATTTTACAGAGGACATCAATAATTTATTCTTTCAAAACTTAATTTTAAAGATTTTTGAGTTTATTATAAAAAGTTTAGGCAGTGATTAAATATTTCACAATATAATTGGCATCGGAGAAAAAATAAAGAGGTAGGTATTCGTTTTTTCGGGAGATAGTTGTGATAAACAAACTTGCAGTACTTTTTTATCTATTTAAATATATAATATGAACGGAAATAAATATCTGTATTTAATGATAAACATTTTTCTCAAATACGTTTTATTCAAACTTTTAAATTAAAAAATCCAACGAAAAGGCACGTGAATATGTTTTTCAAAACTATCACTCAAAAACAGACGTATATATTATTTTATTGGTAAACTTATTTAGTTCTTATTACAGTGAAAATACTTTAATAAATACAACTCTGTATAAATGTATGAAACAAAAGATAAAGTACAGACAATACATAATAATTTCTTGAAAATAAGAATATAACGAATATGAATCAATGTTCGAATGTAGTTTAAGAATATAAAGTTCACTTTAAAAGCGTAAAGTACGTATGATAATACCAGCCAAGCAATACTGAATTATTTGTAAGCATAACATTTATACTGTTAAGTAAATAAGTATATTATTGTGTCGTATTATAATACCGTTCATGTTGAGGAAATCCATCTGAAAACAAATAAAAATACATTATTACTAAAGGAAGCGCGCATGGGGCGGCGGCTAGCGTAGAACGCAAGCGGTCTATGTAGCTAAGACAAACGGGCGCGGTTGGGTGTGAGTTGGGTGACCTCTAGTGGTAAAAAAAAATTTTTCATGCGCGTTTCCCTAGAAATAAAAAACTTACCCTAGAAATAATAACTTACCCTAGAAAATAAAACTTACCCTAGAAATAAAAACTTACCCTAGAAATAAAAACTTACCCTAGAAATAAAAACTTACCCTAGAAATAAAAACTCGCCCTAGAAATAAAAACTTACCCTAGAAATAAAAACTTACCCTAGAAATAAAAACTTACACTAGAAATAAACATTTACCCTAGAAATAAAACTGACCCTAGAAATAATATCTTACCCTAGAAATAAAAACTTACCCTAGAAATATAAACTTACACTAGAAATAAACATTTACCATAGAAATAATAACTTGCCCTAGAAATAAAAACTTACCCTAGAAATAAAAACTTACCCTAGTACAGGAACAGCTCGGGGAAGTACTTGGTGTGCGGCGGAATGTGCTGCTGGTGCGACTTCCCAGTGTTGGGCGAGCAGGCGCCGGACGTGGGCAGCAGCGGCTCCTCCGATATCGACTTGAATATCTCCTCCAGCTTGTCCTTGATCTCGTACTGAAATGGAAATTTACATTGTTGGATTTCAGTAACGTCAAGCTTTTATTTAACTTGCAATGTATGTTTGTTCGGGTGGAATCTTGCTACTCAATTTTGAAGCAGATATCTTCAACCGATTGAGCCGAAATTTGGTATACACGTTTAGGTGTGATGACAATACACGATAAGCTATGTGACGTCATTCTAAATCCAATATGGCAGACCATCCAAGATGTCGGAAATGCATTAAAAATAACTTTTTAATGCATTTCTACAACATGGGTGTCAAATGAAAGGACTTGTTGAGAGTCACCCGAAAAATAATATGACGTCATTCTATATCCAAGATGGCGGAATTTTTATGCACTTCTGCAATATGGGTATCAAATGAATGGGCTTGCCGAGAATAATTAGAATAACTAAAAAGTAAAAAATAAATTAAAAGCAAAAAAACCTTTAAAAAAAGCTTATATTAAAATGCTATATAAAGAAGAAAATAAATATTTCCTTTAAAATTTTAACCATCAACTTACAACCTCATTCATTATACACAATTTATATGTGCTAATTTCTGGCAATATAATAAAATATCAGTTATCGTGATTAATGTCACTTTTCTTTGTCCGCCTACTATTTACATAATATAAAATAAGACATTTGATTGACGATTTGAAACGGCTCTAACGGTTTCGGTGTCGTAACTCCTCCAAGCTTACGGTGTTGAATTGCATTGGATGCTGGAACGTTTGTATTGAGAGCCTTCTTTCTTACAATAGTTACAATTTAACTCACCTTGGGTTGAGTGAGATGCAGCAAGTGATCGAAGGGCGCAGTTCGGAAGGTGTTATTGAGCGTGGCCTTCTTCCTTTCAGCTTCTCGCTTCTCCGCTTCAGTGGGACCACTGGCCGCTCGGCGTAAGGCCTCCAAGCTTACGTTATCAGATTGCGTTGGGTGCTGGAAGGACAATTTCTTATCTTCACTATTTCTGAACGGTGAATGGTGAATTACGGAACTAAAAACGTGAGAGGTACTTTCCGCAGACTGTTTTTCATTTAAGTGTGTAATTGAACGCGAGTTTAAAATGGAGGGTGTGTGCATGTGCACATTATCTTTATGAACGTTAGCTAAGAAGGTGTCAATCTGTCATAAGTTACTATAGTTACCAAAACGTTGCCATGGTTACCAAAATAGTACCACAGTTAACAGCAAGTTACATAGTAACTATACAGTTACGAATAGATATACTATATCATACAGCTATACTGAAAACTATTGACTAATTGACCGACAACTTATTAGACAAAGCACACAGAGACAATATTCAATTGAATACACTTCAATAATCATGACGATTCGTGAGATAAGATACTTACAAAAAATACTAAAATGACTTCAAATTGATATCTACTCACTAATATGTACCCGAAACATACAAACAAAACCCCTGTATCGTTAATAAGCTTGGTATTAGTTACTTAATGTTTTGTCTTACATACACTCACAAAATTTAAACCACATGCTTATATTAGATATCTTTAATTTAATGTAACTGTAGTGTGAGGACGTCTACGAAACAAATGTCAAAGTAAGGCAAAACATTTTATAACTATTAAAAGCTTGTACAACTATTTTTAGTAAGGGGGTAATGTCTACATCACTTTTGCTTAGATATTATTTACAACAGGTACCAATCTGTCCCGTTTCATATCGAAATAGCTGGAGGTGTGTGCTTCTACGTGGCCCCAGTGCCAAAATTCATTGTCACATCGCTGTAGACGAAACAAGGATTTAATAAAAAAAAGAATTATTCGAATCCGTTTCAAGTTATCATCCGGGAAACTAATATAAGAAACCCTATAAAGGCAATCTATATTAAGAGTATGGAATCATCTTCGACGCTAGCGATACCGGATTCATATCCTCGGTGTGCATCTCTGACGACTGAAGAAGTTTTTAATGTGCGCATTTAACACTGCTCCACGGTGACGGAAAATATCGTGATATTTAATTGATTACGATGTTCTCCAACGCCGTGCATACCTGATAGAAATTCATAATATCTCGAAAGCATGACGTCCACCAATCCGCACTTGGCCAACGTGGTGGACTATGGCCTAAATCCCTCTTACTTGTGAGAGGAGTCCTGTGGCCAACAGTAGGACATAAAAAGGTTGAAAAAAAAATGATATTTTTTTTGAATAAATTGGTGTGGTTATAGATATAAGATATATATCAGATATATAGATAGATATATCAGATGATATACGTAGACACGTATACCTTTTATCTCATGAATGCGGTGAATACGCTGATTGTATTGTTGTATGCACGTCACTTTTATATGTGTTCTAAGAATCTGGCAATCAGTTACTATAGTTACGAAAAGGTAATAATAGTAACCTTTGAATAGTGACATTGAATGATGTCAATTCCTCTCGCTTTTGGCTTAATGTTCCCAAAGACATGAATAAAAGCACCTTGTAAACTTAACACCCGACGCTATCTTTCTTGTTTTCCAAAAACTAGGACATCGTATGATACAAAATGCTATTATATAACGCTTCACAGTAGGTAGATATACCCTGTGTCGTGGGTACCATGGACAAAAAGGACAAAAAACAGAAATTCAAACTCATCATTCATCTTTCTGTTTCGCCGAGAATCGAACCCAGGACCCTTCGATTGGCAGTCCGGCATGGTAACCATTGCGCCACGCAAGTCGTCAATACATTATGATTCTGCAAATATGTATTCACATGTAAATGACTGTCTTTTTGAGAATAAAACGTCTAAAATACTATCTACCACGAAAAGTTCTTCACACAAATATTTTTCAAACTATAGTTTTGAAATGTATGTACTGGTCATTTCGAATTAAAGAAAAAAAATACCTTAAAAGTAACTATCTACATAAAACATGCAAGAAATATTACATAGGCTCCAAACTTCTGCGAGTAAGGACGGAAATTGTAGTTGTATTTCTCTATAAACATCCTGTACTCTTCATCCAATGCATCATACTGCGTTTGCTTCTATAAAAATACATACCTAAAATGTATTGTAATTTTTGAGATTTGTTTTATTTAAACAAAAATGAGGTTATTGTTAATTATTATTAGAACTGCAGTCCGAGGACATCTACACCCAAACTCAAAGTCGAACTGTCTTCTCTTTTTATCTCACAAATGATTAAAAATGATTATGATGTTATTATGGTTGCGAGGGTCTGTGTATACACGTGCATATTATCTCTGTGTGGATTATCTAAGAAGCTCTCAATCAGGTCTTGGACTAACAGATCAATTGAGATACTTTTAATGAGCTATCAAAACGTGATTTCCTCATACATTTTGTATGAGAAAATGTGAATTGTGATGTCACAACTCATTTATAGTCATATATTGACAATTTCTTTCTTGATTTAAAAGGCAATAAAAATCATGTACAAAAATAAATTAACAATTATCCTGCTTTCTAAGCGTGGTATAGTGAAAATTTTAGCGTAATGCATTTTGAATTTTTCTGTTCATAGTGTCAAAGACCCTATTAGAAAGTCACACCAAAACGGTCAGGTTACTAAAGTTACAAGCTGCAATCTCACGGTGACTATAGTAACGTGCTGGTAAATATAGTAACTGAACACTGTATGACGGCTTCTTACATGACGTAGTCATAGACAATTCACACGTAATTATACTTCTATAACCATTACAAGCCAGCATTTCTAACATAATAGAATTATACTCCAGTGCAGTGTCTCAGGTAACAGAATTTTTACCCAAAACCTTTTTTTTGGTATCGGGGGGAAACCTTCAAAAGATACCCGACACCTTGGGAGAGGGTACCGGGTTATGTGGGATATGACCGCACTAAAACTCCCTCGGTGGCCTGCCTCTACGTTTGTGAGGACTCCGGGATCTCCATTGGAACGCACCGGTGACCTCCACGCGCGGCGCCCCAGAACGGGCCCATCTTCGGGAGCTCTCCCACATCTGCTCAGATGTGCTCTCCTGCACCTTCAGGTGTTCACGGCGGCATGCGGCCACGCACACACCGCCCTCCCGGGGCTGCTGGCTGGACGGGTCCAGCTCCCATTCTCACCGCCCGCATCCCCGGAAGCCCCCTTTTAGTCGCCTCTTACGATCAGGCAGGGGATACCGTAGCTCTATTCTTAATCCCGAAGCTACAGGGACTTTTTATGTGAATGACTGACTTGATTGACTGATTACTAACGACTTACTGACTTAACCTACATATTATTACTCGTCCAGTTTCACCGAAACTGGCAAAAACGTGATGCAAAAATTATACTTGATGCTGGCAATATGCAGAGTTTGCGATGCCATAATTGAAGGAAAAAATAATAGCTGAGAGCAAAATGTTATAGTGTACACAAAAGTGACTTACTCTTTGAACCCCAGGAGAACTGTTAGCGCTGTCCAACTCCACAGTAGGTCCGGCCGATATGTCCGCCAGGCTGTCGCGGCCCTGGGCAGCTCCTTTGGGTAAAATTACCTAAATTAATGGAGATTTGAAGCGCGCATGGCTCTGCGGCTAGCGTAGAACGCAAGCAGTCTATGCAGCTAAACCGAACGGGCGCGGTCGGGCGTGAGATGGGTGACCGCTAGTGGCTAATTTCATGCGCGTTTCCGTGCTTCGGAGGGCACGTTAAGCCTCCCCGGTTGTTGTCGATAGACACAGTCGTTAAGCCTTGTCGGATGACTTATGGGCGGTTTGAAAACAACCGACAGCGGGTTGGCCACTCACCCGCATTGGAGCAGCGTGGTGGAGTAAGCTCGAGGCCTCCCCAATAAGGGGAGAGACCCGTGCCCAGCAGTGGGACGCAAAAAGGGTTGCAGCCAATAGAGATTTTGCTGGAACTTAGTGGAGGCATGTTGAAGTATTAATTTCATTTTCTTTATGTATTTTTTAATTAAATCTAATAAATTTGATGGCATTTTATTCAAAACTAGCTGAGCCGACAAACGCTGTCTTGTCCTATGAATATGAATATTAAATTCGAAATGGTAAATAAAAGCAATATTTCAAAATTATTCAGTTTTTATTTCCTCTTGGACGATATTCTGTCGATGTTATATCCAACGCCATAAGGTTGTATTGGTGTATAAAAAAAATCAGCTCAATCGGTTGAAGATATCTGCTTCGAAATTGAGTAGCAAGAGTCCACCCGAACAAATATACATAATACATATGACGGCGTAGGAGATGGCTGAGCGGTGCCGTCATCTTAATTTACTGCTAACTATAGCTATAACGTACACTTTTATCACTTCACTTTAAATTACGAAATTATTATTCACGCACTAAACAAACCGACAGTATCATATTAGAGGTGTGTACTGCTTGGTGTCTCGAATAAGACTGATCGCTCCGCACGTCGACTGTTTCAAAACTACTCCGTTCACATCCCACCATTACTGAACTATAACAACTGATCGTGACGTCAGCTATTCCGTTTACCCACTTTGCAAAATGTAATCAAATCCGGTCTTGGACTATCAAGTCAATTGAGATACTTTTAATGAGCTGTCAAAACGTGACATCCCCATACATTTTGTATGAGAAAATGATAAGTGACGTCACTTATCACATATAGTCAATTGACTTCATTATTATTGATTTAAGCGGTAATAAAAATCATGTATAAAAAAGAATTAACAATTATATTGCTTTCCAAGCGTGATTTAGTGCAACCTTTTTAAGGTAATGATTTTGAATTTTTTTGTGCATAGTGTCCAAGACCTTATTGAGTTACTTATTTGACCATTATGAGAGATAATAATATTCCACGATATAATGATCCACGACACATACATACATACATTGCAAGATAAATAAAAGCTTTTAACAGATATGCATATATTGTGCTGTGCCATTCGTTACGATTCGATACGTACCGGCTTCCACCCAGCTGTGCCTATGGGCCAGACCCTGAGGTCCCCCGCCAGAGTAAGGAGATGGAGACTGTAGGCGACTGGCCTCGATACCACACGCCTTCACGCATTCGCACAGCGCCATCTGTGGGGAAAAAATTATAATATGAAAAATATTTATTGATAAAATTGAGTTTTACAGTACATTATTCGGTTGTTGAGACATCCTTTTAAATAAATTCGATGACCTGCGTGGCGCAATGATTACCATACCATACTGCCAATCGAGGGGCCCCGGGTTCGATACCCGGCGAAACAGAAATTTAAATGATTGAAATTTCTGTTCTCGGTCTGGGTGTTTGTGTTCCTGTCTTTGTATGTGTCCATGGTACCCACGACACTATATGGTATTGATTACCTTACTGTGGGGCTATGAGTGTATAACGTTTATTTTTATTTTATTTTATTTTAAACAACATACCTGTGCCAAGATGCCCCGCTCTTAACGTAATGCAACTACGTGATAAGTTTTTTGTCTTAAATTAAGCAACATTATATTGAAGCGGGCATAGCCCGGCGGCTAACGTAGTACGCAAGAAATCTATGCAAATAAATTAAACAAACGCGGTCGGATGTGGAATGGGTGACCACTAGATGCAAAAAAGTGCTATGCGATTCCGCGCTTCAGTGGACATGTTAAAGCCGGTCCCGGTTCTATCGATAGATAAAACAGTCGTTAAACCTTGTCGGAGACTTATGGGTGGTTGAAAACATCCGACAACGGATTGGCCAGTAACCCACCTTCACCATCTCGTACTGGAGTGGCGTGGTGGAATAAGCTAAGGTAAGGAATAATCAGGTAATAAAAAACATGTTTTAAAGTTAAATGTATAAACATTGTCGTTTTATCTAAATAGGTATTGAATATAAATGGATTTGAAAAAACAAATCAGGCAAACGTAAAAATCTATTCACTGTAGTAAGTAATTAACAAATAACAACACTTATAAGAAATTAACAATAAACAATAACTTTAACAATTACAAAATTAAATAAATTATCAATAAAAATAAGACGGCATTCGAGTTCTAATTTTACGATAAGTCATCGTCAAAATTTATGTTATGAAAAATTGTTTTGGATTTCAATTGTGTCATTATCACATTTTAATTTTCTACCATAAATATTTTCTTTTATTAATATTAATGTATGGAACGATATTAAGCCAAAGTACATTACGTTGCAAAATGTAAATTGACATTTATTTATAATGATTTGTGTTTTATTACCTTTCTGTTAGTTTATTATCTCAGAGAATCAAAGATACGACACCCTTCAGAGGAGTGGCCTTTACGGGCGAACCCCTCGTCCCCACGTGAATGCACAATGTGCCTTCTACAATTAGTGTGTGTGAAAATGACGTTGTTAATTGAAATTGACATATTTAGACATGTATGCGTCTGTAGCGATGAAAGAATATTTGTGAATGTGTGAAAAAATTAAAATGTGTGCGTTCTTCCCCCGCACCAGATTTGGCACAAAAATTATGTATCGAAGCGAGGCGCAATGCCTTCTGCACTGACGGGTGAGTCAATACCTTTTATGCTTTAAGTTTATTATCGTCAAAAATAACTATCTGAAACTACTTATTTTGTACGAGTATCGCCTTTGATTACATTTTGGACACCTAATTATAAATCAGACTATAGTAATATAGCTGTAAGGTGTTAGGGTTACCTGATCAATCATAAGAAACGGCAACTTGTTCGGTAGCTTCGAAGGCGGCAGGTCGTCGTAGTCTTCGAGCAATGGCGGCAACAGGTGGGCGCCGTCCTCGCGACGAGCTTCTATTATCTGGAAATCGTTGTTAATTTTTTTATGTTTAGTAGTTATAGCTTCTTTAGTCTAGAATACAGCTTACTTGGTATAGTAACTGGCGGTCTTCTAGAGTCTATGGTAGTTTTAGTCTAGAGGTTATGCCTAATTTGGTGTAGAAGCTATGGGATTTTTAGTCTAGAGGCTATGCCTAATTTGGTGTAGAAACTATGCGATTATTAATCTAGAGGCTATGCCTAATTTGGTATAGAAACTATGGCATTTTTAGTCTAGAGGCTATGCCTAATTTGGTATAGAAACTATGGCATTTTTAGTCTAGAGGCTATGCCTAATTTGGTATAGAAACTATGGCATTTTTAGTCTAGAGGCTATGCCTAATTTGGTATAGAAACTATGGCATTTTTAGTCTAGAGGCTATGCCTAATTTGGTATAGAAACTATGGCATTTTTAGTCTAGAGGCTATGCCTAATTTGGTGTAGAAACTATGGCGTTTTTAGTCTTGAGGCTATGACTTATTTGGTATACAAACTATGACATTTTTAGTCTAGAGGCTATGACTAATTTGGTATACAAACTATGACATTTTTAGTCTAGATTTCTTAAGATATCTATAAAAATAGATCTTTCATAGTCTAGAAACTATGACTTGTTAGACTACAACCTATGGTTTTTGTAATTTAAAAGTTTTGGCTTTTTAATGTAGCAGCCACACTTGATTTTTTGACTTGCTTCTTCGAGCGCAATGTATATGATAGTCAGTACGTTACCTGGTTTATATAGTCCTTCAGGGCGGGTAGCGTCAGCACGTGCGGCACCAGAGCGGCGAGGGCTATGGCGGCGGCGTGGAGACGACACTGCTGAGCGATCGACAGCACCGGGTTGGACAGCGCCGACTGTTGGATGCTGGAAGAGAATGTTGTGATATTTCATTTGTTTAAATAAATCGTCACGTCGTGGGACACCTGGAAGATTATAACGTTAAAATAATTTTACACAGATAATGAAAAAAATTAACATGGATCAATAAAAAGAGGGCTCGAGGCCTTAGAGTATCAAAGTTAATTACAGAGATTAAAATTTTACATGGCGTATAGTATTCAACCTTAAAGCATCAAAGTTACTGACTCACCCTTCAGTAGAGACGGCATAGCGCCTCGCTTCGATACATAATTTTTGTACCAAATCTGGTGCGGGGGAAGATCGCACACACTTTAATTTTGTCACACATTCACAAATATTCTTTCATCGCTACAGACGCATGGATTCCTAAATATGTCAATTTCAATTAACAACGTTATTTTCTATGCACTATCAACACTGACACCGACACACACAGACACACTAATTGTATAACTAGAAGGCACATTGTGCATGCACGTTGGGACAAGAGGCCACTAAAGTAAAGTAAAGTCTACTTTAAAAGCCACTAAAAAAGTAAAGGCCACTCCTCTGAAGGGTGTCATACCTGTCATACCTTGATGCTCTAAGCTCAAACATAGGACTTTTTCATTTCACATTTTCATTAAAATGTATTTTATCTTTGTAACGCAGGTGAAACTGCGGGGCACTTTCTGAATCACGCTAAAAACTTTACAGCGTAAGTTGTATAAGTTAAGACACTTCGCCAGTGGCGACTCGCCTCGCCGAAAATCAGTGAAACCTGCAGTAGATTATTTACATCAATATTTTTTTAACGCTTTTTTTTATGTCCCACTGCTGGGCACAGGTCTCCTTCTCACAAGTGAGAGGAATTTAGGCCATAGTCTACCACGCTGGCCAAGTGCGGATTGGTGGACGTCATGCTTTCGAGGAGTTATGAATTTCTCTCAGGCATGCGCGGCGATGGAGAACATCGTAATCAATTAAATATCACGATATTTTCCATCACCGTGGAGCAGCGATAAATGCGCACATTACAAATTTCTTTGTCAGAGGTGCGCGCAGAGGATTTAAACCCAGGATCGGCCGCGTAGAAGACCGCGGCTTTTACCACTCGGCCATCGCTGCTCTTCATCAATCACATCAATAATAATACAAAACAAACAACTCACCCAAGAATCAAATGCAGCATATCACAAACGGTTTCTTCCGAAGCGAGTTCAATGCACAATAACGCGAGGGTCGTGTAGATCGCTTGGACGTTTTCCATTGTGTTCGATTCCAGCTGAAGACCTGGAAACAAAATGCATTATACGCACGCTTTTATTTGCCTCACAGTTTACCTTAGAATAAGTTTATATTATGGAATGAATCTAAAAGTAAAAAAAGGGTACAATAATAATTATTGTTTATTTCATCCATCCATCCATCCATCAGCATTTTATAGTCCACTGCTGGACATAGGCCTCCCCTAAAGTTCGCCACTCCTTCCGGTCCTGGGCCTTCTGAATCCAGCGACTGCCCGCTGTGTTCTACAGTTCATCAGTCCACCTGGTTGGAGGGCGACCTGTACTCCTTTTGCCGAGACTTGGTCGCCATTGTTTATTTATTTAATATTTATCTTTATTTATTTATATATGTTTGCCTATTTTATTATCAATAGATCTGATAAATAAACGTAGTGTTATTTTGCACAACAATTTTCTACCAATCCGGTCTTAGACTACCATATCAATTGAGATACTTTTAAGGAGCTGTGAAAACGCGACGCCCTCTTACATTTAGTATGAGAAAATGAGTTGTGACGTCACATATCATTCATAATCAATCGACTAATTTATTATTGATTTAAAAGGTAAAAAATCGTGTTTAAAAATAATTTGCAATTTATCCTGCTCTCCAAGCGTGGTTTAGTGCAACCTTTTTAAGAAATGCATTTTGTTTTTTTTTTTGTGCATAGTGTCCAAGACCCTATTTTATAAGAGTTACAATGCACATAAAAAGATATGATGTACAAACAAAATACAAAATGTATATGTTACCATCATAAAGCGAGCTGAATATGGCGTATCCGTGCTTGCTGATGAATATAAGATCGGGTCGCGAACACTTCTCCACTGTCAGCCCGAGCTCCGCGTAGTCCACACTGAAATCAAAGACAAGAACATTTTACATAGGCATTGTACATAGGTAGTCCGTGTAGCGACCTTCCGCTACTCATCAAGAGATGGCACCACGGGTATTCCTGAATCACGCTATCGAAGTTTTCGGAAAATCCTACCATATATACAAGCTCCGAATTGAGTCAGTTGGAGCGCGGCCGCTCCCCGGGCATGACCACCTCGCCCGGCGGGAGATCTCCCTTTGCCAAAGTCCGTGTATCTTCGGGATCAGAGCTACGGTATCTCCTGCCTGATCGTAATAGGGGCTTCCGGGGCTGCGGGCGGCGAGAGCGGGAACTCGACCCTCCAGCCAGCGGCCGGGAGGACACCGGTGCATTCCACCGGAGATCCCGGAGTCCTTCCCAAGCGCAGAGGCAGCCACCGAGAGGGTTTTAGTGCAGTAGAAATCTCAAATAACCCGGTATCCTCTCCCAAGGTTCCGGGTACTTTTTAAGGTTCCCCCCAATACCAAATAAAAAGCTATTGTACTTTCGTAACTATTTAAACAAGTGCACGTTCCTTTCGTCATTTTTGTACGTTGAACGGTACGTCGTACGTACGGTACCTCAAGAGTCGCGTCGACGCCAATAAGCCGAAGACGATTGCCAGCTCAAAGACAATCGAATCGCCATTTTTTTTTCAATTATGGCATCGCAAACTGCATCAATTTTTTGCCAGTTTCAGTGAAACTGGACGAAGTAATAACAAAGTCAGTAAGTCGTCAGTAATCAGTCAGTCTAGTCAGTCCAACATTCAAGTAAAGCGATGGCTGCTTTACTAGAACGTGTCCGATGGAATTTTGGAGGCAAGCAGAAAAAACATATTTTAGCACTGTTATTCTATTTCACAAACACTCGTGCACTGTAATTAACCTATATCAAACAAAATGCCATCAACTTTATCCGATATAACTCAAAAATACACCAAGAAAATGAAAATAAAACAAGAGCACAATATGTCTTTTTCGACTTCCCGCCAAAACTCAATCGCCATTTTTGTAATACGCCTTTACACAAAAGGCACGATGCTCACCGGTGAAACGCGCTCCATGTCAACTGAATTTCCAAGAACCAAACTACCTGTCCCCACTCCCCGCACCCCGCTACCGCGTTCCTGTCACGAGTAATGCGATTTTGAAATTCGCACGCCTTTCTGGCACACCTTGTATATAAATGACATGTCACGTTGTTTGTCCGCGATGGACTCCTAAAGTACCCGCTAGTGGCTGCAACCCTTTTTTGCGTCCCACTGCTGGGCACGGGTCTCAACCCAATATTGGAGAGGCCTGGAGCTTACTCCACCACGCTGCTCCAATGCGGGTTGGTGGAGATGCGGGTTAGTGGCCAACCCACTGTCGGATATTTTTAACCCGCCCATAAGGCCTCCGACAAGGTTTAACGACTGTTATATATCGACAACAACCGGGACCGACGGCTTAACGTGCCCTCCGAAGCACGGAAAACGCGCATGAAATTTTTTGCCAGTGGTCACCCATCTCACACCCGACCGCGCCCGTTTGGATTAACTGCATAGACCGCTTGCGTTCAACGCTAGCCGCCGAGCCATGCGCGCATACCCGCTAGTAATATAACATAACAATTAAGTTAGATGTCAATAAAGTATTACAATGGAATAAAATTCGAATAATATTAGTCAGTTGTATGATTCAAGTACGATAAATTTTGCACAGTTTTCACTTCATAATAATTTTAAGTCAACACTATTAAAATAACAATAATTTTTCAAAACTTACAAATATTTACAAAACAATTACACAGTCATACATCACGCCCACAAAACTTCTGACGTACTGTTACATGTCTTTGTCTGAGTGCAAGTACCCACGACACAGGGAAACCTGGTGTATAGGCTATGAGTGCTACGTTGTTTGGTATACTCACGTGGCAGTAGCAAGGCAGGGCAGGTTGTTGCGCCGGTCCAGCAGTGTGTGCAGGATGCGCTGCAGGAGGGCCCGGGTTCGAGGCTCGGCGGCCGACGACACGCGAAGCAGCGCCTCGAGGAACGCCGGGGGAAATGCTTTACTCAGCTCCGTGGTTTTGTAGGTGGTGCCCACCTGAAACAAATAACAGTGTTAAGAAAACGGCCACATTATGTTCTCCGTCATACATACAGTATATTGGACTGTCTTCAGCAACTTTTGGAGCTGCAAAATGTGAATGAGAAATGAAGGTCCCTTAAACGAAGGAAGACTAAACAACTTTGATGTTACTAAGAGATATTATGTCCTTTTAGAACTTGAGGTGGAAATATAGATAAATATATATAATACCTTTACAATATACAAATATGTATCTAATACCATAAGAATAAACAATAACCAGAACGGGATCTTCTTTGACCGGGTCCCCAACGCCGCCATTTATATACCTACTACCCCCGTTACCTCGTTACGCCCCTCTGTTGCCCAGGCGTGTTTACAGGGTTGTCAACTGTTAATAATGCTTATGTCTAAAGATAATATCACTAAAATATTTTTTTGACGTGATAACGTCTTTAAAATCGTTTTAGTCGGGTGACATGTTCAGAAACTTGTGTCACACCAAAACCTCACGAGCGCGATCGCAGGTATAACGAGAGAGAGACGGACCGATCTCCCGTCTCATCTCGAGCGCTGCCAGTCATTCCGTGAAACTTGTCACGCGGAATCCTCACGAGCGGAGGCTGGCATAGCGTTCGAGTGAGTGGATCGATCTTCCGTCTCTCTCACTCTAGCGGCATACAACGGATGGAGATTTTCTCGTGCGGACGTTATCACGTAAACATCTCGATCGTAAACCTACTTTACAAACAATTTGCCGTTTTTTTTTCCTTTACTTAAAAATCATTATTTTAGTTTAGAATTACAAAAATTGAGAATTATAAATACACTATTAATATTTATAAATATTAAGTTATTATAAATACCATACCAAATTAAGCCATTTAGGTAAGTATCACAGACCTACAAATATGAAATAACATACATACAGGCTCAAGTAAAACTATTAAATAAGTTTATTTACCGTTGAGCCGAGTGAGCTTTAATAGTCGAGTGCTAAACCCTATAATGGACTTGGAAAACGGGAAAGCGGTTACGGCCTTGGGGAACTATAGTCAGAGAGCTAAAAACCATAATGAATATCTAGAGAAAATGAAATAGTCTCCGCGGACAAAGTTGCGAGTGAAAGCTAGCAGAATAAAATTTTAATGAATAAAAAAAATTCAACGACGACGCCCGAGATAGCCCGACTGATTATCCCGTTTAACGTGTAGGCTAATATCGTGACCTTGAGCCCGTCCGGAGCGGGAGTTTCCGTTCTACTGTATAATTATTTATTCTTATACAATACCTTCTAATCGAGTTTTGGCGGGAAGTCTGAAGGAACAAGTTGTGCTCTTGTTTTATTTTCATTTTCTTAGTGTATTTTTGAGTTAAATCGGATAAAGTTGATGGCGTTTTGCTCGATATAGGTTAAAACATGATTTTTCGGCTTGCCTCCAAAATTCCATTGGACATATTCTGGTAAAGAAGCCATCACTTTACTTGAACATTTGACTGACTAGACTGACTGATACCTGACGACTAACTGAATTTTTTCTACGACTACAGTGATGCAAAAATTTTACTTGACGCTGGCAGTATGCATGGAGTTTGCGACGCCATTATTAAAATTGAAAAAAAAATACCTTCTAGTCTGACTCTGTTTATATGCTATCTTCTTCTGTGGTTGTCTCCTATAAATATAATACCCACAGTAGTCACGTACCTTGAGCAGAGACTTGAGCAGGATGCTCTGCAGCATGCCGTCGGCCCTGGCCTTGCCCTGGCCGATGGGGATCTTGCTCACGATGAACATCATGATGTCGATCTTCTGGAAGTCCGGCAGGTGGTCCGCGAACTCTCCCAGCGCGTTGATCAGGGCTTCCTGGTACAGTTTCTCGTCGGACTCTTTCTGTTGGGGGAGAAAAAGTTGGTAAATAACTTCGCATTGAGTTTTATAGTAAACTAGTGGCCGCCCGCGACTTCGTCCGCGTGGACTTCGGTATTAGTCATAGCATGATGTTATTATAGCCTAAAGCCCTCGGGTGGCTCCCCTGGAGTTGTCCGTGTCCAGGCGACGGTGATCGCTTAACACCACGCGGCCCGTCTGCCTTTAAAAAAAAAGCCTCAAGAAAAAAGTGTACTCGCATCGCGCTTGGTTTGAGGGTCGGAGAGGGGTTTGAGTCCTCTTTTACCACCTTCAAGTAAAGTGACAAGTACGCTAATTGTCAGTAAAAGTCACTCGTAACTTCAATTCCACGATGTTCGAGTAGCACTAATCTTATGACAAATTAACGTACTCATAACATAATTAGAATGTAAGAATGTAAGAATTACTAACAATTAAAATTGGGCCTGTATATTGTTGCCTTAAATAAATAAATATTATTATTATAACTTTTACTTGCCAATTTACTTTAAGTCCCAACGTAACTAATCAACACTTTACTTGGAGATGGTGAACTAGGCCCTTAAATAAATAAATAAATCAATCAATCATTTTCCTCCATATTTGCTTCTTCAGATGATAATATAATTCATGCTCCAAGTAAATGATGAATGCTAAACAAAAAAATAAATAAAAAAACAACGGGTTGCACTCCGGTAGTGCCGGCAGAAGTGAAAACTTGAACATTAACGTTGTGCATTTTTGATATTTTGGAATGGTTAAGGAATAATTTCGCACAATTGCTTTTATTATCAGTATTATTTTTCATCTAGTATTTTCAGTAGATTTTCATCTAGTATTTTTATAAAGTACTTACTCATTTACTTTCACTATTTCTTCGTCACTTTTTTCATTAATATAATTAATTTTAATCAATTTTCTTTCATCACCTCACTCTTGTATATATAAATAAATATAATAATAATATTTATATGTTTATAAATTATATTTGATAAAAATATGTCACATCGAGTTATCAAAAGGTCGATGTTCCACGTCTCCTCTACTATCTTACGAAATTTTCGATCAGGCCACGTGTCCTGACGCGAGTTTAACATTTTTTACCCATCCCACAAAAAAGTTCACAACGCCGCTAAAGAAGTTTTCACTTCAATAACCATAGTGTTAACGTCAACTTTAAGATTTTACATATTTACGTAATTACTTGTAGAAAAGCTGAAAATACCTCAGAATCTCTAGCGACTGATGCCCTCAAGTTAGTAAGAAGGTTGTTGATTATCTCCAGCACGGATGGTCCTGAAAAAAATATTTAATAAAATTAATTTAAACTTGTTACTAATTTTATTTATGGTTTTTCATAGCAAAACATAGCGGTATGCAATATTGAAATGAAAACTGAAATTTTAATTTAAAAAAAAACATTATATAGGACAACAGAAAGTAGTTATAGTGTTTAAGTTGTCCTTTCTTTAATAAATTAAGTTTTTAACAAAAAAATAGAACCGACTTCAAACGGTAAAAAATAAAATTGTTCAGTACCTACTTCTTCCGGCTTATGGTAATGACTCTTAAAACTATTTTTGGAGTCGGGCCCTTACTAAAATGTCGTACCATTCGTTCTAAATGGGCACCGACAGTACAGACAGTGGGACAGTACCTACTTCTTCTTGATTATGGTAATGACTGTTAAAACTATATTGGAGTCGGTGCCCATTCAGAACGAAAGGTACACTATATTTACTAAGACAGGACATTTCACTAAGGGCCCGACTTCAAAAATAGTTTTAAGAGTCATTACCATAAGCCGGAAGAAGTAGGTACTGAACAATTTTATTTTTTACCGTTTGAAGTCGGTTCTATTTTTTTGTTAAAAACTTAATTTATTTCACTCTTTTTAGTAATTTTAATAATTCTGTATGTATTAGCATAATTGGAAAATTTTTCACAACTTCTAAACTTTAAACAGATTTACCTTTTATAATCATGTTTAACTAATAGCCATCTAAAAGTCTGAAAGACTCTACTATCAGTTCACCTGAACGTATAAATTAAAGAAAGAATTTGCTCTCAGCTCCTAACCGTTGAGGAGTTGTACCTTCAATCATCAGTTAAGCAACAGCAGGTGATAATTACCAGACATAAATATTTGTATTATGTTAAAAATATGACTAAAAGCATGTGTGTGCCTATTAAGTTTCAGTGTTTCCCTCGATATCCCTAATATCACATCATCAGATTTTGACATGGTGACAGTTGGACCACCTCAGGAATGTAAGATTTCGAACAAAAAACCATTTATTGAAAGAATTTGCTCTTAACTCCTAACCGTCATAATACCTTCCATCATGAGTTCAGCAACATGATATGACGATAATTATAAACAAATGTTCGTTTTGCTTTGTATAAATATGAAAATCATTTGTTGTGCTATAAAATTTGAATGTTCCCTTCGATTTCTCTGGGATGAGGGGCATCAGACTTTGACTTGGTGACAGTTGGACCACCTCGGGAATGTAAGATTTCGATAAAAAAACTATTTATTGAAAGAATTTGCTCTCAGCTCCTCACTGTCGCAGTACCTTCCATCAGCAGCTCAACAACATGAGATGATGATTTCTATGCGTAAATATCTCTTATGCTTCAGAAACTATAAGAAAATTAATGTGTGTGCCTATAAAATTTGAGAATTCCCCTCGATTTCCCTGGGATCCCATCATGAGATCCTGATTTGGTGACAATGGGACCACCTCGGGAGTATAAGCATACGAACAAAAAAAGAATTTTTAAAATCGGTCCACAAACGGCGGAGTAATCGGTGAACATATATAAAAAAAAAAAAAATACATACAGCCGAATACAGTACCTCCTTCTTTTGGAAGTCGGTAAAAAATATGCTTTACTTTTTTAATGCTATTCATAATTCAAAACTTTTTAATAACTTTCTCAATACATACATATATATACAGAGTTTTATTTATCGCTGCCCCATTGTGAGGGAAAACATTGTGATATTTATTTACGACTAGCTTTCCGCCAGCAGCTTCGCCCGCGTGGACCCGTTTTATAGGTTCCCGTAGGATAAATACCATTCTATGTCCTCTCCCAAGGTCCACACTATCTGTGTTCCAAATTTCATTAAAATTGGTTCTCTGGTTTAAGCGGGAAAGCGTAGCAGACAGACAGACAGACAGAGTTACTCTCGAATTTACATTATTAGTAGGGATGTTTTCCATCACGGTTACTTTAAATTGGCACCAAGTACAAATTCACATGATGCGTGGGTGCAGTATCTGTGAAGTCTATCTTAATATAACACAGGCATATTAATCGTCATATTACTTTGACATTGAAATGAGTACGCAATATGAACAACCTTTTTGTCTTTGTCGCACACACACTAGTCTACGGGAGTAACAGAAACAGAGAAAAAACATCAGCATGATGCCGTGATTATCATTGTTCTACCACCTACTTTTCTACCACCTATTTTTTTATAGGTGGTAGAATTATTATGGTTCGCCCGGGGAAGTACCACCGCTGCACCTACTTCTGCCGTGAACCAATAATTATTGTTCTATTGTGTTTCGGTGGAAAGGTGCAGTTGCCGGACACACTTACATGAGGCGACCACCAGCCTCCGGAGTAGCAGAGCAACTGCATACGACCTCGGACAAGACTTACCTATGCTTGCTTGAGGTTGTGTGCAGATGTCCATGGGCTTAATAATAATTAACACTTAACACCACGTGGCCTGCATGCTCGTCTGATACTCCATTCAAATAAAATAAAAATTGTCCGCGCCACTGACGAAGAACCTGGATACGCCCATGTCCAAGAGATTATGTGCGCGCGCACGTTTGTGTATGTATTATATATATGTGTGTCAGTGTACGTGTTCCACTCACCGACGCTGTCGCCGGCGGCGATGGCCACAATGTTACTGAGCACGGTGGCTCTCGCGGCTCGAACCCGGGTCCTCGCGCGAGCTTCAGCAGAACCCCCTACGCCTACGCCAGCATCTAAATGCTGCATTAGAGCCTCCACTACGCTGTATGAATATTGCGCCTGGTGGAAAAGAATGTTGTAACAGATTTTAAGATCAAATTCTAAAAATCTTAGAATAATTACAATTACATTATAGAAACCAAGTTCGCGCGCCCAAATTAAAGCATGTTGATTGGTGCCATTAATGGCACCAAACGCCGGGCCGCGCTGTAACACTTAAAGTTAAATTTATTCACAACACTTTTTTAAAAACAAAAGAAGTCTAATAAAATAACTTTTCACAGTGTTTTCAATATTTAGTAGTATTTTATAGTTAATTTGGTCAAAATAAAAATTTTGTTTGTCAGATGTGACAGATGTAGGCATCTATTTAGTGCTTCAATTTTGACAGCGCGCTTTTATGAAGACACTCATTCTATACGTATTTATTCTAAACTAAAAATAACCCTTTTTTTGGTTCCACTACTAGGTACAGGCCTCTCCCTCTTTCAAGGAAGGCCTTTTTTTGGTATCGGGGGGAAACCTTCAAGGGTACCCAGCACCTTGGGAGAGGATACCGGGTTATGTGGGATTTGTACCGCACTAAAACACCCTCGGTGGCTGCCTCTGCGCTGGGGAGGACTCCCGGAGATCCCGGAGTCCGGGGTGGAACGCACCGATGTCTTCCACGCGTGACGCCCCAGAATGGGCCTATCTTCGGGAGAGCAGATGCGCTCTGCTTCAGAGAAGGCCTGAAGCTCACTCCACCACGATGCTCCGTGCGATCAAGCCTGGACGGACGTGCGTCCAATGCAAGTTGAATGAGATGCAAGTTAATGACCAATCCTCCGTCGGATGTTCCCAAACCGACTATAAGATCAGGACCAGGACCGTCGATTTAACGTGCCCTCTCAATCACTGAAACGCACCAATGTATATATGCGGGATATTTAGAAAACTTCGATAGCACGATTTAGGGGCGCCATACCGTTGCCAATTAATATTGTCTGAAGTAATAAATTTAATTTTACAAGCAACATACCTGAATAGAAAACATGATGATCTTGAACGTGTGGACAGCAAAATCGTTCGGTACCCATAGTTCGTGTCGGTCGAAATGTCTGAAATAAAATAAAAAACATTGTTTAGTTTTCACATCATGAATGCGAGTTTTCCATGGTTGTGAGGAAGCGTACATTGTTTTTGTGTGAGTTACCTTAAATCGACAGTTATTATAGTTATCAGCAAATTAATATAATTTTTATATTTCTTAATTTATAATATCATATTTACAACTAACATTATAGGTTAATTACCAATGCGTTAGTGGAAGTATTTATATTACTTTAATTTATATTTTTAATTGTGTTTTAGTTGTATTTTTATTGCAATTATAATAATTTTATGATATTTTGTTTTATTGGGCGATTTTATTGCAATTCATTTATAAATAGTTTAAATTATGATAATTTTGACATGTATATATTTTTATACAAATAACATATAGGTTCCGGGTTCAAGTGAAACAGAAATTAGAATGATGAGTGTGTGATTTCTGTTTTCGGTTTGGCTGTTTATGTTTCTGTTATTGTGTGTGTCCATGGTACTCATGACACAGGGAATCCTTTTGTGGAGCTATGAGTATGTATTATATAATCGGTGGAATGTGGCCTAGTGGGGGCAGGCTTTCGCCAGTGTCAGTCTTCATGCAGGACGCGGTCACGTACTAGTTACCTGCTGGACACTACACACTACAGCTAGCAGATACCGTACGTGTGACGACACTTCTCCACGCCGTCTCGCGTGTCCGTCTCCATGTGTCCATGTGTCCATGTCCCCATGTCCCCCCGCGCGACACTCACGTGAGCACAGGGCGCAGCACGCTGCGGATGTGGCCGAAGGAGGCGCGGCCCACCAGCTCGCGCAGGCACGCCTCGGCCAGGCGCGGCGGCTCCTCCTCCACGCCGTCCGCGTGTCCGTCTCCATGTGTCCATGTGTCCATGTCCCCATGTCCCCCCGCGCGACACTCACGTGAGCACAGGGCGCAGCACGCTGCGGATGTGGCCGAAGGAGGCGCGGCCCACCAGCTCGCGCAGGCACGCCTCGGCCAGGCGCGGCGGCTCCTCCTCCACGCCGTCCGCGTGTCCGTCTCCATGTGTCCATGTGTCCATGTCCCCATGTCCCCCCGCGCGACACTCACGTGAGCACAGGGCGCAGCACGCTGCGGATGTGGCCGAAGGAGGCGCGGCCCACCAGCTCGCGCAGGCACGCCTCGGCCAGGCGCGGCGGCTCCTCCTCCACGCCGTCCGCGTGTCCGTCTCCATGTGTCCATGTGTCCATGTCCCCATGTCCCCCCGCGCGACACTCACGTGAGCACAGGGCGCAGCACGCTGCGGATGTGGCCGAAGGAGGCGCGGCCCACCAGCTCGCGCAGGCACGCCTCGGCCAGGCGCGGCGGCTCCTCCTCCACGCCGTCCGCGTGTCCGTCTCCATGTGTCCATGTGTCCATGTCCCCATGTCCCCCCGCGCGACACTCACGTGAGCACAGGGCGCAGCACGCTGCGGATGTGGCCGAAGGAGGCGCGGCCCACCAGCTCGCGCAGGCACGCCTCGGCCAGGCGCGGCGGCTCCTCCTCCACGCCGTCCGCGTGTCCGTCTCCATGTGTCCATGTGTCCATGTCCCCATGTCCCCCCGCGCGACACTCACGTGAGCACAGGGCGCAGCACGCTGCGGATGTGGCCGAAGGAGGCGCGGCCCACCAGCTCGCGCAGGCACGCCTCGGCCAGGCGCGGCGGCTCCTCCTCCACGCCGTCCGCGTGTCCGTCTCCATGTGTCCATGTGTCCATGTCCCCATGTCCCCCCGCGCGACACTCACGTGAGCACAGGGCGCAGCACGCTGCGGATGTGGCCGAAGGAGGCGCGGCCCACCAGCTCGCGCAGGCACGCCTCGGCCAGGCGCGGCGGCTCCTCCTCCACGCCGTCCGCGTGTCCGTCTCCATGTGTCCATGTGTCCATGTCCCCATGTCCCCCCGCGCGACACTCACGTGAGCACAGGGCGCAGCACGCTGCGGATGTGGCCAAAGGAGGCGCGGCCCACCAGCTCGCGCAGGCACGCCTCGGCCAGGCGCGGCGGCTCCTCCTCCACGCCGTCCCGCGTGTCCGTCTCCATGCACGACACTGTTTCGTATTTTTCAGCCGACTGGAAAAAATAGAAAAAAATGTTCTTAACCAAGAAAAAACGGAAAAGGTTCTCCGGCTGGCTACAACCTCTTATAATGTCTCCACCGAGGGACTTCCTCATAATTTAGAAGAACTTCAAACCTGGAGTGCTTAGGAGAACTGGACTCCTCCACGCTGCCCCAATTCGGGTTGGTGGAAAAACGAGTTAGAAGGCAACCCTTTGTCGAATAATTTGAAAACATTCATTAAGAATCCAAGAGACTTTAACGATTGCTACCTAAACAACCGAGACCGACAGCTGAACGTGCCCTCCAGTCTTACACACCCTTTTTTCGATTACCATTACCATTAACAGTTTCAATTAGTCGCATAAATCGCTTAAGATTTACGCCATCCTCTCAGGGCATAACTGACAGAAATTTTCAATATATCGAAAGCTCGATATACGGATAGAAATGGATAGAAAATTAAAACAAATATTATGTACCTGCATGTTGTAAAGCAGCGAAGGTACAATCTTGTCCATGTGTTGCGCTTCCCATATATTCTCGACGAGATCATCTGACACGGTCTTTCTGATAACACCCTGTAAATAATATAAAAAGAATTTATAATTTATTTTAAGAACGCGGGTTTAAATTGTGGGCATGTAAATAGTTAATTGCGTTATTAATCAGACAATTACACCCAGGTCAGTCAGGTTACTTTAGTTACCAACAAGTAACTATGTACTATAGTTATAAATAGGTATTAGTTATCGACCAGGGAAGGACCACCGCTGCACTTACATAAGGCGAACATCAACCACCGGCCTGAGTAGCAGCTTTGTTTCGAGGGTGCGTCCTCTATGTTTGCTATAAATCACAACGCCATCTAGTTTCCTACCTGAGAACTAATTCCAAAAATCATTATACCTGCAAACCCTGAATCCCAGCTAATCTTATCTTGTCTCTCGTCATCTTGTCGCTGTGGTTACTATGACACATCGCTGAGAACTTGGACACGAAGAAGTCGTACCTTCGGTGGTAGGAGGGCGTGTCCTCTTCTATGTTTGCAAAGCGGACGAACTGAGAACAAAATGGCGGATACAAAGATTAGTTATACTTTAGTTCTTTTATCTCACGAATTACTGATTACAAAGGACGTATACATATATACGCTACATGCATCACAACATTATTATTGTTTATTATAGTTTACAGTTAATTAAAACGGTGTGCTATCTTAGAATCTATGAATCGGTCATCAGTTACTATAGTTATCTACCATCAGTTTACTATAGTGACCTGACTGGCCGCTCGAATTGGACAACCTTGGACGACCGGCATTCGTGATATAAAAAAGATGTACTAATGCGCATACTTAATTATAATAAATCAGTAAATTAGACAAGCTTGAACAAAAGGTATTGTTTAAAGATCCGCAATTAGTGTGTGTTAAGTTAAGTAAGGGTTAGACTAGTAATAAGAACACTGGAATTCGAGGATGTAGGACGTGGTTCCAATCTCAGTGCATAAAAAAATGAAAATTTGTATATAAGTAAGTAATGTAGCTGCAAAGACCCGAGTCTTGCTTAAGGTTGTGAGTGTGTTTACTGTACATGTTCATGAACTACAGTGTCCTAAACACCATGTGGCCCATATGCTTAGCTATTTCTTTTCAGGCTCACACTCTGCGTCGCCAATATCTGCAGCTGGGGGTCGGTGGACTCCAGCAGCTTCTGGACCATCTTGAGGAAGCTCTCCACGAACAGGTTGAGGGTCTGCGAGTGACACGCCACGAGGAGCTGGTCCATCGCTTCCATCGCTATTATCACGAAACTGAAACAATGAGACGAGAGTACAGTTTGTTTATTCAATCTTTTTTTATGTCCTCACGCTGGGAACACTGCTCCATTCGGAACTGTCTAGAATTAGGATAGCCAAATTGCACTCAAGTAATGTTTTGTATCTTTTGAATGGAGGTACATTTTTTTTTAAATCGATGAAATGTGATGGCCAACTCGTCTCGATGGATTAGTTAGTTCCAGCTGTCACGCATGGTAGTCGCGGTTTCGAAAAAAATAAGTTATGGCTAGGTTTAACCGGCGACAACTTCTTCTGCTGCTTTTGTACCTTCAAAGGCGCAGGCGATCCAAAGAATTTTAGTTTCATCCGCTAATGCGTGAACGATATATCACAGGGGTGTTTTATGGTCTTCACACCAAGTTACGGCACCATGACCCATGCCTCCAAACCTCAGGCCCCGAACTAGCGGTCACGCCGATCTACTGGAAATCTCGGCGGCCGGGATGACGGCGCTTGGGTGACGTACGTGCGGTGGACACGCGGGCATAGTAAATGTATGTATGTACCGCTACTTCGGTGCCGTTATCTCTTTCTCAGTGACGTGACGGTACTGGCGGCGGTGGACAAACGGCCTTACACTGGGCTGGACCCGTGCAAGAAAATAAAATGTCGTGGGTGGCATGGACACACACAAACACAAATGCCCAGTCCAAATAGACCCAGTAGAATAAGGACATGGTTTAGAGTAAGAAGCTTGACTGACTACATGAGATCTTTACCTACTACTAACATAATTATGGAAACGGAATCTGAAATAAAGATTATTTAGGCTGGTTTTAACTACAATTACGGGCGTGAGCCAAGTAAAAGCAGTTTTTGGTATTTAAATAGATGTAGATGATGTGATATTGTGGGGACCTATGTCATTTTATTTATTTATTTATTTTAAGTATAACCTTATTCTAAGGATACAAGGGTGTGCTTAATGCCTAATGGCATTCTCTCCCAGCCAACCCTGGGTGTTATGGAAAACTTGTGGTAGGCGCATACTTACTACATTATAAACTATATAATAATATAATTATATAAATTATACTACATAAGCTATATATATATATAAATACAAATATATTCTATCATACATATTATATATATATACATATATAAATAATATATATATATATATATAAACATACATAAATAAACTTTATGTCAAACAAAGAAAATATATTGAGATTGAGAGAAAAACAGATTTTTAAATGATTCAGTCAGTACTCAAGAGATGGTCTCGAACAAGTCTCCTGAACACACTTTTACTTGGAGCTTTACGAACGGTCTCAGGTAGGGTGTTCCACAGTAGTATAGCCTGAATTGTAAAAGAGTATCGGAAGAAGTCACTTTTATGTGAAGGAATGTCGAGCTTTAGATTATTGGAAGAACGTAAGCCTCTGTCATGAGACGAACAGAGGTAGCGAAAGTTTTCCTTTAAATATTGAGGAGAAGTTGGATCATGTAAAATAGAATACAGAACCAAGAGAATTCTAGAATTACGCCTCTGTCGAATAGTAAGCCATCTAAGCTGCTTTCGGTAACTGGAGATGTGATCGTATTTACGAAGATTGAAAACAAATCGGATACAGTTGTTAAGGAGGCGATCTAGTTTGTCCAGAAGTATTTCATTAAGGTCCGGATATGACACATCACCATAATCAATTATCGGTAAAATTAGGCTATGCATAAGCATCAGTTTTGTTTTGAACGGTAGAAAGTTCTTTAGTCGATATAAGGACTGCAGGGAACCGTTGACTTTACGGCTGATTTCGGCTATTTGTGCCCGCCAGCTCAAACCGCTGTCAAGCTGTAGACCAAGGTTTTTTACAGTATTGGTAAAAGGTATCTTTACATTGTCGTACAATATTGCAGGGAGATCCAGAATGTCGAATTTGGCAAGTAATCTTGAGCTGCCCATCAATATCGCCTGGCATTTCAAGGGATTGACATTTATGCCGTGCGCAACCGACCAAAGTTTAATAGAATTAAGGTTGCGGTTTATAGTATTGATTGCTATATCGAGATCTTCAATTTTTGAGTGGACATACAACTGTAAGTCATCAGCATACAGATGGTACGAACAATCAATGATGGAAGTGATAGAGTTGATAAACAACGAAAACAACAGTGGAGAAAGAATACCGCCTTGGGGAACGCCAGTATAGAGATCAGCCCAATTGGAACACTTCTGTCCCAGGTGTACTGACTGCTGGCGACCGCGAAGATACGATGCAAACCACGTTAAGGCAGTTGGCGTGAATCTATTGTGTTTGGAAAGTATGGAGAGGAGTATATCGTGGTCAACTGTGTTGAAAGCATTTGAAAAGTCAATAAGCACCACCACTGTGACCTGTCTGTCATCCATTCCCCGTCTGACATCATCGATGACTTTGACAAGAGCAGTAGTGGTACTATGACCAGATCTAAAACCCGACTGATAATCACTCAGTAGGTTATGTTTACAGACAAATGAGGAGAGCTGCTTATGCACACAAGCTTCCAGAACTTTAGAAAGGAATGGAAGAATTGAGATAGGGCGATAATGACTGGGGAGTGCAGGGTGAGAAACTTTGGGAAGAGGACACACATGCGCCTTTTTCCAGCTGGATGGATATTGGCCAGATAGGAGAGAGAAATTGATTACGTGCGTAATTGTAGGTAAGAGATACTCAACTATCGGCAATATCATCGATCTACTTATATTGTCACAGCCAACTGCCTTGGAACTTATTTTTAAAATGTTTGCCCTAACTTCCTTCTGTGAAACAGAAGAAAGTTGAAAAGAGGTAATAGTTGGTGACTGCAAGCTCGCTATCGAGTCTAGAGTTTGGCGTTTTATTACTGGGTCTAAGGGAGCAGACGAAGCAAAGAAGCTATTTATAGAATCAAGCGTGATACCAAGGTCCAGTTCCTGTTGTGGTGGTTTACATACTCCGAGAGAACGAATAAATTTCCACGCATTAGCAGGAGAGCTATTAATAAGATTGTCATGGATATATCGGCGTTTAGCTATTCGTACCATCTGATTGCAACGATTTCGGGCTGCTTTGAATGTTATCCAATTCTCCTCCGAACGATCTTTTTTAAAGGCACGGAAAGCTCGGTCACGCCTTCTCATTGCCATTCGAACACCTTCAGACATCCACGGAGCAGGTACACGTTTTAGTTTAACACTGTGCACGGGAGCGTGGGCATCGTACAAGTCAAGAATAGCTTTATTAAGCAGACGAACTTTAGAGTCTATTGTAGATGCCTCCACTACCGGGCACAGGTTAATACGAGATGCATCTTTCTTCAGCTTTGTGGTCGATATTCTATTGAAGTTTCTTATATTTAGGACGCAGGTACTATGCTTTGGCGGTCTCAGTTTATACGCAGCATAAATAAGATCGTGGCGAGAGAAGCCAGGAGCTGGGATCTGGCCATGTGTGCGTATACGCTCGGGAGAATTGGATAACATTACATCTAGCCATGTAGGCTCAGTGTCGATATTTTGATGTGTTGCAGTTAAAGGTAAGATGTTCAAGTTCACTTTTAGTCAATTTGCATGAATTTTCGCACGATTCTGCATGTATTCAAAATAGCAGCTTTCTGCAGTGTTATATAAGTGGTGTCTTTTAAGTTTAATTGCTTTAGACTCTGTCGTAGGTGCTTAGGAATTACTCCAGTGGTGGAAAGAATAATGGGAACTATATATACTTTATCTTGCTTTTATTATTATTATTTTACATGAGACATCTTTATAGTAGGGGGGCACGGGATGAAGAAAGAGGATGAAAACAATATCATAACAGTGTCTTTTGCATGGGACCAAAAATATTATAACGGTCTACCGGAATTCCTCAAAATTAAAACGGGCAACGAATTTAAAAAAGGACTTAAAACGTATTTACTGAAAAAGGCGTATTATTCAGTCACTGATTTCATAAACGATAAAACGGCATAAAGGAATTCCATAAAAACCTGGGAGGTTTTTTTCCGCCGGCTTTTTTTCCTCTCAGTGTACAAACACCCTGTGATATGGGTACCCAAAGCTGACGATCGGAACCGATCCGAAATATAAATAAATAAATATTTTAATTTTAATTTATAAAAAGCGCAAAATGGGACAAATAAAATATAATAGTAAAATAGATGTAAATGTACATTTCGTAATTGTATTAATTATAGTTTAGTTTTTTCCTTTTATATTTTTATCATTGTATATTTGCATGCCTCATGAAGGTAAATATGGCGAACTAAATATATATAAACAACTTTGTAAACACCCATATTTGTGCAAATAAATAACTTTGTCTTTGTCTTTGAAGATTTGCAGTTACTAAGCCGTTGCCATTTTAGTGGGATGGAGAGCGCGTACCTACAGGTTTTCGAAAAAATATATAAAAAGGGAAATGGTTAAAATTTGGCTTGTGGCAAATGACGATTAAATAGTAAGTAAAATTTCAGTAATATGACAATTTCAGTATGAATAACCACACTGGGTTGGACAAATCTAAAATTTAAAAAAATACATCGGACTCAGGCGAGGCCCAGTGTTACTGTGTGAAAAAAATATACAAAACTAGCGTTCCTCTAAAGAGGAAAATTAATTCTGGGAGTACTCAACAAATAACAAGGTGTACCCCATATCTTAATCCGACACGCTCGAGTAAATGCAAAAATCTCCTCTTGGGCTCCGACTATTACTACGACACTGCGAGCTATGTGTCACGTCTTAACGAAATTGTTCATGAAAATGTTTCTGGTGGTGTATTATTTCTGTCATTTCATACTTTGCCTGTATAAGTTCAGTCAGACCGGTTGATGAGTATTCAATGTCGAGTTTGATAACTCAGAAGCGTAAAACACTTGAGATAACTGCTATCATAACCTTATTGGAAGTTTATCTGTTGGTCTATAAAGTGTGTTAGAGATATTGAAATATAAATCAGTTATTATTACGGAATTTCAGTTTAATCTATCAGCAGTAATTTGACAGAGTAAAAGTTAGGAGTTACAAGTAGACTTACATGAGGCAATAGGGTCTTGGACACTATGCACAAAAAAATTCAAAATCCTTAGCTTAAAAAGGTTGCACTAAATCACGCCTTGAAAGCAATATAATTGTATATTCTTTTTTATACATGATTTTTATTACCACTAAAGGTCTTTTGACGAGTCGTCTAATGACGCCATATCTTCTTTATTTAAATTTAAAGAAGCACTCACCCATGCCGCCGCCTATAAATATCCCTCGACGCCTTCTGGAAGAGGTACTCGCCGATTCTGTCCAGCTTCTCCGGGCTGGAGAGCGAGTAGAACGTGAGCTTCTCCATGTTGGACTTGACCAGCCCCTCGGACGGAGAGGCCGGGAAGATGTTGTCCACCAGCCGCTTGTAACGCGGACGTAGCGCCGAACAGCAGCCGCAGCAACCTGGAAGCCATAATAATTTTGAGAAAAATAAAGAGGAAGTGAGGTGATTATGTCGTCATCATTAAAAAATGACAAACCGCCACAAATATCTACACCAAGATTTTCTGTGTTGTGGGTACCGTCAGATACAAAGACAAGGAAAACAAAAACCAGAACACATTTTTTATCATTTAGATTCCTCACCCACTTGGAATTAGACCTAGGATTTTGCTCCTAAAGGTGTCTTTGTTCATTGTTTATTAAATCGACGTCACTCATGGTGTATTTTTAAGGATGCCCCAAATTGTTTCGTGGTCTCCTTTTCGGTCTCTGTCAGGGGCTTTGTCGTAATTCACGGCAACTTAGGGAGCTTCTGATTAATTAAGGACCACGTGAAGGTCTTACTTAATGATCTCAATATGATCACGTAACAGTCCGAACGGGTATTCCGAAAGAAAACGGTCAGAAACCCCGTTTTTATAAACTAACGAACTTTATGTCTTGCGTGTCACAAACCACTACATATGCCATACGGATCGGCAGCAAAAAGTGAAATAGAAACCACAGAAACAGATCCTGATGTAGATACCTTATGAAAGTTTAAAAAAAATCGGAATTAGGTACAATTAATCAACCAGTCAAGGATAGAATAGCTAGTAGACTGTGTTACATAGTGGCATCAATTGAATATTTTTTATTGGTTCGCTAGCTGATCAGAGGCGTAGACGATTTACGCTAATTGAATATATGGCTTCAGTTCATATTATGGTATTAAAAGGTTAATACAATGTTGGTCTCGACAAAATAACAGTTATTAACACGCTTTTCGTATACACAAGCCTAACTTTTTGTTTATTATTATTTTCTGCTTATATTAAAATTATCGGCCGCCCGCGACTTCGTCCGTGTGGACTTTGGTATTAGTCATAGCATGATGTTATATAGCCTATAGCCTTCCCCAATAAATTGACTATTCATCACAAAAATAATTTTTCAATTCGAACCAATAGTTCCTGAGATTAGCACGTTCAAACAAACAAACTCTTGAGTTTTATACATTATTATAGGTAGATTATTTTTCACTTTTTAGTTTGATGTGCTTCAAAAGCGTGTTTTTTTTTTTAGTTTTTTTTAACCTATGTTTATTTTCTTTAGGAGTATGTTTCAAACCAACCTATATTCAGAATACAAAACGCAGTTATGCGAAACAAGGAGTGGTCATTAAAAAATTGTTAAATTTAATAAAGGATGCGCATGCGCTGTGTTGTCCGTTTCATGGCGGAACAAAACAGATCCCACCAAAAATATTGACACTGACATCTTTTTCACAGAATATGATGCATTCTGTGAAAAAGATATCAGAACATGTACCTAGAGCTTCAAGCTTCTGAATCTACACGCCTTAACTCTACCAGTAATAACTTTAACAAGACTCAGTCAAATTATGGTAGCTTCGGCGTTTCGCTACCACTACCAACACGAAAGCGTTCATTATTTTACTGTTATGCAAATATCTAGATTCTGAAGCAAGATTACTTCATTACAGACACCATATCCCGAGAATTTTAACTATGTTATATTCTAAACCAAAGTTATGGGGTTCAAAAATACGACGAAGCACATCGAGGAAAAATTGGTACATAGTGCCCTTGCGCATATCATCGGTCCCGGTTGTTGTCGATACATAGATATCATATCCCGAAAAGTATAGCCAACCTTTGATTTTGTCAATTTATCGTAACGCAATTTAATATGATTACTAGGCAAGTTTAACGTCCTTACAAACTCTGAAACAAAGATAAAACTAGAGTCTTTGAACGAATACATAATCTTCGGTTATCTTGACGAGACGTCATATTAAGTCATCTTAACATTATCGGAGCACTATACTTAGGGTTGCCATCTCTAAAATTTGTCAACCAGGACAAGACGCGTTAAAACCCCGGATTTTAGAGCCCAAAACCCGGACATGTCAACAGCGGGGTGACGGAGAATTAACTGCGAGTCGGTTGGTCGGTTGATCGCGACGTGCGGGCACAGTGCGTGCGTCGCGGGCGGCCCAACAAGACTTTATATTTTTAAACCCGGACTACAAATGAATTCCGGCCCGGACGCTCCCCGGACGCCCTTTAAACTAGGACAAATCCGGGGAAACCCGGTCGGATGGCAACCCTAACTATACTGAATAAAACATCATAATTAAAAATAGTAGTGGTTTCATGAATTTAACATGATGATAAGAATTGCATATCTTTAATTCAATATGCCAAACATTGTTTTGCACTTACCTAATATTCCTATGTAGACAAATAATAAATTTTCATAGCATAACAAAAGATAGCATAGTGATTAATTTTACGAAAACTGTACATACTTTATCCATATTATACTGACAGGCATTACATCAGCCAGCGTGGACATTATACTTTTGCAGAATCCTTTTACTGTGACCTTTTAAGTGTTTTCAGGAGCATTTTACTCATGCACATGCAACGATGAACTATTGAGGGTTTGCCAGATATGACCTCTTTTTTGTATCAGGGGAAACCTTCAAAAGGTAGGTACCCGGCACCTTGCGAGTGGATACAGGGTTATGTAGGATATTACCACACTAAAACCCCCTCGGTGGCCTGCCTCTGCGCTTGGGGTCCTCTCCGGGATCTCCAGTGGAACGCACCGGTGTCCTCCGCGCGCGGCGCCCAGAATGGGCCCATCTTCGGCAGAGCAGATATGCTCTACTTCACCTTCCGATGCTTACGGCGGCATGCGGCCACGCACACACCGCCGGCCTTTCGGGGCTGCGGGCTGGATGGATCGAGCTCCCACTCTCACCGCCCGTAACCTGGAAGCCCCGCCCGGGATACAGCTCTATTGTTAATCCCGAAGCAACAGGCAATAGATATAGACCCCTGACACTCACGTCCATTACTTCCATATATTTTTTACCATATTTCCCTAGCTCTACTCTAAAGAGGACGGGGGGTTAGTTTTACTGTAGGTAGATTAGTACCAGCTTCAGTTCACAATTTATCGTGACTTTTGATCTAAGAGCCTCCAGTTTCAAGTTTTTGCTCTCTAGTAAAATATTTTTTTAAGATTCTTAAAAAAACCTAACATAATATTGACCCTGGGGTCAATGAGACCCGAACCCGTGATTGCTTGCAACTTATATTACACTGAAAACTCTAGTCTTACTCACGCACCGAGAGTTCTTTATAAACTTACTAGCTGACCCCGCGAACTCCGAACCGCGTTCAAATGTTTGGGGTGGGCCACCTTTATTACTTAGGGGGATGAAAAATAGATGTTGGCCGATTCTCAGATCTACTCAATATGCTCACAAAATTTCATGAGAATCGGTCAAGCCGTTTCGGAGGAGTACGGGAACGAACATTGTGACACGAGAATTTTATATGTAAGACTAGCAGCCGCCCGCGACTTCGTCGACGTGGACTTTGGTATTAGTCGTAGCATGGTGTTATATAGCCTAAAGCCTTCCCCGATAAATGGACTATCCAACACAAAAGGAATTATTCAAATCGAACCAGTAGTTCCTGAGATCAGCGCGTTCAAACAAACAAACTCTTTAGCATCTTCTATCTTGAAAGCCTATAACTAACTAGGTATGTGTGATGTTACCAGAAATTAACAGTTTTTTTAATTTTCTACTGACAACAAGGGTAACTGTTCCAAATTTTTTTTAATAAAGCTACCTAAACCTAAGGATGTATGTAGCCAGGTTACATGCATTTTAAGTTTAGGAACACCATAAAAATGACTTCACTGCATTAGTATGCTGCAATTTTTATGATCCCAGATTAGAATAATATTATGTATTATTGTATTGTACTCGTAATTATCTTAGCGTTCTGAAGTTCTAATTAGGTATGTTAATGCTCGTAGCTAATATAAATTATTGTAATTATGCAAAAATACTATCTTGGACTTTAGCATGACACGAGGAAACTAGATGAACTAAAACACATAATGAACACCTTAACAAGAAATTACGAAAATACACTTTTATTATAAAAGTGAGATAATAATGCCAATAATAATCTAAGTACTATAGATGTTTTTGTTACTTCTGTTGCTGTACCTCGAAAAATCTACATACAAACGAATATGACTGTCTGTAATGTTTGTATACTTTTTTTTTAAACCACAAAGAATAAAACATTTCGAACAAGAGCAGTCCTTTTAAATATCAAAATAATGTAAATTGAAACACATCTTATGTGCTTCCATCTCATGATGCTTCTAGTTTACTAAACTTTAATATAAGGGTAATCTAACTCCTTTTTTTTTAAAGTAGCTCCCATTCACCCCGTCTATTGGAAATGAAGGGGAGAATAGGAAATGGGTATGAAGAGGCGGGGAGAAAAGGATTTACTTTTTTAAGAGGACACAAACTTACATGTCATATAAACCGTTCTGCTGACGATGAAACAGGTACGGTGAGCGATCTTGCTTATTGGTAACATTGCTTCTCACTCACAAATACCGGGAAACGAAATTGTCACAACACTAACTTTTTTAACACTTGAGAATATCGGTTTTATGAAACTTGAGTATAGTCAGCATTTTGCGGCGTCTACTAAATTTAACCACTTTATTTTAAATCCATCATAGTCCACATACATTTTTATTCACCCCGTATACTAAAATATCCAAGAAAACTTTCACTCTTTCAATAGAATAACTAAGAAATAGCCACTTGTATGCATGCTAATATTAGTCAGTTCAACTCAGTTCTAATTTAAAACTATACCATGACCACAACACAAATAAATAGTCGTATTGTTACAATTATTATTAAACTATGACGACGGCGACACACTTATCCCTATAGTAAGTAGTAATAACACAACACCGATTTCCTATAATAACAATTTGTGTTGTTGTCCGCGCGATAGTAAATCGGCTGACATACTGTCGTGAGTAAAAGATAACAATGAAAAAAGATAAGAAATATAGCGCGTGCTTCACATTCTCCCTGAAATGTTCAATATTTATAGCTTCGACTACACTGTTCCCGCGGAGTTTTCTCCGTTCATACGAAGTACGAGTGCCTAGCCTATATACTACATCTGCTAGTTACGTACTGTTTAAACAATTTTGGAATCTACTTTCTATTTAAATATAAATTAAAAAAATTGTTTTTGTAGAAATTACAATTTATATTTTAAAAAAAATATTTTTCTTTGTTATTAAAAGTTCCAAGCGGGTACAAGTCGTTTTCGTTTTGTAGATAGGCATCGTAAAAATCGATAGGTAGTCAATATTACGTACGCATAGATGTGGTGTTGTTCTATGTATAGACAGAAACCGAACGTTAACGCATATACATATATCAGAAATTGTGACAAAAAATCTGTGTCAAGTTTACGATGCAACGGATTGATAGTTTCCATGAATGTTGTGGAAAGATGGGTAACAAGTAAAAACTGAATTAGTCCGCGTTAAAAAGATAAATAAGGGTTCCGACTATGATCATGGGATAGTCAAGCTGAAGTGGCAATGTGAAGGAGGTATAGTTAAGAGGACCGACAACCAATGGGGAAGAAATGTCCTCGAATGGCGTATCGGCAAAAGGAGCACAGGTCGGCCTCCGACACGGTGACACAATCTAAAGAAGACAGCGGGAAGCCGCTGGGTTCAAAGGGCGCAAGACGGAATGGAGTGGCGAACGTTAAGGGAGGCCTTTTTATTGTATCGGGGGGAAACCTTCAAAAGGTACCCGGCACATTGGGAGAGGATACCGGTTACGTAGGATTTGACCGCGCTTAAACCCACTCGGTGACCTGCCTCAGACTCCGGGATCTCCAGTGGAACGCACCAGTGTCCGCCACGCGCGGCGCCCTGAAACGGGCCTATCTTTGGGACAGCAAATGTGCTCTCCTGGACCTTCCGATCCTTACGGCGGTATGCGGCCACGAGCACACCACCGTCCTTCCCAGGGCTGCTGGCTGGACGGATCGAGCTCCCACTCTCACCGCCCGCAACCCTGGAAGCTCCCTTTTAGTCGCTTCTTACGATCAGGCAGGGGATACCGTAGCTCTATTCTTAATACCGAAGCTTAAGCTGGCCTATGTCCAGCAGTGGATTATGAAACGCGGAAGGATGGATGTGACATTACAAGTAGTCGGATTTTAGTCGGAAATTGGTGGACGAACATACGTACACGTTTAAATAAATATTTTGAGTTTAAACAGTTTTCATAATTTCTATAAACTCTATATAATGTCAACAAAATTTTTGTATTGAAAAACTTTTAGGACACTGCTTTTAGGCCACTATTCTGACCTACAGCAGGGAGCTTAGTCAGAGATGCAAGCCATGGTTTAAACTCAGGATCCCCGAGTCGGAGTTAGCAGTTACTAGTGCTCGACTATCGCTCTTAACACGTTCATTACCACTACGACTTTCGTGATGTCTTCTCGGATGCCGCCTATATTTTACGGTTGACTCGCCAGGCGAGTCGCCGCCACTGCAATATAAATTGAATCGACTCGCCACGCGAGTTCACTGGCACTACGTAAGGGTAAATTCTATTTTTTGTTATTTTTGTGGCCGTCACAGTGTACTTAAGGTGTTTAACGCAATTAAAAAGTGTTTTAGTACTTATAGACTTATATTGGCTTGCAAAAATGAGAAAAAAACCCTTTGGATAAAATAAAAGGTAAATTTGTTTCGTAATTTAAGCAGTGGTTGTCAATCTTTTAAATTGTGGTTATTGTTAAGGTTATATTTTGAATTTCTAATACTTGTGAATAGACAATTTTACCCTGAAATATTTTAGTACGGGCTTTCAGTTATAATAAAATGGTATCAGATTAAAATGTATTATTTTTATTGTGAATAGGATGAATTTAATTGATAATAATTAAAAAACACGTTTTTAAAACGGCGTATAGGAAAACGAAGTATTTAATCTGAAACTCATTAATTACCAGTTTGTTTTTCACGTGACCTTGTGTAACAGGAAATTGTCCATTAACCGTGTATCGATAGGGAATAATTGGCAACGTACTTGTCGTGTAGGTAAATACTTACTGATAGATTTCTGTAAGGCGCGATGCAAGCATTTTCCAAAATGTAGGTATTTTATAGAAGGGCACATGGCCTGGCGGGTGGCTTAGAACCCAAGCGATTTACGCAGCTAAGCGAAACGGACGCAGTCGGGTTTGAGATGGAGCTCCGAAAGCACGTTATGAAATCGTTCCCGGTTGTTAATGTTGTTATCGATCGATAGCAGTCGTTGAACCTTCTCGGAGGCCTATGGGCGTATTGGATACATCCGACATCGGGTTTCCACCAATCCGCAATGAAGCGGCGTGGTGTTGAGTACCTAAGCTTCAGGGCTCCCCAATAATAATGTAGAGACCGGTGACCAACAGTAGGACGCAAACAGCGTTGCAGTCAGCCAGGTACTTGACAAAAATCAGCAGCAGGACCCTTAATATAAGATCAAATGTGTCATGTGCCAGATTTCAATGAGGCATTTTTCGAACGCTATAACATATCTACGCCTTAGTACTGGTATCACTGAGCGAGTTTGTATATATAGCATTATACTATCAGTTAGTTTAACCTAGTAGTAATTCATCACCTAATCTTGACGTTGAATTGAACCTCATAAATGTATATTCTGACTGAATTTACACCTAATCTCATGTATCGGAGAATAGCGGCCGCCTGTGAGTTCGTCCGCGTGGACTTGGTATTAGTCATAGCATGATGTTATATAGCCTAAAGCCTTCCTCGATAAATGAACTATCCAAACAAAAAAAATTCAATTCAAACCAGTAAGTTCCTGAGATTAGCACGTTCAAACAAACTCTTCAGCGTTATATATTAAAATACAGATAACAGTGAAACTACTGGTATCTTGGCATACCTTTTTTTTAAGTAATAGTAAACGGAAATTAGCTTGAGAATTAAATGACAATTCAAAATTTTCAACAAAAAGGCACAAATTTTTGTTTGTCAAAACTAAATAAACAAAGTCAGATATGAGTCACATGAGTTAAATATTTTGTATTAAAAATATCGAAGCATTTGATTTTTATTTGAAACGATATGGAGGGATTGAGAGAGAAATTAATAGGGTTAGGTTACACTGTTTACGAAGAGTCTGTCTGTTTGTCTGTGCATTGAATTATTTGTGAGGGTGTATATGCTTTCTTCATACGCATTTATATTTGCTTTTCTATTATTTTGTTTCTTTCTTTTAAAAATCTAATCTTTAAATGTTATAACTTTGACTTTTTCATTTCATTTTAAATAATAGCATCGCAAACTCTGTGCATATTACCAGCGTCAAGTACAACTTTTGCATCACTTAGTAGTCATAGAAAAAAGCAGTAAGTCGTCAGGTATCAGTCAGTCTAGTCAGTCGAATGTTCAAGTAAAGTGATGGCTACTTTACCAGAACGAGTCCGATGGAGTTTTGGAAGCAAGCCGAAAAAACATGTTTTCGCACTGTTATTTTATTTCACAACACTCGTGCACTGTCATTAACCTATATTGAACAAAATGCCATCAACTTTATCCGATATAACTCAAAAATACACCAAGGTAATAAAAATAAAACAAGAGCATAACTTGTCCCTTCAGACTTCCCGCCAAAACTCTACTTTGACTTTGTTAACGAAATAATTAATAATGAATGAAAGATAGTAGTAGCTTCAAATATATTGAAGTGTCTTTTCCTAAACTACGTTACAAGAACACGTATGTTTATCGTATTAGTTATCAATATTACTTACTATTGTTAAGTAAATTAAAGTTACGAACAACTGTACCTACCATCTTTTAATTTATGGTTTAAAACATTTTTATATAGTTTTTATACTTGTACCTACTACAAAAATCGAGAAACCGATTCTAAGATTACAGATGTAACGAGATGCAATTCGCAATGCAACATAGAAATTATATAGATTTTTTCTGATTTTCTCATAAGTTGGTAAGTTGGTCGTAAAAGACATTTACGATATAAGTACGACTGCGGACACTGGACTTTTATACACTGATATTTTATTATCATTACAGCGCCCGTGAACTCCGTACCGCCTTTTAATGATTGGGATGGACCATCCTTATGACAGGGGTTTGAAGAAAAGATTACAACTGATTCTCAGACCTACCAAATTTGCATATAAAATTTCATAAAAATAGTCAAGCCGTTTCGGAGGAGTATGGCAACTAACACTGCAACACGAGAGTCGTGTGACGGTTTGAAAATAAAAAATAAGAAAAACAAAAAACCTTTCTGTCACAAAAATAGACATCCGTCTCGCGCACGATGCCACTTATATGCCCTTTGATCTTTTCGTACCAAAATGGTAAAAGATTTTATGTAAGTCCTTAATATATTTTTTACTTATTTGTTTTCCTTATTGAAAATAAAATTTAAAACGAAAATGAAACGATAACAATGTATTCAATGTCCAATTATTATACTCGTAAAGATATCGAACCCTTATTAATCGTTTGTTTCGCTTTCATCTGCCGTGCGTTTAATGCATCTAATAAAAATTTTCTTGTGAGTGCCAATTTCATCAGTTATCCTTGTGTTTCTTCCAATATAATGGAAAGACAATGTAACTTTAATAGCTTATTTTTTTTCTAATTTTAAATATCGAAAAAAATATCATACGACTCATATTAGGTATAATGATTCCAATTTCAAACCATCCGTCAAAAAACGTCAAAACCTAACATGCACCAGAACTACGAAAAAACCAGAATTACTAGAAACTAGAAAGTGACGTTTTATTTTATGTTGGTTCTCAAGCGACCCTAGCCCAGGGTACGAGCGCGCGGCGTCGCGGTCTGAAGCCACTGGCGGCTGCGGTGATGCGGTGACAGGCCGCGGCTAAATTTAAACCGGTCGCCGCTGAAACAGATAGCTGGAAAGGGCAGCAGTACAAGCTAGGGCGTATGCACTGCGGTGCTACTGTGCGATTCCTCCATTTTGAAATTTTAGAGTAGTCAAAAAAAGCAGAAATTCAGAAAGAGTTCTATTTTGATAGTCTAATGCGTTTCGGTAGAATTACACTAGCTAGCACTATTAACATGAGGCGATCATAACGTGCCTCTGGGGGGCAGGTTTAGGGGGCGCCAAAATCATAATAAATATTATTATGAAGAAAAATTTTGCCCTCTCCCTTTAAAAGAAAAATACAAGTCACCGAATCATCAGCATCATACTGAGAAATATGTAAGCCCGTCAAAATTTGTTGGAAAGAAAAGGGGCGCAAGTTTTGCCCCCCCGGTTTAAAAATTCTAACATCCTGGTCTAATTTTATTTTTATTTTTATAAATGAACCGAACAATAAGGCAGATGGGCCGCGTGGTGTTAGTTTTATTCAAATGAACGCAATACACTGCAGTAATCCGACAAGTCGAAGAGACAAAGAAATATTTAAAAATAATAAGATTAAGCGTGTAAAAACCGATCCTTACCTACTGGATCGTAATGCGGTAGTAATAAATGTGGTGCCGTGTGTAAAGAGAAACTTTAAAACCTGGCATTCGTCTCCTTCCGTTGTTGATCTGCAGTACCTCGCTGCGACAACATAATTAAGTTATGTTTGGATACGGGCTCAGAATAAGTCTTGTTCAATTTATAAGTCTTGTCCAAATTAGTCTCACTTTCCTAGTGATATTTCTAGGTCAAAAAGATTTTCCGAATATTTAATGAAGAACACCGAAAGTTTAGATAGACGACACCTAACTGTCAAATAGTGTTTATATATTTAATGTACTCTGTGGTGTTTATCTCATAGATATTAATTTATTTGTCAAATGCTTTCAAAGGATTAAAATTTTACATGGCGTATCGCATTCAACCTTAAAGCATCAAAGGTACTGACTCACCCGACAGTGGAGAGGGCATTGCGCCTCGCGTCGATACATAATTTTTGTGTCAAACTGGTGCGGCGAGAAAAACGCACACATTTTAATTTTGTCACACATTCACAAATATTCTTTCATCGCTACAAACGCATAAATTTCTAAATATGTAATTTTCAATTAACAACGCGGCAACGTCATTTGGGACGAGGGGTTCGCCGTAAAAGCCACTCCTCTGACGGGTGTCATACCTGTCAGTACCTGTGATGCTCTAAGTATTCAACAAAAGCCCTTTCATTTGATACCGTATTGTCGTAAAAACTTAATCTATTATGTGATATATCTAAAACTAGAAACATGCCCCTAAAATTACAATATTTTTTTTATTTTTTATTTAATTATTGTTTTAATTCATAGAGTTAAAAATAACAATTAAAGGTAACCCCAAATCGATCAAGTAATTCAATTACCAATATGGAAATTTAAAAGACAACTTTATTAGAGATTTAAAATGCGCAACAGTGTAAACGCAACCTAAGAATTACACCTGCGTAGGCAGTCTTTTGATCATGAAAGCGAAAAGTTTGACCTTTATCCCTTTGGATCCTTCTCCGGGAATTTATTATTTATTAAATTATTATTAATAATATATTTTGTCATCGTTTTGAAGAAGGGTATCACAAGAATATTATATAGGTACCATTAGCCATAGGTAACATCTACTACAGAGAACTTTTGTAATGAAATTACATACTTTAATAATCTTCGACTACCTGAGCGGCGCAGTGGTTAGGAACACAATGACACGTACTTATGCTCATTGAATTGATAGATGTATGTATAACGCCTGCTCTTTTTGTAATAGCAATTAGTTATTTCATAGAGGTAGCTAAGTAGGTACACATTAGGTGTGTACAGTATCAACACCACATACCACTGTATTTTTTACAGTTATACAGTAGTGACGTCACTTTAAAGTATTGTGCTGTTTAAACTAAATACAATAAAATAATAATAAATAAATAATAAATATCTTTGGACAATTCACACAACACCATCTGATTCCAAACTAAGCAGAGCTTTGTACTATGGTAATCAGAAAGCTGATAAACATACCATCATACGTACTTTTATAATCTTCTATAATATAAAAATGAATCGCAAAATGTGTTGGTAAGCGCATAACTCAACAACGCCTAGACCAATTTGGCCAATTGTTTTTTTTAAATGTTCGTTGAAGTTCAAGGAATGTTTTTACGGCGAGAAAAATTCGAATAATTGCCGGAAAAACCATAAAAACAGCCCTTTTCTTTTTCCCATACAAATGTTTTCTAACTAAAACGTAGTCAATTTGAGCTTTATTGCTATTGTATAAAGTTCATATTAAATTACAAGCACTCACTGTTGTCTAAGCAATGTAGGTGTGTTCCTAACGTCAAAGATCATATTATCAAAACAGTGTGCGTGTGTGCATTGGAGCACAGAATGCATCGTTGGAGGAGTTTAATGTCGCATAGCATGATGTTATATTAGCTTATAGCCTTCCCTAATAACTGGACTATTCAACACAAAAAGAATTTTTCAGTAGTTCCTGAGATTAGCGTGTTCAAACAATTAAACATCCACGCGGACGAAGTCGCGGGCGGCCGCTATCCCTACTAATATTATAAATTCGAAAGTAGCTCTGTCTGTCTGTCTGTTACGCTTTCTCGCTTAAACTAATAAACCAATTTTAATGAAATCTGGAACACAGATAGAGTGGACCTTGGGAAAGGACATAGGATGGTTTTTATCCTACGGGAACCTATAAAACGGGTCCACGCGGGCGAAGCCGCTGGCGGAAGGCTAGTTCTAAATACATAAATAGATAATTAAATGTTATTTTAGTTAACAGTACAATATGACATAGATGGATTAGTAGCAAACCGGCTGAATGTCCCCAAGACCTTTGACAAAGCTGCTACAAAAAGGTAGAAAAAACATGCCAATTGCGAGCACCCATCCAACATCCTATCGCACCGACATTGCTGTTTTGCTACTCTAATATAAGAGCAAAGTAATTGTAAGCGCGTCCTTAAGATTCCTGTTATTGCATTATGTGATAATTTCTTTTTTTTATTTGAGTGGAGTAGCAGATGAGCATGCAGGCCACGTGGTGTTAAGTGGTCGCTGCATCCCATGGACATCTACATACAACCTCAAGCAAGCATAGGTAAGTCTTGTCCGAGTTCATATGCTGTTGCGCTGCTACTCCGGAGGCTGGTGGTCACCTCATGTAAGTGTGGCCGGCAACAGCACTTTTCCACAGAAACACAACAAAGATTGGTTCACAGCAGAAGTGGGTGCAGCAGTGGTACTTCCCCAGGCAAACCATAATAGTTTTACCACCTTCAAAGCCCAGCGTGCACTGCTGACTAAGAAAGTTATTTGTGTATTTATTGCTCTATAGTGAAGAAAAACATTGAAATATTTCATTACAATCACTGTACATGCTGTACATGTCTAATTACAAACACCAAACAGTTGGCCAGGTTGGTGGTATATAGCCTGAATCCATCTCAATTCCAAGAGGCAAACTATGACCAAAAGTGAGACAAGATTTAAGTTTTAAATAAACAATACCAATAATTAAATCGTATTAATAGTTGCACAATCCCAACTTTTCTGCCTTGGCTCACAAGTGACCCATTGTAGAAATACAAAATCTGCCTAGATTCTCTACCTATAATCTACCAAAAAGAACGAAGGTCTTAAAAAGTTTTGTACTAATTTCAGGTTATGTAAAACTTCATTATTATCAGTATGCTAATGCCATTTCTTTTTAATTTATTCATATTTTTAATACTAGGAAGTAATATTACTTGTTTATGATGTAAGAATGCCTAAATTGCATTATAATATAATCATGGCAAATAATTATCAGTTGCTGTAATGGAATGCACTTACAAGAAAGTAAATGTAATCAAATCGTGAATAAAATCATCAATTTTTTCTTCGTGAATATTCTGGGTTTTTTTAAAGTTGGATGCTGGATTACAAAAAAGACATTGTTACATACAGTCAGATTTGTTTTATATCTTAGCACTTGAATCACAATATAACAAGCAAATTGAAACAAAATTATTTTTAAGATATTTCAGTGCTTCCCAATACAATAAATCCACAAGAGCAAAATCATATAGTTTAATCTCAGTTTATTTTTTATAACCATAAGCTGATGCATACTTATTTAAGCTCACACAAATGTATTTTCATGTAGCGGGGGCAGCAACGTCAAATGTAATGCACATGTGTTGTGTTGTGTTTCATAGACTACATTAAATGGCATTTTCTAGCCTTCAGTAATCAACAGATTATTAAATCATTGTAATTATTATGGGCTATTTTAATAGCAATCGTAAAAGGAGTAGTAGAAGTCAATGATCAACAGCTTAGCTACTTGTCGGCTTGTTATAGTATACTGAGTAGAAAAATTAGCCCAGTTAAGTTAGTTAGCTATTAAAGGGACAGTTTGGCTACCATAGCCACACTGGAACCTTTACAGATGATTAATTGCTAACCAAAGTTAACTAGGTAAGTAGTAAGGTAGGTAAAAATATGTAGGTATATGTATTCATATCATTTAAGTTTTATTTCAGACAGCCTAGTTAAGTTTTTTTTATTTAAAAGTTAAACCAAACTGGTCAGGTGTTGAGTTCAGAAAATTTATTTTTAATCAGTGGAGCAGCATGGTGGAATACTGCAGGCCTTATAAATTATATTGAGGAATAACAATGCAACATACAGTTCTAGCAAATACCATTGGAAAGCAATATAATAAGGATTTAGAAACTTCTTAAGGTAACAATTTAGTATGAACACAGTTTTATCAAAAAAGTAACCTTGTCAATTGTTAACACCCAATATTAAGGATTTTTTTTATAAAAGTTTTTTAATAGCAGGTAAAATATTGTATAATATAGTACATGTTATATGAATAAATTATACAGTTGGAAAGGGTATTTATTAGTCCTGGACTGTTTAAGGTGAAGCCATACATTAAGTAAAAGTAATTTGATTTCAACACTAAACAATTTTTAATTTACTAATGTTTTCTCTTCTCCTCTCTACTATCTCGACTAGATTTTGATCTATCATAGTCATCATATTTCCTTGATGTTGGTCGACTACGCTTATCATCAGACCGTCTTTCCCTAGAGCGATCAAGCTCCCGGTCCCTAGACCTAGACTTGTGTCTTTTACTGGAATACTCTCTCTTTCGGTCATAGGGTGACCGTGACCTCCTCTCCCTCTTCTTATGACTGCTGTGGTACTTGGAAGATAGAGGTGGGGTTTTCGGTGACTTCTCTTTCTTGGAATCTCTTTTTGTGTCTTTTGATGTTGAAGTTGATGGGGACTCTGCTTTTTTCTCCTCCACTTTCGCATCTCTGTCCTTCTGAGCCTGCATGTGCTTATTGGCCTGATATATCTTCCTCAGCAAGTCCACTTTGCTCTCCAATTCATCTGGGTTAACTTTTGCTCTCTTGTACAGTTGTAGAATGCTAAGAGACACATCCCTGATGTCTTCCTCAGTCACATTAAATAACAGGAACCAATGTGGATTATTTGGCAATGGGAGCCCTATTTTTCGTGCAGTCAGATAAATGCAAGCACAAGCTATGGTTTCTGGTGGAAATCTCATGAAGACATTCGTCCGAAGAGCATCATTCATATAATTCCATGCCATTTGCATTAATTGCTTGTTTTTTTCATATTGTAGGAGTTGTAAATAGACCACAATTAGTTTGTGAGGATGTTTTACATGTACACAGAAGCCTAGTTCATTAAGTATACGCCTCTCTGCTTTGATTACTTGATTTTTTAACTCTATATAGTTCTGGTCTACAAGTAATGGTGATATAGTCTTCTGAGCTCTTACTTGCTTGATGTGGTGGAACACATTCATGACGTCACGTATTCTGCAGGGTTTTTCCTCAACCTTAGAAGCTAGGTATATGCTGGCCATAGCAGTGGTTTCCATGGGGAATCTGACAAATGATTTAGAGTAGTAAAACCTTTGTAGGTACATCTGCCCGGTTGCCATGGCAACTTGGGGCAGCTTCAGGAGAATGCCGGCGGTTTGTATCATCTCACAGCCAAGGATTCGAAGATCAGTCTCAGTTTCGATATCCAATCCATCTGATTGTGAAGGCGTCTGCTTAAATGTCGATTCCGGCAGCAAGCAGTTGTGTAACGTGAGGATAATCTTGCCATATTTCTTCTGAGGCTTCGCTGGCGTCGTGGTCACAGTCGTTTTAGTTGAATTTTGAACTGTTGTTGCAGTCATATTGATCACTGATTAACTTTCATAGAACTCCTAATTACATACAAAATCACTTTCACATATGTTTTTATACACGTTTCTTAGCGTTCATTACACTAATTCCATCATTTTCAGACCTATTTTAACTTAAAACTTCACGAGAACTACGAAAACGCATCGCGACAAGGAATGACATTTACCAGAAGGCAAAACCAAGATGGCGCCACAAATCGAACAGATGTCAACTTAAAATTACTGCTAAGAACTTAATTCCTTATAAATACTAAACAATATCGACTTACCCTGCGCCATAATTACAATATTAATTTAAATTCAATGCCAAAATCACTTATATCCACGTAACATTACAAAAACATTGATTTAACTGACTGACTCATACCATACAAGTCAACAAAAAGTTTTTTTTTTTTTTAGTTGCGTTCTGTTTCTGCATCTCCTCGGTGCCCTACCTGTTTGTCTGATATCTTATCCTTATCTTTCAGGTTTAAACCATAAAACAATAATTTACTATCCTTAATTATTATTGAGCATGGCATTATGACAAAGTAAATTTTATTGATTTTAAATTATTCAATGGTATTTTTATAGGTCACCTTCACAGGTCACCTTTCTGAACGGACGTCTATGTATGTATTACATGCATAGGTGCCGGAAGTTAGTTAGATAGACTGGCGGCAGTAATTAAAGCTAAGCGTTTAATCAATATTATCAACAAGCGACCAAAAATAGAACAGCTGTTATTTCTATAGTGAGAATAATTAGATTATCCTCATTTGATGCCAACTTAACCTAAATACTATAGACTACAACTATGATTAACTGAAACAAAATTTTATTGACCAAGTACTTACATCCAGGGTCGGTGCATTTTTGGATAAATGATTCCAGGAAATCGTGACCTTCGCCCGCCTCGAAACAACACTTTACGAAAGACATTTTGATAAAATAGAAGGTTTTTATACTATTTTAAGTACAGCATTAATAAAATAAAAAAATTGGGTAAAAATTTGCACTAATATACGACAAAAACAGTGAAATAGGATATTTTCCTAATTGTTGCTGTCCACATAACTAATGGTTTTGTTTTAAAAATAAATATTTGAAAATGGTACACTTATTAGTTAGATAAAAGATGGGTTTAAAGCACTAATAAAATACTAATAATTAACGATTTTTGTCAAAGAATAAGGTATTTGTATTGCTTTTAATTTGTACACTAAGGTCAAAATTATATCACAAATAGTAGTGATAGTTAAGGTCAAAATAATTGGACTTTAATAAAAAACATGGTTTATTTTACATTTAGCTATAGACTAGCTAAGTGGTAAAAGGAAATGTCAATGGGGTCGTAACTACTATAAGCCGACTATTATTAAAACCAATACTATCCAAGCCAAATCTACGTGCTGAGTGGTTCTCTTAAATTGGCTGGTTAATGCGCAAAGTTCAATTTTAATGGCGCTAGTATCGCTTACATTGTGCAACGTGAAAAATATTGATACGGCCATTTGATAACAGATGGCAGCTTAGCGCTGAATTTAGCTTAGTTTCTCACTACGATTTAGCAGATTTTTTTAAATTGACTATGGACAAGAACAAATTGAGTTTTGGCGGGAAGTCGGAAAAGACATTATGCGCTCTATTTTATTTTAATTTTCTTGGTGTATGTCTAAGTTACTTAATATATCGTTCGATTTATTATTTTAATAACAGTGCACGAGTGTTGTGAAATAAAATAGGTAACAGTACGAAAACATGTTTTTTCAGCTTTAAAACTCCATCGGACTGTTGTGTCTGACTTGTGACTGATTAGACTGACTGAATATTGACGACTTATTGATTTTTACTTCGTCCAGTTTCAACGAAACTGGCAAAAATAGATGCAAAAGTTATACTTGACACGGGCAATAAGTATGCAAAGAATTAGCGATGCCATTATTAAAAAAAAATACAGCGACCAAAAATTGCATCCTGGAGGCCGATTGGTTTGAAAACATTCGCCGAAACAGCCTCCCTAATAACGGGGCGAGACCCGTGCCCAGCAGTGGGATGCAAAAAAGGTTGCAGCCTACGTCTACGTAGAACCCGAATAAAATCCAGTGGAGATCCTAGAGGCCACCGAAGAGGTTCCAATGAACTGCGGAGGCTCAAATGCGGAGAAATGTCTGTGTGACTGCCAAACGCACCTTTTTACTGAAACACAAACTAACTACTTCCGGCCGGACCATGCAAGACCTACCCAAGAAAGAAGTTTGCCTGCAGCCCTTTTTACGTCCCTCTGGGCACCTCTCTTCATAATTGGGAAGGCCTGGAGCCTACTCGAATCTATTCTATGTTCATAGCACGCGCGTTGGTGGACAAAGTTGCTTGCCTCCTCAACTATTGAAATAGAGGCCAAGCCGACAAAAAACTCCAACTAAACCAAACCTTAGAGGCCGCATACGAAATTTTGCCGATTTCGCTGTTTTAGCTTATTTTACACAGGAGATTTGGCAGTTAAAATACAGTATCTCTATAAGTTTTATTGCACAATATGACTGATCATTTCAATAATAAACTATTAAATGAATGAGCCACTTTTTCATTTTTATTAAGTTATTTTGCTTAATAGACCTGAGGCGGTGATAGTTTTGTAAATTTTACTGTAATAGGTATTGAATATCACATATTTCCGGATCCTTTTAAAATCTAAAAAGATCGAAAAAATGCCATGAATTGCTATAAAAATCTCATACATAGTCACTTTTTGCCACTCTCATACAAAAAATATTAGTAAAAAAACATTGAACTTAGTCAATTTAGAGAGCAAAATGGGTCAGATATTACATTTGATTTCGGAAAATTGAAATAATTTTTTATACAATTTATTTGACATAAATACACTTCAGTTCATAATCAACCCGTTTCCTGAAAAATAAATCAATTAATAATGAAAATTTGGCATTAAAAATCTTTTAAATTAACCTAAATCTCGCATTATAATTCTTGACGCAAGCTTAAAAAGTGGATAATGTATTAGATTATTAATGAAATGATCAGTTATATTGTGCAATGAAACTTATGGAAATACTGTAATTTAACTACAAAATCTTATGTATTAAATCAGGTAAATGAGCGAATTCGACAAAATTTCGTATCCTACGGCCTCTTGACAATATTTTAGAGCCTTAAATCGCTGTCTGTACCCTAGTTTCAAACAGCTGTTGACCAAACTTTGCTGAGTGATTGATGGAAACTAGATTACACAAGGTGACCCACTAATGTAGACTATCGTAGGTGAATCAGTTGCCTATACTGATATGTTACTGGCCAAACTTGAATAAGGGGATTCTGTGCTACGTCCATAAATAACTTTAGTGTGCCGTACACCAAAAGGTAAAATCCATAGTCCATAGTAATGTATAAAGCTGAAGAGTTTGTTTGTTTGAACGCGATAATCTCAGGAACTATTGGTTCGAATTGACAAAATATTTTTGTGTTGAAAAGTCCATTTATTGGGGAAGGCTATCTATAGGCTATAAACATCATGCTATAACTAATACCAATGTCCACGCGGACGAAGTCACGGGTGGCCGCTAGTGTAAGATAAATTCACTGGCCATCCATCTGCTTTTTTTTATCCACGTGCTTATTATGTCTGTCTTTCGAGATCTTTTTCCTCGGAAACATGTTAAAATATAACATAAAATCAAAATCACATATGTACGTCTGGAGTCTTTTAAACTTCATAAAAATGGAAGTGATGATATCACACATATTTATTGACTTCGATGACTTAATTAGATGTTTTGTTTTATTATTTAAAAAGAGAAAAATATCCTGTACGATATAAAAGGAAATTAAAACCTTTAATTTATGGTATGTACTTCTTGTTTGACCTAGAGTAATGAAATTTCTTTAATAGAATAAGAGAGAAATCTTAAAAAAAGTTTTGTAGTTGCATCACAATACAAACTTTTCAGGGTTTTCGGTTATTTTTATAACGATGAAACGGTTCTCTCAATTTACGATACATTGAACTTTCATTCTACTGGTTTTAATTTTTAGAAATTAAGTCTTATGTGCTGTATGAAATATCCATATGTCTGCGCCAGACTGTGCAAGTTTTAAAACAATGAAAAAACATACATTTTCAACAATGTAAAATTTACGTAGGTAAGTACAACTGTGTTATAGATGTGGGTGGGAACTTATTTAGGCAATTCATAGATTCCCAAATTGTGCAACTAATCTGCGACATGGTAAAGACGATTGCTCTACATATGCAAAGAAAGTAAAAATGTACGGTTAAGTAACATCCTCTTCTACGATGGAGTTCAAATCGACTATTGGGTAACATGGGTTGAACCAATATGATTCTTACAAAATTTAACCGTTTGCTTAGTGATTTAAATGCAACCCTTTTTGCGTCCCACTGACATGATAGGAGAGGCTAGGAGCTTACCCCGCCATTCTGCTCCAATAGGTACAGGTTGGTGGAAATGGGGAATCACAGACTTCCAACTCCCGACTAAGACCTCAGCAACCAGGGAGCGGCTGAAAAACAGTGCTGCGCGAAGTTAGCACCTCGCGTGAGCAAATGCTGAGCCGCCTCCTTTTGTCCGTTTTTAGAATTAAGATTTTCTATGACTTTGTGTTATGTAATTTTTTTAATGCAATAAGTGATTTATTTATTTATTCATTTATTCATTTATGTACGTACACACAAGTTAAGAGAAAAATACAGAAGAAAAGAATACAGAAGAAAGTTTGTACAAAGGTACTACTTATTTCCATTGGAAATCTCTTCCAGTAGCCCTGGGACTGGAAATAGGTTAAGCAGAAGGTAGAGCGTGTACAATTAAACTACAACAAATTAAATGTAAATACATTAAGAGGCGACTAAAAGGGGGCTTCCGGGGTTGTGGACGGTGTGAGTGGGAGCTCGATCCATCCAACCAGCAGCCCCGGGAAGGGCGGCGATGTGTGCGTGGCCGCATGTCGCCGTAAGCATCGAAAGGTGCAGGAGAGCAAAGCTGCTCTCCTGAAGATGGGCCCGTTCTGGGGCGTCGTGCGTGGAGGACACCGGTGCGTTCCGCCGGAGATCCCGGAGTCCTCCCCAAGCGCAGTGGCAGCCACCGAGGGGGTTTTAGTGCGGTCAAATCCACATAACCCGGTACTCTCTCCCAAGGTGCCGGGTACCTTTTGAAGGTTTCCCCCCCGACAACAAAAAAAAAGGCCACCCACTTCGGGAATTTTAGTATAGTACAAATCTATGTCTATACTAATATTATAAAGAGGAAAGATTTGTATTTTTGTATGTTTGTAATGAATAAACTCAAAAACTACTCCGTTCCGATTTCAAAAATTCTTTCACCATTAGAAAGTTACATCCACCTTGAGTAACATAGGCTACTTTTTACCGCGGGAAAATGCTTCATTCCTACGTGAAAACGGGTAATAGGGTCAACGCGGTTGAAGTAACTGGCTAAACGTTTATGATTTCAATATAGCAATGAAGCCTGGAATAGCACATAGGCTATTTTTTATCCTACGGGGACCCATTAAATATATTATATAAAGCTGAAGAGTTTATTTGTTTGTTTGAACGCGCTAAACTTCGAAACTACTGGTTCGAATTGAAAAATTATGTTTGTGCTGAATAGTCTATTTATTGGGGAAGTCTATAGGCTATATGTTTAATATGATGCTATGACTAATGCCAAAGTCCACACAGACGAAGTCGCGGGCGGCCGCTAGTCCCACATAATTCGATATCTCTTCCTAGTTGCCTTGGTACTCTTTTGAAGGTTGTCTTATGTACGAGTAGGTCACAGGAGAAGAAGCGATCGACAAAATGTAACATTGTGTGACGAAGGCCTGCGTGGCGCAATGGTTACCATGCCGAACTGCCGGAGAGTCCCGGGTTCGAATCCCGTCGAAACAGAAATTTGAATGATGAGTTTAAATTTCTGTTTTCGGTCTGGGTATTTGTGTTTCTGTCTTTGTGTGTGTCCATGGTACTCACGACTGTACACAACATGGTACTGTGGGGCTATGAGTGTGAAGTCCAGTCTAGAGAGGAGTCCATAATACGTGACGCCACATTTCAAAATCTTGAATATAATTTTTTATATAAGTATTTTGATTTTATCTGAACTGAATGTTGATTTTAAATAATAATGAAATGATTTTCATGTCACGTCACATGGGCGTAAGGTGAAGAATGTATTCACTGTTCATTACTGTCTGAAAATAATTCTTATAATAATATGCTGATGTTCATAATAATGCTGATTTATGACGGTAGAAAAATGTTCAAAGCACGAATTTTGACCAAGGTGTAGAATTTATGAAGTTAGGGCGTGTAGAGTCAGTCCCTGTAGCTTCGGGATTAAGAATAGAGCTACGGTATAGATATAGCGCCCTTCCTGATCGTAAGAAGCGACTTAAGCAGGGTCTTCCGGGGTTGTGGGCAGTGAGAGTGAGAGGTCGATCCGTCCGGTGTGCGTAGCCGCATGCCGCCGCCGCGCCGTGAGCATCGGAAGGTGCAGGAGAGCACATCGGCTTTCCCGAGGATGGGCCCGATCTGGGGCGGCGCGCGTGGAAGAATCCGGAGCGTTCCACTGGAGATCCCGGAAGCCTTCCCAAGCGCAAAGCCAGGCCACCGAGGAGGTTTTAGTGCGGTACAAATCCCACATGACCGGTTTCCCCCCGATACCAAGAAAAAAGGGCGTGTAGAGTAAGAAGCTTGACTCTACATGAGCACTTTTTAACGTGCGATAAAATTATTTTTAGTGTTTCTCGTAATATGTTTTGATATGTGCATAATAACAGACCAAAATCATATTATATATTTTTTATTTTAACGTAGTAGCAGACGAGCATGCAGTCCACGTGGTGTTAAGTGGTCGCTGCAGCCCATGGACATCTACATACAACCTTAAGCAAGTATAGGTAAGTCTTGTTTGAGTTCGTATGCAGATGCGCTGCTACTCCGGAAGCTGGTGGTCGCCTCATGTAAGTGTGGCCGGCAACTGCACCATTCACCGAAACACAATATAATTGCTTTACGGCAGAAGTGGGTGCAGCGGTGGCACTTCCCCGGGCGATCCATAATAGTTCTACTTCTACCACCAGAGGAAGACGTAAAAACATATTATAAATGTTTAGTGTGTGCCTCTGCTTTCTCTTCTTATATACAACTTTGAAAGTCCATGATAACATTATGACGAATACATATTCTTTTCTTTAACACCTGCGCTGCGCTATTTGAAGGTCTTCGACCTGATCGACGACTGTTCGATACGTTTACCTTTAAATATTTTTATTTTTATTTTTATTTTATAATATATTTCAAGTGTATGATCGGGAATGTCTGATTTATCGCGATTATGGAATAGTATTATAGCAAACTTAAGCGTCAATATTACTTAGTTAAGTACAAATAAGTACATTAGATACAATAGTTCAAATAATCATGAAAGGTTTACTTACTTCATTATTATGCTATAACTATAACGTTGTATTGTTAGAATAGTCGTATTAGGGCTCGTTAGTCTATTTCGTGACTTTATTCTTGTGTTTAACCTTCCACAGCCTTAGTCAGTTATTAATATGACAGATATGCCAGATAAGTCAACTGTTACACTCGAATTGGCTGTGTGACAAATCCGTGCCCAACTTCCAAGTGTAGCGAGATTTATAAAAAATAAGTCAAGCTGTTTTCCTTGTGAATACGGCCTCCTTTGGAATTATTATTCGCAGCAAAGCCTTTTCGACTACGTAATACTCTCTCACTCGCCAATTTTAAACTCATTCAGTCGACCTCGAGAAACGGAGGAGAACGGCCGTTTCATACGCCATCTTGATCTGTCAAGTCAAACTACGCGCCAATTAGTGCAGTGTTTTTTTTCTAAGTCGTAAAAAATGGCGTGTACTGGATAATGCTGATAATAGTGACACTGTGATTAAAATTAACCGTTAAAATAAGTGTTAAAATTTATTATTATCGTTGTGTTTATCTCATTAGGAATTTGATTTAGATCTCGATTTGTGAGTGCTGCGAGTGTTTTCAGTTACTTTTTGTCTTTTAAACTGTCGCCGGAGTCCCGGATACAATTTTTTTTCGGTAAGTCCGAAGTTGTTTTGTTTGAAGTTTCGACAAAGCGCAATAACTTGATAGCCTTAATCTGAACGCGAGCGACAATCACATTCAAAACGTGTTTTATTATAAGTTTGTTGTGGAAAATTTAAATAGTGCGGAGCATAGCAGAAATTATTCGCGTTAATGGATACATTTCCGGTTGTGTAAAAAATAACGATTCCTCGTCCGTTTTGTAATTAGAATTACACAATAGAATATCCTGAGCAATCATTTCACCTACTTTAACCTTTCGATGTAACTTGAAAGGAAGCAATAACGTTTTATGTAATAATGTAATATATAGTTATTTTATCATCACTTACTTAATTTGATTAAATCTAAACTTTTCTCATACTTACTGTCCTCCCGACCTCCCCCACTAGGGACTAAGTTAAATTTTTTAAATATTTTTTTTCAGTGAATAACTCTTGTGACAATTTAAATAAAAAAAAACAATTTCGGTTCAAATAAAAAAAAACAAAGTATCGCAACATTGTTCATCATTATAGTTTGTTATAGAACTTATATTATAACTTAGAGCATCATTAATTGAGAACTCTGTTATCCTTGTAGAGTCATCTCATTCTCGTCTCTACCACTCATTGTAACTATGATTATTCTAATTCAATGACTTTTTGAATCAATTTAAGTAGTGCATTTTTAGGTGAGAAGAATCCATCAAACGCGCCTCTGTAGCTTGGGAGCGTTACGGAGATAGGGATCGATAAGACGGCCCTAATTATCGGGCCCGATTTGGCATACAGCAGTTATCTGAGTACATTGTACTAATATGCTCAAGATAACCACCAATGTATGCCAAATCGGGACCTGCATTTTGGCCAATGTAATCGCCCCATTACTACACAGGTGCTTTTTTTCTTTCACTAATGACCGCGATAAATCGCGAAATAATCAATAATGACATTGCAGCAATGTAATAGCAGTGCATATTGCCAATGTCAGATAATATATAATAGATAATAATAATAGAATAATAGTCGAAGTCAAATCAGTCCTTTTAGTCAAGTCAGCCAGATTTCCAAGCAAAGCAATGGCTATTTTACATGTCCGATGTTTTGAAGGCAAGCGGAAAAAATAATTCCGCACAGTTATTCCACAACACTCGTGCATTATAATGATCCTGTATTGAACTATGACTATAACTTATTACTGAAAAACACACAGAGATAATAAAAATTCAACAAGAATGCGATGCAAGATGCTTTCTTCAACTTCCTGCCAAGACACCTTATCACCTCAATAATTACATTTACCTCAATAAGACCCCCTTCCCGGTATGTGTTAAGGGCCCCAGAATCTCTATTGGAGCACTCGAGCACTCCGGTGCTTTTCTAGCGCATGAGTCCTACGTAGCCCATATAGGTAAGTCTTAAGGCACCCAAAGCGGTCAGCCGATGGCCGTACAACAATGACAAACATCATTTGAATAAAGATCTTTTGAAATTGAAAAAAAAAATTACAAACATCAAGAGTATATTATTAATTACTTGTACCTAGGATGTTAATAAGCTATCTCATTTCAAACTATTTCATTTCATTTCATTTTGGTACATGCTTTTCTACACTATAGGATTAATTGCTACCACATACATAATACTGTCGTTTCTTTCCGAAGACATCTTGTCGAAGTCTGTATGCCACACGTTTGTCACAATGGTTAATATGTCAGACTGCCAACCGAAGATTCCAGAAGTCTCAAAAAACTAACAGGACATGTCGTACAGGACAAATTTTTTGCTCTCCACCAACCCGCATAGAGTAGCGTGAGAGATGAGAGAGTAGGCTCCAGGCCTCCCTAATTATAGGAATTCGTGCCTAGCAGTGAGATACAATTTGCTTCTGGTCGATGATAATGATAATAAAGCTACGTACTGAATGTCATACAATACCAATGTCGGATGACGTGTAAATATGTTATACTGCGTGTCGGCAAACGTGACATGTTTTTCTATTACGTGTTTTTATGACAAATAGACTACTTCGCAGTATTACCTACATGTTTACAAAACCATTGCTTATAGTTTGTGTAGTTATACTAATAATGTTTGAGTAATTGAAATTAAAAAATATTTGTTTTGCGGATTGAGAGTTTTTGCTCCAGAAATGTTTATCACGCTGTAGTAAGGTCTATTTATTCCGATAGACCTTTTCAGGGTTCTGTACCCAAAAGGTGCAAACGGGGCCCTATTACTTAGACTCCGCTGTCCGTCTGTCCTGCCAAATAGGTCCAATTTTAGTACTTATTATTTATTAAACATATTGTAAAATTGCAAATAATAAATAAAACAATAGGTATGTAATATTGTAAACGCTAATTACGAAAATATTTCACATTCAAACAACTCTTCCAAAGGACCTAAAAATGCCTTCTGCGCAGTGGTCATTCATCAGTCTTTCGTGAATCTATAATAATATGTACAGTACAATGTCGATAAAATCAGCTTTTAATAAGTTGTTACCTTAGAGCATCAAGGTATGACAGGTATGACACCCGTCAGAGAGGAGTGGCCTTTACGGGCGAATCCCTCGTCCCAACGTCTATGCACAGTGAGCCTTCTAGTTACCCAACTAGTAGTTATACGATATAAATGACGTTTAAATTGACATGTTTAGAAATGTATGCGTCATGCGTAAAGAATATTTGTGAATGTGTGACAAAATTAAAATGTGTGCGGTCTTCCCCCGCACCAGATTTGGCACAAAAATTATGTATAGAAGCGAGGCGCTATGCCGTCTCTACTGAAGGGTGAGTCAGTAACTTTGATGCTCTAAGATTGTTACTCAGCATTCAACTACGTCTTTCAATAAATGATCCATCAATGTCAAAGCTTAGCCATTTTTTTCAAGGACCAAATCTTGACAGTAACAGCAGATAGACAGAATAAATTAAGGCCACAAACAAAAAGAAAATTATTGTTACATCAACCTTAAAAAAAAGTCAAAGTTCAAAAGGTAACACAAAAGAGTCGTCGGGAGTTTTGGCGGGAAGTCTGAAGGAACAAGTTGTGCTCTTGTTTTATTTTCATTTTCTTAGTGTATTTTTGAGTTATATCGGATAAAGTTGATGGCATTTTGCTCGATATAGGTTAATGATAGTGCACGAGTGTTGTGAAATAAAATAACAGTGCGAAAACATGTTTTTTCGGCTTGCCTCCAAAATTCCATCGGACATGTTCTGGTAAAGTAGCCATCACTTTACTTGAACATTTGACTGACTAGACTGACTGATACTGACGACTAACTGACTTTTTTCTACGACTACAGTGATGCAAAAATTTTACTTGAAGCTGGCATTATGCACAGAGTTTGCGACGCCATTATTAAAATTGAAAAAAGAGTCGTCGTTGTAATTAAAAATAAATCAAACTCCCATCTGTCACCATCATTCTCGCTGTCAAATTTGCATTTCAAGTCGAATGTAATCAAACAAGACCTGAATTCTGCGTCATAATATGCGCCTGCCTAACCTAAAACTATTAGTAATCAATCAATCAATCAATCAAATAGCTTTACATAAACTTAAACTGTTTTGAAAATATTTTGGTACGCTGTTTCGGCGCCTTAAATCAAAGTAAAGATTTAAAGTTTTACTAATATGCGTCCGTGTGCAACTAATTTTGGCTAAAAATGAAAGTTCTCCTCAAACTCCCTAAACTCCCTAGGTCCCTGTAGCTTCGGGATTAAGAATAGAGCTACGGTATCCCCTGCCTGATAGTAAAAGGCGACTAAAAGGGGGTTTCCGGGGTTGCGGGCGGTGTGAGTGCGCGATGGACGGCGGTGTGTACGTGGCCGCATGCCGCCGTAAGCATCGGAAGGTGCAGGAGAGCTCAAATTCCACTGCGGACATACCTACCTACTCATATTATTTCACACACAAGTAATGATTTATGGAAAAGTTTGCTGCAATTAATATTGCATTTGCTATAAATTGCCTTTTGTCGTGTGTTGTAACTAATTTAATGTTTCTGTTAAGTTATTTGGAGTTGTCGTGAATGTAATTATGTAGTATAGAGACTACTGATTTTATGTTAATAGTTTTAAAGACATACATTATCAGGAGTCAGGAATACAAAAAATATTAAATCTGACTCCAATGTTATTCAGAATAAATAGAATTTTTTCGAAGGCATAAACAAAAGCAACGGTTTGCAATCCGGGAGTGCCGACAGAAGTGAAAACTTGAACATGGTTAGGGAATAATTTCGCACGAATTGCTTTAATTATCAGTATCATTAATAGATGCACTTTGTTCAATGTCCATATTTTAAACACTTGATATACACGAATTTTATAAGTATACAGTCAGTCAAGGCATCAGCTGTCACCCCTCTGACTTACGAATATTCGATCAGGTCACGTGTCCTGACGCAAAACTTAACATTTTTTACCCATCCCAAAAAAGTGTAAGTTTTGACTTCAACAATCAGAAAAGTTATGCAATTTTTCGTGCCTATGCCCTGTGCAAGTAAACTCTAGCGGATCCAGGCGGAGGGGCTAGGGGCTGAAGCCCCCCCCCCCCCCCCTCCCCAAAACCATTCGGGTTCCCCTAGACAAACCTCAAATTATATACGTATCATGACTAATTTTTAAATCTACACGCCATCCGTATGGATTCAAATCTCACGCGAATAGCACATAAGTGGAATACTGTTGCCAACCATATAAACCATAAACCATAAAAATACCGCCTAAGTCAAGAAAAAATGGGTGCGTGTACTTATGTACGCGCGTGAGAAGTTATACTTATTTGGCATCATTAAAAAATAGTTTTTAATTGCATGCAAATAATTAATTAGGATAAAATTATAAAAGGACTTTTACTTTTTAATTAAATATTTTGAGTAAATCTAGTATCGCGTTGCAGTGCCATCTCCTGAATATTATTTATTGATGATAATCTGAGGCAACGCCCGAGAGATACAGCGACTTATGTATTTATTTAACATTTCAACCTCACTAAAACCCACTGAACAGGATTTTCAGCGAAACCTACTGATGTCTTACATGCGCGGCGTTACAAATGTGCTCCTGGGAGAGCAATGTAGGTAGCTGTGCCTATAGTCGTGCGGCCCAACACGCCGTCGCCGCGTCGTTTTTCCCGTGGCTGTTGGTCTAAGTTCCCACTATAGCCATGTAAACACCTGAAACCCTCTACTTAATCGCCTTTTATGATTACCTGGGGGACACCGTATCTCATATTGTTAATGCTTAACACCCTTGCTGCGGCAATTAAATGTATTACTTTCATCTGGTGCGGTGGCGGTCCAAACATGCATTCAATAAACTTTCAGACGGTGCGTGGCGGGCCTTTTGAGACTGCCAACACTACTTGACATATATAGCTCTATATCTTTGGGAATGTGCGTTATGATATATATTTTTCTATATCGTTGGAATATTCGAGAATGCTTCTACTTAACTCTAGCTTCGCCCCGGGATCTGCCTCATAGAAAGCGAGTAATTAGCAGATCAAAATGTCAGGTCGATTCAGACTGTTGCCGCACTAGATTGTATTTTTTATAGTGATGGGACACATTGTAATAATGATACGGTGCTTCCACATATCAGTTACAATTTACGTAGGTAATGTTAACGAATGTTTTAGTTTCAGGCATTTTAATCTAAGGAGAGCATGTACTAAAATATTAAACTTACACTATTTTAGAATGTTTCCGAGTTACACAATGTTATATAACTGCTGTGTGGCACCATTAAGAAATCAAATAAAATGTTTTTAATTAAATACAATATTTTTATTGATTAAAATAATCAAAACATAATTAATGGAAACAAAAAGAAGTTTTGATTTGTCTGGAAGTTCCTGTAATACAAATTAAAGTTTTTTGACTTGCAAGTACGGGTATATCACAGGCAAATTCTTTCATTATTCCAATTTATGCTGAATTTGCATATTTACTTTTATTTATTATTTTTATTATTATTATTATAGGTAGGTATATAATACACACACTCCGCTTAACTATTTTCGCTGAAAATCAAAACGCGTGACTGACGACGTAGCGCGCACAACACTAAAGAAGTGACGCCGCTTACGCACCCGCACAGTACGGCAACAGGTCGATATAGGTCCGGCGGCGCGGGTGTCAAAATAGGCCCGACGCCGCACTGAATGATTGGGTTTTTAACTCAGTGCGACGGTGGTCTAAAACGGCCTGCCACAGTATTTTAATGTCATTTAACTACGTTTGCAACCACAAACAGAAAACTATATTCATCTCTGTCATACTCGTAAAAACGGCTAAGTTACACGTTCCGCACAGGCGGAACGTATATACATTTCTGCGCGCGCACAGCCTGTGAACACCGCGGCTGGCCGATTATGGGTGACCCGCAGTGAACGTGTTAAATTATGTTTTCGGGACGGAATCTTCGCAAGGTACGTGTCAGATTGAGGAGAGATACCGGGTTGTGTAGGATTTGTACCGCACTAAAACCTCCTCAGTGGCCTGCCAGCGCAGAAAGGGCTCCGGTATCTCCAGTAGAACGTGCTGATATCCTCCATGCGCGGTGCGCTTAGTTTCTTGGAGAAACTACCAACATGGTACAATAATATACTTACAACAAATGTATGAAGACTATTAAAAAGTTTTTAGGTTACTGTTCAATAAACTGTCATTGAATTTTTTTATGAAAGATGTCGTTTTAAAGTTTTATTCGAGATCTATTCCGAGAGGTAAACGACAAAAAAGTACAAAAATTATATTCTGTCAAATTGGTGGAGTATATAATATTTTTTGTCAGTCAGCAGGATTTAGTAACAATTGGCGCAGAAGGTGCTTACCTCAATTTAAAATGAAATATTCACTGCAAGTACTTTTCTAAAATCAGAAAATTTAGAAGCAAGCAGTATGTCAATTAAAGATAAGTTTCACGGTCTTCAGTCATGTAGACACGTGTAATCAATCACGTATGAAAGTCGTTAAAAATAGTAACTATCATTTTGCTAGTTCAAGAGTTTTCATATAAAAAATCATTCACAACTTTCGCCATTCCTTAAATATTTTCATAACTGATGATCAATGCTTATTTTTTTAATAGGTATCGTGGGGGCAAAAGTTCATTATGGATTTCAAACACTGAGCTGATGTGACGTAATTGAAATAAAATATTATTAGAAAATTGTTTGCAAGTTTTCATTGCTTAGCTCTCTGAATATTTCATGTGTGTCAAATTTTTGAACGACACGCCGAGACCAGAGACGCACCAACGGTTGACAAATACGACTGACGTTGTCCTGTCTTAAATAATAATCCAAATATTCAATTTAAATCACTACTGAATATATTTTATTGCCACATATATAATTCGCACCTGTATGAAAATAAAACACGTGTTGTGACTGTAAAAACTAAAACCATGTGGATAAATATTATATTATAAATAAATATGAAAACAGTGATCAGAGGCGACAAGCGTACCAACATGCGCGACTAAGAGAGGTTTTATTTCTATTTCGTTGGTAGCTATTCGGTTGAGTGGGCAACTTCATCTTGTTAATTTTGTGTTACAGTGATGCGCGCGCATCTTGAAATTTCACTCTCATCAGTTTTTCATAACGCGCCTAAAGAAGTATAACTTCAAAAACTAAAATCAAGCCAAACTGAAAGGGCTGATTACATTGACCAACTTGCAGGGTCCAATTTGGCATACATTGCTGGTTATCTTGAGTATTTTATTACAATGTACTCAGATAACCAGCAATGTATGCCTTATCGGTCCCTGCAGGTTGGCCAATGTAACCGCCCCAGAAGTCCTAGATCCGCCACTGCAAGTAACGTTTGATAACGTTTCACACTCATAGCCCCACAGTAAGGTAAATATACCCTGTGTCGTGGGTGCCATGGACACACACAAAGAAAGAAACACAAACACCCAGACCGAGAACAGAAATTTAAACTCATCATTCATATTTCTGCTGCGCCGGGAATCGAACACGGGACCCTCCGATTGGCAGTCCGGCATGGTAAACAAAACAAACAAGTAAACATTTTATTTCATAATAATTTAGATCAAATTGTGTCATCCATCCATCTATGGACGACCCGTGTGGCGCAATGGTTACCATGCCGGACTGCCAATCTAAGGGTCCCGGGTTCGATTCCCGGCGAAACAGAAATTTGAATGATTAGGTACTTTAAATTTCTGTTCTCGGTCTGGGTGTTTGAGTTTCTGTCTTTGTATGTGTCCATGGTACCCACGACACAGGGTATTATTAACCTTACTGTGGGGCTATGAGTGTGAAACGTTTATTTATTTATCTATTATTTTTCCCATGGGTTATAGATTTTATAGTCACCAACTAATAGACTGATGAAAATTGATGGAATGTCAGACAGTCTCGGACATTTCCAATCGATTCAATAAGGCGTTTTTTCCGCCATTTTTTGTGCGTCCAATTTCATAAATGGTACCTGTGGTCTAAAGTTTTTTTATCGCTAAAAACACCAGCGTCGCAATCAAACGAGTCTAATTTCTCGACTCGATCTTTTCACGCTTAACCAATTATGGATATTTAATTTTTTCCAGAAAAAGCCAAGGGTACAGTGATGTATTTTTAATTGGCCTATTGTATTTTTTTTGTGAATATGCGTAGTAGGTATATGCCATAGAACATATTAAAAGAGGTAGAATGGCAATAATGCGCCGTTCGTATGAAAACCGGTGTCGCCGATCCAGTTCCACCTTTCACCTCCACTACATCTGTACTTAAATATATATGAAGCTTACGCACATATTTGCAATTTCAAATCTAGCCAATCTTAGCGCCGCACAATCACGAGATTTCAAATGAACGAATCACATCCAAGCTTTTGGCGCATCTGCCCCGCCCACACCTCCATTACGCATATCGCAGCGCGATCGCGTATTTCAGTAGAGATATGAGCGTTGCTCATATCCTTGGCGCGTCTGCCCCGCCCACATTTCCATTTTAACCTCTTTTAATATTTAATTTTTAGTTTTAAGCTTTTAAGCAGCAGCGATAACCGAGTTGTTATGATACCGGTCTCAGACACGGGTGTCCTGAAATCAAACGCCAACGTGCTACTCTGACTGAAAATAGTATATTTCATTACAAGTACGGAAAGGCTGTCATTGCAAGGAGTTCCGACAAAATGTCTACACGAGCCGAGGCGCAGCCGAAGGTGAGGGTTGACAGTCGGAACTCTTTCCAATGGCGGTTCCGCACGTGTACTGAACAACTATTTTTAATACAGTTGCGAAAAAATGAAGCAATTTAATAAAATAATAAAAACTCGCAAATAACATTTTTGAAAAATGGCGCTAACCATAAAAGAATACCTATATGCAGAGTTTTTTTTTGTTTTCTTCACCCATTCTGGGTAAGCAAAGGGAACTATGCCCATACAGCCAAGTCTTCAGTAGATTTTTTTTATCGATATGAAATGAAAATGTTTTTTTTTGACAGTTTGGAAAGAGAACGCACGAGTTCGGAAAAGGTAAAGAAAAAGCACGAGTGTGTAATAGCCCACTTCCCGCACGCTATACGTCCCTGCAATACGTCACTTTTTGAGCAACTGTATTAAAAAGTTATATGTGTGCGTATCGATCACTACCCCACGACAAATTTTTTATCTCACGATAATGTTTTTCAATGTTTCCGTTGTTATATTTCAATACGATATTTTCTATCACTAACGTACGTAAAATTTCTTAAAGGCAATATTAAAGGCAAGCTTTAAATACGCTACCTATTTTATCTGCGTGCCTGAGAGATACAAAGTTTTCCAAGGCATTTGTTGACCAACCCGCAATTGACTACCAAAAATAAATAAATAACATTTCACACTCATAGACCAACAGTAGGGTAGACATACACTGTGTCGTGGGTACAATGGACAAACACAGAAATACAAACACCCAGACCGAGAACAGAAATTTAAACCCATCATTCAAATTTCTGCTTCGCCGGGAATCGAACCCAGGACCCTTCCGTTGGCAGTCCGGCATGGTAACCATTACGCCACATGGGACGTCAAAAGGAATTATTTTAGTCCTTTTCATCGATGAGAGAAGATTTGTGACGAGCAATGGACATTAAAAAGTGTTGAACTCAAATAACACTTACCTTTAGACCGAAGCTTGACTGGTTTCTTGCCTCTAATAAGCACATCTGTATCTTTCCTAACCCCCACACACTCCTCACAATAACACGACATTATCCACACATCTTTCCAACTCAATACAAAAAGGAATACTACATAATAATCTTCAAAACACGGAACAAATAGTAACCATCCATCCAACCATCAGTAGTATCAGTACATAAGATATCAACGCGCTGACAGACATGATGTCTTCGTGAGTGTAATATAAATTATATCATACCGTAATTGATTTGAAAAACGCAGTATGATTATTCTTTTTTGAACAGCTGCATTCAATACTTGAGTGTTATTTGCGTCGTTATTATATTTTTACACGCTTTATATTAGCTTCACTTGTATGTATGTTTGTAACCGACTCCTTCAGATGCGATTTTGACCCACTTTAAACGGCCAGATTTCATTCAAACTTTGTAGATTTATCGAGGACCGATGACAACACACTAATTTGATAAGATTATTTCATTATTCAATTTGCAAAATAAGATTTTTGTCAATTTATAGAATTTTTGAAAATTATTTCCAACCATTATCTTAAGACATAAGCATAAATTAATAATGGTATAAATAATTAAAATAAGTATTTTATTTAAAGATAACAGTTTAAAAAAATAAAAAACACTCTTTTAAAAATAAACCAAACTAAAAAGAAGAAAATTAATAATAGTTTTAAAACCAAAAAACACGCTTTTATAAGAAATCCTACTAAAAAAATAAAAATAAAGTTGAATTAAAATAGTGTAAAAATGCATTTTATTGTAAAAAAGTGTGGGGTGCTTTTTAAGATATTACAAAAATAATTATCCTTCTAATCATATCTGTCAGATCTGGCATCCCACGCTTTTTTTTTACAATAAAAAGCATTTTTACACTATTTTAATTCAAATTTATTTTAATTTTTTTAGTTGGAGTTTTTAACTAAACTCTACCATATTGAGTTTATAGACAGAGATTATGTATATGTAATATTTGTGTGTTGTTTGGACATTTTTAAACTTAAATGTACATTAATATTTGTTTTATGTACTTTAAAATGTTTTTTTTAAATAAAAACTAGTGTGCCCTGCAGAAGTTGTCCTGGCTTAAAAGTATTGGCTATGCTTGGTATTTATTTCTCTACGCGACAGAATTCGTAGCCATGAAATCCATAGACGAACGAAGGTTACCGACATAGCTCTCAAAATCTGCAAGCTGAAGTGGCAATGGGCAGGCCACATAGTTAGGAGGACTGACAACCGGTGGGGAAGAAAGGTCCGCGAATGGCGACCACGTCTCGGCAAAAGGAGCACAGGCCGCCCTCCAACCAGGTGGACCGACGACCTGAAGAAGATAGCGGGAAACCGCTGGATTCAGAGGGCGCAGGACCGGACGGAGTGGCGAATATTAGGGGAGGCCTATGCCCAGCAGTGGACTCTAAAAGGCTGATGGATGGATGGATGGATGGATGGAAAAGTATTGAAAGAGGATTTGTTTTCTTATTATCTTAAAGAGATTTCATGTTACTGTCAAACAAAAATACAAATAAAACAAATAATGACATACGAACTGTCCTGTGTGACTGTGTCAAAGTTTAGAACGACACGGCACGAAATACAAACGTTTGACAGGTAGGAACAATTTATATGGGAAAACTAAATAAATAAAAAATAATAATTAAAAAAAAACATTTTCCAGTGGACCGAATTGTAAATATAAACCATCCTCGAATCCACTTGAACACACACAAAAAAATTCATTAAAATCGGTCCAGCCGTTTAGGAGGAGTTCACTGTCAACACACGTAAACGGATTATATAATATATAAAGATATGTAAAGGTATTAAATTAAATTCTTTTCAATTTACAAAGATACTTAAATTTCAATATTTAAACTTCACATACTATACGACGGAAACGTGTCTTTAAAATCAATTTATCTTAGAAACAACTGCATATAATTAATAATACAATTCAACCCATTAATGATAAATCCTAACACACATGACATAATAGATACACACCACAATTATCTATACAGAAATTCTAATTAAATTTCAATACACTTTGAATTCATTAGAGAATGTCATTCTCTAACCTGTTAGGACCGAGATCGATAAATCATAATAATATGGATATCTATTAGCAGATCTGGTGAGATCATTCTAGCATACGCTATTTATTTCTATAATACTAACGTATACTAAAATTGTTCATATAGCCTACTTTATTAAACTTATAGTATATACTTAGAATAATTACAATTACATTATAGAAACCAAATTTGCGCGCCAAATTGAAGCATGTTCATTGGTGCCTTTAATGACACCAAACGCCGGGCCGCTCCGTAAGACTTAAGGTAAAACAAAAGAAGTCTAATAAAATAACTTTTCACAGTGTTGTCAATATTTTATGGTATTTTATAATTAATTTGGTCACAATAAAAATATTTTGTTTGTCAGATGTGACAGTTGTTACGTACGGACAAAGTGACTTAGTGTATATTAGTGTTAAAGTGCTGACGTTGGCGACATCTGATGCCGTGCAGGTGTCGCGCATCGTTCCCACGAACGTGCATTCCCGTACCTAACATCGGACGGGTCTCACCAATTTTAGATGTAGGCTAGCTTTAGATATTGATTAATATCTATCGCAGATATTAATCAAAAGTATGTTTAAGTTAGGTTAAATAATGTAATATAATCAAGTATTATTAAAAGTATTCTATAAGTGATGTCTCGACTTGCTGATTTCACCCTGGCTGTGGCCGATCCTTAACTGGCGCAGTCGAAGAGGATAGGCTGGCAGGCTCCCCAGGGATGCCGCCGGTCTACCGAACCTACACGTCGTGCTGCAGCAGGGTGTCATAGTGATCCGAACATTGACACGACTCAGCGACTCGGGACACAAATTGGGATATAATGACAAATAAGTAAGTGCATAAAATGACTTTCAAGTGATTCTCCTTACCTATTTCCCATTTTATCTAATTCCATCGCGGAATTTTAGTTAAGTATAATCATAACCTAGAGAAAGTATTTAAATAAAAAAATATTATTCTATAAAATGTTAATAATTTAAAAAATAATTAAAAAGTAGAGTTAATTTAATATTAAGTAATAAACTTTCATCTTGTCTGTATGTTACCAACTTCAAAGCAATTTAATATTCGCTATAATTTAATTTCTAATTTCAAATTCATAATTTTAATATTACAGTATCCAAATAAATTGATAAAATATTATATTTCCTGAAAACCTTATTATAATGACAAATGTTTTTTCTTACGTTTTAATTTTCGTTTGTAATTTATTTAATGTAAATTAAGTACGAAAATTTTGGTCTTTTAATATCTTAAACATCTCGGCTACGCATTTCCATTTTATAATAGAAATTCGATAGTCCATGATATATAATTGAATCACCCAAAATTAAGTAAAAAAAAGTTATTTAATTAAATTCGTACATAAAGTAAATTAATATTCATTTATCTAGTCAGTCACTATTAACAAAATTAAAATGGAAATTATATTAAATTATTATAAGTATCATATAGATTATATAAATTAATTGAAAATATTAAATAAATTAAATTGTTTAAATTAAAATAATTGATTCTCCATTTCCTTTCTTCATAAATCAATTATTAATTTAATAAGATATTTTATTATTTCAAATAATTTTCGTATAAATTCAGTAATTTAAATTATTTCAAATTCATACGAAATAAACTATCCCTCCTCCAATGTCTCGCCAATCCCTTAAACCCTTTTAATGCAATCACTGAAATAAATTTTATGTACAATGGAGGCTGAATGCCCGAAGTGCAACTCCGACCTGGTGACCACACATTATACATATTACGACCTTCATCACTCGTTCATCGGATTCCGTCACCGCAAAAATCTACAGACCTGTACCGGAACCACAAAAATGGAACACATCACCAGTCATCATCATCATCAAATCTTCTTCGTGCCACATCTTCCTATTCAGCAATATTGTCGTCGTACTCCAATAGTTGCTGATCTTCAGGGGGGACGTGTTACGTACGGACAAAGTGACTTAGTGTATATTAGTGTTAAAGTGCTGACGTTGGCGACATCTGATGCCGTGCAGGTGTCGCGCATCGTTCCCACGAACGTGCATTCCCGTACCTAACATCGGACGGGTCTCACCAATTTTAGATGTAGGCTAGCTTTAGATATTGATTAATATCTATCGCAGATATTAATCAAAAGTATGTTTAAGTTAGGTTAAATAATGTAATATAATCAAGTATTATTAAAAGTATTCTATAAGTGATGTCTCGACTTGCTGATTTCACCCTGGCTGTGGCCGATCCTTAACTCAGTGTAGGAATCTATTTAGTGCTTCAATTTTGACAGCGCGCTTGTATGAAGACACTCATTCTATACGTATTTATTCTAAGAGTTTATAGCCTTCCGCCAGCGGCTTCGCCTGCGTGGACCCGTTTAATGGGTCCCCGTAGGATAAAAAATAGCATATGTGCTATTCCAGGCTTCATTGCTATATTAAAATCATAGGCGTTTAGCCAGTTTCTTCAACTGCGTTGACCCTATTACCCGTTTTCACGTAGGAATGAAGCATTTTCCCGCGTTAAAAAGTAGCCTATGTTACTCAGGGTGAATGTAGCTTTCTAATGGTGAAAGAGTTTTTTAAATCGGAACAGTAGAACAAATCTTTCCACTTTATAATATTAGTATAGAAGTATAGATAACGGATGAATCTTCAGTAGGTAGGTAGGTACCAATAACCAAAATTGTAACTAGGGTGTTGAGTCCTTGGCAAGATTTTAAATTTTGCACCCCCTCCCCTAAAATAACTGTGATGTAACAGCTCGCTTTTCCATAGTAATTATAATTTCCCTCTAATCCAGTAGTTCGTAAGTCGGATGTTTTCCATAAGGCCCCCGACAAGTTTTAACGACTGCTGCCTATCGACCGTTATCGGTAATACTCCGAAGATACTGGTGTTCCAAAGTTCCCAGCTAAACTTAACCGCGCAAGTGTGAGATGGGTAAATTTAGCTTATCGTTTAGCAGCATAGATCACCTACGTTTAACGCCATGCACGCTTCTGGGAGATGTGAAACCTCTAAATAATTATGCACAGATAATATGCAAAAAAGGCTAGATTATGTCAGGAAATAAATATGGATCAATAAGGCGCGGTCCCAGGGGGGAGGTCACAGGGAAAATTACCCCCCCCCGCCCCCCCCCGCCCCCAATATCCATCAGTCATACGTAGAAGGAAGGCGAAACAAGCTAATTTGGGACACCTCTTCCCCTAAATTTCTTAGTGACCCCCTCCCCCCCCCCAAATTTCTTGACGACCCTCCCAAATAGTAGACGGCTGCGACCGCGCCTGGGACCAATTAGAAATAATAGTGGTACTTATAAGAATCGTACGCGTGTTCTCTTTAGTAGCAATGTTAGATGACGCCACCGTATACCAGATCTCTTTACAGTTCCCGCCAAAACTCCAGGTTTTTAATTATTGTTATCAAATGAAGCGGATTGGGATTGAAATCCTTTAATCAAAGTCTTAAGACTGTCTATTATTACTGGAAGTTCCATGTTCTAGTTTTATCTATTTCACACTTAAGTGGCTCTAGTTACAACGATAAATCATGGCTGCTATTAGCGCGTCCGGTGACGTCAATTGCTTCCAACCTACGCTGAACAGTTTAGACCAAAGATATTATACTTAGAAATGTACTTCTTGCCATCTGTCCTTCTTGTAAGATTCATTTTTACTGACGAAAATCAGTGAAGGTTTTAAGTCCTATATTTCTTTATTTTTGATATTTAAACTACTAAGAGTACTAGAGAAACAATAAATAGTATTAATAAGAATCATTACCATTCACAAGGATAAATATCATAGAAAGAAGAATAATTTTACTTTATGAAGTCTGTTCTAATTGACGGTTGAAATCAATAACCAACAACACAAATATTCATTCATCAACCAATCCATTCAAATGAGTAATTTGACCAAAATATCCACCATTCATAAGTAATCATTGAATTGAATCACTCACAAGCTATGTTGATTTGATAAGACTTACTACTGGTTATTGAAGGTTCAAAGACGGTAGAACGAATAGATATGACTTTGATGGACGAAATTGGTTCAGAAATTTCTTTAAACTTTTAAGACTTTATAAATAGATTTTATTTTCTAGAAACTGTCGCAATAGTTACTTAGATTTATAACGGATCCGGGGGGGGGGGAGGCTAGGGGACTCAAGCCTCCCCCAAAACCATTCGGGTTCACCCTTGACAAACCTCAATTATTATTACGTATCGTCGCCCCCCCCCCCACCCCCATCTGCAACTATCCGAGTACACAACAAATTCAGCCCGCACCAGCCGCACCCAAACTAAAATCAACCCACCAAAAATTCTAGATCCGCCACTGAAATTCCTCAATCATATGTAAGTCTGGAGATGGATAAAGGAGCACAGGCCGCCCTCCAACCAGGTGGACTAACGACCTAAAGAAGATAGCGGGAAACCGCTGGATTCAGAGGGCGCAGGACCGGATGGAGTGGCGAACATTAGGGGAGGCCTATGTCCATCAGTGGACTTTAAAAGGCTGATGGATGGATGTAAGACTAAAAGTGCATAAATAAACTAAAAAACTTTAATTACTCTACCGATCTTTACACCTCTACTCATAACTAACTCTACGGAACTGACGTCATGCAGGCTGCAGCCTACAACACCCCGCCCTCACTCTCAAAGGTTGCCAAAAATCCACATTCTCACGTACATCCAACACCTATGGCGCAACCGTGTTTGGCAACTTGGCCAATAATTCGGTTTCGTCTTCAGTATGCTAATCCGCGTTATCTCATGCTGAGTTTTACGTCGTTTCGTAATTTATTGGTGTGATACTTATTCTAATTTTGTAATGAGGAAACGCAATCAATTTGTGTCAAATAAAAAATTGATTTTTTTTTCACGAGAACAAAAGATAAGATTCCCAACGGGACGAAAGAAAGAAGGAACGCAATTAATATTTATTTCATTAATTGAAATACAAATATTAACTTAATGAATGTCTTTTATTCCCGGTCATCGCCTTTAATTGCCAGTGAGCTGTGATAAAAAGGCGACGTACAAAAACTCCAGCAGTACTCTTTTAAATTAAAAAAGTACAAAGTATAAGTTGAAGCATTAAAAAATATGACAATCTGTCAAGAACCAATCCAATTATAATCATAAAAAGTTTGCAATGTTTCTATCAGCCTCTAAAAGTCCACTGCTGGATATAGGACTGCCCGATATTCGCTACTCCGTACTTCCTGTGCCTTCTGAATCCAGGGGCTTCCTGTTGTTTTCTTCAGGTCGTCAGTCCATCGGTTGGAAGGCGGCCTGTGCTCCTATGGTCGAGACGTGGTCGCCATTCCAGGACATGACACAGGATTCTTTTCCATCGGTTTTCAGTCTTACTAACTGTAAGGCCTGCAAATTGCTAATGTTTATTTATAATTTAACAGAGGTAGACTATGAATTTATTATCTGAAACTCATTAAAAATGTAAATATTTGTAAGTACTCGTATTCTCCCTTTTCAATCTAGCAATTTTCTTACCTAGAACCTAGAACCTGATGATACTATTATCAATCAAGACCATGTCAAGACTCAATAATCACTGGTTTTACGCCCTACGCAAATAAGTATGACTGTGATGATTAATCCGAATTGTTTTTGTAAGTATGTGCTAACGAATTGGAAGTGAGTACTGCCTTCTATGGTCCGAGCAAATATTCAGAATGCTCTCGTGTAGGTGTAGTTATAAGGATGTTTCTTGGAGTATGATAATCTTGTATTAACTTTTTATCAGAGTAAGTTTTTATCATGATGTATCCTCAAACTGCTATAGCGAAATCTGTGGCAAAGTCTTGATCTTCTAAAGAGAAATCAAATGTGTACTAATTTAGACCTCTTTGCTTACTGAGCTATTTTGTTGACACAAGAAAGCTCTTAAAAATAGTGCTTTAAATGGGCCATGAAGATAGTTAGTATGATCTAAATCAGATAACGATTCCCTTGTTCCTTCCCATGTTTACCTTACCACATATTTTGGTTCATTGCTCGTGGCACAATAGGAAGTTGGACACTATGCACATATAAATTCAAAATGGTAGCACTAAACCACGCTTAGAAAGCAGGATAAAGTTTATTTATTTTTATACATGATTTTATTTACCTTTTAAATCAATAAAAATTTCGTCAATTGACGAATGACGACAGAGTTATGACGTCACTCTCATTCGTCGGCGTCGTTTCTCACATTATTTTCTCGTATAAAATGTATGAGGATGTCACGTTTTGATAGTCATTATAAGTATCTCAATAGATTTGGTAGTCCAAGACCAGATTGCTTCATGGCAGCGATAGCGCTTACAGTTGCGTCGATTAATTAAAAAACTTGAAGTTAGCTCTTAACTAAACGCAAATGAATGTAGGCACTTCCATACTAAGTGTGTCCTAGATTCCATACGATTCTCGTCGGTAGATTGCGATTAAACCATTAAATGTCATAAAACCACTTGCAGGCCCTCAAAAGAATTAATAGGTATTCTAGTACGTGCGAGTTCGTCAACTTTACAGGCCTTTGTAAAAATTTGGGTAAAACTCAGGCATACTATTCTTATCTTGATAAATTCTTGAACTTCTTTATTGGCCTACTGCCTATGAGTTTCTGCTTATGTACAATAAGGTGCCGATGTGATGTAGCATAATTTCAAAACACTGCCTATCTCGTCAACTTGTTCAAGCACATCACACTTGCTAAGAACAAAGATAAGAATGCTTGAAGCGTGCAGGCGAAAATCGTCCAAATGAGGCTACACCACTTTTAAACCCTGATTGTACAGGCCTAAAAATGAGCTATGCAAATAGCTCTCCGACTAGTATCTGCGAGCCGTTTAGAAACCAAATAGTCGAACCCAATACCGCTACATGCTTGAGCAATGTGACAACTATCGCGCCGCAAGCAGAGCGAGAGATGTCATTAGCTGCTAGGGTTGACACATCACAGATAGGTGCTTTCGGATCGGACACACGGTTACAAATATCCTACAATCCTGCTGTGAATCAGTGGGGTTTCCTGTTCCGTACAATACCAGTTATAAGAAGAGAACTTTGTCAAGGATAATTTTATGTAATACTACATTTTCCGGCGACCGTGGGTTTTTGAACACCAAATGAGTAGGCAGCTCCATTGCGACGGAAAATCTTCAATAATACTTTGTTGACTCATCAAAGAAATTTTATCATGCGAAGTGTCATTTATTCTTAACTATCATTACTTTTTCATCAATACCGTATCCAAGACTGCAATGTAACTAAATCCAAGTAGACCGCTCGATTGCGTTGCCAAAGATACCAGTACCATTAAATAAACCTATGGACTATCAAAGGTTTTTGACACCCCTACCTCTCATCTACAAATCGGGCAGTAGTCGCGACATTACCGAAATGGGCCGCTCCGCGCAATTACCGCTGAATGTGGAGTAGTCAGCTCTGTTGCGACTTGCGACAGACAACCTTCGATAGCACTGCGGTGGCTCATCAAACGGTGTTTAGCTTGTACTATGCAGTGTCATTAGTACCATACAATCATACAACCATTACTAAAGTGAACTTTGTTTCCAACGGCAAAAATGTTTTTACACTCGGCTGTCTGTCAAAGTGAAATCCGTTAGAAGATGCTAGTTAGCTGCAATGGGCATGATGACAGATTTTTAAATACCTTTCCTTATTGTAGGTACACGTCTCTAGTTTCGAAAAAAAGTTTATTTCAGCAATAAACTCAACTTTTAACGTAAATTAATGTATTTTCTGCTATGTAATTTGAATTAAGCACGAAAACGCTCATAGGTGTCATGGCGTCGGCTTGCTCGTCAAACTTCAAGCAACACGATGACATTAACTGAGACGTGACGTCATTCCTTTTGATTGGCGTTTCAGATAACTTGGCCGATTGCTGTATTTAATACTTTTATTTTATTGAAAATCTTAATAATCTTAATGTTTATATTAAAACGGCATCATATTTTAGAACTTTTTTAGCATATATTTTTCTGTAAAACCGTTTATTCTCTGATTCTTTAATAGTGTCATCATGCCTATGTCTCCTCCGCTGATGGAAGTTTCTCAAACCCACCATAATACCTCCGTCAAGGGCGATTGTTATCTATATAAACTCCACCAACCTGTATTGGAGCAGCGTGGTGGAGCTTCTGGCATCTACAATAATGAGGAAAACCAATAGAAAACATAAGAAAAAACCCCACCACCACGTTGCCAACTTCAAACTTCTTTATTGGTGGTAGAACCTAATTGGTTCGCCTGGGGAAGTGCCACCGCTGCACCCACTTCTGCCGTGCACCAATTCTCTTGTGTTTCCGTGGAAAGCTGCAGTTGCCGGCCACACTTACATGAGGCGACCACCAGCCTCCGGAGTAGCAGCGCAACTGCATACTACCTCAGACAAGACTTACCTATGCTTACTTGAGGTTGTATGTAGATGTCAATGGGCTGCAGCGACCACTTACCACCACGTGGCCTGCATGCTCGTCTGGTACTCCATTCAAATAAAAAAAAACTACTAAATTGAACTGCAAATCTAAAGTCCACACGTCTGAGCACAGATAAGGCACCTGTGCGAGCAATCGAAGGTCGTCTGTCGCAACGGATATGGACCGCGCTCCACATTCAAGCATCGACTCGTAAATGTTTCTAGTTTAAGCGAGCTTACGAGAAATAAAGCGCTGACGCTTTATTTGTGCATAATCATATAGGAAAATTATGTAGTACAGGATTTATTAGAAAACAGAATTATATGGGAAGGTAGCAGCGATGGCCGAGTGGTAAAAAACCGCGGTCTTCGACGCGACCGATCCCAGGTTCAAATCCTCGGCTAGCACCTCTGACAAAGAAATTTGTAATGTGCGAATTTATCGCTGCTCCACGGTGATGGAAAATATCGTGATATTTCATTGATTAGGTTGTTCTCCATCGCCGTGCATGCCTGAGAGAAATTCATAATTTCTCGAAAGCATGACGTCTACCAACCCGCACTTGGCCAGCGTGGTGGACTAAGGTCTAAATTCCTCTCACTTGTGAGGAGACCTGTGCCCAACAGTGGGACATAAAAAAAAGGTTGAAAAAAAATAATAGGAAGGTATTTCCGGGGGCACCCATACAACAAACGTGATTTTTAAGCAACTACTATAAGTATACTAATGTATAAAACGGAAGAGTTTGTTTGTTAGTTTGTTTGAACGCGCTAACCTCGGGAACTACTGGTTGGAATTGTAAAATTCTTTTTGTGTTGAATAGTCCATTTATTGGGGAAGGCTATAGGCTATATAACACCATGCTATGACTAATACCAAAGTCCGCGCGGTCGAAGTCGCGGGCGGCCGCTAGTTGTTAATGATATGATAAAATTATCGATATTATCGTAGAATATTTCGACAACTCGCGCTTTTATCATTCATAAAGCGAATTGTTCTTGCGAGAATTTATGAAAACTTTTCAAAAAGTATGATAATAATATGATCTTTTGATAACTCGCATTGCTCACACAATAACTTTATCTGTTACATTGAAAAGTTGGAAACTAGAACCCTCGAATGCATTAAAAATGGAATTATAATATAATTCTGCATATTTCCAGAAAAATGCATCATAATAATATAGTCGATGCATGGCTTGCACAATATTGCCATATTGCACATTCTTGTTTTTAGGTACCTAAGTACATACATTTTCAGGATCAGATTCAGCTAGCATATAGATTATTTTACGCTTACGATAAAAACTGCCTCTATTGCATTTAACTATATTTATTTTATTTCATTTTACTTGTTAAATGAACACAGCGTTTTCACTGCAGTTAGTTTTCTTAATATATCGTTCGAAAATATAAACCTTCTTGGCTCAATGAATAACCTAAAGAAAAAAAAGAAAGAAAGAAAAAATATTCATTTCTTATTGGGAATATAAAATATTCGCTTAATGAATATCATTTTTCCCGGTCATCGCCTTTAGGTGCCCGTTTGGGCTAGATGTTGAGCTGAGAGAAAAAAGGCGGCGGAAAAAACTCCCAGCACTCTTTTAAAAAAACTACATAATAATATATTTGAGATAAAGAATACTAAGGGCCTCTTTCACCGCCTTCAAGTAAAGTGACAAGTACACTAATTGTCGGTTAAAGTCACCCGTAACTTCAACTTCAATTTCACGATGTTCGAGTAGCACTAATCAAATGATAAACTGACCCGTACTCATAGCTTTTACTTATCTTTATCTTTACTTGGGACGTAACTAATCAACACTTTACTTGTAGATGGTGAACGAGGCCCCTAAGTGAAATCCAGCGTTTGTTTCATAACACTATTGTAATCTAAAGGGCTCATTCTGTTAAAAGCCCATCAAATCGATCAGGGCACGACACCATTGTCTGATCTAAACATTTTCGCAACACATGTAGTCATGTTTCCTTCTAATGTACTGTAACAAGTCGAATACACCATTAAAGAAACTAGACAAATTAGCATACCACTAAGCTATTATACATCTAATGTCATGTCACTTTAAGGTCAAAATAGCGTGAGACAGCGCAAGACGTGATGTTCTAGTAATGGGTAAGACATGACAATTTCTTTGTGAAGATAAGAAAGACGCTACCTTGGCCGAAAACGAGTGACCCAGTTGATGACATGATGCTTTCGAAGGCTTTAATTATATGTGACTTCAATTCAATCCTTTGTTAAGTTAAATTCTTAGAGAGTCCTGGCTTCAGACCTCTCAAGAAATTGTGAGGGATTTGGGCTTTAGTCTACCACGTTTGCTAAGTGTGGATTCGTGGAAATGACATACCCTCAACAAATTTTATGCAACTCTTGCTGCATACCGCAAGGTGCTTGTGTGTTTTCCCTCACCGTGGAGAACCTAACAAGCTCACATAATAAATTTCTTAGAGCTTCGCGGCGGAGTTTGAATAGGAGTTCTAGCGGTCCCCCGACACGACGCCGCTTGGAAAATAGAAATATTTGAACTTACGTAATATATGTGACGATAATACTAAAATTATAATAGGTTTAAAATATTATTTGATAGTTTTTAAAGTATTTTTTGGGTCGGGGGGTTTTTTAAATTTTTAATTGATATATTTGCATACCTCATGAAGGTAAATATGCTGCACTAAATATAAATGAACAACCTAGGATTGCGCTAATAAAAGTGTTGGTCTTTAAGATTTAGTTAACTTGTAAGTTTACGGTAGAACTATTATGGTTCGCCCGGGGAAGTACCACCGCTGCACCCACTTCTGCCGTGAACCAATTCTGTTGTGTTTCGGTGGAAAGGTGCAGTTGCCGGTCACACTTAAATGAGGCGACCAACAGCCTCCGGAGTAGCAGCGCAACTGCAACGACCTCAGACAAGACTTACCTATGCTTGCTTGAGGTTGTATGTAGGTGTCTATGGGTTCCAGCGACTACTTAACACCACGTGGCCTGCATGCTCATCTGCTACTCCATTCAAATAAAAAAAAGTTTTGTACTGTATTTCTTATGACAAAGTAATAAAGTTACGTTCTTCTGCATTGTTTCAAAATATTACAACAGTGTTAGTCGTTTCAGTAGCACTTCAACATCACAAAAAGTCTCGACTATATTAATTTACAACTTGGCCTTGACTTTCGGAAAGCAGTTCATACTCCTATTGTTTCCAGTTTTAATAAAAAGTTGACAAGTGTTAGTCTCGCGCACACTAAGGGTCCCGTACAATATTGTATTGGAGGAGAAATTGTTTTTTACACTGGAAATAGAACCGATAAGCTTGCGAAGAGACATAGGTAGGCTCGCTCTGCGTGTTGTACCGACTTTACTATGGTGACTGCTCCGAGGAACTTTTCAAAATGTCACCATTTCATGATTATACCACCAGGCGAAGGTTAAAGTTCCACCGACACCATCTGGACTCGTGGCGGTACTTCAAAGTCCGCTTTGCACGCTCCTTTTTACCACGGACGTGTAGGTTATGGGACAACCTTTCAGTTCCAGCTGAGGTATTCCAGTGGACTACAATATGGGGTTCTTCATGAAAGCTGTAAAAACACTCTCCTCCAAAGCCGGCAATGCTCGGGTGGCAGGCACCCCTGGGGTTGCCCGTGTCAATAGGTAATCGCTTAACACCACGCGGCCTGTTTGCCTTTTTGTTCGGTCTAAAAATTGAATTTAAAACTTTTTGTTTAAGATCAACAACTTCCCGGCAGCAAACGTTTCTTTACATTTTTTAAAAATATACTTAAAACGTAAGTACATTATTCTTAGTAAAAGCTTAAAACCCATCTAATGTAAGAAGTATCGTTTGACACTGTCAGTTCTATAGTAAAATTAACATGCATAAAAAGTTGTTTTGATACAAAATGTATGAATCGTCAAATGACGGAATAGGGCGTCGACTGATTTGACTTTGATTTATCATTATTCTAAGTCTAAGGATTTATCATATCACCCGGTTTTAACGAAACGGGCTTTACTTGACAATTGACATTGGCAAAATGGTCATGGTCATGGTCATCAAAATTGACATGGTCAAAAGTCCGGAACGCCGGCCGTAAAGAAAAGCAAGGAAGAAATTTATAGCAGACCACAAGGAGCGCTCTTCATCTCCTTATAAGTATTATACATTATCCTTATAGCAATAGACACATGGTAAAGTAATCGTTCACCGATGCGGGTACAGAACCCTAAAACGCTTACATTTATAAGTATTAACTAGAGTAAACAATGTTTTTGTACTTACTTTAACTTGATGTTGTGGAATTTCAATTTTCTGTTAAAATTGCTTACAAAATTCTTGTTCTGACATTTATGTGGGATTTAATTGGATAATAAATAAATAATATACGAGTAGTAACGTATTAATTAAACAACTACGCACATACCTGCGACCAAGTAGGATTTTGATCATGGGTAGTTAATTGGCCAAAGCGTACAAATGCGAAAATGAGATTTTTTGGTATCAGCCCTTGAATAAAGAGTTTTTCAAGAACCTTTCCTGAAACAAAGATGAAAAATCACTTGTTGCTCTTTAAACAAAAGAATTACACTCGATAAATGTTATCAGTTGTCTTGTGTCCTTTCCTTGATCGTTTTATAAAGTGCTTTTTATAAACAAGTTTATAAAAACTGTCCAAACGCGAGTCGAACTTACACACAAAGAGTTCCGTTCGTACATTTAAATTTAAATAAATGTTTAAAGACGTGAATTATTATGCTTATTAGACTTTGAGTCCTATTATTATGACTGTATGAACGATGATGAAAATTGTGAGTAATTTTTATGATCGGTTCGATTGTAGCATTTTAGTCGCCGAGAATCCCTTTGATTTTTGAAATGAAAACTTCTTTAGCGGCGTTGTGCACTTTTTTTGGGATGGGTAAAAAATGTAACCGCGTCAGGACACTTGGCCTGATCGAATATTCGTAAGACGGAGGGGTGACAGCTAATGATGACTCGACTGTCTGTAGTTGTAAAATTCGTTTATATCAAGTATTTAAAATATGGACATTGAACAAAGTGCATCTGTTAATGAAAAAAGTGACGAAGAAATAGTGAAAGAAAATGAGTGAGTACTTTATAAAAATACTAGATGAAAAATAATACTGATAATAAAAGCAATTCGTGCGAAATTATTCCCTAACCATTCCAAAATATCAAAAATGCACAACGTCAATGTTCAAGTTTTCACTTCTGCCAGCACTACCGGAGTGCAACCCGTTGTTTTTTTAACTTTAGACTTAATAGTGTCGTTTGTTCTATCTATCGCTGTTACATAAATTAAGTTAATTCACGTTAAACACAAATGCGCAAGAAGCGCGCATGGGTATCAATCTATGGAGCTAAACCAAACGGGCGCGGTCGGGTGTGAGATGGGTGACCGCTAGTGGCAGAAAAATTTCATGCGCGTTTCCGTACTTCGGAGGGCACGTTAAGCCGTCGGTCCCGGTTGTAGTCGATAGATAATAGTCGTTAAACCTTATCGGAGGCCTGATGGGCGGTTTGAAAACATCCGACAGCGGGTTGGCCACTAATCCGCATCTCCACCAACCCGCATAGGAGCAGCGAGGTGGAGTAAGCTCCAGGCCTCCCCAATAAGGGGGAGAGACCCGTACCCAGCAGTGGGGCGCAAAAAGGGTTGCAGCCAAACACAAATGAGAGAAAATAAAAAAGACAAAATTTTATAGGTGTCATTATAAGAATAATGTTTTTCCAACTTATAATCCTTAACATGCGCGGGCGTCGCTTATGTCATCGGAACCTCGTAACCCGATTGGTCGAAAGCGTCGCCTTGTAAGCTGCCTACACACACAAACACAAGCGTTGTTTACATAGTTTTTTTGCATACATTACAGATATTATTACGCGATGTAGGAAGCGTGTTTACAAAGTAATATTGAAATATTTGAACTTACGACGTGTCTTGACGACTAAACTGAGTGTACACATATGAACCTCATTTTTAGGGTTCCGTACCCAAAGGGTAATATGGGATCCTATTACTAAGACTGCTGTCCATCCGTCTGTCTGTCTCTCTCTGTCTTTCGTCAGTTACCAAGCTGTATCTCGTGAATTCAGCTCTTGTAGACAGTTATAGTTAGACAGTTAAACATTTCACAGTTTTTATTTTATTTGAATGGAGTAGCAGACGAGCATGCAGGCCACGTGGTGTTAAGTGGTCGCTGCAGCCCATGGACATCTGCACACAACCTCAAGCAAGCATAGGTAAGTCTTGTCTGAGGTCGTATGCAGTTGCGTTGCTACTCCGGAGGCTGGTGGTCGCCTCATGTAAGTGTGGCAGGCAATTGCACCTTTCCACCGAAACACAACACAATAGAATTGGTTCACGGCAGAAGTGGGTGCAGCGGTGGTACTTCCCCGGACGAACGATAATAGTTCTACCAACTACTAATGATGTATTTCTCTTGCCACTATAACAACAAATGCTAAAAACAGAATAAAATAAATAAATAGGGGGCTCCTATAGAATAGGGCAACAGACATACGCTCGAAATATTTAGAGAATATTTATTTACATTGAAATAATTAAATTAAAATAAAACAAATATTTGTGGAAGGCTCGGAGGCTCCAATACAACAAACATGATTTTTTTTGCCGTTTTTATAGATAAAGGTACGGATCACTTTGTGCGCGGATCGGTTTTTAAATGAACATAAGCACGTAGTACATAGTAGTAACTATATACCTATAAATAGTGTTTGTGTAATATGTATCTATATTAATGTACCTTTTAGAATTAAATATTACGATGACTACATTTTCTAAGCTTATTTCCTAAAATTATTTGAAATCATCGATGTTTGAAATGCATTTAATGTCATGTCAAAGTTGTTACTCACGTCTTTAATCAGGGGTGATTTGGAACTTCATAGTATAACTCATACCCTAACCTTACACAATGCAGAAATCCATATAAAAAAATCGATGGCATTTTTTACCGACTTCCAAAAGAAGGAGGTACTGTATTCGGCTGTATGTATTTTTTTTTTTTTTTATATATGTTCACCGATTACTCCGCCGTTTGTGGACCGATTTTCAAAATTCTTTTTTTGTTCGTATGCTTATACTCCCGAGGTGGTCCCATTGTCACCAAATCAGGATCTGATGATGGGAACCCAGGGAAATCGAGGGGAATTCTCAAATTTTATAGGCACACACATTGATTTTCTTATAGTTTCTGAAGCATAAGAGATATTTACGCATAGAAATCATCATCTCATGTTGCTGAGCTGATGATGGAAGGTACTGCGACAGTGAGGAGTTGAGAGCAAATTCTTTCAATAAATAGTTTTTTATTCGAAATCTTACATTCCCCAGGTGGTCCAACTGTCACCAAGTCAAAGTCTGATGAGGGGATCCCAGAGAAATCGAAGGGAACATTAAAATTTTAAAGCACAACAAATGATTTTCATATTTTTACAAAGCAAAACAGACATTTGTGTATAATTATCGTCATATCATGTTGCTGAACTGATGATGGAAGGTACTACGACGGTTAGGAGTTGAGAGCAAATTCTTTCAATAAATGGTTTTTTGTTTGAAATCTTACATTCCTGAGGTGGTCCAACTGTCACCATGTCAAAATCTGATGATGTGATATTAGGGAAATCGAGGGAAACACTGAAACGTAATAGGCACACACATTCTTTTAGTCATATTTTTAACATAATACAAATATTTATGTCTGGTAATTATCACCTGCTGTTGCTTAACTGATGATTGAAGGTACAACTCCTCAACGGTTAGGAGCTGAGAGAAAATTCTTTCTTTAATTTATACGTTCAGGTGGACTGATAGTAGTTTTCTTTCAAACTTTTAAATGGCTATTAGATAAACATGATTATAAAAGGTAAATCTGTTTAAAGTTTAGAAGTTAAGTGAAAAATTTTCCAATTATGCAATACATACAGAATTATTAAAATTACTAAAAAGAATGAAATAAATTAAGTTTTTAACAAAAAATAGAACCGACTTCAAACGGTAAAAAATAAAATTGTTCAGTACCTACTTCTTCTTGCTTATGGTAATGACTCTTAAAACTATTTTTGAAGTCGGGCCCTTAGTGAAATGTCCTGTCTTAGTAAATATAGTGTACCTTTCGTTCTAAATGGGCACCGACTCCAATATAGTTTTAACAGTCATTACCATAAGCAAGAAGAAGTAGGTACTGTCCCACTGTCTGTACTGTCGGTGCCAATTTAGAACGAATGGTACGACATTTAATAAGGGCCCGACTTCAAAAATAGTTTTAAGAGTCATTACCATAAGCAAGAAGAAGTAGGTACTGAACAATTTTATTTTTTACCGTTTGAAGTCGGTTCTATTTTTTGTTAAAAACTTAATTTATGTTTAATTAATATACTGCCCGAGGTTTAAGATATAATTAACTGTGCGAAAACATTTTCTCCAAAAGCTTCTGGCTTTTCCTCCAAAGCTCTATCAGATAACTCCTGCCACTTACATGGCTTAAGTACTTTAATCTCTCAGTCAAATGCTCGGATATTTGACAAGATTACTGAGGGAGGACTCACTGATTTTATCGTTTCAAAGTTAGAGGCAGTAATTTTATTTAAAATATACCTATTTTACTTGTCACTGGCAATATGCATTGATCGTGCGATGCCATTATTGAAAAAAAAAACAAAAAATACTACGGCTGTTTTTTTCTGTCAGTAAAAGCATCGCATCTGTGCATATTATAGCCAATGTCAACATTTGTATCCAGTTTTTGCCCGTTCCGTTGCAATCGGGCGCTATATAGTTAAAATAAAGTCAGTCGTCGGATATACAATCCGAAAAATACAATAAGAAAATGAAATTTAAACAAGAGAACAATATTTATTTTTTAACATCCGCCGTAACCACCACCATCGCAGTTGACATTACTTCGCTTTTCCATTTCGAATTAGGAATTTAAATTCCAACACTTGATACTGAGTCAGTTCGTATTACTCTATTTTACATAAGTTAAAATGCCGTAGGTGTTGCAAATACGCACAGTTGCTTTTATTGTCTTCTGCAGATTAGAGCAACGACGGTATTGATGTATGTACATTGGTGTTGGGAGGAACGACACACATTCAATTTTTTGTCACATAAAAATCGTTTCTTTGATTCGCTACAAACGCAAACATTTATACCAAATAAATAAAATTGGAGTGTCTGTTTGTAATATTTAAATAACCGCTTTTTACCACACATGTGAATGTATATGCGGTACATATATCAAAATATTTTTGAAGTTATACTTCTTTAGGCGCGTTATGAAAAACTGATGAGAGTGAAATTACAAGATGCGCGCGCATCACTGTAACACAAAATTAACAAGATGAAGTTGCCCACTCAACCGAATAGCTACCAACGAAATAGAAATAAAACCTCTCTTAGTCGCGCATGTTGGTACGCTTGTCGCCTCTGATCACTGTTTTCATATTTATTTATAATATAATAATATTTATCCACATGGTTTTAGTTTTTACAGTCACAACACGTGTTTTATTTTCATACAAGTGCGAATTATATATGTGGCAATAAAATATATTCAGTAGTGATTTAAATTGAATATTTGGATTATTATTTAAGACAGGACAACGTCAGTCGTATTTGTCAACCGTTGGTGCGTCTCTGGTCTCGGCGTGTCGTTCAAAAATGTGACACACATGAAATATTCAGAGAGCTAAGCAATGGAAACTTGCAAACAATTTTCTAATAATATTTTATTTAATGATGCCATAGAAGTATAACTTCTCACGCGCGTACATAAGTACACGCACCCATTTTTTTTTTTTTACAATTTTGTCTGTTTGTCTGTCTGTTTCGGCTAATCTCTGAAACGGCTATACCGATTTTGACGAGATTTTCACTGGCAGGTAGCTGATGTAATAAGGAGTAAATTAGGCTTAGAATATTTCTAAAACTAAAGTAGACGCAGACGAAGTCGAGGACGGCCGCTATTTTATAATAAGAAAAAAACTTTAAATGGTACAACTTTAATGGTTCGACTGGGATGCAGCGGTGGTACTTCACCATTCACCATTGCTAATACTGCCATGAAGGAATTATATTGTTTCGGTGGAAAGGTTCAGTTGCCGGCTGGATCCGGCGATCAGCCTTCGGAGTAGCCGCCTCCATTGGCTGCTCCATTTTTCCATCAGCTGCAGCGACCACTTAACACCGCGTGGCCTGCATGCAGACGAGCATGCTACTGCATTCAAATAAAAGAAGTCTATTTCTGTATATCGTCATCAACCTACCTTTACATTGGCTACTGCCAATAGGCATGATGACAGATTTTTAAATACCTTTCCTTATTGTAGGTACACGTCTCCTAGTTTCGAAAAAAGGTTTATTTCAGCAATAAACTAAATTAATTTCAGTAATTACTAAATTAATGTATTTTCTGCTATGTAATTTGAATTCAGCACGAAAACGTTCGTAAGTGTCATGGCGTCGGCTTGCTCGTCAAACTTCAAGCAACACGATGACTTTTACGGAGACGTGACGTCATTCCTTTTGATTGGCGTTTCGGATAATATGGCGGATTGCTGTATTTAATACTTTTATTTTATTGAAAATCTTATTAATCTTAATGTTTATGTTAAAACGGGGTCATATTTTAGAACTATTTTAGCATATATTTTTCTGTAAAACCATTTATTTTCTGATTCTTTAATAGAGTCATCATGCCCATTGGCTAGTTTTATATAACAATCCTGGTTTTTCCACCAAGACTATTTGTATCGTAGACAGGGGACGGCCGGTTAGGCCACTTGACAACTGGCTGGCAACCGTAGTTGCTCTAAGTTACGCGTATCCTTAGCTGTGCATAAATTCCATATTTCTGACATAAAATCAGATCAACTTATCTGTATCGAGATGTTAAAATTGTTTTCGTAGGAAAGTTATTCGTAAAAGACTCTGTTTGTTTGTCTCTACTTTGTAAGCAGTTTTATATATGTACCTCGTAGCATATAAAACTACTTACTGCTTATCTAGTAGGTATATAAATAAATAACTATTCAAACTAGGATTCATTAAATCCTGCCTTCGTTGTTGTTGGTTGTTATCGAAAGATATCAGAAATTAAACATTTTCGGTTTGTAAATATCTGTTGGTTACTAAATCGTAACTCCACCAACCCGCATTGGAACAGCATGGTGGAGTACGCTCCAGGCTTCCCGGGCGAGATAATTAGTATTTTTTTTTCTTTATTTTTTTTTCAGCAGTCAGAGACGGAGAAAGCTGCTGACATTATATAACGAAAGTCAATTTGCTCACTGTAAACAACTGCTGGGGCTATATCCGAACCATGCAAGATAATAAAATGACATCATAAACAAACTAGTGACCCCAACCTTAATTATTAAACGGACTGTCAACGCCTTCCACACACCGAGCAGCATGTATGCACATGCACGAAGCGTGTGACCTTGAACTGAGGTCCAGCACCGCTTGGCTAAGAGTCACGATGTTCTAGCTAGTTGATCATGATACGTCCTGACAAGGTTAGCGTGTTGTCAATTAGGTTTGTCTGGTACAAAATAAACAAAGTTTATTAAAAGGCTTTTCAGTCGATTGTTGCCAGTTTAAGCTAGAGCAATACAGGTACAGACTCAGATAAAATATTTTTTTTTATCTGAGGGTACAGATAATACTCATGACGGATTTTTGTCTCTCGGAACTTATGCAAGTAGCTGTGCAGCAGCTGCAAAGTTGTTCTAAATTAACCAATCAAATCCACCAATCCGCACTTGGCCAGCGTGGTGGACTATGGCCTAAATCCCTCTCAATTGTGTGAGAAGGAGACCTGTGCCCAGCAGTGGGACATAAAAAAGGTTGAAAAAAAAAACAATCAAATAATTTTTCCGCACATCAGTGCGTGTAGTCGTTTGTTGCAGCTAACTTCAGAGGCAGTAAAAAACACATAACCCGGTATCTCTCCCAAGGTATCGGGAACCCTTCCGATACAAAGAATATATAAATAGGTACCCAATTTAAATAACAACCATCACCGCAACGACAGCGATGTGACCACTAACCCGCATGAGCATCGTATTGGGCGTTGGTGGTGTAAGCTCCAAGCCTCCCCAATAATGGGCAAACCCGTGTGGAATATCGTGATGAAACTTGCATGAGGGAAATACCCAATTTTCATTAGGGTTTGCTGTGGCAAAAACAATCTACAGCTTGGTGGATTTTGGCCAAGATCATTGTAGGAACCCGACGCGTTAATTCAAATGGGTTATTGATGATGATGATGACTCATTTCTTAATTATGTGAATCTTATTATTCAGTAAATTAAAATCGCGCACTTGTTTCAATAATAAATGTCACAAGTGTACATGTAACCTTGCTTTAAAATAGTCAAGGTGTATCGGCAGTACGAACTCGGTTCTTACTTGTGATCCACAGCTACACGATAGATTATGGTTTACTTTTTTTTTTCGGTAATGACATCGCTAACTCTGTGCATATTGCCAGCGTCAAGCATAATTTTTACAGCACCTTTTTCTAGTTTCGTTGAAACTGGACGAAGTAGTCAAAGAAAAAATCAATAAGTCATCAGTAATCATCAGTCAGTAAAACCAGTCAAATATTCACGTAAAGCGCAGGCTATTTTACCAAAATGTTACCGTTGGAGTTTTGAAGTCAAGCTCAAAGTTTCCCACTTATTTCATTTCACAATATTCGGGCACTGTAAATAAAGTAGGTATATCGAACAAAATGCCATAAACTCTACCCGATATCAATCAATAATGTACCAATAAAATGGAAATAAAACAAGAGCACAACGTCTTTTCCGACTCTCTACGCAATAGGTTTATTTCGTGTGAATGAGCCGTAAATCAAAATGGCGTCTTTCAATAACGAAGGTTTCGCGTAATGCGACCTTGTTAGTAAGTGTAACGTTAATAACTTGTTTACTAGCTCCTGTTTGTCGAGTTAGCTAAGTGATTTTAATGGCAATTTTATGAGTTGTTCAGGTGTGCCACACAGTTTTTTATTCATGTTTTTACCCACATTATCAGGGTTGCCATCTCTAAAATTTGTAAACCAGGACAAGACGCGTTAAAATCCCGGATTTTAGAGCCCAAAACCCGGACATTTCAACGGCGGGACGGTCAATTTACCGAGTCAGTTCGTCGGTTAATCGCGAAGTGCGTGTGTCATTTTTTTTAAACCCGGACTACAAATGAAAAAAAAAATTTAAAAAAATAAGTCCGGCCCGGACGCTCCCCGGACGCCCTCTAAACTAGGACAAATCAGGAAATGATGAATTAAATGAAAGATCCTCCTTTATACTCTGTTTGAGGTTGATGGCTAACAGTCAAATAATACTTGGGAAGCTTATTTAGAGTTTTTTGAATAAAGCTGATAAAGTTTAGTTGTTAAATAAACGTCCTTTTTAAATTCATAATTGTAAGAGCAGCGATGGCCGAGTGGAAAAAACCGCGGTGTTCGACGCGACCGACCTCAGGTTCAAATCCTCGGCGCGCACCTCTGACAAAGAAATTTGTAATGTGCGCATTTATCGCTGCTCCACGGTGATGGAAAATATCGTGATATTTAATTAATTACGATGTTCTCCATCGCCGTGCATGCCTGAAAGAAATTCATAATTTCTCGAAAGCATGACGTCCACCAATCCGCACTTGGCCAGCGTGGTGGACTATGACCTCTCCCTCTCAACTATGACAGGAGACCTGTGCCCAGCAGTGGGACATAAAAGAGGTTGAAAAAAAATTGTAAATACATACGACCTCAAACAGTCCAGAGCGAATTAATACTACATGTACGAGATATGTGCTTATTTTTATCGTATTCTCAATTAAAGCGTAGTAGGTACCAATTGTCGTAGCTGACAGGCGAACTTATAAGCGCGTCAACGCTCGTACGAGTTATGTACATGTGTGGCAAAAGCTCGCCAATTCTCGTCTACACGCTCTTTCAAAAACAAGATTCTACAAGCATGTACGCTGGGCTGAAACCGGCGCTGTTACCATAATTAAGATAATCATGTTATCTGTTAAGTGTTTAATCCGAACAATGTGCTGTTCAATTTAGCATGCCACGACGTTTAGCCGTAACTCCATCGTGGGAACTGTCGGCGGAAATGTAGACATTAGTTAAAGCTAAACGTTTCATTATAGCTCATTAACCTCGTCGTGTGCTTGCTAATTAATTAGCGATTTGCTTTTAGCTTTTGTTCTTTGGTTTAATAATTGTTAACTTTAATACTATTGGTCTCAGATAATAAAAAAGTATAGACATAAGTGAGGCCGGGACTGCACCTCGCCGTATAAATTACACGCACACATGAAACTGCACCGTTTTTTGCCAGTCGCATAAGCACAGGCGTGGTGAGGAGTGGGGTCACAGGGGACATGACCCCCCCCCCAAATCCATCAGTCATGCGTAGATAAAATGCGAAACCAGCCAATTTGGGACACCCCCTCCCCCTAAATTTCTTAATAAACCCCCCCCCCCCCAATTTATTGGCGACAATGCACTATGTGTTGGCCAGATGGACCGATGACAGCAGGGGCAGCAGGAAAGAATTGGATGCAGAAAGCGCAACACCGCACGAAACGGCATACATATGAAGCTGCCGTACAACCTTCTGCCATAAAGCAATTCTATTGTGTTTCGGCGGAAAGGTACAGTTACCCGCCAGACTTACAGGAGGCGGCCACCAGCTTCGAGATTAAGAATAGAGCTACGGTATCCCCTGCTTGATCGTAAAAGGCGACTAAAAGGGGGTTTCCGGGGTTGTGGCCGGAAGAGTGGGAGCTCGATCCGTCCAGCCAGCAGCCCCGAGAAGGACGGCAGTGTGTGCGTGGCCGCATGCCGCCGTAAGCATCGGAAGGTGCAGGAGGGCACATCAGCGCTCTCGAAGATGGGCCCGGATGGGATAGGTGGATGGGCCGGGTACCTTTTGAAGACCCCCCCCGCCCCCCGATACCAAAAAAAGGCAAATGAACTTCCAAACTACAATAATACAAGTTTAATTCTCACTTTTTTATCGACTTCATTGTTTAGGTACTAAACTACAACAGCTACTTTGATTCAGTAACTACTAACAATGATTCAAAATGCACATCCTTGCAAGGTCATTTGTTTTCCAATGTTTTTTCCTTGTGAGGATTACACTTCTCATAAACCGTTTTCTTGAGTTTTCCGACATAGACCAAAGCTGCGCCAATGTTTCGTTATTCTCTTTCATCATTGGCTGAAACCCTATTATTGGGGAGGCCTGGAGTTTAATCCACAATGCTGATTGGTTGAGTATCGGCCGATGCGGATTGATATCTCTGTCTTCAGTTATGTAAGCAGAACGCACTTGTTTTCAAAGAATAAGTAATTTATTCACAGAACGAATGACTGTTCGAGTGTAACTAATTCAAGGCAACTTAACTAACGGCGACCAAACGACAAATAGTCACGTCAACTCATTATTACATTCCTGTATGTTTTTATTGTTGATAGGGTTGTTAGATTTAGAATAGAATGAGCAGATATCTTGCATACTTACTCGTTCATTCGGCTTTAACAATATTAGAGAAATCATGATGTCGATCTGGGTTATGTTTCGAGTCTTGCACGAAGTGCCCCCTGATTGGTCACTCCTCGCAATTTTTCTTTAATATGTATATATTTCAATTATGAACGGGCTGAGAATTTCTGGCCTAAACCTGGAACCATTTCTACCTCTTGTGATGCCCTAAGCTGTTCAACGTCTCTTATGTCTTCATTTATTTAAAAGTAAATATTTTATTTATCTAATACCTTTAAACGAGCAATTCTTGTATATATCTAAATATATTTTTTGAATCTCGGAAACGGCATCAAAGATTTTGATGAAATTTAGTACCCTGGTTTCGGGGATGATAAATCGATCCACATTTTTTTATTGATAGAAATTGTCGTTTTTTATAATGTTTATGCAGTTAAATATAAAATTACTCTTACTGACATCTATTGGAAAATATTAATAACTAGCTGACCCCGCGAACTCCGTATCGCGTTTAAATATTAAATAATAATAATAATGGATAGCATATAAACCTTCTCCGTGAAAAAATACATGTACATACCAATTTTCATAATAATCGGTCGAATAGTTTCTGAGTTTTGCGATGTCATATATACAAACATTACTTAACACCCCCGCAACCCCCCCTTCCGGGTGGAATTTCGTAAAATCCGTTCTTAGCTGACCTCTACTCGGCGAAAGGAATATTCCTACCAAATTTGAAGTCGGTAGGTCTTATAGTTCCAGAGATTCAATATATGGGTGGAAATACCCCCCCTTCCGGGTGGAATTTCGTAAAATCCGTTCTTAGCTGACCTCTACTCGGCGAAAGGAATATTCCTACCAAATTTGAAGTCGGTAGGTCTTATAGTTCCAGAGATATCGTGATGAGTCAATATATGGGTGGAAATCTCTTATATATATATAGATAGATATTGTGGCGTAGAAAGACGTCAAATGGTCAACATTTGACAATCCACCCTTCGAACAAATGACAATGTCGATAATTATGAAAGACCTCTATAAAAATTTCGTCAACGCAATCAAAGCTTTCTTGGTCGAATAGTTACGAAAGCCGACTACGGAGCTAGAGACCCGGGTTCAAATCTCAAGTAGACAAGTTGCGTTTTTTTAATTTTTGTGACAATTTTTTTAATTGGAGCTAGGTATTATAAATGGATTTGTAAAGTAACACTAAGTCAATGAATGTTTTGCTTAAAAATAAACCAAGTAAATAAACTGATTTTATCCGAGCAACGCTCGGGCGTCCAGGTACTATATTTAAAAGTAATTTGTTTTTAATGAATACCCTTCATAGTTTGTAGAAATAGTCGTGTAAAATGAAATAAAACAATTTTCAACTTCAGATCAGATTTTCAACCCTGAATTAATCACTACAAACAATATTAAAGTAATCATTTTCGTGTAGCGTATGTAAAGGTCTAAATAGATTTCCATTTCCTCGTCATGAAAGGTCAAAAGGCAAAAAGTCAAAAATATTTATTTCAATTTCATATTAGGAATACATAATATTCGCTTAATTAATGTCATTTTCCGGTCATTGCCTTTAGGTGCCCGTTTAGGCTAGATGTTGAGCTGAGAGAAAAAAGGCGGCAGAAAACAACTCCCAGCAGCACTCTATTTAAAAAAGTACATTTCATACTCCATCCATTGCATACTCGAGAGTTACTAATGATTTCTTAAAGTCCACCAATCTTCGGTAGGCCTTGCCCTATGGATCATCGCCTACACCCCTCTCACCTCTGAGAGGAGTCAGGAGACCTGCAATGAACATAAACAGGGTTGGAAAAAATTGGTTTCTATAACGGACTGGATCCCGGACTCAATTTCCGGCGAGATAGAACTTATAATGTGGAGTTTCTATTAACAGTAATAAGTCCGTACCATGGACTTATCATGGACACTTCACAGGGAATCGTAGTACAGAGTTATAATATGTGTGTAAAGTTTCATTTTCAATTCTATAAATATAGTCACATTTGGCCTGTAGTCAGCATACCATATAATGGTCAGCCAGAGCAAAACTTCAAGGGTCGAATTCCAGCGTAGAAAAAATTCGAAATGAGCGAATCGATTTTCTGGCTAGGGTGTTTGTCATCTTTTCTTTGCGTGTGCACATTGTACCCACAAGGAAATTTCAATATGGCATAATGAGTGCAATTACCATAAGAATAAATAAAAACTAACTGTTTAATCAGGGCCGGATTTAGGGGAGGGCAACCGGGGCTACATCCCGGGGCCTCCACAAAAGAAGGGCCCCCACAATAGAGACTCCAAAAAAAAATTTCAATTTCAAACTAGTAGGTAAACAACTTTTCCTTCCATATTTTTTTCGCGTTTTACAGAACTTTGTACAAACATGATTGATTACATTAAATTAAATATCAACAGGAATCATCGATCTATATTGTAAATTGTAAAATTTGTTTACTCCAATCAGGCAATCAGTAAAATATCACTGACTGAAAAAAAATCCAAAATTTGGAAAATAATTTGGGGCTAAAGGGGCCTCCACTCCTTTGTTTCCCCGAGGCCTCCGGACCTCGAAATCCGGCACTGCTGTTTAATTGTACGTTACAACCACGCTTAACAAAATAATGTTCTTTGTTTCAGGTACGTTGTCTAACCACGCCTCCAGTAGACTCCGAAATTGTAATAAGTAACTATTCAGATAAGAAGCTTGAGTGGCATTCTTACAGAACCATAAAAGTCGGTATGGTGTGTGCCTCGTCGCTTGGAGTAATCAATTTCAACCCTCCTATTGTGGTTTTCCCAGCAGTCTGAGAGTCTACTCTATAGACTAAACGCCTACCTTCGTAATTTCGGAATTTTCGGGCCACATTTTTGATAAGTCTGAAAAAAATCTAGCAATATTATTAATTAAGTAATGTAATGTAATCAATGACTACGCTAATTGTATAAATTATTGAAATATAAAACGATCTAACTTTGCCAGAAATGATTCCAAAATTGTTAGGACTTACGAACGGACCAACCTACAGAGTCAGCTTTCTTATCCTAATAGAGCACCTGGTTTTAAACAGCCCGCCGAAACACATAGCACCGTACTTCCCAAAAACTACGAAAGCCCCATTTTAGTTACCTTTGTTGTTATAACAAGTAGAAATTGTCGCAAACATATTTTGAGTTTGAGCTACGCGAATAATGGAGTGTTATTAAATTAAACAGTTTATTTATAGTGTTGATCTTTTAAAGTTTTGATAAATTACACTTAATGACTATATTATCTAGATATACACTACTTATTTGGTAATAACCGGCCGTAATTTATAATATCAGTGTAAAAATGCAGAAGTAAGCGGTGAAGGCAGTACAAGAACGGCCTTGCGACCGGCTCGCTCTAAAAAGACAGATCGAAGGAGTACTGTAAGCGCATATAAAGCGATTTATAAAGTACTGAGTACCAAATCTTTAATATGAAATATATAATGGGGTGGATTACACCGATTTTTAACCGATGAAAAAACGGAGGTGGTTCTCTATTCGACGCATATTTTTTTATGTGAGTAACCCACACATAACTTTATACAGAGTATTCCAATTATGATAATTCAAGGTCCCATATTTTCTTTTAAAACAAATTGTAATTCTAAGGTGGAAAAATAGGGGTGAATTATTTTTCTCTCAGAGATTATAATGAGTTATGGTTGTGTGTTCAGTTTGATAAGCCATAAAAATTATAAAATAAAAACTTTTCAACATAAACCACCGAAAAAACTGAAAAGCAAAAGATAATAAACTCCAAAATAATTATAATAGTCATTGCCACTAGTATGAAAAAGTATTATATATACGCCAAGTATTCCCTTTTCTTTTCAACCTTTTTTATGTCCCACTGATGGGCACAGGTCTCCTCTCACAAGTGACAGGGATTTAGTAATTTTACATTTTAGTAAGTATTACATTAGTTGATTATTTTTTGCTTTTCAGTTTTTTCGGCGGTATAGTTTTCTGTTTTTCTGTGTGGCGATTTGTGACTTCCCGTACTCCTACAACTTGCCCAGTAATATCGTTAGCGTGATTCAAAAACCCGTACTTGACAGTTAGCTTGACATTCAAAACATGGTATAGGTACATAGCTTGTTCCATAAAAGAGGTACTCTCAGTTGATACTATGTTTACTTAACTCAAGGTAGCTCGTATAAAGGGCCGCTGTGACATTTATAAATAAACTAGCTGCCCCCGCGAACTCCGTACCGCGTTCAAATGTTTGGGGTGGGCCACCCTTATCACTTAGGGGGATGAAAAATAGATGTTGGCCGATTCTCAGACCTACTCAATATGCTCACAAAATTTCATGTGAATCGGTCGAGCCGTTTCGGAGGAGTACGGGAACGAACATTGTGACACGAGAATTTTATATATAAGATTAGTTAGGCCAAAAAATTATAACAAAACGAAATACGACTGAACGAGAATTTAATAGCTATTTTATTTTACGAGTACCCTGAAAGTTCATCAAAGTTATAGAAAAAAAATAAAAAGTTTTCTAAAATAAGAGGCATTTTTTTGACATATGTATAGTTTGGTTTTGGTTTTAAAAACGATTTGAAGGAGTAGAATAATATCATAAAAGTTACAGTCAAAGCTCAAAGGATCGCGTTCATATAGCGCCATTTTGAAGAAATAAAAAACGCTCCGTTCCATAAATAAGCGCTCCTTCGACCAGCGCCTTACTGGTGTTTATTTGTAAGGCGATCTATAGCACAAATAGAATAAAAAGACAGCAAACTACCAAGTTTCCGTGTTATCGCTATTTTGCTGCTACAGCTGTAACGTACACTGTAAAGAACACTTGTGGGAATTGTTTGAAAATACACGCAGAATTTTCTTTTAATAAAATTAATGAGCAAACAAGTATACCTACGTGATGTAAAGTGGTATGTACCAGGCAAGTGAAGCAAGAATCTCTAAGGCAGAATGCCTAAGTGCGTAAGATTACACATAACGTGATCCATCTTTTATTTTAAAAAAACGTGTTACACACTCATAGCCCCACAGTAGTGCAGATACACCCTGTGTCGTGGGTACCATGATGAGTTTATGTGTCTGGGTGTTTGTGTATCTGTCTTTGTGTGTGTCCATGGTACCCACGACACAGGGTATATCTACCCTACTGTGGGGCTATGAGTGTGAAGCGTTATTATTATTATTGTTATCAATCTGTCTGAGAGACGGCAACCTCCAAAATCAAGAACCCATAATATATGAAGCTACAAACTTTTGAATAAGTTTATACCTGTATCTAAGATTCATTATAATGTTCATTTTTATGCACATCTGAGACCGAGGCCAATACCTATCTATACACGCAACTGAATATAATAAAAAGAAAAACAAAAGAGTGAGTTAACAATTTATAAAACACGTGTTATTTATTGTATACAAGCTATCGTAGATTTTTAGGGTTCCTTACGTCAAACGGAATCGAACTTTTATAGAATCAGTTCGTTATTTATCACTGTTTCAGTAAAAAGTTTCAGTGCCGACCAGACTGACATGTGATCGAAACAGAGAGAAGCTTTGGTTGTATAAAGATGTCCTTGGTTTACAACAATCATTTAATATCTTTGCTTAAACGTCTATTACTCCATTTCAAACAACTGAACTACCAATAGCTATTTTTCTTCTGTAGCCCTTTTTTTTGATATCGGGGGGAAACCTTCAATAGGTAACCGACACCTTGGGAGAGGAAACCGGGTTATGTGGGATTTGACCGCTCTAAAACCCCGTCGGTGGACTGCCTCTACGCTTGGGGAGGACTCCGGGATCTCCAGTGGAATGCACCGGCGTCCCCCTTGCGCGGCGCCCAGAATGCGCCCATCTTCGGGAGAGCAGACTCACCTGCACCTTCCGATGCTTACAGCGGCATGTGGCCACGCACACACCGCCGTCCTTCCCGGGGCTACTGGCTGAACGAATCGAGCTCCCACTCTCACCGCCCACAAACCCGGAAGCCCCCTTTTAGTCGCCTCCTACGATCAGGCAGGGGATACCGTAGCTCTATTCTTAATCCCGAAGCTACAGGGACGTTCTTCTGTAGACCTAGTTTGGTAATAATAAATTGAATTAACATAAATTAACGTTACAAACGTCCACCAATCCGCACTTGTACCTGAAAATTTGTTTAAAACAGGGCTGGAGTTTTTTCGTTCGTTTTTTTCTCCTAGCCCATATAAACCTTAGCGCACCCAAAGCGGATGACGGTCAGCCGATGGCCGTACAACAATGACAAACATCAAGTGTATAATATTATCTAGGATGTTAATAAACTATTTCATTTCATTTCTTGCCCAGCATGGTGGACTATAGATAGTCTAAATCCCTCTCACTTGTGAGAGGAGATTTGTTCCCAGCAGTGGGACATGAAAAAAGGTTTGAATTTTAGAAACATTAAAATAATAGATTTCTGCAAATCTTCATACAAATTTAATGTGTAAGGAACTCTCGGTATGTGACTCAGATTCACACACAGCCGATTTTTTATGTTGATAACAAGTTGTCTACCTGTACCGTCCGTATCATGACGTAACGAAGATGAACAGTAACTGTACACATTTTTTGTGAATGCTAGCTAATTTGAAACGTGGTAGCGCGTGTGGTAATCTACCACTTTTTACCACTAACGAGCACGCGAATTTGGACGGAAGGCGAGCTTTTTGCTGAGTCCGAAAGTGCTCGTACTCTACAGTTATTAAAGTGAACAGTTAAATAAAAAAAAAGGACCAAGTGCGAGTCGGACTCGCCCATGAATGGTTCTGTAAGCAAGCATTATGATTTTTCGTCAGCAAAAATAACTTTGTTTTTCATAGTGTTTGTATGAACGAGCTCTCCCTAATCTCAGGAACTACTAGTTCGAATTGAAAAATTACTTTTGTGTTGGATAGTTCATATATCGGGGAAGGCTTTAGGCTATATAACATTACGCTGCAACTAATAGGAGCGAATCATCAGTGATAAATGTTGCAGTAACGGGGAAAATCTGAAGAGTTTGCTTTTTGTGTTGGATAGTCCATTTATCGGGGAAGGCTTTAGGCTATATAACATTACGTTGCGACTAATAGGAGCGAAGCATCCGTGAAAAATGTTGCAAAAACGGGGAAAATCTGAAGAGTTTGCTTTTTGTGTTGGATAGTCCATTTATCGGGGAAGGCTTTAGGCTATATAACATTACGTTGCGACTAATAGGAGCGAAGCATCCGTGAAAAATGTTGCAAAAACGGGGAAAATCTGAAGAGTTTGCTTTTTGTGTTGGATAGTCCATTTATCGGGGAAGGCTTTGCTATATAACATTACGCTGCGACTAATAGGAGCGAAGCATCCGTGAAAAATGTTGCAAAAACGGGGAAAATCTGAAGAGTTTGCTTTTTGTGTTGGATAGTTCATATATCGGGGAAGGCTTTGCTATATAACATTACGCTGCGACTAATAGGAGCGAAGCATCCGTGAAAAATGTTGCAAAAACGGGGAAAATCTGAAGAGTTTGCTTTTTGTGTTGGATAGTCCATTTATCGGGGAAGGCTTTAGGCTATATAACATTACGTTGCGACTAATAGGAGCGAAGCATCCGTGAAAAATGTTGCAAAAACGGGGAAAATCTGAAGAGTTTGCTTTTTGTGTTGGATAGTCCATTTATCGGGGAAGGCTTTAGGTTGTATATCATTACGCTGCAACTAATAGGAGCGAATCATCAGTGATAAATGTTGCAGTAACGGGGAAAATCTGAAGACTTTGCTTTTTGTGTTGGATAGTCCATATATCGGGGAATGCTTTAGGCTATATAACATTACGCTGCGACTAATAGGAGCGAAGCATCCGTGAAAAATGTTGCAAAAACGGGGAAAATCTGAAGAGTTTGCTTTTTGTGTTGGATAGTCCATTTATCGGGGAAGGCTTTGCTATATAACATTACGCTGCGACTAATAGGAGCGAAGCATCCGTGAAAAATGTTGCAAAAACGGGGAAAATCTGAAGAGTTTGCTTTTTGTGTTGGATAGTCCATTTATCGGGGAAGGCTTTAGGCTATATAACATTACGTTGCGACTAATAGGAGCGAAGCATCCGTGAAAAATGTTGCAAAAACGGGGAAAATCTGAAGAGTTTGCTTTTTGTGTTGGATAGTCCATTTATCGGGGAAGGCTTTAGGTTGTATATCATTACGCTGCAACTAATAGGAGCGAATCATCAGTGATAAATGTTGCAGTAACGGGGAAAATCTGAAGACTTTGCTTTTTGTGTGGATAGTCCATATATCGGGGAAGGCTTTAGGCTATATAACATTACGCTGCGACTAATAGGAGCGAAGCATCCGTGAAAAATGTTGCAAAAACGGGGAAAATCTGAAGAGTTTGCTTTTTGTGTTGGATAGTCCATTTATCGGGGAAGGCTTTGCTATATAACATTACGCTGCAACTAATAGTAGCGAAGCATCAGTGAAAAATGTTGCAAAACGGGGAAAATCTGAAGAGTTTGCTTTAGGCTCTATGACATCATGCTATGACTAATACCAAAGTCCACGCGGACGAAGTCGCGGGCGGCCGCATTTTCTAATAATTCTCTTATCTCGCTTACATAAGGATCTGGTTAATCAAAACAAAAACATAAATGAAAGCTAATAAATATGTACATCTGTGTCAGTCGGCTAACATAACTTCTCTTGTCTTCCACTCCCTCATATATATGTTACGAGGAATCGAAGCGTTACGAAATGACATTAAGATGACACTTGACATATGCCACAGGTTCACCGGCTATTAGGAAATGTTATGTCATCGTGGAGGGCCTACTCCTTGACAATGGAATGTTAATTAGAAACCGAATTTCACACCAAACAATCAAATTGTATGATTGTGTTCTAATTGGGTTGTGTGTTTTGATGATTTGACGACCCGTGTGGCGCAATCGTTACCATGCCTGCCAATCGAGGGGTCAGGGGTTCGATTCCCAACGAAACAGAAATTTGAATGATGAGTTTAAATTTCTGTTCTCGGTCTGGGTGTTTGTGTTCCTGTCTTTATATGTGTCCAAAGTACCCACGACACAGGGTATTAATAACCTTACTGTGGGGAGTGTATGTTATCTTGACCTCGATTAATATGCAATCGTTAAAATTTTCATTTTATTTCATTTAAAGAGTCATTAAACCATAATAAATAAAAAACAAAATATTGTTTAAAAACACGCTTTTGAAGCACATCAAACCAAAAAGTAAAAAAAAAAAAACAAATAATACTACATGCCTAGTATTATTGTGAAAAAAAGCGTGGGGCGCTCTGTGCCATATTTTTCGTACCTACATACTAGTACATCGGGCAACCTACACATTTTTATTACATTTACATACTAGTACTTACTTTTTGTTCATTAGTATTTTCGGATTATTTTTCACTTTTTAGGGTTCCGTAGCCAAATGGCAAAAAACGGAACCCTTATAGATTCGTGATGTCTGTCTGTCTGTCCGTCCGTATGTCACAGCAACTTTTTTCCGAAACTATAAGAACTATACTGTTGAAACTCGGTAGGTAGGTACGTAGATGTATTCTGTGAACCACATTAAGATTTTCACACAAAAATAGAAAAAAGCAATAAATTTTGAGGGTTCCCCATACTTAGAACTGAAACTCTGTCATAAATCGTAAACCACAATTTACCTTTCATTCAATCTTAATGCAATGATTTCTATGGATAATCAAAGGCAATGATGTATTTCTGTTGCCGCTATTGTTATACAAATACTAAAAATAGAATTAAATAAATATTTAAGGGGGCTCCCATACAATAAACGTAATTTTTTATAGATAATGGTTCGGAACCCTTCGTGCGTGAGTCCGACTCGCACTTGGCCGGTTTTTTAGTTTGATGTGCTTCAAAAGCGTGTTATTTAGTTTTTTAAACTTTATTTTGCTTTAATTTAATCTGATTGTATATCCTGTTTATCACATCTATTCACCTTTGTTACGTACGGACAAAATGACTTAGTGTATATTAGTGTTAAAGTGCTGCGCGTGGCGACATCTGATGCCGTGCAGGTGTCGCGCATCGTTTCCACGAACGTGCATTCCCGTACCTAACTTTGGACGGGTCTCACCCACCTTAGATGTAGTTTAGATTTAAATAATTATAGTAAAAAGTATGTTTAGTGTAGGAAAATAATGTAACTCCAACTTTGAGTACATTAAAGTATTTTATAAGTGATGTCTCGACTTGCTGATTTCACCCTGGCTGTGCCCGATCGTTAACTCCTTTGTAAACCATTATGTTTTAACCTATTTTTAAAGCAGTAAATAAATGTGTAAAAGGTAAACTACACCATCTCCAAGTAAAGTGTTGATTAGTTGCGTCCCAAGTAAAGTTAATTGGCAAGTAAAAACTATTAGTACGGGTCAGTTTATCATATGATTAGTGCCACTCGAACATCGTGAAATTGAAATTTAAGTTACGGGTGCCTTTAACCGACAATTAGTTTCACCATCTCCAAGTAAAGTGTTGATTAGTTGCGTCCCAAGTAGATATGAGCGCCGATGGGTGGGAGGTCGGCGGCGGCGCGCCGACTTTTTGGAGTCGGCGGCGGCGGCGTTGTCGGCGGCGTGACCTCCAAAGGATTTTTTGATGTTGACCGATAAAAAAAGCACGTAATTTATCGATAAAAATATTTATGTTTATTAAAACTTAAAAATAAACAAATTACGGTTCAGGAATGTGAACATTTTGACACTTAGGAAAAAGAACAACGTAATTATACAATTTTGAATAACAATTCGCCGATATTGCAGGTCGGTGTATGACAGGATAGTTTTTTTTATATACCTCAATAAACCGTACAAAAAGGCAGACCGACCGCGTGATGTTAAGCGATCACCGTCGCCTATGGACACGGGTAACCCCAGAGGAGCCATTCGAGCTTTGCCGGCTTTCGAGGAGAGCTTTTTTACAGCTTTCTTGAAGAGCCCCATGTCATAATCCACTGAAAATGTCTCAGCTGGAAGGTTGTCCCATAACTTACACGTCCGTGGTAAGAAAGAGCGTGCAAAGCGGACTGTGGAGGACCGCCACGAGTCCAGATGGTGTCGGTGAAACTTTATCCTTCGTCTGGTGGTATATTCATGAAATGGTGACGTAGGCATCATTTTAAAAAGTTCCTCGGTGCTCTCACCATAGTAAAGTCTATAGAATGCGCAGAGCGAGCCTCTTCGCAAGGTTAGCGGTTCTAGCCTGTCAGTCAAGCTTGCGTAGTTGATGATTCAGACTGCGCGCTTTTGAACGGAGTCAAATGAGTGTAGTGGTGTAGCTGGTATTTTGTGCTCCTGCCCAGAGATGGGAGCAGTACTCTATGTGAGGTCTTACCTGGGCCTTATACAGCGTTAGGAGGTGCCCCGCAGTGAAGTACTGCTTCGCCCTGTTGAGGACATCAAGCTTTTTGAATTCCAATTTGACCATGTTCTCCAGGTGACTCCGATACTGCACTTTACTCGTAATGTCAACTCCTAAGATACCGACACTTTTACCAATGGTGAGTGCGGTTTCCTGGAACTTGGGCGCTATAACAAATGGGGTTTTTTCAGCGGAAACGTGTGTCTTTGTAAGGTTAAACTCAACAAGGTTATGTCGACCCTACTACGAGAACCGCTCCAGAGAGTTTTCGACTTCAGACACAAGTTTGATTCTGCTTTCCTCCACTTGTGACCGAGAGGCATTGGCTCGACAGGTGTATAGTGCGTCCACCGTACTATCATCTGCATAGCAATGATACCGCGTGATTGGTTGCAGCATGTCAATGATATGCAGAATGAATAGTGTAGGAGACAGCACTGAGCCTTGGGGAACACCGGCGTTAATGGGCTTCATATCTGAGCAGCATCCGTCAACAACGACCTTAATCTGCCGCTCAGACAGAAAGCTTGCCACCCAGTTGCATAACCTCAAGGGAAGACCGTAAGATGAAAGCTTGGCGAGAAGGACCCTGTGCATGACTCGGTCAAAGGCCTTTGCGATATCCAGGCATCTACCAGATAGTTGATTTTTGGAAATTTGCATAAGGCCACAAATGCATTAAGAGGCTTTAGAGGATAGTTTTCGTTATTTTTTAGTTAAGGTGGTATATTAAACCCTTCGGACAAATCCTTCTGAAAAATATAATAAAAATATATGAGGACATATAGCAATAAATAGCAGTCTTTTTCCTTTGCATTTCTTAAACATGAGTCACAAAACACTTGATCGTTGAGAACTGTTCTTTCATTTTCATCTAAATTTACAATTAAGTTTTCAAAATAGTTCCAGCAGTAACTGTGCTTTGATTTCACTCGGGATAGCGTCGTCACTGTATTTTTTTTTTCATTTTTCGTTTTATAAACGTACACATTTTCTAGAGCCGACGACGTAGCCATTTTTCATAGCTAACTGCACTGCACGCACTGCAAGCACTGGACCTATTCCACTGCAGCGCGGAGTACGACAAGGGGATGTCATATCCCCGAAGCTGTTTACCGCTGCACTGGAAGACGTGTTCAATCCCAAGTAAAGTTAATTAGCAAGTAAAAACTATTAGTACGGGTCAGTTTATCATATGATTAGTGCCACTCGAACATCGTGAAATTGAAATTTAAGTTACGGGTGACTTTAACCGACTAGCAAACTTGTCACTTTATTTGAAGTGGTGAAAGAGGCCCTAAGAGTTGAAGAGAGAGAATTGTAGGATAAAGTATGTAAAGAATTTCCTCAGATACTTTTCCATTTTGCTTAGTTTTTGTTTCGTAATCGTCTTCAGAATGCTGGTGCAAATTCTAGTGTAAATTGTAAGCCCAGCTGTTGTAGACAGTTGACATCCAACATGGCGTCGAGTAACTCAACACCGCTGATCTCGGTTTCATTAAACCTAGCTTGGTCTTATTGGTCTAGCTTAGGGCTGCCATCCGTCCGGATTTCCCCGGATTTGTCCTAGATTGAAGGGCGTCCGGGGGCCATCCGGCAGGGACACTTTTGTTGTCAGGGGAAATCTATTTTTTTAAAAGATAAGCGATAAATTGAAATAAATCTTAATTAAAAATTCATCCACAATAACCTGCATTCATTATTCATTTCCACAATAACATGCACAGAAGCGCGCATGGCTCGGCGGCGAGCGTAGAACGCAAGCGATCTATGCAGCTAAGCCAAACGGGCGCGGTCAGGTGTAAGATGGGTGACTATCTAGTGGCAAAAATTTCATGCGCGTTTCCGTGCTTCGGAGGGCACGTTAAGCCGTCGGTCTCGGTTGTTGTCGATAGATAACAGTCGTTAAACCTTGTTCGGAGGCCTTATGGGCGGTTTGAAAACATCCGACAGCGGGTTGGCCACTAACCCACATCTCCACCAACCCGCATTGGAGCAGCGTGGTGGAGTAAGCTCCAGGCCTCCCCAATATTGGGGAGAGACCCGTGCCCAGCAGTGGGACGCAAAAAAAGGGTTGCAGCCAACCTGCATTCAAGAAGACTCGGCAAAATAGTCAACGATCTAATGGAATTAAAAAATTATAACGATGTTTTTATTTTTGTTGCAAAAAATATTTTTCCAGAGATGTCCGGGGAAAACCATATTTCGTCCAAATGTCCGGGATTTTTGCCGTGTTTATCCGGCGTCGACAATTTAGGTGATGGCAGCCCTAGTCGAGCTAAATAGGGATATTTCTGTTGCTTTACAGTGGGTACTGTGTATGAAGCACTACAGAACTTGATCATAACATATAATATTTAAGAAATATGTAGACATGTAGACATGTCACTTAGTATGATACTACAAGTTTATCAGGCAAAATTTGCCAGATTGTCAGATATTTACGGACCATTTTCTGAGTGGCTATAACTATAACACACTTCACTTTTTAATCTTTGGAGGAAAATCCTGAAAAGGATAAGAGGGAGGTGTTAAATGTTATGTGGAATTGCCACACTAAATGGTGAAATTAATAATACTAAGGGTGTTGAACATGGTAGCAATAAAAACAAAAATAATGTAGTTCAAAAAACTAAAAAACACACTTTTGTGAAAATACGAACTAAAAACTAAAAAAATAAGAAGAAAATGTATTTTACTGTAAAAAAGCGTGGGGTGTATGGTGTCAATAGTATCTTAAAAACCACCCTACGCTTTTTTGTACAGTAAAATACATTTTCTTCTTATTTTTTTAGTTTTTAGTTCGTATTTTCACAAAAGCGTGTTTTTTAGTTTTTTAAACTACATTATTTATTTTTAACTTTTTAGTAGGATTTTTATTCTCATATTATTGCATTGTCATCGGCCCTTGACCCATGTGTAAATTTTCAAGTTAATCAGACGCTTAGACGTGTTAAAAATATAAAACTTAATATTTGTTTCATTAAGTACCTTAGGCTACGAATTTATCAGCCGCCCGTCGTATATTTTTTTTATCCTGATGAGCCTAGTTACGACTTTAATATAAAGTTATGAGATTATTGTATTGTCATCGAACCTTGACCCCTGTGCAAATTTTCAAGTTAATCAGACTCCTAGAAGTAAGTGAAAATGATGTTCAAAGATTCCAATACATACATACATAGTAATACATAAAAAGCAGCATAACGCTGTAAGATTTATTTAGGTATTGAATTTAAAAGAGTGATGATGGTAGTAGATTTATAATACCTACGTTGTTCCTGTGTGCTCTACGGAGACCGTGTATTAAATACAAAGTTCGTTAAAAATACTTAACAAAAATCAGCAATCCAAAATATCACTATTTAATGCAAAGGCACCTCATTATATCTTGATGGCTGATTGTTGCAAAGTAACTCAATAACAAAGATAACAAAGTAACTTCGAAAAGAAGCTTTTAGTAGACGGTCATGCCATAAGTTTTTTTTTCAACCTTTTTTTTATGTCCCACTGCTGGGCACTAGTCTCCTCTCACAAGTGAGAGGGATTTAGGCCATAGTTCACCATGCTGGCCAAGTGCGTATTGGTGGACGTCATGCTTTCGAGAAATTATGAATTTCTTTCAGGCATGCACGGTTTAGAGCAGCGTGGTAGAGTAAGCTCCAGGCCTCCCCAATAATGGGGAGAGACTCATGCCCAGCAGTGGGACGCAAAAAGGGTTGCAGCCAGCCAGCCAGCCATGCACGGTGATGGAGAACATCATAATCAATCAAGCATCACGATATTTTCCATCACCGTGGAGCAGCGATAAATGCGCACCAATGCACACATTGCAAATTTCTGTCATTCTGTCAGAGGTACGCGCTGAGGATTTGAACCCGGTATCGGTCGCATCGGAGACCGCGGTCTTTTACCACTCGGCCATCGCTGCTCATAAGTTACCGGAGAGTATCAATCAAATCAAAATTTATTTATTTATTCATTTACGCTACGATGGATGTACTAAACATGAAACTTCAAACTAACGGCCCGTTCACACATGTCTCCGTTTTACTGTTCCGTTTTATCGTGTACGTTTTTTTTTCGTCGATGGCGTATGTAGTTGTATGTGCGACTTCACACATGGCACAGTATTCTGTATACAGTAAAAAATATCGTTCCGTAAAAAAATACATTCCGTTTTGTCATCGAATACTGGACAACGGAACAGTAAAAATATACGGATACGGATTAGATATGAGCGCCGCGCCGGCGCGCCGCCGCCGCCGCAGATTTCGCCGCGCCGCCGCCGCCGCGAAAAGGAAACGGCGCGCCGAGTGAGCGAGAGAGATAATTGAATCGGTCACTAGTCAAATAGTACGAACGTGCTCGTTGTTGCCGTAGGCCGCTTTAAGCAGTTCTTCTTCTTCTTTTCAGCCTTTAGTAGTCCACTGCTGGAAGTAGGCCTCCCCTAACGTTCGCCATTCCTCCTGGTCCTGCGCCTACTGAATCCAGCGGTTTCCCGCTGTCTTCTTTAGGTCATCAGTCCACCTGGTTGGAGGGCGGCCTGTACTCCTTTTGCCGAGACGTGGTCGCCATTCGAGAACCTTTCTTCCCCATCGGTTGTCGGTTCTTCTAACTATATGGCCTGCCCATTGCCACTTCAGCTTGCAAATTTTGAGAGCTATGTCTGTAACTTTCGTTCGTCTACGGATTTCATCGTTACGAATTTTATCGTGTAGACAAATTGGTATGAAATACCGTACCGAACCGTACCGACGTAGAGAAATACCAAGCATAGCCCTCTCCATCGAGCGCTGTGCGACCTTGAGCCTATGGAAAAGGCCAACTGTAAAAGACCACGTCTTAGCGTAGGTCATCACTGGCAACACACACTGCTCGAAAAATTTCAACTTCAGGCACTGAGGTATTCTGGAAGAGAAGACACTTTGTAACTTCCCGAACGCTGCCCAACCGAGTTGGATTCTACGAGTTATCTCTCTCTCGAAGCTGGACTTACCCATACGGATCGCAGGTATATGTACTCGTCGACAACTTCGAGAGTAGTGCCATCAACAACAACCGGTATAGGTGTGACATGGACGTTGAACATGATCTTCGTCTTGTCCATGTTCATCTTAAGATCCACCCTTTGTGAGGCGCTATGGAGGTCACATAATATAGTGCTGAACTCTTCCAGGTTCTCCGCCAAGATTACTATATCATCGGCAAATCGAAGTTGTGTGAGGTGTTCGCCATTGATGTCAATACCGAGCTCGTTCCACTCTATCAGCTTGAACACGTCTTCCAGTGCAGTGGTAAACAGCTTCGGGGATATGAACCTTGTGCCTTGTACTCCGCGCTGCAGTGGAATAGGTCCGGTTCTTCCGTCGTGGACTCGGACTGTCATGGTTGCGGCTTTGTACAAACACTTCAACACCTCGATGTACCGATAGTCAATCTGGCATCGCTAGAGATACTCTAGCACCGCCCAAATCTCAATAGAATCGAAGGCTTTCTCATAGTACACATACACAATACATAGCTGCAGATTATACGAGAGGAGCACCAAAATACCAGCTACACCACTACACTCATTTGACTCCGTTCAAAAGCGCGCAGTCCGAATCATCAACGACCCAAGCTTGACTGACAGTCTAGAACCGCTAAGCTTGCGAAGAGGCTCGCTCTGCGCATTCTATCGACTTTACTATGGTGAGGGCTCCAAGGAACTTTTTAAAATGATGCCTACGTCACCATTTCATGAATATACCACCAGACGAAGGTTCAAGTTTCACCGACACCATCTGGACTCGTGGCGGTCCTCCACAGTCCGCTTTGCACGCTCTTTCTTATTCTTACCACGGACGTGTAAGTTATGGGACAACCTTCCAGCTGAGACATTTCCAGTGGACTATGAAATGGGGTTCTTCAAGAAAGCTGTAAAAAAAGCTCTCCTCCAAAGCCGGCAAAGCTCGAGTGACTCCTCTGGGGTTACCCGTGTCCATAGGCGACGGTGATCGCTTAACACCACGCGGCTTGTCTGCCTTTTTGTACGGTTTATTTATATGTATATAAAAAAAACTATCCTGTCACACACCGACCTGCAATATCGGCAAACTGTTATTCAAAATTGTATAATTACGTTGTTCTAATTGCTAAGTGTCAAAATGTTACACTTTCCTGAGCCGTAATTTGTTTATTTATAAGTTTTAATAAATATAAATATTTTTATCGATAAACTACGTGTTTTTTATCTGCCAACATCAAAAAATCCTTTGGAGGTCACGCCGCCGAAAACGCCGCCGCCGCCGACTCCAAAAAGTCGGCGCGCCGCCGCCGACCTCCCACCCATCGGCGCTCATATCTAATACGGATACGTAGAATTTTAACGGATAAATACTGTGTGCGTGTAGGAGGGGGAGTGATGCGTCCATCCTTGTAGAATAGCGGCGGTATACTGCGAGTTTTCTGTTCACACATCGGATCCAGTAATGACGGATCCGTTGAACGTTATACGGTGCCTATGTGTGAACAGAGCATTTTATGGCGTATCCGTTAAAAAAGTACCAGTAAAACGGACTCGCATGTGTGAACGGGTCGTAAGCTACACAAACATGGCGAAGAACGAAAGTGATACACGCTTGGCCGGTACAAAAAAGGCAGTAAGTTGGCCTCAAGCGCACCCATTGTTACTTTGAGCCTAGGTCTTTGGACTACCTTCACGAGCCTGTACCCACAAAAAGACGTTGTAGGTCGATTTTTTATTCAGTGTTCTTAAGCGAAAATTAATATTATGTATTCGGTCTTCATGCAAAAATATAAAAATTAAGTCACTACCTACTACTAATCGACAGGCCCGGATCTATGCTAGCCGTAACTGGGCGGCTGTTTTAGGGGGCGCTAAAATCATATTAACTGTCTATGCAGCTCCCTTTTTATAGTCTAGGACGGCAAATTTTGGTAGTTATTTATTTATACTTTTTTTTTCAATAATGGCATCGCAAACTCTGTGCATACTGCCAGCGTCAAGTATTATTTTTGCATCAATTTTTTGCCAGTTTAATATTAGATACTTTATATATCAATAAGAATATCAGAAGCCTTTTTTTTCTTTTTTAATTCGTTTTACGGCATTGGATAAAATCCTCGCAGTCATTCAATATTTTCGTTTCACTATTCAATAATGTCATCGCAAACTCTGCATATTGCTAGCGTCAAGTATATTTTTGCATCACTTAGTAGTCATAGAAACAATCAGTAAGTCGTCAGTTATCAGTCAGTCTAGTCAGTCAGATGTTCAAGTAAATCGATGGCTACTTTACCAGAACATGTCCGATGGAGTTTTGGAGGCAAGCCGAAAAAAACATGTTTTCGCACTGTTATTTTATTTTACAACACTCGTGCACTGTAATTAATCTATATCGAACAAAATGCCATCAACTTTATTCAATATTAATCAAAAATACACGAAGAAAATGAAAATAAAACAAGACCACAGCACGTCCCTTTAGACTTCCCGCCAAAACTCTCATATCTGAAGCCTTGACGCTATAAAGCCTATGCTCTTTATTGCTCTTTGTGAACAGTCTGCTATTATAATTATTATTCTGTTTGACATTTGCAACTTATTAACCTGTTTCCAAACTTAAAAAAATACATTTATTTGTCGATCATTTAACGATATACTTAAGTCATTTCAATGTCACAGATTTAAGCACAACTATTTAAAAATTCCTACTTACTTACTTTGCATGAACAACACTTTACGATCAGTTAGATGCGGTTTGATCTTGACCTTGGATGGGATTAGATTGATGACAAATCGAGCGTGTTCACCAATTCGGCGTAGTTGGAGCTTTTTGTCGTTTTATACACCGAAATCAGAAACCATAGACCAAAGTCCTAATACCATAAGAATAAATAATGTATTATTTATTCTTATGCTAATACTTTTTTTTTCAATTAGGGCATCGCAAACTCTGTGCATACTGCCAGCGTCAGGTATAATTTTTGCATCAATTTTTTGCCAGTTTCAATGAAACTGGACGAAGTAATGACAAAGTCAGTAAGTAAGTCGTCAGTAATCAGTCAGTCTAGTCAGTCCAACATTCAAGTAAAGCGATGGCTACTTTACTAGAACGTGTCCGATGGAATTTTGGAGGCAAGCAGAAAAAACATATTTTAGCACTGTTATTCTATTCACAAACACTCGTGCACTGTAATTAACCTATATCAAACAAAATGCCATCAACTTTATTCGATATAACTCAAAAATACACCAAGAAAATTAAAATAAAACAAGAGCACAATATGTCTTTTTCGACTTCCCGCCAAAACTCTCAGTCCTAATACTTCTGCAGCTGTAGATAATGAATAATTGAGATTTTGGCGGGAAATCGTGTTTTATTTTCTTTTTAGTATACATAATATAATGGCATCGCATCTGTGCATAGTGCCAATGTCAAGTTAACATTTGTATCTAAGTAGTGTATATGTAATTTTTGGCGGTTTCATTAAAAACTTGCTACATAATATTTCAGAGTCGTTAATAATCAGTCAGTAGAGTCAGTCAGATATCCAAGTAAGTGACGGTTACTTTACCAGAGCGTGTATGATGGAGTTTTAGAGGCAATTCTTACTAACATACTCTGTTTCATTCCATAACACTTGGGCACTGCAAATGTGATGTGGTATAATAACATTTATGTATAAATATAATAATGAAATTGCAAAGAAAAGTACAGATTTTGCGGATCGCCTTCAAAACTCTATCAGACACGTTCTGGTCTTTACGTGTCTGAAACATTTTCATTATAACGTACTAAAATTGCTTCATTGTAGAATTAAGTGAATGTGATACAACAGACATATAGTATAATTAATAGTACTTAACTAGTTCTAAATGTCATTGCCACTCTTCTAAATCCGATTAACAAGTGTCTGTAAAAATCAGACAAGTAAGGACAGTTCTATTATATTCTGTGACACACATACCATATACGTAAACGCAAGTGATCTCTAAGTTTTAAATACAATCGTTATCTCATAAAAAGCTATTCGATCTTGGACAGCGGTACTCAAATTGTTGCAGCCCCCGCAGCATCATCGTAAAGTTTTACTAATAATGAACTAGTAATGAACAGAGTTCTGTTCATCCACTATTCACTTGGCATCGGCGTAGATTACGGTGTCGACAATGATGTCGATGTCGGTTACTTACAGTGTAGTTTGTAATTTTTATGGAGTTTTACACAAAAATTTCAAAAAAAAATTTTTGTGAACAAACTCTTACAGTACTAAATGTTTCTGACACTTACTTACCGCCGTGTTCTAAAACATAATATGTAAATAATATACACAGACATAAACAGACAAGTACAGTTTTAATCTGTGATACACATATCATGTAGGTATGTCAAATTTATGCTACTAAAATACTTATTTTATTTTGAATTTTTTAACATAAAAACAAAAAGTTAAAAAGTTTTTATGTTAAGAAGTTAAGTTAGTTTTAAACATTTATTTTAAACTTTATGTGTTTATAATATATACATAGTTATATTAAAATAAAATTGTTATTCCATAAGTATCGGTTGGAGATATAACTAGCGTAGGTACCAATTTATGCTAAAATTAGTATGTCAAAAATTCTTCAAAATTGCCTCATGTAAGTAATGGGCGCCCCCAAACCTATTAAACTTTAAGCACCACTGCATTGTAGCAGGCACGCTACTTGTCTCAACGACCTTCGGCCGATCTGACACAAATCTATGCGTATTACGAACTTAAATCAAATCGAGTAATGAAATGTCATTACAATAATGTTTGTTGGGCAAGCCTTGGGCAATGTGTGCTAAAGACTTGTCGGTGAAAGTGGCGATGTGAGTGCGTATTTACTATTTGTAATGGGTTCCAGATTATAAATGGGCTTTGAAATTTGTGAACTTGTTGGGCAAGGTCATAATAAAATTGTTAGTAAGTAAAGGTCTCACAGACAAAGCAGGTTTTTTTACTTACAGGTCTGTTTTTTTACCCCGAGATAAGAAAATTAGTCAGTTAATTCATTATCAATAGGGCAACGATGACAGCGCAAAAATTTATTCGATGACTTTTATCCGGGGATCAAATAGTCGACCCTTAGAAAGCCTGAAGACGAGCATGCCCAAACCTCGCAACCTGCTGTCAATCAACCTCCTTCATCCTTGCCCATGCCCAATCTTAAGTATAGTTTGAGTTTGTATACAATGGCGCTGCTTCTCTGAAGGCTCATTGAAGTGAAAATAAAGTAAAGAGAAAGACAAGTTAAATTACCAACTCTATGCGACCAGAATCCAGCAGTCAAAAAAGTAGACGTCGTTAGGACGAGCATAAATTGGAGTTATTTGCTAGAAAAATATTTTTTTCCCGCTCATCGCCTTTAGGTGCCCGTTTGGGCTATGATTTTTTATTTCTTTATTCTCGTAATTATCATTACTATAGTCACTACCTCTACATATGCCTTTATGCAGTGCCATTTCCACATAACCTGCGTTATTTTTCAAATGCCAAAACAATACGTGAATGTCAATATAGTTTTATGACGCAAATCTTATCAACTCTCTGCATGGCTGCAAGTGCAATATCGGTTCTATACCTAAACAGTCAAAGGATTAGATCATTAAGAATATAACAGACGTAAATACTGCGAAACAACCTTCCAACAGATCTCGATAACTGACCACTCGATCGTTCAGATTGTAGGGTTGTCACTAAACTTGTCAGCACGATAGACGTTTACCTAAGCCTAGTTTCACTCTTACTAAAATGTCAGTAGATGACGCCTAAATTCATATTTTATTCAAATTACAAAATCATTTTCTTTGTTTAAAAAAATCCGGGAGTGCCGGCAGAAGTGAAAACTTGAATATTAACGTTGTGCATTTTTGATATTTTGGAATGGTTGGGAAATAATTTTGCACGAATTGCTTTAATTATCGGTATTATTTTTCATCTAATATTTTCAGTAGGTTTTCATCTAGTATTTTGATAAAGTAGGTACTCACTCATTTTCTTTCACTATTTCTTCGTCACTTTTTTCATTAATGGATGCACTTTGTTCAATATTTTAAATACTTGATATAAACGAATTTTAAGATAAAATTATACTTGACGCTGGCAATATGCAGAGTTTGCGATTCTATAATTGAAGAAAAAAAAGTATAGACAGCCGTCAGACGAGCCGTCATCAGCTGTCACCCCTCCGTCTTGGTCTAAGAGCCGGTGAAGATATTCACTCGTTCGGTTATTACAAGAGTGAAGGTGATATGAAAGAAAATTGATTAAAATTAATTAAATTAAAAATAGCTATGGACACTTTTCGATAGTCAAGTTATCATAGGCATATATGTTTATAAATTATATTTGGTAAAAAATATGTCTCATCGAATTATCAGATCGGTGAACGTCGATCTTCCACGTCTCCTCTACTATCTTACGAAATTTTTCGATCAACACACGTGACCTCGCGCGAGTTTCACAGTTTTTACCCATCCCACAAAAGTGCTCAACGCCGCTAAAGAAGTTTTTACTTCAAAAATTCTTGATTAAAATCTATATAAATTTGGTGGTCAGTTGTACGTGCCTTTTGCTGTCATCATTAACGTAACTTTTTACTGCTTTGACTGACCACGCGATAATTAAGATCATAATGTAGGGTTGTCAGCACAGTCAGTCAGCCAGTGTTACAACTGACAGTTTTTATTTTAAAGCCGATACATCTCATTTGGTCCTGTATAAAATTAAATATATGGAATAATCAGTTTGCGATTATATCAATATACTTATTTTATTTCTTATTTATTTACTCTTTATTGTTTTCACAATAGCCGACTACTCTGTTAGAGTATAACTTACAGTATAGAGTCTAACAGTGAACATTTGAGGATGGTGAAATATTGTAATAGTTAGGCATCATAAAAAAAAAATAAACAACAATAACATATGAAAAAATGATTAGACTTCTGTTTACTTTTTAAGTATGTTTCCTATGAACATACGCAGAATTAATTTGAATCTTTACATTTTTATTGTAAGATTTCAAATAAGGTTATACGACCAACAAACGGTTAGCAGCCCTAAAGACTAATAATAAAATGGCGGCAATCACGTTTATGTAACTCGACCGGACCGGTTTGTCCTTTGCTTCCTGCAGTCTATTTGCATATAATGTCTGAAGGCTTGTAAATAATACCTGGCTACATACTCACTGAATAAAATCAAAAGGCTTTTCCTAGCTCGGCTAGCACTAGCATTTTGCTAAATACCGTGAGATGCCATGACGGAAAGATAATTTGGAGCGGCAATACAGTAATCCATATTATTATAAAGAACCCTAAAAATATTTATGAAGCTAAAATTCCCAAGCAAGGTTGAAGTAGGACCAAGTGTTAAGCTATTATTGGAAATCAATTGTTGGAGGTTAATTAGGCTAAAATGGGTCACTTCAATTAAGCGAGCCAGTACACACTTTCAATTTGAACTTTGTGGAACTAAATCTGGGCATTATTCCTTTTATACGGTCAGACCAAGCAGTGACAGTGACTTTAAAAGTAAGTCTCTTGTAAACTAGTTTTGTTCACGAGATGACAACCCTTTCCTCACTACTTCCTCTACTATCATCCCAGCTGCGTTTATTCTAATGCTGGGACTACGTCCGTATTGATAATAAAATTGAACTGATGACAAATTGAATCAATTTCGTGTTGCATTTGATCTCTAATAGCAATGACTTTTGCGAACTTTAACTTTCGTCAGTACCTTCTACTTAAAATTAAGGCGAGAGTTTCTGAAAAATGGCGTTTTTGTTTGGGTTTTATCCATAACACATACTAAATTTCAATCTTTGATATCCGGTTGAATGTATTTTTTTTATTATATGCTATGCTTACCCGATACTCCGCCGATTGTGGACTGATTTTCAAATTTCTTTTTTTGTTCGTATGCATACTCCCGAGGGGTGATGATGGAATCCCAGAGAAATCGAGGAGAACTCTCAAATTTTATAGGTACACACATTATTTTTTTTGAATATTTTCTGAAGCATAAGAGATATTTGTGCATAGTAATCATTATCTCATGTTTAGTCATTATCGCCAATTTTATTCGAGCTAGGTATATCTTACAATGGGCTCGATCGTGTGTGGCGCTTTTTGCGTTTTGTCTGGACAGTAGCGCTTTGCATCTCACGGAAGCCCTCGCCTTAACTACGTTTCCATTAAACCTACAAGTGTGATTCATTCTTCGTATTTCTCAAAACAATATCCAGTTACTTTCTAACTTTCGTAAACAATTCTCTTATCTTCACGATCTAGAACCATAATCGTTTAACTTTACAATAGTTTGTTATCGTGTCCACTTCCATGTACGTTTAATCTTGATTTCTTTTGAGTTGGCGAAAATTTTTGGTTTTTGCTTTAGTTGACTTTCCATGCTTTAACACGTTTTATATTACTGACTACCCATGTGGCGCAATGGTCCTGGGTTCAATGTTTCTGGGTTCAATCGAAGGGTCCTGGGTTCGATTTCCGGCGAAGCAGTTTGAATGAGTTTAAGCTATCCTATCTTTCAAGTTGGATCAAACTGCACACGGTGTGCAAATTTTATTAAAATCGGTTAAGTGGTTTAGGAGTCCATTGCGGACAAACAACGTGACACGTAATTTATTATATAGTTACTAGTGAACCAGGCAGACGTTGTCCTGCCTTAAATATATTGAAAGAGGATTAGTTTCTTTATCATCTCAAAGAGTTTTTATGTTACTGCCAAATAAAAAATATAAAACAAATAGTGACAGATGTCTTGTTATTCAGACAATGTCAAACTTCTGGACGATGGCGCAAAATCAATGTTTGACAGTTACTAACAGAGCGAATCCGGCAGACGTTGTTCTGCCTTAAAATATAAAAAATAAAATAATATTGCGACTATAATTTGAGATTTAAACTATCTTATCTCTCAAGTTGGATCGAACTGCACATGGTGTGCGAATTTTATTATAATCGGTTAAGTGGTTTAGGAGTCCATTGAGGACAAACATTGTGACACGAGATTTATATACATTAAGATTAAGATTAGTGCAGATTCGATTATGGCGGCAGTAAAAAATGGTTAATGGTGACCTGATAAAAAAGGAAGTGACTACACATTATTGCGACCGCTAGCGAGATGGATATTTCCCGAATCCGGCTCCAAGGACCAACAAGGTCATTGTGATCTATAGATGCTAATAAGGATTAGGTATATTGTTAAAGACGTAACGATATTCTGAGAAATCATTTGACGACAACATAAATTAAATAGTTTTAGATTAGAATAAAATCCCAAGATGTTTACTTCTGTAGTCTTAAGATATTTTTATTTGAATGGAGTAGCAGACGAGCATGCAGGCCAAGTGGTGTTAAGTGGTCGCTGCAGCCCATGGACATCTGCACACAACCTCAAGCAAGCATTTACCTATGTCTTGTATTAGGTCCGGTTCCGGAGGCTGGTGGTCGCCTCATGTAAGTGTGGCCGGCAACTGCACTTTTCCACCGAAGCACAATAGAATTGCTCACGGCAGAAGTAGATGCAGCGGTGGTACTTCCCCGGGCGAACCATAATAGTTCTACCACCTACATAATAATCTTAAATCTATTATTATTATTTTTCGGATGTTTTAACAAAATACACAAAACTAAAGTTAAAAACTCGATTGCAAAATAAAACTACTCGTATTTATAAAGGAGCCTTGAGCGGCGTTTAAGCACTACACTTATTTATTGGCTCAACTAGTCTAGATCTGCGCGATAGTGCGCATAAAGCACCTGTTTCACCGACAACGAGTACAAAAATGTTATGTTGGTTTGTGTACGCTTCAAAAACTGAAAATGTTCTGCACCGATTGAGCTGAAATTTTAGCATGATATATAATCCGCATAAAGGATTGTTTTTACCTATTTTTTGCATCAGTCACATAGCCGCGACCGCAAAAAAACAGTTTTTTAACGAGCAGCTGTGTACCAGTGACCGCGCCATCTACTGGAAGCGAGGAAAATACTCGCTGACCATCGCAGCTCATTTCTCAACCATTCAATCACAATGTGCCACAGCGAAGCGTGGGAGGGTGCAGCTAGTAAATAATAAATAAATAAATAACGCTTCACACTCATAGCCCCACAGTCCCCCTGTGTCGTGGGTACCAACACAAAGACAGAAACACAAACACCCAGACCGAGAACAGAAATTTAAACTCATCATTCAAATTTCTGATTCGCCGGGAATCGAACCCGGGACCCTTCGATTGGCAGTCCGGCATGGTAACCATTGCGCCACGCAGGTCGTCAACATAAATAACTAATATTTCACATTGATTGCCTCGCGGTAGGATACTTTATGTAGTTCCTGTAGCTACGGTATCCCCTGCCTAATCGTAAGAGGCGACCTAATGGGGGCTTCCCGGGTTGCGGGCGGCGGGAATGAGAGCTACAACCGGAGCTACAACCGTTGGTTGGGAAGTACCGAATCTGGTTGGGAATTCAATTAGTGGCCCCGGGAAAGATCGGAGTGTCCGTGGTCGCATGCCGACGCTTACTCAGTGCAAGAGAGCAGCATCGCGCTCCAGATGATAGATCCAGTATTCTTGGATCCGTTTGGGGTGCCGCCCGTGGTGGACAGCGCTGCATTCCTTTGAAGATCCCCGTTCAAGATCCTAGTTCTCGTCAAGCGATGAGGTAGGCGACCGACGGGGTTGAAGTGCAGTGATTGTCTCCCAGTACCCGGTATCCTCAAATGTATTATAGGTTGTAAATGTAGTAAATTGATTGACTGATTTTACTGACGATATACTGATTCTGACGATTATTATATCGCTGGGCCGGTTTCAACGAAACTTAACTAGAAAACTTTCAACGTTATTTATATAAATGATTACTTAACACTGAATTATGAATAAAAGCGATGTTATTAATTTAAAAAAAAACTATAGCAAAATACAATCCCATTCTTCTTTCTTCCAAAAATGGTATCGCATCTGCATTCTCTCCACACACACACCATCATTTAATAAACCTATATCGAATAAAATGCCATTAATTTTATTCCTTATCTTAATATATATAAATTACGTGTCACGTTGTTTATTCGCGATGGACTCCTAAACTAATTAACCAATTTTAATAAAATTTGCACACCGTGTGCAGTTTGATCCAACTTGAAACATAGGATAGCTTGCATCTCAATTTATAGTTGCAATATTATTTTATTTCTGATACTTTAAGGCAGGACAACGTCTGCTGGGTTCGCTAAATTATTATATAGTTTACTCCAAGAAAATAAAAACAAAACGAGAAAAGGATATGCCTCTTTCATGGTATATTATGCAAATAATAATACAAATAAACTAATTTGTTTTCTTAAAAATAGTTAGTAGAAACTAGATATTAGTTTATCGTCTATCCTTTTTAATGCGACAAATATACAAAACACGTTTGATACTATAAAGGTCAGAAGCCTATATTTGTGTCAGATTTTCATTAATAGCAGCCCTGAGGCCTTCTGGGAATCTTCTGGGTTATTTTTGGTTTGGGCGTTAAAATTCTTATCACGACGCGAAATTCTTTTGAACAAGGTGTTATAGTACGCAGTAAGAATTTATTAAGATGAAGCGATTCATCTATACTTGATTCATTCATAAATTCTGTCATCAATAATATTATTATCTTTAAAATGTTAGTAGGTCATGAGAACCCAAAAGAGTCAATGAAGTAATTTCGAGTCATTTTGCAGCATAATTTTCTGTGTTTTGGATAATCTATAGTAAAATTATAAAGAGGAAAGATTTGTATTTTTGTATGTTTGTGATGAATAAACTCAAAAACTACCGTTTCGATTTCAAAAATTCTTTCAACATTAGAAAGCTACATTCACCCTGAGTAACTAGGCTACTTTTTACCGCGGGAAAATGCTTCATTCATACGTGAAAACGGGTAATAGGGTCAACGCGGTTGAAGCATCTGGCTAAACGCCTATGATTTTAATATAGCAATGAAGCCTGATAGTCCTACGGGGACCCATTAAATGGATCCACGCGGGCGATGCCGCTGGCGGAAGGCTAGTTAAAATAAAATTTCTAGATTTGTCTTCCTATTGTCAAACAGCCTGCAAATCTGTAAAGCTGAATGCAAATGTTAGTAAGGTATTTATAAGAATGAAGCTTTTGAATGACTTGAATCAAGAGAAAAGTTGGTTTATGCACTGCTGGACGTAGGCCTCCCCTAACGTTCGCCACTCCTCCCGGTCCTGCGCCTTCTGAATCCAGCGGTTTCCCGCTGTCTTTTTTAGGTTATCAGTCCACCTGGTTGGAGGGCGGCCTTTACTCCTTTTGCAGAGACGTGGTCGCCATTCGAGAACCTTTCTTCCCCATCGGTTGTCGGTTCTTCTAACTATATGGCCTGCCCACTGCCAAGTGTTTTAATTAATTAGACTTAAGCCCAATTTTGTGCTTTTTATAATAATTTATTTTATTTGAACCATACGGGGTGCGCCGTTATCAGCTTTGGGCACCCACCAGGATGGGTTTTGTACACTGAAAGGAAAAAGCTGGCGAAAAAAAACTCCCAGGTTTTTATGCCGCGGAAAAAAATATTTATTAGTCATTTTATTTTATTTTTGTTTATTGTTATTTTTATTTTATATTTTATAATGTTATTTTATTTCCTTATATTTTATTAATAAACTCAAATTAACATTCAAATAAAGTTTAAATAAAATAGATTCATTCATTCACATGTATTCCAAAAATGAGAAAAATATTTAGAGTTTGAGTTTTTTTCCGATTTTATTTTTTGTAGCTGGATTTTATTTTTTGTGGGTAGAATATTAATATATTCGTATCTGTAAATAAACGCAAACAAAGGACATTTCGAAATACCCAAATTATAATGTCATTTATATGTATTTATTTTGGAAATGTCAAAATTTGAATATACATATCTTCTATAATATCATACATTCTACATTTGCATTTCAAGGTTTTCTCTAGAAGGCTGGTAGCTAAATATTTTTTTCCTTCCCTGTTTTGATGTCCACTGCTGGGCTAAGAATTGAAGGTGATTTAAAGCCACCAAGCTGACCAAGAGCATGGTTGATGGAAGTCACACGCTTTTAAGAAGTTTGTGTAGGTATTTCAAAATTGTGAGCGAGAGGCATGCATGCATGCATGATGGAAAACATCGTTTCAATGTTTTCCTTTCAATGTAGCTGCGATAAATATACACATATAACAAACCAGTCTTCCGCCAGCGGCTTCGCCCGCGTGGACCCGTTTTAAAGGTTCCCGTAGGATAAAAACCATCTTATGCCCTTTCCCAAGGTCTACAGTACTTATATCTGGTCTGCACTATATCTGTGTTCCAAATTCATTAAAATCGGTTCAACTACTGAACTTCAGTAGTTTAAGCGGGCAAGTGTAGCAGGCAGACAGACAGACAGAGTTACTTTCGAATTTATAATATTTAGATAACATTTCTTAGGCTGAAGTTCCCGCCGGGGTTTGAACCCATGTTGGAGAACCGTTCCTTAATCCAAAAATAGAAAAAACTTTTATTTCTTCAAATACCTAGATTGCGTGAATAAAACAATTAATAGATTGCATGACGAAAAATTATTAAAATTCATACTTTCTGGCCTTTGTTTATTATTAGGTGATGTTAATTAACAATTACATTTTAATTTATAATTATTTGGGTCGTTGACCATTAGAAGGACCTTGTATTGACTATAGAATGCTACTATTTACGCAAAAGTCACTGACATAATATAAACACACAGCGGAAACTACTGTACGTAGAAACTTGAAATTTTGATTTCTTGATTACGGTTAAAAATGGTGTCTGTTGATGAAATGGACAAAATTCCCCAGTAAAGGATGGGGGAAGGGGAGGGGGGGGTAAATTGTGCATGGAAATTTTCTCTTTTCTGGACTTAGCAGCATGAACATTGGTCCTGATTACAAATAAAAAAATGTATGGGTTTCAATTGGTACACATTAAATCTGCGGAGTATATCCACCTTATGATAATGATCCTTTCTAACGCGGGTGAAATCGCGGGGCACAGCTAGTTTTTTATATGGCGGGAAAAATACTTTATAGTGTACCAACGCGACGACGCTTGGAAAATAAAAATACTTGAACTCACATATTTTATGTGACGATGATAATTATAATAGGTTTAAAATATTATTTGTTAGTTTTTAGAGTTTATTTTTTTGGTCGGGGGTTTTTAAATTTAATTTTGAATTCAAGCTTTTTAAACGGAACTGATATGCTGTACATAAGTTACAAGGAACCACAGTTGAAAAGGCTGTAGTATATTTGGGCAAAAAAACTTTTGCAAAAGGCCAAGCCTACATGGCTTTAAGCCGCGTAAAAAATTTAGATGGGGTCGCTATATGCGATCTCGACCAAAGGAAGCTGTTTAACAATCCTCATGACAAACTGGCTCTGGGAGAATTGCACAGATTGAAAAACAATAAAGATTAAACTTTGGTCCTTCTAGATTTTCAGCAAAAATATAAATCGGTTTATCCGTTTTATTCCGGCATTCCAGGGTTTTATCCGCCACATCTCACTTCCAGCATCAGGTCCTCGTCAATTAAAAACATGAAGAGAACTAGTCAAGGCAAATTCAACGAGCCCAAACTCGATGGCTTTAATGAAAGGTAGACCAGGGTTACGTCTCCTACCTTCGAGCCCTATCATCAGACCAGCTCAGAGATTCCAGATTTCCAGCATCAGGTCCTCGTCAATTAGAAACATAAAGAGAACTAGTTAAGACAAATCCAACGAGCCCAAACTCGATGGGTTTACTAAAAGCACGGAGTTCCAAATAACGCGCGCATCCCCATCGCACCCCCCCAACTCTGAGACTAAAAGGCAGTCCAGGGTTACGTCTCCTATCTTCGAGCCCTAACAGCAGACAAGCTCAGTGGTTCCAGAAGACATTAGTGTTTCAAATGTCAGATCCCACATATGCTTGCAAGTAAACTGAGCGTGTAACATTCCTATCACACCTAACAAACGACCTGATGACCTTGAAGACCTGAACCGATTTCCACCAAACATAGCTAAGAACACTCTCGACTGATATACCTTTCAATAAAAAAAACCGTATTAAAATCGGATTATCCGTTTGGGAGCTACGATGCCACAAACAGACACGGACACATACACATTTACACACACACAGACACGTCAAACTAATAACACCCCGTCATTTTTGCGTCGGGGGTTAAAAATAAGTTGAAAGAAAGAGGCGCTTCATAGGTTTCGCACACAGCCGCCGGCGCGGTCCTGGCCGGAATAATAGTAGACTTATAATATTCTAGCGTAGTTTACCTTTAAAAATATCAGCCAAAAGACCATGACAGCTCGTAGCTGTAACATCGTTGTTATTATTGAACACCTCTCAGCCTCTCACAATGTATTTAGCATGTCGTTGAAATAAAAGAACAGTCCATTAATACTGACAACCTGTCAAAATGGTAAGCTGTGCCTAGCTCTACTGATTTTGAAACTTTTTGACCTATGGGCTATAAACTAAGGTCAAAGTTTATCATAGCAATCTGTAATGTTAATAAATGATAGATGGCAGGCCTTAGGATTCATACTTTATTCATGACTTATGTTACTGATGATGTGACGAAATATATAAAGAGCTTGTATGAAGATGTTCATACAGTTTTTTTTCTTCAATTATGGCATCGCCAACTCTGCATATTGCCAGTGTCAAGTATAAAATTTGCATCACGTTTTTGCCAGTTTCGGTAAAACTGGACGAGTAATAATAGGTAAAGTCAGTAAGTCGTTAGTAATAAGTCAGTCAAGTCAGTCAGACATTCAAGTAAAGCAATGGATTCTTTACAAGAACGTGACCAATGGAATTTTGGAGGCAAGACGAAAAAACATATCGCACTGTTATTTTAATTCACAACACTCGTGCACTTTAATTAACCTATATCGAACAAAATGCCATCAAATTTATCCGATATAACTCAAAAATACACCAAGCAAGTAAAAATAAAACAAGAGCACAATATGTCATTTTTCGACTTCCCGCCAAAACTCTTTCATACAGTTATTCTACGAAGATTTTTTTTTATTTGAATGGAGTAGCAGACGGGCATGCTGGCCACGTGGTGTTAAGTGGTCGCTGCAGCCCATGGACTTCTACATACAACCTCAAGCAAGCATAAGGTAGGTAAGTCTTGTCTGAGTGACGACGAACCGCGACGTTACCAAAGTCGACAAAAACATTTATTCGTATAGCCTGCCTCAAAACTAAAAATGTACAGCTCCTGACCATACGCGATGTGTATAAAAATTTTCAATAAATTGCGAAATGAGATCAGATTGCTAAATAATAAAGTGACTATCATAAAAAAATTGCGTCAATATATAATACAAAATTGTTTTTACAATATGAATGAATATTTTATAAATTAAGGTATTATAGAACGGTATTGTAGAACAGGTCGGTCAGCTCTCACTACATTTTTGCAATACCCTAATAGGGGTTCATGTATGAACTGTAAATAATATTTAATGTAACACAATAAATGTACCATGAACGCAATAAATAATTGAGTATTGAGGCCGTATGCAGTTGCACTGGTACTCCGGAGGCTGGTGGTCGCCTCATGTAAGTGTGGCCGGCAACTGCACCTTTCCACCGAAACAATAGAATTGGTTCACGACAGAAGTGGGTGCAGCGGTGGTACTTCCCCGGGCGAACGATAATAGTTCTACCACTTACAAATTCATGCATTTAATTGTTATGCTTTTGGGTCACTATAGCTCGAGGATAGATAAAATTAATTATTACTAAACTATTCGTGTGACTAAATTGGGACGATGAGTTAATTTTTTTATTGATTCAATCTTAGCATTTTTATTAAAAGATTAGCACACAAAGATCAAATTTAAAATAACTTTATAAACTGACCAAGTGCGAGTCGGACACGCGCACCACCATCTTTACCATCCTTACCGTGATATCCATATCATCTTACCATCTTTCTATACTTCCTTCCTTATTTTACTTATAATATTATAAATTCGAAAGTAACTCTGTCTGTCTGTCTGTAACGCTTGCCCGCTTAAACTACTGAACCAATTTTTATGAAATTTGCAACACAGATAGAGTGGACCTTAAGAAAGGACAGGATAGTTTTTATGCTACGGGACATATGAATAAAACGGGTCCACGCGGTCGAAGCCGCTGGCGGAAGGTTATCTATAAATGAAAATTTTAAGCATGTACCTGTTGCCGTTATGTACATCTAGCAAAAACGATGAAAAAATTACGTTTGTAAGCTCCCTTAATTATTTATTTTATTCTGTTTTAATATTTGTTGTTATAGCGGCATCAGAAATACATCATCTTTTTTTCTGAAAATTTCATCTGTCTTACAATTACGGTGCACGGGATACAGCCTGAAGACAGACGGACGGACAGACGGATAATAGACGGACGTACAGACAGTGGAGTCTTATTAGGATCCCGTTTAACCCTTTGGGTACGGACGGACAGACTGACGAATCTATAACGGTGCTTTTTTGCCTTTGAAAATGGAGAATTTAATGCAATATAAGTTCATTTGGCCTAAAATACACCCATTTAATTCCAAATTCATTAAAGAAAAAACATATTTTTCCTGTTGCAAATCTATACTACTAATATATAAAGATGAAGAGTTTGTTTGAACGCGCTATTTTCAGGAACTCCTGGTTCGATTTGAAAAATTATTTTTGTGTTGAATAGTCCATTTATTGGGGTAAGGGGTTATATATATAACATGACTCAAAGTCCACGCGGATGAAGTATTGGGCGGTCGCTATCTAGTCGTAAATAAAATCTATCCACAGATCTGCAACATGCATATCATTCATGAAATATCTGCTCTGGTCATGCCAAGGTAAGCTAGTTCGAGTCCATTGATTTTAATTAGGCGAGCTATTAGTAACTATGTTCATCTGTATACTTAATGAGATATGTTTTAATTACTATGAAGAGGTTTGATTACTTTGTTATCAATATACATTTTGGTTTTATGCGGTTTAATTAGGGTTGTATTCGATATTTATTTATTTCTCTCTATTTTTACAAGACTGAAATGTTATAGCTTTCTAATAGACTATTTAAATGTTTGGAGAACGGTATTAAAATAAAGGTGTTATGTGGCTGGCTGGCTGCAACCCTTTTGCGTCCCACTGCTGGGCACTAGTCTCTCCCCCTTATTGGAGAGGCCTGGAGCTTACTCCACCACGCTGCTCCAATGCGGGTTGTTGGAGATGCGGGTTAGTGGCCAACCCGCTGTCGGTTGTTTTCAAACCGCCCATAAGGCCTCCGACAAGGTTTAACGACTGTTATCTATAGACAATAACCGGGACCGACGGCGAAACGCGCATGAAATTTTTTGCTACTAGCGGTCACCCATCTCATCGCTCACTCATCGGTCACTCATCTCATCGCTGCGTAGACCGTTTGCGTTCTACGCTAGCCGCCGAGCCATGCGCGCTTCAATTGATTGTTGATTGGTTGGGAAGGTGTTATGTATAACATGTAAAGTATCGTTATAAATCTTTTTATATTTATAAACATCCGGAGGCCCGTTGACTGTAACTGTATCTTACGCATTCAGAAATGGCTGCGGAAAATATGCTTGCAGCCAAGTCTAATAAAATTATAAATCTATACTTGTGAAACTTGGTTAAGTGGGACCTGGATAAGTGAGAAATCTCCATAATTGGAACTCATGCTGAGGTCCCAACACTTTGGTACTGAATTACCCCTGTTAGTGGGACGAGGTAAACCTCTATAACTGGGATTCGTTCTTTCAATTTATCATCATAGTTACCTCTATAACTGAGACATCGAGTGAATTTTATATGCATAAACCTCTGTAACTGATATAACATCGTTTTGTTTGTTTACTTATTCTTATTCTACTTATTAAATCTATAGAGGACAATCACTGCTCTCGAAGCTTACAAGAAGAGGACGAAAATTTAGAAACTGATCCTAAAGATTGGAACCTAGCCATCAGCAATGACAATAATCAACTGCCAACATTTAAAGATTTTATAAACGTCGACGACGCGGCGACGATTTAATAGTTTCAGGAGAACTTAATGAAAGTGAAATTTTTCATGCCTTCTCGTCTTCTTCATTAGAAAATGAAGAAGATGACGATGAAATGGGCGCGGAAGCAGGGCCACGCCGACTCCACACAGCGCCTGTGTGCGAAACCTATGAAGCGCCTCTTTTTCAAAGATGCGCGATCAAAGATTCAGGAATCTTTATGTTTCAACTTATTTTTAATCGATCTCATCGATAAAATGACCGGTTTCCATCTCTTATGATTGATGATGGTCATTGATGGTAGAGGCGTAAATTTAGTAAAATTTCTAAACGCGAAGCAGTAAAATCACTAGAAACTTTGCACAGTTATTTTGAAATGACATCAATTGGTGACCAAAATACGATATTTTATTATTGATGGCGCCTCTATAACTGAAATAACCCGTATTTTGACCTCTATTAATTGAACCCTTTGTAAATGAGACAGATATTTATTTATACCTGGATATCTGAGATATTGGGTAAGTGGAATACCTCTATAAGTGAAACAATTTTGCAGGTCCCTTGATGTCTTACTTAACCAGGTTTCACATATACTAATTTATTATGTTATAAAGCTATGCTAGAATTTGTTTATGGAAAGCGCTAATCTCGGGAACTACTGGTTTGAATTAAAAATTATTTTTGTCCATTTGTCGAAAAAAGGTGGCTATAAAAACATCACACTAGCGCGGGTAAATACGCGGGGTACTTCTAGCAATTTTATAAAGATTTTTTCTTTCTCTTTGTCTTTTGAATTTTTCGACATTTTATCGAAGGCATCCACTATAATCCACTAAAATCCACCTAATTAAACACGTAATGAAAAATAAAGGGACCCATAATTTGTCTAACTTTGCGATTACGTACCTCTAACATACAGTTCTGTTGTGAAACTTCAGCTCAAATACTAGGCTATAAGAAGTATCAAGAGTGACCCTACCTATCACGAGAGAAGGAAGATACAACCTATGATGCGTTAGACAGAGAGGTCATACGCATGCGTCTAGAGATCTATAATATCAGTGGGCCGCAACTATATTTTGTGTTTAGATTGCCTAGGAATTCTATGAACACTTTTCAGGGTTTCGTATATAAAAAGGAAAGTGAACCCCTTAAAGACCACTTCGTTATACGTCTGTTTGTCTGTCAATACCCATTTTAACCGATGCGACGTCAAAAAAAAACAAGGTTCCCAATTCGGACTGAAGTTTTTTTGGATATTTTCTAAGAAACTCTTAAGAAACGAATATCGAACTTTTACATTTACAATTTGAAATTTGTTATGTTATCCAAAGATTTACGAACATAAGGAAATACGTACTTTGCAGAGTAAGTCACGTTGACCAAAACTCATCAAAACTAGAAGTCTTCTGGTTCTTGTAGCATAAATAACTAGAGAGGAAATTCGAAAACTATCATTTCATCATTCATTTATATCTAAACGACGCACGTGGCGAACCCTTGTTTATTCGTATAATAAAAGGTGTATATAGTAAGTATGTACATATAAATGTATGAATACGTGTAAATGTGTGTGTATGAATGTATCTATATATGCATGAATGTGTATATAATATATACACATATATCTATGTAAATTTCTTGGACATTCGGATTCTTTGCTGTCATAAATATATCGGTTTTTTTTCAACCTTTTTTATGTCCCACTGCTGGGCACAGCTCTCCTTCTCACAAGTGAGAGGGATTTAGGCCATAGTCCACCACGCTGACCAAGTGCGGATTGGTGGACGTCATGCTATCGAGAAATTATGAATTTCTCTCAGGCATGCACGGTGATGGAAATCACCATATTTTCCATCACCGTGGAGCAGCGATAAATGCGCACATTACAAATTTCTTTGTCAGAGGTGCGCGCCGAGGTTTTGAACCCGGGATCGGTTGCGTCGAAGACCGCGGTTTCTTACCACTCGGCCATCGCTGCTCAATCTCGGTTTCGGTATCAATATCGGTTTATTTTATGCTAAATAGGTATTTCACTATGGAACCCTCTCTGTGTGCTGTCTCGTCTCGTACTTGGCCAGTTATACAAATGTGTGATCGTGTCCACAGTGTAGGAATGACGTTATGAATCTAGAATTCTAGATAGTCAGTACCAAGGTAGCATGGAAACGAGAATGTGATGCAGGTCAAACGCGATAGATGTAGGCCAGCGGTGCCAGGGCTAGTTGATAAGATGCCGCGAATTGTTGCCATAACTTTACATGTTAGTGAGAACATATTCTATTTCAAACGAATCGGCTCTGGATGTAGTAGTTATTTGTACTTACTGACTAGCGAGCTCATGTGCATTAGATTTTGAAGTATTAGCAAAGAAATCTGAAAAAAAAAATAACAACTTCACAATCATAGCCCCACAGTAAAGTAGATATACCCTGTGTCGTAGGTGCCATGGATACATACAAAGACAGAAACAAACACCCAGACCGAGAACAGAAATTTAAAATCATCATTCAAATTTCTGCTCCGCCGGGAATCGAATCCAGGACCCTCCGATCGAGAGTCCGGCATGGTAATCATTACGCCACACGGGTCGTCGAATCTCTGACGTTAACAAAAATATTACCTTACAGAACTCTTCTATGTTTAATGGTCATGTTGACGTCACTCCATCTTGAGCGTTCTCGAGGTTACGCACACTGTAATAATGTGCATGTTCACGCCTCACAACATTCATAGCCAAACGGACTTAGTGAAATAGAACATCTATAACTCATTGAAATGGTGACCTGACCGAAGAGGCAGTGCGAATTGTCAACCGAAAATGGGCATGATGACAGATTTTTAAATACCTTTCCTTATTGTAGGTACACGTCTCCTAGTTTCGAAATAAATAATGTAGTTTAAAAAACTAAAAACACGCTTTTGTGAAAATACGAACTAAAAAGTAAAAAAATAAGAAGAAAATGTATTTTACTGTAAAAAAAAGCGTGGGGTGCATGGTGTCAACAGTAACAGTGGTAAAAACCACCCCCCGCTTTTTTTACAGTAAAATACATTTTCTTCTTATTTTTTTACTTTTTAGTTCGTATTTTCACAAAAGCGTGTTTTTAGTTTTTTAAACTACATTATTTATTTTTAATTTTTTAGTTGGATTTTTATTCTCAAATTATTGCATTATCATCGGCCCTTGACCCCTATGCAAATTTTCAAGTTAACCAGACGCTTAGACGTGTTAAAGTACCTTAGGCCACGAACTTATCAGCCGCCCCTCGTATATTTTATTTTATCCTGATGATCCTAGTTACGACTTTAACATAAAGTTATGAGATTATTGTATTGTCATCGGTCCTCAATAAATCTACAAAGTTTGAACGAAATCTGGCCGTTTAAAGTGGGTCAAAATCGCGCCCAAAGAAGTCGGTTACAAACATACAAATATACAAACATACAAATATACAAACATACAAACATACAGGTGAAGCTAATAAAAAGCGTGTAAAAAAGTTAATTCAGCAATAAACTCAACTTTTATCGTAAATTAATGTATTTTCTGCTATGTAAATTTCAATTAAGCACAAAAACACTCGTAGGTGTCATGGCGTCGGCTTGCTCGTCAAACTTCAAGCAACACGATGACATTAACTGAGACGTGACGTCATTCCTTTTGATTGGCGTTTCAGATAATATGGCCGATTGCTGTATTTAATACATTTATTTTATTGAAAATCTTATTAATCTTAATGTTTATATTAAAACGGGGTCATATTTTAGAACCCTTTTAGCATATATTTTTTCTGTAAAACCGTTTATTCTCTGATTCTTTAACAGTGTCATCATGCCTATTGAAAGAAATATTGTTTCACACTCATAGCCCCACAGTAAGGTAGAACACACATTTGCACACTGTAACAGGGGCACCAAGAAATTTTGGGGGGTCACTAAGAAATTTGGGGGAAGAGGTGTCCCAAATTGGCTTGTTTCGCCTTCCATCTACACATAACAGCTGATGGATTTTAGGGGGGGTCATGTCCCCTGTGACCCCCTGGGACCGCCACTGCCGGGAATCGAACCCGGAACACTGTGATCGGCAGTCCGGCATGGTAACTATTGAACCACAAGGGTCGTCATAGTCAGAAAATAATTTATTTGCGCAATGGGTATAGCAAAACTTGGTTTTTTTCTTAACATAATAGCATCGCAATCTCTGTACCTGCCCAAGTACTAACCAATTGCGTTAATTACTGACCTAAAATTTATGCACCACTTTATTACCAGTTTTTTTAAGCTGAACAAGTAACAATTAGTAATAATATTAAGTAAATTGTTATTTTATATCACAACACTAATGAGCGTTGCCAGGCGTCCGGATAAAGCCGGACATAGGTAGACTTTTTGATTGCGTGTCCGGCCAAAATAAACGGTGTCCGGCTTGTCCGGCTTTTGTTAGGCTTTTTACATTTCGCAAACGAGTGAGCGCCGAGCACGTCCGAGCGCAGGCATGTCGACTGTCGGTGGCTCCCGCAAGCCGCAGTGCCGCAGTTTTTTTGTCGTACCTATTAATACATAAACACAAAATCCTCAATGATGTAGGATGTCCGGCTTTTCTACCCAAATGTCCGGCCAAACTGGCTGGTCTGTCCGGCTATTAGGTTTGGCAAACTGGCAACCCTTCGTGCGCTGTAATTAATCTATATCGAACTAAAATCCATCAACTTTATGCGATATAACTCAAAATACACCAAGAAAATGAAAATAAAACAAGAGCAGACTAATATGCTTTTTCCGACTTCCTTATTTAAACGAAAGTTGCATGAAATTGATTTCATAACACTAATTTCACCTATAATTTCACGTGTAAATGGAAAGTTTCATCAATATTATGATGTCTGCATAATGCATTAATTTAAATTTAGAAATTAATTAGGTTTAGTATTTCAAAGAGTGAAATTGATTTCGTGAAACTAATGCAAGCGTTGTGAAAATTGAAGTTTTTCACGTGGAACTGTTCAAGAATTTTTGACGTGATAACGTCTTTAAAATCGTTTTAGTCGGGTGACATGTTCAGAAACTTGTGTCACACCAAAACCTCACGAGCGCGATCGCAGGTATAACGAGAGAGAGACGGACCGATCTCCCGTCTCATCTCGAGCGCTGCCAGTCATTCCGTGAAACTTGTCACGCGGAATCCTCACGAGCGGAGGCTGGCATAGCGTTCGAGTGAGTGGACCGATCTTCCGTCTCTCTCACTCTAGCGGCATACAAACGAATGGAGATTTTCTCGTGCGGACGTTATCACGTAAACATCTCGATCGTAAACCTACTTTACAAACAATTTGCCGTTTTTTTAGATATACGGGTCAAGCTCCCACTCTCACCGTTCACAACCCCGGAAGCCCCTTTTTTTTAAAAGCTTTTATTTAACTTGCAATGTATATTTGTTCGGATGGAATCTTGCTACTCAATTTTGAAGCAGATATCTTCAACCGATTGAGCTGAAATTTTGTATACACGTTTAGTTTGGATGACAATACAATATAAGCTGTATGACGTCATTGTAAATCCAATATGGCGGATCATCCAAGATGGCGGAATAGTTATTTTTAATGCATTTCTACAATATGGGTATCAAATGAAAGGGGTCGGAAAAAGATGTGACTCCATTCTAAATCCAATATGGCGGAACATCCAAGATGGCGGACCAGTAATTTTTTATGCACTTCTACAATATAAACTGTGTCTAATGAGGTTATAAGTTGATAGTTAAAATTTTAAAGGAAAAATTATTTTCTTCTTTTAAGAGCATTTAAATAAAAGCTTTTATATAAAAGTTTTTTGGGCTTTTAATTTATATTCCACTCATTTCGTTTTCGATTAATTCGAAGGTGAATTTTGATGACAGTAATAACACGAAAAAGTAATGTCTAATGAATATAAATAATAACTGTCAACCATTTTACTTAACCCATTTACGTATTACGTATTACATAATCGTACAATACATATTACGTATTGTACGATTTTTATTGTTTTTTTTTATAATTTTTACTTTAATTACGAAAGTTCTTTATACAAGTTTTTACATTTTTATTCACTTCATTGACTTTGGACACCCAATCTACTGGCGGACACGAAATATTGTTCTATTAATATTATTATTACTTCCCTCTATGCTCACGTATTTAATCATTATGCGCATACGAGTTATTTTTAGATTAAAAGCTACTGAGCATGAATTAATATTTAATTAACTAAAATCTTTAACTTCCTACAGTTTTAACCTTTCTCCCGACCTTTTAACAAGGTGGTTTTGTTAACAATAGGTCATTGGACCTTGTGCCTCCATTTTGGGACATCCGCCATTTTGTCGAAATATTGCCGTGGGCCTGCAGAATGCAAATTTTTTAAAATCTGTGACACATTAGTTACGTAATAACACCTTGGTTTTTAAGTAATGTGTAGGAATGATGTTTTTCGTTCAAGGATTGTTGACCGATTCGTTTTATTGCATAGCCTTAAATCAATAAAAAAAGACATATCAATTAATTTTAATTAAAAGCTGGTAGTAGGTTATATAGGTGGTAGAAATGGTTCACCCGCTTGATTGCAAGGTTCCAACGCTGCAACATTTATTTTGTTTTCCGTTGGAAATAGCTGGTCAAGGTTCCCTAAGGCTACCATCGCAGCCTCTGGAGTAACAGCGCATCAGCACATGACTCAGGCTCAGAATCAATTAACATGCTTCACGGCTAAAACATTTGCCGCTAGAACATTGCTTCACGGCTAAAACATTTACCGCTAGAAACAAACAAACTACAAACGAGAGATTACATTCTCAACCAAAACGCTCGCTAGCTTACATTATATTTCAGAACCCAAAGTAAATATTATGAAAAGAAACCACACTAAAATTACCTCTGGATTTGGGACCAAAAAAGACACAGGGTAGGTTGAAAAACGGGTATTTTGCCCAATTTTACTACCAAACGAGTCTCAAATTGGCCGAACCAAATCTCAAACAGGCGCCGATATTTTAATGTTAGTGGACGCACGCAGAATTTTAATATAACGACGCCATCTTTTATTGTTTATCTAAGCTTACGATTCGATTAATCGTACTTAAATCAAAAGAGATTTGACGGAAAAAAACTTAGCAATAATCTTACAAGTAGATATCTACTCGTATATCGTAGCATAGTAATGCATAGCGTTCTGAATAATTTTTCATTTTTGTTGCTTCTACATACAAGAATTTTTTTCAACTGTAGCGACCTTCCGCTACTCATCAAGAGATGGCGCTACGGGTATTCCTGAATCACGCTATCGAAGTTTTCGGAATATCCTACCATATATACAAGCTCCGAATTGAGTCAGTTGGAGCGCGGCCGCTCCCCGGGCATGACCACCTCGCCCGGCGGGAGATCTCCCTTTGCCAAACTGGTGACCCTGGACAAGAATACGTCCCTTCTGACCTTCATCAGTCGCACCTTCACTCCCTGGATGGACTGCAGCACCACTTCAGCAGCTCATCAGGTTCATCGCAGCGCGTCTGGACAACGCTTCCTGATCCTGATCCAGCTACCTCCAGCGACTTCGTGGATGGCTCGAGAACCCACTACTCGCCTCCACACTTCAACCTACCCTCACATCCCGACTCACCGTGGATAGAGGGTATCTCCAAACCTCGCTTCACCCTCACATCCCGACTCACCGCGGATAGAGGGCAACACAAGGCCTCACCTTCACATCTCGACTCACTGTAGATAGAGGGCATTGAAGGCACTTGTAAGCGAAGACTGCACAAGCTTGGATTTCTGAAGATATCGACCTCCGGTCTGAGCAGGGGGTGATGTAGCGACCTTCCGCTACTCATCAAGAGATGGCGCTACGGGTATTCCTGAATCACGCTATCGAAGTTTTCGGAATATCCTACCATATATACAAGCTCCGAATTGAGTCAGTTGGAGCGCGGCCGCTCCCCGGGCATGACCACCTCGCCCGGCGGGAGATCTCCCTTTGCCAAACAACCTTCTTTATGTTCCACTGCTGAGCATGATCTCTCACAGGCGCGGGATTTAGTCCACCACGTTGGTCTAGTGCGGATTGCTGGACATAGGCATAGACTAACTTGATACCTACAATAATAACCAGAACAGAATCAATTTCGCGTCGACCCGTTTTATGGGTTCCCGTAGGATAAAAACCATCGTATGTCCTTTCCCGACGCCCACTCCATCTGTGTTCCAAATTTCATAAAAATTGGTTCAGTAGTTTAAGCGGGAAATCATAGCAGACAGACAGACAGACAAAGATACTTTCGAATTTATAATATTAGTAGGGATTATAAAAACCTGTATTTACTTTAAACCCATGAATCTTTATACACACATATACAAATATAGAAATAGAAGTAGGTAAATATTCCAAATGATCGTGTCGTGATCGTTTGTTATAAAGTTGGCCCTAAGCAATAATTCATGAGCAAACACTCAGAATCCATATAAAAAGATTAGTTTTTATCTCGTTAAAGTTTGGCCGTTTGTATACACATAAAACATGGGCATCGTATGTATGTTCATAATATGTGCGGTCACTACATCACACATTTGCAGATATCATTTGCATTTTGAGATTATACTAGTTCAATGATCCTTTTCTTGTTTTTAGGGTTCCATACCCAAACGGTACAAGCGGATCCCTACTAAGATTCCGCTGTCTGTCTGTCTCTGAGGCTTAGGCTGTATCTCTTGAACCGTGATAGGTAAACAGTTGAATTGAAATGTTCACAGATGATATATTTCTGTTGCAGCTCGAAACAAATATTAAAAACAGAATAAAATAAATACGAGTTTAACGACAACTGGTATTATAGACGCTTGAAATATTCACAGAATATTTATATAAATATTTAATTTAAAAATCATTAATTAAAACAAAATAAATATTTAAGGGGAGCTTCCATACAACCAACAAACATGATTTGTGCCGTTTTTTTTTTGAAAATAGTATGGAACTTCTTATGCGCGAGCCCGTGTCGCACTTGACCGATTTTTATTACATCTTGTTATAGTTTTAAATTACATCGAATAATATCTTCTTTACAAATAAATAAAATTGGAGTTTATGTTTGTAATATTCCGAACTATTAAAATAACAGCTTTTTACTACATACAAGTGAATGTATATACGGTAGGTACATATAAATGTAGTCCCTGTGGCTTCGGGATTAAGAATAGAGCTACGGTATCTCCTGCCTGATCGTAAGAGGCGACTAAAAGGGGGCTTCCGGGGTTGTGGACGGTGAAAGTGGGAGCTTGACCCGTAAGTATATCTAAAAAAAGAAATTATCAAATCCGGAATACTCTGTACAAAGTTATGCGTGTTCATACATTAGAATCAGTGAGTGAACAATCAATCATCCTCTGTTTGCCTACCCTGAGGGTCATTTATATGGGACCTATTTCGAAATAAGGAGTATACCCCTTTCCAATAAAAAATATAATAATTATGATCAAAATAGGACTACCCTCTAAAAATTTATGGCTGCAACCCTTTATGCGTCCCACTGCTGGGCACGGGTCTCTCCCCATTATTGGGGAGGCCTGGAGCTTACTCCACCACGCTGCTCCAATGCGGGTTGGTGGAGATGCGGGTTAGTGGCCAACCCGCTGTCGGATGTTTTCAAACCGCCCATAAGGCCTCCGACAAGGTTTAACGACTGTTATCTATCGACAACAACCGGGACCGACGGCTTAACGTGCCCTCCGAAGCACGGAAATGCGCATGAAATTTTTTTGCCACTAGCGGTCACCCATCTCACATCTGACCGCGCCCGTTTGGCTTAGTTGCATAGATCGTTTGCGTTAGCTAAAAATGTATGCGTAGTTTAAAATAAAAAAAATATAGGTATACTCGTCGACTTGAGAACCTCCTCCGTTTTTTTCGTCGGTTAAAAAGCGCTACCGGCTACATTAGATAACATAATCTCATTTGTATTTTGGACGCCATTGTGATTTTGCATTTAAACTGCTTCTGTTTACACTCTTTAAGTTCAAAATACTGAAATGTATTTCGTACCGACTTTGAATATAAAGCTCACAAGGATCTAATCATCATTCAGTGGTGATACCATTTCGAAGGAGAATTCCGCAAACGTAACTCTTAAAAGTACCTACTTACTTTTAAATCACTCAAGTCAAGAATGAAATTCACCTCAAACGGTCTTCTTCCGCAAGGGTAAATAAATAAATAATAAATAAACGTTTCACACTCATAGCCCCACAGTCCCCCTGTGTCGTGGGTATCAAATCAACACAAAGACAGAAACACAAACACCCAGACCGAGAACAGAAATTTAAACTCATCATTCAAATTTCTGTTTCGCCGGGAATCTAACCCGGGACCCTTCGATTGGCAGTCCGGCATGGTAACCATTGCGCCACACGGGTCGCCATCAGAAGTATTCATTTTCTAGGATTATTATGTAGGCAGTTGGAGAAAAAGAACAAATAACAATCCCTACTATTTAATATTATAAATTCGAAAGTAACTCTGTCTGTCTGCTACGCATTCCCGCTAAACCAATTTTAATGAAATTGAAACACAGATAGAGTGGACTTTGGGAAAGGACATAGGATGGTTTTCATCGTACGGGAACCTATAAAACTGGTCCACGCGGAAAAAGGCGCTGGCGGAAGGCTTGTTTTATTACAATACTAGCTGACCCCGCGAACTCCGTAGGTAGGCGTTTAAATATTGGGTGACTATTGCAAAAATAAAATGTTAACAGATAGCTGTGGGACGACATTGACACATGCGGTAGCTGTCACGTATGGTCCTTATCTGCCCATAGCTACTCTGTAAGAAAGCTTATTATTGTATACCTCATATTTTAAAACAGGGCTGAAGTTTTTCTCCGTCTGCTCTTTTCTTCAGCTCAGCATTGCCTGAGCGCACCCAGAGCAGACAGAACAAAAAAAATAACGTTCACTAAGAGTTTGTAAATGAACCGTACAGTGAATAATGAATATTTCATTTCATTTCATTTCGTTTCGTTTCATTTCATTTCATTTCATTTCATTTTACAGATAGTAGCCGATTTTCAGACCTACAGAATATGCATATAAAATACATAAAAATCGGTCAAGCCGTTTCTGAGGAGTATGGTAACTAACATTGTGACACAACACAAGTTTTTATTTATTTATTTATTTATTTTAACACAAATTAAGCCATAAAACATAACAGAATACATCCAATTCGTTTTAAAGCTTTGCAATGAATGCTCCTGCCGAGCTGCGAACTTGAGCAAGTGGTGTGCAGAATATATCAATACTTGGATCCCATGACACTAATCCATTGAGCAAGGTCAGTGCTCGCATCACAGGAGACTCCTTCACAATAAGAAGTCTGCTCCGTGGCACTGCAAACAGCTTCCGACGTCGGGCTCCAACATACTTGTCCGGGACATGTAACGATATCAGTTCTAGTACTGATGGATTCGATACCTGCCCTCGTATTAGTAGTATAAAATAGTCTATTAACGCAATATTTCGTCGATATTCGAGCGTATTGTATCCCAACCAATATGAAAAGGCTGGGATACAAGTGGGGGTATCCGACAGAATATCCATACACCCGGAAATATAAATATCTCAAAAATTTTCTTTGGAGCTTCTCCAACATGAGTTTGTACTTTGCTTCATGTGGGCTCCAGATAGCTACATTGGTTTCTAGAACGCTCCTGACGAAGCTGTTATATAACAATTTAATAACAGCAATAATGTCAAGAAGCCGTACTTGTCGCATTACAAACCCTAATTTCCTATAGGCCTTTACACAGACAGCTCTGGCGTGATTTTATGTATAAGGGTAGACTGATCGTTTTCGAAAGAATATCCTGTGTGCTTTGGCAGCAACGGCAGTACTAGAAAGATGAAACTCTACAATAGGGTGAGCATGAGGTTAGATATAAAGCGTATCATAACTGATGGTGAAGAAAGGTCCTCGAATGGCGACCACGGCTCGGCAAAAGGAGCACAGGCCGCCCTCCAACCAGGTGACTGGACAGGACTGTTGAGCCAAGGAAGCGGATGGAGTGGCGAACATTAGGGAAGGCCTATGTCCAGCAGTGGACTATGAAAGACTGATGTATGCACGATGACACGTTGCTGCATGCTTATCTCATCTAAGAAAAGATACACGTAAACCGACTTCATCAATATTACTTCCACCATTCTCAACTTCGAAATGATAAATTTTAAAGCCAATTTTAAAATATATTGCTGAAAGGTACATATTGGAAGATTAATTAAACGATTAACGTTATATGTGTTCAAAATAACGTTATTAATTGGCGTCATTATCAGTTGAAGAGCTCTTTATCGGTACATTAAAAGTTTATTTTTATAAATTTAAATAAATCGTGTCTCATTAGTGATTTTACTTACACGCAAAGGAAGATACTGTTTTACTGCACTACAGTCTTTTTAAAAATAAACATTGCCAGGTTGTAGTACTTGTATATCAACATTAAAATAAGAAAAAAATGTATTTTACTGTAAAAAAACCATCGGGTGGTTTTTAAGATACTATTGACACCAAGCAACCCACGTTTTTTTTGCAGTAAAGTACATTTTCTTCTAATTGTTTACTTTTTAGTTCGTATTTTCACAAAAGCGTGATTTTAGTTTTTTAAACTACATTATTTATTTTAAATTTATTAGTTGTTTTTTTTTCATATTTTTACATTGTCATCGGCCCTTGACCCCTGTGCGATTTTCAAGTTAATCAGACTCCTAGAAAAAGGTGAAAATGAAGTTAAAAGATTCCGTTACATACATGCATAGTTTTTTTAATTTTTTTAAACTTTATTATTTATTTTACAATAAAACAGGTACATTTTCTCTTATTTTTTACTTTTTAGTTATTTTTTTCACAAAAGCGTGATTTTAGTTTTTTAAACTTTATTTATTTTATTTCATTCCATTGAAATAGGTTTAGTTTCGGTGACTTACTCGTAAATATGTTAAGCTTGGGACTTTTGTACAAAAGCCATAATGGCTGGCTTGCAAACCATTTTGTGTCCTACAAGATATTGTAGGTGGCACCTGCACGTAGGTTCGTCAAGGCGCCGACCTCGTACGACCTCCTCAAACTCATAGTTTCCTGGTAACTACTTCGGTATCTGTAAGGGACTACGCAGACACGCTGCTTTTCAGCGGTTGGTATTTTAGCTGCTTTTTTGTTCTCTCTTTTGAAAGTACTAAGCGCCAGTCATATTTCGCTGGTCCTTTTCTTTTTCCGGCTAGTGCGTGGAATGACACACAATCCTGACCTTCTGTCGCAAGTGCGGATCGCAGTTCCCACTTTCCCACCCGTGGCAACACCCGTGTCGCCCGCCGCAATGTTTTCTCACTACCCCAGTCGCGTACCGCGTTACACCGGTGGGCTCCGCTCCCAAGAGCGTTACGGCTTCTTAATGAAATATCTAGGGAGGATGCAGACCTAGATATCTTTACATGTACCACTAATCAGCTACGTAAAGCTTGCAGCGCGTTACCTGGAGGGTCTTGCTGCTGGCAGCAGTATTACTACTACATAGCTTTACTCCTAACGTAATTCACTCTTGTGTTTGGTTTTTACTGTAAGCAAGATGTTGTCAATAAATAAATAAATAAATAAATAAATAAATAAATAAATAAATAAATAAAATAAAAGTCTTGGGTAGGGCTGCCATCCCTAAATTGCCGACGCCGGATAAAATCCCGGACATTTGGGCGAATATGGTTTTTCGGCCGGACATCTCTGGAAATAGTATATTTCATTACAAGTGCGGAAAGGCTGTCATTACAAGGCTGTCTGACTGACTGACATTTGTCGGAACTCCTTCCAATGACGGTTTCGCACGTGTACTGAACGACTATTTTTAATACAGTTGCGAAAAAATGAAGCAATTTAATAAAATAATAAAAACTCGCAAATAACATTTTTGAAAAATGGCGCCAACCGTAAATGAATACTTAAATGCAGAGATTTTTTTGTTTTCTTACTAACTATGCCCATACAGCCAAGTCTTCATTAGATTTTTTATTGATATAAAATGAAAATGTTAATGAGATGAAATGAAATGAAACCTAACCTAACTCATTGAAACAAATCATTAAATCTGATATTGAAACAAATTAGTAGCTTCTTTTTAGAAATATTTGCATGAATCATAAAAACTTCTAAAACATCGTGGTTGTTTTTTTTTTCTTTTTAATAGACATTATTTTGACAGTTGGGAAAGAGAACGCACGAGTACGGAAAAGGTAAAGAAAAAGCACGAGTGTGTAATAGCCCACTTCCCGCACGCTATACGTCCCTGCAATACGTCACTTTTGGAGCAACTGTATTAAAAAATATTTTTTGCAACAATAATAAAAATATCGTTATAATTTTTTAATTCCATTCGATCGTTGACTATTTTGCCGTGCCTTCTTGAATGCAGGTTATTGTGGATGGATTTTTAGTTAAGATTTATTTCAAATTATCGCTTATATATTGAAAAAATGGATTTCCCTGACAACAAAAGTGTCATCAGGGTTTTACCCGGACACTTTTTAAAAACCCCTACCGGACGGCCCCCGGACGCCCTTCAAGTCCTAGCTTGAAAATCCGGGGAAATACGGACGGATGGCAGCCCTAATCTTGGGAAACCCTGAAGAGTACATGTTCTCCATCCAATGCGGGTTGGTGGAGATTTGGGTTAGTGGCTAACCCACGGTCGGATGTTTTCAAATTGCCCATAAGACTACAACAAGGTCTTAAGGAACACGAATGTTCCGAATCACGTAACCTATCTATATACTTTCTAAAAGTCCCGTAAGCATTTCATCGCATCGCTTATCCACGGTTTTTGTTTTTGTAGGGCACTATGTTACGGGTTGAAGTTTTACTCTTCTTGCTCTATTCTTCATCTCAGTATGCCTTAACGCTCCCAGAGCAGGTGGAATCATAATGCAATAATACTTTGTAAGGAAACCGCACAGCGAATATTTTCATTTCGCAAAAGTTGGCAAAAGTATTTGAATCGAAATATGTCACTTTCCATCGCTCACCACATAGTCCAATGACAATGGGCAATGGCGCGAGAAATTGAGGCTGATGCCGGCGCCACACATTGGATTCAAATTGGGTCCAAACTTGGCTACGAATTAATGGCTAATTATTGTATCCAAGTTAATGCGGCCACACATTAACTCCAATACCTTTTGACAAACTTACTAGCCAATAGCATTGGATGGTGGGACCGCAGCTCGAATACTTGCTCATTCGACCAGTCGGCATTCGGAGAGTCCTCCGATTCGCACTCGGCATAGCGCGCACTGATACAAACAATGTGGGGACCGGGAAGCGACGTTGGATCCAAGTTGCCCGCCCGCCTACCCCCTTCACTCCCCTCGCCTTTGTTGGTGTATGAAAAACCGACACATCACGGGTCCACATTGGCTATTGGACGCAATGTTACGTTTATGGCCAGTATCGTGCCAAGACCGATCCACACATTGGTGTATTGGATCCAAGAGTATAACTATCCAATGTGTGGCGCCGGCATGAGATCAGAGAAGAAAGAAAGATATATATCATATTTTGCTGTGTTGCCGATTGCAGATGCAAAAAGTAGCGTGTCTGCGGAGACCCTAACCGAAGATTCTGCACTCTGTAGGCGGTTTTAGGCGCCTTCGCCCCCATCCTCCATAATTCATATGGAATTGTGATTATTCTAAACACTGATCACAATTTGTTAATTGGTTTCCAACCTACTGAATATTCTTCCTATTGACATCTGTTGATGCAATCCTACATAAATTGTATTGAAACGATTGACCTATCCCTTCCTCTATTCATCTTGAATGTTTATCTACGTTTAAAAAAACAACGGTTTGCACTCCGGTAGTGCCGGCAGAAGTGAAAACTTTAACCTTAACATTAACCTTGTGCATTTTTGATATTTTGTTTTTTTTTTTATTTGATTGGAGTAGCAGACGAGCATGCAGGCTACGTGGTGTTAAGTGGTCGCTGCAGCCCATGGGCATCTACATACAACCTCAAGCAAGCATAGGTAAGTCTTGTCTGAGGTCGTATGCAGTTGCTCTGCTACTCCGGAGGCTGGTGGTCGCCTCATGTAAGTGTGGCCGGCAACTGCACCTTTCCACCGAAACACAGTAGAAATGGTTCACGGCAGAAGTGGGTACAGTGGTGGTACTTCCCTTGAATGGTTAGGGAACATCGATGTTAGGGAATCATTTCGCACGAACTGCTTTTATTATCAGTATAATATTATTTTTCATCTAGTATTTTCAGTAGATTTTCATCTTGTATTTTTATAAAGTACTCATTCATTTTCTTTCACTATTTCTTGATCACTTTTTTCATTAATAGATGCACTTTGTTCAATTTCCATATTTTAAATACTTGATATAAACGAATTTTACTTAATTAAGTATAGACAGTCGAGCCGTCATCAGCTGTCACCCGTCCGTCTTACGAATATTTCATCAGGCCACGTGTCCTGACGCGAGTTTAACATTTTTTACCCATGCCAAAAAAGTGCACAACGCCGCTAAAGAAGTTTTCACTTCTATATAATCAGATATCTTAGATATATGTATGCCATGCAGGGCGCTATGCCCTGCCTTGCTTAGTGACGCAGACCGCTTGCGTTCTATGCTAGCCGCCGGGCTATTCGCGCTTTATGAATTTAGATTGCATGTCATACTTGTGTACAAATAGCAATAAAATGCTATTTATACACAAGTTACATTTGAATGCAGTATTGTCACAATACAAAGATCTTTAAGTGTATTGTGGAATGGGCATGATGATGCTTTTAAAGAATCAGAGAATAAATGGTTTTACAGAAAAATATATGCTAAAAAGTTCTAAAATATGATCCCGTTTTAATATAAACATTAAGATTAATAAGAGTTTCAATAAAATAAAAGTATTTAATACAGCAATCGGCCATGTTATCTGAAACGCCAATCAAAAGGAATGACGTCACGTCTCAGTAAAAGTCATCGTGTTGCTTGAAGTTTGACGAGCAAGCCGACGCCATGACACCTACATAGCAGAAAATACATTAATTTACGTTAAAACTTAAGTTTATTGCTGAAATAAACTTTATTTCGAAACTAGGAGACGTGTACCTACAATAAGGAAAGGTATTTAAAAATCTGTCATCATGCCTATTGTTGAAAGCCGATTTAGTTCTGCAATAATCAATTTATGACGGTCAGTTTCCTTGCTTCATTTGTCTTGTAAAACCTATTATATTATTCCTTATTAGCATTTCAAACTCTAATTCATCAGTTATTCATAATATACGATGAAAATTACATGCAACAAAACAGCCAAAGTCCAACCACTTTGATCAAGGTTTTCATCAATGAGAAAAGTCTTTCTCGTGTCTACTACTTTTTTTAATTTCAAATATCTAGTTCACCCACTTATCTATCTACTACTCTACTTTACTCTACTCGCCCTCGCGTCCGTCAGAAGTGTTGTAAACGGTCTCGCAATACTTGTAGCGACCAATAATACTTTAAACGATTAGTAACGACAGGTATTCCCGCATTGACTCCTACCAGTTGTAAGTAATCTTGGTCAAGGATCAGCGTAACTGACCAGCCTTTAAACAACATTAAACTAATTACTCCGTGGGAATTTCCCAATGACAGAACAATGGCTTAAAATCAAAGTCGAATCGACCTAAAATATTGAAGCACTTAATAGATTTCATTATGTAGGTGGTAAAACTTTTATGGCTCCATCTGTAAAGTATACCACCGTGGATTTCATAATTTTTGACCCTTTCAACACTTTGAGCTTGTGAAGGAATCTTTAGAATCACATTTAAAAAATTAAAAGGTAGATTCCGGGGTTGTACGTGACGAGAGGCGGAAGTTTCAACCGTCGTAGCGCTAGCTAGAAGATGACGGTATGTGCGTGGCCGCACGCCGTCGTAAGTACCTAATTATAGTTGGTGCTGAGTCGCCCTTCCAACTGTTCCAACATGGGCCCTATTTGGGCGCTGCGCGTGGAGAACACCGGTGGCGACTGCTGAAGATCCCGAAGTTCTTCGCCAAGCGCTGAGGCAACTCACAGAGAGGGTTTTAGTCTACACTTATTGAAAACTATCGAGTTTTGACATTGATGCACGAGTATAGTGGACGAGATAAAACTCTGGAGTTTCACAAGTACTGCCTATATGCTCATCTAAAACTGATTTAGAAACGCAATAAAAATCATGTAATAGTAAATTATTTTTTATGAACTCAGGGATTAAAAAACTAAGTAGGTATAGAAAGTAAGATAAAAAATATACAAAACCTTATGTTGATTTTGAGCGAAATACAATTGAGTTAAGATTTATTCATTGAGTACATTTTCATTCAACATTTAGCAGAAGAACACAAGACTTACAAATAAAATACACTGCCTATATGAACTAACCAAATGTAACTTTAAATGCTATGCAACAAATACAGCTATCATTACTATAATGTTTGTGGTCTAACATCATGTTTCCTTCTTGTTTCAGAAATGTGGCGATGTTTCTAAATTAAGACCAAGAGAAATTAAAACGAGATCAATGACTTCAAAAAACATACGGAGGTGAGTTTCATTTCCATTCTGCGATATCTTGTTATGTTTATTAATTATTCAATAGAAATCCGCAAAATACAAATTCAATAAACAGCAAAAATAAAATCAGTGTCACTTATACGAGGTACAAAAGAATGCACGATCAATCATTTTACTAAATAGGTAATTCGAAAACAAAAAAAAAGTAAGACATAAAAAACCTTCAGCTACTTCTATGAAACCAGACGAATCATATCTAGAAATTTCTGCTACTCGTGATATTAAAAAAGATTGACCGTACACACTTAGTACTTAAATAAATATAGTTACAGTTAACATTCAACATAACATTATCATTAAGGATCCCAAATACATTACCCCAAATAATAACGCTACTAAACCAATTGATACAGTCAGAATACTGTCCACAGATAAACATATCGATGTTACCGATACCAAATCCGTTGTAACCGATACCAACCGAGGTACCAGTAACCGGGTACCTCTGTACCCAATGACTGATGAAACTGGTATCAAGGCAGACAACGCCGTTGGCGATGAGGTAGACAAGACCGAAACAACTAAAAACGATATCGATACCGAAACGAAGGAACCGAAAGAGGGCAAACAGAGATCGGTCTCCTTCAATAGAGACGTACATGTGAAAAGATTTGGTGAGTAGGAGAATATTTTGGGGGTAGTCAGTCTTTGGTGCGACACGAACCTTCACATCTAAATTATCTATCTGCTTCTGGTTTGCGTTAATTTGCCTTGTCGTTAACTTTTTTAACATTTAAATAAAGTCAGCTAAAACTCAATTTTATGTTTGGTTTTTATTTGTTTACTTAAAACGTAGGCGACATTCTTTCCCAAGGAGAATTTTTTCTTTCAAATAATAAAAAAACCCCAAGTAAATTAAATGCAAATTAACGCAATTCATTCGAATGACCTCTTATACCTATTTCCGTTTTTCTAAGTATAAACATGTGAAGGAAGTGTCGTATAACCCACTAATTTTCACGTAACCACATTCGATGAAAATTTAAAAAAACCTAAACAGATAAAAATCACAAGTGTTAACAAAAATACGAAGATCGATTAATCATCTTGACTAACTGAGAATGTGAGTGACTAATTCTAACAAATGACAAATCTTCTGTAGATATAGATGTAACGAATAACTTTTTACATGTACATAATTTGTCTTCGATATCTTGATCTGCGCTTTGATGTTTCTTTCCAAGCATGACTCTATATTAAACCACAAAAAGAATCTTAAGCCTATATATTATTTAAATTTAAAAACTTTTATGTTAGATCTGGTAATTTTAAATTATCAGTTTAAGACAAATATTTATTTCCAAAGGAGTATTGATTATGACAGCGGAATTAAAGTTGACTTATATTAGTTACTTATATGAATTTTAGAATTGTATAAATAAAACGTATACAATTTACATTACTATTATGTATGATCTAAATTCTCGTCTTACTGTTTATGAATTTTTACTACTCGTGACTCGGCCCGACGTCGCCTGGATAAGTTGAGTTTACATTATTATACGAAACTATCCCACGGTAACAGTTTATCTATCCGGGATAAAAAATAGCTTATGTGCTATTCCAGATTTTATTACATCTCTGTGGCCAATTTAATCCCGTCACATTCAACCAATCAGATTGAGCAACAAACATCTATCCAAACGTGAAACTTTCTCATTTATAATATTAGTAAAGTAATTTACTGAAAATTTAGATTTAAAGTGTACAAAATATAACCTCTTTCAACTACTCTTTCAATATAGATTTTTATCTAGAATCTATTCAATCTAGATGATGAATAAATAACAAATTGCGCTTCAATGTCATTGCCTCTCAAATTCTTTTGTATTACTATTTTATCCATGTTGATTTACAACTGATCTCAGTTCATTTACAATGCAATTTGCACATCTGTTTTCGATTTTTATCAATGCAGATACATCGCTATATTTAGCATCAGTTGATTTAATGATACTGACAATTTAATGATACTGAAACATGCAGTAACGATGCCTTTTACCGACCCATAATATTACTACCTATTATTTTTCATTACTTTCTCAATATTTTATTGGCAATGCTCAGCAGCGTTAGTCTGAGAGCTAAAAATCAACTCCGTACTAAGTAACTCACTCACTCATCACGAAATCTCGAATACCACTTACAGTTAAATAAGAAAGATTTAATTGAAACCCATAAAATCTACGGAAAATGTTAGGCTGACAATCCTTCTGACACGGGTGAAACCGCGGAGCACAGCTAGTAATATTATATTTTTTCCTCTAACAGGATCAGAGAACTGATGTAAAATGAATCGAGACCCAAACATACCGATAACAATCAGGGTCAGGATAATCACGAAAAGAATGACGTAGCAATAGCTGTAAAAATAGAAAAAAACGTACCGTAAACAACTCACCATCTAGCGAAACGGAGCCAGTTTCTTATTGTGAAATCGATTCTTTTAAATCCATTGATATGCAAATATTGATTGGTATGCGAATATAATTACCTGCCGAATAATTTAAGATTGCGTATTCAATTCACCTAACCTTGTGTTTGGCAATTTAAAAATCAATTTCGGTTCTTTGTTTAGTAAAAAGCGAAAGAACTATTGTTATCAAAATGTGCATGTTATTTTCTTCAGAGATAAAGTAGGTTAGAAGGTTTATTTTACTGTGAAAGCACACGTGATCAAGTTCCATCGCTAGGATTATTAAACCTTTATTTAAAAAAAACGGTTCTTTTCTTCACAATATTACCTTCTAAATCTTCTGATGTATCAATACGCCCTATGTCATACTGATTTCTATTTTGTTTCCACATAATGATCCTCGGCGAAGCTGCCTCATTATCTTAATTGAGCCCTGGATATGGCCAGAAATGCAAAATTTGGCCATAAATTGGCATACCTTCGCTAAGTTTTTGGCTTCGTTCGGTTGCGTGGCTGTCGTTAACGAGAAACCTTTTATAAAATACTCGTTTTTATTACCAAAGGTTTCAGGTTTTGCACTTGTTTTGTCTGTTGCTATAAAATCATCAGATGTCAAGGTCAATTTTGGAGTTGACTAATGGACACAAATGATATGTAATATGCATAATGATCAGTTTTCTCTGTGGATTTTTTATGCCTCTTAATAAAAGTGTCTTCACTATACTCACATTATTCTGTTTGGTTTTTTTAACAAAGCCACACAAGGGAGATTTATTATAAGCACAATAAATCTATGAGGGTCACCGATTTTGAACAAAGTAAATTTGAAATATCTATTTGACACATTTTTTTATCCAATTCAAATGTCGTTCATTATGATTTTTCAATGTTGTAAGTCATTACGTTAAGGAAATAACTTTGAGAAAATAGATAATCTTGTAATTGTGAAAAATTGCCCCTTGAAGTCTAATCTGGCACATGACACATTTAACGCGTTAGTTCCCTCGAAATCTTTACGTAAATATTGGTGCATCGGAGACTACATCAGGACTTTTATACTATTTACATTTAAATTTACTCTTTGATAATTATGTCTTGATTATACTAAACTTTCCCACGGGAACATTTAATATTTTTGTAGCCTACGTGCTATTCCAGATAGTCAGTAATAGATATCTCGATCTGCTTCGCTCTTGTGTGATTGAGTAAGAAACATTCATTCGAACATCTAAACTTCTGCATTTATAAGTATGGGTGTCTCTGTTATTATACATTATATAAGTAGTATTGTTAAGTTTATTGATAGCTATATATTTATTAGCTGAGTTACGTCCTCAGCCTGATGTGAAGGTCAAGATGAAAGATGCTGTTTCTTTACTCTTGCTTGCGTAAGTGTACGTAATTATAATTACTCTTGTCTGTCGGTTACGCTCCTTGGTTATTGAATTGTTGTAACATTTATTGAGGTTGTTACGTTGAGAAGAACACGTGTTCTTATTGCTTTTAAAGATCTTTTATAATTTTGTTTTTATAGTATTGTAGTATTTGTTGCAGTTGATTACATTAATTAAGAAGATTTTGTTTCACATTCGGATTAAAATTTTATCACAAAAAAGAAGGACTCGAAATGAAATTAATTTCTCATAACGTGTCTACTCTACATACTAGGTATTTATTTGTCCATGGGCTGAAGCAATTACTTAACTTTCATCTAACTTCCGTTTGCACTTGATTTGTATAAAACAAACCGGCCAAGTGCGAGTTGGACTCACGCACGAAGGGTTCCGTACCATTATCTATAAAAAATCACGTTTAGTGTATGGGAGCTCCCTTAAATATTTATTTTATTCTATTTTTTGTATTTGTATAACAATAGCGGCAACAGAAATACATCATTGCCTTTGATTATCCATAGAATACATTGCATTAATATTGAATGAAAGGTAAATTGTGGTTTACGATTTATGGCGTATTAAAAAAAACTACTTACTAGATCTCGTTCAAACCAATTTTCGGTGGAAGTTTGCATCGTTATGTACATCATATTTTTTTTAGTGTTATCATTTTCTTATTTTAGAACCCTCAAATGTTTTGCTTTTTTCTATTTTTGTGTAAAAATCTTAATGTGGTTCACAGAATACATCTACGTACCGAGTTTCAACAGTATAGTTCTTATAGTTTCGAAAAAGTGGCTGTGACATACGGACGGACAGACAGACAGACATCACGAATCTATAAGGGTTCCGTTTTTTGCCATTTGGCTACGGAACTCTAAAAACTGTATTCAAGATCAAAATCGTAGCTAATTCTTAGACCACTTAAGTAGTTTCACGGAAGCGGATTTTAAAATCTTGTTAAATAGATCCAACAGATTACGAGGAAAACATATTTAACAATAAGTCAATGAGACCTTGAGCCGATCTACATCAATTAGTTTGATCAACAAATATTATATAAGTTGTGAAGAATGTTTATCTGCGTGTCTGAAATCTAATTAAAATCTAGGTACCGTAGAGCGTCAAAATTGACAGGTATGACACCAGTCAGAGAAGTGGCCTTTACGGGCGAACCCCTCGTCGCAACGTCCATGCACAATGTGCCTGTCAGTGTTGTCGGTGCATAGAAAATGGCGTTGTTAGTTGAAATTGACATATTTAGAAATGTAAGCGTCTGTAGCGATGAAAGAATATTTGTGAATGTGTGACAAAATTAAAATGTGTGCGTTCTTTCCCCGCACCAGTTTTTACACAAAAATAATGTATCGAAGCGAGACGCTATACCGTCTCTCCTGAAGGTTGTTGCTCTAAGGTAAGCACTTTATCTATAAGTCTTTGTACATAATCAAAATTATCAAAAAAGAGTTGTTCACCCTCATGGCGCTTTCAAAAAGGTTGCCTAAATTATTATTCCATATTCTCAGCATCTCGCAAGAAACGCACATGGTCCGACGGTTAGTGTAGAACGCAAACGATCAATGCAACTAAGCCAAACGGGCACGGTCGGGTGTGAGATGGGTGACCGCTAGTGGCAAAAAATTTCAAGCGCGTTTCCGTGCTTCGGAGGCCACGTTAAGCCGTCGGTCCCGGTTGTTATCGAGAGATAACAGTCGTTAAACCTTGTTGGAGGCCTTATGGGCGGTTTTAAAACATCCGACAGCGGGTTGGCCACTTACCCGTGGGACGCAAAAAGATTTGCTTACCTGATGTAGGTACATATGGCGAACCAAATAATATATATATCAGTCTTTGTCGTACCTAAACGTGATAATTTTTTTAGTAAAATCGAGTCATGGCCCAAAGGTCCGAATCTTTGTGCTTCGAGCTTGCACGTGCGTCCCTGAAACATTATTTATATCCATTATGTTCTCATAACCGACACCGCAGATAAAATCAACCGTCAAAATAAAAGGTTTGGGGTATTAACGAGTTTTTGCCAATAGCCTGCAACGAATTGATAACATCGGTTTCATGAATGGCCTTACTAATTGCCAGGCTGTTGAGGCTCTTGCTGTACTGCAAGCTGAAAAAGATAAGCGATCCTTGAATATCCGAGAAATGTTTGTTACTCAACTCTTAGAAAATACCACCGTTGCATCCATCTTTTCCAAGAAGCAATGATATAATAGTGTATAGTATAAATATAACGCTTCACACTATAAAAAATTAAAGCTTCACACTCATAGCCCCACAGTAGGGTAGATATACCCTGTTTTGTGGGTACCATGGACACACAAGGGACAGAAACACAAACACCCAGACTGAGAACAGAAATTTAAACTCATCATTCAAATTTTTGTTTCACCGGAAATCGAACCGGGACCCTTCAATTGGCAGTCCGGCATGGTAACCATTGCGCCACGCAGGTCGTCATATAGTGTTCGAGTGAAAAGCGACATGAGGGGATTTTTAATTTCAGCGACGCAACTCAACTAATGACTTTAGACGTATTGCGCTTGAGACATCAGATTATCAAAACGGACTTTACTGAAAATTTGACTTCAGTGTTCTTTGAAATATTATTAGCGTTTTTTTTCTTTTGACCTTAAAGCTTATCTTTTATAAGTAAGGTACATATTAGCCGTAAGCAACATTTAGTCCTATAAAAATGCCGCTAAGAATTTTCAAACAGTCCGTTAATAGTCTTTAATTTGGGGTAAATAATCATGTACTTATGTATTTAATTTTTTTTTACTAAATTCCTTTTATTTATGTCTAAATTATTAATTATTAAATCGTGTAGTCCATCCTTCCACACTTGACCAGCGTGGTGGACTATAACTTACATACCTCTCACTTCCGAGAGGAGATACAGAGAGGCACAGGCCCAGAAGTGGGACATAAAAAGGTTGAAAAAAAAATTATTAATATACTGACAGTATCTCATTCAAACCAATTTTTACTTAAAAAGGGTTAAAAAAATAAATCGCATATCGCTTACCGACTAACAATAGAACAAATAGGTTAAACTGAGATTTGTTTGAAAACCATTTCAAATGTGTTAAGCACCACGAGATGCAAGATAAGGTTGCCTTCCGCCATCATGGAGCATTGTTTGTTTTGGCTACCATGCAGCTTCGTTTTCAATGCCGTAATTGGTGTTTTTACTCGTTTTACTATTTTAGAAGGCATGTATTTGAAAATGTTATTAGAGTTGTATTTCCGTATACCGCTGCTTAAGATTTTTCAAAAGGTGATAAATTTTTTGTTATAACATCATACTTACATAATACTAGCTGTGCCCCGCGACTTCACCCTCATGCAACCCCACACTTAACGTTCATCCTTTTAACTAAATTTAGACTTTGGTTTTTTACAAAGTCTGAAAAATGCATTACTATATTTTTATTAAATAAAATTCACTTTGATACAGTTTCAAGTATATCGTTTTTCATATGAAACTCATATGATATTCATAGTGTACTTTTATTTTACAAGTTAAGCACCCAATTCATGATGGGTGGATTGTGGATTATACAAAGACATGTAACCCGCTATTTTGTTGCAGCGACCATTTCGGATTTACGACAAAACTAATTTATAGTTGTCATCCAAAAACATCATCAAATCAAATTTGCTGAATCCGTTGAGAATATCTGATTCAAAATTAAGATGCAAGATACTACCCGAAAAAACATACATTGCAAGTTAATAAAAAGCTTATAATAAGAAATCAACAAGAATGTTTCATTTCAATCACGCATGATCATTGAAGGATTAATTTGATTATGGATACGAAACTACCTTTGAATAAGGGCAAGGCAATATCCCTTCACCTCAGAATTCCAGGCAGTTATCGAATCAAATTGAATCCATTTACAAAATCTGTCGAAGGATCGACGTTAATCCTATTTGAATGTTTAATACGGAATATATTGAGAATTTGAGTGTTTAGAGGTAATTTAGCTAATACGTGTTTTAGCTACAAAAATAGTTCAAAATCAAACTCCCACTTCTAAAATTCGATTTGCTAGACGCTATGAACTACATACATAGTGATGTGCTGAATCATATTGTACCTGCATACCTGTTATCTACTCTGTTTTTGTCAAGGTCATATGAATTTTATCAATATACTTTTAACCAGTGTGGACACGACATTACCTTTGCCTTGAAGTGTGTCATGAAATGAACTGTTAAAGTAACAAATCGACCTTTGTTGTATTACTATGCTATACAAGTGCTTTACTGAGATGTTACTACAAAATGGCGCACTAAAATGCTTTAAAGACTAAACCAATTCGAACAACATACATAATCTTATTAGCGTCTTAATTCTTCACGCAAACCGACAATTCATTGCATTGTAACGATATTTAATTGTATTCTCGCTCCGCTGATTCTCGGTTGACTGCTTTGTTTGTAAGACGAATTGATTCGATTTTTAGATCTACACTCAGAATAAAGTACCTGTGTGCGATACCTAAACTTTAAACCTAAACGCTACGCTTGTTGATCCTTAAATGTTATTCACCTTGATAAAATACGCTCCTAAATTGCAAGAAGAATTAAAGGTAGCGAATTCTTCTTGCAATTTGGGTATTGTTGGGTACAGTTTTGATATTTACAGTTTTAGAATAAGGTGCCTGTTTACGTCATACTTTATAGTGAAAAATGATTTTATAGCTTTTCTAATAAAATGGTGGTTCAATATTATACTGAGAAACAGTAAACCAATGCCAATAAAAGTGGTCCAAGAACATCACCCTGAGGCAAACTTCTCGATGAACGCACGGGGGCGGTTGATCTTTATCTGGCGCTACTCAGACGTTCCAAAAATGGTCCGGATGACGCTTACCGAGGCGTACAGACCGTTTCGGTGTCGGCAATGACCTGTACTATACGACCATTTGTGGTCAGCGCTTACGAAAGCCTCAGACGAATTGGTGTTTAACATCATTCGAATATGTTAATAGCTACATATTGCACCACATTAGTGAGTTTATCGTTTTAATTAAATATTGAGTTGGAGAAATCTATCATTATATAAGAGTTGAAGTTATTATTTTCTTGTATAATCAACAGAATTTCTAATGTTATTAAAAATGCATTTGTGAAAATAATTTCGACAACGTGTTTTGCATAACGTTCTATATACAAATTATTCTAGAATATAGTAGTTAGACCAGTGAAGTGGTAGTATGAGATTTGTTTATTTTTCAAGTTTCACTAAAATATTATTAAGTAAGTCCATGCAAACGATATTTCACGGTGGTAATAGAAGCAGACTTACAAATAGTATTAAGAAATTATTTGAATTAAAATACATTACATTTTTATACTCCATTACTTTTACGCCTACTAGTTAATTATCTGGAGATAAAAAATGATATAAGATTGCCATAACAGATAAAATTAATTGAATTTGTCCATATTTACCGGTCCATTTGAGCTTAATCCACAAAAGGTGGATTTCAATAATCTCCAACAATCTAGTTGAGATTTTTGTTGAATAAATTACTAATGGAGATTTGAATGACGAAAAAACCGGCCGCGATTCGGAATTGTTTATTGAGGATGAAATATTTAACAAAAAATATAACTAGACTACGACTGGCGTAAAATGCAAACAATCTACAGAAAGTAAAGTGGTTCGTCCACGATATCGTTAGATAGCAATCATTAAACCTTGTCAAATCTAAAGTCTCAATTTATAACCTTGTCAAAGGCCCAATATCCGATAGCAGGGTTGCCCATTGATCCGCATCTCCACCAATTTGTATTTGTAGAACAGCGTGGTAAAATATACTCCTCTAATAAAAATAAAATAAAAAATAAGCCTCCCTAATAATGGGGAAAAACCCGAGCCTACCAGTGAGACGCAAGAAAGGTTGCAGACATCAAAAAATATTGTTTTTTTTTTCATTCAATTTTATTCCATTTTATTAAAAAAGTACCTGGACGCCCGAGCGTTGCTCGGATAAAAACAATTGATTTTCTTGGTTTATTTTTAAGCAAAACATTCTTTGGCTTAGTGTTACTTAACAAAGTCTTTTGAAATACCTAGCTCCCAATTTTAAAAAAATGTCACAAAAAATAAAAAACGCAACTAGCCTACTTGAGCTTTGAACCGGGTCTCTAGCTCCGTAGTCAGCTTTCGAAACCATTCGGCCAATAAAGCTTTAATTCCACTGACGGAATTTTTATAGAGCTCTTTCATATCGACATTGTCATTTGTTTAAAGGGCGGATTGACGGTCGACATTTGAAGGCTTTCTACGCCACAATACATATTATTAATATTCTCCAATAGATGTCAGTAAGAGTAATTTTATATTTAACGGCATAAACATTAAATAAAACGACAATTTCTATCAATAAAAATTTGCTGGATCAATTTGTCATCCCCGAAACTAGGGTACTAAATTTCATCAAAATCTTTGGAGCCGTTTCCGAGATTCAAAAAATATATTTAGATATATACAAGAATTGCTCGTTTAAAGGTATTAGATTAACAGATTTCGGATTTTCCCTATACTTGTACCTAAACATTAAACAAACCTTCTTGTCAAATTTTATGATTGTAATTCAGCAATAGTCGGATCAATAGTAGATCCATATCCTTCAATTGCAGGAAAAAAGGTGTTTGATGTTGATTCAACCAATTTAAATTCAACCAATATAATAATTTTTTCGGAAATCCACTTAAATTAATAGGCCATTACACATCACGTGTAACGTGTCACGTTCATTTTATTCAATTCCATTCATCAACCGTGGGCTGTTAAGTGACTTCTTATTAAATAATAATGTCAGAGGCACGTGGGCCTGATTCAATCAAAACACCATCATTAAATTCCATTACAGCCTAAGATTACATCTAAATAGAGGACCATGAATTTTTGGTTGTAAGGTCGAGGGTACAGTGTGTTAACATTTTGTATTTTATTCACATTTTTTTATAAATAAGATCTAGTGACCAAATTTTCGATTGTCGATTTATCGTGTGTTAATCAGAATAAAATGTTTAATTACATTGCGCTTATTTGAGATATTTTTAATAGTTTTTATTTATCTTCTAAGTGAATTTGTTTTACCTTAATTATTATTTTACAGTCATCACGACAGTAGTAGTCATAATCTTAATATATATAAATGACGTGTCACATTGTTTGTCCGCGATGAACTCCTAAACTACTTAACCGATTTTAATAAAATTTGCATACAGTGTGCAGTTTGATCCAACTTGAAAGATAGGATAGACTACATCTCAATTTGTAGTTGCAATATTATTTTATTTCTGATACTTTAAGGCAGGACAACGTCTGCTGGGTTCGCTAATATATATTTGTAGATTTCTACAAATGATAGAAGACCTTTATTGTATTATCAAACAAATTTGCTCTTACATGTAGTAATATATAATTTGTTTTCCTTATTTGCTCTGTGGTTATTTCAAATCCGAACTCGATTTTAAATTTAATGGATATGCTAATAAAATAAGCCACCTGTGTGGAGCGTGATATAACCTTAAAATCAGTATTTCAACATTCATTATGCATTATTTGCATATGTATCTCTCGCTTCCGTGTAGCCATTAAGAATGAGACGACAATATGTTTAATTAATTAATTATAATTGCTTCATCTAAATGGCTGGAAACCATGCTATTCTTCATAAGGACGACGGAAGTGGAATGTCGGTTTTAACAAGATCACGAAGATAACGCCAACAGAATAATAATATTCATTCATGAATAAAATCAAAAATATTTATTAAATAATAATATTATAACAAAAATATATTTGAGATCATCTTCGTAAAGACCCCTTTCATTTGATATATTATGACAGTAATTTTTGTAAAACTTTTTCATGTGTTTTAATTTGTAATCCGAAAACAACGCTTATTTAAAAAATATATTTATTTTGTATATCTGTGCATGGGTCACAGGATCACACCGTCCTACTAAATTTCACCTGATTTGATCCAGTAGATTGCGAGCAGATTGGCTGTGACAGAAAGACGCACGAGTAAGAGGAATAAGGGTTCCGATTTTTTGACATGAAAAGATGACACAGCACTGCTTATTGTACTGATTACTGACAAAAAAATAACTTGATTATAGATTTTATTCTTGTGTACTCTCCCTAATGCTAAGACATTCGTCCCACATGACATTCCTCACATTGACCTTCCCGACCGGTTAATGTGAACAATACTGCATTGTTTGTGTTGATCTGTCAGTTCCGAACATTTGTAACACGATCGGCATGTAAGGAAAGAGTCAATAGTGTGGTGGCGGAATTTGGCGGGACTTGAAAGAGACATTTCTTGGTTTTGTTGACAATGTTGATGGCATTTTTCCGACAAAGGTGCAATGCGAAAACATGGCTTGAGTTGAATCTAAAACCCCATCAAACACATGTTCTTCACTGTACCTACTCGAACTCTCACTCGTCACTCGAACATTTAACTGACTACTAACGATTCACTGATTTGTATTACCTGGCTTAAATTTTCGTTTAATTAAACAAAATAATTGGCATTTATGTAAGGATAATTAGCACCTAAGGGATGGTTATGATTAATGGACAAAGGATAATGTCCACTTACTATGAGCGTTTTGGGTGTATCGTGGACAAAAAAAAACACTATAATTATTATGCAAACCTAATAGAATATAACCGTGGGGTTTAAGTTATTAAAAATATAACAAATATTTCTTTCATTTGTATTACCTACTAGCTTTTGCCCGCTACTTCGTCCGCGTGTACTTTAGTTATCAGGGCATATATTTTAATTAACCCTGATGTGACGTAATTAAATTAAAACGTTATTAGAAAATGGTTGCAAATTTTTATTGCTTACCTCTCTGAATATTTCATATCTGTCAAATTTTTGATCGTCACGGTTCAGTGAGACGCCCCAACGAATAACGATTGACAAATACGACAACGATCTTGTCCATTCGTATTTGAATGGCTTAACCACCACCCATAGTCTTAAATTTTCTGATTTTTTTGGACAATTTCCTTAATTTTTTATTTCATAATCCCTTCTCCTAACAATACCAAACACTACAAAAAAGAATTAGCGAAATCGGTCCAGAAATTCACGCGTGATATCGTGACCAAGGGAAAAAGGGATTCTTTTTTAAATATATATGTATAGAGATTACATTTTATACCTACTCCATTTCTCGGTTTTTTTTGTCCATCTATACCTTATTTTAAAAACGCATGTTTTTGCTTATTAAAGTAAAGAGTAATCTCTAACATCATGTTAGTACTTAGCTGACTTTTCATTTTTAGCATATACCTCGATCTTTTAAAATAATCTGCCGTTATAATGATGTCTAAACAGCCAATAATAAATAACCTTGTATCACACGTATCAACTTCTTTATTTTTAGTGTTGAATGCATTTTAATTGGACATTGTAATACTTGTATGTGCACTGATCTTTTGTAAACCATTCTTAAGTCTGTTATTGTTAACATTATGAGTAAGTTGGCACCAAATATTGCGTGCCTTTACAATTGACAGGCAAATTCTGTTTTCAAATTTAAATTAATATTCGCAATAGTTTGTTTTATTCTACACCTACTACATTCTACACCGGTGTCCGACGCGGGAGTCCTCTGTTTAAATCCCGACACACACCTCTTACTAAGAAATTTGTTATGTATATTAGTATGTACTTATCGCTGTTGGACGGTGAGGAAAGCTTTTGTACCATTTTTTTAATGCTTGCGTTCAATATTTTCACGATTATTATCGATAGAAATCATAAAAAACTTCTTATCGCCTCCACAGACACAGTCAAACACAGTACACTTGAATATATCGTTAGCTCACGGAAACACCCAAGGCTGACCACAGATCCCCTTTTTACAGTTTGTATGAGATGACGCGTGCACTTAGCACCTTGCTAACATGAGTAGGAAGCCTATTTTCAAACAGCATCTAAATCATCTAATAGAGTTTTAGATGTTTTTAGTCTCGACACTCGTTACTACAGCTTAGCGACCGAAAGCGCTCAGTAAGTCGGTAACTACAATAATTTTTGAAGTTAAACTTCTTTTGGCGCGATTGGGAAAAATGATGTGAGTGAATTTTTTACGATGCGCACGCACACCGACAGAAAAAAGCTACAGTCTGAAGTTAGTTGTTATTTTGTTTGTTAGTAGTTGTTTTGTAACCGATAACTATATTCAAGTTGTTGTTGTCAGTACAATTAAATAGTGTGAATAAATAAAAAACATATTGGTGATAATTTATCAGTATATATATTTATTTTGTATACTTGTGATAAAAGTGGTTTTAATAAACAGTTTTAAGTGCAATTATAGATTTGAGGTTAATTGTCGGTATGCATAATTTATTTACATCGTAAATTATTACATTATTATCTAATAAATCTAGCTATAATCTTTGTAGGTTTCTCTTAAACTAATAGAGTTTTGGCGGGAAGTCTGAAGGAACAAGTTGTGCTCTTGTTTTATTTTCATTTTCTTAGTGTATTTTTGAGTTATATCGGATAAAGTTGATGGCATTTTGCTCGATATAGGTTAATAACAGTGCACGAGTGTTGTGAAATAAAATAACAGTGCGAAAACATGTTTTTTCGGCTTGCCTCCAAAATTCCATCGGACATGTTCTGGTAAAGTAGCCATCACTTTACTTGAACATTTGACTGACTAGACTGACTGATACCTGACGACTACCTAACTGACTTTTTTCTACGACTACAGTGATGCAAAATCAACTTTTACTTGACGCTGGCAATATGCACAGAGTTTGCGACGCCATTACTAAAATTGAAAAATAAATATTGAATGGCTGAAAGGATTTTTATCCAATGCCGTAAAACAAAATTAAAAAAAAAATCTTAAACTAATAAGAAGTATAACTTCTAACGCGTGTACATAAGTACACACACACTCTTTTTTAACGAAAGAACAAGGGCAAGTTCTGCCCTCTCTTTTTAATGGCTTCCAAAATTAAGTTATATCTACAAATAATCTACGTATTTTTGTATGTTTGTTCATTACTACCTCATTAAGTGACAGGCAATCTGTAAAAAATTATTTTAAGAGAAATCTATTTGACTTCTTGTTTTTGCGATTAAGAAATTCTATTACCATTCTACCATGTTGGTACTTTTGGTATTTTTTTTATTTTAATTGTTACTGATCATCTAGACAATATTGATATATTTACGCATATCTAAAATACCTTTAAACGAGCAGTTCTTGTATATACCTAATATATTTTTTGAATCTCGGAAACGGCTTCTACGATTTTCATGAAATTTAGTACCCTGGTTTCGGGGGTGATAAATCGATCCAGTTAGGTTTTATTCTTAGAAATTTTAAATTATAAAAAAATATTTTCAGCGATAATCAACTTAAATATAAACTGAAAAATGCGACTCTTCCTGACATCTATTGGAGAGTAATAATATTGTGGCGTAGAACGCCGTCAAACGCCATCCGCCAATCCGACGTTCAAAGAAATTAAAATGTCGATTTGAAAGAGCTCTATAAAAAATTCGTTCATTGAATTAAAACTTTCTTGGCCGAATGGGTACTTGGGCTGACTGCGGAACTAGAGACCCGGGATTTTTTCGTAAAATATTTTATTTATTGGGAACTATTTCAGATGGCGTTGTTAAGTAACACTAAGTAAATGACCTTAGTGTAGTCATTTTGTTACTTTGTAAGTCTGGTAATTTACTCATAAAGGATCAGTTGCGGTTACAGTACATGACAGTTGCCACCGCACTTAGATTAGGCAGATATTGCTCAGCCCATCCATTTCTTAACCTTGCGCAAAATTGCTTAATTTGGTCGGTAAGTTAACTCCTATATAATTTTTGCCATTAAGATGCAAAAAAGAAACATTTATGCATCCCACTTCTAAGTCTCTCTCTATAATTGAGAAAGACAGTTGGCTGTTTAACCGCCGTATTCAAGAAGCATACTTGCTTATGTAAGCAGGCAACGCTGTCATATCTCTTCATACTATGACGCTAGGCAAAGGGCGCTATTTGACGTGCGTTCGTTATGGCAAGCCATCGATTCATGTCAATTTTGACAAACGTATAGTAGCAGGCTTCACAAAAGTATCGTCTATGAATTCGTTTACATGACCATGCGTTGGCGAGCACTATGAGACCTCATAGTATTGTGTATGAATAGCTGCAACCCTTTTTGCGTCCCAATGGTGGGCACGGGTCTACTCTCTCCCCATTATTGGGAGGGCCTGGAGCTTACTCCACCACGCTACTCCAATGTGGGTTGGTGGAGATGCGGGTTATTGGCCAACTCGCTGTCGGTTTTTTTCAAGGCCTTATGGGCGGATAAGGCCTCCGACAAGGTTTAACGACTATTATCTATCGACAACAACTGGGACCGACGGCTTAGCATGCCCTCCAAAGCACGGAAACGCGCATGAAATTTGTTTGCCACTAGCGGTCACCCATCTCATACCCGACCGCGCCCGTTTGGCTTAGTTGCATAGATCGTTTGCGTTCTACGCTAACGCCGGGTCATGCGCCTTGCAACTGTGTATGAATACGGGTGTAAATCTATCACGCTGCTCCAATGAGGGTTGGCGGAGATGTGGATTAGTAGGCAACCCGCTCTCGGATGTTAGCAAACCTACTATAAGGCCTGCAGCAAAATTTAACGACTGTTTGATACGGAGATGCGGAAAAAATTGTAAGTGCCGGTCACCCACCTTACACCAGATCTGTTTCGCTTGCGTTCTCCAGCAGGTAAAGGGCCATACGATGAATAAAACAAAGGCTAGCAGAAAACAACGATAAAAACAAAATTCACACGCACAGGAACCCAATAACCTCTAAGTAATTCACTTGTGCAAACAGTTGGAGGTTTTGTGATGTCGTCACCGTCTGCCACAGTAATGGGATCACGACGCTAGAAGGTGTGGTCCCCTTTGTTCTAGATTAATCTCTAGTACATGGCTTCGTTGCTACTCTGGAGGTTGGCTATTCTAATTTAATAAGTCCAAGCAGCGATGATCGAGCGATACAACCCGCGGTCTTTGACACGGAGATACTGGGTTCCAATCCTCAGCGCGCATCTCTCAACATCTAATTGACTATTGGCTACTGGCTGGGTGCTAATATTTTGTATGGAGATACTTTGGGGATATCTTATAAGCTATTTTGTACCTTTTTTGGTATCGGGGGGAAACCTTCAAAAGGTACCTAGCACCTTGGGAGAAGTTATGTGGGATTTGACCGCACTAAAACCCCCTCGATGGCTGCCTCTGCACTTGGGAGGACTCCGGGATCTCCATTGGAACGCACCGGTTTCCTCCACGCGCGGCGCCCCAGAACGGGCCCATCTTCGGAAGGAGAGCAGATGTGCTCTCCTGCACCTTCAGGTGTTTACGGCGGCATGCGGCCACGCACACACCACCGTCCTTCCAGGGGATGCTGGCTGGACGGGTCAAGCTCCCACTCCCGCCGTCCGCAGCCCCAGAAGCTCCTTTTAGTCACCTTTTACGATCAGGCAGGGGATACCGTATCTCTATTCTTAATCCCGAAGCTAGAGGGACTAAGCTATTTTGTACCTGGGGAGAATATCTCATTCGTATGAAAAAAAGTGTAGCTAAGGCGAGCAGAGCAACGGGCGGAAAGCTTGTAATGTTCCAGACAAAAGAGCCTTTAGAGTAGGGTTGCCATCCGTCCGGGTTTCCCCGGATATGTCCTAGTTTAGGGAGCGTCCGGGGAGCATCCGGGCCTGACTTCATTTGTAGTCCGGTTTTAAAAAAATAAAGTCTTGGGCCGCTCGCGACACACGCACTGTGCACGCACGCCGCGTTCAACCGACGAACCGACACGCTAAATTCACCGTCCCCCCGCTGTTGACATGTCCGGGTTTTGGGTTCTAAAATCCGGGGTTATACCGCGTCTTGTCCTGGTTGACAAATTTTAGAGATGGCAACCCTACTTTAGAGCACACTTATATTCGAGTAAGGAGAGTTGAACGTCCTCTCGTCCTTTTCGTGATTGCAAACTAATCAAGATTCAGGTTTTCGGGGATGTTATCATCGCATAAACACTTACGATTAATGGTTAGTACTGGGCAGCCTCTTAATATCTTTTGGAAATGGCCGCTGCCACTCGGGGTTCATTAAAACAACTTTATTGAACACTAAATTTCGTTTACGTGTTTTAGGGTTCCGTACCCAAAGGGTATAACAGACACACAGACAGACAGCGGAGTCTTAGTAATCCCTCCCTATTATTAAGACTCCGCTGTCCATCTGTCTGTTCATCTGTTATGAGAGCCTGGTGGCTATGTCTCATGAACCACACACCAGGATTCCCTGTGTCGTAGGTACCATGGACACACACAAACACAGAAATACAAACACCCAGACGTAAGTACAGAAATTAAAACTCTTCATTTCAATTTCTGCCTCGCCGGGAATCGAACTCGGGACCCTCCGATCGGCAGTCCGGCATGGTAACCATTGCGACACACGGGTCGCATATGAACTTACATTTTTTTTCTAGATAATATTGACTTACAATAAAAATAAGGTTTGATTGAATTTGAGGGTAAATGAAGGAGAAGTAGGAGGTTGTGAGGCCCGTGCACTTCTAACTAAATAAATATGTATTTTATTATGTTTCAGTTATAGCATCGTAAACTTTGTGCATATTGCCAGCGTCAAGTATAGTTTTTGCAACACTATTTTGCTAGTTTCGTTGAAACTGGACGAAGTATTAAAAGATAAAATCCGTCAGTCGTCAGTAATCAGTCAGTCTCGTCAGTCAGCTGTCCAAGAAAAGCGATGGCTACTTTACTAGGACATGTATAATGGAGTTTAGGACGCAACCGGAAAAACACGTTTCATCACTGTTATTTTATTTCACAACACTGGCGGACTGTTAATAAGTAATAAATAAAATAAATAAATAAACGTTACACACTCATAGCCCCACAATAAGGTAATTAATACCCTGTGTCGTGGGTACCATGGACACATACAAAGACAGGAACACAAACACCCCGACCAAGAACAGAAATTTAAACTCATCATTCAAATTTCTATATCGCCGGGAATCGATCGAACCCGGGACCCTTCGATTGGCAGTCCGGCATGGTAACCATTGCGCCACGCAGGTCGTCTATCATCATCCATCCATCTCTGTCCAATATAACTCAAAAATACACCAAGATTATAAAAATAAAATAAAAGCACAACATGAATCTTCCACATTCCCGCCAAAAAGTCAAAAATGTATTATGTGCGTACTTGCCAAAGAAAATGACAAACGTACCAATAAAACAATGGCTGCAACTCTTTTTGCGTCCCACTGTTGGGCACGGGTCTCTCCCCATTATTGGGGAGGCCTGGAGCTTACTCCACCACGCTGCTCCATTGCGGGTTGGTGGAGATGCGGGTTAGTGGTCATCCCTCTGTCTGATGTTTTCAAACCGCCCATAAGACCTCCGACAAGGTTTAACGACTGTTATCTATCGACAACAACCGGGACCGACGGCTTAACGTGCCCTCCGAAGCACGGAAAGGCGCATGAAATTTTTTGCCACTAGCGGTCACCTATCTGACAACTGACCGCGCCCGTTTGGCTTAGTTGCATAGATCGTTTGCGTTCTACGCTAACCGCCGGGCCATGCGCGCTTCTAAAATGAAACAATAGAAGGGAACAATTTTAATCTTAAAACTGCCCACAAAACCCCCTTAACAATTTGTAACACGAAATGACCTTTACTGAACACGGTGACATACCGTGACAGTTGTAAAATTAAGCAACTTTGAGGCCATTTCGTGCTACAGACTGACAAGTACATTTTGTGGATTTTAAGTACTGTAGACTTGCTTAATTGTCTCCTGTCACCAAGGTCAGACTAACGTAGGTATTTGCATTCTGTTGACGAGATGTCCTGCATATTTTGAGCGTTGTTTCCAGCAGTAGAATACCTATGATGTCTTGAGATGTTTGTGTCGCTGTCTGAAAACTTCTACGGCGAAAGGAGAATATTTTATGAAAAACAGAATATTATTACTTACCTACTGGTTTGACCGGGTAAGGACCACCGCTGCACCCACTTTGTCATGAAGCAATTCTATTATGTTTCGGTGGAAATGTGAAGTTGTTGGCCAGATTGAAGACCCGTGTGGCGCAATGGTTACCATGCCGGACTGCCAATCGAGTGGTCCCGGGTTCGATTCCCGGCGAAACAGAAATTTGAATGCTGAGTTTAAATTTCTGTTCTCGGTCTGGGTGTTTGTGTTCCTGTCTTTGTACGTGTCCATGGTACTTACGACACAGGGTATTAATTACCTTACCGTGGGACTATGAGTGTGTAACGTTTATGAGTGTGTAACAATAAACCACAATTTTATTAATTTAGCACATTTAAATAACATCTGGTTTAAAAGTAATTTTTTTTGCAATCTATCTAAAACGGCACTTGTTTGAAAACATGTTCTTATTTGGTCATTCTATATGCTCAAGCCGGTTTCCTCATTATTTTTCCTATTTCACCGGCTCGTGGGGGCAATATTGGACCGTTTTGCAAATAAAACTGAATAAAACCGGTCGCTATAACTGTATCGATAGCTTATTTTAATCGCCTATTTGGTCGCTTATGCGTCTTCTTGGAATTGTAAACAATGACTAATAGTAATAATATAATATGTAATAATCAATTAGTCAGATTACATTAATTACGTTTACGATTATTTTTTAACTGACACAGATAAAAAATTGATATTAGCCAGCAGCCCCGGGAGGAACAGCAGTGTTTGCGTGGCCGCATGCCGCCGTGAACACCTGAAGGTGCAGGAGAGTACATATGCTTTCCCGAAGATGGGCCCGTTCTGGGGCGCCGCGCGTGGAGGACACCGGTGCGTTCCAATGGAGATTCCAGAGTCCTCACAAACGCAGAGGCAGGCCACCGAGGGGGTTTTAGTGCGGTCAAATCCCACATAACACGGTATCCTCTTCCAAGGTGTCGGGTACCTTTTGAAGGTTTCCCCAAATACCAAAAAAAGGAGATACTCGATGATAGAACTATCATGGTTTGACCATTTCTACCTTGAAGCAATTCCATTGTGTTTCGAAGAAATATGCGTGACCATAGACTTATAATGTTATTAGTCTTATAATGTTATAAGTTTTATATTCACCAGTCATCCCATCACGACACTCTGCTTTTTTCAGAGCTTAAAGGTATATTCGAAGCGTTCAACGACATTTCTACCTTTTGATACAGTTACGGACAAAAGTTAAAAAGATAACGATCTAACAGTATCTCGGGGACAGTATTACAGTTTCAGTACGCGCCCACACATGTTACTCACCTCGGGAAGTCAATACTCTCGATGCACAAAAAACTGGTGACTAAGCATGAAGTCATCGAAAGTATCGGATATATTCTAATTCGCTGTTCAAGCATCAGATTCGAAATAAATATTGGCTAATTCACGCTTCGGGTAAGCTTACCTATTTGGCTTGACCAGGAAGATTTATCTATTTGGAGGTAACTTTGAAATGCGCGAATGGCCTTGCGACTGGCGTTGAATGCAAGCGAACTACGCTATGAGAAGCGGAATGCGTCCGTCCGTAAATTCTAATATTTCAGAATTAGCATAGTTTCTAGAATTTCGTCAGACTTGTCAGATTTGTCGCTCGACAATCCACGTTGTTTCGGATATGGCGGTACACAGTAGACCGTCGTATGTTGGATGGGTGATCGCTAGTAGCAAATTTCATACGTGTTTCCGTGCTTCCGAAATAACGTCAAGCTGTTGGTTCCAGTTATTATTGATAGCAGTCATTATTTCTTGTTGGAGGCCTTATGGGCGGTTTGCATACATCCGATAGTAAGTTGGCCACTAACTCGCGGGAGTGTACTAAACTAAGCGTTAGGCCTTCCCATTGTTGGGAGAGAGAGAGAGAGAGAGACCCAAACCCAACATGACAAAATCGACTGAGATGAAGCGAAAAAACGATGAATATAATTTTAATATTGCTCTAATGACCGTAAGGTTTCTGTACGATTAATGATTTTAACCACCAACCCGCATTGGAGCAGCGTGATGGAGTAAGCTCCAGGTCTCCCCAATAAGGGAGAGACCCGTGCCCAGCAGTGGGATGCAAAAAGAGTTGCAGCCAGCCAATGATTTTAACATATGATTATTTTTAATCGGCAATACTCACAGTACATTTTAGGGAAAGCTCTACTAGTTTTAGACCTGAATAAGGTTCTTCTCCTTCCCCATGAGCTGTCGCGGGCGGTCGTAAGAAGGCCAAGACTGAACTGAACTGATCTTATTAAATCTTCGATTCTTTTATGCTTCATAAACAAATGTTTCGTCGAGAAATATATAATTTGGAAGCCGTAATATTTCTCTCCACCAAGCCGCATAGGAATAACGTGGTGGAATAAGCTCCAGACCTCCCCAATAATGGGGAGAGACCCGTGCCCAGTAGTGGGACGCAAAAAGGGTTGCAGCCAATATTTCTTTACAACATAACCTAACATTTTGGAATCATTTATAGTCTGTAAATCTTTGAGGAACCCCAAAACAAAGAGTCGTACGCAGGAGATCAAACCAAAAAACTCACCGAAAAGTTGTTTTCGCCGCAGTCGGAGCTAAAAATAAATGTGATCAAGTTACATGACGTCACAGTTCGTGACACTATCTCGAATTCTCCGTGTGGAGAATAAAAGACATTATCGCATACGCTAATAGGTAAAACTTTCATGGCCTTACCGGCAAAGTACCGCCGCTGCATACATTTCTGCCGTGAACCAACTCTATGTGTTACAGTGGAAAGGTGCGACCGGTCAGACTTATATTAGGCGACCATCAGACTCTGACCTGAGTCAAGACTCAGGTTTTCTTGACATTGTTTGGAGATATCCTCATGGATGTTCAACTCATGTTGCAGCGAACACTTAACACTAAAGTACTGCTCAACCCTATTTATATTATATCGATGTGCTCAACTGACGACCAGTGTGGCGCAATGGTAACCATGCCGGACTGCCGATCGGAGGGTCCCGAGTTCGATTACGGTGAAGCAGAAATTTGAATGATGAATTTCAAATTTCTGTTCTCGGTCAGAGTGTTTGGGTTTCTGTCTTTGTGTGTGTCCAAGGCACCCACGACACAGGGTATGTCTACCTTAATGTGGGGCTATAAGTGTGAAACTTCACCTGACATTATTGAAGACTATGTGTGACAGTTTCATCCGAATTAAAGAATCATTACCATGACTGACTCTACTTGAAAGATTCAAATTGTTTTTAAGTATTTAAAAAAAATGTATTTTATATTAGGAATACAAAATATTCGCTTAATGAATGTCATTTTTTCCCGGTCATCACCTTTAGGTGCCCGTTTGGGCTAGATGTTGAGCTGAGAGAAAAAAGGCGACGGAAAAACCTCCCAGCAGCACTCATTTTAAAAAAGTACATATATAATTGAGATAACAGTATGGCTATGGGTCCAGCGCGCATGGCCTGGCGGCTAGCGTATAACGCAAGCGATCTATGCAGCTGAGCCAAACGGGCGCGGTCGGGTGTGAGATGGGTGACCGCTAGTGGCAAAAAAAAATCATGCGCGTTTCCGTGCTTCGGAGGGCACGTTAAGCCGTCGGTCCCGGTTGTTGTCGATAGACAACAGTCGTTAAACCTTGTCGGAGGCCTTATGGGCGGTTTGAAAACATCCGACAGCGGGTTGGCCACTAACCTGCATCTCCACCAACCCGCATTGGAGCAGCGTGGTGGAGTAAGCTCCAGGCCTCCCCAATAATGGGGAGAGACCCGTGCCCAGCAGTGGGACGCAAAAAGGGTTGCAGCCAATGGGTCCATAATGGGCACAAGTGACAGCTGAACGTATGAAACACTATATTTATGACTTAAGCCTAACATATTAGTGAAAATAATTTCTTAATGAGCCTGTACTTTAAGTTGTACCTGTAGCAATACAAGTGTGGAAACCACATTCAAGTCCAAGATGTAGTTCTAAACAAACATGCAGACAGACAAATAGACCATAGTCTTTTGACTAGCTTTTAAACAAATTTCTTTAGTCTATAATAGATTTTCTTCAATATTTATAATGTACAGACGAAGAACGTCTGTAACGAAATGCGACGTCGTTCGTAGCGTTGTAATTACGGCGATACAATTACGACATCGAGCAGCGATAGTCGATTGGTAAAAGACCGCGGTCCCCGACGCGAGCGATACCGGTCCAAATCCTTTTTTTTTTTTGTTATCGGGGTGGAAACCTTCAAAGGTACCCGGCACCTTGGGAGAGAGTCCCGGGTTATGTGGGATTTGACCGCACTAAAACCCCCTCGGTGGCTGCCACTGCGCTTGGGGAGGACTCCGGGATCTCCGGCGGAACACACCGGTGTCCTCCACGTGCGACGCCCCAGAACGGGCCCATCTTCGGGAGAGCAGCTGTGCTCTCCTGCACCTTCCGATGGTTACGGCGACATGCGGCCACGCACACATCGCCGCCCTTCCCGGGTCTGCTGGTTGGATGGATCGAGCTCCCACTCACACCGTCCACAACCCCGGAAGCCCCCTTTTAGTCGCCTCTTACGATCAGGCAGGGGATACCGTAGCTCTATTCTTAATCCCGAAGCTACAGGGACTACGGGTCCAAATCCTCGGCGCGCACCTCCGACAAAGAAATATGTAATGTGCGCACATTTTATCGCTATATTTCATTGATTACGATGTTCTCCATCGCCGTGCATGCCTGAGAGAAATTTATAATTTGTCGAAAACATGACGTCCAACAATCCGCACTTTGCCAGCGTTTTGGCCTAAATCCCTCTCACTTGTGAGAGAAGACCTGTGGGCTAGCCAGCTGTGGGCTATAAAAAAAAAGTTGAAAAAAATACGACATCAGATTTGCTGGAAGTACACTTTTTTGGATCAAACGTTGTCCAATTCAAATTTATCTATTAGTCTATCTTTATGCTTAATTCATAATGACTTTAGTTGTCAATCTATGTATGGACTTTAAGTATTAAGTATCTGAACAACCGAGCGTTGCTCGGATAAAAACAATTTATTTTCTTGGTTTGTTGGTTGGTCCTTAAATGTCGGATTGACGGTTGGCGTTTGACGTCGTTCTACGCTACAATATTATTGATACTCTTCAATAGATGTCAGAAAGAGTCGTATTTTGCTGTATATTTAAGTTGATTTTTGCTAAAAATATTTTTTATAAATTAAAATTTCTAAAAATAAAACCTAGCTCGATCGATTTATCTCCCCCGAAACCAGGGCACTAAATTTCAAAAAATATATTTAGATATACAAGAATTGCTCGTTTAAAGGTATTAGATTTACAAGCCAATTCAATCATGACCACTTTATAAAGCTTTCTACATCACTTAATATAAACATGATAGTTTTGTTTTTAAAGGTTTTTATGGGCCTGTTTAGCAATTTTATACACTATCACATTAATCATCCAAAGTCCAAAGTATAAAACTTCTCTTGTGAAGTTATTGGGCGTAACAGAACGGAAATCATTACCTGAAGGTGCAACATTTAAAAAAGTTTTAGGGCTTCGTTCACATCTCCAAGTAAAGTGTTGATTAGTTACGTCCCAAGTAAAATTAATTGGCAAGTAAAAGCTATGAGTACGAGTCAATTTATCATATGATTTGTGCTACTCGAACATCGTGAAATTGAAATTGAAGTTACGGATGACTTTAACCGACAGTCAGCGTACTTGTCACTTTACTTGAAGGTGGTGAAAGAGGCCCTTAGTTGAACAGTTTGTTTAAATACGTAATATTATATGAAAACTTAACAAAAACATCTCTAAAGTACACATTCAAAAATAAGGTCACTCAACTCAATCCAATAAGTCACGAAAAAATCTCAAGAAGCTTCAAAATAATCTACAGATAACCATGACTTTGAATTTACAAAAAAAATGTAATAATCATTTTACTGGCTCATATACCGAACCGGATTTTAATTGAATAATGAATGTTGAATGTACAAAAACCCATATTTTGACTTTCTGATTAATGTAGCGTATGAAGCATCACTAATACGTTCTGTGCAACTTGACAAGCTAAATAAACTTTTTGTGGGAGTTAGCTCATCACTTTTTGCCATAACAATTTTTTGCCTATCTTTTGTGCTCCTAAAAACTTGGTGGTACTTGACAACTGTAGCGAAATTACATTTAATTTTAAGTATTTTGTGCTCTTTCAACCTTAACAAATCTTGTATAGAGGCTTTGTTTATGAATTGTAATTCAATTAAAAATCCATGCTGTACAAACTGGTATTTTAAATGTATTTAATAATCATGTTTATTCCAGGTAAACCGCGCGAGCGGGGTACCTCATCAGAACACCAACCCCCAATCATCCGCAGAGAGCCATTTACACACCTTTCTGAAAAAGAATTGATAGAAGAAGCCAATAAAGTTATAGCCCAAGCACAGAGCGTTACCTGTACAGCTGACCATCCACCAGAGAAATTTTTCTCACTTCCTCATCGTAGAAAGTTCAAAGAAGATAAATCTGGTAGAAGAAACAGTGACGACGCAAGTTCTCCGGACGGGACCGTCAAATCTCCTCTTGGAAGATCCACCAGTGATGTAAGCCCTAAAAAGAGAAAAGAACGAACATCACTTTCTACCCTATTTCGAAGGGCACAGAAAAACAAGAGTCCAGATGCACCCGTCGTTGTCACCACAAAACCAACAGTTATTGTAAAAAGAAGTAAAAGTGATGTTTCTGATTTAAAATCGAACACGAACTTGACCAAAACGAAACCTATACGTAAGAGATCAGGAAGTGAAACAGAGGAATTTCTAAAATCTTTAAGGAATAAGAAAGCTCAACTTTCGCCAATAATAGAGAGTTCTCCAAGAGAAGATTACTTTAAAAAGACGTCTCCGCTTGATTTATACCAAAAAGAAAACTTGTCAAAAAAAGAAAGCAATAAATCGGTTGAACAAAATTTTATAGCCGATACTAAGAAAGTCAATCCAATAGAAAAACCACCCCGTTTTAAAACACCCGATAAACAAGAACCCAAGCCCCCAAGTAGAACAAAGAGAGGTAAATCGAAAGAAAAGGAATTAGACAAATCCCCACCAATATCAGAAACGCCACAAAGGAAAACTGATATCAAGAAAACTATTTTAGTTGATGAAATAGATTCTGGCAAACCATCTGACTTAAGTCCTGTAGAAGTAAAAGAGCGAATAAAAGATAGCTTAAGAAAAATAGAAGAAAACGTCTATGGTGAGAGGGAAATGATACACAGCAGCCAACAGCCTCCAGATAAGCCACCACTCACTAGAGGACATACAGTTGATCACTTAGTACGAATACTAAAAGAAGATCAGCACACTACACAGCCCAGATCACATTTAATATCTCCTCCAAACGCTACAAATATTAACCAACCATTTTCATATACTAAACCTAGCGTTAGTCCAGATCCAAACCTATTTACTAGAAATATAAGTCCTGACAGAGTACCAACGCCTGTTAACAAAATGACTGATAAAGGTGTTGTATATGCACATGTCATTAGAGACAAAGGTGATTCTAGATCTAGTTTACCTAAACAAACAATTCACAAAACTTATTCCCCTCCTAGAGATAAACATGGAAACTTTTCTGATGAAGACGAGGGTCTTGGATATGAAGAAAGACACAAATATTCCACTGATCGTACATTTGATTATGATTATAAGAACAATGAAAATAATTTCAATAGTATAGAAGGGTATAACGTCAAAGAGTCTCCAATTAGACCTCGATTTAGGGAGTATAAACTTACAAGTTTTGAAGATTTTGAACCAACTTATGCTAACGGATATGAGAAAGAAAATTCAAGGAATATTGATAACTTTAGAGGTAGAGGTGATGGAATGGATACTAAAAGAAAACCGTACGAATCGGAGACTACAAAAGTAGACTTAGATTTCAATGAATTAAGTCATAGACGAGAGCTATTAGAGTCTCGTCTAAAAGCTCGAAAGTTTGAACGAGAAAAAATAAATCTAAATGAACCCATTACAAGGTACTTAGTTGAAACAGATCCTATATATGAAGCTGAGAAACGTATGAAGCAAACTGAAAAGTATGTAAATGATACAGTTCGGTACTATAGAAACACATTAGAAAGGGAAGGGTTTGCTGAAAGTAGCATCACTGAAGACTACAGTAAGTACGATTCCGATAGCCACAAAATCAAATACGATACCGAATCTAGATCATTCCACAAAGTACCAAAAGATGAGTTAGATCGTCGTGAATTCATAGATAAATTAGGATCCGAGCCTAGGTACAAAGATGAAAGAAAAGTTTTTCCACCTGAACCTGAATACGAACCCCCAAGCTTGGAATCAAATCCGGGAAAGCATATTTTATCACCTGACGAGTACAAGGAAAAGAAATATAAAGTAAAAAAACATTTTACTTCTAGTCACGATATTCTTCAAAACGGTCATAAATATAAAGAAAAAGGGGACTGGTTTGGTAAACGTAAGGGACATTATGCTTCCAATCCAGAAATTGCTCAGGAAAGGGAAGATGATTACGCTAACCTTCGTTATAACGCGAAGCATTCAGAGTCATATCACAACTCTTTACGGCGATTGAAAGGAAAGGATCGAGAATATAGTAAGGAATTTGGCATTCGGCGTCATGATTCTGGAGACAGTCGTGATTATTACAGAGAGGAGAGGTCACCTCGCCGATATGACTTTGATAACAGATTAGTAGATTCTGGGATTGAAAACGATTTCAGGCACAACTCAAGTAGTGAAATCCATAGGACGAGACGTAGGAGACATGAGAGCGATGAGGACGTGCGCAATACTTCAATGTTTTTGGCGAGCGAAAGGCAACATACAGAAGACAACTACCCTAGCGAGCAGATATACGCAAATGGCGAATATTTGGCTAAAGTCAAAGACTATTCACATCAACACAGAAAGGACTATATACCTAGGGAAAGGAATGCCGACGATGGTTCCCACTTCGACCCAAAAGCTGAGCGATATGAGAAAAGTCCAATAAGAAACGATGACAAAGTTAGTGCGAAACCGCCGAAAGCTACAAAGAAGCTTTCTGGACTTGAAAAGGTAAAAATAACAAACAACAATTTAGAACAACTTACAATTGCAAAGAATGACGTAACGTAATGATGTTTTTACGGTTTTATAAGTTTTACTTACACACTATTATTTTTAGATGAAACAGCTGTTCTCTCGCGACTCTTCCAAGAAGAGCAAGAAAGAGAAAGAGGTAGTCCAGCCGAAGGCTCGCACCCGGGTGCTCAAGAGCCCTGAACATCTTGCAAGAGACGACTCCGAGTACAGAAGGTATGAAGGTCATTTTTTTAATTTAAATCAATTAGCAAACGATTGATGGATACACGTAATCTCAAGTAAGCTTGAGTCTTGTCTAAGATCTTATGCAGTACTGCCATAAGAATAAATAATTATTCTTATGGTAGCGCTGTCTCAGATATTGACGGTCACCTCATGTAAATCAGACCGACAACTACAATATACTTGTTTCACAATTCACAACTGAAATCATTGGTACTTATTAATATTAGTCATTAGTGGTACTTACCCGATTGAAAAACGATTTCCAAAGATTTATCTTATGATCTGATGATCTGTGACTTTATCAATAGGGGAGTATCCAAATACTAAAGTGACTGAAGTAATAGCGAATTTATAAAGTATTCAGATGATATATTTAATAACGGATAGCTAATCGGTAGCTCGGCGGCTAGCGTAGAACGCAAGCGGTCTATGCAGCTAAGCCAAACGGGCGCGGTCGGGTGTGAGATGAGTGACCGCTAGTGGCAAAAAATTTCATGCGCGTTTCCGTGCTTCGGAGGGCACGTTAAGCCGTCGGTCCCGGTTGTTGTCGATAGAGAACAGTCGTTAAACCTTGTCGGGGGCCTTATGGGCGGTTTGAAAACATCCGACAGAGGGTTGGCCACTAACCCGCATCTCCACCAACCCGCATTGGAACAGCGTGGTGGAGCAAGCTCCAGGTCTCTCCAATAAGAGGGAGAGACCCATGCCCAGCAGTGGGACGCAAAAAGGGTTGTAGCCAATAGTATTTTAATACCAACTCCATCAGCCAATTATATTATTTCCAGATACACAGATCCCGAACCCAGCGACATAGAAGTGACGAAGAGACACTATGAGCCCAAAGAGGAGAGGGAGAGGAGATACAGGTATTCCAGGGAAGACCTGGACAGGTATAGGAGCTCTGACTCCCGGGAAAGCAACGACAAGAAGAACAGGGATAGTGACTTTGAAGGAAGGTAAAGATAATGGCAATAAGTTAATTACACATTTTACACAACGTTATCATAAGATTGAGTGTTGACAGTAATTAAAAGAAATAATCAAAATGTTTAACATTGTTATTATATAGTGTTTTCTTCACTAAACTTTATTTATTCATTGAATTAATTTATATTCTCCAATTATATAATATAAACTGCATATAATATAACAATTTATATTTTTTTATATGATATAAACTTCACCAACCCGCATTGGAGCAGCATGGTGGAGTAAGCTTCAGGCCTCCCCAATAATTGGAAGAGACCCGAGCCCATCAGTGGGACACAAAAAGGGTTGCAGCCATATAATATGTAATATCAATAGCCTAACCTTCGCCGTTTAACCCGTTGTAACGTGATTTTATATAGCCCGCTATATAGCCATCCTCGATAAATTCTTAATAATCTCTTATGCCTCGGTAAATCTAATTTTTCTGGTCAGTATCAGTAATCATTTTTCTTTTGTCAAGTAGGCTCGAAAGAACAGCGAAAGAAGACAGAAGATACAAGGAGCGTTCGGAAGAAAAGAGAAGATACCATTCATCAGACAGAGACAGTGACCGCCACTCCAGGCCTTCCGATGCTGAGAGTGACCGACGGAAGACCAGGTCTAGGACCGCTGGGCCTCTGGACTCTCCGGCTCTGGTAAGTGCTTTTAAAATTACAGCCTATAATATAAGGCACTTGGTTGCACTATCACAATTAGGCCAGATCTTCAGTTTTATTGGAGGTCATAAGCGTTGCTTTCGGTTAGGTTTGCCACAAATAAATGTGGCCAGCATCCCGGCGGGATTTGCCACCAGATTCACTAGTTTAGTGATCCTAATTTTCCAAGTTTGCGACGGCGACCAACGGAGAAGATATACAGGCGGAAAGCAAGGAATTTGAACGTACAATATGGGTTTAATTAAATTAGTAGTATTGTTCAAATATCCTATTCTATCCTACTTGCTACTATCCTTCCTTGCTACTAATATTATAAACACGGAAGTTTGTAAGTACGGATGTTTGTTACTCTTTCACGTAAAAACTACTGAATGGGTTTTAATGAAACTTTACAATAATATAACTTATACATCAGAATAATACATAGGATACAATTTATAAAGATATTGTGTGAAATGTCCAAAATATGATAATAAGTGTCAAATAAGTAGAAAAATTACCATCTGCTAGCTATGCTTTCTGGCGTGCGCTGCCAAAACCGCTAGAGTTACACATATGTAATGTATGATGGAAATGTTTATCTTAAATAGTCCTACAAAAAAGCCCGACCAGCGGCATTTAAAATGTAAATGTAAATAATAAATTAGTAATATTAATATGGCTACTTTTTAGTTATTATTATTAGACATTCGTTTTTCTATCCTATAGAAAGATACTCGCCTGGTGACATGGCGATCAGAATTTCTAAGCTCCAAACAATATCAATGCATAAAAAAATCTATTCATACGCGGAACCGATTCCATTGTCGTCTCATGACTCGTCTGCGCCGGCGCATCCAAAAGGTCGCGGGTTCAAATCGTTCAACTGCACTTTGACTTCTCTCATATTTTATACGCTTTCTAGTGGATTTTTATCACATCATCATGATCATAGTGAATATCATCTTTAAGGGAAACTAAGGAAGGTTCTTTTGTAACTCCTCTATGTAGGGTACCTACTACTTCCTTGCCTTTCTAGTAGTATTTTTAACGCATCAGCCACCCCCTTCATAATGCACTAGCGGTCGCCCGCGACTTCGTCCGCGTGGACTAACGTAGACCTAAGCCTTTCCCGATAAATGTACTATCCAACACAAAAATATTTTTTCAATTCCAACCAGTAGTTCCTGAGATTAGCGCGTTCAAACAGACAAACTCTTCAGCTTTATATATTAGTATAGATATAGATTGACCACAGTAAATTATATCATCATAAATACCTATTTTAGAACTCAAAACGAATTAAAGAATAAGATACACTGAACAGCAGTATCGTTTTAATCAACCCATCTACGAACTCTTAGACCTACCTATAAACAATAACATTAGTATCATGTTAAAAAAGATCATCGTCAAAAATGTCATTAAAAAATATGCAGAAGCTCATCAACAAAGACTTCACCATCACGTGAATGTTGAAGCAATCCAGCTGCTCGACACCACGGACTTAGTGAGACGGCTCAAACGGACAAAACCTTTTGAACTAATTATATAACTAAGTGTAGTGATAGTGAAAAGTGACTAAAATTTATTTAGTGACACTAATGCCACAAGAACAACCTTTATGTGCAATAACAAAGAAGTGCTGTGTCAGTGGACGCATTCTTCAATAATAAGTTTATTAGCAAATTAAGTTAGCGTAAAATTACTCATTAGTCGAATTATTTAGGCTAGATCGTAATGTAATATAAAGTATTGCTTTGTACTTTATACTAAACAAAAAAAATGTTAAAAAAGATGATGACGGTAGATCAAAGAAATTGGAAGTTCGCTTAATCTCTCACTTTGCCCCTTAGTCATAGATTCTGATGGTGTCCAATGCAATAGGTATACATTTACACATTCATACTATACTTTGAGTTAAATTTTACATACGCTGTCTTTTTTTTCGCATTGTCATTTCCTCTTAAATCGAAACCTCACGGAAGGCGGTAAAAACTGGGTGACTGTAAGCTGATCAGCAAACGTAAAGCTCAGGAATGCACAGCGTGCTGGTTGCAACTGTTGCAATGGGATCCGTGGTACTGACACAAGAGGGGGCGAGAGCGGGTAGTGATAAAATTGTGTGAAAATTTTAAAATTAAAATATTTTATTTATTTATTATGATGCCTACATCACCATTCCATGATTATACCACCAGACGAAGGTTAAAGTTCCACCGGCACCATCTAGACTCGTGGCGGTCCTCCACAGTCCGCTTTGCACGCTCCTTTTTACCACGGACGTGTAGGTTATGGGACAACCTTCCAGCTGAGGCATTCCCAGTGGACTATAACATGGGGTTCTTCAAGAAAGCTGTAAAAAAAGCTCTCCAAAGCCGGCAATGCTCGGGCGGCTCCGGCGGCGGGCTAGGGTTGCCCGTGTCCATAGGCGACGGTAATCGCTTAACACCAAGCGGGCCGTCTGCCTTATTGTAAGGTTTATCTATAAAAAAAAATACAAATTCTTTGTGGTCTGATCTAGGTGCGTTTAAGGAATTCTGAGCCATAGATAAGAGCAGACGGAGAAAAACTTCAGCTCTGTTTTAAAACATTGGTCCAGCATTGCATAAAATAATTAGCTTACATAGCTTAAGAAAAAGTAAGTGTAAATTATGTCGCAAGTATATGACCAAAACGAGTGGAGAGGCCAAAAATTAAGAGACGTCAAGTAAAAATTATGAAATTTGGAGAAGGGAGGTCTCCTGCGGTTAATATGGCCATGCCCAAAATTGCTCATTATATTGCAACACGGTTGCCGTGCTACCATAATCTAACAAAGCTTGTATAAAAGCAAGAGAACCTGGACGACCGAGCATTGCTCGGAAAAAAACAATTTATTTTCTTGGTTTAATTTCAAACGAAACACTCATTTGCTTAGTGTTACTTAACAACGCCATCTGAACTAACTCCCAATAAAAAAATCACTAATATAAAAAATTAACGCAATATGGTTTTGGATGAGGTTTGAACCCGGGACTCTAGTTCCACAGTCAGCCCACGTGACCATTCGGCCAAGGAAGGCCATTTTCACTTTATATTTAAGTTGATTGTCGCTAAAAATAGTTATTAATAATTTGAAATTTTTAAAAATAAAACCTAGCTGGATCGATTTATCACCCCCGAAACCAGGGTACTAAATTTCTTCAAAATCTTTGGAGCCGTTTCCGAGATTTAAAAAATATATTTAGGTATATACAAGAATTGTTCGTTTAAAGGTATTAGATATTTAGAAAATAGCATCATTGTGGACATGCGTAGCACCGCAGAGGCTACAATAACTGTGCATAGCACCATCTTCTGATTCGACCGACGACATCTTCTGATAACCAACTACCTAAACTAACGCACATAATTTATGGCGCAAATTTTTCACGATCATTTTCATTGTTGTGTTGCAACAACACAATTTTGCTGTGTGCGTTAAGGAAATTCGCAGCACACTGAAAATCAGTGTTGATTTTAGTTCGTGAGGGTGGAATCTTTAAAAGGTACCCAGCACCTTGGGAGAGGATCCCAGAATATGTGTTATTATGGGATTTGTACCGCACTAAAACCCCCTCGGTGGCCTGCCTTTGTGCTTGGGGAGTACTCCGGGATCTCCAATGGAACGCACCGGTGTCGTCCACGCGCGGCGCCCAGTACGGGTCCATCTTCGGGGTAGCAATTTTGCTCTCCTGTACCTTCCGGTGTTCTTTTTCGAGGTAGCTAGCTGGACGAATCGAGCTCCCACTCTCACCGCCCGCAACCCCGGAAGCCCGCTTTAGTTGCCTCTTACGATCGGGCAGGGAATACCATAGCTCTATTCTTAATCCCGAAGCTACAGGGACTAGTGTAAATTCCGCTAACGTCAATTTCTCAACGCTTCTGAGTTTCTCTCAGCTTTCATTCACAGCTTACCAAACGCATTCCATAAGGAATAGATTCTGCAACATTTTGGATTACAAGTAAGAAATAAATAAAACTTTTTATTGATTCCGCTTATGATTTGCGCCATTATTCGACACAGAAGTGAAAGTAAACTGACGGACCGCTCCTGTTTATTTTGCTATATTGAGTTATATGAACCGTACCGCAACAAACGATATATTGTATGGGGCATGGATCTTAAACACCACAGCTATGTATTAAGAGGCCAATGGTTTTCTTATTTGTGGCATTTGCTCGGCTTGTTCGCCGAATTAAGCTCAGAGTCGGAAGCAAGGTTGTTGGTTACTTGTCACTGTGACTGAAGCAAAAAAAATATAGCCTTTAGACCCGCTTGTTATGCACAAATAACAGTTTTTTTAACCTTGTTGGAGGCCTTCAGAGAGGACAGATCTAACAACAGTTTGACCACAATTTAGTGCATCTTCTTTAAGTCTCCATAAAAGCCTGAAGGTAAAGGACCAAGTCTCAACGCCAAAGGGCATCACTGGCTGCTTGAAAACTTGCGCCTTCAGGAGAGTATACTTGACGAGAAGATACTTTGTAGGTTCTCTTTGTAGTATCTTGACAATACATGATCCTTTGTATGCAATTTGATTCGCATTTAACTGATTTTTTATTTATTCAATAAAGACGTGTTATACTAAAGATAGACCAGGATTGATTGTCCTCGGTCGTCGCTCCCATTGTACGGTTACTGGCCGTCTTTGTCTGATTAGCAACTGAATATGATATTATGTGGTAATGTGTATTGTCTGTTTTGCGTTCATGCGTGGAGTATATTAGTAGGGCTTCTTGGGAATCCGGGTTGGAAATAAAATTGCATATTTTCATAAAAACATTGAGTACTAAGTACCATGTAGGTACTTTCCAACATGAATGACAGGACATCGACAAAAATAACGACCAAGAGTTGGTAAAATCCGTACAGTGAATTAAATTTATTCTTTCTTTGTTTCTTTCTAACGTTATTATACGATATTTGATAACCTTAGATTGCTAAATATTCATAAATATGCATTGTTTCACTTTTTCTTTATAAATTTGGTACCACGCTAACCGTAATAAGGTACCGATTAACTTATTGCGTCGCACAGCGGAGTAATTTTTTTGTTGAATGTAAAATTATTTTCGATAAGTTTTTTACAGCCGAAAAAACGGAAAAATAATAAACTAATGTGATACTTTTTCATGCTAGTGGTAATGACTCTTAAAACTATTTTGGAGTCGGTGCCCATTGATTCAAATAATAATAATAATAATAATTCTTTATTTCAGGCTAATTTTGCCAATATAATATGTTAGTAACAATCATCTTACAACTAAGGGTTAGTAAAGTACACAACATAATAACATAAAAATTAAATTCTAATTAAATTGGCGACAGGGGTGGAGTAGCTGCCCCCGAGAATGACCACTACTCCATTCCGCATGTAATCTCATCCAATGCCCCAAGAAAGGCGAGTCCCACCTGTCTACCAGTGTGCCTAGAATGCTGTTGGTGCTGTCGCGTAGGCGGTTCAGTAGTGATGCACATCGCTTTATAATGATGGCATGAAAGCCATCGATGTGAGCCTCAGCGAACATCTCAGATGCACTACAGAAGCGTGGCAGCCCCATCAGCATTCTAAACCCGTTATTATATTGCACACGCAGGGCATTGTACGCCCTCTGCGTATAGCTCACCCACAGGCTGCACGTATAAAAAGACTGGCAGTAAGCTTTAAAAAGTGTCGCCTTAACTTCGTTAGTACAACGTGCAAACCTGCGAGCCAGCATATTACAGCGGACGGACAACGCTCTGCGCTCCCTCTCCATATCGGTAACATCTTTAAGGTCATCGGATACCCAGTGACCCAGATACTTGAAATGCGAGACGCGCTTCAGAGGAGTTCCATTTAGGCACAGGCTGGGTGCACTTATACAGCGCTTACTCCCCGCACTGAACACCATGAACTCGCTCTTGCTCTCATTATACCTGAGTCCATGTGCCTCCGCATACCTTTCACAAATTTTTATTAATTTGCGCAAGGCTCCGATCGAGGGGCTCAGCAGTACCATGTCGTCTGCGTAACTGATGTTATTAATGCAAACTCCATCTATATGACAGCCGACATGAGTTCTGCTAAGCTCCTCCACCAACCCATTCACGTACAGGTTGAAGAGCTTCGGAGAGGTGATTCCACCTTGTCTCACTCCGCACTCCAACCCGTACACGTTTGAGTACGAGCCCGCCCATTTCACTGTGTTGGTCTGATGTTTGTACCAGGAACGTAGCATTGCTATCACATCATGTGGCAGGGCGGTCTCCTGCTCAAGCTTCTTCCACAGCAAATTATACGACACCAGGTCGAAGGCCTTTGATAAGTCCAAGAAGCAAGCATACACTGGCGTCCTCCTATCAGTGTATCGTATCAAAACGAACGCGGTTTTACTAAGAACCCGACTCCCTTGCTTCACAAAGTATGAGAAAATCAATGTGTGTGCCTATAAAATTTTAAAGTTCCCCTCAATTTCCCTGAGATCCTATCATCGATCGTGATTTGATCCCTACTAATATTATAAATTTGAAAGTAACTCTGTCTGTCTGTCTATCTATCTGTCTGTCTGCTATGCTTTCCCGCTTAAACCACCGAACAAATTTTAATGAAATTTGGAACACAGATAGAGTGGACCTTGGGAAAGGATATAGGATGATTTTTATCCTACGGGAACCTATAACGGGTCCACGAAGGCGAAGCTGCTGGCGGAAGACTAGTAATAAAATATATGCGTCGACTTGAGAACGTCCTCCGTTTTTTCACCGGTTAAAAAGTGACAGAGGACACCCCTTTTTAAATGGATTAAATTGGTCTTAAATTCTTCTGTTTGTAGTTTTTATTTATTATTATTTTCATTACAGGCACCTTCAATACTATTCTTGATCACAACGCCTTCAACGTAATCCTAAATCAAAGATCATCCTAATTTTTTCTTGTTTTACGAAATAATCAAATTCACCACATCTTTCAATAAGTCGTATTATGAATAGTAAAATTGTCTTCAAGTAATAATAGTATAATCGCCACCTGTTGTAAAATCTACGTGGGAAATCGTCTACGGAAGGTGTTATTATCCTCTGCAATATCAAAGAACAAAGTATTAATTTAGAGTTTTTGTTGCATTTTAGAACAATGCTATGTCAAATTGGATTAGGTATTTCAGTTGATGTTTGGGGTATTTTAAGTAAAATAATAAGATTATGGCGAAATTTACCTGCCTTGGTAAATGACGTAGTCAGCCCATTGGCACTTCCAATGAATTCATTGGTTTTTCGATATACATAATATTGTTACGACTTTGAGTACCTATATCTCGAAAACAAAGCGTCGTACAGCAGAACCCCAAAAACGCATAAACAGGTATTAGGTCTACTATCGAACAGTGAAGAAAGTTCTCGAAAAATCAGTCATAAGAAAAACATCGATTTCTACGAGTAAACAAATCCGCGGTGAGTACGTACCTATATATAGCGTACGTGTATAGGTTGTTTACATCGCGGGTCGCGGCTATTGTTAATGACTACATAAGCTGTACATAGGTGCGTAATAACATAAAGGAAGGTTCGGGACGGGCCTATTGTATTTGGTGGTTCGGGAAATTTCTAGAGAACCATGGGCAGCCGTATATAAGGCACGCGCCGAGCCGCGACTGGGCAGTTTATTTCCGGAAGTGAAACCGAAGCGATCTCTACTAAGCGACAAGGAAGAATTATTTCGACGACTCAAGCGAAGATATTGGACTATAGTGATTGTGCATTGTGATTCGGACTCTGTCAAGTGGATTTTTGTGGAAGCCTACAATAAACGTCTTCTACGTGTCAAACGGCATTTTCATTACCCACAGCGCGTAACAATTGGTGTCAGAAGTGGGATGCCGTTAGTACAACGAGAAGAAGAGGGGCGCACTCCGAGGACCAGGAGACAGGTCGGTATGGATGCTGCGCGACAACTTGCGGCTGAAGGGGAGGACCAGACCGCTGCACCGGGGTCGTCGTCAGGGGCAACCGCAGCACCGGCTCCGACAATGGACATGGCAGCGCTACTGTCTGCCATACAGGGGATGCAGGAAAAGATGCAGGCCAATCTAGAAGCTAGACTAGAAGCCAGCCAACGGGAACAGGAAGCCATCCGCCGCGAGATCCAGGCCAGTCAAGAAGCCAGCCGCCACGAACAAGAGGCCAGCGTTCGACAAATCCAGGATCAAATTCAGACCAGTCAAGAGGCCAGCCGTCGAGAGATCATAGAGAAAATTGACAGTGGACTTACTGGCCTTGGCGAGAAACTTAAAATAGTGGAGCATGAGGTTAAGGGAGTAACGCTCAGAACTGACCACCTGGAAGAGCGCGTTGAAGAATTAAGCAAGGAGGTCGTGAAACTGAAGATACGAGAACCGATATCAGCATCTCCTGCGACATCAGCTAGACTCGAACTTCCACATTTCGATGGAAGCTCTTCCTGGTCGGCGTTCCGATACCAGTTCGAGACGCTCGCAAAAGCAAATGCCTGGGGGGATGATTACTCTTTTACTGCTCTAACTCTGGCCTTAAGAGGAGACGCCTTGATGACTATAGATAACCTACCGAAGGAAGGCCGGACACTGGAAGCTCTAATGGAAGCGCTAGAAACTCGCTATGGCGAGAAACATTTAGAATATGTGTACCGAGCCCAGCTTCGAGAGAGGACCCAGAAGCCCAACGAGAACCTCCAGCAATGGGCAACGGAGGTTGAAAGGCTTGTAAGGCGTGCTTACTCTTCGACACCAGGGAATATCGAAGTGTACTTACTGCAGGCATTTGTCGACGGGATACGAGATTTGGAGGTCAGGGCTGCTGTGCGTCTGGGCCATCATCAGTCTCTAAAGAATGCTTTGGCACATGCCCTGGAAGTCGAAGCCGTGAGACAGGATGCAAGGTACCACAAAGTAAGAGAAGTGGTCACGGAGCAAAAGAAGTCACGTTTTATCCCCACCTGCTATGGTTGCGGCGAAAAGGGGCATATTCGCTTAGAGTGCCCCAAGAAGAAAAGAAGATGGGTTTCTGACTCGGAAACCCAAGTGGACGAGTTGCCGTTAAACTAGATGTCGCCAGGGCCGCGGGGCGGGCGCTGGTTGGTCAAATTAATGCCCCCTGTATTACAATTAACCAAGTTTGCAACGGAAACAGCTTAACAATTGAGGGTATTGTGAATAACCGGACTTGCCAATTCACTGTGGATACTGGAGCCTCTTGTTCAATTGTAAAGCCTGAGCTACTTCCGCGAACCATTCAGTGGACCAAGCGATCGCCAGCATACCGTCTTCAAACAGCAACGGGCCAACCAGTTTCCGTCCTCGGCAATATAGACGTTGATTTGAAGATTGGTGACCGTGTATACCGACATCCAGTATTAATTGCCAGTATCACCGATGATTGCATATTGGGACTGGACTTCTTAAGGAAAGAACAGTGCGTTGTTGACGTACGGAAAGGGGTTTTGAAGTTCCCTGATCAAGAAGTATGTCTTAATGGATCTGAACCATGCAATCTTTACTGCTTGAAGGACACTTTACTGGCACCCAGATCGGAGTCTCTAGTGAAAGTGAAATTCCCCTCGAAGGTTAAAGTAAGAAGATGCGTGATTGTTGAGGACACCGGAAGTAACCATAACTTGATTACTGCAAGAACTCTACTCATGTCCAAAGGAGTATCTACGGTTCGGGTTCTCAATATGAGTAACGAGGAAGTTCATTTAAAGAAGAACAGCTTAATGGGAAGATGCGAGGAAGTGAAACTTCTTAGACAGCTGGGAAATATCAAAGCAGTACAGCCAGAGAAACAAAACAGCGCTGATATTGTCTGTCAACTTCTTGAAGCTTCTAAGGAGAATTTATCTACTTCCGAGCGACAGCAGGCATGGGAACTTCTATCAAAATTTAAAGACATTTTTGCAAAGGACTGTGATTTCGGACGAACGGGACTCGTCAAGCACCAAATCGACACCGGCGACGCTAGGCCCATTAAACAAAGACCTCGAAGGATACCATGGGCAAAAGAAAAAGAAGTCACTGAACTCGTCAAAGACATGGCTAGTAACGGAATTATCGAACCTTCTACAAGTCCGTGGTCTTCACCAGTTGTGTTAGTAAAGAAAAAGGACGGTAGCACAAGGTTCTGTGTAGATTACCGGATGTTGAATAACGTTACTAAAAAGGATAGTTATCCCCTGCCTCGAATAGATGACACGCTGGACATGCTCAGTGGTATGAAGTGGTTCTCTACCATTGATCTGAAGAGTGGATATTGGCAGGTGGAGATAGATCCGAAAGATAAGGAAAAGACAGCATTCAGTACAGGAATAGGTAACGGTCTATGGCAATTTAAAGTCATGCCATTCGGCTTATGTAATGCACCGGCAACCTTCGAACGTCTCATGGAAAGGGTAATGGTGGGCCTTCTTGGAGACGTATGTTTGGTCTACCTTGATGACATCATCATCATGGGGCGTACTTTTAAGGAACACCTGCGGAATATGGAAAAGGTCTTTACACGGCTTAGGAACGCCAACCTTAAGCTAAGCCCGAAGAAATGTGCCCTCTTCAAGAAAGAAGTGAGCTACCTTGGGCACATAATTTCCCCGGAAGGAGTTAAAACCGACCCAGAGAAGATTAAGGCTGTGCAGGACTGGCCTACTCCGAGGAATAAATCTGAAGTACGTTCATTTCTGGGTCTGTGTACGTATTACAGACGTTTTGTAAAGAAATTTTCAGATATAGCCAGGCCATTACATCGTCTTACGGAAGATTAACGACATTACGTACCGGATTAAGAAGGGTCCCCGCGGCAAGCTAAAAGTAGTACATGTAGACCGACTAGCAAAATACCACGGAAAGAATTATGCTCGGGACGAGCATGACTAAGGAGGGGGTAATGTTACGACTTTGAGTACCTATATCTCGAAAACAAAGCGTCGTACAGCAGAACCCCAAAAACGCATAAACAGGTATTAGGTCTACTATCGAACAGTGAAGAAAGTTCTCGAAAAATCAGTCATAAGAAAAACATCGATTTCTACGAGTAAACAAATCCGCGGTGAGTACGTACCTATATATAGCGTACGTGTATAGGTTGTTTACATCGCGGGTCGCGGCTATTGTTAATGACTACATAAGCTGTACATAGGTGCGTAATAACATAAAGGAAGGTTCGGGACGGGCCTATTGTATTTGGTGGTTCGGGAAATTTCTAGAGAACCATGGGCAGCCGTATATAAGGCACGCGCCGAGCCGCGACTGGGCAGTTTATTTCCGGAAGTGAAACCGAAGCGATCTCTACTAAGCGACAAGGAAGAATTATTTCGACGACTCAAGCGAAGATATTGGACTATAGTGATTGTGCATTGTGATTCGGACTCTGTCAAGTGGATTTTTGTGGAAGCCTACAATAAACGTCTTCTACGTGTCAAACGGCATTTTCATTACCCACAGCGCGTAACAATATGTATTATGTACCTCCTCTATTGAACTTGATTTCATTCATTGAATATTAATATTCAACATTGAATTGAAGGTGGAACCAGATTAGTAAAAAATACAAAATATACACTTAATTCTTACGAATATTTTAAATAAAAATCCAATTTGGAATGCGATACTAGTTCGTAAAGCAAAAGCAGTATGTCAGAAGTTCACGGGAACGCTACGTGAGCGCCGTTTAGTTCACAAGTACAGTCGTGGAGAAAATATGTCTTGTTTAACTTACGAAACATTTTCGTAGAGGTTTTATTCTTGGGACAAAATTTTATTTGACGGTAAGAGCAGTGAGAGAAAACTCTAACATACAGGTACTTAAACATAAACCTAACTGACTGTATAAAATGTGAAACTAAAAAAATAGATTAAAAGAAAAACTTCCCGCTTAGCGAAATGGTTACCATACCGGACTGCCGATCGGAGGGTCCCGGGTTCGATTCCCGGCTAAGCAGAAATTTGAATAATGAGTTTAAAATTTCTGTTCTCGGTCTGGGTGTTTGTACGAGTATTTCTGTCTTTGTGTGTATCCATGACAATCAGGACACAGTGTATATCAAAGACCAATAATCCTAAAGACAGCGGGTCGGTGTAACCACTTTGTTGGCATCTCTTTTTCGCAGCCAGTGTTACCCACTTATCATATTTTCCCCCAAATTTGGTAATCTACAATATCAAGCAAGTAAACTATAAACATTGGCAGACCAAACTGTGAAAGGATTTATATGCTTGTGCATTATGGTTGGTTGTTTGTGTGTTTAGATTGGTTGACTGGAAAAAAGTTAATTGGGTCAGCAAATTACAGGACATACATATAGGAGAAAATAAAAGACAAATACAAAGATTTTTAATGGCACCAATATGGGTGTTTACAAAAGCTGTTAATACATATTTAGTACGTCATATTTACCTTAATGAGGTATGGAAATATTACAAAGATAAAAGTAAACACTTAGTTATAACGCAATATATAAAAATGTACATTTATATCAATTTTATTATTATTTTTCTTCTCTTTATCCTTTTGGTCAATAAATGGCTTTCAAAATAGACCGAACAAATTCGGAATTATATTGATGGTTGCCAGTCAATACGTCCAGTGGCCTGAATCCATTTATTTTCGGCAAGAGCGTCAGTTGGAAAACTGAAAAAAATATGACAGCAACATGAGATGAAATTCGTCTGGTAAACTTCTCATAATGTCTAATACCAAATACCAAATGGAGTACCTTTTTATAGTCTGTCTGAGTGAAATTTAATATGTCGGGGAAATGCTCATAATGTCCACCCAGCCTATAACATTTTACTGGTCTCCACTTAAATAGTTATATATAAACAGGTGGGATTTGAGCCTCCCGCTTGAAATGTAACTAACTACTAATGAGGTAACACATAATCTTTGATTTTATTATTTATGGTCACTGTTTTTGTTAAAAATTATTATATTTCAATAAGATGGTTAATTTTTTAGTAATACGGGCAGGATATTTTGATTCGAGATCTGACAACACAGTTTCGAATTTGACAATGTTTGAAATGAACAAAATATAAGTTTATTTTCACGAATTTCACTATATTTACGTTAAATGACTAGTAATAAGACAAAAGTAATTAAATATCTATATATAAACAATACATATTTAGTACATGTTTAAAAAGAAATATTGAACTTACGCGTAAATTGTAATGCCTTCCGGCAGCCTTCCTGTTTACGCTCACTGCGGCTCTTACAACCTAAAATACTGCAGCTCACCATATTGTGAAACACGAAAAATGTTATTTGCTTTTAATACAACACAATTTACAGCAGAGAGAATCGATTTTAACACATAAATATGATAAAACAACAATGTCACCCCGACTTCCACAGTTTGTCTGCCACTTAATTAAAGGGCAATGTCAAAAAAACTGGTTACACCGAAAAGGACAGAAAATCACGCTCCCATCTCTTTCTAACAAGTTCATTAAGTGTATTTCGATCTCGCTTTAGCGTGCCGTAATGAAAAATAGGACTCTGTCTATAGTACGTAAGTACAATATTCTTAGTCTAAGGTGTATATCTACCCTACTGTGGGGCTATGAGAGTGAAAAAAAACTAAGTTTGAAACTAATTCATAGGCGTATTCTGAGATAATATCTTATTTATATAGGACAGTTGAGGCAAGAAGTCGCTCAATCAATATTTCAGTGTCTCAATTTAATAATGTAATTAACTATTACATAAAAATCCATATAAAGGTAAATTAGTTAAATATTGATTAACCTAATTTTATTCTTAATAAATCACAGTTTATTTTTTTACTAAACAACTGATAAATTTATTTTTTCACTTATATATTAACTGTACTTTTTAATATTGTGTGAAAACGACGATAAGACTTTCCTTAATGTAACAGTGACTTTCATACTTTTCCTGGTCATAAACACGCAATCTTTAAGGAAGTTGAAAGTTCTGTACAAATAAATTTTGTTAATCTACGTTATTTCCTTCATAAATCAAAAAATTATAATTTTGTCAACATTCCCAATTAATCCTTTTATTTTTATATAATAATATGTAATCGACTGTACAGCTTAGTGCCGTGTGAAAACGATGATAAAAGCTCTCTTTAATGTCACTGTTTACTTTCATAATTTTACTCTTTCCAAACACGCAACCTGTGTGATATATTATCTTCATTACCTGTTATTTTTTATTGTAACTTTAAATAGTTTTTGGTAGTTTTGGCGGACCGTGAAAAGTGGCATATCGTACTCTTGTTTTGCTTTAATTTTGTTGATGAATTTTTGAGTTACAGCGAATAAAGTTAATGGCATTGCTTTACTTGGATACATGGCTGACTTGACCGGCTGATTACTGACAACTGCGTTAACTTCGTCTATTATTATTATTATTAAATATCGCACGGTTTCAACGAAACGAACAAAAACTGGATACAAATGTTCACTTGACATTGCCAAAATTTTCAAACGAGATAGACACCATTCGTAAAAAAAAAGTAAACCAAACTTCGATTTTTCATTTTACATTGACATACTGCCGTGGTTAGCATTTTTGGCGTCCAACTGTACTTATTTACTATTCGAACGGCGTACAAAACGTATAATAAGACATCGATCACAGGTTATACGAGTATCGATACTGTCGCTAACAAGAGTAATTTTTTTTTTTTTTATAAATAAACCTAACAATAAGGCAGACGGGCCGCGTGATGTTAAGCGATCACCGTCGCCTATGGACACGGGCAACCCCAGGGGAGCCGCCCGAGCATTGCCGGCTTTGGAGGAGAGCTTTTTTTACAGCTTTCTTGAAGAACCCCATGTTATAGTCCACTGGAAATGCCTCAGCTGGAAGGTTGTCCCATAACCTACACGTCCGTGGTAAAAAGGAGCGTGCAAAGCGGACTGTGGAGGACCGCCACGAGTCCAGATGGTGCCGGTGGAACTTTAACCTTCGTCTGGTGGTATAATCATGGAATGGTGATGTAGGCATCAATTTGAAGAGTTCCTCGGAGCACTCACCATAGTAAAGTCGGTAGAACACGCAGAGCGAGCCTATGTCTCTTCGCAAGCTAAGCGGTTCCAGCCTGTCAGTCAATCTTGGGTCGTTGACGATTCGGACTGCGCGCTTTTCAACGGAGTCAAATGGGTGTAGCTGGTACTTCGGTGCTCCTGCCCAGAGATGGGAGCAGTACTCCATGTGGGGTCTGACCTGGGCCTTATACAGCGTCAGGAGTTGCCCCGAAGTGAAGTACTGCCTCGCTCTGTTGAGGACACCAAGCTTTTTTGATGCCAATTTGGCTTTGTACTCCAAATGACTCCGGTACTGCACTTTACTCGTAATGTCAACTCCCAAGATACCGACACTTTCAGCGATGGTGAGCGCGGTGCCCTTGAACTGGGGCGCTATAACAAATGGGGCTTTTTTAGCGGTAAACGCGCAAACTTGTGTCTTCGTGAGGTTAAACTCGACAAGGTTAAGTCGACCCGATTCCGAGACCCGCTCCAGAGAGTTCTCGACTTCAGACACAAGTTTGATTCTGCTTTCCTCCACTTGTGACCTAGAGGCATTGGCTCGACAGGTGTATAGTGCGTCCACCGTACTATCATCTGCATAGCAATGTATACTGCGTGATTGTTGCAGCATGTCATTGATATGCAGAATGAATAGTGTAGGGGACAGCACTGAGCCTTGGGGAACACCGGCGTTAATGGGCTTCATATCTGAGCAGCATCCGTCAACAACGACCTTAATCTGCCGCTCAGATAAAAAGCTAGCCACCCAGTTACATAGCCTCAAGGGAAGACCGTAAGATGGAAGCTTCGCGAGAAGGGCCTTGTGCCAGACCCAGTCAAAGGCCTTTGCGATATCCAGGCTGACTGCCAAAGCCTCCCCGTTACCCTCGATGGCTTCAGGCCAGCGGTATGTGAGGTACACCAAGAGATCACCGGCCGACCGGCCCTGGCGAAAGCCATACTGACGATCGCTGATCAACCGATGTCTCTCGAGGTACCTAAGGAGCTGTGTGTTTATAACACGCTCCATCACCTTAGAGAGCAGGGAGGTTATCGCAATAGGCCTGTAATTGGACGGGTCACAGCGGTCACCCTTTTTCGGAATTGGGTGTACTAAGGCTACCTTCCACGAAGACGGTACTTTACTTGTGGTGTAGGAAAGCGAGAATAAGCGCGTTAAGACGGGAGCCAACTCGGGAGCGCACGTCTTTAGTACGATCGCGGGGATATCATCCGGCCCGCTCGACTTCTTGACATCGAGGGCTTGCAGAGCTCGTCTGACGGCCTTTTGAGTGAAACGCACGTCCTTCATCGAGCTCTCACACTGTCTGATGGTCGGCGGTGCGGCACCTCCGTCGTCCAGAGTCGAGTTTGAGGCAAACAGGGTACCCAGGAGATCGGCCTTCCCTTTTGCCGTGTGAGCCAGAGTATCGTCCGGTTTCCGTAAAGATGGTAAAGATGACCGACAGAAGTTACCTTCGACAGCCTTGGCCAGCGACCAAAAAGCTCGACTCCCGCAAGGGTAGCTTGATAGACGCTGGCCAATTCTACCGATGTGCCTAAACTTCGCCTTGGCTGTTTGCTTCTTTGCCGAACGGGAGGCAGCGTTGAATTTTTTTCGAAGCTTAGACGTTTCGGGGTCGTTGCGCGCGTGCGCATCAGCCCAGGTTTTGAACGCTTCTTGCTTTAAAGACCCATTAAACCAGGGCTTGTTTCGCCCGCCGATGGATACTGAAGAGCTGGGAATAAAACCAAGCATGCCCTGTCGTATCACATCGGCTATCGATTCCGCACACGCGCTAGGATCACCCGAGGTGAAGCACAGCTGCCTCCAGGGGTAGGAAGCCAGGAATTCCCGGAGTCAATCCCAGTCCGCTGACGCGTAATGCCAGACTTGACGCTTCCCATTGGGTCGAGAACCTTCTGGGGGCGGCAAGGGTACGGCAGAACTTACCAGGCAATGGTCAGAAGTCCCAAGTGGGGCCCCAACCGTCACCAGGTAGTCAGATGACAAATATTGAAATGTAAGGACATAGACGAATGATATATGGTAAGGGCATACAAAGTATACCTATATGAAAATCAATCAATTATCAGATGTTTCATATTTAGTACTACTAATAATAAGAATAACACAAAAAACGGTGTATCTATTAAAGCAAAGTTATGTTTATATTCATTTTTTTGTAGTTTTGTTTGAAATATAAAACGTTAACGCTAGGTTTAATGTGATGCCAATGAGATCTGGACTGGGTCAATGGGATAAAAACAATACGAGAAGTTTTGTCTGTCCTCAGATGTCGGTACAATATACGCGAAACCGTTTTTTAGAAAATGTCATATGAAGTACCTTAATAAAACACAAAAATCTATTATAATTCAGGCTTCAAGCAAAAATTAAACAGCATTTGAAAAAAAACTAATGATTATAAAACGAAATGCAGTAAGTATTTACAAAAAAATGCCTTTAAATATCGCCCACTTAGCATATTAATATTAAATTACATTTTTATATACAACACACTGTAGTTCCATAAATTATGTTACACGTATAAAAACAGATTGTGGAGTCCTACGTTTAGTTTATAAATGTTTACATGGAATGTATTAAATTCTTAACACTCTAAGGGCCTCTTACACCACCTTCAAGTAAAGTAACAAGACTAACAAGTACGCTAATTGTCGGTTAAAGTCACCCGTAACTTCAATTTAACGATGTTCGAGTAGCACTAATCATATGATAAACTGACCCGTACTCATAGCTTTTACTTGCAAATTAACTTTACTTGGGACGTAACTAATCAACACTTTACTTGGAGATGGTGAACGAGGCCCTAAAACATCATGTTTAAAGACGTAAAGTATACCAATTCATATTTGTTGCCTCTAATTCTTTATATACTCCCAAGGAATTATTTCTGATACATTTAATGCTTAAGAACAAGTTCATAATGACAGTCCAGGTTGTAATAACCAGTATTAGCAAAATTGTGGTGAGAACACAGAATAAATGAACACATTTTGGTAATTAGTCCCATGTTTCACCATCAGCGAGTAAGAAATTTGTTAAAAGCCAAGTCTTTGTTTGTAAGTAATTAAAAATGGTTGCGGGTTGCAAAGCTGGTAATGTTTGAAGATGTAATGTACCTTTAAGAGGGTAAAATTTGGTATCGGGATAAACGTTACTAACTCATAGCCCAACAGTAAGGTAATTAATACCCTGTGTCGTGAGTACCATGGACACATACAAAGACACAAACACCCAGACCGAGAACAGAAATTTAAACTCATCATTCAAATTTCTGTTTAGCCGGGAATCGAACCCGGGACCCCTCGATTGGCAGTCCGGCATGATAAACATTGCACCACGGGGGTCGTCATGATGATAAGGATAATACCCAGTATCATCTGGCATGTGTAGAATAACTAAGTCCACCAAAGTCACCAACTCAGGATGGTTTTCGATGCTGACCAACCGCGGGGGCGTAAGCGTGACTATAAAACCACCCTTACAGCATGGTGCTTGGGCGCATTGTAATTGTTTCAATGTAATAATTATTGGGAAAGGAAAAGGGTGTAAATAGTGATCTGCAGTATTGTCAACTCCTCACAGGTATCGTATAGATTCAACATATTGGATAGATATAATTATAACAAAATGTTACTTCAAGATTGGGAATCACTTAGGTTTAAAAGCCCATGAATATTTCTTTTAAAATTTTTAGAATTTCTTTGCAACGACGATCTATTAAATTTGTAACTAGATACTTCATTAATTGTATACAAAGTTCATCGCTTATGTCTTACTCGTCGTCAGTATGACGTCAGATGCGACACACGTCAACACGTTAACGTCACATGACATTGACCCGGAGGCTGTTGAACCGAGCAGGTTTACATGCTGTACGTCTGATTGCAAGTGATTTATTGATGGAAGTGTTGATGCTTCGAAAATTTTAGATAAGGACCAATGCTCTAATATGAGTTTTTTTACGTTCCAGACGTTTAATGGGTCCCGTAGGATAAAAAATAGCCTTTGTACTATTCCAGGCTTCATTGCTATATTAAAAAATCATAGGCGTTTAGCCAGTTGCTTCAACCGCGTTGACTCTATTACCCGTTTTCACGTAGGAATGAAGCATTTTCCCGCAGTAAAAAGTAGCCTATGTTACTCAGGGTGAATGTAGCTTTCTAGTGGTTTTTGAAATCGGAACAGTAGTTTTTGAGTTTATTCATTACAAACATACAAAAATACAAATCTTTCCTCTTTATAATATTAGTATGGCTGCAACCCTTTTGCGTCTCACTACTGGGCACGGGTCTCTCCCCCTTATTGGGTAGGCCTGGAGCTTACTCCACCACGCTGCTCCAATGCGGGTTGGTGGAGATGCGGGTTAGTGGCCAACCCGCTGTCGGATGTTTTCAAACCGCCCATAAGGCCTCCGACAAGGTTTAACGACTGTTATCTATCGACAACCGGGACCGACGGCTTAACGTGCCCTCCGAAGCACGGAAACGCGCATGAAATTTTTTGCCACTAGTGGTCACCCATCTTACAACCGACCGCGCCCGTTTAGCTTAGCTGCGTAGACCGTTTGCGTTCTACGCTAGCCGCCGAGCCATGCGCGCTTCTCTCTCTCTTATAATATTAGTATAGATAAACGAAATGATTATCTGTAGAAGTGATAGCAGAAGTTATATTATGATCCTAAAATTCTGTAGACAACTAAGAGTTACTAGCTAACGTGTTGACTTAAAATAAAACCTCTATTAAGGTTTAATGACTGACGTGTCTTGACGACTATAATCTGCCAACACTTAAATTCCTACCGAAGCACAAAAACCTCAAAAACTTACCCATTTACGAAACGTTTTCTTTACTCCGTTAAGTACTGGAAGAAGTCGTAAGAAATCGTAGTTCTAGGGAACTTACTTCAGAAAATCCAACCCTGTGAGTAATCAAATCAAGCCTATAATCTCAACTTAAAGTCGTTCCATCCATCAGATTTTAGATTAAGATTAGTAATGTTGAATGCCAGACCATTATTATTTGGAAATTCTCTACTCGAACCGCCCAAGGGGGAAGGTCACAAATCGTAAGCACCTGAGGCCCTGGTCAGATCTGTTTACTTTGTACATTCATTCACTTGTTTACCTGTCCCTGTGTAACAACAAATATACATGGATTGTATGTAAGTGATAGATTTAGAAAAACCTTAATGGAATTCTCCGGAGTTTTATTGGCATATGAGTGCCATGCCGGACATCTGGTATCGGATTGACCACCAGTCCGCATCTCCACCAACCCGCCTTGAAGTAGCGGGGAGGAGAAAACTCCAGTCCACCCCAATTGAGACAAGAGATCTGTGCTGGGGAGTTGGAGGAGTGGAAAAAGCGTTGTAGCCAATCAACTCCCTTCTTCAGATCATCAGTGCACAAAGCGAAGATCCCTTTAGCCATTCGAATTTAACTGAAGTCATTGGCCAATACCCCATAGCCTTTATCCTAGTACTATCCTCTTCTGTACCCTCCAAATTCGTCATTGGCTGCAACCCTTTTTGCGTCTCACTGCTCATGGGCATGGGTCTCTGTCCATTATTGGGGAGACCAGGAGCTTACTCCACCACGCTGCTCCAATGCGAGTTGGTGAAGATACGGGTTAGTGGCCAACCCGCTGTCGGATGTTTTCAAACCGCCCATAAGGCCTCCGACAAGGTTTAACGAGTGTTATTTATCGACAACAACTGTGACCGACGGCTTAACGTGCCCTCCGAAACACGAAAACGCGCATAGAATTTTTTGCCACTAGCGGTCACCTATCTCACACCCGACCGCGCCCGTTTGGCTTAGTTGCATAGATTGTTTGCATTCTACGCTAACCGCCGTGCCATGCGCGCTTCAAATTCGTCATTACCTTTCTTTTAGTTAATCAGTCCACCTTATCCTTTGTTCTCCTTTTGCCAAGGAATGGTTGCTATTGTTCGCGTTAGATTCTTAGAATCTATTAGTCATATGGCATCTGCAAGCCACGCACGCCGCGGGCTAGATCGTTGTCGATCCTTGCCTAATATAGACCTGTTTACCTCATACATTCACTTGTTTACCTGTCCCAGTTTAATCTAATATGTACATTTACTGGAATAAGTTACAGCTTCTTTATATCGGGGCACACCTTCAAGCTACAATGACTTGATATATACAATATATTTATTATGATACAATGAGATACACAGCCTGTAGTATTATTCCTTCCTAAAACGCTTTCGAGAGCCACCTCGGTGCTTGTGGGGAGTTCTATGGTCTCCAATGAAACTGAACCGGTGCCTTCCTGGTACATGAGCCCCAGAGCCCCATGAGGTCATCTTAACACTTCGTTATAACAGTTTACATCTGTTTTCATCAGGCGCGGTCCCAGGTCACAGGGGACATGACCCCCCTCCAAAATCCATCAGTCATGTGTAGATGGAAGGCGAAATAAGCCAATTTGGGACACCTCGTCCCCCAAATTTCATAGTGACCCCCCCCCCCCCCCCCGAATTTCTTGGCGACCAAATTGACCCCCCAAATTGAAGTCTGCGACAGCGCCTGGTTTTCATCTGCGTAGATATTAGCTAACTTTTGCATTCAATCCAAGTCGACTTTAACAAAATGTAGGTTTGAATCGCGCATGAATGATTTTAAAGAAGTCCGTATAAAAACAATCGACAAGATATTTCTACTATATAATATAAGTGTTACAATAAATACTTTTTTAGAAAAAAAAACTGTCTTTTGTCTAAACAAACCTAAAAAAGCGGTATCCATTTGACCAACTGACCCGAACAGCAATAACAAAGAAATTAACAGGTACCATCTAATTGCATCAATGGACAGTTATCGACGACTGATCCAAACCTGTTATGTTTACACCAGTAATAAGTTCCCGTTAAAAGGCTGACTTAATGTTAGCTTTATGGAGTGGTATTAATTGATAATTGTTCGATTCGCTGTGGGATTACATGTCAGCGTTTAAAATAATAATAACGATTCACACTCATAGCCCCACAGTAGGGTAGTTATACCCTGTGTCATGGGTGCCATGGACACACAAAGACAGTAACACAAACACCCAGCCATGCATTTAAAATGCCACACGCAGAGGCGGCTCGTCCTAAAGAGCGCTGGTGCAGTGCACTCCCAAAAAAATTACATAGGTAACTTATGTCCCTTCATAATACATACTATCCTTACATTACATTCATTCTATTCTACTATACCTATACATAGTATATTATATTAATTATTACCTATATCTACGCGTACATTTAGCGTCAAGATGTAACGAGTGGAGCGCCAGCGATTGCGCTCCTATGAAACCAAGTTTAGTACGATTCCTAGCGCTGTATTCAATGAGTGCGAAAGAGAAACATCGACACAGGCCGACGCGTGAAACAAAAGATTTCGTATGAGAAATTAACGTAATCTGGAGCGCCGCTCACGCGCGACGTTGCCAAACCGTGGGTTCGGCCGTGACGGCCTGCTTATGCGATGTTGCCGTTCTTATACAAACACACGTGTCGTCGACCGTCGTCTTTGTCAGTTATTTCGTAGTTTTTCTTGAATATTTAAAAAAATAGTTTATGCGCGACATTTTGTGTTAAAAATGGAACAGTACAGTGTATCTTTTATCATTTGTATCTTTTAATATGCAGTGTGAAAAAAACTTTCGAAATACGCCTTGAACTGAAAGCAAAAATGTACCTAGTACGAAAACTAAATCTTTTACGCGTGTTTTTAAATCTGAACAATATTTCAAAACACATTGGTTGTGTGGATATGAAGAAAGCAATAAATTAATTTGTCTTGTGGTTATCAATTGGAACTGACACCGACAGTGGTCATCAGTGGTGGTGAATCTGCTTGGATGGCAACGGGCGGTAAAATTTTTTTTTTGTTTTTTTTGTGAACCCCCATTGAAAAATGTCACTAGCCGCCACTGGCCACACGCAACACTTATCTTCGCTTGTGTGATTTTGATTGCTGTTTCAATGGAGTGGTAGGCGACCATAATTCTTTACACTAACGGCAAAGCCACACTAGGTTCTTCAAGCATCGATGATCTGTGATTTTGCGTGTGCTTCGATGCTGCATTGTGGTCAACAGACGCGGCACCGGAATCGAAGATGGCGGTGGCTTAGCCGCAATGCAGTGGAAGTTGATGGTCGCTTCATGCAAATAAAAAGCACAAAAATAAAAAGACACAAATGGGAAGTGGGCTGGACTTATGATCAGGGGAAAAGACAAGTGGAGCAAAATAGTGACACAATGGATTCCAAGGGAAGGTAAAAGAAAAAGAGGACGACACAGGCAGGTTGCAGGCATAACATGGAGTAGAGTAGCTAGAGAGAGACATGAATGGTATAGGTTGGAGGAGGCCTTTCCAAACTGGCAAACGGACATACAGAAAGTAAAAAAAAACATCAAATAAGAGATATATAAAAATAAAATAAAAAGTAATGCAAAAATGTTCATAAAATATGTAAAACAGTGTAGTAGTGTAAGGAAATGTGATTGTAATTGTTTTAGTCCGAATAAAAGGCCTATTATTATTATTATCATCATGCAAATCTCACCAACCACACCTGCAGAAGGAGGTTCCCCGATAAGAGAAATTATTTTAGTTTTAATATGAGGAATCAGGGGAAAGAGATTGACAAGTTGGTTAAGGATTCGCTGAACCAGTCCTGTGTACAAATCCCAGTATAAGAATTTAAAGTTCAACAGTAGATAAGGGTATTTTTCAAAGCTCATCGATTTCAGCAAAGTTAACGTGGTATCACATTTAGTTTAAAGTTTGTTTTTGTGCTTGGCTACGGACTACGTAGTCTTAAAAGGGTTCTACAGCTCTCAAACTTGTCCATATGTGCGAAAGGACGCCTTATACTCAGTTAATTTCACACTTTACTTTAGACCAGACAATAAAATATCAATCGTATCTACTGTTCGCCGCTTGCAATGTCTTTATAAATGGAAATGACGTTCCTCGTTCTGAGTCAAGCAACCTACGCGATCTTTTACGAATATATTATGTTATACCTTTTATAGTTATGCTGAGAAAGGTTAAATTTTTCTGTATCATGATTTCCTTCCGAAGGAACAGGAAGATTTTTGTAGATAAGACAGTGTAGGTTGAACTTGCATGAATTTACTGTGGAAGTTCCACTAGGTACTTTACTCGATGACATTATAAGGAAAAAATCGTAAATCTATACTTTTTTTTAATATGTAAACCGAACAAAAAGGCAGACGGGCCGCGTGGTGTTAAGCGATCACCGTCGCCTATGGACACGGGCAACCCTAGGGGAGCCACCCGAGCATTGCCGGCTTTGGAGGAGAGCTCTTTTTACAACTTTCTTGAAGAACCCCATGTTATAGTCCACTGGAAATGCCTCAGCTGGAAGGTTGTCCCATAACCTATACGTCCGTGGTAAAAAGGAGCGTGCAAAGCGGACTGTGGAGGACCGCCACGAGTCCAGATGGTGCCGGTGGAACTTTAACCTTCGCCTGGTGGTATAATCATGGAATGGTGATGTAGGCAAGAGTTTGAAAAGTTCCTCGGAGCACTCACCATAGTAAAGTCGGTAGAACACGCAGAGCGAGCCTATGTCTCTTTGCAAGCTGAGCGGTTCTAGCCTGTCAGTCAATCTTGGGTCGTTAACGATTCGGACTAATAATAATAACGCTTTACACTCATAGCCCCACAGTAGGGTAAATATACCCTGTATTCCCAGCAAACATTTTTGTCATATAATCAAACATTTATATGACCCTGAGTCTTATTAAAGTTATTTTACAGTATTTCTTTTAACTCTTCGTTACGTACTGGTGCATTATGTGTCCGAATAGTCATATACCTTTTTTGTCGTATAATAATGTCATATAGACGTTCTTTCGATTTTTTTTTACAATCGTCATATAATAGTGTCTACGACGACATCTATAAAACTTACTTATACAACTTTTCGTCGTGTTAACGTTTGTGTAGTATAAACGTCATAATACTGTCAATTTTGTCATATAATTACCATTTAAATATCTGCTAAACGGATAATAATTGTTTAAACGTAGTATTTGTAACCATTATATATAATTCGAATATCAGTATTACGAGTGACCTCTATACATCCTAAAGTATCACAAACATGATAATACGACCGCTATTTAATTAATACTCATATTAAAGGTTTATGATAACCTTGTATACCACTTCAACCATTTTGAAATCAAATTTATCATATTTATTTAGGTACATCATGGATCTAAAAAAGTGGAAAAGTGTTAAAAGAAGTGGTGCATTCAAAAGAAAAGTTAAAAAAAATATCATTCGCTTCAAGCACGTGCTTTAATACAAAGTAATAGAGCTCAAGCTGAGAGTGAGGAAAATGGGAAGGGTTCCGTATCACATTTAAATGCAAATTTAACCAACCAATTTAACCTAAATGTTACGAGTATACCCTGCAGTTCATTTGCCGAAGTTCAGGACTCTTGTTCATTTTCCGAAGTTGAAGACAGTTATTCATCGTCCGAAAATGAAGATAATGTTGATATAGAAGACACTTCAACCAAAAATGATGACTTCAGACTTCAGAGACCATTATAAAAAGTGGGCTATTGATTTTAATATTCCACAAGTTGCATTAAAGCAATTAAATATAATTCTGAACAAAAGAATGCCCTGCATAGTCCCTTTAGACCCAAGGACGCTTTTAAAAAGTAAAAAAGATATACAAATAATTCTTATCGATGATGGTCATTACTGGAATAATGGTCTCATTGAATCTTTAAAGACGATTTTACAACACCTAAATAATAAACCGAAATGCGTTTCGCCTGCAAGGGAAATAGGAAAAGTCTCTCAATTTTTAGTATGCTGTCAGATGCCAAAGGAAATACACAGGAGTGTTAGAAGCCTTAAAGACTTGTCACATTGGAAAGGTTCTGACTGAGTTCCGTACTTTTCTGCTCTATTTAAGTTTTGTGATATTAAAGGATGTCTTAGATAATGCAGCATATCACCATTTTCTGCTCTTTTTCTCAGCTGTAACTATTTGTACAAGCGAGACACATTTTCAACTTCTAGCAGTCGCAGAAACAATGTTAAAGCAGTTCTTTGACAATTATGGCAAGTTTTATGGCCAAGAGTACATTACTAGCAATGTTCACAATTTAAAACACGTAGTAGAAGAAGTAAAGAGATTTGGAAACTTGCAGAGCTTTAATGCTTATCCTTTTGAAAATAAATTGAGTTCAATAAAAAGAATGATCAGAAAAGGAAACCAGCCACTTCAGCAAATTGCTAATAGATTAATAGAGAGACAATATTATATTCAAGTAGAGAACTTAATAAATGATACTAATCATAACTACCCTACTATAAAAAGTTACAAATATGGAAGTAAACTTAAGACAGTTATTCAACTAGAATCCTTTATCCTTTCAACTGATAATGGAGACAAGTGGTTTTTTTTTTTTTTTTTTTTTAACGTTTATTTGAGAAAACAAACAGTTACAAATTATAATTTAAATAATTCTTATGAGCTATACAATAGTGTGTAAATTTGCAACCAGCATCGTTTTCTACATATAAGTAGAATAATATTATAAAGTGGTCTTTGCTAGATAATAAATTAATGCAGATTACACTTATGGATTTAACTGTACCAAAATTTTAAGAAAGTACTATTAACAATATAGGTATTGTGGAGCAAGGTGAGTTATCTAAGAGACTTTATACAATCAACAATTAATTTTTTAAACTTAGATGGACACTCCGCCGCAATGTCTATTGAGTAAAAATAGTTGTTATACGAACTAAATAGTTTGTTCATGGGAGCACGTTTTCCGGCATTTGTACGACATTTAGGAATATAGAAGGGCTTAGGAGGATTGCGGCAAGGTGTCCTAATAGGCACATTGTAACATATTTTATTAATTATTGTTATACAATCATACTTGTTATGACATAGATCAAATAATAACATTGCTTCCAACTGAGAGCGTCTTTCTTTAAGTGACAGGAGATTGTATTTATCTAAGAGCTGAATGTATGAGGGATAGTTCTTGAAACATCTGTATTGCATGCTTTTTAAAAACTTTTTTTGAACTTTTTCTAATGAGTCTACATACTTTATATAAAATGGATTCCAGACTGACACAGCGTGTTCGAGTTGAGAGCGTATTAAGGCTTTATAAAGATATAGATAAGTAGATGTCTGAGTAAATTTAGTGCTCGCGCGTAATACAAAACCATACATTTTGAGTGCTTTATTTATAATGTTATCAATGTGCAGGTCTAGATTAAGTTTACTATCTAATGTTACACCTAAGTCTTTTATTGAATTAACAGCTTCCAAATTAATGCCACTTATTTTATAGGTATGGCAGCTTATATTTTTTTTCTTTGTAAAGGTAATAGACTTACATTTATTAATATTTAAGTCAAGTTTATTGATAGCACAGTAGTTTGTAAGGCGATCGAGATCTGATTGAAAAGAGAAGTGATCAGTTGTGTTTTCAATTACATGATAAATTTTTAGATCATCAGCATATAACAGAATATTACAGAATCTGAAACACTCATGTATGTCATTAATAAATAAAATAAACAACAGAGGACCCAATATTGACCCTTGAGGTACACCTGATGTTACTGGTACAAATTCAGACTCGTAACCTTTGATAACAACTTTTTGGGTACGGTTGCTTACATAAGATTTGAACCAGCGCCATAAATTACCACGTATACCATTGAAAGCTAGCTTGTCTAATAAAATTTTATGATCTACCCCGTCAAATGCTTTTTTAAAATCTGTATACACACTGTCTGTCTGTCTATTAGTATCCATACATTCAAATAAATAAGATGTGTATGTTAGCAAATTAGTGTTGGTGGAGCGGCGCTTTACGAAACCGTGTTGTTGTGGTATGATTATGTGATGTATAGAGGGATATATAATGTTGTGAACTAATCTTTCAAAGAGTTTAGATAGTGTGGGTAGTATTGATATAGGACGATAATTCTCAACGTTATTTCTAGTTCCACTCTTATGGACTGGAACTATACGTGCGGATTTCCAGATTTGAGGAAACACGCCTCGCTCTAGGCATAAGTGAAACAGCTTATATATTGGTTTATAAATTGATTGTGCAGTTGATCTAAGGAAATATGGGGGAAGGTTATCTAGGCCAGACCCTTTGCTTACATCTAATGATTTTAACTCCTTTAAAATAGCATTGACTAACAACAACCACCTTGTTGAATTGCGTTATGCTTCTTGCAACGAGGGACGTATGCAGATAATTGGAAATCGAATTGAAAACTTAAGGAATGATGTTTTTGAAACGCCTATAAAATCTTCATATCTTAATATATTTATGATATATGAGAACCAAATTTCGCAAACTGAAGCCATATATAATATTACTGATATCAAGTGTAAGTTGGTTAGTGTTTCATACAACTCAAATATATATTTTGCTCCGCTTATTCATACATTTAAGAAATAGGTAATAAAAAAGGCAGTAAAAATTGTTTAATTTTTTTAATTATCCCCAGGAACGTAATTAACATTTCAATTTAGTCAAGTTAATGACCACAGCCATTTCAAATCTGCGTTTATCATTTCGATGAAGTCCATCTTTGATAAAAACTTATCAACATCCGCATAATTATAGATCATTGTAGGGTTTAACTGAAACAAAAGTTACAGTAAGACTTAACTAAGTTCTAAGCCACGCAAATCCTTCTATTCTTAAAATATAAATTCTTTGAACTAAGTTAGCTAGGCGTTTATTATTTTATTATTGATCCCTAAATTAACTTTCATGGCGACACATTTACAATGAACTCGCAGTTAATAGGTCGGGAAGTTATATAGTTGTCATATAACGCAGTCACATAATAAATTATTAATAAAAATATGTGAAAACATTAAAATTTTAAAAGCGCATAAAAAAATTGTTACAAACTTACCTCACATTAATCAGTAAACTTGATTGCACAATGGTTTACAACTGATGAAATGGTTTTATCACCTCAAATAGCAGAAAAAATGCAATATTAACTCAGCTGTCAAAAACACTGCTGAATTAAATTAATATTTTATACTTTTTCGTTCAATATAATCTTTAAATGACAATAACACAACTATTATATCATACAAAAGTCATATTGTGTGACACGAAGTCGAATACACGCGGCGACAGCTATCATTACATGACATGTAGTCAAATCGCCGACGTGTATATGACCACTATGCAACTAAGTAGGTATATATATGACTGTTACACGAAACTCTTAGCGCCTTAAGTTGAATAAAATGGGCCCTTATGCCGTCGAGTAAACGTTCCTATGACATTTATACGATTATACTAAATAACATTAGTTTGCCACCATCACACTCAACGTCGAAAATGTTTATTGGGTTGTATGTGTGTGCCATGGACACACACAAGGACGGAAACACAAACACCCAGGTGGTAGAACTATTATGGTTCGCCCGGGGAAGAAACACCACTGCACCCACTTCTGTCGTGAACCATCTCTATTGTGTTTCGGTGGAAAGGTGCAGTTGTCGGCCACACTTACATGAGGCGACCACCAGCCTCCGGAGTAGCAGCGCAACTGCATACGACCTCAGACAAGACTTACCTATGCTTGCTTGAGGTTGTATGTACATGTCCATGGGCTGCAGCGACCACTTAACACCACGTGGCCTGCATGCTCGTCTGCTACTCCATTCAAATAAAAAAGAGGTGTCTAGCGATAAAAACATTTTAATTACAGCTTTATTCACCGTCGTCATAGTCACATGGATGGAACTGCCCACACGCAGACTACCATGTACGATTATACATAAATACAGTGATCACTCATGTTTTCTCGATTTGTCTTTGTCAGCAAGTTAATACAGGAATGAGGATAAAATAATGACACAGGCCTTTTTTAAATAATCACAAACTGACCTTCAAAATGCTGTGAAACGAATGCTTTTGGTCGGTTAATGTGTGGTTGCAGGTCAGACTTACATGAGGGTAAGTCTGCGGAGTAGGAGTATCAGGGTAATTCCATGCGACTTTAGGCAAGGCTCATGATTGCTTGACGATCTCAGGCAAGGCTCATGATTGCCAAATGTCGAGTAGGATAATCATGGACAGCCTACATGCAACTTTGCAACTTTAATAAAAATAAAGGTTTACAATAATAGGCATGATGACAAATTTTTAAATACCTTTCTTTATTGTAGGTACACGTCTCCTAGTTTCGAAAAAAAGTTTATTTCAGCAATTAAGCAGCAGTTAAGTTTTAACGTAAATTAATGTATTTTCTGCTATGTAATTTGAATTAAGCGCGAAAAGCTCGTAGGTGTCATGGCGTCGGCTTCCTCGTCAAACTTCAAGCAACACGATGACAGTTACTGAGACGTGACGTCATTTCTGTCGTTTCAGATAACATGGCCGATTGCTGTATTTAATACTTTTATTTTATTGAAAATCTTATTAATCTTAATGTTTATATTAAAACGGGATCATATTTTAGAACTTTTTTAGCATATATTTTTCTGTAAAACCATTTATTCTCTGATTCTTTAATCATGCCTATTATACCAACCCGCATTGGAGCAGCGTGGTGGAGTAAGCTCCAGACCTCCCCAATAATGGGGAGAGACCCGTGCCCAGCAGTGGGATGCGAAAAGTGTTGCAGCCACAATAATTGTAAATAAAATTCATTAAGTAATTGTCGTCATCGTATGAAGCTGCCCACGCGACCATATATGGTGATCTATGTACGTATCGCTCGTTGTTCTCCATGTATCTTTGTCAACAAGATCCAGGAATGAGGATATTGGGAGATGGATATTTTTTTATAGGTAATCCATAAACATATTACGTTTTTAAGTGTGTAATAAAATTTAACTAACTTAACTCAGTGACAGTGTGTTCTAGTAAAACTACATAATAATATTATTTTAATCAAATACAGTTTCTACATTAACAAATTAATTTTTATATTTTAAATAAACATAGGCGCCATCTAGGACCAAACGACAAATTTATATTGTCCAGTCGATACGGTTACGCATAGCATAATCCTCCTTTGACATTACAATGGCAAACAAGTGCGGTTCTTGCGGCAAATTCTGTTCGACAGATGGCGTGAGGTGTAGTGATTGTGGACTGTATTTCCATCGCCACTGTGCAAACAATGCATCTGATAGTCGTAAATGGCAATGCAAGAACTGTAAAAGTAAGGCGGCCGTTCACAAAAATAAATCGCCTCAATCTTGTACTTCGGACAGCCCGATTTCCGACTCTGGAGACGCGCTTGGGATTTCTCCTACTCAGAGCAATGAGGTCAACTTGGCTGAAGAAATTAAGTTAATGCGTAGCCAGCTTTCGACATTTATCAAGGAAACGACTGATTTCAGGCAAGAAATGACAGCGTTTAGGGAGGAGGTGTTAAAACTCAATACTAACATGGCTGATTTCAACAATCGTCTAAATCTAGTCGAAGAAAAGATAAACAACTTTAGTAAGCGTCTTACTGCAGCTGAAAACCAGATGGCGGTTTATAACGGCACTGACATTGCTGCTAAAATAGAGAGACAGATTAATGACCGCATACAAGAAAGTTATCTCTCTGATATAGAAGTAACGGGCGTTGAAGAACAAGCCGACGAAAATCCTGTGCATTTAATTACCCTCATTGCGAAAAAGATTGGTGTTACTTTGGAGGAGCGTGATATCGTGAGCGCAGAACGCAAAGGCAAGCGTAACGGCACTAGTAGCACGAGCGCACCGAGCGCTAGCGTCGAGTTGAGTGAAGATCAGGAAGGGGAAGGCGCTGGCACCGATGTCACCGTCTCCGCTCGCCCGCGCACTCTTGTAGTGCGGCTTACGCGTAGGGCGACACGGGAGCAGTTGATGAGCGCGGCTCGATCTCACCGTGGCGCCGATACCTCGGGAATCGTATCTTCGGCGCAGCCTCGCCGCTTTTTTATTAATGAGCGGCTCACATGGATTAACCGTCATCTGTTTCGCAAAGCGCGCGAAGAGGCCCGGCGTAAAGTCTGGCGTTATGTATGGACGAAGGAAGGCCGCGTCTACGTCAGACGTAATTCAGAATCTAAAGCGCATCGTATTCGATCTGAATCCGATTTTGATAAAATCTTTGGAAACACTACTACAATACATTAATGATAGCATATGTTTCATAATAGAAGTTATGATAGTTACTTTTTCATTTATTTTTAGTTTTTATACACATGAGGGAATAGGGCGAAAAGCTGCTTGTTATAATCTATTAAGTAACAATAATTTGATACTCTGTAAGTGTTTCCTAGATCATTATGTAATATTAATACCTAAGGGTCGGTGTGTGAGTGGGATAGTATTTATATATAGTTGTATCCGTATTATACGCAAATATTTGTACATTTCTTGTTTTATAAAATTTTATATAGTCTCTTATGTAATGTTTTGTCACTTCCATCCTCTCCCTATAATATATTCTATTGCAGTATCGCAAAATAAACGCCATAAAAATTGTATATTTATTCATATAATTTTACATATATATGGTGCAGTAAATTATCACAATAGATATAATAACATTAATATCAAAGTACATTTATTGATACTGTATGTTTTTCTTATATTGTTATATGGATAAAACGAAATTAATGAAATTCGGGTTCTTGAATCCGGGTTCATTGGGTACTCGACACGATGAGTTCACTGCAGCTATGTTGGATCACTCGGCCGACGTTGTAGCAATAAACGAAACCTGGTTAAGGCAGGGCGAGGAGGGGCGAGCCCCGAGCGTCCCCGGTTACCGGTTGACGCACACGCCGCGGCCAGCAGAGGTGCGTGCGCGAGGGGGTGGTGTCGGATTTTATATACGCAATGGTCTTCGAGTGCGGGTTCTTCCCCACCCGGTATGTCAGCCTGTTGAACAGATGTGGCTAAGCTTGAATATTAACGGTAAATCAATAATTATAGGAACCGCGTACAGGCCGCCCTGGCTTTCATTACAAATATTTATAGATGCATTAACTGACAGTCTTTCATCTTTTACCTGGCACAACTATACTCTGTTGCTAGGAGATTTTAATGTAAATCTCCTGGACAATCATCACGTCCACTCAAAAGCTATCTCTGATTTTTTAAATTTTACCAACCTTAAACAATATGTTGAAGAGCCAACTCATTTCACTGAACATAGTGAAACTTTGCTTGATTTAATCTGTTCGGATGCTCCAATTACTCACGTTCATGTTGACTTTATTAAAGAATTAAGTAATCACTCATTCCTAACTTGCCAGCTTAGTTTACTGAAAAGTCGTAAATCTTGTAAAGTTGTTTGTTATAGACCATTAAAGGATATTGACCAAGATCGATTTCAGTCTGACTTAACTAATTTAAAATGGGAAAATATAGCATATAATACCAATGTTAATGACATGACAGTTCAGTATACGGAAACAATACTCCGACTTTTTGATTTTCATGCGGCACTTAAAACAGTACGCATCTCAGACTCTCATCATCCTTGGGTAACCTTTAACATCAGGCTTATGATGCACAAACGGAACATAGCACAACGCAGGGCTCGCAAAACTGAGTCTGATACGCATATAGCTTATTATAAGGACCTAAAAAGAATAGTAACTAGTGCGTTATACTCTGAAAAGACGGCTTACTTTAACTTTTACGTCAATTCAAATTTATCAAAACCTAAATTATTGTGGAAGCATCTTAAAAAACATGTAACGATTAAATCTGGAAGCGCTTTATCATTTCCATTGGATCTTGGCGACGCTGACAGCGTCAATGATCATTTTCTTAACGTTCCTGGGCAAAGTAATGTATCAATTTCCAACATTACTTATTATGAATTCAACAAATATAGTTCAGCATCGTTCAAGTTCCGTCAGGTAACATGCGAGGAAGTTTCTCAAACTATAAAAACTCTGCATTCAAACGCTATAGGTCTAGATGGAATCTCGTTAGGAATGTTGTTATTGACGTTACCTACTACACTTGAGATATTAGTTAAAATTATAAACACATCGTTCACGACTAACACGTTCCCTGATATATGGAAGAACGCATTAGTTAAGCCTGTACCTAAAAAAGATAACCCAAGTGAATTGAAGGACCTGCGTCCAATTAGCATACTACCCAATACCTCAAAAATTTTGGAAAAGCTCGCTTGTAATCAGTTAAAACATTACTTGGAGGACAATGATATATTACCTAGCCTACAGTCGGGCTTTAGGCAAAAAAGAGGTACTGTTACGGCTTTGGCCAATGTTATAGATGATCTAATTACTTCACAAGCTCAAGGTGAGGTGACTATCCTCGTCCTCTTGGACTATACGCGCGCGTTTGACAGTATTAATGTAACTCTGCTTCTCTCAAAGCTGTCTTACTATGGGTTAAGCACAGAGGCGATAAAGTGGTTCGATAGCTATTTCAGTTGCCGGACTCAGTGTGTTGTTTTGGAGGACGACAACACAGGAAATAAGCAATACTCTGCTAGTAAACAATTAACTAGAGGTGTAGCGCAAGGGTCAATCCTGGGTCCTGTATTGTTTATTCTATATAGTGCCGACGTAGTGACGAAAATTAAGTACTGCAAATATCATATGTACGCTGATGATCTGCAGTTATATATTTCATTTAAACCCTCTGAAGCACAGTTGGCAATAGAGAGATTAAACTCAGATCTTCAGCGTATATTTGATTGGTCTAATGAAAATACACTATTATTGAATCCTAATAAATCTAAATATATAATAACTGGGCACAAAAAACAAATTGAAAAAATATCCGCACTAAATCTGCAAGTAACCTTAAACGACAAGCCTTTACAAAGAGTGTCCGAAGCAATTAATTTAGGCATTACCATGGACGAATCGCTACGGTTTGAAAGCCACATACATAAACTAGTTCGTAATTGTTTTTTTCGCCTTAAAGTTCTTTACAAGATAAGGCCTTTTATCAAACCTCAGTTACGGATTCAACTTTGTGATTCATTGGTATTGTCCAAGCTTAATTACGGCGACGTGGCCATCGGACCTAGACTATTAAAGCGTTCGAAAAATCTAATCCAGCGCGTACAAAATGCATGCGCAAGATACTGTTTCGACATACCACCTCGCGCACATGTCACTCCATATATAAACTCGGCCAACATTCTTAAAATGAACCGTCGTAGGCATCTTCATTTTGCAACATTACTGTTTGGTATCGTAAAGCACAAATGTCCTCCCTATCTGTACAACAAACTTGAATGGTCCAAGGATATGCCAACCTCACATAGTACTAGGGGCTCCTCTTATAAGTTAGTGTTACCAGCGCACTGTTCAGCAACTTTTCGTGGCAGCTTTAAATACTGTGCAACCAAATGCTGGAATAATCTTCCGCCGCCTTTACGCACCCTGAAAACAATACAATGTTTCAAGTTACAGTATAAGAAATACTTAATAAACCAGCAGAAGGATGACTCGGTTGCACATTTGTTAAAGTATGTCCCTTCTTAATTCCTTTATAAATTATGTTCCCTTCTTAATTTTGTATATATATATATATATATATTTATATATATATATATATATATATATATATATATATATATATATATATATATATATATATAGTATTTTATTCGCCCTTTTTATAATATAAACTTTTTACTTACCCCCTTTAGGTTCTGGTCCTCTATCTTGTGCATCTTGAAATAAATATTATATATATGTATATGTAACGGTAGGTATAATATTCTCCGCTCTTAGCCCACTTACTCAGCTACCCTTACCATTGACTTCATTGATAGGGCATCTCAAGTTATCTGCTCATATTCCCATTCGATAACAATGATAATATTTTCTTTAGTTTAAATTTGATCGGAGTAATTTCATTTATACTTTGTTGTATTATAAGTGTTTTTCGCGCACTCACGCATTCCTTATTGTAATAGTTATAAATTAGATGTAGTTAAAATCAATGATAGTACTGGCACCGTCCGAGCTATGCAATGTTCTCAGGTCTCCCTGAAAATCAGCAGCCGTAACGGTCTCCTGTTATGGCACAGGCTGAGGGTGACCTTTTTCACCTTTGGTTTACATAAATTAATATAATAATCAACATAGTTTAATGCCAATTATTGTTCTTTCTAATTTTTTTGTATTTTCTTGCTTGTTTTTGTCATTGGCTAATTGTGTTTATTTATTTATTGTATCTTTTGTAAATTTTCTTCTAATCAAGGTGAAATAAATAAATTCTATTCTATTCTATTCTATTCTATATACGGATCTCGTACAGGGCGTCTTTATATTTTCTCTTTTATGACATCAATGTTGCAATTATTTAGAAATAACCTTTTTTCTCTTATTATTTTCCCTTATTTAGAAAAAAACCCTTTCCTACTCGGTGGTTTTGACAGCCTCCGTGGCGTAGTGGGTGATGAGCCGACTGCGAAGCGTGAGGTCGTGGGTTCGATTCCCACCCAGGACAAATATTTGTGTGATGATTTTAAAGGTTGTTGTGTGGTGTAAAAATAAATTAAATACGAAATCGGTAGTAAAGCTTATCAGAGTTTATTCATGACAACTAAATATATTTACAAAAGTGACATAGACTAAATTTAAAAATACTAGAAAAATAAGTTCTGTATGGCCTGCGTTACAAACAAAGAACGTGAAACCTTCAACACCCCCACTTAACGCAGGTACCATAGAACAATTATATTCTACATAAGTTTAGTCTATAAGTCCTAATTGTTTACAAAAACTCAAATGCTTGAAACTGCCTAATGGTTTTGTAAACACATCAGCGATCATTATATCTGTAGGCATATACCTAAGATCTACATTGATCCTGCTCACAACATCCCGCACAAAATGATATCGAACCTCAATGTGCTTAGACCTTTTATGATGAACTGGATTTGAGGTCAGTTGTATAGCAGACTGATTGTCACAATTCAATACAATTGTGTTTTCCCTACCTAGCTCTTTCAGAAGCGCTTGTAGGAACACCGCCTCTCTACATGCTTCGCTTAAGCTGATATACTCCGCCTCGGTGGACGACAACGCAATACATGTTTGCTTATAACTGGCCCATGAAATAGTATTACCGGCATATTTAAATATGTATCCCGTATAAGACTTCCGGTCTAAATCTGATGCCCAGTCAGCATCAGCGTATCCTTCCAAAACAGGTTTTTCATTCCATTTTTTAAATATCAAACATTGATGCTTAGTCCCCTTTAAATATCTTAAGATACGCTTAGCATGATTACAGTGAGATTCAGTATAGCAACTATTAAACTGACTTAAATAAGAAACAGCAAATGCAATATCGGGACGCGTAGTAACAGATAAATACATTAAACTACCTATCAATTCCTGATAAGGAAACTTAAGATTAGGTTCAGACTTAACATTACAAGTTCTCTCAATATTAGCTATGTTTAATACCATGGGAGACTTTACAGACTTGCAATCAGTCATACCGAAACGATCTAATAAATTGTCAATCTTATGTTCCTGGCATAGTTTAATCGAATTACTGTCGCGTTCTACCCTAATGCCTAATAAGTTGCGAACTTCGCCTAAATCCTTCACTTTAAAATGCTTAAGTAAAGAGTCCTTCAACATTTTTGATAAATTAAAATCATTATAAAACATGAAAAAATCATCAACGTATAAAGCAATAATAACAATGGACTTACCAGATCTCTTTATGAATATACAGTCCTCTTGTTTACACTGCATGTATCCTAAAGAAAGTAAAATATCTTTCACCTTTTTATACCATGCACGTGACGCTTGCTTTAATCCATAGACTGCTTTCCGCAATCTATACACCTTATTTTCATTACCAGGACTTATGAAACCTTCTGGTTGGTTCATGTAAATTTCTTCCTTAAGATCACCGTTTAGAAATGCAGTCTGTACATCGAGATGATCAATCTTAAGATCCAATTCAACTGCAAGTGACAGCAACAATCTCAAAGAACTGTGTCGGACAACAGGGGAAAAGGTTTCTGTGAAATCTTCACCAAATCTTTGCGTAAAACCTTTTGCTACAAGCCGCGCCCTGTATCGTGTAATTATACCTTCAGAGTCTCGTTTCACAGTAAAAATCCATTTATTTTTCACAACATTCTTGTCAGGCGGTTTCTCAACTAACTCCCAAGCTCCATGACAGTTAAAAGAATCTATCTCTTCCTTCATAGCTTTTAACCAAAGTTCCTTCTGATCGGAGTTTAAGGCTTCTTTTAACGTGCGAGGTTCCAAAACTTCAACAACATTAGTAATGTTACATGCTGTCTTTGGAATTCTTGGACGTAAGTTGTACGGGTGACGAACTGGTTCTGTATCTGCGTCATTGGCATTATCAGTAGCATCACACCATTGTTCACTCTCCACCTCAACAGGAGAACTTGATGATGAATCCGTGACTACAGGAATCGACTCCGCCTCAACCGACGTATCATAGTCTTCCTTCACATCGTCATCACCTGAAAGAAACATAGGTATAGTTTCCTTCTTAACTAATGAATTTCTCCCAGGAAAAACAGTTTCATTAAAAACTACATCCCGTGAAATTATAACTTTGTTACGACTCTTAGTATCAAATAAACGATATCCTTTCACATTTTCTTCATATCCAAGAAAAATAAGTTTCCTACTCTTAGGATCTAACTTTTTTCTTTTGCAATCGTTTACGTGTACAAATGCCTCACAACCAAATACTCGTAAATGTTTTAGGCTCACCTTCTTCCCAGACCAAACCTCTTCTGGAAGTTTTCCAGAAAGTCTAGAACTTGGAGAACGATTTATAAGATAAGCTGCGGTACAAGCAGCTTCCGCCCACATTTTACTGTCTAAGTTAGCATTGTACAATAAGCATCTAATCTTATTAAGTAAACTACGATTGAGTCTTTCAGCAGCACCATTTTGCTGTGGCGTATAGGGTACAGTAAGTTGATGCACTATACCCTTGCGCTTTAGAAAATTGGTTAGCTGTTGATTGACGTATTCAGTCCCATTGTCAGATCTAAGTATTTTAACCTTAGAGTTACATTGATTTTCTACAAGATTAATAAAATCAATTGTGTATTTACTTACATCACTTTTGTGTGCAATCGGATACACGAACACTTTTCTGGTGTGATCATCAAGGAAAGTCAGTAGGTATTTCTTTCCTCCAAGAGAAGTTACCGGCATCGGACCGCAAACATCCGTATGGATAAGCGCCAACCGCTCTGTAGAAACCTGCTTATTGGAAGAAACATTAAACGGATCACGGGTTTGTTTACCTGTCATACATATGTCACAAACTTTATCCTGAGCTTCAACCTGAAAATCAATTCCATTAGCAACCTTCCTAAGTAACTTTAAGCTATCAAAATTTATATGACCTAATCTTTGATGCCATAGTTCCATACTTAGAGGCTTAGAAGAATTTGATAAGTTCGCTCTACCTAAAGTTGCAAGTTTGTAAACTCTACCGACCTGTTTACATCTAAAAACTTCCTTACCAGAATTAGTACTAATTTTACATTCTGTACTAGTAAACATAGCTGTATAACCCATTTGAGTTAAACTAGGAACAGAAATTAAATTTACAGTAAGGTTAGGTATAAACAATACATTCGATAGTGTTATATCTACTGTTTTACACTTAGAGTCCACTGAGATATTAACGTCACCAATACCTTTTACGGCTAATCTGTTTCCATTAGCAACACATACATCCTTAATCGTCGCTGACTTCAGGGTGCTAAACCATTCTCGACATCCTGTCATGTGATTGGTTGCTCCGGAGTCAATAAACCAAGACTTGTCCTGTGCCATCGATCCATTGAAAGCCGACATCACAAAGTTCGTTGAAGAACGATCACTTTGACGACAGTCTTTCTTGAGGTGACCTTTAGATCGACACTTCCAACACCAAAGTTTCTTGTTATTGCTCGACGATGAATGAGTGGAGGAATTATTGGAATTTGATTTATTCGGAGCATTCCAGTTAACACGACGACTGCTATTCTTGCTTTCTACACGTTTTCGTGTAAGCAAGCAGTCATTGTCGGTTTTGGAGTTTCCGATCCATCTCTTATCTTGTAGAAGCTTTACCTTGACCATATCCGTAGAGACAGTGACACCTGAATTTTCCAATGCCATTATCATGGGTTCGTACTCTTGTGGTAACCCTTGTAGCATAATAGCGGCCAGGAACTCATCATCTAAAGGTTTGTCCATGCTCCTAAGTTGACCAGCCAATGAAAGAATTTTATTCACGTACGACTCCATACTGGTAAAATCGTTCAACTTAATAGAACATAACTTACGAAGTAACTTTAACCTCCGATGCAGCCCTTTGTCGTCAAATGATTTTTGCAAAGCATGCCAGACGTCTTTCGCTGTTTTTAGCTGCATTATGTGCGGATAACAATTTTTGTCGACTCCTAAACATAATCGCGCTAGCGCTTTTTCTTCTCTACGAAGCCTTTCATCTGGTTTTTCACCAGCGATTGTCTCATCGGAAATGCAACACCATAGGTTTTCAAGTATCAGAAAATTTTTCATTTGAAAAGCCCAATCACGATAATTTTCCATACCTGTCAACTTTTCGACTTGGAAACTGGAACTCTGCATTTTCGCCTTTTTGCCGTATTTCAATTTTTCACCACGTACAACGGAAGTCTTCTTCAGTACTGGGTACTGTGTACTGGGCCCATAACCTTTTAAAGGTTGTTGTGTGGTGTAAAAATAAATTAAATACGAAATCGGTAGTAAAGCTTATCAGAGTTTATTCATGACAACTAAATATATTTACAAAAGTGACATAGACTAAATTTAAAAATACTAGAAAAATAAGTTCTGTATGGCCTGCGTTACAAACAAAGAACGTGAAACCTTCAACAGATGAACATGACTATTTGTTCTGTGTCTGGGTGTTAATTTATCTATTTAAATATGTATTTAGAATTATATAAGTATGTTTATCAGCTTTCTGATTACCATATTACAAGCTCTGCTTAGTTTGGAATCAGATGGCGTTGTGTGAATTGTCCAAAGATATTATTATTATTATTAAAGATATTAAAGTTGCTGAAGAAAAACCCTTTCCGTCTTTCGTATAATTAAGCTAGCTTCAAACTAGCTTAATTATACGAAATTATACGAAAGGGTTTTTCTTCAGCGACTACCGAGTTTGACACGACAAGTTACTAAAACCCTTTCCGTCTTTCGTATAATTAAGCTAGCTTCAAACTAGCTTAATTATACGAAATTATACGAAAGGGTTTTTCTTCAGCGACTACCGAGTTTGACACGACAAGTTACTAAAACCCTTTCCGTCTTTCGTATAATTAAGCTAGCTTCAAACTAGCTTAATTATACGAAATTATACGAAAGGGTTTTTCTTCAGCGACTACCGAGTTTGACACGGCAATTTACTAAGTTCAGCTGTGACAGTAACTCATATTTTTGTGCCTTTTTCAAACTTATCTATGTTATTTAGGCCTCCAGTAGGCAGAACGTATTGAAAGAATGCCTGATTTCTTCACCGCCACTGCAGCTAGCAGAGAGGAAGCGCGCATGGCCCGGCGGCTAGCGTAGAACGCAAGCGGTATACGCAGCTAAGCCAAACGGGCGCGGACGGGGGTGAGATGGGTAGTGGCAAAAATATCATGCGCGTTTTCGTGCTTCGAAGAGCGCATTAAGCCGTCGGTTCCGGTTGTTATTGATAGATAACAGTATTAAATCTTGTCGGAAGCCTTGGGCGGTTTAAAAACATCCGGCAGCGGGTTGACCACCAATCCGCATCTTCACCAACCCGCAGTAGAGCAGCGTGGTGGAGTAAGCTAAACAAATAATGAGAAGAGACCCGTGCTCAGATGCAAGTCGCAAAAAAGGGTTGCAGCCACAAATAAAAGGACCATCTCACTAACGGCAGATCGCTTCCTGTATCCTGTAAGCCGGTTTGTTTAATGATTTTTAAGAGGCTCATTCCACACTGCAATCAACTAATGTATCATCTTATAACAGTAGACAAGATCACGGCAGATAGCCAAAAAATAAAAAAAAGATCCGTTAAAACCGGAACAGTAGTTGCGACAAGGCCGGTTGGTCTGCCATATGGTCCGCGACCTTTCATCGAGTGGTGCCGCGTGGGCAATGAGCACATAGCTCGAAATAACTTTAATTTATGTCGTCCTAGCTGTATAAAATGCCCAGCTTGGGTAGGATTTTACTTGTGAGGCAACATTCTTTTAAGAATAGCAAATTTTTTCAACCTTTTTTATGTCCCACTACTGAGCACAGGTCTCCTCTCACATGTAAATGGAATTTAGGCCATAGTCCACTACGCCTAGTGCGGATTAGTGGACATCATATCTCGGACGTGTAAATTGTGGGGCAACCTTCCAGCTGAGGCAATTCCAGTGGACATTCCATGGGATTCTTCAAGAAAGCTGTAAAAAAAAGTTCTCCTCAAAAGGCAGCAATGCTCCGGTGGACCCCTGGGGTTGTCCGTGTCCATAGGCGACGGTGATCGCTTAACATCACGCGGCCCGTCTGCCGTCCGGTTTATTATTTTTTTTAAAAAGTTCGAAAAATTTAGTTTCTTTCAGGTATGTATGATGGTGATGGGTGGGTGATGGAAAACATCGTAATTAATTATATATCATAATTAACTCACCGTGGAGCAGCGATAAATACGCACATTACGAATTTCTTTGTGAGAGGTGCGCGCCGAGGATTCGAACCCGGTATCTCCGTGTCGGAGACCTCTGACTTTACCGCTCAGCCATAGCCGCTCAAGAATGGCAATTTTTCTTTCGAATTGACTCACCTTTAATCTTAATTCCATTGAGGAACAAAGGATGGCTGCATGCCCTGTCAAGTCTTAATACATTTGCGGTAGTTAATAAGAAATGACAAATATTAGTACACTGATAATATGTATGTTTACCTTACCTTGATGCTCTAAACACTAACCAGGCAAGGTCCCAGGGAGGTCACAAGGGACATGACCCCTCCCCCCAAATCCATCAGTCATGCGTAGATATAAAGCGAAACAAGCCAATTTGGGACACCTCTTGCCCCAAATTTCATAGTGACCCCCTCAAAATTACTTGGCGACCTCCCCCCCCCCCCAAAATTGTAAACTGCGACCGCGCCTGACTCTAACCTCTTTTGAGGCCGATTGCCGCCTCGTATAAATCTGGCCCACAGCCGCTGCTTTCTATCGAACTACATTTATTACTACTCGTATGTAAAGCTATATTCATGCAAATAAAAGAAATAATAAAACGATTCACACTCATAGCCCCACAGTAAGGTAATTAATACCCTGTGTCGTGGGTACCATGGACACATACAAAGACATAAACACAAACACCCAGACCGAGAACAGAAATTTAAACTCATCATTCAAATTTCTGTTTCGCCAGGACTCGAACCCGGGACCCTCCGATTGGCAGACCGGCATGGTAACCATTGCGCCACACGGGTCATGCAAATAAAATGATTGATTGATTGATTGGTTGGTTTCCCGGCAGAAATTGATGCATTATTGTTACCATTTTTATAAGCGTTTCGGCTACATGCCGATAGTATTACACATACAAGTCGTACAACGGACAAATATGGAATTTTTCGACGATGAAGCATCCCTTTATTTTTACAAATTAATTTATAATATAAATTAATTTCTTTATAAATTTTATATAGACGTTTCATATCGGCCAGACGTCCCAAGTTGGCTCATATATATTTCATAATCATAAGTCAAAACCAAAAGCTTAAAAATATTATTTCCTACTTAAAGTTTCGATTGATGCCTTATTTTTACAAATTAATTTAGATGTCTCATTTCGGCCAGATGTCCTAAATTGGCTCATATTTATTTCATAAGTCAAAACCAAAAGCTTAAAAAAATATTATTCTACTTAAAAGTTTCGACTACTTTAGACATGATGCCTTATTTTTGCAAATAAATTTAGCTGTCGCATATCGGCCAGACGTCCCAAGTTTGTTATTATTTATTTCATAAGCCAAAAACCGAAACCTCAAAAAGATTATTTTCTCGCTTAAAAGTTAAAGAGCGTTTTGGCGATACATCAAGATTTTTATCTCGAAGTATTAGTGCAACGACCTCACCATCTAAAAAGGATATTTACTTAGAGTTGTCACACAAAAATGGCGCCAGATCCTCGCCTTGTTTAAGTCAACATGGTTCTGCAATCGAATCGCCATTTTGTAGTATCTAGCTGGGATCCAAAATTACTTTTATTTTTCAAGCGTTCCTTACAAAAAGAAAGGGTTTCATATAAGCTATTTTTGTACCTATTCTCTTTGAGTTAAATATAAATATAACGCTACACACTCATAGCCCCACACTAGGATTCCCTGTGTCGTGGGTACCATGGACACACCCAAAGACAGAAACACAAACACCCAGACCAAGAACAGAAATTAAAACTCATCATTTCAATTTCTGCCTCGCCGGGAATCGAACCCGAGACCCTCCGCTCAGCAGTCCGGCATGGTAACCATTGCGCCACACGGGTCGTCGTCGTTTACGTTAAACTTTTTTTTAAACCATTTTTATGTCCGGCACAGGCCTCCAAGTGAACCGCTCGGACATCGCTGCTGAATTGTAAAATCTTCTATTTATTGTTTTAAATTAGTGAAGATAAAGCGAATGCTCTTTGAATATTGAATTATTTTGGATAAAATTATCCAGATTATCGAAAAGATCCATAAACTCTTTCTATAATAAAATAAAACACCTGAAATATTGTAAAATGTATTCGTTTCTTATAAACGTGATAGTATAATGCTTTTGCGTCCTTTTGTTGAGCCGGGCCTCTTTCCTTAATTGAAGAGGCCTGAAGCTTCCTCCACGATGCGGATTGGAGCAGATGCAGGTTAGAAGCCAACCCGAAGTTACCATGTTTCGTAATTGCCTATAAGGCCCTCGACAAGTTTTGTCGTTTGCTTACTATATATTGATAACCAATGATCGAGAGCTTAACGTGCCCTCCGGAGCACAGAAATACGCATGAAATATCATCGCAGTCACCCATTCAACACCCGAAAGCGCCCGATTTGCTTAGCTTGTGTTCTACGATCAATCATTATTAGTCGTTCCACCGGCTATTGTAATAAATTTTCAGAGTCCCGTGAAAGATAGACAGGCGGACAAAAAAGTACCACCCCTTCCTTAGACAGTCTCGAAAAGTTACAAGTGAAATTTATTGTACCAGGAAAACATAAAATCAGATGTAAATAGAAATATGCCGATAAATCATACGCAATCAAAATTCTGAGAACGTTTCCGAATGGAAGACAGCAATAATTCTTGTACCGTTGAAGCGACAAGTCTTTCGGCATCAGTTCGTCGAAAAGCTTCAAGCTTGTACCCTGAGGATTGACGGCATACGCTTGAAGATAGATAAGCATCGTTGCTTACTGTGGGTCAGCGTTCGTTGGTGGAATATTGGTGAACCCCATAAACAGTACAGTACACACTTATATAGTAAATTTAGCCTTTCAACTGACTGCACTTTTCTCCCTTTTCTTCCCATCCTATTTAGGATATCCCCCTACCTACTAATACCTATCCTAGGATGGGTATTGACCCATCCCAGGCATTGAGAGGATTTTAGACCATATGACCAGAATATTGCCACCGCTGAACCCATGTCTGGTTGCAACGCTTTTTGCGTCTCACTGCTGGATGGAGCTTACTCCATCACGCTGCTCCGATGCCGGTTGGCGGAGATGCGGGTTAGTAGCCAACCCGCTGTTGGATGTTTTCAAACCGGCCATAAGGCCTCCGACAAGGTTTAACGACTTCTATCTATCGATAACAACTGGGACCGACAGCTTAACGTGCCCTCCGAAGCACGGAAACGCGCATGAATTTTATTGCCACTAGCGGTCACCCATCTCACACCCGACCGCGCCCGTTTGGCTTAGTTGCATAGATCGTTTTACTCTAGCCGCCGGGACATGCGTTGCGTGCCTCATGTAAACCAATGTCTACCCCACAGCAAATCTATTGTGTTCCGGTGGAAAGGTTGGGTTGTCAGGTGGACCAGACCTACTTAAGGCGACTCAGACTTAAAAAAAAACATGTACAATATTACGCCACATAATTATAATGACCACAAAAAATTAGAGATGCGTATGTCTCACCAAATTAAAAATATGGTTCGTCAAATTGAATTTAGTGGAAAAAAACTTCAACATAATACCATTTGCCGCGGAACATAACAGATACAAAAAGCTTACTTAATGGTTCTTCAGAAAACTCTAAAAATAATGATGCAGAACCTTTAACTCCTTTGTTTAAAAGTTCATTGACACCCTCCGTACATAGAGTTTTCGTCGTATCCTATCAAACAATACCAACAGGCTATAAAGCCTAAGGATTACCAGGAAAAATTGTCGATAACCACTCAACATCTGAATAAATACTATAATCGTCGAGTAAAGATAAACGATTTGATAAAGGAAATTCATAGGTACCTCATATCAGGGTTTAAGTATTGTAGTCTCTTTTGGTACCGCTGGGTTCCAAGCCACTAAGCCGTTGATTAGCGTCATTGCTTTCATTAAGAGGCCGTATACGAAATCGAAACGGGCCAGATTAGGTATTTGAAAGGCACACGGCGTAAGCGGGAGCATTTGGTCGCGGGTTTGTGTGAGTCCGGAATCGTCGAAGGCTGGTACGACGATTAAACGGTTTTGATACTTTGTACTTTCTTCGGTGTCTTTTCCTCAGTTGTTTTTTGTCAATTAGAATAAAAAGTCTGATAGTACACAACTAAGCATTTATTAGTGTAGTACAAGTAATGATCTATACATGTAATAAATCTGTAGATAATCAAAATCTGTACATTTAATTTAATTTAATTATTCTTTATTACACTATAAAATAAGCACAAAGGGCGGACTAAATGCCTAATGGTATTATCTGCCAGCCAACTGCCAACCGAGCTGTGGAAGGTGCATTAAACAGAATGGTATTGTGAAGGTAGAAGAAGAAAATATAAATAAAGAATAGTTCATTAAATATCTATATTGCAAAAAAATCATATCTACTTAATACATAAAATACATAAATACTTTCAGTATAACATACAGAAAATGGTATTGCTTTGTTTTGAGAAAAACCATTTTAATAGTCATTATAATTATAAAAGGAAAAATACGGAATTGGTAGTTTTTGAAGAACTTGCCTGTGTGTCTGTGAAACTTTTTTTATTTTAACTGACTTCAATCAAAAAGGAGGAGGTTATCAATTCGTCTGTATATTTTTTATGTTTGTTACCTCAGAACTTTCGACTGGATGAACAGATTTTGATGATTCTTTTTTTATTTCAAAGCTGATACTTCCCGTGTGGTCCCATTTTAATTTGGTCCAGTTCTGACAATGGTATCCATGCGAAAACCATATTTGCATTAAGTAGCTGCTCTACAAATGGACTAATAACTCAATATCACGCCAACCGATTATGATGATGCTTTTTTTATTGGATTTTTTTTTCTTCAAGGGTAGTTTAATAAGAGTTTGGTTAGGTTCCGACTAAGGGATCCATGACAAAATAACGGGACTCTTCAATTCGTAGGAGTAAATTAATGATACTCGATCGAATCTTTTATAGACTAGTAATTGTCGTAATTGAATTTGATGATCAATGAAACTCCTTAACAGCTTACAGTAAGGTTGAAATCTGAGGTAGAACTGTTAAGTGTTCCATTTAAACGGCGCTGTCTTAAATGAGCAGCACGTCTAGTATGCCTACCCACATTCAAACAAATAAGTTAGTATACATCAATTTTACTAAAATGCAAAAAATAAACAAAAATTTTAACAAAAAAAAACCGACTACAAAAGAAAACTATTCCAAAACAAATGAAATTGCACTAAAAAGAAAAAATAATTGCTTATTCTTATACAATTAGATTTAGAATAGTAGACTTACATTTTCTACTCATCAATATGTAGGTACGATCTGTGTTTACGATAATAATATAATGTCAGTACAATTATTATTATTTTTGGAGTCAAGAAATCAGAACCGTAGTTTTTAAGTTTAATTAGGATAAATTATATGATACTGAGTTACATAAACAGAATAGTTTTCTGCTGTTTTGTATTATACAACTTAGGCCCTCCTATTTAATACCCTTATCAAGGGTTGCATAAACAAATGTTATCCGCCATTTTGGGATAGCGGCCATCTTGGATTAGTTTTTTATAATGTACTTTATTCTACAAATTAATCCCTTTTATTTGATACCCATATTGTGTGGCTTTTTGTGCAAAAAATATGTGATCCACCATTTTGCTGCAGCGGCCATATTGAATTAACGAAAATGTTACTAATAATTAAATTGTCATTTAAAATAAAAGTGTATTTCAAACTTCAGCTCAATCAGACTCTCGAAAGTGGTTCAAATTTAGCTTGCAATATTTAACTAAGGGCCTCGTTTACCATCTTCAAGTAAAGTGTTGATTAGTTATGACCCAAGTAAAGTTAATTGGCAAGTTAAAGCTATGAGTACGGGTCAGTTTATCATTATGATTAGTGCTACTCGAACATTGTGAAATGGAAATTGAAGTTACGGGTGACTTTAACCGACAATTAGCGTACTTGTCACTTTACTTGAAGGTGGTGAAAGAGGCCCTAACACTAACAACCTTACTAACACGGCAAGCTTACCATCTTCAAGTAAAGTGTTGATTAGTTATGTCCCAAGTAAAGTTAATTGGCAAGTTAAAGCTATGAGTACGGGTCAGTTTATCATTATGATTAGTGCTACTCGAACATTGTGAAATGGAAATTGAAGTTACGGGTGACTTTAACCGACAATTAGCGTACTTGTCACTTTACTTGAAGGTGGTGAAAGAGGCCCTAACACTAACAACCTTACTAACACGGCAAGCTTACCATCTTCAAGTAAAGTGTTGATTAGTTATGTCCCAAGTAAAGTTAATTGGCAAGTTAAAGCTATGAGTACGGGTCAGTTTATCATTATGATTAGTGCTACTCGAACATTGTGAAATGGAAATTGAAGTTACGGGTGACTTTAACCGACAATTAGCGTACTTGTCACTTTACTTGAAGGTGGTGAAAGAGGCCCTAACACTAACAACCTTACTAACACGGCAAGCTATAAATGCTTGTAAACATACTTTTCTACATAAGATACACAACAATTAACAATGGAATTTTTACTACCCTATCACTTGTTGTATTAAGAAGATGGTAAATCATCACAACATAATATTTAAAATTATTAGCTATTCAAAGTGTCAAGCACACGCTGCGCGCTGTAGTCACGCCGCTCTGTAGTGGGAGCATCGAACTAACATTGCTACGAACTTGTGCGACGTCCAGGGCGCCGCGTGGCGCAGAGCGACATGTCCACTCTCTGAAAGCGCTTGGCGCGGTCTGCCTGACTCGTTCGTAGCTTGCGTCGAGTATTATAATGCGAGTTTTAGGTTACTTTAAAAGATTATTAATGCCAAATTTTTATTCACAAGTTGATTATGTTTTTCAGAAAACGGATTGTTTATGAACTGAAGTTTATTTATGTCTATTAAATTTTATGAATGACTGTTCCAATTGGCCGAAATTAAATGCAATGTCTGGCCCATTTTCTCTTAAAATTGACTAATTTCAATATTTTTTTACTAGTTTTTTGTATGAGAGTGGTAAAATGTGACACACACATTTTATAGGCGATTCTTACAGCAATACACAGCATTTTTTTCAATCCGCTGAGGTTTCATAATGATCTAGAAATATGTAACATTCTGTACCCATTACAGCAAAAATTCACAAAACTGTCATCGTCTTCAGGTCTAATAAGCACAACAAAGTAATAAAAATAAAAATGTGGCTAATGTAATAGCTTATTATTGAAATGACCAGTCATATTGTGCAATAAAACTTATGGATATGTTGTATTTTAACTGCAAAATCTCATGTGTAAAATCAGGGAAATCAGCGAAATCGGCAAAATTTCGTATACGGCCTCTTAACTGTGCCTCCTTTACAAACAGCAGCCTACACCTGGGTGTTGCAAACAGCTTACATCGTCGCGTACCATCAGATCACCACACGTAGCCATCAGGGACATTCAACGTGATCAGTTCGAGTACTGAGGGGTTATACAGCTCGCCTCTGAGAATTTGCACTACATATTCTAATAACGCCATATGACGTCGAATTTCCAGAGTCTGATATCCTACCATTCCTAATACAAATTTACAAATTAAATGTTGCAGTAAACTATTATTTTTCGAATAAACTGAAACCTGTTTGCTATTTCCCTAGGACCTAGTTTTATTGACAATAAAAAGAGGCTTCTACAAACAAACTACTAAAAGGATAGGAGTGAACTGAGGTCTCGCTCGGAAATCCTCACCCGTTCATACTTCTCCACCCCAAGGACAATGGCAATAGGCTGAGAGACCGCTCTAAGAGGCAACGGGAGGTCTCTTGTAACCTGTAAGGCTCGAAATATGGCTCTGATCGACCCTGCGAGTGACCGATTTACAATGAACTGAAATAGTCACAGTCAAATAAGACACAGGAAATCTAGTCGTCAAATGGCACTACCTAACTTATTAAAATGCCTTCTCATTTAATTTGTCATACGTATAGATAAAGAAATAGATCACATTAGCAACAGTGTCAATGAACCATGAACGTAACACAATCTTCTGAAGTCTTGAGTCTAGCTTAGCTGATATGACATGTTGGTATCGCGTTTCTGTCGGTCGGTCACATTACCTCGAAGTTGGGTGTTGATTGCTCACTGGTGCGGCAATACTGAATACACTAATATGATTAGTGTTGAGCAATGTTAGTTTTAACTAGGCATTTGTTCTGCAGCGATAGTCGAGTAATTAAAAACAGGCTAAGATCCCGATCTTTTGTCTCAGCAATTCCTGTCAAGTTTCCTTTTTGGGTAGTACAACTTTAGCCCTTTAGGGATGTTAGGAGAGTAAGGGACAAAACAGCTCAGATTATACACGTACACATCGTTTATTCTCTGTAGGTATATTATTTTGACAATCAACAATGTTCCGTATTAGTGATTTTGATGGATTTTGTTTATATAATTAACTGTATCAGCCGTTACTTTCCGAAACTCAATGTTGCGTACAAAGTTAGGTTTACATTTTTTCACGACATAGCTCCTCTAAGCAGACATGTACATTCGACATTATAAAATACAACAATATGCGGGCCACCACCAACACGCGTTTCGCTCCAAAACACGGCATCATCAAGGTTAGGTTCGTGGTTGGACGGGTAAGAATACTTTATTCGCTCTCACTCATTTCATTAAGTCATTTTATAAGTACTGACTCGCGAACGGTTAGACGGTTAGTGATACGTAATATCACTAAGTATTGTCCATTCATGTGCTGACAACTCTCAAATGCTCCACGGCTTCATTACCTGAACAAAAACAACAATCACACAGCACAGGATATGACAGCTCATTCGCAGCAGTTCACTGACCCGAACCTGTAAACAGTTCACCGTTCACAACTCAAAACAGATGACAGCTCAAAAGATCAGCAGCTCTTTTTAACCTTGTCCATATTACTCACTTTTGACGTCAAATTCTACAGACTGTCATGTTTCATTGGGCATTGTATGCTAATGCACGCATCATACTGGTCTGGTCCTATCTACGTCAACAGGGAAGTAGTGGGCTTGTGAATGATTCTCAATTGTTGTCTATTTTCGTGTGAATAAATGTTTAAAGTATGCCCTAGGTATGTTAAAATAAGAACGGAGGTGGCAAGGCCTGTCCTAACTACACCTTAAGTCGATTCTATAGCATTGTATAGTATACCAGTTATAGTCGTTACAATGGCGATTCTAAAAAGTTTCTTCCGTGTACGAAGATATGGATATCCTAGCTTATTGAATATCCTTGGAAGAACACAAACGCCGAGAATGTTTTGGCAATACCCTCACTCTCTCACTCGTATCTTTAATTCCTTCCTGTCAATAATTCTTTAGAGTTTAAGGTCGCTAAATTTGCGCCAGCCGCAGTGTCTAGCATTATTTAATTTGCTCTTATATTATTATTCAACATGTACCTTCCAGGGCATTATTACCCTCGATTCCTTCATCCCTTTGTTCCAAATATAGACCTCCCAACCAACAAATAATAATGTTCGTTAAACAATTTGTTTCGCCTTCCAGGCCCAAAGATACCGCGAGCGGCGTCGTCTGGCCACTCCGAGTCCAACTCCGTCACCACCTCGACGGCAAACTACATCGCAGTCTTCCACCGGCAACTGGTTCAAGTCCTTGGACAGGCTGGGCAGGAAGAGGGATAAGAATACCAAGGTGACCATCAATTTTTTTTTCATCGTAGTCCATGCTGCTTCAGAGCATTATTTCAGATCTTTTTAATGCTCTACTGGGCATATGGACCACCTTGCAGAATTAGAGGAGTTTAGTGCCAAGTGCTGATTGGTGGACATGACCTTGGAGAAGTTTTGTATGCCTGAGTATTTTCAAGTAGAAAAACTTGTGTGGGATAACTTGCAAGCTATTTTCAGCTATATAAAAATACTAGCCTTCCGCCAGCAGCTTCGCCCGCGTGGATTCGTTTTACAGGTTCCCGTAGGATAAAAAACATCCTATGTCCTTTCTCAAGATCCACCTTTTCTGTGTTCCAAATTTCATTAAAATTGGTTCAGTAGTGTAAGCGGGAAAGCGTAGCAGACAGACAGACAGAGTTACTTTCTAATTTATAATATGAAATAGGGATTCCGCAAATCGATTCTCTTTACATTGGATTTTCCATCTGTTACTCAATCAACCCAAAAATATATCCATAAAAGACTCAATCGTAGTAACCCACACTTTGAGGTTCCACAAATGGTCACAAAAGAAAAGATAATAATAAAATAAAATAATACTCGTTATAATAAATATAATAACTCGCAAAAACTAAAGATGTTACTATGAAATTTCAGGTCGAGAAAGAAAGTGTAATCACAACGGAAGACGAATCCAGCAGACGAGGATGGTCCAAGAGCAAACCCCTAAACTCTCCAGCCAAGAACTTACGATTCTTCGGAGATACCGATCCAGAATCCGATGTGAACGTGAAGCAACCAGTCACCAAGACGAAGAGCCATCCTCAATCCAAATCTCATGGAACTCTCCGGAAGATCATATCAAACTCCAGCACCGGACTAGATGAGATTGATCACAGTGAACTGTCCAACAAGAGTTACTCGTTAACCAATCTTCAGCGAGAAGACAAAAGCGAGTCACCTCGAACAAAGCAGTACTACAAGAGGAATCTGCAGAACATCTCAGAGATACACAGTAACTCCGAGACGGAAAGTCAGTTTGAGAGGAAGGTCAACATGAAGCCACCCATCAGTCCTTACGACAGGTCGAGGAGTCACAGCAGCTCGAAGACGCTGAAAGCTAGCAAGAGTGACATCAGGAGGCACGGTAGGGGCGATGACAGGGGCAGCTCCGAACTGATTAATGGAAAACAGGAACACATTAGTACGAAGTAAGTAATTTTCGTTAAAGTTAACGTTGCACACGTGTTTACCTTCAAAGTATAGGTTTTTACATTATTACGGGACTCGGAAAACGCACTTTGAAAAACTTTTGATTACAGAGTAGAACAAGCAATTTAAAATTGATCTTTGTGTAACTACAATCTCTGACCATATTTTCTATGATTTCAGACATCGTCGTCGAACACCCGTGACAAATTCAGGAGAAAGCAGCACTGAGGGTGATTCCAGTCAGCAGTCACAACGAAGCGTAGTGTATCTTCATGCCACTACAGGTAAACATATTCATCAACAACTCGTTTAATGATCCGGTGGGCTTTATTTGAATGGAGTAGCAGACAGCATGAAAGCCACATAGTGGTTGCTACAGCCCATGGACATCTACACACAACCTCAAGCAAACCTAAGTCTTGTCTGTGGTCGTATGCAGTTGCGCTGCTACTCCGAAGGCTGATGCTCGGCTCATGTAAGTTTGGCCGGCAACTGCAGCTTACAATAGAATTGCTTCACGGTAGTAGTAGTTGTTTTTTTCAATCTTTTTTATGTCCTACTGCTGGGCACAGGTCTCCTCTCACTAGTGAGAGGGATTTAGGCCATAGTCCACCATGCTGGCCAAGTGCGGATTGGTGGACGTCATGCTTTCGAGAAATTATGAATTTTTCTCAGGCATGCACGGCGATGGAGAACATCGTAATCAAATAAATATTACGATTTTTTCCATCACCGTGGAGCAGCGATGAAATAGTAGTAGTTGCAGCGGTGATATTTCGGTAGTCCCTGCTACCAACAGAAATATAACCCTTATTTTTTATTTATTAATTAAAAACTTTAATTTTTTTTGGCAAGATTTTTATTTTTATTTTGTCATGACTTAGAATTTTAAAAAATCATATTACTCTTAATTTTCACCCTTCTACGATCAACCCCTATTTTTATTTGTTAATTACAAACTTTAACTTTTTTAGCAAGTTTTTTTTTTAATTTGATCTCCCGCCCTCGCCGGTCGATAACTGATCAACTATCAATCGATCAGTTATCCCCGCCAGGTGTCGCCACTCATCCATCTATATGTGGCTTAGATTTGGAAACACCATGCTTTTCCCACGGACAACTATATGTGGCATGTTCTCGCGTCGGAAAACCATCCAGTTTGTTTGTGTTGGCTAATGACGGACTAACCAAGAATATTGTTCACTCTATTGCGCTGAGAGATTAATTTTTTTTTTCAACTTAAATAATTGATAGTAAAAATATGAATAATTATTTTTGATGTTTAGATAGCTATCAAGAATTGTACTTTCAAATAATAATATATTCGTTACTTTAATAAAGATTTATTTATTAACCTAACTAAAGCATACTTTTATTGTTTATAACGCTTTCGATTATAAGTACATCCCCGCACACTTAAAGTAGATAGTTATTTTTATTGAACTAAAAAAATGTTTTCTAGAAATAATATAAATGGCAAAACAACGTTTGCCGGGTCAGCTAGTATAAGTATATAAAAAGTAAAGGGTTTTCTTTGTACGTAAAGACACGGTTTTCTCTATTATCATTAACTCCAATCAACTTCCCGTTGGGGTGGTAAATACCCCTTAGTACGTAGATGATAGTAAGGGAGTTTGATCGCGCAGATTTTTCCGCCCGGAAGTGGGTGGAAAAATCTGAAAAAATAATATCTGTACTTTTCTAACCAATAGGGACTTCTGGGTGGATCTCAAAATTTCTGGGATGATCTAGCAAACTATTTTAATAACTTTCTCGAACATTTGGATTTTTTAATAATTTTAATTAATTGAAAATATTCGAGAAACTTCCAGAAATTTCTCAAATGTTCTGGAAAATCCTACTAATATTATAAACGCAAATGTTTGTAAGTATGGATGTTTGTTACTCTTTCGCGTGAAAACTACTGAATGGATTTAAATGAAACTTTACAATAATACAACTTTTACAACTTATAAATCAGAATAACACATAGGCTACAATTTATAAAGATATTGTGTGAATTGTCCAAAATATGACGATAAGTGTCAAGTAAGTATGAAAAAATCTACCATCTGCGAGCTATTCTGGCGTGCGCTGCCAAAACCGCTAGAGTTACACATTAGTAATGTATGATGGAAATGTTTATCTTAAATAGTCCTACAAAAAAGCCGGTCCACGGCACTTCAGAAGGGACTTCACTTTATGCTAATGATACTCTCTAATGCGGGTGAAACCGCGGGGCACAGCTAGTCAATGTATATAAACAAAAGAAAGACGTGTTATTTACACTATTAATAACTCAAGAACGACTGGACCAATTTTTGTGTTTTTGGATTTGTCTTCGATGGGAATAGTTTAAAGGGTATTAAAATATGTTAAAAATCTCAATTTTTTTTAATTGAAATATTTTTCCATATAAGCGGTCCGTCAATCATTTGTTGTGCGTGCTTTCAATTTCACCCAAACTCTTTTTTATTTCTGTGGGGGAGATATATATCACGCATTTGAAGGCAGTACGCTATTACACTGTGTCGCTGCAAGTGGAACCCTATTTGCTTCACTCTGCTAAGCACTAATACGGCCATACTGTTATCTCAATTATATATGTACTTTTTTTTAAAAGAGTGCTGTTGGGAGTTTTTTCCGCCGCCTTTTTTCTCTCAGCTCAACGTCTAGCCCAAACGGGCACCTAAAGGCGATGACCGCGAAAAAATTACATTCATTAAGCGAATATTTTGTATTCCTAATATGAAATAAATATTTTTGGTTTGATTTGATTTGTCCCCAATATTGAGGAGGCCAAGCGCTTACACCACCCAATGCTCCAATGCTGGTTGGTGGAGATGAGGGTTAGTGGAAAAACAGCTGTCAGATGTTTTCAAACCAACCTTATGGTTTGTTTGAAAGGTTTTTCAAAAAGGCCTCCGACAAGGTTTACGGACTGTTATCTATCGATAACAACCAGGACCGACGACTTAACGAGCCCTTGGAAACTCGTATGAAATTTTTGCTACTAGCGCTCACCCATCTCACACCCCTTTTACGTAGATCGCTTGCGTTCTACGCTATCTGCTGGGCCATGCGAGCTTCAATTTGTTTTGTTTGGCTGCAACCCTTTTTGCGTCCCACTACCGGGCACGGGTCTCTCCCCAATATTAGGGAGGGAGATTGTTTTGTTTAATTGGTCTATAATTAGATTATATTCTTTTGTTCCAGTTGGCGACATACCAGATCCAGGAAGAATCACACGAAACCGTTCCCGCGATGACGTCTCCTCTGTCATGTCTTCCAACATTCAAGTTCGAAGCACAACTAAAAGTTTCTCCCTCTTCGCGCCCTGGACTCCTCGCCACTACGGAGAACAACATGACGTACATTACGCCCAAAAACCACGCAAGCCAAAACCGAAGGAGGTCTTCAAAAAATCTTCCTCAACCAAAAACCTAACAGAAGACCGACCAGCCACCCTGCAGAAGAACAAATCCTACAGCCAGACCACGCTCAGTAGACGGCCGGTCAGCAGTCAAAACAATAGACTCACCAGCTCCAGCACAACACTGTACAGAAGACCGGAAAAACGCGGGAAGGAGAATGACGTATCACAAAGCACTATGTCACGAAAGACCAATGGAAGGAAGAGTCAGTCCAGTGACGTCATCAATAGAGAAGACAGAGATCGTGTGTCTCGCTCGATCTCTGTGAAAGATAACAAGAAGGCTGGTTGGTTCAAACTCTCCAGCAAAAATAAGAAACCAGAAGTGAACACACGTGTACGATAATGTAATTTAAACTTAAGTTTTCCTATCTTTCCATTTATAGCTTCTATTTAATAAATCCGCCGAGTAATCAGACTTTAATTACTATCTCAAGTGTACAAACTGGACACTGGTTTTTCATTATTTTATTCTTTTTTATATTTCTGGCCTGGAATATATAGTTAAACTGATGGCCACAACGAATTGTTTATTCTTAATTTGAATCCATAAGTTTAAGTGTGATTTGTAAAACAATGCATTATAAACATCAAAATACCCTCTTTTAACAATTTCTGAAGTATTTGTTCTCCTACCTTCAAATAATTTTAACAAAGAGGTTACTAAAAGTGCCATTCGCGATGTATTTTAAAACGTTACCAATACCTAGAATTGTAGTCATAATTTTATTTTTATACATATTACTTGTGACAAGATCGCTTTTATATATTACTAATGAAATAAATATCTAAATATAGAATTATAATGTTGCTTTTAAGATCTCTAAGATTTATGTTTTAATCTCTGTAATGCTTTTTGTAGAATTTTTAAATCAGTTTTCGTTGACGTGGTGCCACTGTCACGGCATAAGATTTTTTTTGTATTAATGTAATGTTAATGAATAATTGAAAGTAAACTGTCTAATTTCTATGTTTTTTTCTTTTTCATTTTATCCCCTAAAATACGTAACAGAAATATTAAGAAGAATTTCGTTAATTATCACTGTCTACTACCAAACAAAGCCAGGGGCAAAGAGACACATTAACCTTTATTGGAATCTATAGGTGGGTACACATATTATAAATGCGAAACTTTGAGTGGATGATTGTGGCTTATCATCATGCAAACAGCTGAACAGATCGAGTAGATAGATTATCTGGAATAGAACATAGGTTTTTTTATCAAACAAAAAAAATACGTACATTGGCTTAGAATAAATACGGATAGAATGAGTGTCTTCATACAAGCGCGCTGTCAAAATTGAAGTACTAAATAGATTCCTAGAGCTGTCACATCTGACAAACAAAATATTTTTATTTTGACCAAATTAACTATAAATATACTATAAAATATTGAAAACACTGTAAAAAGTTATTTTATTAGATTTATTTTGTTTTTAAAAAGTGTTGTGATAAAATTTTACCTTAAAGTCTTACGGAGCGGCCGGCGGCCCGGCGTTTGGTGCCATTAAAGGCACCAATCAACATGCTTCAATTTGGGCGCGCGAACTTGGTTTCTATAATGTAATTGTAATTATTCTAAGTAGGCACATTGGTTTTTATCTCCGAAAAATGTACTGTTCCAGGCACTGTAGAATTAATAGTTCAATGGTTCCAGGTTGGGTCTTATCACTAGAACGTAATAGCTAAAATACTTGTTAACTATAAAATAAATGATTTATTATTATTATTATACAAATGGTGAGAATTGAATGATTGTATGATGAAAGAAATTTAGTATTAATTAACATTAATAATTAAATAATACTAGCTGTGCGGTTTCATCCGCGTTAGAAATGATCATTAGCATGAAGTGAATATATTCCATAGATTTCATGTAAGTATCCCAATTGAAACCCTGATTACAAATTTTTATTTGTAATCAGGACCTGATATAATATTTATCATAACGCTTAGGACCATAGAGAAAGAGCTCTAAACAGATGTTCCAGGCACTGTAGATTAATAGTTCAATGGTTTCAGATTGGGTCTTATCACTAGTAGGTACGTAATAGCTAAAATACTTGTTAACTATACAAATGGTGAGAATTGATTGATTGTATGATAAAAGAAATTTAGTATTAATGTAGACATTAATAATTAAATAATACTAGCTGTGCCCCGCGGTTTCATCCGCGTTAGAAATGATCATTAGCATTGAAGTGAATAATATACTCCATAGATTTCATGTATCCCATTTGAAACCCTTACTTTTTATTTGTAAACAGGACCTTGATATAACAATAATTATCATATCATACGGCTTAGGCCCATTGAGAAAGAGCTCTAAACAGATGATTTTTAAATATAATCGAAACCTTGTATACCTACCTATTTTGACGACCCGCGTGGCATGATTACCATGCCGGACTGCTGATCGGAGGATCCGCGGGTTCGAATTCCGGCGAAGCAAAAATTTTAATGATGAGTTTAAAATTTCTGTTCTCGGTCTGGGTGTTTGTGTTTCTGTCTTTGTATGTGTCCATGGCACCCACGACACAGGTTATATCTACCCTACTGTGGGGCTATGAGTGTGAAGCGTTATTTATTTATTTATTTTCACTATATTCAGAAATGAGAAAATTCCATATAAACTTCACTCCCCTATTTCACTCCCTAGGGGATTGAATTTCTAAAAATCCTTTCTTAGTGCTCATGTTGGGAGCGTCCCGCGTGATGTAAGAGGAGGTAGGTGTATGTGTATGATGTATGTAGGAGTAGGTATGATGTGGGTATATAAAAAGGCCGTTCTCTCGTCAACTTTATTCGAGCAAAGGCATAAAAAAGATCGCGGTGCGGTGTGTCGCCCCGCTACGCCGATGTCCTCGCCGAGTGGGGCGACTCGCCCTTCTCGTCACGCGCCCCGCAGCCTTGGGGGCTGATTTTGTAATTCTGAAAGAAATTATTTCATTTACTTTGATTGAAATAATTTATTTCAGAATTACAAAATGGGCCCACAATTAGCTGATTTTTAATTCTGAAAGAAATTATTTCAATCAAAGTAAATGAAATAATTTCTTTCAGAATTACAAAATCAGCCCTCTGTAGTCCGGTTCCCATTCCCAACAGCTCACTTACATCATAAAAGAGGACCCTTTACCAAATTTCAACTTTCTACTTACATAGTTGTTCCGGCTGTGCGTTGATATCTACATAAGTCAGCGACGTATGCCTTTTATACATATATACAGATTATTATCTATGGGAAACAGTTATATAAAGCTCTGCTTCAAAGCTTGCAATGCTCAGGTAACTCTAAGAGTTTCCCATTTCCATAAATGATGGAGATATTTTGACAATACACCGCCAATTCAATGCATATCTTTTCCAACCGTCAATCAGACCACCCACCATTGGTCGAACTAGTCTTGACTATCTGGCTTCTGGGAATTGTTTAAATTCCGACTAGAACAAAACAAATTACCTTCAGAACTACCTCCTATATCTGACCGCTATAGTCAATTGGCAGCAATTAATTGTAAGGTAAAGAAGTATGTCGTAGTAAGTAAATAACTAATAATAAAATTAAAAACATTTAAAAAAACAAGTTATCAGCCAGTATAAAATAATATATTTAAGAATATGAGTCACAAAATAAAATTCTATACTTAACTAAACTATGTTATATTTCAACAATATAAATGTCAATACCTATTAAAATAAATTAAGTATCTCTTATATTTTCTTTCTTTTACAATTTGTTATCTATTTACAGCTTTGAAAACTAAGATAGAAAATATGTCGTTCTCACCAACCAATGACTACAAAATCAATGCAATCTCTTGAAAATTTAACATGATTAAACATAGGCTATCATAAAAATTGCAATAAATGTTGTACAAACATGATTAATAAGATTAAGAGGTAAATAATAATCATGCAGCTTTAAATAAGGCTAAAATCAACTAAAAACATTCTGGTGCTAATACCAGTTTTACATCACAGTAAGTAAGTGTAATTTTAGTCACAGATAACCACTAGTATTTATAAAGAACAGATATTGAAATTGAAAACTAATACTGCTAAATTAACAATAAATAATATTATAGGCACCACATAGTATTATAGCTCTTTTCTTACATGTTTTGTGTGTTTGAAGTATATGCATCATGTGCATACAATAGGTACATTAGTTTTATTGCCCTTTTGTCCTGTACAATTAATGTCACTTCAAATGTTTTAAGAATTTGTGATTCAGTCAGTCACACCTGTGAGGCAGTCAGGTTTATTCACCAGCAAACCAGCAGATAACTTTAGTGCTTTGCTGGGAACTATAGTAACTTCAGTACAATACAGACTGATTGCTGGCTTCCTATGTAACTCACACAAACAAGGTACATTTCTATACACATGTGAGTTTACCATGGAATTTTATATTTATGAGACAAAAGAACTAAAAATAAAATAGACAAAAAAGTAATTACCCTAACTCTGTTCAAGCAAAGACTAAATGGTCTTGGTCTATCTAAATATTAGTAGTACTGAAAAATTATACTTAAAATATTGTATAATGGCTACAGCCATTTTTGTCTATTAGGTACTAACTGTATGATATAATAAGTAATATAACTCATATCAGGATAATGATATTTTTGCCAGTCTTACTAATAATGTCAGGCCAACTATTTTAGTTTTCTCAATGAACCGGTAAAACATAAAAGACATTAATAATAGAGAAAAATCTCTTAATGCAGTGGGTAGATTACATGGGCTAGGCATTTAACATAGAAATGGCAATTGTATACAAACTACTATACATTGTAGATTTACTTACATTCAGATACTTTCATTGTACTTAATGTAAGTTAAGAGCTGCTTTCCTACTACTACTCTGAACTGAACTCTTACTAAAATATAATACTACAATGGACCTTTGACATAATTTGACTTAGTAGTATATCTTTTTGAGATTCAAGCTTATAGAAAAAATATTCATTAACTAATCTAATATCGTTCAAATGGTTTAACCTCACTTATTTTCTTACATTTCTCATCTGCATAAGGTAGGAACTGTTGTTTTAAGGCGACCACACACTCCAGTAACATTAGACAGTCAGCTTCCGAGCGATGAGCGTTCACAACTTCTTTGTTTAATAACCTTTTGTACAGAGCTTGTAATGTAAAACAATTATTACTAACAGCGTGAGATTTTTTATCAAATAGATTTTTAATTGCAGCTGACCTATTCTCGTTTTTGATACTTATAGAATCTGTATTCCTTTTTGGACTATCTTTCAAAGGTGACATGTGCGAAAATGAGTCCAATATTTTGTCAAGCTCATTCCACTCTTCTGCACTAGTGTTTAATTCAGGCCAATCTTCATCATCCGTCAGTATATCTTCATCAGATTTAGATGAATTTAACTCAGTCAAAGTTTGATAACACATATTTGTTTCTTTGATTATTTTCTTAAAGCCCCATATCGAGTCAACACATAGTAAATCAGTTGGCAGAATAGCATCGGCATCTATATACTCAGTTCTCAGTATTTTAAAATCAAAACTGTTTCCATTGTGAGCGACAAGGCACACTGGTTTAGATAATCCTTCCAAAAAAGAATTTAAACTTGGAATTCTTGTTTTAAATGTCTGTTGATTCTGTAGTAGATTGTTTGTCAAGCCGGTTAAAGCAATTACTTCTGGGTGTATATTTCTCTCTGGGTTAAATAGAAAAGATAATTTGTTTAATATAGGTACCTGGCCAAAACTAGTAACATCAATGTCACGTCTATCTACTGCTAAGAATGTTAGCTCTGTAATTTTCGTCTGGTTCCTTTCATCTCTAGGCAAACCTGTGGTTTCTATGTCGAATATAACGAAGGTTGATATAGCCACCATTTTTACACTTGGTTATAAGAAACACAAGAGAAGAATGAAGAATGTTGTCACTGTTGATGATTCATTTCAAGTTTGTCAAGTCCAAGATATAAAATATTTTATTTATTACCGCTAAATAAATTAGTTGGTCACATAAAGCACAAGAAAAGAAAAGGAAAGAATGGCTGGCATAGCAAAAAATAATTTAAATAAATACTGTTTTTTAATGAAGTTGAAGAAAAGAAAGTTGAGTTTTAATTTACAGTTTGTCGATTAAAAAAATATTTATACTGTCAAGTGTAAAATGTCAATGTCAAGCAATGTAATTTAATTTTAATATTAATAATGGCGTCGCAAACTATGTGCATATTGCCAGCGTCAAGTAAATTTTTTTGCATCACTGTAGTCGTAGAAAAAAGTCAGTTAGTCGTCAGGTATCAGTCAGTCTAGTCAGTCAAATGTTCAAGTAAAGTGATGGCTACTTTACCAGAACATGTCCGATGGAATTTTGGAGGCAAGCCGAAAAAACATGCTTTCGCACTGTTATTTTATTTCACAACACTCGTGCACTGTCATTAACCTATATCGAGCAAAATGCCATCAACTTTATCCGATATAACTCAAAAATACACTAAGAAAATGAAAATAAAACAAGAGCACAACTTGTTCCTTCAGACTTCCCGCCAAAACCTCTCGAGCAATGTATAAATAAAAAAAGTAAATCTCTTGTTTTATTTTCATTTTCTTGGTGTATTTTTGAGTTATATCGGATAAAGTTGATGACATTTTGTTTGATATAGGTTAATTACAGTGCACGAGTGTTTGTGAAATAGAATAACAGTGCTAAAATATGTTTTTTCTGCTTGCCTCCAAAATTCCATCGGACACGTTCTAGTAAAGTAGCCATCGCTTTACTTGAATTTTGGACTAACTAGACCACAGACGTAAAAGGAAGGACTTACTTACTGACTTTGTTATTACTTCTTCCAGTTTCATTGAAACTGGCTAAAATTGATGCAAAAATAATACTTGACGCTGGCAGTATGCACAGAGTTGACAATGCCATAATTGAAAAAAAAAAGGCATATTGTGCTCTTGTCATAAGAATAAATAATACTACATAGAACGGAATCTTCTTTGACCGCCACTGAACCGCCGTCATTTATGTACCTACAACCCTCTTCACCCCGTTACGCCCCTCTGTCGCCCAGGCGTGTTGCCAGGGTTGTGAACTGTTAATAATTCTTATGTCATATAAGTTATATTATCGCTTAAATATAGGTTTTCCTTTTTTTACTTAAAAATCATTATTTTGGTTTAGTAGGTATTACAAAATATGAGAATTATTAACACTATAAATACTTAAAAATAATAAGTTATCATAAGTATCATACCAAATGAAGCCATTAAAGTAAGTATTACTTACCTAAAAATATGAAATAAAATACATACAGATTCACGTAAAACTATTAAATAAGTTTATTTAGCGTTGGGTGAGCTTTTGAATTTTCCTGTTCATAGTGTCAACTACCGAATCGGCTAGGTACACAAAAAGAACTGTTCATGTTCTTTTGATAAATTAGGTACGGAAACGGAATAATATTTAAAATATATTACTTACCTCGGATCATCTTGGGGCAAACTAAAAAATAATAACGGGTTGCACTCCGGGAGTGCCGGCAGAAGTGAAAACATTAACGTTGTGCATTTTTGATGTCTTGGAATCGTTAGGGAATAATTCCGCACGAATTGCTTGAATTATCAGTATTAATTTCTATCTAGTATTTTTATAAAGTACTCACTCATTTTCTTTCACTATTTCTTCGTCACTTTTTTCATTAATAAGCTTGTCATTGGCAAAGTGGTCAAAAGACCGAGACGCCATTAAGGAAAAAAATACTTGACGCCATTATTGTAAAATTGACGCGACGGCCGCGCGACCGAGACAGCCCGACTTATTACTATGTTTAACATGTAGGCTAATATCGTGACCTTGAGCCCGTCCGGAGCGGGAGTTTCCGTTCTACGTAGTATTATTTATTCTTATGCTCTTGTTTTATTTTTAACTTTCTTGGTGTGTTTTTGAGTTACATCGGATAAAGATGGCATTGTGTTCGATATAGGTTAATTAAAGTGCAAAATTCCATTAGTAACGTTCTGGTAAAAAAGTCATCGCTTTACTTAAATATCTGACTGACTTGACTGACTGATTACTGACGACTTACTGACTACAAACTTACATGAATTAAGTAGTACTACTTATATTATATCGATGAGTACTATTATTATAATATTATAATAATATAATAATAATATTATAATAATATAATAATAATTATTATAATATTATAATAATATAATAATAATAGTTTCCATCGAGTTTATTAAAAGTAATACTCTAAAGTCAAAGTCAATAAACAATTAATCATGGACTATGAATTATTTATGACTTTTTACTTAATTATGTGTTCATATTTTTATCTTAAAATAATATTGACAATTATTATTGGCAATTAATATTGGGGGGAGGACTGGAGCAATAACCCTCAGAGGAAGGAATGAAACACGAAAAGTACACGTAGCAAGACACGACTGACAATGTCATCATTGTACGTTACCACCATAGACATAAACTTATGGACCGGCCCTACCTACGAAATTTGCGCGCCTACTTAAAGTAATTAAAGTTGGAACATAAAATGGCTACTTCTTAATAGGGTTGTGCGTTTCAGAACAACACGGGTAGCTGATATCGATATTTTTGTTTCGTATTATTATAGGATGAATTTATTTAGGTTTTTTTATAAAAACCTAAAAACAAAATTTAAAATCATGTGTAAGCTTTAAATTGGTGTCAAAGAAAATATGAATACTACAAATTTTATTTTGTACTATCATAAATATACTTTTCAAAAATTTGAATGAATCATATCTTTTTTTATTTAATTCACACTGTTTTTCAATTTTAACCTGCATTAAATGCTGAAGCTGACAAACCCACAATAGAATAATACTGAACAGAACAAACAATCATAAATACCTACATACATACATCCTCACATACTATCGAATTTAAAATAGAAGTATGTATAAAGATTTTAAATTTATTTGCTATTGATATTGATTAATGAAAGAGAATAAAACGAAGACGAAAAGAAGTTTCTGAGTAGGTAACAATTTTTATTTGTTCATTGCAGAAAAAAAACTAGTTTATTATAATAGTTTCTATAAGAAAGTTTACTAACTTTTTTGAATGCTGTCGGTATCGCAGATCAATATAGGCCTTAATAATTGACTTAATTACCATCAAACGATGATCAATATTGTGTTCCGTGTTGTAGAGCAAATACAAGATATTATCGCACGATCATAATACTCAGTCATAAACCAGAAAAAACATCGATATGGGGATCCGATATTTTACATTGAATATAAATACCGATATATTTTTTAATGGACACCCCTAGACAGAAGACCTACCACAACAAAACAAACGCACACATACACAGAGTGCACTTGTAAATGGGAACATAAAATGGCTACCGTGGCACGATGGTGCCACGCATACAACTTAACATGACGTTGTTGCCAAAATTAGTTACCACTAATCTTTTATTATCTTTATTTTCTTATGCAGCCATCCATTAGTTAAAACGAGACAGAGATATTTGTATAACGTGCTGTTTCTATAGTAGAACAGAGGGCTGATTTTGTAATTCTGACAGATATTATTTCAATTACTTTGATTGAAATAATTTCTTTCAGAATAACAAAATCAGCCTACCATTGGCTGATTTTTAATTCTGACAGAAATTATTTCAATCAAAGTAAATTATATCATTTCTTTCAAAGTTACAAAATCAGCCCTCAGGGCCACTCTATGTTTTATTCCTACCTCTGTGGTTACCACTTACCAGTCACCAACGTCACGTGTCAATGTCATTGAAATTTGATGAACGTCAGGTCTTCTTACAAAGTACTACAAAGTTTTAGAAAATTTATTAGGTACATTTAATAACACCCATTTCTAACACAAAATCTAATTAAATATATTGCAAACGAGACTTTAAAAATGTCAAGAAAATATCGCGACGCAGCTGCAAAATTGCAGCAAAGTGTGCAAAAACATTTGAAAGAAATTAAGGATGTTTCCTCCTCCGAAGACGAGGAACCCTTCGACTCCAGCGTTCTTGAAGGCGTATTTCAAAGCTACTGGAGGGGTGGCGGAGACATCCATATGCTAAACAGAACGAAGAATCTTCTAGAAGAAGCGATAAGCGGCCGGTCCATCACTTGTCTTATATGCATTGGTTCCATAAAAAGGGTGGACGCGATTTGGACATGTGATCACTGTTACTGCTACTTTCACCTTTCTTGCATTCAAAAATGGGCGAACGACAGCATAAGCTTGATTACTGTGGAGAATACTGGACCTATAGCAGTGGTTGGGCCGAAGAAAGTGGAGTGGTGTTGTCCTAAGTGTAGACAGGCATACGTCAAAGAAGAAATACCTCGTCGATATCGATGCTTGTGTGGGAAGACCGAGGACCCACCATTCCATCCTTGGTTGATACCTCACACTTGTGGAGAGGTATGTGGAAAGAGGCTCTCAACTGGGGACAGCTGTAAACATAAGTGTCTATTACTCTGTCACCCTGGGCCGTGTCCTCCTTGCCCACAAACAGTGAATGGAATCTGTTACTGCCAAAAGCAATCCATGAGAGTAAGGTGCAGTGCTGCTAAATGGTCATGTGGTCAGCAGTGCAAGAAATTACTACCTTGCAAGTCGCATAAATGTGAAAACATATGCCATGAAGGCGATTGCCCCCCTTGTTCCTACACCAGCCTACAACCTTGTCAGTGTGGGGCGGAGAAAGTAAAACGACCCTGCGATAACCCCAAATGGCAATGTAACAAGAAATGTAACAAACCTTTTGCCTGCGGCTACCATAAGTGTGAGAGAGTATGCCATTCCGGGGAATGTGGACAGTGCCCAAATTCTGGGATGATGTCTTGCCCATGTGGAGCCAATACAAGATATGTTGAATGCCCAGATGTTATTGAAACTTGTGGCGGCACATGTAATAAGAAACATGAAGACTGTGAACATGGATGCCCTGAGAAATGCCACAAGGGACCATGCCCGCCGTGCCAGGTTGTTGTGGAGAAGAAATGCAACTGTGAAACTCATACCAAATCATTGCCTTGCAGCAAAGACTTTAGATGTGAGACCAAATGCAGAGGAACCAGGCCGTGTAGGAAGCACGGTTGTGGTCGAAAATGCTGTAATGGGTACTGTCCTCCCTGTGAAAAAGTCTGTGATAAACCTCTACAGTGTGGTCGTCACAAGTGTACTAATATTTGTCACCATGGACCTTGCTACCCCTGTCATAGGGAGTCAAAAATAACTTGTCGCTGTAAGGAAACCTATGTTACAGTCCCATGTGGCAGAGAAAAGAATATTAAGCCGCCAAGATGTAACCGCCCTTGCAAGATTAAATACAAGTGTGGTCATGTTGATGAAAACAGACACACATGTCACTTTGGAGACTGTCCTCCATGTAAAGCAATATGTCTGAAGTCATATCCAAAGTGTGATCACACCTGCCAAGCAACTTGCCATGAATATGTTGCTGTGGTCTTTAAACAGGTAGAAAAGCCAGCAACTCCATGGGAAGTACAGCCACCAAAGACTAAGATAATGACTCTTGAATGCCCTCCCTGTGAAGCACCAGTGCCAGTTGCTTGTTTTGGTGATCACGAAGTAGAGAACCAGCCATGTCATTCAGCATCACGAAGGTCCTGTGGAAGAGAGTGTGGTCAACCCCTTGCTTGCGGCAACCATAACTGCACCATCCTTTGTCATCTGATCAACTTTGATCCAAATTACCCAAATGTACCACATTCCTGCCGGCCATGTAATAAAGAATGTTCAGTGCCACGCCCAGAGAAATGTGCTCATAAGTGTGCAAACAGAGGCTGCCATCCTGGACCATGTCCACCTTGTGACATCTTGGAGCGAGTCCCATGTCATTGCAAAGTAACTGAACTATATTTACGATGCAGAGAGCTATCAACAGTAACGGAAGAAAAACTTTGTTGCAACCAGCAATGCCCAAAGACATTGGAGTGTGGTCATCGCTGCCGAAGCCTGTGCCACTCTGGTCCATGCAACCAAAACCAGACTTGTCTTAAGAAAACTAAGGTTTACTGTCCTTGCGGCAATATAAAAAAGGAGGCACCTTGCAAGGCAGTACGAAACTCTGAAATCACGATTGCGTGCGATGAAAGTTGTGAGGCTAAGCAAAAAGCAGCTAAGTTAGAAAAGGAGAAAGAAGAACAGAGATTAAGAGAGTTAGAAGAAGAGAAGAATCGTAGGGAGTTAGCTGAGTATGAATGGAAGTTGAGCGGGAAAAAGAAGAAGTATAAGGAAAAGAAGGTTGTCGTCAATACAGATGATAGAAATCTGCTACAGAAATATTGGGTTCCTATTTTATCTCTATTAGTTTTAGTCATAGCTGCAATTTATTACATTTTTTATGTGTGAGGTCTTTTAAGTGTATATTTGTTTTACATATAATATACACCACTTTTTAATTATATTAGTGTGTACTCCAGTTTTGAGGTGTATAATTTATCATATGACTAGCTTTAAAAGGTCCAATATTTTGTCTGTAAATGGTCCAATGCTATGATGGTAAATGTCCTGATTTATTCAAAAACTAGCGGCCGCCCGTAATTCGTCTGCGTGGTCTTTAGTTTTTGAATTTTTCTATTCTATAAGTAGCCTGAGTTACTCCTTATTACATCAGCTACCTGCCAGTGAAAATCCCGTCAAAATCGGTCCAGCTGTTTCAGAGATTAGCCGGAACAAACAGATAGACAGACAGACAGACAAAAATTGTAAAAAATGCTATTTTGGTATATGTACCGTATAAACATTCATATGCATTTTGTAAAAAGCGGTTGTTTTAATATTACAAACAGACACTCCAATTTTATTTATTTGTATAGATTATTTTATTACATTAGTAATTCAGTCTACAAAGTTCATTTTAATTTCAAATGTTACTAAGCTTCTTAAAATTTTAATAAGCACCAGTTTGATTTCATTTGAAATATCATATTACCATTACTTTTTTAAACCTTCAATTTAATCATAAAAATCTTTTTTCAGGTACTTATTATTTTATCAAATTATTTCTTGAAGTAAATTAATTGTAGGTGAAATCTCAATAAAGATAAGTCTTGCAAAATTTGTCCCTGAGGCATTGATCGATGATTTTATTTCAATTTTTTTTAATTTAATTCAGGCTACGTAGGCCCATATAAACCAATGGCTGCAACCCCACAGCTGGGCACGGGTTTCTCCCCATTATTGGGGAGGCCTGGAGCTTACTCCACCACGCTGCTCCAATGCGGGTTATATAAACCAATACAAAATTAAAATTATAATCTATTACATAATAGAACTAAAAATACAATAGGTAAACCAATACAAAACTAAATCAAATAAAACAATAGATACTATACACAAATTTTATAATATGACTAGGTATAGTTGGTAGGTATCACGAAGGTTTGGCGTAGTGTTGCGCGCGGTGTTGGCTAACAAACAAGCTTTGGAAGCGCCCGAACACAACACCTATCGGGACTCTCACCACAAATGATTTAATGTTACTCCACGCAGAGACACCAATCGCTCAACCCTAATATTGGTCTTGATGCGGGATTTACTCTAGAATCTCCTCGGCCTTTGTAGAGTCATGCAAACGGGGTACATACATACAGCGTCGTCGGAGTGGCTGGCTGCAGCATACGGTCCGGGCCGGTCGGTATTTGATTTTTGCCTTTGTAATTTAATGACTTTGAAATCATGACATTAACGAAGTTGTTGCCGCGGCGAGGATCGGACGTCCAAGTCCAGTGCAGGGTACTGCAATTAGCAGAGCAGAAAGTTATTCAAGTCCTACATACCGACGCCGCCCGCGTCGTGCCGCCCGCTAACGCTAGTCGCTATTGTTCAATAGCCAAGTAGCCAAAATAGCTGGCTAGCTAGCTGGCTATTCCACCAAAAATAGCCAGCTAGATAAGCTATTGAAATTCCGGCTAGTTTCCCATCTCTACTTCCTCTTCTTCTCGACCTTGTTAAAGCCTAGGTACTTGTCAGAAAGGTCCTTTACTGAACCCTGCTTGAGCAGATCAAGGTGATTTTCTTCGCTTTACGGCAATCGTAGCGTATGCACGTCCGGGGGTCGACGTACTCAAGCGTGTCGTGACCTCGGCGGGGACACGGCGCGATGCAGCGTTTGTGTTATTTGCTGAAACAGACCTCGCCGATTCAATGCTGCCGACGGAAGCATTTTACATCAGCGGCATCGGGTAACCGAACGGAACGGCTAAACAACACCACTTCGGCACGTAAACCATCCATCCACGGTCTTGTTTGATACCTCTCACTTGGACATAACTTCAGCCAGACCTGTTTTAAGAAATACGATATCCTTCAACAACCTGTGACGTCGACGTGGTCGAAAGTGACGACAGACAGCTTGTGTAACTCCTTCGCCACGAATGCAGGCACCGTCCGGGTCGGTCATCTTCAACAGGTTGATGACATCATGTATGCTCTTCTCCGTCCCATTCCTCTGGTGGGAGAGCATCTCGTCAATCTTCTCAAGCTTGTCGAAGAGTAGCATCTTGCCAAAGCTAATCTCCTCTTCTTTGAAGTTAGTCTTGCATATCTGCAGGATTCTAACTTCATCCATCCTGTCAGTGGCATGTTGGACAAATGCCAGAAACTCGTTTGCTATGAGCTCCTGAGAACTCAAATGCTAATGCCTCGCGATATTCGTTCTAAAAATCCGAGTAGAGAACACGTCTGTATTCAAACGCGCATCACACGAGTATTTTTTTATTGCTTGCTAAGTTAATACAATTATGCATATACAAATATTGTTTCTTCTGATATTTCAAATACCATTGATTAGGTGATAATAGAATTTTATAACATTTCATTGTACGTTTTATTTATTTATAGCTTTTTACGGGGTTATTTTCATGTTTCCATTATTCATCTGTATTCTAAATTTTATAATTATATGATTGAAGTAAACCAATATTTCTTTTATTTATCCTTCCACCAGTTTGTCCTGAGACATAGGCCTTCCCTAAGCTTCTCCAAAATTCCATTTTTGCCTTCTGCATGCACGGCCTAGCAATACTTTTTATGTCATCTTCGCATCGTCTACAAGGGTTCTGCTTCTAAACCCATCCATTCCATTCCAAGACATCCTTCACATCCTTGTTCCATTTTGGTCTTCCTTCCCTCACCATGTGTCCTGCCCATTGTCATTTCAAGGTTTTTATGGTTTTAGTGATATCCTTGACCTTTGTTTTCTCTCTGATGTAAGCGAGTATTTTCGGCCGCATTCAACTGGAAGTACCAAAACACCTTCGCCATATCAAATGTAGAGAAAACGTGATAAAATAAATTTTACTACTGGATCTATTATTATTATTTGAGTTGATGGGGAAGGGTACAACCCTAAGGCCACTGCGACCAGTAAATGATCTATTGTAGCCTAGCCCCGCGTTTATATCTGATTCCCAAGGCCGACGATTGTAAGGAACCGTACGATGCGCTTGGGATATAGAAGTTTGACATCTTCCGATGTGACTAGGCTGCCGCCCAGTATCCGACTTCTGCTATGTGCGAGTGCGACACAGTCTCAGAGGATGTGGATACCCAATTCCTCTTCACCATTGCAGAATCTTTAGTTTACAGTGACCAGTAAGAATTCTTACAAGTAGACGTATTTCATTGCGTTCTAGATTGATCACAGTAGCCAGCCACTAGCGCCCTTGCATGCGTCATGCCTGGTGCGGACACCCATAGGCCCTTGCCCTGGTTCGTAGACCAGTTTTGAAACATGGTTCGGGAAGCGGTTTTTGAGATGCCCAGCGTTGGCTCAGGGCCAATGAAGGGCATTCATTACCGCAAATACTTACATGTCCCGGCACCCACCCGAGGGCTACACTATTGTGTGCGCCTAGTCCGCCTAGTGTGTTGAGTGCATGGACTGGATCTAAAAAGAAGCTGGAATTGGAACGAAAGGAAGGTTTTTTGCAAAGAATAAAAGGCAGTTTAATAAAATATAATTTATTAATATCGATGATAATATTGCGTGTCATAACTTACACATTCGTTTTGAAGCATAAAGCTCAAATTTACATAACAAAATTTTTATGCAAACTTATTTAATATTTGCATCATAATAACAATACCGATTTAAAATAAAATTGACTAGATAAAATTGGTATAAAACCAACCATAGTCAGACTAGAAACTTAAAAATACAAACCTAAGCATTTTTCAATTATTAACTACTTAAAGTCTTTTCACAAAGAAAATAAACAATTGAAAACCCATAGAAACAAACCATAAGAAACTTCAACAAATTAATATCTTATTTCTTAGATAGGAATTAATACTTCATAGTCAAAATATACAGCCTCCCTTAATTATCTGTCCTCTGACATTATCTGCACTATCAAAAATACATAATTACATCTATATAATACAATATACAATATACAATAATACAATCAGTTATAAGTTTATCCTTTGGCCATTCAATGGGGTAACGGATGTCACTAGTGTTCTGGGTACTTTTCCACACGGAAGTAATCTGGATGCAGTACCTATTTTATATTACTTAGTTTTATATTTTGTGTTATATTAAAAATAAAAGTAATTAAGTTTTATATCTACAATGTACCTAAGTTTGTTTTTATTTTATACGCGCCTTCTGCCAGCGGCTCCACCCGCGTGGCCGTGGACCCGTTTTATAGGTTCCCGTAGGATAAAAACCATCCTATGTCCTTTCCCAAGGTCTACTCTATCTGTGTTCCAAATTTCATTAAAATTGTTTCAGTAGTTTAAGCGGGAAAGTGTAGCAGACAGACAGACAGACTCTGTATTGAATTGTATTTGTATCTGAATTTTTCAAATATATAAATATTAGTATGGATTAGGTAAATGTTATGTGTAAATTTACTTATGGACTTATGGTATAAATCTGTTAAAATTCTTCTTTATCGTGTCATAACCTTAACAAGACCTTACATAGTTACATTACGAATAATATTTTCATTTCAAAGCAACAAACAAGAATAACAATTTGTGGAAATGAAAAAATTATGACGTTAATTAAATAAAGAGTCAAGAGACTCCGAGAAGTTAGGCTAGCAATAAAAGAACTGATTAAGCTGACTGGCTGCGACATATACATTTAAAGCCCTTAGCCCTTAGTATTATTCGTTGTGTGTGCTCAACTCCTCACAGATAACTGCCTAATTATAATAGTATACAGATACACAAAAACGCCATTGGTTTTAAAGGTTGCTCTTTAAACGCTGATCACGCATTACAATACAATTTGTACAATCTAAAAATAATACGTACTCTATTGACATGGTTACCAAGAAAATGTTTAGAGAATCAAAGGGAAAACGTCAACCGGCAGTGGCATATAAAAAATCTGATGTAATTGTTTACTAAATACGATTGTCAACACCGTGTTTTAAAATCCGTCCGGGCTCCGGGACCCTCCGATCGGCAGTCCGGCATGGTAACCATACGCCACGCGGGTCGTCATTATTCCTTCGTCGACATATTCCTTCGCATGGTCTACGCATCATAAACTCGTGTATTAAGACATTACAGACACGTTCAACGGTAGTTCCGAACGACGTCAACACTGGCAAGCAACCGTTGTATGGTCTTCTTGACGGCTGCCTCCTCAAGCGCCAGGTGACGTCTCTCAGCCAGGAGCGCTCTCGCTCTATCGGAGTCCCTGGACGCTGAGCGCGTTATGTGAGCACCATCCACTCGAAGAGCCGTGTTGCGCCGGGTCAGGTCCAAGATTTCCTTCTTGCGATCTGAAATTTTAAAGGTTCTGGTATAACATGATATTGCAGTCTATGGACATCAACAGCACAGATCTACTCCCGATATTAAATTCAGAGGGATGTAGACATGTTCACCAATGGTCATGGGGAGTTGGTCGACACTGTAGGCCTTTGAGGATATATTTTTTTTCAGGCACCTACGATGATTGATAACTATCGTAATAAGCTAATAAGACATTACAATGTTTTCCCTCACAACCGGAGTTTTAACTTCCCCAGTTAACCTAGTAGGAGCGTCGGTCTACCATTTAAACTTTAAGCTCCTATTAAGGGAAGCACCCAACCACACCAGCGCCGAGTAGCGCTAATCGTGTAAGGTAATTAAAAAATCAATTAAAAACTTACTTCGTTCAAATTCCGCATACATCTTCACAAAATCTTCAACTCCCGGCCACGCTGGTTTCTCAGTTTGGCAACTGATCTCCCTCACATTATTTTTCGTTGCATCAGCAAACATCTCATTCACACCCGCAGCGGAGTTCTGTGGCTCATCCATTGAGATAGCTTGCGTCGTCGCAACTATACAGGGCTCCGATTGCGTCTTCAAAGATATAATTTTAGGAATGCACGGTATGTTTAAGCTTTGGTAACTTGGCAGATTTTTTTTTGGCGGTTCTTGCCGTACAAGTCCTTGAATGTTGTCTTTATTAAAGGTACCATTTAGCTCTCGTATTCTTGTATCTTGACCACTAAAGTGTTTTACGCTTCTGTCGGCCATCTTTGATAGACGATCCAGCTCTGTAAAGTTCTTTTCAGCTAAGGCCTTAATACTATCACCTTTGTCCTGACATGACTGGTCCAAACGTTTCTTGATTAAATTATTGTTTTCAGTCACAGAATTTTTAATTTGAGTTAACATTTGCAACTCCGTATGAGTATTTATTTCTACTTCTTCTTGTTGTTTCTGATTAGCGAGTTTCGGTTTCTTAAAATTATTGTCATCACTTTGAGAACCGTATCTTCTTTTTCTTTCTTTAAGTATTTCTTGCCATGTGTATTCATTACCTGAAACATACAAAACAAAAGCATAAGTTTAGAAAAGAGTTACTTCTGGAGACTTTCATATTTTAGAATTTCGCTTAAAAAATATCGGCATAGAAAGTTGATCGATCACTGAAAATAATCCATCTTTCTAAAATAAATATCCTATCACTTAAGATATATTTTTGATTTCATTAAATATTGGATTGTTTCTTTATTCCTCGGATTACAGCTAGATAAGTTCAGATATTACACCGTATTTGTTCTATCTTATGGATTTATATATTTTGCTACGACTATCACGTTAATAGATGTAAGTAAATACCCGTGCACATACCTGCTTTTTCCTTCCAAGTCACGCGCCTTAAACTCAACTGAGATAGAAATGTTTGCTTATTTTTAAAATCCACATTATTTACATTAAGGTCTTTCTTATTTATATACTTTAACATTGGAAGGTCAGCTGAAGTCCCTTCTCTTAAGTCAATTTCTTTAAATGGAGTATCGTTGTCCGTAAGGCGGTCCAGCCTACCAGCTGCGATGTAGGATAGTGCTATCTTATCTCGACATATTACCCTTTCTCTTTTATTCCATAATATTTCTGAAATAGCAATTTTTTTTATTATTACCATCCTTTGCTAACATAAAGCTCTCATTTTTTTAAAAGGGAACGATCATGTACGGTTCCCTTCTACAATAATCATAAAAAAACATTAATACACTTCTAAAAAAATTATCAACGGCTATAAAATACGTACCTTTACAAGTATCATGTGTACCTAACATGACATTAGAAAGAAATTGTATTTTAGCCTCAAGGTTTTCGCTTTCATTTTCTCCGAAAGCTTCAATTACATTTTTGTAATCCTTTGATTCATCTTCATAATAGTCACTATCATCTTCATTGTATTCATCTGTTTTGCTTAGGTTGACACTAGTAAATTCTTTATATATTTCAGCTTTAATATTAGCAGGGGTTATAACATACCGTCCATTAGATAGAGATTTTTTGGATTCAGGCTTTTGAACATCCTTTACTTCTCGGTTGTGTTGGTGCTTTGTTCGACGCATTTTTTTTCTCTTTTCATACAGATCTAAAGAACTCATTTCCTCTGGCTGGGGTAAATTAGGTTTCGTTGTTTTAGCTACTATATTTGTTTTTGCTTTCATTGTCGGCCTTGTTTCATCAAAATTGTATTGGTCTGGAATAATTAATTGTTGAGTTTTCTTGTTGAAGTCTTGTGTTGGCATAAAAATAGTAGATTCAATCCCTGTATAATTTGAATCAAAAGGTTTACACATTGTATTTGGTCTTTTGGAATCCGTAGATTTCTTTTGATTTTTATGTTCATATTTAATATGAGATGTATCGATTTGCTTTTGTATCTCATCGGGTACATGAATTTTTACGTTTTCAATACCAGATGAATTATCATCACATAAGGCAGTACCAGATTCGTCTACGTTATCTTCTCTATCAATTGATTTTGTCTCTTTTACATCTGTACTTGCTGACAAATTGTTTTTTATCATATTATTTAAGAAAGCATTGGAATTATTAGATGTTTTTGAATCTTGTTGAAGCTTAATTTTATAATTTATGATGTCCATTTCATGTTTTGGCAATGTGCATTGTGGCTTCTTTGCAATCTTATTATTGAAAATTTGATTTTCTGTTATAAGATTTTCGAAATCTTCCTCATCATTAATATTTTTCGGGAGTCTCTTTACTGCTACTACTTTCCGAACTCTGTTTTTTATGTTACCTTCTTTTACTTGATTTGAAAATTGTATGTATTTTGTATTAAAATTAGTCGGCTCTTGCTCGGCTTGTGGTTTTTGTTGTAAGGCAATCAATACTTTATTATGTGGAGGGTTATTATTTTGTATGAACGCTGCTTGATTTTTCGGACTAACTAAGCCTACATGTGTGTTATTTTGAACGTTTGTTACACCAGTATTCCTGTTAAGAGTGATATATGCATTTGTAAAAGGATAAGTATTTATAGTATGGGATGTTACATTAGCATCACATTGATTATGTGCCCTCGGTTTAATACTTTGCAATTGATTTTCTTTCATTTTATTTGCTTCTGTTGCAGTTATTAAGGTGGTAAGATTATTTGAATTTGGTGGCTGCAAATTTACGTCTTCGGAGTCCATCGGTGCAGGTTTTATAACAACGTTGCTCTGTATGGTAAGTTTTTTAATGTTATTGGAGCCTGAAACGGCGTCCAAACTCTCATTATTTGCAGGTGTATGCTCACTTTTCTTCTTTGATATATCAGTCTTTAAGTCTATACTGTCAAGATGTGTTCGTTTTATAGTAGGTATTATTGTATCATTTAACTGTGAAAACGCTAATGTATCAGTTGTAAAATTTTCTTCAAGTTCCGGCTTATATAGTGTATTTTGAGTCAAACCTGTTTCATTGTTTAACATTGACATTACTTCGCTTTGTGTGTCAGTTTCATCATTGTATGATGAAGAAGTATTTGATACTGATGTCATTTGCGTCAACAACTGCTCGTCTTTTGTGTGGTCATAAGGGTCGGATGAAATTATTTCCCTTGAAATTTGTTCTGGATTTGAAGATATACGTGAATCTAACGACACCCGTAGTGGCATTGATTGTACTAATAGCATGGGTTGCATTGTTGATGCAGTTGATTTTTGTGTCATAGCTGATGAGGTCATGGATTGTGTGCCCGTAACAATTCGCTCTGTTGAAAATATAGGAGGTTTCGTACATTGCACTAATTGCATTTGTACCACTGGCGATATATTAGATACTGGTTGAACAAATGCTAATCGTTGCATTGATGGTTCAGTAGGTGTCTGTTGTTGTTGGGGTGCAATCGACAAATCTGATGATATTGTATGCGTAGAAGAAACCTGATGAGCTACACATATTCTTTGCAAAACTTGAGGTTGTTCTGTTGACATCGCTATTGATTGTGGTCTGACCTGTCCGTGTAGTGCAGTTTGTGATAGCACTCGTTGAATTTTTGGCAGGGCCTGGGATGTCTGTGATAGCAGTTGTGATGGCAAACGTATCAAATATAGCCCAGATTGTACAGTAGGCGTCGAGGATACAGATTGTGCGAACATGTTTCGAACACTGGTTGACGGTTCCGATGTCGACGTTCTTGTTTGGGTTGAAGATTGGACTGATGGAACGTGTAAGATAGATTGTTCAGACGACAGACTTCCTCGTGGCAACCTGGGCACTACCCTAGACGGTTCTGATAGCATCGCTGACAAATATGGCATGGACTGCATCAATGGCACTTGTGGCGTTGTCGTCACTAGGGGCTCTGAATCAAGGTTGACTATTGAAGCTACCGATAATTGATGTTGCGACGTCGGTGATAACTCCTCTTGAAGTATGGGAGGTAAGATATTGTGCATAGACGTTGCATACTGTTCTTTCAATATAGAAGTTGAAAACGTTGTTGGTATCACTGTTGTGGGTGTAACATTTGAGTCAGGCTGTATCGACGACGTGGTATGTTGAGATTCTGGCATTGAAATCGATGTTATAAACTCAGACTTTATATGAACTATTGGTACATCTTGCGCATTTTTCATTTCTTGAATTGATAGTTCTTTTGAACCCTTCTCTGCAGATTTGCAATGATCTATCACCATTGATTGATCTGTTGGCACACAAACAGTGTTTGCTAGTTTAGATTGATCTTCTGATAAACAAAATATTGATTGATCTAATTGTGAAGTTGATGTGGGTGGCTTTGGTTGTAATGACGTCATTTGTTTTATTGATAAATCTGATTTTGATGGAGAATGAAGAAATAACTGATCAGGCGTATCATACTTATTTATTGGCGGCATAGAGTGTTCTACTGACAATTGTTCCATAGCTGTAGTTTTTGGAATTAATGGTGTACTATTGGTTGTGGTCATCTCCTCGTTCAATTTAAGGTCAGTTACTGATCGCTGTATAGGTGTTGTTGGAGTTTTTCTAAATAACGAAGGCATAGAAAAAACTATAGGCATGCGATGCATAGAACTCTCAGTTAAACAATCTTCTAGCTCGTTTACTTGCTCCAGCGATTGGAATGGTGTTGTAATCGTTGATGTCATTTCATGTGCAACCGACTCTGAATTCTTTGGTGTAACATATTCTGTTGGAACCTCTTGTTCTGATGATAAATGTTGCATCGACACCAACGACGTAGTTAATGATGTACGTCCTATCTCGAAAACTGAAGTTGGTGGTAAAGTCGAATCTGATAATTTTCGTTGTACTCCTCCACGTTGCGATGGCATTTCTGAGACTGAAATATAAGAATTCGGTAATTGCCTTTCATGAATATTTGATGCAGAAGTAATCGTTACTGGAATATCTGGTGTTTGTAGAACTGTTAACTTGGATGGCATCAATTTCATTTTTTGCATCGATTGCTCTGATGATATTGTGTTCAATGAAGTACTGTGTTGCTGTGATAAGATCAACGAAGACGCAGTAGTAGTTTGTGGTGTGCTTGAAGAGACTGACATTAACTGACAGTCTGTTTTTAGTAATTCAGTATTCTCTGTTCCATATTTAGGTAACATAGTACGTAATAAGGACCTTGAGTGCGATGACTTGGACGGTATGTTCGCCATCGTCGTTATAGATTCTGTAACATTTTCAGGTGGCACTCCCTTCGTGGATAGAATTGAACGTTCTGAACATAACTGTGGGTCTGATGAAATGGTTGTTGATCGTCCAGTATGATCCAATAACGTTGCTTCTGTTGCTGACTCTGGCCTTATCTTTGGCAAGGGCATTCTATTCATTGAATTGTGAATAAACTCTGACATCATTGGTTGATGCATCACGTATTCTGGTGGCACGTAAAATTCCAAAGGAGGTTGACACATAAATGGTGATGCTGGCCGCACTCTCGACATTGCAATAGAATGGTCTAACTGCATCTGATACAAATATGGCATTGGTGACACACGTGGATCCATCATCGGTCGAGGCATTCTTGTTCCAAATGAAGCTTGAGATTTCTCGGATGATATTTGGTACACTTTCTGCTCTGCTACATTTGGAGAATCCGATCGTTGATTTGCTTTTTCAGATAATATTTCAGATTCGTTTAGTGGTGTGATTTTAGGATCCTTTGATAGCATTTGTTCCCTACACTCTATAAATTGGATTAATGGGGAATCTCGTGAATTTGTTTTCAATGTCTCTTTACATGATATTTCATTGTTATCTAAATTTCCCATTTTATTCTCTACTTTTTTGTGTGTTTCAGAAGTTTCAATCGTTTTGTCTTTTGATAATCTTCCGGAATCTTCTAGTGTTATTTGTTCAAAATCTTGGTGGGGAGCATTTGAATTTTCTTGCATGTCTTGTTTCGATCCTTTTGCATAATTTGACTGTTCTGATGTCATGCAATACATTGATGGTGCTTTTGTTATAGCTTGCTCCAATTGTAATCGATATAACACCCCTTCTGATGGTGACGACATAGGATATTCTAATGACACACTTTGCGTTTCCAGTGCAGATTTCGTCGGATTCGACTCTATAAAGTGTATTGGTTCTACAGTTGGTACTGATGTTTTAGGAATACTTTGCATTGATGTTGAGCTTGCAGAGTTTAATGGTAGTGATGGAATCATTGCTGATGATGTTGACATTGTAGGCACAGAGGACTTAGATTGTACCGTTTGTAAAGTTGATCCTTGTCGCTTAGTGGCAAGTGTCGATATTGGCATTACTGTCATCGATGGCATGGTCACGACTGATGCTGATACAGTTACTGTCAACTCCGCGGACATAGTTGTACATGCTGCGTGTTCAAGTTTGGGATCAACTCGGTTAGTAGGGGACAACGTAGGTTTTTCAGAACATGGATTTGATTCTATTACACTGGTATGCGATACTGGTTGGAACGCTGAAAAACCAGGTATTGAGAAAGGATACTGTTTAAGGACTGGATGGCTACCTACCGGTTCAATCGCAGTCACACTTGGAGTTGGATTTGGAATTGAGGACGGGGATATTTTAGAAGGTGGAGGAATAGGTTCATTCGGATCTGGTAAGGATTCGTCCGAACTTTTGTAAATTGCTAGAGGCTTTAGAGGAGTGGGGAGCTTTTTTTGTGGCGGCGGTTCCCCTTGTGAATCTTCCTCTGAGGCTAGTTCTATCTGCTCCGATGGCATAGTTGAATCATCTGCAAAAATTAAACATTACGTTTTATAACAGCCTAGTTGCAATAAATGTTTAACCTATTTATGACGTTAGTTTAGTTGAACTTTGAAACGATACAATAGTTTGCCACTGCCTCTGTACGTAATGCTTATACAATAAAATTATAATAGGTGCATTTCAGTATTAATACTATCTACTAAAAACGTTAAAAGCAAAGCTAAACAGAAATTTACACTTATCTTTATATAAAAAAGCTGTGACTACAATAACCAAAAAAAGGGAGTGATATTTTAACTTTGTTTGTGCGTCTATAAAATGTCATTAAAGATTTGTTAACGAAAAAAAATAAAAAAAATCTAAAGCTATTAAAGTCTTAAAAAAGACATAAACATAGTCTTATAATTAGTTATGGAGAGTTGTCTGCAAATAAAATAAGAATCTGAAGTACTTATAATATGCACGTGTAACCAAGTTTACGGTAGGTATGTGTTCACAAAGTAGAGTAACAGTACAGGTAAATTGGTTGACAATCATAATCTTAGTATGTAATTACTGGTTAGATATCCAGTCTTGGAAATTCAGATTCAGAAGGAAAAGTGGTAGTCTAAGATACGAACTAGAAACGACCTTCACCCATCTGTTTAATGGATGAAAAGTATTTTATATCAAACTAGCTGCGAAACCCGGCGTTGCTCGGATTAAAATACGTCGCATGTTTAATCTAAACTTTAAAGAGATTTACCTTTTATAATCATGTTTTCTAATAGCCATCTTATAGCCTGAAAGAATACTACTGTCAGTCCACCTGAACGTATAAATTAATAAAAGAATTTGCTCTCAGCTCCTAACCGTTGAGGAGTTGTACCTTCAATCATCAGCTCAGCAATGATAATGATATTTATACACAAATGCCTGTTTTGCTTTAGTAAAAATATGAAAATCAATTATTGTGCTATAAAATTTGTATGTTCCCTTCGATTTCACTGGGATCCCATCATCAGACTTTGACTTGGTGACAGCTGGACTCAGGAATGTAAGATTTCGAACAAAACCCCATTTATTGAAAGAATTTGTTCTCAACTCCTAACCGTCGCATTACCTTCCATCATCAGCTCCCCACTCCACCCACCGCGATCAAACTCCGTTACTATCATCTACGTACTAAGAGGTATTTACCACCCCAACGGGAAGTTGATTGGAGTTAGTGATAATAGAGAAAACCGTGTCTTTACGTACAAAGAAAACCCTTTACTTTTTATATATATATTAAGATTAAATATATTAGAAAATATATTTCGAGTGAGTTGTTTAAAAAATTCCTGGCAAGACTATGAATAACAAAAAATTGGAAAATGACTTTTTATTAAATATTGCACTCGTGAGTTTAACGAATAAACCAATCGAATCGAAAGTATGAAACCTGTAAAATTAAATATACAAACGCTGGGCTGTCTATTTTTTTCTGGATCTACTCTAGTGTCTCAATAACGGCATATATAGTGTCTCAATAACGACATATCCTTTCTCCCACCCAGTGTGAATGATAGTGTTGAGTGGTTGCCGCAGCCAGAAATACAAGCATGCTCGATTGCTGTTGGGACAGTAGGCAGTTGCGCTTCATTTCTGGAGACTAATGGTCATTTTATTTAAGTTTGGCTGGTACCAGCATCTTTCCATTGGAAAACGACTGCATTGGACCCCCTAATGGAACCCGTTACGGTTGAAAAAATAATAGGAGTCATCTTACTCACACATAAGATCGGGAATCGAACCCAATTTACTCATAGACTGTGGCGACCTTTCACAACTCGTCATGAGTCACGAGCTAAGAGCCAAGCGCCACGGATATTCTGAATCACGCTATCAAAGTATTCTAAATATTCTACCATATATAATATTAGAAGTTTCGTATGGGACAGTTGCAGCACGGCCGCTCTTCAGTCATGAAGCCGTACAGCACCGTATCTAGGACTACCTACTAAACTTAGGATTTAGGTACACACAGGCGCAGTCGCAGCATTTAATTTGGGGGGGGGGGGGGGGGGTAGCCATGAAATTTTCGGGGGAGGAGTCCCTAAGAAATTTGGGGGAACAGGTGTCCCAAGTTCGCTTGTTTCGCCTTCCATCTACGCATGACTGAAGGATTTTGGGGGGGGGACCCCTCTTGGGACCTCTGGGACCGCGCCTGGGTATACCACCCTAACCCAAAGTAGGGTCCACTTGTGAACTCTAGGTAGGTATTCTACAAATAGCCTATTTGTGAACTCTAGGTAGGTATTCTACAAATAGCCTATTATTTTGCTTACATGTTTGTTTTGTAAAACTGTGACCAAGAGTAAATTTTATATATTATCATCCATCCATCAGTATTCAGAAGTCCACTTTAGAATGTCCACATAGGCCTTCCCTAATATTCGCCACTCCGTCCGCTTCTGCGCCTCCTCTGAATTCATCGGCTTCGTGCTTCAACAGGTCGTCAGTATACCTGACTGGAGGATCAGGAATCGAACCCGATTTACTAATAGACAATGGCGACCTTTCGCAACTCGTTTAAAGATGGCGTTAAACAGATATGACAGACATATAGAACGTTATGTAAAATTATTAACAAACTCCTACATTGCTTGCTCCTCCTCCTTTCTTTATCACTCTAAAATCCAACCAAGAGGGTACCATTTACTATAGGGTACCATACACAGGCATGCAAATACTGCTCGCAAATATAAAATTGCAAATTCCATCTAAATCAACAATAACACGAGCAGTACCCCGACTCCCGTCTCACAACCTGTTGCAACTCAAATCTCAATGGGCTCTACAGGTGTTCTTGAATATTAGATCAGTCCTCAAAGCAGAAAATGGTAAACGTTCGTAGATGGAAGAACTTGCGTGTTTCTACCGAGGATGTACTCCGCTGCGCAAAAAATGTAGACAATTTTTTTGCCGACTCTACATACCATTATGGGCGGCGAACAGACTTGTGTCCGTTGTCCTACAGTCGCCGGTTGGTAGGCATTTCTGGTTACTGACAACCGTAGTTGGTGCGTATGGGGGCGGTACAATTATAAGGAAATTTGCTGATGTTGCTTGTATTTAAAACAATTTTTAATATCCAGTTATCGACACCGAATACTTTTTGGCAAGGAGCGTCACAGTGGAAGGAACTGCACAAATGTTTACGCCTGAGCAGTGATATATCACTAATATACCAATTATATTTTTTTTTCAACCTATTTTTTTATGTCCCACTGCTGGGCACAGGTCTCCTTCTCAGAAGTGAGAGGGATTTAGGCCATAGTCCAACACGCTGGCCAAGTGCGGATTGGTGGACAAACCAATTATATAGATATCAAATATAATTGGTAGCTTGGATTTGATACAAGACACAAAGCCTTTGCGCGGCGTAAGCGCAGCCATTCGATAAATCGGCCAGTACCACCGTTGAACCAGTTTCTGTCGTGCAAATTCTTTGCTTTAGTGGAAAGGTGCGATTGCCAGGCATGCTTAGGTATGCCTCATAGCATAGTCCCTATAGTTTCGGGTTTAAGAACAGAGCTACGGTATCTGCCTGATCGTAAGAGGCGACTAAAGGGGGGCTTCCGGGGTTGCGGGCGGTGAGAGTGAGAGCTCGATCCGTCCAGCCAGCAGCCCCTTGTGCGTGGCCGCATACTGCACATCTGATTTACCGAAAATGGGCCCGTTCCAGGGCGCCGCGCGTGGAGAACATCGGTGCGATCCACTGGAGATCCCGAAGTCCTCCCCAAGCGCAGATGCAGGCCACCGAGGGGTTGTTAGTGCGCTCAAATCCCACATAGACCGGTATCCTCTCCCAAGGTGCCGGGTACCTTTTGAAGATTTCCCCCTCGATACAAAAAAAGGTATTATGAGGCATAGCTCAGCCTTTAGAGTAGCAGCACTAATGCGTATACCTACATATAGAATCTCCTTGGACTGTAGAGTTAACACCACGTGATAGCCACGAGTAAATACTTACTGTGAAAAACATCCAACAATTACAACTCTACTTCATGTTCTGTTCCAGGATTTCCCACTAAGTACCCAAGGGAAGTGCGAGCTGGTGATTCCTTGAATATTTTAACAGTGACTTTCACAAAATTATGAATGTTAATATAATAATGTTAATATAATAATGATATTGAGAAAGATTTATGTCATATAAACCTGGTTACAATATCTGTGGACTTGACGTCGATGACGTCAGGTCACCGCTGTGGTACGGTGCGCAAAACAAGCATCATTAGGATAATATTGTAAACAATACGACTTATGAACTACCTACATTTTTTCTCTTTTATTCTTTTATATTTATTATTGACTAGCGGCTCGCCCTGGCCCGCACGGGTAGATAGAAAGATAAATTAGTATATATTTCAGGTCCTATCTGTGGACCTGAAATATATACTAATTTATCTTTCTGTAACCGGGTTGTAGTAATAATTTTATATAAATGTATTAGTCAAATTTTTATGTCATTTGCATGTTAACTTTCGCTGAATCCTAAATGCATCCCATATACTTATATTTGTAACACTCTATAAGTAAATAAGTACTACTTATTCAATGCAAAGAAATATTTTTTTAATTAAACTCGATGGTCCGGCGGCTAGTGTAGAACGCACGCGATCGATGAAGTTAAGCCATACTGGCGCGGTCAGGTGTGAGCTGGGTGACTGGGATGGGTTTCCGTGCTTTGGAGGGCACGTTAAGCCGTCGGCACCGGTTGTCATAAAAAGATAACAGTCATTAAACCTTGTCGGAGGAAGTTCTCTGCTCATAAGGATGAGCGGTTTGAACACATTCGACAGCGGATTGGCCACTAACCCGCATTGGAGCAGCATGGTGGAGTAAGCTCCAGGCCTCCCCAATAATAAAGGGGATAGACCCGTGCCCAGCAGTGGGACACAAAAACTATTACAGCCCAAATAATTTTTAAATAATCTTTACATGTATCTTTACCAAAAAAGGCAGATTTTACTGGTAAGAATTGCAATTCTGTAATTGATTTGGAGCTTGTCATAAGGAAGCCATAGAAAAATAGCGAAATTTTCTTCTTACATTTTATTACTTACATACCTATTCATTTGAGAAAGGGTAGATTTTACTCGTATGAATTGAATATCTATAATTTGATTTGGAACTTACCACAAGGTGACTATACCTATAGTTTGTACTACCGTCCGCCCGCGACTTCGTCTGCGTGAACTTTGGTATTAGTCATAGCATGATGTTTTATAGCCTAAAGCCTTCCCCGATAAATTGATTATGCAACACAAAAAGAATTTTTCAATCCGAACCAGAGATTAGCGCGTTCAAACTAACAAACTCTTCAGATTTTCCCCGTTTTTACATTTTTCACTGATACTTCGCTCCTAAGTCGCAGCGAATTATAGGTACCTAGGTAAAACATTCCCCGATAAATGGACTATCCAACACAAAAGGAACTTTTCAATTTGAACCAATAGTTCCTGAGATTAGTGCGTTCAAACAAACAAACAAACTCTTCAGCTTTATATTTTATTTGTATTAGTATTAGTATATAAAATTCTCGTGTCACAATGTCAGTTACCATACTCCTCCGAAACGGCTTGACCGATTCTCATGAGTAGTAGTAGGTAGGTATGTAGGTCTGAGAATCGGTCAACATCTATTTTTCATACCCCTAAGTGATAAGGGTGGCCCACCCCAAACATTTAAACGCGGTACGGAGTTCGCGGGGTCAGCTAGTATTAGTATAAATTAGGTATAAGTGAACTAAGTTAACTACCTAAATTGTACTAGGTTTGTGCGTGATTAAATATTATCGACCTTTCCACGTCGTTGATCTACCTCAAAACAATGCTCGTTTAGTAATATAATATGTGGTTGTCTTGTCTGCTGTCTGTAACTCTGATGGGTACCTTAAACTGCAGCTTATTTAGGTATTTAATAACTGTTTAAAAGGCACTTCAACAGCCTCTTTAGACTATGTTTGGCCTCTATTCTGTATTAACAGTAATAGAACTAAACCATATTGCAAAATATTCCATTTTAAAAGAAAAGGCATACCGTCTCACATGTGTATATTATACGTACTAAAAATAATCATCACAATATCTTACGCCGACGCCACGCCGAAGAAGAATCCGCCGACGAATCCAACACAGAAGCAACTGTTCTTCATCACGAACTGGATAACATTCTCCATAAGATCTTGGCTTCGGTTGAGGGATTCCTTGATCCGATCCCAGTTGATATGTATGTAGCCAAACTCTGTGGCAAAGTGTAGGAGGATAATGCTCCCACCGAGACCAAAAGCGGCTACTTTGCCAACCTTATAACTTCCTACGCCTATAAGCCAACCTGAGAAGGTCCCTAGAACCAAATCTCTGCTAGATTTTTTCTTATTTATCCTATTTATTGTAGAGTCTATTACAGAGTCTTCAGTAAATTTCTCGTCGTGTTTCGATAGTATTCTCAAATCGATATTGGGAATGGGTTTAGCCATCTGTTGGCATCGCTTTTTATACGCTGCCTTTAGAAATATTTCCGTTATGGAAGAAATCTTGTGTGCTTTGGCTTGCTTGTTGTGGCAGATTTTGGTGATTGATTTCTAGTGTCAACTTTTAACAGAGGAAAAACTTTATATTTGATGTTGTCTGTGGTTTCAAATCGATAATGAATTCTCGTGTAAAAAGCGAAAAGAAGAAACCATTATAATATAGATTATTATAGTAGTGTAGGGGGTAAAGCTTTAGTCCCTGTAGCCTTCGGGACAGTTCGCGATTAAGAATAGAACTACGGTATAGCCTGCCGGATCGTAAGAGGAGACTAAAAATCGTAAGAGGCAACTAAAACGGGGCTTCCGGGGTTGTGGGCGGTGGGAGTGGGAGCTCGATCCGTCCAGCCAGCAGTCCCGGGAAGGACGGCGGTGTGTGCGTGGCCGCACGCCGCCGTGAGCATCTGAAGGTTCAGGAGAGCAAATCCGCTCTCCAGAAGATGGACCCATTCTGGGCTTCGCGCGTGGAGGACACCGGTGCGTTCCATTGGAGATCCCGGAGTCCTCGCCAAGCGCAGAGGCAGGCCACCGAGAGGGTTTTAGAGAGGTTCAAACCCACATGACCCGGTGCCCTCTCCCAAGGTGCTGGGTACCTTTTGAAGGTTTCCCCCCCGATACCAAAAAAATGGCTTCAGGCTGTGTTAGCATTCGATTGTGGTTTGACCACTAACAGAAGCAGAGTGCCAAAGGAAGCTCCAGGCCTCGTTAATATGACCACTGGGAAAAATCCTTCTAGAGTGATATTACATTTATCAAATGTCTTTGTCCAGTGTACATTTCATCAAAGAAATTGGACTCCTACGACAATATTTTACAAGAAATAGGAAATGACGACCCGAATGGCGCACTGGTTACCAGCCGGACTGCCAATCGGAAACAGAAATTTAAATGAGAGTTTTCGGTTTGGGTGTTTGTGTTTCTGTCTTTGTATGTGTCCATGGTACCCACGACACAGGGTATATCTACCCTACTGTGGGGCTATGAGTATGAAATGTTTATTATTATTATTATCCCTCAAATAAATTTATTTGATCAACTACTGGACACACATATTTGATAAGTGTGTACCGCCCCAATTATGGCGGCTCAAACCATTCTCAGCAGTTCCCACATGAGAGTTAAAGTCGGTTAATTCATCAAGTACTTTTGCGTGTTGTTTTTCTTTGTATTTAATCGATCAGGCTATTCGTTCTATATTATAGTAAAAGACTAGTAGGCAGTGAACTAGTTTTGTTCTAATTTCAAGGTTTCGAATTACTTTTATTTTAATGAACATTGAAGATTAAACTTAGAGCATCAAAGGTGTACTGTCTCACTCGTCAGTGTCAATACCTGTGATGCTCTAAATGTTTAAGATTCTGTTATTTCACGTTTCACGAATGTGTTTTGTGTAACCTTAGAAGTAACAAAATAATCCATTTTCATAATGAGGTCTCATAGTGCTCGCCAACGCTTATGGTCATCTAAACGAATTCATAGACGATACTGAGTGAAGCCTGCTACTGTTTTGTCAAAATCGACGTGAATTGATGGCTTGACATAGTACGTAACTTAGACTAAGAATAATGTACTTGCGTACTAGTACGTAAGTACTTACATTATTCATAGTCTAAGGCTTGACATAACGAACGCACGTCAAATAGCGCTCTTTGCATAGCGTTGTCTGCTTACTTAAGAGGCCGTATACGAAATTTTGCCGATTTCGCTGATTTGCCTGATTTTACACATGAGATTTTGCAGTTAAAATACAACATATCCATAAGTTTTATTGCACAATATGACTGGTCATTTCAATAGTAAGCTATTACATTAGCCACATTTTTATTTTTATTACTTTGTTGTGCTTATTAGACCTGAAGACGATGACAGTTTTGTGAATTTTTGCTGTAATGGGTACAGAATGTTACATATTTCTAGATCATTATGAAAACTCAGCGGATTGAAAAAAATGCTGTGTATTGCTGTAAGAATCGCCTATAAAATGTGTGTGTCACATTTTACCACTCTCATACAAAAAACTAGTAAAAAAATATTGAAATTAGTCAATTTTAAGAGAAAATGGGCCAGACATTGCATTTAATTTCGGCCAATTGGAACAGTCATTCATAAAATTTAATAGACATAAATAAACTTCAGTTCATAAACAATCCGTTTTCTGAAAAACATAATCAAATTGTGAATAAAAATTTGGCATTAATAATCTTTTAAGGTAACCTAAAACTCGCATTATAATACTCGACGCAAGCTAGCTACGAGTCAGGCAGACCGCGCCAAGCGCTTTCAGAGAGTGGACATGTCGCTCTGCGCCACGCGGCGCCCTGGACGTCGCACAAGTTCGTAGCAATGTTAGTTCGATGCTCCCACTACAGAGCGGCGTGACTACAGCGCGCAGCGTGTGCTTGACACTTTGAATAGCTAATAATTTTAAATATGTTGTGATGTTTTACCATCTTCTTAATACAACAAGTGATAGGGTAGTAAAAATTCCATTGTTAATTGTTGTGTATCTCATGTAGAAAAGTATGTTTACAAGCATTTATAGCTTGCCGTGTTAGTAAGGTTGTTAGTGTTAGGGCCTCTTTCACCACCTTCAAGTAAAGTGACAAGTACGCTAATTTTCGGTTAAAGTCACCCGTAACTTCAATTTCCATTTCACAATGTTCGAGTAGCACTAATCATATGATAAACTGACCCGTACTCATAACTTTAACTTGCCAATTAACTTTACTTGGGACATAACTAATCAACACTTTACTTGAAGATGGTAAACGAGGCCTAAATATTGCAAGCTAAATTTGAACCACTTTCGAGAGTCTGATTGAGCTGAAGTTTGAAATACACTTTTATTTTAAATGACAATATAATTATTAGTAACATTTTCGTTAATTCAATATGACCGCTGCAGCAAAATGGTGGATCACATATTTTTTGCACAAAAAGCCACACAATATGGGTATCAAATAAAAGGGATTACTTTGTAGAATAAAATGTATTATAAAAAACTAATCCAAGATGGCCGCTATCCCAAAATGGCGGATAACATTTATTTGTGCAACCCTATGATATGGGTATTAAATCGGAGGGCCTAAGTTGTATAATACAAAACAGCAGAAAACTATTCTGTTTATGTAACTCAGTATCATATAATTAATCCTAATTAAACTTAAAAACTACTGTTCAGATTTCAAAAATTCTTTCACCATTAGAAAGCCACATTTACCTTGAGTAACATAGGCTACTTTTTGCCGCGAGAAAATGCTTCATTCCTACGTGAAAACGGGTAATAATGTCAACGCTGTTGAAGCAACTGGCTAAACACCTTTGATTTTAATATAGCAATGAAGCCTTGAATAGCATAGGTCATTTTTTATCCTATGGGGACCCAAAAAAACGGGTCCATGCAGTCGAAGCCGCTGGCTGAAGGCTAGTAGCTAATAAAATGGTTTTTATTTATATGTCACCATTTGGTCAGAATTACAATCAGTCTGTGAGTAATTATTATAGCTATCTATAATATAAAAATGAATTGCAAAATGTGTTGGTAAGCGCATAACTCAACAACGCCTAGACCAATTTGGCCAATTGTTTTTTTAAATGTTCGTTGAAGTTCAAGGATGGTTTTTACGGCGAGAAAAATTCGAATAATTGCCGGAAAAACCATAAAAACAGTCCTTTATGCAAAGATACAAATGTTTTCTAACTAAAACGTAGTCAATTTGAGCTTTATTGCTATTGTATAAAGTTCATATTAAATTACAAGCACTCACTGTTGTCTAAGCAATGTAGGTGTGTTCCTAACGTCAAAGATCATATCTATCAAAACAGTGTGCGTGTGTGCGTTGGAGCACAGAATACATCGTTGGAGGAGTTTAATGTCGCATAGCATGATGTTATAATAGCTTATAGCCTTCCCTAATAACTGGACTATTCAACACAAAAATAATTTTTCAATTCGAACCAGTAGTTTCTGAGATTAGCGTGTTCAAACAATCAAATATCCACGCGGACGAAGTCGTGGGCGGCCGCTATCCCTAATATTATAAATTCGAAAGTAACTCTATCTATCTCTTATCTAAGTAAGTCTGTCTGTTACGCTTTCTCGCTTAAACTAATGAACCAATTTTAATGAAATTTGGAACACAGATAGAGTGGACCTTGGGAAAGGACATAGGATGGTTTTTATCCTACGGGAACCTATAAAACGGGTCCACGCGGGCGAAGCCGCTGGCGGAAGGCTAGTTTGAAATAAAAATGATTAAGTGTTACATTGAGTGTTATCTAATCTACTTAAAATGAAAATGTAATAACAAAATGATTACTTATACAATATTAATTAAAACAACTCGTCATAACGTGTCTCAATTAGGCTCCGTCCCTATCCGAAACTATTATTTCGGATTCGGTTACGATTACGAATAATTTTTATATCGGATATCCGATAGTTTCGGTTACGGTTACGGAGCTCCCTAACATCCCTGATAATTATAAAAGAAACAAAAACCTCGACTGTGGAGTAAAAACTAAAAAGAAAGAAACAAGCTTTGTAAGCTATATATCATAAATTATTTTTGAAAATAGAAAAATTAACAACCAGTATCCATTTAAATTTTACTTGGCTTCTTGGAAAAAATCCATTGATTGAAGAATGGGTCCCGCCCCACAGAGTACTTTTTATGTCCCGCCCGACTGTAAATTCTTGACTCCAAAAATAATAATAATTGTACTGACATTATATTATTATCGTAAACACAGATCGTACCTACATATTGATGAGTAAGTCTACTATTCTAATTCTAATTGTATAAGAATAAGCAATTATTTTTTCTTTTTAGTGCAATTTCATTTGTTTTGGAATAGTTTTCTTTTGTAGTCGGTTTTTTTTGTTAAAATTTTTGTTTATTTTTTGCATTTTAGTAAAGTAGTAACTTATTTGTTTGAATGTGGGTAGGCATACTAGACGTGCTGCTCATTTAAGACAGCGCCGTTTAAATGGAACACTTAACAGTTCTACCTCAGATTTCAACCTTACTGTAAGCTGTTAAGGAGTTTCATTGATCATCAAATTCAATTACGACAATTACTAGTCTATAAAAGATTCGATCGAGTATCATTAATTTACTCCTACGAATTGAAGAGTCCCGTTATTTTGTCATGGATCCCTTAGTCGGAACCTAACCAAACTCTTATTAAACTACCCTTGAAGAAAAAAAATCCAATAAAAAAGAATCATCATAATCGGTTGGCGTGATATTAAGTTATTAGTCCATTTGTAGAGCAGCTACTTAATGCAAATATGGTTTTCGCATGGATACCATTGTCAGAACTGGACCAAATTATTAATGGGACCACACGGGAAGTATCAGCTTTGAAATAAAAAAAGAATCATCAAAATCTGTTCATCCAGTCGAAAGTTCTGAGGTAACAAACATAAAAAATATACGGACGAATTGATAACCTCCTCCTTTTTGATTGAAGTCAGTTAAAATAAAAAAGTTTCACAGACACACAGGCAAGTTCTTCAAAAACTACCAATTCCGTATTTTTCCTTTTATAATTATAATGACTATTAAAATGGTTTTTCTCAAAACAAAGCAATATCATTTTGTGTATGTTATACTGAAAGTATTTATGTATTTTATGTATTAAGTAGATATGATTTTTTTTGCGATATAGGTATTTAATGAACTATTCTTTATTTATATTTTCATCTTCTACCTTCACAATACCATTCTGTTTAATGCACCTTCCACAGCTCCATAACAACGCCACGGGTTGGCTGGCAGATAATACCATTAGGCATTTAGTCCGCCCTTTGTGCTTATTTTATAGTGTAATAAAGAATAATTAAATTAAATTAAATGTACAGATTTTGCTTATCTACAGATTTATTACATGTATAGATCATTACTTGTACTACACTAATAAATGCTTAGTTGTGTACTATCAGACCTTTTATTCTAATTGACAAAAAACAACTGAGGAAAAGACACCGAAGAAAGTACAAAGTATCAAAACCGTTTAATCGTCGTACCAGCCTTCGACGATTCCGGACTCACACAAATCCGCGACCAAATGCTCCCGCTTACGCCGTGTGCCTTTCAAATACCTAATCTGGCCCGTTTCGATTTCGTATACGGCCTCTTAACAAGTACGCTGCTCGAATATGACTGAATGTCAGATAGATTCGTTTAGATAACAGTAGGTATGCGTTGGCGACTTAGAGCATCAAGGTATGACAGGTAGGACACCCGTCAGAGAGGAGTGGCCTTTACGGGCGAAACCCTCGTCCCTAAGTCCATGCGCAATGTGTAAAAATATGCAAAAAATATGTATCGAAGCGAGGCGCTATGTCGTCTCTACTGAAGGGTGAGTCAGTAACTTGGATGCTCTAAGGTTGGCGAGCACTACGAGACCTCATAGTATTGTTTATGAATTCGAGTTGTGTCTACCACAATCTGTAAGCATTCGAGAGTTGAAATACCTATAGTTGTATATGTAGTATAACGAAGTTTCAGGGAATAGGGATTTAGATTGACCGCTTCTCGATGTCGTCTTTACTATTACCAAACAGACTCTCAAATAACAGCGCTATGTTGTTTCACTTTTATCAGTAAATGTTTTTGAAGATGCTTAATTCAACCAATCGACCTGTACTGAACTGAACTGTACTGTTTCGACTTTAAAACTGAATAAATATTTCATCTGTAATAGTAACTATAATCTACTTCGCTTCTTCCTTGTGGATAATTGTTATTACTTTTTGTTAAGATATAAATTTGAAAAAAGTAAATAAAGATAAGTTTTAGTAAGTAGTTTCTGAATCACGCTAATGATGTCTGCGTAGGTTAAGTAGTTTAGGGGCCATCCACAAATTACGTCACACGAATTTCAGGACTTTTTAACCCCTCCCCTCGTCCTGGTCACAGGTTGTCACATTTTTAGAACCCCCCCCCCCCCATTGCGACGTCACACTTTTTCTAATTTTATGCATGTATTTAAAAATAATCAAAATAAAACAGTTATTTTCATTTTCTTTTTCAGTATTAATAAAAATAGATCGAGATGGTAAATATTGAAAGATATAAATTTCGCGTTTGAGTATTTTAAATTTTAACATGTGACATCACAAAGCTTTTGACCCCCCTGCCCCTTGTCACACAATGTCACATTCTGGTGATACCGCCCCTCCCCTTAAAGTGTGACGTAATTTATGGATGACCCCTTAGCAAGACGCGTCGCCACGCCGAAAACACGTGTAACCCACTATAAGACGTTTCACTTCAATTTGTAAAAATTTGTATACAAAGAAAAAACGAAGTAAAGATTCTGTACTTTTCTGAAAATGCACATAATAAAACACTACAAGCTACCGAAGCGGGGTGAGGGTGAACAAAAATAAAAGTAACTACAACCGGCGAACGCAGGGCACCGACGACCGCGTATCCCCGCGCTCGACGGCTTCGCATGCACAGATAATAATTTCACTGAATGTATTTTCAATAAAATCATATTTTCTTCACTTGTTAGGTATTGTCCATATCTCGTCTAGCTATAGGTAGTATTTACATCATCTAAATGCCTCGCGTGAACCGACATACTTAAACGAAAACGTGAAAAATTACTTTGAACACTATTAAAAGCTAAAAAATTAATAATAACTATCTAATTTAAACGTACAAAGAGGGTTTTTTTCATTTTTTTGTTGGTTACAAAATTAATGTTTCGTTTCAAGGTCCACGGCGGAGGGCGGCCGAACAGAAATACTGCGCGGGTCAAGTCTTATCACAAAATGCAGTAACGAAGCCGGTTCGAGAACAATTAGAAGCCTACTTAACTATAGTTGCGTCGGTCCGGCCGGCCTCCGTGCGCGAGCGGCTTCAACGGTCTGCCGAGCGAATATACACCTTACGGCTGCTAACTCAGAGCTTACAATCCACCAATATGCAAAATCAACATTCGAAGTCCATCGTTTAAGGTCGTACGGACCTTACGGCCGCTATCCCACTGGCGTGTTACGAGCGTAGAGCGATTTCACACTAGCGTATTCGGCACATTTACGCGTCTTATGTTTGTTTTTTGAAGCACGTGTTACCGCGAAGCGTCTAGATTTGACATTTTCCGATACAAAAAGAAGCGCACGTGTAAGCGCGTTTTCAAAAACGACCGTATACGACCGTATTCAACGACAAGCAATCAGCTGCGACTTCTGCAGACTTCGCGACGTCACGTCGCATCAGTCCCTATTAGTATACAGTTACTATAGTATCTCCTTGCTGACGGAGTCGTCAACGTTCGTAAAACGGCAGTGGGATAGCGATCTACAACATAAGTACACGGAACGCAGACCATTTTTGACCGCTCACGCTTGACAGGTCCCCGCATGCGTAACCCGCACCTTCCATTCCTACGTATAGAAAATTAGTACGAGCTACGCACGCGGTCACCACTTAAAATTAATTGACAAATCCGTGCACGCGATTTTGCATCGTACACAGTACAGAATATAGTCGAAAATCGTCTACACGGACAGTAACGTACATCGACAGATATACACATTACAAACTAGAAATTATTTGTTTTAAATACCGCGCTATCTACACTCTGCGCCTGGCAGCCTCCATTCTCGGTCGTAACGAAAATTTAAAACACAAACATACGCCAGTACGTATGAAACGCCATTGAAATAACATAACTTTCAATAAAAAAAGAACAAATGTTCAAAAATTCATCAACAGCCTATTCACAAAAATATAGGCCTTCAGTATCTTACATAATTAATATTGAAAGTGTCGGTTTATAGCTATTATACATACAATAATACAGTAACATTAAGGCTTATTCGTTATAACTATTTGGCCTATTCGTATATGGCAGTGCTTTTTACATCTATGAAAATTCAATATGAAAAAGGTTACAAAAATTATTAATTATCCATTTATAAGTAATTTTACTTGAAGCTTACAAGCTAATCAATTGTTATTTGTATACGCGAGTCCGTTAAAAAATATTGTTACAATCGCCAATCATTTGAAAATGGCAACTAAAGAAAAATTCACACGTAGCTCATTCACCATTCACCAATGAGCCACACGAGATACAAGAATTAATTATAGCAATTGCGTTTCAAACATATCTACATGTCCATTCGTTTCTGTTAATAACACTGTTAGGAACTAATAGTTACTCTATTGCACGTTACGTCATCCGGCTCTTTCGAACGAGAAAGAGATGGAATGTCGCATGGGAAAGCCGAGAATTGGGAACGTCACATAGACACCACGCATACACCTTGTAATTTTAGGGGTTTTCGTTTATGTTTTATCAAAATTGACTTTCTCATAAATAATTAAAAAATAACGCTTCCACACCTATTCTTTTGCAAGGCATTTTGGTTTATTAAACGTATTAATTAATATCACTATAATTGTAGACTGAGGTAGTGTTTAGGCTGAGTTACGTCCAGTAACTCGTGAAAGTCTACACGATACAATAATGTAGTGCTGTTTTTATATTTATTTATATTTATAGACGATATTAAAGAGTAAAATACGTAAATACACATAGTAGAGATCGTGTTAATAGACATGTCTAGATTTTATTATTTTATTCTTCATCATTTACAAAATGATCTAAATTTGTTTTTTTTTTCAACTGGCATGATATCCTATGTGAAAGGCAACAAAACATCTTTTTATTTTTTATTTTTAGGGGTGTTTATCCATTTGATGTCAATTAAATGGTAGACATAAAAACTTTTACCCCGATATGTTAACATCACAAATACCTATTGTGCATCAACACGATCATTCTGCTATACATTGGATGAAGATAAAGTATTAGATGTATTCGATTTACTAGTATCAGTATAGTGTGTGTTACTATCAGTATTATTCCCATTTTTTGTATTAGAGTTACTATCATTGTCATTTACGACGGCATTTTCCGTATTAGTGATACAATTATCTGTAGTTCTTTTACAATCAACATTGACTCTTTTGCTAATATTAGATTCAGGATTAACTGTATCGACAATATTATTAGTTGCATTACTAGTGTTGCTAAAGTTAGCAATAGCATCAGTACTAGGTACATTATTTGTTACGTTTGAGACGTTCGTAGCATAGATATCACTATTGGTAAAATTGTTATACGTATTTGTTATACTAGCTTCGGAGGAAGTCATTGTGGCATCAGTACTGGTTGGATAAGTTTCCCAATGTCGATTAAACTTCATACTAGGGACAGAATTAGGCGTTACTTGGTTAATTGTAGAGGTATTACTCGTATTAAGAGCTGTAGCTTCAGCTATTGCAACAGTTGAATTCGTGTTGATCGTACTGAAATCTTTCGTTGTGTGTTCCATTTTGTTCGGATTAGTTAATTTGTGATTACTTTCTGGACTTGTTTTATTAGTTTCTAAGTTTGTTCGTGTTACAAAAGATTCGAGGGCGTGGGTACCGCTCATGGAAGTGTTTGTAAGGTCTACATTGATATTAGTGTTATCAGTTTCTCTTGTATTTAGTTTTGCGTTATTATTTTTATTTGAAACGTTTGTTCGAATTTCCTTTGTTTTGCCGTTGGTATCACTTATTTTAGCGTCGGATTTTGCGAAATTTGATTTAAAAGCACTAGTTATTGAATTTGTTTTGGTACTATTATTTAATGTGTTAGAATTTGTTCTTGTTACATAGGGTTGAAGATTATTATTGGACATAGTATCCGATCTAGTCACAAAGGTGCCTTGGCTGATATTTGTTTCAGATTTTGTTGCAAAATTAGACTGACCATTAGTACCGGGTGGGTGAAAGGCGCCCTTTGTTATAGAGTCAGTTCTGCTCACAGAAGACTGAAGACTTGCATTAGATACAGTATTAACTCTAGACTGATGATTGGTACCGGCTACAATATCATGCCTTGTCGCGAAAGCTGGATAATGATCACTTCTAGTAACAGCTTGAAGCTGCGTACCGGGTATAGCGTTGGGTTTAACTATCGACTGATTAGTCACTTCAGGTCGCATAAAGTTATGACCCGTACTAATATCTTGCCTTGGCCTAGATTGAACGTTACTTTTAACGGCATCTCTCGAGACGTAGGGTTTGAAGGCGTCAGAGGGGCTTATATCGGGCCGGACCGCTTGGTGTCCGTCGGGTGCGTGTGGCGCGGGGGGCGCGGGGGGCGGGGGTCAGAGGGCGGCGGGCGAGGGCGCGGCGGGTGCGGGGGGCGCGGCGGCGGGGGGCGCGGGGGGGTCGAGCGGAGGGGGCTCACCGCGGGGCGCCGCGTTCCCGGGGGGCGCTGCGGCCTCGGGCTCGGCTTCGGGCTCGGGCGGCCGCTCGTACGCGTACGGACGGTACGGCCGGTACAACAGCGGAGGAGGCAGCGGCCGGGGTAGCGCGTACGGCAGGAGGTGTGGATGAGCGTGTAGAGCGGCGGCGGCGAGCGCGTCCCTCGCTCGGGATTCCTTCTCGCGAGCGGCTCGTTCGCGTTCGCGCTCGCGCTGCTCCTTTTCGCGCTGTTCGCGCTCGCGCTCCCTGTGCAACAAGGTCGTTCTGTTTTAGGGTGGAAAAAAAAAAGAAACGAGTTAGCGGTTTCAGTACACGTTACACAGATATTAAAATGAAAACTTAATTAAAAATATCTACAAATATAAATATGAAACTGTATTACAGTCATTTTTTATTTTTCTGCACATTTTTTTTATTTTTTATTGTAAAATTAGCAAAAAATACCTCTACCATAAGACAGAGAAACGACAAAACAATCTGCTGTTATGAATACCTCAATTACTTAGTATCAATCTTTTTAAATCTCTAAAGCCATAGAAAAATCAAAATAACCATTGTTAATATTCTGAGGTAACATGTAAAACCCATTAATTACACAACGATTTACTACAAGATTTAAACACATTTCGTTATTAAAATTCAGGTTTTACATCTTAATTTTTGAATTGGTAGTGACTATTAAATTAAATTGATGCCTTTTTTGGCTGCAATCCTTTTTGCGTCCCACTGCTGGGCACGCGTCTCTCCCCATTATTGGGAGGGCCTGGAGCTTACTCCACCACGCTGCTCCAATGCAGGTTATGCCTTACTTAACCGAAATTAGATTAAGCTAAATAATAATCAGTTTCTCTTATCACCCCCACCAAATATTAATTCATTCAAACACAAACGAAAATCAAATAAACAGTATAATCAAATCACCTTTCTCGTTCCCTCTCTCTCTCCCTCTCACGCTGCAGCGCGATCTCCTTCTCCCTCTCATCGTGCAGCGGCGCGTGCGCGGAGTGAGGCACGTGCGGCGCGTGCGCGGAGTGCGCGGCGTGCGGCGCGTGCGGCACCAGCGGCAGCGGGGGGGCGAGGGGGGGGTACAGCGCGTAGGGCGGCAGCCAGCCCACGCCCACGCCCACGCCGCTGCGGAACACCCGCTCCAGGTACATCTGTTCTTCTGCTGCTAGCCTGGAATAGTAGACAAACTCTATCAAGATAAGTTCTATTAAACTGTGTATACTCAAGCTATGACTGGACCATAATGGTACAATACAGTTAAATAATCTAGAAAAAGTAAGCTTTCAGCGTTTCAAAACATTTTTAAGCATATTTTGTGCTAAAGCAGAGCGGAGTCTTGTAAATTTAACCTAAATCTAATCAAATTTTAATATTACAAGTTTAATGCGATATTAAACCCAGCGGCCTGCGTTGAAAGTAATCTAAGCAGCTGAACAAAATGAGCGCAGTCGGATATGAGGCGTTGGACCGCTAGTGGCAAATTCCATACACTTTTTCGTTCTTCGGGGTTGCCCTAACGGAAGACCTCAGTTCTTTAAAAAAAGGTAATGCTGGGTTTTTCTCCTCTGGCTCTTTACTCGTAGCTCAACACATATAAGCCTACGCCTACAACGCCTATAAGGGCGCTTAAAGCCGATGTCCTCGAAAAGATTAGACTTTATTCAGCAAATATTTGTATCCCAAAAACAAATTAAAATATTGTTATCAATTATCGATACATACCAGTCTTTAAACCATTATCAAAGCCCTTATGGGCGTTCTTAAAACATCCGAAGGCAGGTTGGCCATAAGCCAACGCACTATCAACCCACAGTGATATCTGTGCCCAGCAGTGGGACGCAATAATGGTTGCCGCTAATGTAATTTGTACGTTAATGCTCAAAAAATTTCTATAAATGAAAGACAAAAAAGCATTACCTGTACTGCAAAGCAGCGCTGGAGTACAATCCAGGGTGGGGGTACGGCGAGTATGCGCTGGGCTCCAGCAGTGGGAACGACGCCGCCGGGTGGGATAATCTGAACATTGGGAAACAGTTCCAAGTTTAATCTCGTATCTCTGACTGTTAAAATAATAGAGTAAATAATAAGATGTTCTTCAGTAACTGTTACCCTCTTCTACAAAAACAAGTATGGGCACTAGATTGAGTATATTTAGGCCGTAACGCCTCTTAATACAAACCTACTTTTTTACAAATGGAGTGATTATTTGAAAGTAACTTCTTAATTTAAAAGACATTGACGCCATTACGCTTCCAAAAAGAAGCAAGAATCTGGTTATTTGTAATACCATCTCATCGGCTCACCAATTTGGACTAGGCGAACCACATGTCTTTCACAAAATATACGAATACCTTTGGACTAATGGACGTTTACAAGTACTAGGCCAAGCTAATTTGCCCTTTATTGCTTCACCTATTAGTTTTGGTGATAAGCCTGACAGACTACCTAAAAAAGAGAGTAAGAGAGAACGGAAGATTGGCCCTGGGGTTCAGCTGGAAATCCACAGCCCATTAACATATCTCCCAAGAAGAATAGGGCAAGGGGCAAAGCGAATGCTCCTGTGGCGACCAAAAGATTGTGTCTTCTTACATATCTGCTGGTAACTCCTAAAACAAAACAGTGATTTGGTGTTAACGCTCACCTGTCGTCAGGTCTGTAAGGTTGGAACCCGCTGGCAGAGAGGTGGTGCGGTGACGCTCGTTTCGCGGGCGCCGGTGACGGTTTATCCTTGACAGCGTCCCTTTCTGCCGCGTTGCTCGGTGCGCCCGTGCCTGTACACTTTGAGCTTTAGCCCGTAGCTAGCGTGGTTTGGATCGGCTTTTCAGTGATTTTTGGGATTTGACGAAGTATGAGGATAAATTTAGCAAAGAATAGGCAGGGTAAGGGAGATGTTTACTCGGATGGGGTATGTTTTGAAAACGTTTGGTCTAGAATAAATTTATTTTCAATTTTTTTATAAAATGAAAACGGATAAAATGATACTGACGACGAAAAATTTGAAATGGGAAAGAGAATACGGTCATAGACGACGATTAAGTTAAAAATTTCCGATTTTTCGCCAAGAAGATGTTAATGTAAATGACAATCTAAATGTAATGTGGATGATTGTAATGCTCTAGGAGGTTCGTAATGAGTTTAATTGGTGAGTATTTTTATTTTGGTAAAGGATATAAGAGGGTTTGTGAAAATAAGTATATAATCACTAAGAACCAATCCAAACGAATGTTACCTTAAAAATATTTAGTAAACAGAAATCATAGTAATAACACTTTTAAGTACTTTCAATTATTTGATAGATTTATCACACAAGCACTAAAATTAACCTAAACGTATCTCGAATAACATAAAGATACATAAAATTGTAACACCTTATAATATAATCCTGGAAGAGATAAATTACTAGTTTTATAACGTATATGCCCTTAATAAAATACTTTTGTTTTAATAATGTTTACATTGTCACGTACTGTTTTAATTCTAGAAAAATACTAGTAACAATTTGACAATATTTTCAATATTTATTTAAAATATTGTAATAATTTATTTTGTTATATTAAAAACTAAATCGGTATGGACATAAAAACCCAACAAGTGTATTTGTTGGAATGTTGGAGTGTTAAATATGTTATCATAAATAAAAAATAATATTGAAAATTAAAAACATAAACGAGGCGACGATTGACCATTTAGAAATTATTCAAACACACAAGTAATTTTTGTTATCGACAAATTATAAATAATAAATGTTTTATTGGCATATTGAATGAGCCACAAACGTGAACATTTTGTATTCGAAAGAGCCAAAAATGAAATTAAGAAAAAGCGAAGGCGTTTCGATTTCTAGATATTTTAATATTGCAAAACAAAGTTTGCCGGGTGAAATAGCCTAACTGTAACTTTTTACTTTTACAGGCCGTTCTGAATTTTGTTTCAGCGTTATTTTTGAAATCTAGCATCATTCGTTTTGTTTGTTTTGAATCTAACATTCATCTTTATTAAGTGGTTAATCGTCGCCTACAGGCGGTGGTGGTAGCGGGAGTACGCGGGGATGGTCACTCACCGTCCTTGCCGTCGGGGCCGGCATTCTTGGCCAGCGTCCGTAACGCCGCCGCAAACGGACCGCCCTTGTTCGGGGCTAGATCGTTGCGCTTCGCGATCTTGCTCGCACTCACACCTGCAAACAAAGAGAGGGTGATTTTAATATGGTTTATAATTGAATAATAGATCAAAAGAGTTGAAAATAAAAATTAATCATCAATTCTCATGTGATACTTTTTCTCGCTAATGGTTATGAACTTATGACGCTAAGAACTATTTTAGGCCGTGCCCATAGTATAAACGTTCCGTTCTGAAAGAGACAACATAAAGAATTTGAAGTTGTTTAGAAATATCCGAGTTAAACTCGCGTGGACAGAGATTGTTCCGTACCTATGTTGATGAGAAATTTCTCATTTTCTTATAATGTTTAAGTATAAAAAAATGATAAATAATAAATGTTTTTATATTGAATAAGAATTATTTTTATTTCGTATTTTGCAGATTGGCATGCAAAGACGCACGAGGATGCCCCTTTTTTAAAATAAGAAATGTTTGCTTATATTTTGTTGTGATTTACAAGTAGTGACAGCAGCATAGTTAGTACGCGACCGAACGATCCTAACCATGAGGTCAAACCTCATTGACCCAGTCCATTAGCGTGCCCGGTCATCGCTGGCGCACTAAATATAGATCAGTTTAGAATATTTAAGTTAATATCAGTTAACAGGATGCGTGTTGCATTGCATGAGATGTTTTTTTTTAAATAAATCAAATTTAAAAAGACACACTGATAAGAAAAAGCTTTTCTTATTTTCATATAATTAGAGTTGTATTAATCCAACATTACGTCCGCCATTAAGGTATGAAGGAAGAGTTCATGCGCTATGGTGTCAATAACTTTGATAAGTTCTAAACTTCTAAACATAGACCAAAAATACGTAAGTATATTATTCTTAGTCTAAGGTTCTAAACGATCGGTGAAAGTGAAAAAAAAAACTTATAAATCAAAAAATGATTTCCAAACTCGTTAATGATACCGTACTTAAAATAAACTGCAGATGAAAAAAATATTTTCTAAAAAAGTTGAGTGTGGCAAGTATTATACGTTGTGATACTCGAAAGATTCAAACAAATCAAAAGATCAAAATTGAATAAAATTGCACAATGGAAGGAGTTCCGACTGTCAACCCTCACCTTCGGCTGCGCCTCGGCTCGGGTAGACATTTGTCGGAACTCCTTGCAATGACAGCCTTTCCACACTTGTAAATGAAATATACTATTTTGAATCTCGGAAACGGCTCCAAACATTTTTATGAAATTTAGTAACCTGGGTTCGGGGATGATAAATCGATCCAGCTAGGTTTTATTTTTTAGAAATTTTACATTATAAAAAATATTTTCAGCGATGATCAACTTAAATATAGACTGAAAAATACAACTCTGTCTGACATCTATTGGAGAGTAGTAATAATATTGTGTCAAACGCCTTCCGTCAATCCGACTTTCAAAGAGATGACAATGTCGATTTGATAGAGCTATATAAAAATTTCCTTCATTGAATTAAAGCTTCCTTGGCCGAATGGTTACGTGAGCTGACTGCGGATAAGAGACCCGGGTTCAAACCTCAATTATAACCATATTGTGTTAATTTCATATTTTTTTGAGATTTTTTTATTGGGAGCTATTTCAGATGGCGTTATTAAACAACAATAAGCAAATGAGTGTTTTTTTTTAATTAAATCAAGATAATAAATTGTTTTTTTTTATCCGAGCAACGCTCGGTCGTCCAGGTACTATATACGAGTACATCATCTATGGTATTTTGTGTCTCATGAGACCTTTGGCACCCTGTTTAACGATGGAACGCGCGGTGACGCTAACACATTTAGGCTCAATTGTCCGGGTCGCGTCCAATTGATCCGGGAGCGAGACAATTGACCCAATCAGGCTGCGTGGTGCGCCGTCTCCCATGTCAATTGATGACCCCTTACAGCGCTATGGTTGTAATGTCGTACTACTTTTGGTTTTGCTCGGGGTTTAAGGAAGTAGTAAGCAGAGAAAGTTTGAAGCGCGCAAGGCCCGGCGGCGAGCATAGGACGAAAGCGATCTATGCAGCTAAGTCAAACGGGCGCGGTCGGGTGTGAGATGGGTGACCGCTAGTGGCAAAAATTTCTGCGCGTTTCCGTGCTTCAGAGGGCACGTTAAGCCGTCGGTCCCTGTTGTTGTCGATAAATAACTGTCGTTAAACCTTTTCGGAGGTCTTATGGGCGGTTTGAAAACATCCGACAACGGGTTGGCAACTAATTCGCATCTCCACCAAACCGCATCGGAGCAGCAAGGTGGAGTAAGATCCAGACCTCCCCAATAATGGTGAGAGACCCGTGCCCAGCAGTGGGACGCCAGAAGAGTTGCAGCCAAGCCAAGCAGAGAAACGGAAAACTAGCCATTAATTTTGGTTACTCCGAGTAGTGACAACGTACCACCAAAACAGTTAAAAACCTCGGCTTATTGATTGACAGTTGTATGAATTGGCAACCGCAGATAACGGAAGTTAGTCGTAAGGTCAATGCAGCTCTCCAGGCCTTATGTCGGTTTAAAAACTTTCTACCCCAGCATACTAAACTTACGTTGATACACACTCTTGTATTGCCCATAATTGATTATGCAGATGTGTCCTACCCTGATCTCACCGAAAATTTTCTAGATAAGCTAGAGCGCCTTCTCAACAACTGCATTCGTTTTATTTTCAACCTTCGCAAATACGATCATATCTCCAAATTTCGAAGCCAGCTTAAATTGCTTACTATTCGACAAAGGCGTAACTCTAGGATTTTAATGGGTTTGTATTCCGTCTTGCATGACCCATCTTCTCCTGTGTACCTCAAGGAAAATTTTCAGTACCTCTGCTCCGCCCATAACAGAGGATTACGTTCCTCCAAAAATCTTAGTATTATTCTTACTTCCTCCACATAATAGTGGATTTTTCCATCACTCCTTCACAGTTCAGGCCATACAGCTCTGGAACACCCTACCCGAAAATATAAGAAAGGCACCCAGCAAATTGGCATTTAAGAAATTAGTCCGAGAGCACTTCTTGAGTATCCCTAGCACCATCTAGTATTTTTATTAACGAGAGTCCTATTTATTGTACATTTTATCGTCATTACATCCTTCCAATATGCTTATGTATGTATGTATGTATATGTATGTTTGTATGTATGTATGTATGTATGTATGTATGTATGTTAGTATGTATGTATGTATGTATGAATATGAATATATATTGCTGTACGTATTTTATTATGTACGCAGTTATCATAATTATTTTTAATCTTGTGTCTTTTAGCTTGTTTATTTTAGAAGCCTACCTCGCATTCTCAACATCACCCAGGGTCGACTGGTAGACAATGCCAATAGGCATTAGGTTTAACCCTTTGTGAACCTTAGTTTTAGGTTTTTCACATAAATATAAATAAATTAAAAAAAACGTAGCTAGCTGCATTCTACATTGGGTCTTTGGTTGAACTTGATTGAAATTATGTGCCTTAACACAACGTAGTCCCCGCCCGGCTATATGATAAAATTCTCTCGTATCCTCACAGCTGAGGATCGTGACCTCCACAACCTTACGCTATCGGTTGCATGAACGGCCTCATAGACTTGGTCTTTACTTTCGATTATAAGACTAGTACCTAATAATAATGAGACGGACTAATCTAATGCTGAAGCATTTCTTCAGAAAGAAGCAGATAGAATCTTCGAACCTTCAAACCATGTCAACTGCTATGCAATTCTCTTACGCTTTTCAAAGTGACTTTTTGGTAACTATTGTTACACATAAACATGTTGTTTAGTCATATTTAGATTCCCGTACAAAGTGTCATCGTTGTAGAGTTACTGCCTGCCTCTCGCTGTCTTTTTGAGATGGCCAGTCCATTTGATCATAATAATCACAAATGCATAGTTCTATTCTTACGTGGTCAAATCACCCCCATCCATTATGTGGTGTTTCATCCATGCCATTTTATCAACCCCACGTCAAAAGCAATAAAAGAAAGCAGACTTTCGGCCCCTCGTCGAGAGCGACAAGTGAAATTTTTCCGACGTTGCCTTTTACGTGGAAATCGGATATCTTTACTGCAGAGAGCTATTTTGATCTTTGTAGTCTGCTTTTATTTTTAGGGTAGGGCACAACCGTACAAAACAGAATGCTTGCAAGATAATTTATATGCATATCGTTTGTTACTAAACGAACAATTTGCAAGCTGAAGTGGCAATGGGCAGGCCATATAGTTGGAAGAACCAACAATCGATGGGGAAGAAATGTTCTCGAATGGCGACCACGTCTCAGCAAAACGAGTATAGGCTGCCCTCCAACCAGGTGGACTGATCACCTAAAGAAGACAGCGGGAAACCGCTGGATTCAGAAGGCGCAGGACCGGGAGGAGTGGCGAACGTTAGGGGAGGCCTACGTTCAGCAGTGGACTACAAAAGGCTGATAGAAGAAGAAGGTGAATTAAGTATCCTGCATCTATTCATTCTTTACAGACTTCCCCTCGTGTTCTTAAGGTAGTCAGTTCACCTGCTTTAAAAGCTTGCTGTTTTCTGCTAATAACACTCAAAGGTACTAGTTGCTATTTATAATTTGTCGTTGCGTTTCATCGCTTAATACACGTAGCATCCATAGCACTGTATCGATCACAGGCCGACGGCAACAAAAGGAGCAGTCTCTCGTTAAGAGCGACTGGTGGAATTGCTCCGGCACTGCCTTTTACCGAGAACTCTGAACATATTTGTTTTGGCCAAAGCTATTTGTAATTTCAGACGAGTCGGAAAATGTGACTTTGTTAAATGAAAAAACTGGCTTTGAACTATTAGCGAATTTGAATGAGAGTGAAATTTAAAACTATATCTAAATTATACTTTTTTTCTACAAAATGTGTGTGTAAAATGTGTTAAAGAAAGAAAAAAAGAAAAAATATTTATTTCATATTAATACAAAGTATTTGCTTAATGAATGTCATTTTATCCGGCCTTTAGGTGCCCGTTTGGGCTAGATGTTGAGCTGAGAGAAAAAAGGCGGCGAAAAAAAACTCCCAGCAACTCTTTTAAAGAAAAGTACATTATTATTTGAGATAACAGAGTGGCTATGGGTCGAAAATGAGCACACGTGACAGCTGATCGTGTGCGACACTATCAACCCACTTCCACCTGTACACAGATGCGAGTAATTACTAAAACTAATACATTCTATGAAGAAATAGCCTTGTGTGAGCGAGATTCAATCCCACGCAAGTAAGTAAGTAAGCGATCAGAAAAGGTCAAATGAGCTGCACAAAAATATGCGAATTTACTAAGACCATGAAGCTGAAGACTTTAAAGCGCTAATCTTGAGAGCTACTGGTTCGTATTGCAATTTTTTTTCAAGCTATAAATCATCATGATATAACCAGGCGCAGTACCGGGGGGGGGGGGGTCACAGGGGACATGACTCCCCCCCCCAAATCCATCAGTCATGCGTAGATGGAAGGCGAAACAAGCCAATTTGGGACACCTCTTCCCCCAAATTTCTTGGCGACCCCCCAAACTTGAAGGCTGCGACCGCGCCTGGATATAACGCGGTTAAAACCTGGCACATCTATTGTTTGGATATTTGCGTTCAGCGTATACCCCCATAGTAATAACGATTTCTTTCGCAGTTCAAAAATGCATTTAATAACAGCCGGTTTAAGGCTTGTATCGATCTACTGCCGGACGAAAAACAAAAAGAGGACCAAGCCCTAAGCGCCATCGAAACAACGTAAAGCAAGCAAGTAAATAAATAACTTGAAAATTAACTATAGATAGATAAATAAATTGAAGCGCGCATGGCCCGGCGGTTTGCGTAGAACGCAAACGACCTATGCAACTGAGCCAAACGGGCGCGGTCGGGTGTGAGATGGGTGACCGCTAGCGACAAAAAATTTCATGCGCATATCCGTGCTTCGGAGGGCACGTTAAGCCGTCGGTCCCAGTTGTTGTCGATAGATAACAGTCGTCAAACCTTGTCGGAGGCCTTATAGGCGGTTTGAAAACATCCGACAGCGGGTTGGCCACTAACCCGCATCTCCACCAACCCGCATTGGAGCAGCGTGGTGGAATAAGCTCCAGGCCTCCCCAATAATGTGGAGTGACCCGTGCCCAGCAGTGGCACGCAAAAAGGGTTCCGGCCAAATAAATAACGTTTCACACTCATAGCCCCACAGTTGGGTAGATATACCCACCGTCGTGGGTTCCATGGACACACACAATGACAGGAACACAAACACCCAGACCGAAAACAGAAATTAAAACTCATTCATATGCTGCCTCGTCGAGAATCGACCCGGGCACTCCGATCGGCAGTTCGGCATGGTAACCATTGCGCCACACGGGTCGTCAATTAATTGTACCTAAACATTCTGATATTACAAATATGAAAGTGTGTTTGTTTGTTCGTTTGTTTATACTTCCTTCACGTCGCAACAGTGCTAAGGTTTGACATGATTTGTATTGTTGTAATGGACCTGAGCCGCGTGAATAAGCCGGTCGAATCCGCGGGCGGAAAGCTATTTCTATTTTTAAGTGTTGCATTTTTTATGTAAATATGAAATAACTATACATATCCCATGGCAGATCTGGTGAGGCGCTTACCTGTAACAATAAAAAAAATACATATTATTTGATAGATCAAATGGCTTAAATAAACATTTCTATAAAATAACAATATGAGTATGTGGACCGAAGCGCTGCTATTTATATTGAAAATATCGATACTTATTGGTAAATATCGGATTTGTGGAGTCTACTATTCAGTCAACATTTTATGTAATGTACACCTACATAGATTTAATTTACATTAATAATATAAAATGAGGTAATTGATATCATATATTTGTGTCGATGACATTAAAATTACAATACAGTTAATTTTAAAAAATCATAGATTGACGCTATTTGCGATGACGTCTAACCTACGAGGTAACTATAATTTCTAATGTGGCTGAAACCGCGGGGACAACTTATGATTCAATATTAAATTTTCTTTACTCCAATCTCCTGTCAGCTCGATAATACACTAAAGGACGAACGCGTCACGCGTCTTGTAAACGAATCCGTCCCATTATCGCTAATGGCTCTCCCGCTGCCGACGGATATATACGAGTACATATGTACTATCACCTCCACGTGTGCTGAACAACATTTAATACACGTAAACATATGAAAATAAACAGTGCTATAAGCGCAGTTTGTTCTGTAATAGTTCAGGCGTACAAATTTTTGAAATCCATGAAAACGCAAGTAAGTCAAGTCGAAACTATAAGACTAACAGTTTTTTACTGTTCATTTTTTTTAATTTTTTAAAAATCTTTTTTATGTCCCACTGCTGGGCATAGGTCTCACTCAGGTTGTGAGAGAAGTCTCACAAGTGAGAGGGATTTAGGCCATAGTCCACCACACTGGCAAAGTGCGGATTGGTGAACGTCATGCTTTCGAGAAGTTATGAATTTTTCTCAGACATGCACGGCGATGGAGAACAGCGTAATCAATTAAATATCACCATATTTTCCATCACCGTGGAGCAGCGATAAATGCGCACATTACAAATTTCTGAAACAGATGTGCGCGCTGAGGATTTGAACGCAGTATCGGTCGTGTCAAATACCGCGGTTTTTTACCACTTGGCGATCGCTGCACAATTTTTTATATTAAAGCCACGTTAACGTTTCGTTCTGTCGACATACACGTTCCTCCGAAAATATTTTCATGTTTAAATAACAAAAAAAAAAAAACAACACAGTCGTAGGTCAGTCCAAACACAGTGACGAGTCACGCACCGCGCGCTGCGGCGGTCGTTAACGTTCGGCCGTTCTGATCGTAAACCTTTATTTGTTTGCCGAAGTCATTATTTGTGGGGAACATCTGCGACTTTACGACCGACGGAAACGGGGAAATTGAATTACCGTTTTTGCCGTACCCGCGACAACCGTGTGGCGCAGTGGTTATCATGCTGGAGTGCCGATCGGTGGGCCCCAGATTCGATTCCCGGTGAAGCAGAAAATTGAATGATGTGATGAGTTTAAATTTTTGTTCTCGGTCTGGGTGATTGTGTTTCTGTCTTTGTGTCCGTCATGTGTTCCTGTTCACAATGACACATCCTAGTGTGGGACTATGTGTGTGTAGCGTTTTTTAAAGAAAGGGTACAATTGGAACCATTTTACTAAGACTCCGCTGTGTGTCCGTCTGTCACCAGGGTATATATCATGAGCCGTGATAGTTAGATAGTTCAAATTTTCACAGATGATGTATTTTTGTTGACGCTATACCAAAAAATCCTAAAAACAGAATAATATAAATATCAAGTTCAAGTATAAAAAAAAAAGCAAGTTAGTTGTAAGTGGCTCCTTGAAACCTGTTTTTTTCCATTTTTATAAATGGCACGGAATCATTCGTGCGCGAGACGGACTCGCAATTGGCCGTATATTTAAAGCCAAATTTTTTTTTCAACCTTTTTTATGTCCCACTGATGGGCACAGGTCTCCTCTCACAAGTGAGAGGGATTTAAGCCATAGTCCACCACGCTGGCCAAGTGCGGATTGGTGGACGTCATGCTTTCGAGAAATTATGAATTCCTCTAAGGCATGCACAGCGATGGAGAAAATCGTAATCAATTAAATATCACGATATTTTCCATCACCGTGGAGCAGCGATAAATGCGCACATTACAAATTTCTTTGTCAGAGGTGCGCGCCGAGGATTTGAACCCGGGATCGATCGCGTCGAAGACCGCGGATTTATACCACTCGGCCATCGCTGCTCAAAGCCAAATTAACGTTTCGTTTTCCCCAATGCGCATATATAGGTACCAAATTTCTCGCGTCTCTATAAAAGATCCCGTGGCGAGGATGCGGCGCGGAGTGTGAAGTGGAATGGGGGCGGACGGGGCGGGTTGGCACCCCTGGCTGTAATGGAAATCCGCAGACGACTGTGCCGGGCCGTGGAGCGAATTAGAAGCGCATAGCGGTTTTACAATGCAGCGGTGGTGCTTCTACCACCTTTTTTTGGTATCGGGAGGGGAAACCTTCAAAAGGTACCCGACACATCTCCATAGGAACGCACCGGTGTCCTCCACACGCGGCGCCCCAGAACGGGCCCATCTTCGGGAGAGCAGATGTGCTCTCCTGCACCTTCAGGTGTTCACGGCGGCATGCGGCCACGCATACACCGCCGTCCCTCCCGGGGCTGCTAGCTGGACGGGTCAAGCTCCCACTCTCACCGTCCGCATTCCCGGAAGCCCCCTTAAGTCGCCTATTACGATCAGGCAGGGGATACCGTAGCTCTATTCTTAATTCCGAAGCTACACGGACTGGTGCTTCTACCACCTACTGCTTTCACTACTGCCGTGAATCACTTTTATTGTTTTCCAGAGGAAAGGTACAGTTGCCGGCCTGACTTACTGAGGCAACCATCAGCCTCCAGAGTAGCAGCGCAACAGCATACGATCTCAGACAAGAACACCATGTGGCCTGCATGCTCGGTCTGCTACTCTGCTGCCGAGTGGTAAGGACAGAGAGAGAAGCCGGCTTCAAATCCTCGGCGCACACCTGTGACAAAAATAAATTTGTAATGTGCGCATTTCATCGATGCGCCACGGTGATGGGAAATATTGTGATATTCAATTGATTATGATGTTTTCCATCGCCGTGCATGCCTGAGAGAAAGTCATAATTTCACGAAGGTATGATGTCTACCAATCCGCACTAGGCCAACGTGGTGGACTATGACCTAAATCCCTCTCACTTGTAAGAGGAGACCTGTGCCCAGTAGTGGGACATAAAAAAGGTTGAAAAAATAAATTAATTAATAAACGCCAGTCGCTCGTGGCTCGCGGCAAGCAAGATCGGCCGGGGTGTTTGGCCGCTCGAATGCGCCGACTCGCGACCCCACTTGTTGTGCACCCGCCGTAGCTGCGGATACAATTGTGGAATTGTCTCGCTCGACCCGGATGCCACACTGGCCACACCGCGTTGATATTCCATGCAGTGGGTTCTTGGTTCGATTCCTAGGATTTTTTGACGACCCGCGTGGCGCAATGGTTACCATGCCGGACTGTCCATCAAGGGGTCCCGGGTTCGATTCCCGGTGAAACAGAAATTTGAATGATGAGTTTCTGTTCTCGGTCTGGGTGTTTATATTCCTGTCTTTGTGTTTGTTCTGTCCATGTGTCGTGCACATAGTATTAATTACCTTACTGTGGGTCTGCGAGTGTGTAACGTTTCTTTTATTTATTTATTGACGTGACAACGTCTTATTATTCGATAGAGCCGGCTGCACGCACGAAAAAACATGACTCATGCGGCGTTACCTCGCTCTGAGGCGTTTCATTTAAGGCTTGAAGTGCAAGCGAGAGCGCGGAACGAGCAACAAAAAGGCACAATTGAGTGAGCGATGCCTCCGCGTGGATAGCTGCAGTCAAGTATGAAGTGCAGTGTAAAGTTAATGTGGTGTCAATTGTTTATAGCAACAAGTATTTACTTATGACGTTGTCGCGTTCAATTATCGTGAGTAAACTTTACAGACAACCGATTTTTTATTATGATCTGAGTGGTTGGTTGCATTTTTTGTATCCTACTGCTGCGTTCCGCTTAGCTGCTTCCTACACCATCCGCTGCGCTATGCGCGTTTCAATTACTTATACTGCAGTGAATCTACCCTTCACGAGTGAACCCCATCAGCCGTAAAAGTTCCCAAATAATAAATCAATATAGTGCAACAAACACACGCTCCAGCGCTTTCATCCACACCCCCCTCCCCCGCAGCCCCCTACCGCTCGCGGCTGTGCACCGGCCGAACGTTACAAGGGAAGGCTCTGATCAAACGATGTCACGTTTACCGACAGCTTTATTTACAGAGAGATGTCAGTGCGAGTTTGTGGCAGTGTATGTAAACACTTTGCATTTCGATCCACGCTGCCACCAGCAGCGAGCGCCTCCTCCAGAGGAAAGTTTTAGTGGACCACATTCACAGGTTTTTCACTCCTGGGAGGCATGTATCTTATTCTACCACGCTGTTCCAATTCCGATTGATGGATATGCAGGTTAGCGACCAACCAGTGTGTCCAAACCGCCTATGATATCCATCGATAACAACCCAAACCGACGACTTAAGGGCACCTTGTTCCGAAGATTTGGCATTTCACTCACTCACCCAGTAGACTTGTATCTGCGTTTCGCGGGAACCGACTGGATATGAACTCCGGAGACCTTATTCGGCGGGCGAGAACGCCACAGAATAACATTATCAAATCCACCTCAGCGAAATGTACTACAAAAATGATTTATTTAAAAATTGGTGTAAAAATAATGTTAATAAGTTTATTATTTTAGACACAGTATTGAAAATATTTAAAAAAAAAAGAGGCAACTTTGGATTTCTTTCTAAAGAGCGAAATTCGTCTGATTGTGTAACTGTAAGCGAATTGTACTCTGTAAGATCCTCAACTGAAACATAATATATTTTTTTCAGAATTTCACGTCAATTTTTGACTGATTCATATTGATTTTAAAAACAATATTTGCGGTACAAGGGGCCCTTAACGTGCTCTCTGAAGCATGGAAACGCGTATGTTTGCCCGTAGCGGTCATCCAACTCACAGCCGATGCGCCCGTTCCGCTTTGCTGTGTAGGTTACTCGTGTTCTTCTCCAGCTGTGGGGCTAAACAAAACACGACGCAAAATCGATGCACAAGCAAATCGCTGATCGTCGGTGCTAAAAGTAGCTAGTGCAGTCTTGCCGTTAGCTGCATAGATCGCTTGTACAGAACATATTAAAAGAGGTAGCATGGCAATAATGCGCCGTTCGTATAAAAACCGGTGTCGATCCAGCCCCACCTTTCACCTCCACTAAATCTGTACTTAAATAAATATGAAGCTTACGCACATATTTGCAATTTCAAATCTAGCCAATCTTAGCGCCGCACTATCACGCGATTTCAAATAAACGAATCATACCCAAGTACGCATATTGAGCGCGATCGCGTGTTTCTGTAGAGATATGAGCGTTGCTCATATCCTTGGCGCGTCTACCTCGCCGATAATTCCATTCTAAACTCTTTAATATGTTCTGTGATCGCTTGTGTTCAACGCCGATGGCTGGGCCACGTGCGTTTCCATTACCTACTCACCGCAGTAAAATTGCCTCGTTAAAGTTTCCAAATAATAAATCAATAGAGTGCATCAAACATACGCTCCAGCGCTTTCATCCACATCACCCTCTCCCGCACCCCCGTGCCGCTTGCGGCTGTGCACCGGCCGAGCGTTACAAGGGAAGACTCTGAACAAACGATGTCACGTTTACCTACAACTTTATATACAGAGGGCTCTGTGACAGTTTATGTAAACACGTTGCACGTAGCATTGTCCCACGCTGCCACTAGCGTAATTCGGCTACGACTACGTCTTTTAGATTTACTGCTGCTTCTGCTAGGGGAAGTATAGAATGGCTCCGATTTTCACAGGAGTTGGAGTCTGGAGTCAAAGATATCCGAATTTGTCATGTTTTCATATCATAACATCAATACTTTGGTCGCAAATAAACTTTTTGCTTTAGATGACTGTGATTGTGGAACGAGCTATAAAGACCTGCACGCCCTTTCGAGGGTTAAAGGGAGATAGTAACATATTTCTTGATTTTTACCTGGTTTGTTAGTAAATCATCATCTGGGTACCGAATTTTAGCCTTCTAGGACTTAACAGAGTGACACGTTTTATCGTTATTTATGCACAATTGCAGATTTTATCTTTTTGGTTGTTTCTGTGGTAAACATAACCTGTGTACCAAAAAAATTCGATAAGTATCCTAATACTTATGATGGGTCTATGAATATTTAAATAAACGACAAAACACTTGAAAAGGGTGGTGTGTATCTTGTCGTGGTGTATTGCTACTCGTGGCAGGGCCCCTACTGTGGCTCCAAATCAAGGTGATAGAGCGGGTTATCGGCTCAAAAGTAGGGCTACTTTCCCGCGTTTCTTCAAGAATAATTAGATTCTACCCTCAGCAATCTCCCGGGATCAAGTCGATTACTGCTGGTAAGCGCGAACCCTAGCCACTTCACGACTTAAAGCGAACAACGTATTGCGCACTCAAAGCCAGTTCCGCAAAACCTCCCTCACCTCCCGGGATCGTATTATACAGAACGATCGCGGGTGGCAGCGCGATACTCAGACAGGTCAACTTAAACTGGTAAGTCAACAAACCAGCTCGCCAAGAGCTTCCTACCCTCCCGCAAACGTCATCCAGAAGCGAGTCAGCGGGTGAAAGCGCGATCCTTCCGCAGGTCCGTTTAAAACGGTCGGCAGATACGACGTTTCGTTTTGCAGCGTTTCAATTTCCCTCAAAGCGCCTGAGGCAGGCCTTTGTGAACTCTAGCGTGGCGTCATAAGGGCTAATTTGGAGTGGAGAGGTTGGATCGTCGCTGGGTCGTCGGGGCGTAGCGTGATTTGCGGCAGCGGCTATAGGATATAGGATACAATTCGACCGTGGCTGTTTGCACGTTGGGGACGGTAAAGAGCCCTCCACACTTGACGGCTTTCGTGTGTTACTAAGCACAAAAAATATTGGAGCATTGCGTCGCTTTTACGGTTTTACTTTTATATCACTGATTGTCTTTAGCACGTCAAAGCATACAACATAAAACATACACATAGATTGCATATATTCATCTTTTTATACGAATTAAAATTCTGTGTCACGATGTTTGTGTAAACGTGTCATGACGTGTCATTCCCACGTTTTTTTGCCAAAACTTGGCATAAAAAGTGGGAATATCAGTCCTACATTTAACATAGTCTTGATTACTGACCTTTCAACACGGACGACGTCGCGGTAAATAACTAGTATAGTAGACCGATAGCTGTGTATCTGATATCTTCAAATACATTGACAGTTGCTGTCATACGAATTAAAGCGGTTCTCCATAAATAATTGTATTAAAAATATTTTTCGCTAGTAATTAGTACAAAATAGGTTGTTAAAGTAATAGTGAGCCTGTTAGCCGGTCGTGACAGTGTTATCCAATGTTAAAATTAAGTAATTAAGTAAATAAAACGAAAAAATTGTGGTGCTCATAGCTTTCTTAAAAACGTATTATTTACACATCTTTTTTGTTCATTTACTACTACAAAAAGTGTTTGTATTTGTGATAAACGACGAAGATACAGTGAATTATCATACATCACGTAATAATTTGTCATTTCAACAGTTATAATAAAGTCTTTGTTAAGTGTTTTTACTTTTTACATCGCGGGTGTTTTAAAAATAAATTCCTATCATAACATCGAAGCACACTTCAAAAGATTAGATCTGATATTCAGTAACAATAAATAACATTTTTCGTAACTGACATTTAACGCTGTTTGGTGTATCGGTAACACCTATAGGCCCACATAAAAGCGAACGCCGGATCGAATCCGGTGATAAGTTGATTTTGCCTTCCTTTTTTTTTAATTTAATTTTTTTGTATTTTTATTTTATTTTTTACTTTTTAAATTTTATTTTATAATTTTGGTAATATTTTTAGTTAAAAGTTTCAGTTATAAACGCATAGCCATATCTTCTTGGTTTTTCTTTTAAGTAACTGAAAGATAAACTTAAGAGGATTTTGCCCTTAAATATTAAGTGTAATTATTAAAATAAAATAAATTTATATAGTATCTAGTAATTCTATCTTTTTTATATAAAAAAGAAAGTAATTGCTGGTATGTTGGAAATTTAGCATTTGATAGAAACTGTTTTCTTATAAATATAATTATCCATTGTTTCTGAAGGTAAAGTAATAAATTATAAATAACCTAATTGTAATTTACACAAACATTGCTACTTTCGCTTTTCTTCTTTATTATTATATTTTTTTAACCTCAAGTTTTCTTCGTAAAACATAATTTTACTTATTATGAATACTCGCGGTTCTACGGTCCGCCAGTTGGAGAGCCAACTCCAACTCGCTCTCCAACAACTTCGCGAGTCGAAAGAGCAATGCAATCAATTGTTAAAAGAAAGGGACGATAATGAAATAGAGACACTGGAAGTCATCAATAAATATAAGAATATTAAAACTGAAATGGCAGAATTGCATGTGCAGTTTTTGGACATCCGCGAGGAGAGGGACCGACTTAAAAGACAGTCTAAGGATTTTGATAACTGTTGCAATGAATACGACACTAACCTAAAAGTTATTACCCAGCTGCGTTCTCAACTGGCGGATGCCCGGGAACGTATTGATCAGCTCGAACAAAAGGCTCTTTTGGAAAATTCTAAAAATACTCAAAATTTATTTGACGAGTTGATCAATGCATCATGTAGTTCAGCGCCGGTCAAGACTATCCCCAAAGCGGTTACCATAGACCTGACAGGTGATGACTCAATCAACAGCTCACCGGTTGGGATGTGTGGTGCCAGTAGGAAAAAACTAAAGAAATATGTAAAACTAAATAAGTTTATTAAAAAGGCTAATAAACATATAAAAAGGGAAAATGTATTTAAAAACCATATAAATTTATGTAAAAAATATAGATCTCTGTATGAAAACTGTAAGAACTCTACTTTACAAATGGATGCTCGTAGACGAAGTTACGAAGCGGACATTTCTGCCTTAAATAATAAAATTACCGTTCTTCACCAGTCCTTAGAACAGATGACTAAGAATTATAATGATGCTAGGAGGGAAATCAGTGACCATGTGTTGGCCATGGATGAGCTTTTACTGCTATCTAAATATAATGAAGAAAGATTCAAATCTTTAGTTAATAATGCGCAACACCCAGAGCCGCAGTTTTCGGGGCCAGCATCTGGGACTGAACCCTCCTTAATGATCCAGAATGCCAGCTTCGTAGCTGAGAATCCAATATCTTGTAAAAATCAGACACTCATGTTTAGCGATGAACTAGGCAAAAACATGGGTGCCAGATTACATAAAAAGATTGGCCAAAATATATGTAATTTTAGCATGCCCGGGGCTACAATGAGAGAAATAATGGATAAGGTACTTTTAGGCAAATATGACCCCTCTACCACTTTAATTTTGTTATTTGGTAGACGGGGACAAGTACGGCAAAACCTACTTACTAGTTATATTAAAAAACTACAAGACCTTAAGTCAAAAAAAATATCTTGTTTACAATTCCTTATGTTAAGGATGATTATAATGAAAATAAAATAAGACATCAATTAAATATACATATGTATAATTTAATTGCCAATAACAACAAATGTATTAATTTTGAATGCTCTGATCATAATTATAATAATAATGACATATTTAATTTGATTGACATCAATAAAATATTTAATAATAATTTGATTTTGACATTGGATAGATTTCATCTATCAAATTTTTTTTATAAACAGATAGCTTCCCTGCTATCATATTATTTAAACCTAGACTCGGCTATAAACTTAGCTATAAAAACTTCTGCTTCTATTGAGCAGGTTAATGTATCGACATGTAGTAATACTTGTAGTACTACTGCATTGAAATGTTTAAATCATTTCCAAAATAATTTAAATTAAATGGTGAGACAACAGAGACATCAATCTCTAGCAACGGAATAAATACGTATATATGCCCTTTGTCAAGTAACATAATAAGAAATAATAAATGTCTAAACTTGGTGCATCAAAATATCCAAGGTCTGCTAAACAAAGAACTAGAACTAGAATTATTTTTGAAGGAATATAATATTAATATAATGTGTATTACAGAACATTGGTTGAAAGATTACCAACTTGTTTTTAACTTTGATTCGCACCAAGTCGCAAGTTCGTTCAGTAGGCAGACAGCCTTACGTGGTGGCTCGTTAATTTTTGTAAGTAAGGACCTGAAGTTTAAGGTTCGTCACGACATCGTGAGCCTTTCTATTGAACGAACTATAGAAATAGCCTGTGTGGAGTTATTAAATTGTATTATTGTTTGTATTTATAGACCTCCAAACTCTTTGTATGATACTTTTGAGTCAGTTTTGGAACAATTATTGGATAAATTGTGCAACAAAACTAAAAAGAAGAAGGACATAGTTGTTTGTGGTGATTTTAACATAAATATATTGGAGGATTCAGCCATAAGCAAAAAGTTTTTGTCTGTCTTAAAATGCTGTAATCTTACTAACGTGTTCTCACAACCAACTAGGATTACACAATCCACAGCTACTTGTATAGATAATATTTTTACAGAGGGGTCACCAGCGCAATCTATGATAATAAACAACTTAAGCTCTGATCATTGTGGCCAATTAGTTTGCTTTAATTACAGGATGGACAGACAGGTTAGTAAGAGCAAGGTGGTCGTTCCAGTGACTAAAAAACGCATGGAGAGATTTAGATGTGCTATTGAAAATGGGTTTCCTATTCCAGCCCATAAAAATGTAAATATTGTTTTTACATCAAAAACAATCTCTCCTAAAAACTGTAAATCATTCAGTGATTGGGCGACTTTAGGGATACATAAAAGTAGACAAAAATTATATGACCTCTATGAAGAGAGATCGTATAATCGAGACGAGTCCTTTTGCGCACACGTTAGAAATTATTCGAAATTGTTTAAGCAAGTTTGTATCGCGGCCAAGTCATTGCATATTGGTAACCAAATTAAATCTAGTAAGAATAAAATTAAAACGACTTGGAACATTATTAACGCTGAGACTGGAAGAGTCAATGACCGTCATCGTGTCTATAAACTTATTATGGATGGTACCGTCATTGAATCAGACGAACTTGTAGCAAAAACATTTGAAAAATACTTTGCTGACATCCCAGTCTCAACAACTAAATCGCTTAGGTCTTCCCCTGAAGCCGCCGAATCATTGCTTAAGAAAAATGTAAGCGAATGCAAATGTAAGTTTACATTCAGGCCCGTAGACGCTAAAGATATTGTAAAGATATTTAAGACTTTAGAAATTAAGAACACTACTGATCTTTGGGGTATCTCTGTAAAAAGTCTTAGTTCAATAATTGACTTAATAGCACCCCACTTAGCTATAATATTCAATAACTGTATTAAAAGTGGTGACTTTCCTGATCTAATGAAACATAGTAAAGTGATACCTTTATTTAAGTCGGGCAGTACTTCAGATCCCTCCAACTTTAGACCTATTTCAATTCTGCCCTCCATTAGTAAAATCTTTGAGAAAATAATTTTAGAACAACTTCTAAAACACTTTACCAATAATAGACTTATACATAAAAATCAATTCGGTTTTACGAGGGGTCGATCAACCACAGATGCCGGTGTAGAGCTTTTTAAGACCATAGTGGATGCTTGGGAGACGTCACGGGATGCTTTGGGTGTCTTTTGTGACTTATCTAAGGCATTTGACTGTGTACACCATGAAACATTAATCAGGAAACTCAATCACTATGGCATCAAAGAAACCGCGCTCAGGCTTCTGGAGTCTTATCTGAGTGATAGGATCCAGAAGGTTGAAGTGAACGGTAAAAGGTCAAACGGGTCTGTAGTTCATTTGGGGGTCCCACAGGGCTCAATCCTCGGCCCCTTCTTATTTTTAATATATATTAACGATCTGCCATATATGGTGGAGAATAATCACGAGATAGTATTGTTTGCAGATGATACTTCCTTAATTTTCAAAACTAACAGACAAACTGATGATTATGACGATGTGAACAATGCTCTCTCTGAGGTGGTAAATTGGTTTAATGTAAATAACTTACTACTCAATAATAAAAAGACCAATTGTATTAAGTTTTCACCACCTAATGTTAAAGAAATTATTGTAAAACCACAATTGAATGGCGAGGAAATGAGCTTTGTTGATGAAGCTGTATTTCTTGGGTTAACTGTAGATTCTAGGCTTCAATGGGGACCCCATATCTCTCGGTTAGCGAATAGACTAAGTTCTGCCGTCTTTGCAATAAAAAAAATAAGATCACTTACAAATGTCGATACAGCTAGACTGGTCTATTTTAGTTATTTCCATAGTATAATGTCGTATGGTATTTTACTGTGGGGAAATGCTGCTAATATCGACATAATATTTATTTTGCAGAAGAGGGCTATTCGCGCAATTTATAAATTAAATTCTAGAGAGTCTCTGAGAGAAAAATTTAAGGAAACGAATATACTAACATTTGCATCGCAATATATTTATGAAAATATAATGTATGTTCGTAAAAATAAACACGAATTTATGACTTTTTTGGATTTACATAGTTCGAACTGTGTTTCGACAAGGAATGGCCACAAACTTGCATTCCCCAAGTGTAGGCTCCGCAAAAAGAGCCACTCTTTTATCGGGATGTCGATCAGAATATATAATAAAATCCCGGAAAGTGTTCAATCCCTTCCTTTGCACAGATTTAAAAAGAAAGTCAAACAAGTCCTGTGCCGCAAGGCTTATTACGATCTTAAGGACTATTTAATTGATAAAAAAGCTTGGGATTGAGCTGTATTCCCACAAGGCTGTTTCTATAAGTGATGTAATAGATTTAAATCAATCAAACTGCCAATGTTAACAGATGGCTGTGGGACGACATTGACACATGCGGTAGCTGTCACGTATGTTCCTTATCTGCCCATAGCTACTCTGTAAGAAAGCTTATTATTGTATACCTCATATTTTAAAACAGGGCTGAAGTTTTTCTCCGTCTGCTCTTTTCTTCAGCTCAGCATTGCCTAAGCGCACCCAGAGCAGACAGAACAAAAAAAATAACGTTCACTAAGAGTTTGTAAATGAACCGTACAGTGAATAAAGAATATTTCATTTCATTTCATTTCATTTCATTTCATTTCATTTCATCGACCCATCCCAAAGTCAATTCCTACTCTAATTTATCATTGACGGCGCGACTATGTAAGGCGGCCATTTTGGTTTGCACTTCTCCTATCGTGTAGATCAGTTTGATGTTTCACGACTATTCGAGATTGTCAAATAATCTCTCCTCAGATTTAACCTACTACCACAAAGTTCATGTCTAAATATTTTAATACGCCTGTCAAAGACAAAGACAAAGATTTTTATTGGCATAGATATGGGTGTTTACAAAAGCTATGAAAACATATTTAGTACGCCATCGCGCCATATCCTTTATGAGTTATGGAAATATTACAAAGACAAAAGAAAAAAACTTAATAATAATATAAATTATATAGAAATAGTATATTGTGTGGCAAGGGGTGAAACAAGACGATTTCTGACGAGGGCGAGAGTTTAAATAGTCTTTTTTCATCCCGTGCCACACACTGTATTTTTCATATCACATGTAATGAAACAACGAGTTTTGATTTCTGTACCCAGTTGAAATAAGACTATTTCAGACAAATAGCGCAGTAATATCTTATACTATTTCAATCATAGAATAATTCAGAAATCAGATAATAAATAGTATATAAAATCTTTGACAACGATTTGACGACAGCTGTCAGACGATTATGATTTTTCATGTCACATGCATTGAAACAGCGAGTTTTGATCTCCTTTTGTTTATTACAAATGCGATTCTGACAGACTTGAAATAAAGACATAAATAATAAATAAATGAATGTGCCGGGTAACTGACACATTCCGCATTGGTTTGAAATTGTCTTATTTCGACTGGCAAAACAGAAATCAAAACTCGTTGTTTCATTACATGTGATATGAAAATGTACATTTTATTAGATATTGGCAACAAAACCTATAAATAAGTATTTGCTACTGGCCATCTATGATGTAGTACGTAAACACTTTCATGAATAAATGTCAGTCTGTGAAAAGAAATACTGCGTACTATAAACACATTTATATAAATTTTTTGTGTGAGATCCCATATTGTGCCTTTTAAAATATTTTTTATTTATTTATTTAAGTATGTATTTATTTAGTTGTTTGTCTATTTAATTATTTATTAATATTTCGGATCGGATCCGATGTGGGTACCCAAAGCCGACGATCTTGCACGGTATAATAATATTGCACGGTTTTTACACTGAGAGGAGAAAAGACGGCGGAAAAAACCTCGCAGGTTTTTAAGGAATTCCCTTATGCCTTTTTATCGTTTATGAAATCAGTGATTGATTAATACACCTTTATCAGTAAATACGTTTTAAGTTATTTTTAAGCTCGTTGCCCGTTTTGATTTTGAGGAATTCCGGTAGACTGTTATATGTCGAAACCAAGAACTTACTTACTCAGACACTACTGAGCTATTAGAATATGAGATACGGGATCGTAAGAGGCGACTAAAAGGGGGCTTCAGGTGTTACGATCGGATAGATCAAACCGTCCAGTCAGCGGCCCCTGGCAGGATGGCGTGTCCGCACGAAGTGTGCAGGAAAGCACCATCGACATCGCTCACCCAAGATTGGCTTTTTCACCGCTGCACCCATTTCTGCCATGAAACAATTCTGTTGTGTTTCGGGTGAAAGGTGCAGTTGCCGCCCAGAGTTACACGAAGCGACCCTCAGTCTTCGGAAGAGGAGCGCAACTGCATACAACCTCGGGGAAGACTTGGGCTTTCTTGAGGTTGTGTGCACATGTCCAGCGGTAGCAGCGATCACTTAACGCCTCGTGGCCTGCATGCTCGTCTGCTATAGCATTCAAATAAAAAAAAGGTATACGCAAACACGATACGAGTATGTAGCCATCCTTCCACGCGGCGTAACCAACCACTTAGTACACCGCACCCCTCGACTGAGTGCCAAGGGCCCACCCCTCAACGGGAAGGGTGAAGGGTGGGAGTTTTTATCGCCACCGACACGCCCGGGATAAGGACATCCGCGTTAATTCATCCTGTTAGCCGGATGTAAGGGCAAAGATGGTAAGGAATTTGGGGGATAAGAAGAAAAACTCTTTATGATACGTACCTAAAATACTTAACTGATAACTGTTTCTTTTTAACGGCATTTTTGAATTAAACTATTTTTTGTTTGACACACGAAATTTTTACCAACCTCCGACAGGAGGTTTTTAATTCTACCCTTTACCTCTTAACCTTTTACAGTATAAACACTTTTTTATGATATATTTTTATTTGAAAGCTAATGCTTCTCGGGTGGTCCAATTTAAATTTTATCCACATCGGGCGAGTACTTTACTAAAGAGTACTCTAATACATTGTCAATAATATGTACTTTTAACCGTTTTTATTTGGTTTTTGTTAATGCTTTTTAATTTAAATAAAGTGTAGCGTCGCGGTATACCCATAACAAATGATAATTAGGTATAATGGCTACGTATTGATACGCCCATGGCAAGTGGATATATCTTCAAACAGACGACAGATACTAAAGAGTACTCTAAAACATTGTCAATGATATGTACTTTTAACCATTTTATTTGGTTTTTGTTAATGTTTTTTAATTTAAATAAAGTGTAGCGTCGCGGTATACCCATAACAAATGATAATTAGGTATAATGGCTACGTATTGATACGCCCATGGCAAGTGGATATATCTTCAAACAGACGACAGATAGGCATCTATTTCAAAATGTTGTATTGGCATAAGAATAAATAATACTACGTAGAACGGAAACTCCCGCTCAAAACGGGCTCAAGGTCACGATATTAGCCTACACTTTAATTTCGGCTAAACCGACTACTGAAGACGGGCTGTCTCGGACGGGCGCGTCAATTACAATAACGGCGCCAAGTTAATGTGGTGTGTTTGGTTGTACAAACAATTCTAAAACAATGCCAAACTTAAGTTTTTTTTAGTTTGCCCAAAGATGATGCGAGATCTTTATATATATAAATGAATTGCTGTTCGTTAGTCTCGCTAAAACTCAAGAACGTCTGAACCGATGTGGCTAATTTTGGTCTTGAAATATTAGTAGAAGTCCAGGGAAGGTTTAAACGGTGAGAAAATTTGGGAGCATTGCGAAATTAATAGTAAAATAACTTATTTTATTTTCCTATATAAACAGTTAGTAACAGTAATTGTCAAACATTGGTTCTTCGCGCCATCGTCCAAAAGTTTGACATAGTCTGAATAACAGATCATCTGTCACTATTCGTTTTTAATTTTTAATTTGACAGTAACATAAAAACCCTTTGAGATGATAAAGAAACTAATCCTCTTACAAAACTTTTAAGGCAGGACAACGTCTGCGGGATCCACTAGTAAGTAATATTTTTTAAATATTATTCCTTTTCCGTACCTAATTTATCAAAAGGATGTGACCAGTTCTTTTTGTGTAGCCAATTGTTTCACTTTCACTCAATTTTATTATAAAAAAAAATGTTAGATAACTACAGCATTTTAACATGTCGCCAAAATATTTTTTAATAGCCCCCGCCATCGGTCATTGAACCTTTCTCGATTGTTTTGCCTCGCGATTGCGGCGCCGCGGCACTGGCGCACGCACGTTATACTTAATATGTAATTCGTTTATTTTAAACCTACACTACGTAAGTACTTACACTTATGTAGGTAAGTAATACTTACTTAAATGGCTTCATTTGGTATGGTACTCATAATAATTTATTATTCATGAGCAGGTATTTATAGTGTAGGTAAGTATTTATAATTCTCATACTTTGTAATACTAAACTAAAATAATGATTTTTAAGTAAAGGAAAACTTATATTTTAGCTACCTATATTATCTATAAAAAAGCAGTATTAACAGTTGACAACCCTGTCAACACGCCTGGGCGACAGAGGGGCGTAACGAGGTGAAGGGGGAAGTAGGTATAAAAATAGCGGCGTTTTCCACCCGGTCAAAGGAGATTCCGTTCTATGTAATTATTATTTATTCTTATGGTATTGGTTTCTTGGCGTTCATTTCACACAAACCGCGGGGCTATCCCATTAACTTCTGGCAAGCCCCCAGCTAATACAACCTCGGGTGGATAGATAGGTTACGCTTAGCGCGGATCGTGAGTGTGTTCAGCAATTTATGTATGCGTGCGATACAGTCGTTTGTCATTTTGTTTGTGTGCATATAATATTCTGCGTAGAAATCTTCAGAGTTTTACTAACTTCACGCACGCTTGGATTACAGCTTAAATATACGTTTTAATTACAAATTGTTTACGAAATACTTTGCTTACAACGAGGATAGAGCAATAAAACTACAAAATACACACTAGGATCAATAAAACTTCCATTTGATATTATATTATTTAGACGACCTGCGTGGCGTAATGGTTACCATGTCGGACTGCCGATCGGAGGGTCTCGCGTTCGATTCCCGGAGAGGCAGAAATTTGAATGAGTTTAAATTTCTATTCTTGGTCTGGGTGTTTGTGTTTCTGTCTTTGTATGTGTACATGGTACCCACGACACAGGGTATAACTACCCTACTGTAAGGCTATGAGTGTGAAACGTTATAATTATAAAACGTTATAATTATTACATTTGATATTAATTCGTTTCAATTTATAGGCAATACTTTATTATTATTACTATTACTTGATGTGTGATTAGACTTGATGAGAGATTAGTGATTTCAAGATGAAAACACGAGATTTGAAGAAGCTTTCTTCAAAGAAACGTAACCTCTCAAAGTAACAGCAAAAAAGTAAACAAAAACATTACTTTTTTGCTGTTACTTTGAGAATCAAACTGCCATTGCTAAAGGAAACCAAAACGAAAAGAGAGACCATAGAACACAACACACTTCTCTCCCACGTAGTCATTCTACAAAGTTATTAACAGACATCATCTTCAAACGACATGTGTAATATCCATCAATCACTCCCGAAATTCCTGTAGTATCCATGGAGGCACGAATCACATCCCCCAGTGGAGATGCCACGAAACTTCGCGGTTATCTGCAGAGTTTGCTCATTACAACCAAGCTTTCGTCCTACGTGAACGACAAACGCGGCACTGCGACGTGACATCACGCGTTGCGGAACTACAGAATAAATCTAATACCTTTAAACGAGCAATTCTTGTCTGTATCTAAATATATTTTTTGAATCTCGGAAACGGCTCCAAAGATTTTGATGAAATTTAGTACCCTGGTTTCGGGGATGATAAATCGATCCACAAAATTTTTATTGATGGAAATTTTTAGCTGTATAAAAATATTTTCAATGAAAATCAATTTAAATATAAACTGAAAAATAAGACTCTTCCTGACATCTATTGGAGAGTATTAATAATATTGTGGCGTAAACGCTGTCAAACTGGGGAGCCCACAAGGCTCATTGTGGATTTCCTCAAGCGTCATCAGGACCTTGTGCTTTTTATAGGTTGGGTGGTAGTAAGATTAAAATATTATATTATTTAATATTATTATACTTCATGACGTTTTGCGTTTAACCGGTGGAGAGAGCGCCTAAAGGTTTTCAAAAATTTTATACGAAAGGTCCAGGTAAAATAGTAGAATAAATTAAATGCATGCTAAGTCATATTTCAGTAACTTAAATGCATGGTAAGTCATATTTCAGTAATCTCAAGATTTTAGTATGAATGTATACAAAACAGCGAAATAAAAAAACTACATTTTGGCAAACTCTTGAAGAGTTTGAATTTTTATTATTTAAAATTCATGGCTCAACGGTAACGGGGTTTTCTAATCTGACCATTTTGACATCCGGAAGTAAGAAAAAAACAACTGTACCTACATAGAAGGTCTTTTTAATCGTGGCAGCACTGAACAGGATGCAAGGTGTACCCCATATCTTAATCAGACGCGCTCGAGTAAATCCGTAAATCCTCTCTTGGGCTCCCCTTTTACCATACGCCAATCCGACGTTCAAAGAAATGACAATGTCAGTTTGAAAGAGCTCTAATTTCGTCCATTGAGTTAAAGCTTTCGTGGTCGAATGGTTGCGTGAGTTGACTGCGGAACTAGAGACCCGGGTTCAAACCTCAATCAAAACCAGAGTGTATTTTTTATTTTTATGAAAATAACTATTTTTATTAGGAGCTCAGATTCAGATGGCATTGTTAAGTAACACTAAGCAAATCAGTGTTTCGTTTGAAACTAAACCAAGAAAATAAATCTTTTTTATCTGAGCAACGCTCGGTTGTCCAGGTACTTTCATATTAAATGTAACTGCCAGGCCACACTAGCTAGTCCTTGTAGCTTCGGGATTAAGAATAAAGTTACGATATACGATATGCCTGAACGTAAGAGGCGACTAAAAGGGGGCTTCCGGGGTTTTGGGCGGTGAAAGCGGGAGCTCGATCTGTCCAGCTAGCAGCCCCGTGAAGAACGGCGGTGTTATCGTGGCCGCATGCCACCGTACCCATCGGAAAGTCCAGGAGAGCACATCTGCTCTGCCGAGGACGGGCCCGTTCTGAGGCGCCGCGCGTGGAGGACACCCATGCGTTCCACTGGAGATCACGGATATCCCAAAGCGCAGAGGAAGGCCACCGAGGGGGTTTTAGTGCGGTACAAATCCCACATAACCCGGTATCCTCTCCCAGGGTGCCGGGTACCTTTTGAAGGTTTCCCCCTCCCGATACAAAAAAGGCCACACTATCTACTTTTAGTATCGGCGATTGGCGATTTGCGTGTGTCTCGATGCTGCACCACGTTTTGTTTCTTATACGCAGCATCGGATTTGCGCGTTTCGAATGCTCGCGACTAAATCGCTGGTGTCAGACTGAAGATATCAGACCGCGGTCTCCGACACAGATACACTAAGTACAAATCTCGCCGCGCAGTTTTGACAAAGAAATTTATTATGTGCGTATTTATCGCTGCTCCAAGGTAAGCTTCGCTTGATGGAGTACCTACATCCTTCTCAAGAAACCTATTCCCAGCAGTGGGCCGTAGAAAGGATTGAAAAAGAAAACCATAAGGGCACCTAAAGCCGATTAACACTATTTTTTTTATTTGAATGGAGTAGCAGACGAGCATACAGGCCACTTGGTGTTAACTTAAGTGGTCGCTGCAGCCCATGGACATCGACACAACCTCAAGCAAGCATAGGTAAGTCTTGTCTGATGTCGTATGCAGTTGCGCTGCTACTCCGGAGGCTGGTGGGCGCCGCATAGAAAATGACGTTGTTAAAATTAAAATTGACATATTATTATTTAGAAATGTATGCGTCTGTAGCGATGAAAGAATATTTGTGAACGTGTGAGAAAATTAAATAAGTGTGGCCGGCAACTGCACCTCACCACCGAAACACAACAGAATTGGTTCACGGTAGAAGTGGGTGCAGCGGTGATACTTCCCAGGGCAAACCATAATAGTTCTACCACCTACGAAACTTACGACACGGGCGTGTCTTTATACATAGATGTTCCTCTGCTTCTCTGTGAATTAACTACTTACCCTTTTCGCGGGTACGTGTTAACATCCGACAATTTATAAACGGGAGCAAGGTGCTCGTTCATCACTTTCCCAATGACGTGTGCACGATTTTGTATACTTAAGAGCATTACGGGAGCGTCGGGAAAATGTGCTTGCTAAATTTATACATTTCTTTGTTAAAATAAACGTGGTGTTAGGTAAAATGAAACAATTTACTAACGTTCTGACTCTCGACGAAGTATTAATCACATAGGTCAGGCTGCTTTTATTACAACGATGAATACTTCGCCCAAATCGTAATATACTTTAATCCTGATAAATCTTTCGAGTATTTCTCAGTCACTTAATAAGGGTGAACTGTAACCTTGCCCCGCTCTTATCCTGCAATCATCAATCACAGAGGTCGAGCTTTGCACCCGATACTGAACACTTTGCTTTGTAATCCAGAGTCTTTCTCGATAACTTAAAAAATAAGGGTAAACTCTGGCCTTGCCCTGCTCTCGTCCATGGGGTCATTTATAAATTGGGGTCAAGCTTGTCTTGTAGCCGAACACTTTGCCCGTTGCAACTATACGTGGTATATTAATTGTAGTATATCCTTCAGTTTAGACCCTGTTGGTATTATTATGATTAAGGGTAAAGTCTGACCTTGCGGCGGTCGCCTAGCGAATCATTTATCACAGAAATTGTGTTGCTCTTGCAACCGACACTTAAGTCATCATCTTAATGGTAAGTGACGAGGCAATCCTTCTATATATCACCATTTAGGGCAGGGTTGGATTGTACAAAAACTTCAGTAACAAACTACATTTAATTGGAACACAAATGTTAATGAAAAGCACATTTCCGTTGCGTTGTTTGGGTGATGGAAAATCACAATTTTTTTAATTAAGTTGCATTTGACCTATTCCCATGGACGTACCGAGGGGGGGGGAGCAGGGGGCAGCTGCCCCCCTGGATCAAGGTCCACATTCAGGGATTCAAAAATCTCCCAAACAAAAAAGAAACCTATAAAGAATAGGCTAGATGATAAAAATTTGCAAGTGACCAAGAACTTGTTCCCCACCTTTGCCAAGAATTTGCCCTCCCCCCTCCCCTGGAGAATAACCTGGGTACGCCCATGCCTATTCCCATAGACAGATCAAGTCATCAATGTTATCATAGGTAGATGTTAGGTGTTTATAGGTTTGGTTTGTTCAAAGCTGTCTAGAAAATGCTGTCCTATTTTGCTAATTTTCCTCAGTTCTCTTTTGCGTAAATAAGTGTACATTTCGACCCATCCCTGCTTTAGAAGCGGGTCATTTATCACAGAGGTTGAGAGGGGCGCTGCCGTTTCGACCTCTTGCACTCGACAATTAACACGTCAGACACCCTCTAGTAGTATTTATCTTGGTAGAGAGCATGGGTTCAAATCTTTTAATGCAAAGATTTTTTGCTGTTGTAATACACTACTTATGCCTCTAGTCATTAAATTCTACGTTCGTTAATAAATGTATGCAGTATTGGAAACAATAAACATGTCAACCAACCCTGAGTGTTTATCCTTTTTTTTAGTTCAAAAGGTACCCGACACCTTGGGAGAGGATACCGGGTTATGTGGAATTTGACCGCACTAAAACCCCCTCGGTGGCCTGCCTCTGCGTTTGTGAGGACTCCGGGATCTCCATTGGAACGCACCGGTGTCCTCCACGCGCGGCGCCCCAGAACGGGCCTATCTTCGGGAGAGCAGATGTGCTCTCCTGCACCTTCAGGTGTTCACGGCGGCATGCGACCACGCATACACCGCCGTCCCTCTCAGGGCTGCTGGCTGGACGGGTCAAGCTCCCACTCTCACAGTCCGCATCCCCGGAAGCCCACTTTAAGTCGGCTCTTACGATCAGGCAGGGGTACCGTAGCTCTATTCTTAATCCCGAAGCTACAGGGACTGCTAGTGTTTATCCTAGTAATTTCTCGTAATTCATAATAGTAAAGTCCAAAGAGTAAACTCTTTGAGTGACACGGATTTTTTTTGTATTGCAGTAAGTAGGTACATTGCCACCACTTCTTATGCTTTCACTTATCAAACTAAACGTTCATTAATAATAAATGTGTGTAGTTTAGGAGATATTGGAGAACAGCTTGTGTGATGTTTATGCCATATCTTTCTTTAACATATCTTGATAGGTGCTAAATGCTTATGGAGATTAAACGTAAAAAGGTTAATTGGCAACCTTTATGCGTAACATTGCCGGGCATAGGTCTTCCCATAACTGAGGAAACCCAAGGCACCGTGTTAATTCGGCATAGTGAGAAACTATTGTGGAATGTTTGCAATCCACCAATCCAAGCAATCGACGGCTTTTGAATTTTGTGTTAGCTGTAATCAAGCGCAGAGCCAAGCGGATTTCAATAAGATTATGTATGTGTTAACTAAAGAACCTAAGTTACAATTTCTCAAACATCTCTCAAGCATACGGAAGTCTCCAGACGAGCGGTGCGACAAACCGTAAACGCGTCACGGTCGATAGGGATTCGACGGGGCGGAAAATGTAACGGGAAACTATTGGGACCTACTCGTATATACCGAAAATAGGCTGGAAGTAGAAGTCTAAGTTTATTCATTTGAAAATGAAGCTAATACAACTTGACTTACTAAAAGGAAAGGATGAAAAATCAAGGTCAATTTATGCCAGATTTGTCCTGTGTTATGTGATGGTAGCCTCATGTAAGTGTGGCTGGTAAACGAGAGCTTTTAATAGAATAGTAAGTAACAGATATGCTTCACACCAAAAATTGGGTTCAACTCCCACTTCTTCGTTTTGTCCTTTATATAACATGTTGAATCGTAGGTTGCGAATGTGCGATTAACATTAGCACTTACTGAAGATATATAGAAATTGTATAGTCCCTGTAGCTTCGGGATTAAGAATAGAGCTACGGTATCCCCTACCTGACCGCAAGAGGCGACAGGGAGCTTCCGGCGTTGCGGGCGGCGAGAGTGGGAGCTCGATCCGTCCAGCCAACGGACCCGGGAAGGACGGCGGTGTGTACGTGGCCGCATGCCGCCGTGAGCATCGGAAAGTGCAGGAGAGAATATCTGCTCATGGGCCCGTACGGAGCTCCGCGCGTGGAGGGCACCGGTGCGTTCCTCTGGTGGTGTCCTCCCCAAGAACTCTTATGGTTCGACCGAGGACTGTTTCGTTAGCTAAGTACGTTTGCCGACCAGAATTATATGAGGCGACTATTACACTCCAGAGTAATAGTTCTACTGCATATTATTACGACATTATCAACAAGACTTATAAAAAATAACGTTTCACACTCATAGCCCCACAGCTAGTGTCATGTCGTGTAGTCCGTGTCGTGGGTACCATGGACACATACAAAGACAGAAACACAAACACCCAGACCGAGAACAGAAATTCAAACTCATCATTCAAATTTCTGTTTTCGCCAGGAATCGAACCCTCCGATTGACAGCCCGGCATGATAACCATTGGAGTGGACTTGCCTTTACACATAGTTTCTAGCATGAGTCTAACATACAGGAAGGCTGCTGCTAACACCGTGACTAGCTTGATACTCCATTTGAAAATAATTACTAAATCCTACCCTGATATTACTTTAAAGCAGAGACATACCTGGGGGTTGAGGGTAGAACGCTCCCGCGCAGACCGCCGGGTTTGAGGGTCGGTAATCCATGTCGCACTGATTTCACAATACGCACATCACTAGCTATCGGCATAATCCACTTCACAACACTATCTCACTCAATTGTTGTATCAATTTTTTAGCGTTACATTTTCCTGACTGAATTTGTTTACTGTGGTTAGTTTATTAATTTATTAGTTAGCAAAAGGATTCTGAAATAGTTCCGTAGCTTCATTTTCATCAAAACCAGTATTTATTTAGGATATCGATAAGATGAACCAACCAATCGAACTTTGGCTAAAAGTATCCGCAAAGATGGCTAGAGAAATTAAATACATTATAATAACATGTAATAGTTATTGATTGGGACGACATTAAATTAGGGTATAAATAATTACGCACACATAAAATTTAATAGAAATTTCCCAACAAATCCAAGGATTTCTGTCGTGGCTGCCATTGAAATGCTTTCCTTTTGGAGGAAAGTTAATAATTTTCGTAAGTACCTAATTAATGTGAAGGATTATCGCATTAATTCATAATATAGTAGAGTCTATGATATCCTCGATACAAGGTGACTTTAGATTATGGCTGTTTATATGGAGCGTTATTTATTTACTTAATTATAAATGATAGCATTTAATTATTCTGGTTTGCGGCAACCCTGATGACATATAGATAAAATGGTAATACATACTTCGTTATTAGATTGTGGTTCTTCTAACTTCTTATAATAATGCCACTATAAAGCGGGACAATAAAAGTATGCGACGAAATAAATATAATAAACGTATAAAATCCTAAGTAAACCTTTATAAAACGTGTTAGTCAAAACTTTTAAGTTCTTTTGATGTGATTCAAATTAACACAAAACTGCATATCCAATGAACCACTCACTTCACAGAACACAAACACAACAAAACTCATCCCGTTATCGACACCGCGATGTACATCACTACAGTCAATTTACGGGACAATTGCATGACAACAACACGTCATGACACCGCGACGTGTGACCGACGACTGACTAAAACAAACGCCGCGTCTCGTACACCCCGCATGCGCGATCACAGCTTGTCGATCTTACAAATTGAACCTTGTCAGTTGCGTATAAGGGTTAATTTTGAATGTAGAACGCAACAGACACCTGTGAGTAGGGTCGGAAGCCGGCAGTGCAGCGTCGTACCCGCTGTTTCCACATCGCTTCCCCCATAAACGAATTTGCCCCGCGGAGGGATATGATACGTAGTAAGCAGTGATCTGCTGTCGTACCTTACTACGCGGGCATCAACCCGATCGGTAGAGACCGCGATCTCCGACGCAGAGATACCCAGTTCAAATTGTAGGCGCGCACCTCTGTCAAAGAAATTTGCAATACGCGTATTTATCGTTGTTCCATTCCACAGTGATATAAAATATTGCGACATTTAATTAATTTTTTATTTAAACTTTATTGAACCCATAAAAATGTGGTACAATAGGCGAGCCTAATGCCATGTGGCATTATCTACCAGCTTGCCCGAGTGCAGAAAAATTTGAAGGCGGTTAAAGAAGAGACAAGAGAAGAGATTCTCCGCCAACCCGCATTGGAGCAGCGTGGTGCAGTAAGCTCCAGACCTCCCCAATAATGGGGAGACCCGTGCACAGCAGTGGGGCGCAAAAAGGATTGCAGCCAGCCATAAACACAAAATTGAACAAAAGCACATTAATTACAAATATTCCTTGAGAATGGTTGTAGAGATGTCTTTACACCTTTTTTTAAAGGAAATCTTGGAGTATGATTTCCTGATATCAGCCGGCAGAGCGTTCCAAAGCCGAACCGATTGAAGTGAAAAATAATTATAAATTATACCAGACACATACCAAACCGGATGACAAATACTCATTCTACTTTTCCACATGTAAATAACTGTAATCATATGAAATCTCTATGTTATGCAGGCATGCAATGCAAACATATTATATATCCGTTTTCACGGCCCAGTATTATTATCATACTCCATCCATATGTGCTTTTATTTAAATCGATAAAATCAAACATGTTCCAAAATCATATTTACCAAACGAGGTTAATACTCTAGTCATTCCCCGAAATCATTCAATAAACACGATAATTTCGCTCTGCGATGAAAACATCGCTATGTATAACTCGGACGAATTAATCTGACACCTGAGCGCCATGTCCAAGTACCCAGTATTCAAAGGAACCAGCCATCCAAATATAGATTCACAAATACTCGGTCGACTTGCCCAGACAAACATCGTACTCACATTTGTGTGCGTCCATGGTACCCGCGACACTGGGAGTCCTAGTATGGGGCTTTAGTATGAAAGGGCATTTTAATTTGATCGTTAAATCTATTAAATTAAAATATGCCGATGTACAGAGCCCTTAGTATGAGTTTGTAAACGCGCAAACGTCACTACTGCGTCAGAGTTAAAATTGGACAGATATATCTTAACATGAAAGGAATAAGGTCGATAATTAAATTCTTAACGTAAACGCGATAGTAAGGTTTTCGCGTGTGAACACTTACACTAAGGCCTCTGTTAATAAACAACGCTTCACACTCATATCCTCACAATAGGGTAATGGCCGCAACCCTTTTTGCGTCCCACTGTTGGGCACGGGTCGCTCCCCATTATTGGGGAGGTCTGGAGCTTACTTCACCACGCTGCTCCTCATGCTTCAAATTTCTGTTTCGCCGGGACCCGTCGAATGGCAGTCTGGCATGATAACCAGGTCGTTAAGACAATACAGGACTAAAAAGCTAAGGGAATAATAAAATAATAAGAATTTTTGATCCTATACCTTACTTAACCTTTACAATGGTAAAAAATATATTATATAATGCACTAGTGGTCCGGCCCAGCTCCGTCCGGGTGCAGGCGTTGTCCTGCATTAAGTGTTGACAAAAGATTTGTTTTCATTATTATCTTTCACATTACTGCCAAACAAAAATATAAAACAAATAATGACAAACTGTCCTGTTATTCTGACTGTGTCAAACTTTAGAACGACACGACACAAAACACAAACGTTTGACAGGTAGGAACAATTTATATGGGAAAACTACTTAATAATTAAAAAACATTTTCCAGTGGATCCAGTTGATAATCTATACATTGTCAAATTCCCTTCAACACACACAAACAAATTTCATCATAATCCGTCCAGTCGTTTAGGAGGAGTTCAATGAGATACACACGCACACAAGAAATATTTATATTAAGATATGAACTACTGGACACTGCTTTCTGATCAGTTTATAACACTTTTTGTAAGAGTATACGAGTACGCGTGTAGTAGTAGTAGCGTGGACGCACACCATGCTTTCACATTACAAAATATGCCAGCCTCCGCTCGTGAGGATTCCGCGTGACAAGTTTCACGGAATGACTGGCAGCGCTCGAGATGAGACGGGAGATCGGTCCGTCTCTCTCTCGTTATACCTGCGATCGCGCTCGTGAGGTTTTGGTGTGACACAAGTTTCTGAACATGTCACCCGACTAAAACGATTTTAAAGACGTTATCACGTCAAAAAGTGCATTCGAATATTAGGAAACATAGGAAATATGGATACTTGCAAACCTTTTTTTATTAAAAATAATTTATTGACTTTCACATCAATTTATATAATGGAGGCTTGCACTTTCGTTAAGAAATATCCAAATTATTTTATAATTAAAGACGAACAACCAAGGCGTTATCAAAGAAGTCAAAAAATAAACATGAACTCCCAATATCCAGACTAAAGTTATATAGCTCTGGACCATATGTAATGTGTACAAAAATATTTAACAAACTGCCCGATGACATACGATTGATTAAAATTGACAAAATATTTTATAGAAAGCTTAAGCACCTTATAATTTTTTGTTTTTATAATCTAGATGAATATTTTAAGGAAAATTTATTCAATCAATAATTAATAAATATCATAAATTTTATAAAAATATCGGTTCGCTCTCACTCTGTTGCAGTACCCTAATAGGGTTCATAATGTGTTCCTTTTTAACATTTGTAAACCTATTTTAATGTACCATTATGTTGCAATAAAATATTGAGTATTGAGTACCTCCAGACAAACGTACTACAACACTAAGTGTCAGACAATCGATCGCAGACATATTTAATTCGCGCATACAAAGGCAATATCGGAATACCTAATTATACCAAGTGCTAAGTAGAACTTCTCGCTTCCAAGACTGCCGCAATATGCTAGAACAGAACTAAGAGAACTAAAAGTAACTTGTAAGTCAATTTCATTTCAAACTTAATTTTACTCAGAGTCTGCGACTTTTACAACGATTTTCACTTTATTCCTTTTTTTTGCTTTGTCATATAAAAGTGTGGATATGATGTAAACACTCAAAAAAGGCCCCTTAGGATCTGGTACACGATATATTTGCCCATGTATAAAACACGCTATCGCCTCGTATGCGGATATCACCACTATATGAAGACAGTCCGAGGACTTTTTGCATCGAAATTTCATGCTCGAAAAAAACCTGCCAAGTGCGAATCGGTCTCACGCACGAAGGGTTCCGTACCATTATCTATAAAAAATCACGTTTATTTTATGGGAGCCCCCTTAAATATTTATTTTATTCTATTTTTAGTATTTGTATAACAATAGCGGCAACAGAAATACATCATTGCCTTTGATTGTCCATAGAAATCATTGCATTAAGATTGAATGAAAGGTAAATTGTGGTTCACTATTTATGACGTATTAAAAAAAACTACTTACTAGATCTCGTTCAAACCAATTTTTAGTGAAAGTTTGCATCGTAATGTACATCATATAAATATCTTTTTTGTTTTATCATTCTCTTATTATAGAAGTTACACATATTTTAAGTGAAGTGTCTCGCGCAAACTTTTCAGTTTAGAAAAAAAAACGATATTAAAAACCTCAATATCATTTTTGAAGACCTATCCATAGATACCCCACACGATGGGTTTGATGAAAAAAAATTTTTGAGTTTCAGTTCTAAGTATGGGAAACTCTCAAAATTTATTGCTTTTTTTCTATTTTTGTGTGAAAATCTTAATGTGGTTCACAGAATACATCTACGTACCGAGTTTCAACAGTATAGTTCTTATAGTTTCGGAAATAAGTGGCTGTGACATACGGACGGACAGACACAGACATCACGAATCCATAAGGGTTCCGTTTTTTGCCATTTGGCTACGGAACCCTAATAATATATTTTACGAAAATATCTAGTAATGTTTTGTTTCCCACATAAAACGATAAATTACGTTATAAGACTTACCAAATCCCATTAAATAATTATTATCTTATAATTAGAAACAACAAAACCTCCGGAAAAAGCGCCACAAAATTACTGTAAAACAGTCTCCCAAACATATTCAAGAGTATAACAGGCATCATAGTTCAAGTCATTTCAAAATCTACAAAATTTCGTAGCCTTATCCATAACATTCATATCGGCCCGTATCCACAAGTCGCTCTACGAACATCTACGTAGCACCGTAGCGAGACGCGCTACGTACGTAGCTACCGTAGATTGGGACCCGACGTTACGCCGCTGTAGTCGCTATGTCGCTACGAGCGCATGCGTAGTTTCAACTGCGTAGACTTAATAGAGTATAGATAGGAGATGAAAATAATATTTATTTCACTTGCATATAGTGTAAGTTAACTCTAGGACCATTAGTTTAGCCAACAAATGCCTTGACAAACAACCCTACCGACAATTTTCCACGTTTTGGAAAAAATTGCCCATCTTTGACTAGCTGTTCCTCCGCAACTAATAGACCTAAAGAGCTTAAATTGTAGTAAATTTAGTTAGCTTGATAAAATATATAAACAAGTATATGTGAAAAACGCTTCCTTAAGGTACTTTTTTCAAAAAATCTGAAACAAGAGCCAGAATTTCGAAGTTTTTCGAGCACCATGGTGGCAGCACAAGGTTTTCAGGGTTGCAATTTTTTGGTATAGACTACTCTAAGGGGACCTAACAACATATAAAATAATCGTAGATACATGCGCGTTTGCGATGTTTGATGTCGATAATGACTGGCCTATATTGTTTCCGTTTGTATGTTAAGAAAATAAGTAGGAACGGAAATAGGAACACGTTAATTACAAAACAGTGGTACAATAAAACTTATTAATAAAAAGTCATAATAAAGAAATTCAAAATAATAACAAAAAATGAGCTGTTTTCTTTGAAAGTTACTATATTGTAACTAAATAAACTGTAAAAGCATTAGGGTACGTACAACTTAAATCGAAACATAATCCGCACCATATATACCTAAATTATTATTTGGGAATATAGACGACCTAAACGACATGGCGGAGATATTAAGCCATAGAACTACACAATGCGTAGACACGCTCAAATAATAGATGTATGTTTGAACGTCACCGAAATTTTGATTACCGCTAATGATTCTACATCGATTAACGACTCGAATAATAATAATTATATGTTATACTTTCGGCAAACTTTTAGTCTTAAATATATTATATAACGACTATAAAAAACTTACTCGATACAAAAATCCACGCTTTCAAATAACAGTGTTATTTCTTACCTGTAACAAAAAAAATACAATTATTTATCACAATCCATAACAACAAATCCACAGTACATTGACCGCAACCCTTTTTACGTCCCACTGCTGGGCACGGGTCTCTCACCATTATAGGGGAGGCCTGGAGCTTACACCACCACGCTGCTCCAATGCGGGTTGGTGGAGATGCGGGTTAGTTGCCAACCCGCTGTCGGATGTTTTCAAACCGCCCATAAGGCCTCCGACAAGGTTTAACGAAGTACATTACATACTCAAAATCATCAGAATATCCTTTCGAACATTAATTAAACAAAACCGCCGTCCTCTCATAACTTAAATTAATCGGGAATGTGAAATGAGTTCACAATACAACGAGCTTGAAGCTCCCTGTGTATAAAATTGACTTTAATTATTCCTTCTGTCTGTCACGCATCTGTTTAGACGCGTGTTATAAAATGTTAGACATTACTATGGAAAATCTGAATGTGTGAGGAAATTAAAAAGTTCCTCTAAACAAACTTTCATCCCATATTTTACCCCCCCCCCCCCCATAGCCTATTGTGACTGTTTTGCAGTATTTATTGACTCATTCCTAATTGGACCAATTTATGCAAACCGAAACCAACCCACACATGATGATGATGATGATGATAGTTTTGAGAAAAAGCTGTTTAATGTATTAGACAACTGATGTTTTGTGGATTGGTAAACATGTCATGAAAATGTATTGTTCTGTCAAAATTGTCAGATCATTATGATCTTTACAGGGTCGATAGAAGGTGCAATTTTAAGCTTTTCTGTGTACTTAACTCAATTTCGGCATGAGTGTGGATTGGTTCCGGTTTGAGTAAATAGGTCCAATTATTTCTTCTGTCTGTCACGCATATGTTTAGACGCGTATTATAAAATGTTAGACATTACTATGGAAAATCTGAATGTGTGAGGAAATTAAAAAGTTCCTCTAAACAAACTTTCATCCCATATTTTACCCACCATAGCCATCTATTGTGACTGTTTTGCAGTATTTATTGACTCATTACTAATTATTATTTGATTCATGGCACTGTGAAGGCGTAAACCGTGAGTAATATGTATACGGAGCTAAACGAATAGGTCGCGGTCGGATTTATGATGGATGTTCGCCTGTGAGAAATTCGTGAGAAGCTTCGAACAGTACGTTTAGCTCGTCAGTCAGTTAAAACTCATCCTTCAAATTTCTGCTTCACCGGGAATCCCGGGACCCTCCGGCCGGCAGTCCAGCATGGTAACTGCGCCACAGGGGTCGAAATATTTAAAGAATTTATAGAAGATATACGACGTACATATTTATAATATTTAAATGATTTGGATCGATTTACAGACCTCCGAAAACACGTTATTTTTAACAGCATGCTTGCGAAGGCGCACTGCGGCGCCAGCACTAAGTTGGCATTGTAACATAAAGATTTCTTTCTAGAATGTCTAGCCATCACGGTTCATGAGATGCAGGCTGCATCTGCGGTGACCGACAGACGGACAGAAAAACGGACAGACACCGGAGGCTTAGAAATAGGGTCCCGTTGGCACCCTTCGGGTACGGAACCCTATTTCTAGCCATTACGGTACATGAGATGCAGCCTGATGACCGACAGACGGACAGACAAACGGACGGACACCGGAGGCTTAGTAATAGGGTCCCGTTGGCACCCTTCGGGTACGGAACGCTATTTCTAGCCATCACGGTTTATGAAATACAGTCTGATGACAGACAAGCGGACAGACAAAAGGACGGACAGCTTAGTAATAGGGTCCCGTTGGCACGTTTCGGGTACGGAACCCCAAAAAAGGTACGGAATCTTAGAAAGCATCGAAGAGGAATCTTATTACACTGACAGAAAGACCCCATTCTACGGGTTTATTGACGGTAGTTCAAGGCGAATTCCGTCGTCTAAGGAAACCGAAACAACTCAAATAGGAAATCGTTTCGGTTGATTCGGTCTCAACGAGGGGAAAGAAGGGTGGTTTGAATTCACATTTATTATACGGGTCATTTTCTCATTTAACTTTGGAGTTATTTGAAATGAAAAAACTGTAAAGCTTTTGTCTATTTGTCTGTTTTTGGGTATACCTCGAATATAGATTTGCCGGTTAAGGCGCTCCAAAAAAAAAACAATGTCAATTTAAATGTCACATAAAATTCAATATAAATAAATAATAATAAAACTAACAGCCCCACAATATGATACCTTTGTCTTGGGAGCCACGGTCTAAAGACACAAACACCAAGAGCAGGAAAATACATATAAATAAATTCATCATTTAGATAGATTTGGCTGCTGGGAATCAAACCCGGGATCGGACCCACAATCTACCGGCGCGGCGTGGTAACCTCTGAGGATATACGGGACTTCACCCCTAAATCCGTTACAATTTGCCACCTATTTGAGTACAAAAACTAGTTCTGAGAGACGACAGTCCCACCCCTCTCACAGTTTCTCACTCTATAAATACACATATACATACATGCACATATACCCTATAGATAATATACATGCATGTTTGTGTACAGACGCAACGTCTATCGAGGCAACCGGGAAAAGTCCACGCATGCGCTCCTGAAGTGTCTTGGGCCCACTGTTTGATACGACACGACAATCAAATGTTAGATACGTTCATATTACTAACGGCTGTTAGGCAGCCCCTCGGCTGTAGCTGTCACGTGTGGTCATTGACGACCAACAGCCATACTGTCCATTAAAATTATTTGCCGAATTTTCCTTAGTCTTAAGTTTTCCTGTACTTATTCCTTGTGTGCATAAATAGAAAATAAAAAAAATATTTATGTAACAACTTGCGTAAAAAAGGTTGCTGCTGAGAGTTTTCCTCTTCCGACTCTTTTTTCTCATCTCAACTCATCGCCCATACGGGCACCTAGAGCCGATGACCGCGAAAGGCTTGACGTTCATTAAGAGAATATCTGTATTGCAAAAATGAATAAAATATTTTGAATTTTGGCATTTTTGTGTAGTATAAATCGGTTAAGTGCGTGAAACTGTAACTCAACATTTTTGTAAAACCTTTTTTGCTACCCATATTTGTGCAAATAAAATATTTTCTTTTCTTTCTTTGTTTTTTTTCAAAAAAAAATTACCAAAAAAAAGTTGTTTTGAAAAAGCGTTGATTGTACGATCGAGGCCCCGTATCAATTTTTTTAGCTTTATACATATATCTATCATTTCAGAGGTAATAATACCGGCATATAAATGCCGCAGTAAAATACATTCGCAATGGTGTGGAAGGCCAGGTATTGCAGTGGCACGTAGTAAAATTGACGTTGATAAAGACAAAGACAAAGACTTTTATTTGCACAAATATGGGTGTTTACAAAAGGTGTTTTTATACATTTGGTTCGCCATATTTACCTTCATGAGGTATGCAAATTAACTAATTACAAATTACATACATAAAAATGTACATTGAAATAGTGTCATTTATTTACCAACTTCTTTTTTATCTCTTAATTCGGAAAATTTTGACGTATCGCTCTGAACAATGGAACTAAGAACGTCGACACCGGGAGCTCAAGACCAAGCGCTCGTAAAAAGAGGGTGGCTACGGAATAACGTCTTGATACTGTCCCAATAACGTACACGTTCGAAAATGTACTCTAACTTGTAGGACATACGGTTGAAATTTATATTAAGCGGATTTACCCATATTTCAACCTCAGCGACGGGTGTCCGTTGACTAAGGACCTTTCGCCGCTTCCGTCTATTTGTTACGTTGCGGTTGTACCCTTCGTGTGAGCTAATTATGGCTTTTATTGCCACAGGTACGAGAGGAATTTATGTGGATAGGGGGATTAGAGATAGCACGTGTGATCCATTATGAAAGCATTCACGTTATGATAGAGTTTTGTAGAAGAGTTGTACTTCTGCACCTTTGCTTGTCTGACGTTTACGTTTTAGTAATGAACGGGAATTTAAAGCAATCGATTATATGTCTTTTTTAATCATCTTATTTATTTATTTATTTTAAGTATAACCTTATTCCAGGGATGTTAAAGAGCTTCGTAACCGTAACCGAAATAAAAGTTTCGGATAGTATCGGATAGGAAAGGAAATCTAATAAAATATGTTTACAGTGTTTTCAATATTTTGTAGTATTTTATAGTTAATTTGGTCAATGTGTGAATCTATTTATTTCTTCAATTTTGACAGCGCGCTTGTATGAAGACACTTATTCACTTATACGTATTTATTCTAAGCGTATGGGATATAATAATATAGCAATTAACGTTATACCCTTTGGGTATCCTAAAAAGTAGGGCGGGAGTTTTGGGGGGAAGTCGAAAAAGATATATTGTTCTCTTGTTTTATTTTTACATTCTTGGTGTATTTTTGAGTTATATCGGATAAATTTGTTGACATTTTATTCGATATAGGATAATTAAAGTGCACAAGTGTTGTGAATTAATATAACAGTGCGAAAATATGTTTTTACGGTTTGCTTCCAAAATACCATTGGTCATGTTCTTGTAAAGAAGCCATCGCTTTACTTGAATGTTTGACTGACTTAACTTACTGACTTTACCTATTATTACTCGTTTTTAGTTTTACCGAAACTGGCAAAAATATGATGCAAAAATTATGCATTATGCAGAGTTTGTGATGCCATAATTGCAGAAAATTGTTTGGAAAATCCAAAAGTGCACGTCTCATAATCTCATCCTTCAAAATAAAATTGGTTTATATATAGATATACTAAAACTATGAAGAACAGTCGATATTTTTTTGAAAAGTAATGAAAAGTGAAAGGGTTCTATTCCTAAGTATAACGAAGCGTAAGAGAAATTAAAGTTGTGATTTTTTATTCATCAATATTAATTAAATAATACTAAATTAAACTGCCATTTTCAATACCAGATCAGGGGAAACAATAAAATTCTGAATGGGAAAAAAAACTCGATATGTGCAGTATTACGGACGTTATCACTGCCACATACGGGATCCATACGCACAGAAACACGGACGTCCATAGAAGATTTTTTCAATCAGTTTTTTAATTATATAAAACACAATAAACGTTCATTTATTAGTTTACTAATTCATAATTCATCATCTTTATTTGCCAGAATAAGGGTTACAATAAAGGTCTTAAAAGTAGTAGGTATGTATACTTTCCACTTATTCTTCCTTGTCGGCATGCAAATTAATGTAATTTCACACTTTGAATTCCATAACACAAATGTAATGCAATCTGTTACTATACTACTTCCCATGTTATGTAATGTTAAATTATTAGTTCATCTGCATATCGGTGTGCTGATATGAAAGAATCGGTGCAAAATACATAGATAAGAGGCAATCAAAGTTCAAGAAAAGCACATGTTTTAGCTAGTTGAGAGTAGTGCAGAAAGAGTAGGGCACGTACCTGCGTCGAGCGGCTTGTCGAGCTTGGCGGGCGCGGGCGCGGGCGCGGCGCGGCGCTCGGGCTGCTTGGGGCTGTTGCGCTTGCTGCTGTGCCGCGACACCACCAGCGACTGCGGGATCTGACAAATGATCTTTCAATGACCATAATATAAAGGAAATAAGTTTATAATTAGAAAAGGACAAAAATTATTCCTAAAACTAAGCGAATCTTCAGATCATTAGATCATCGCACGTTGAGTAACTACTCTGAGTATAATACCGAATTACAACGTATTAGTTTTTTTAAAAAGTTCTATATTTTGCAACAAAAATATGTGAACAGCGGCATCTACCAACAAACTGTCGTATCACGTAGTCAGCTACATGTTGTAGAGCTTCTCGAAAACACCCATAGATGGCATTGCAAGGTGAAAATTGTTGTACGGGTTCTTTATAGATGGCGTTACTAAAATCATACCTAAAAAAGTATGGGGTGCATGGTTTTCTTGTTCTTTCTTTGTTTCTTCTCATGATTTCACATTATTACATTGTCATTGTTCCTTGATTAGTATGTAGTCTCAAATTAGCAATAATAAAATTATACTGCTTAGGAGGTTCAAGTCAATTCATTCGGGTTCATCATACTCTACTCACTCAAGCCCACCACAAAGTAGACGCGGTCCGAGTATACCGACCGAGTATCATGCATCAGTACCTCCCACCCACCCCTTGGTTGTAATTTTTTTCCTCCTCCCCCGCCGATAATATACGACCGAAGCTAATAATAGCGTGTTTAAAAGAGCAAATAGTGGTGAGAGTAGCAGTAAGATAACGGCGGTGACTGACCAGCTTGTCAGAGCGGTCCCCCGAGGGCAGCCGCGCGATGGTGACGTCGGCGGAGTCCTCTGGCGGCGGCGGCTGCTGCAACCAGTTGTATTCGCGCTTCTCTACCGGTACCCCTCTTCTTTCGTAGTCTTGCGCCTGCGTTCTGAGCACACAAGACATCTATTTATTATAAGACTTTGGGCCTCTTTCACCACCTTCAAGTAAAGCGACAAGTACGCTAATTGTCAGTTAAAGTGACCTTCAATTTCAATTTCACTATGTTCGAGTAGCACTAATCATATGATAAACAGACCCGTACTCATAGCTTTTACTTGCCAGTTAAATTTACTTGGGACGTAACTAATCAGCACTTTACTTGGACATGGTGAACGAGGCCCTTTATAATTAAGTTTTTGATATGAAATAATATGTAATGCATCGGACTATATTTCTCGAAGAAGCTATGCGAATCCGCAGCATATATATTGCTGCGTTGTATACATATGAAAAACCGGCCAAGTACGAGTCGAACTTGCGGACGAACTTACAATTATCTATAATAACCAACAAAAAATGACGTTAGTGGTATGTGAGCTCCCCTTAATAAATATTTAAGTTTCACAATTTTACTAAAATACATTTCTTAACGGCAATCTACAACATCGGTAAAAATTTCAAGAGTCTAGCTATCACAGTTCATGAGATACAGCCCAGTGACAGACAGACGAACAGTGTTAAGATAACAGATGTAAGGCTTTATGTACATTGAAAGACCAATAGAGACTTACCTTAAACTTTCGTAACAGTCTAAACATACTACAGCGTAGTCGCCATTTTCTAATAATAATGAATTTTCAGTCCGCCTTTGTACTAAGAATGGGAATTCCTGAAACAAATTATTTTATTTTAATACACACATACGGCTTACACAGTAGTATAACATTAAAATAACACAGATAAGGTCATTTACAAGTTTTCACAGATAATCGTTAATCGTTACAATGAGTCATCCTTTTTCGTGCGTGCAGACGTCGTTCATAAATTTATTAGACGGTGTCACGTCAGAAACAAAAAAAAAAACGACGGGTTGCACTCCGGGAGTGCCGGCAGAAGTGAAAACTTGAATATTAACGTTGTGCATTTTTGATATTTTGGAATGGTTGGGAAATAATTTTGCACGAATTGCTTTAATTATCGGTATTATTTTTCATCTAATATTTTCAGTAGGTTTTCATCTAGTATTTTGATAAAGTAGGTACTCACTCATTTTTAACACGCTTTTATTAACTTGACCTGTATGTATGTAAGTATGTATGTATGTATGTAATGGAATCTTTTAACTTCATTTTCACTTACTTCTAGGAGTCTGATTCACTTGAAAATTTGCACAGGGGTCAAGGGCCGATGACAATACAATAATCTCATAACTTTATATTAAAGTCGTAACTAGGATCATCAGGATAAAACAAAATATACGAGGGGCGGCTGATAAGTTCGTGGCCTATGGTACTTAATGAAACAAATATAAAGTTTTATATTTTTAACACGTCTAAGCGTCTGGTTAACTTGAAAATTTGCATAGGGGTCAAGGGCCGATGACAATGCAATAATTTGAGAATTAAAATCCAACTAAAAAATTAAAAATAAATAATGTAGTTTAAAAAAACTAAAAAACACGCTTTTGTGAAAATACGAACTAAAAAGTAAAAAAATAAGAAGAAAATGTATTTTACTGTAAAAAAAAAGCGTGGGGCGGTTTTTAAGTTACTATTGACACCACGCACCCCGTTTTTTAGTTTTTTTAAACTACATTATTTATTTTAGTTGGATTTCTTATAAAAGCGTGTTTTTTGGTTTTTAAAACTATTATTTATCTTTCACTATTTCTTCGTCACTTTTTTCATTAATGGATGCACTTTGTTCAATATTTTAAATACTTGATATAAACGAATTTTAAGATAAAATTATACTTGACGCTGGCAATATTAGTCCGGGGTCGATAATTTTTAAAACCAAAAAAAATCATAATAGGATGAAACCCATTAGAAAAGGAGGCAAATATGATAAAAATGAAAGGAAAAATAATTTACGGGCGATCTGAGGTTGGGAAGGGGATGGGGGTGAGTTTTTAAGGGTAAAAAACGGGTTTTCTCGATTTCCGGCAAAACTAAAAGTCCTATCGAAAAAAGTCAAATGGAAAAGTTGTAGATAATAAAAAGATCTAAAACTTTTGTATTTACACTTTTTTCACATAACCTCAAAATTTATGTGAAAAATTCAAAAAACCAAGTTTTTGGTTTTTTATTTTTATCTTTTACAAAAAATTTTTGTTTTTAACGAAATTTTGTGAAAACTTACCTTTTTATGTCCCAAATACGCTGTAATTTATTTAATTAAAAATATTTATTTTTTCACCTTATTTTGAATTAATATCGAAAAAACAGCCTAATTTTCAATCGAAAATTCACCCGTCAAAATATCAGCTTTTTTCAAAAAGTTGGTGTGGTTTCTGTTCGTTGGAATCTCTACTTTCCGATGGTAAAAAAAAAATATATGTTACTATGGTAAATCTTCTCAGAAAATGCAAAAATTCAAATTTTTTTTATTGCATACACTTGCTTATCATCTGCCTTATTGCAAATGATACAAACAGATTCATCCATACTGATAATCTGAAAAGACAAAATCGAATTAATAATGTCTTCACTATTTAATCGTGAATAAACTCCCATGAAAAAAAAAATATTAAAGAAATCAATGTCAAAATGTATAAATAATATATTATAAATCTATAAAAAAGTATAAAATATATATGAAAATCGGCCAAAAGTTTGTTTTATTAGAAATATATTTACGATATATATTTTATATATTTTTTATAGATTTTAAATATATTATTTATACATTTTGACATTGATTTCTTTAATATATTTTTTTTCATGGGAGTTTATTCACGATTAAATAGTGAAGACATTATTAATTCGATTTTGTCTTTTCAGATTATCAGTATGGATGAATCTGTTTGTATCATTTGCAATAAGGCAGATGATAAGCAAGTGTATGCAATAAAAAAATTTTTGAATTTTTGCATTTTCTGAGAAGATTTACCATAGTAACATATTTTTTTTTTTTACCATCGGAAAGTAGAGATTCCAACGAACAGAAACCACACCAACTTTTTGAAAAAAGCTGATATTTTGACGGGTGAATTTTCGATTGAAAATTAGGCTGTTTTTTCGATATTAATTCAAAATAAGGTGAAAAAATAAATATTTTTAATTAAATAAATTACAGCGTATTTGGGACATAAAAAGGTAAGTTTTCACAAAATTTCGTTAAAAACAAAATTTTTTTGTAAAAGATAAAAATAAAAAACCAAAAACTTGGTTTTTTGAATTTTTCACATAAATTTTGAGGTTATGTGAAAAAAGTGTAAATACAAAAGTTTTAGATCTTTTTATTATCTACAACTTTTCCATTTGACTTTTTTCGATAGGACTTTTAGTTTTGCCGGAAATCGAGAAAAACCGTTTTTTACCCTTAAAAACTCACCCCCATCCCCTTCCCAACCTCAGATCGCCCGTAAATTATTTTTCCTTTCATTTTTATCATATTTCCCTCCTTTTCTAATGGGTTTCATTCTATTATAATTTTTTTTCACTTTTCATTATTTTTAAAGGCTTCTACCCTGGACTATATGCAGAGTTTGCGATTCCATAATCGAAGAAAATAAAGTATAGACAGCCGTCAGACGAGCTGTCATCAGCTGTCACCCCTCCGTCTTGGTCTAAGAGCCGGTGAAGATATTCACTCGTTCGGTTATTACAAGAGTGAAGGTGATATGAAAGAAAATTGATTAAAATTAATTAAATTAAAAATAGCTATGGACACTTTTCGATAGTCAAGTTATCATAGGCATATATGTTTATAAATTATATTTGGTAAAAAATATGTCTCATCGAATTATCAGATCGGTGAAGGTCGATCTTCCACGTCTCCTCTACTATCTTACGAAATTTTTCGATCAGCACACGTGACCTCGCGCGAATTTCACAGTTTTTACCCATCCCACAAAAGTGCTCAACGCCGCTAAAGAAGTTTTCACTTCAATAACAATATAATAAGAATGCATGATAGCCGTACTGGTTTAACTAGTTGCCTGTGTGTTTTGTGCGTGAGCGCGCGCGTGTTGTGTGTGTGCTTGTGTACGTTTACAAGTGAGATAACGTGATAACGTGACATGAGACGTACGACACGTGGCGTGAGATATGAGTGGTACAACAGAACATATTAAAAGAGGTTAGAATGGAAATGTGGGCGGGGCAGACGTGCCAAGGATTTGAGCAAACGCCCGTATTTCTACAGAAACATGCGTGCTTGTGTGCGTGCTTGGGTGTGATTCATTCATTTGAAATCGCGTGATTGTGCGGCGCTATGATTGGCTAGATTTGAAATTGCAAATATGTGCGTAAGCTTCGTATTTATTTAAGTACAGATGTAATGGAGGTGAAAGGCGGGCTTGATCGGCGACACCAGTTTTCATACGAACGGCGCATTATAGCCGTTCTACCTCTTTTAATATGTTCTGTGAGTGGTACCTTAGATGTGAGATAATATGTGAGATATGAGACGTGGGTACCTTGATGGGCAGCGCCCGCACACGCTTGCGGTACGTCTTGATGCCGCACAGGTGGCAGTGGTAGTCGTGCGTGTTGTACGCGCGCCGCTCCGCCGGGTACCCGCCCAGCGCTTCGTACCTGCGCGAGTAAATATACACTTTACATTACAAAAATATACATATATATTATCACATAACTTGAGGGCTCAGTACACGTTATTCTAGCATAAAAGTTGCGCAAATGTGATCGAAATGTATCCACGTACATAAATAAGAAAAACGCAAAACATAAACTTTGAAATAAACGGGACGACACGACTAGTTTCTGACCTAAACGAGGTCCTTCCTCAAACAAAAAATCGGTTGTCTGTAAAGTCGGTTTACTGACGATAGTTGAACGTGACAACGTCATAAGAAAATACTTGTTGCTGTAAACAATTGACACCACATTCACTTTTCACTGCACTTCATACTTGACGAAAACATGTAAATGTAATATTGTATAGCAGCTGTCCACTGCTACAGCTGTCGAACGCTGCCGAACGCGGAGGCCGATTGTGCCTCCTTGTCGCTCGTTCAGCGCTCTCGCTTGCACTTCAAGCCTTAAATGGAACGCCTGAGAGCGAGGTAACGCCGCATGAGTCATGTTTTTTCGTACGTGCAGCCGGCTCCATCGAATTATAAGACGTTGTCACGTCAAAATGTAACGTGATTTAATATGCACGGCTGCCTGTCCCACTGCTGGGCACAGGTTTCTTTCAATATTTAATAGGCCTGGAGTTACTCATCACGCTGCTCCAATGCGGGTTGATGGAGACATTACCCACAAGGCCAATCTGTTTTCGGATGCTATTATACCGCCCATAAAGCCTTCGAGGTTCTACAACTAATATCGATAACAACTTTGACCAACGGCTTTAAGTGTTGTAACCACAGAGAAAACGAATGATAGTAGAGTTACCCTAGTACCCTTGTCCCAGAACCGTTGTCACCAAACACACGCATTTCAAATATCAGTAAAATATAACAATACCTATTAAAAAAGACATATAATTACTCACAAGTTTTCACTCAACAAGGTAAATATGGCGAACTAAATATATATAAACAACTTTGTAAAAACCCATATTTGTGCAAATAAAAGTATTTTTCTTTGTCTTTAAAATACCTTGCCAGTATAACACTTTCATAGACATTCAATATTAGATTTTAAAATAATGCGTGATCGTTTAAGAGCAACTGTCGGCCTTGAAGTATGCGGTGCCAGTTAGCGTAGCGTGATCGCGCTCGTACGATACTTCGTGCCATCTCCTCTGGGGGTGTGTGCTTTATTTGAAACTCCTTGGCTGTAGCTGAAGCATGGAAATGCACATGAAACCTCACTCTTCTTGTACCATTAATCCCTAAGACCAAGACCTTATTGGTGATTTAAAAACATCCGATGGCGTGTTGACCACTAACCAGCTCATCAACCAACTCACATTGAATCATCATGGTGGAATTAATAGTATCAGGCGTTACTTTGCGGAACTCCATTGTTATAAGGTTAGGTAAAAACTACTTTGCAACAATGCGCAATCAGAACGTATGATGGTGTAATTTTTTTTCATGCAGCTTTGCGAGTGACCGTCGTAGAGTCAATAACCCTGATCATGCTCTGTTTTGGGGCGAAACACGTGATGGTGGTGGTCCGTATGTTGGTGTATATTTTTTGTTGTTGCATGTGCATGTGTCCTATGTGGGAGGAAGGGAGGTGATAAATTATTGCATGAAAAAACATCATACGTTCTGATTGCGGATTGTTGCAAAGTAGTTTTTACCTAATGAATGAAGATGATGGATGGAAGGATGAAAACAAATTGAGTGATGGAACCAAATCAAAAAAACTCACCGCCTCCACTGACTGAGAAGCGAATGGTAACAGAAGGTACAAACTAGTGCGGAGCCGTTTTCCCTCAACTGCTCCGCGTTTGGATGGCTCTGGAACAAATAATATTACTATCATGTACGTAATTTAATCCGTGTCAATGTTTGTTAAGATTAGTTGTCTTTTCTTCATCTTCAAATCCAGTCTTGGAATACCAAATCAATTGATATTTGAATGAGCCGTCAATCAAATGTGACATCCTCATACATTTTGTATGAGAAAAGAACCCGGTCTTGGACTACCAAGACAATTGAAATGCTTTTAATGAGCTGTCAAAACGTGACATCCCCATACATTTTGTATGAGAAAATGATAAGTGACGTCACTTATCATATATAGTCAATTGACTTCATTATTATTGATTTATGCGCTAAAAAATAATTAACAATTATATTGCTTTCCAAGCGTGAATTAGTGCAACCTTTTTAAGTAAGGATTTTCAATTTTTTTGTGCATAGTGTCCAAGAACCTATTGGTTGTCTGTAAGGTCGGTTTACGGACGATAGTTTAACGTGACAACGTCATAACAAAACAATGAAAACCACATAACTTTTCACTTCGCTTTATAAACAGTCGACGAAACGCGCGCGTTACATGCGGCGCAAGCAGAACGCTCAAGCCTCAACGTAACGTTACAATGAGCGTAACGTTAAAATGAGTCATCCTTTTTCGTGCGTGCAGCTGGCGTTCATAGATTTATTAGACGTTGTCATGTCAAAAAGATTTGCGAGGTCAAAAATCATTTATAGTCAGTTTACCAAATTTTTATTAATTAAAATGCAATAAAAAATATGTATAAAAATGAATTAAAAATTATCCTGCTTTCCATGCAACCTTTTTAAAATAAGCATTTTGTATAGTTAACTCTTCAAATTTTATATTCAGCTAAGTAGACTTTTTTTTTCAAGCTATATAAGCTGCTCATTCCACTACTGTCAAAATGTCAAAAAAAATTCAAATTAATAAAATGTTGCATATACGTACAGTTCGGGTAACTTTGAACATTTTTTACATTATTTGTATTATATAACCGATTTCTATTTATGACACCTTTATTTTATTGAATGAATAGTGTCCTTTTGAGTTGGTTTTTCTGTCTAACGACGACAAACGAGTTGACAATGAAACAAAAACGGAGGAAAAGTACTTATCTCAACCCAGGGATGTAGTATACGGGGTACCTCAAGGAAGTATCCTCGGTCCGTTGCTTTTTTTAATATATATTAATGATTTTCCAAAAGTCATTGAGCAACCAATGGTTCTCTTTGCTGATGACAGTACAGTTATATTTCCAAATGATAATCCAAGTACATATGAAACGAATATAAATAATGCCCTTGAATTATTAGTAGATTGGTTGAATAACAATAATCTTAAAATAAACCTTGAAAAGACAAATATAATGACATTTAAAAATCGTATATCTTATGGGAGATCTGTAAATATCAATTATAGAGGTAAAACCATATGTGAAACAGAAAATATAAAATTTTTAGGCTTGTATATTGATAAAAAGCTCACATGGAGACTACACATGGAACATGTATGTAAAAAACTTAACAAATTCTCTTTCGCTCTTTACAAATTGTCAAAAATAGTAAATAAATCAGCGGTATTAAGCGCGTATCATGCGTATGTTGGTGCAACTCTTAGGTATGGTCTTGTATTTTGGGGTAATGCAACGGGTATTGAAACAGTTTTTAAAGCGCAAAAAAAATGTATTCGGTCAATGTGTCAACTACGACAGACAGACACATGCAAGCCACACTACCAAAGTTTAAATATATTGACGCTCCCTTCGTTATATATCTATGAAATATGTGTAATGGTCAAAAACGACATTTCTAAATACAACATGTTAAACTCAAAAAGACATAAAAATAAACTATGCGCAATAGCCTCTAAAACTAAACAATATCACAATAGCGTCTTTTGCATGGGACCAAAAATATATAATAATTTACCAGACTTTCTTAAAACCAAAAGTTATAACGAATTTAAAAGGGAACTCAAAACACATGTAATTAAAAAAGCGTACTATTCGGTCACTGAGTTTATTAACGATAAATAAATAAATAAAATATAAGAAAATAAAAATAACATAAATAAAATGACTAATTAATAATTTTGTCCACGACATAAAAACCTGGGAGGTTTTTTTTTCGCCAGCTTTTTTTCCCCTCAGTGTACAAAACCCATCCTGGTGGGTGCCCAAAGCTGATGACGGCGAACCCCGTATGGTTCAAATAAAATAAATTATTATAAAAAGCACAAAATTGGGTTTAAGTGTAATTAATTAAAACTGTAAAATTTTAAACTACTTTAATGTTTCTTATGTACCCTTTTGTAATAGTCATTTTAAGAATTTATGTTTACATTATGTTAAGTCATTAAAATAATTATTTTATTTAATATAATAAAATTTGTACACCCTAAGGGGTAAATATGGAGCTCTAAATATTTTGTAAAACCTTTTTCACCCATATTTGTGCAAATAAAATATTTTCATTTCATTTCATTTCTAACAAAATAAATTTGCGGAAGAAACAACAGAACTAAGTACCCATAATTTCCCCTAAAACTCGAATTTTCATTAATCATGAATTTTGGGTAACTTTGAATAAATTTTTTTAGAATGTAAAAACCTTAATATTTTAAGGTTTAGGTAAAACAAAAAGAAGATATTATTAAATTTAAAAACCTTATCTATAAAAATGACATCTACACTGACGTAAAAAAGTAACAAATAGCTTGGTTTTGCCATATGAATCAAAGTGGACTAGTTTACGATTCCAAATCAGCGCTAAAAAACTTCCAGCAACTTAACCACGGAAAAGGCGGGAATTTTCAGAATTATGCATTGATAGTTTATTTCTTTAATTTTCATTTGGTACAAAAAGATTTTGGCAATCCATTTAACACAGTTATTATATTGAAATATCAAAAAATTTCAAATGTAATAAATTGTTAAATCTTTTTTTCAACTTTGTTCAAAGTTAAACGTCAATTCAAAGTTACCCGTAATGACTGTACTCCAGGAGTATGTTAAGAAAGTCGCACAAAGGCTTAGTAATGTGATTACTCGCACTAAAGAAATATAAACTGAAAAACGTATGTCAACAATTTCCTATCTACTCACTTGATGCGTTAATAAACAAGGGAAGTAAGGTGCGTTCCCCTGCGGCTGTCCGTAGAGGATCCGCGCCAACGTGAAGTCCGAATGTAGGCCGCACAGGAAACAGTATATTGACGTACACGCTGCAAATAATACTCAGCATTACATCTGTGGTATAGACATAGAAGCGCTCATGGCCCGGCAGTTAGCGTGGAACGCAAGCGATCTATGCAAATAAGCCAACGGGCGCGGTCGGGTGTGAGATGGGTGGCTAGTGGCAAAAAAATTCATGCGCGTTTCCGTTTCCGTGCTTCGGAGGGCACGTTAAGCCGTCGGCCTCGGTTGTTGTCGATAGATAACAGTCGTTAAACCTTGTCGGAGGCCTTATGGGCAGTTTGAAAACATCCGACAGCGGGTTGGCCACTAACCCGCATTGGAGCAGCGTGGTGGAATAAGCTCCAGGCCTCCCCAATAATGGGGAGAGACCCGTGCCCAGCAGTGGGACGTAAGAACGGTTGCAGCCCATAGACATTCTATGTCACAAAGTCCGTTCGGCTATGAATATTGTGAGGCGTACACATGTTGTTTTAGTGTGCGTAACCTCGAGAGCGATCAGTGCCGAGTAACGTCAACATGACTACTAAAATTAAAGAGTTGTGTAACTCAGGTAATATTTTTAATGTTCAGATTTAAATGTAATGCTTCAAAATCTTGAGCAGAAAAATCTGCTTGTCCTTGTCTTGCTAATAATAAGGAATATGCATAAATTTTATGTTTAAAACGTATATATTTTATTTGGAAAATTGCAAGTAATGATGACAAAATGAAAAAAAAAGTTTTTTTTTTCGAAAACTAGGATATATAGAAATGCGAAATATGAAAATTATAAGTTATTTTTTTATTTCAACCAACAATAATATCGACCGGTGCGACGATGACCCCATATTTGCAGCTTCGTTAGTATGGGCTGTTTTCAACGCTACGCAGTGAGGTTTAACTTTGGCTCATAATTCTGTCGTTCGGGGTGCTCCAATCGACATGGTTCTTTAAGAAAACCTGATCCAGCCATGATATGCCAGATTTTTTTATTGTATCAATCGATCCTCGAACATAGATTTTAGAACTTGCGTTCCCTATCGACAAGATCTACCGGTAACTATAGTAACTGATAACGTGTTAACTGTTTTTTTTCGTGAAGTACTCCGAGTGAATCGGCATTCGAGAGATTGGGAAGCCAAATTCGTTACCAAATACCAGAAAAAATTCATTTTCCCCCGCTGATAATTTAATTCAGGGCCCTTGGAGCTGTTTCAAAGGACATAGTTTTCTAATGTCAATTCTCTTTAAAATAAACTGTTGATGTACTTACCACTATTACTTGCTACAGTTCTATCCGACGTGGTGGAGGGGGGTGTGGGTATGACTCGCTCGCCGTTTAACGACGAGTTCGACGGCAGCGGCGAAGGGATGTTATACCTGCAAACAAAATTATACGTGTTTATCTTTCCGACTAACAAATTATACCAATATACTTCACTAAATGGGTGCGCGCGCATGGCCCGACGATTAGCGTAGAACGCAAACGATCTACGCAACTAAGCAAAACGGGCGCGGTCGGCTGTGAGATGGGTGACCGCTAGTGGCAAAAAAATTCATCGTTTCCGTGCTTCGGAGGGCACCTTAAACCATCGGTCCCGGTTGTTGTCGATAGATAATAGTCGTCAAACCTTGTCGGAGGCCGTATAAGCGGTTTGAAAACATCCGACAGCGGGTTGGCCACTTACCCGCATCTCCACCAACCCGCATTGCCGCAGCGTGGTGGAGTAAGCTCCAGGTCTCCCCTGTAATGGGGAGAGACCCGTGTCCAGCAGTGGGACGCAAAAAGGGTTGCGAAACAGACGAAAAATTTCTCTAAAAATACATGGTTCTAATGACATATTTACTATATCGGCGAACATGCCATCTAATTTCTGATAAACGGCATTCATAATTACAAGCGTTTCGTCATACGCAATTTTTCCTGACAGATTATTAATTGATACAGAGTTTTTATGTAACTAACCTTAAAAACCAACATAATGTAGTAACATACAGGTGTTTGACGCGACACGTACGACAGAATCGCTACCATGCCGGACTGGTGATCGGAGATTTCATGTTCAATTCCCAACGTGACAATATTTTAAATTTCTGTCATCTCTATTATTATGACGACTGAGCTAATCCTAGCCCTACACGATAGTGTATAGTTGTGAAGATTTAATATTCAGTCTACAGTCGAACTTTTTTCAATAGTGCACGTGAAACTTGCGAGTGCACGCGTTCTCACTACGCACGCTCATATGAATGTATTTTCATATTGTAGAAGCATGCGACGTTTCGATATCAGGGTGTTTTGTGTATTGTGCGAGTCACAGATTAGTTTAGCTTTAATCGTAGCCCAACTAATCTGTGTCTTACATTACAATCAACGACATTTTTAATATCGTCGTAGCCAACGTATCGTGTCGTACAGTACGTTAACTTATGTTAAACAACGCTTTTAACGTTGCTTATTCCTGCTACAGGCCTTCAGTTATATCTTCACAATATAGCTGCAAAGTCGTCCTGTTAAATCGTATCGTGTGTAGGAAAAACTGAAAACGGTACAGTTCATCTGAAAATGTAACGGTGCCAATTTTAAGTGTATAGCTTAGAAAAAATTCAATTACATTATAGAAACCAAGTTCGCGCGCCCAAATTGAAGCATGTTGATTGGTGCCATTAATGGCACCAAACGCCGGGCCGCTCCGTAAGACTTAAGGTTAAATTTTATCACAACACTATTTAAAAACAAAAGAAATCTAATAAAATAACTTTTCACTTATCACAGTGTTTTCAAAATTTTGTAGTATTTTATAGTTAATTTGGTCATAATAAAAATATTTTGTTTGACCGATGTGACAGCTGTAGGAATCTATTTAGTGGTTCAATTTTGACAGCGCGCTTGTATGAAGACACTCATTCTATACGTATTTATTGTAAGGTTTATAGATAAAAGTAAAGACCAGTATTCCGCATAGTACGGACTCACCTTCTATGCTCTAAGGGCACCCTCTCCGCGTCCATCATCTCCCACTGCCTCGCTAAGTGCCGCACACATCTCGAACACGCCAGCACCCTCCCCCCTCTCGTGGCACTCCCCGCGCCCACCCCCGCGCCCGCCAAGCACGGGAAGTGCATGGCGTGCGAGTTCATGTACTCCGCAGTCGTGGACAGCCACTCCATCGACTGCTGCGGGAACAGCCCCGCGCACACGTAGCATCTGAAAAGAAAAAATATTTTATTAGTATAAGACACAAAATATCGCTTAATGAATTACATTTTTCCGGCAATTTCAGTGGCCGTTTGGGCAAGTTGTTGAGCTGAGAGAAAAAAGCGGGATTTATAATGGAAACAATATTCAATCAGTAAAGTTATAGCAAATTCAAACTAGTATCTACGATATTCTATGTGACATTAAAATGATATATCTTTTTGAATTATCCAAAACGATCAATAACTAAGAAGATATTAAGTAATAAACAATCAATCCTAATATTATAAACTCGAAAGTAAGTCTCTCTCTCTTACGCTTTCCCGCTTAAACTACTGAACCAATTTTAATGAAAAATAGTGGACATTGGGAGAGGACAGAATAGTGTTCATCCTGTAAATATTTAACGTATAAAACGGCTCCGGAGGGCGAAGCTGCTGGCGGAAGGCTAGTAAAATTAAAACTTATTACAGGTTCCGTACCAAGTACTGAGCCCTTAGTGTAAGTTTGTAAACGCGCAAACGTTACTACTGCGTCCGAGTTAAAATTGGACAGATAGATCTTAACCTGAAAGGAATAGGGTCGATAATTAAATTCTTAACTCAAACGCGTTAGTAACGTTTTCGCGTGTGTAGACTTACACTAAGGCCTCTGGAATGAATGAAGGTTGCAGGAGTCTTCATCCTGTCTCAGTAGTTTTTTCTTCTTCAATTATGGCATTGATCTTCTGATTTCCGCACAGATCAGTCGTATCGCCCGCGTGCTCTAAATCAGAGCATATCGTGCAAACGTATCAAAACATTGCTGACGCGCGACGGCCGCGATGCGCGTCGCAATGACCTAGATAAAGTGCAAGGTGTAAAGACAATTTTATTATAACATTAAGGTGCAGTCACATTCAAGTGATTTCGTCAATATGGCTAAGAAATCCCCTGTGAAACTAAAAACCGAAACGGAACATATGCTCTACGAAGCTTATACAAATGAAAAGGCTGAAAAAGATAATTTAAAGGCCATTATTAATGACTTGAAGAGTCAGATAACTAAACTGCAGCAAGAACTTGCAGATATAAAAGAAGCCAAAAAGACGGAGGGCAGTGAGAATATCCCCCAAAAAACCCATATTCCGAGAACCGTTGAGTACACAACGGATGAGGAAGAGCTCGCAAAAGAGACTGAGTGGATTCGACAGAAATCGAGGAAGAAGCGGAAGTTAAACACATCACCCACTCATACAGATGAGGAGACTCAGCATGCTGAAAAAGGTGAAATAAAATCTAAAACAATAAAAATTCCCCAACCACCACCCATCGTAGTAGATGGTGTTAAAAATTATCAGAAATTTTACGATTTTCTGGGGCAACACGTACCTTGCAATACGTTCAACGTGAAGATGGTAGGTACAGATAATTTAAAAATTAATACCAGCAACGAAGACACTTATAGGAGTATTACCAAAATGTTAACTGAAAAAAACATACTATGGCACTCTTATGAGAATAAGCGCGATAGACCAATACGGGTTATAGCAAAGAAATTACATTATACATGCGAACCGCAAAGAATCGTGGAGGACTTGCGGAGTCAAGGTTATAAGGCCCAGGAAGCAGTAAACAAACTAAGTTGGAGAAAAAAAGAGCCACTTAACATGTTTATGTTAAGCTTCAAAAATGAGGAAGATATAAACAAAATTTATAACATACGATCAATTCTAGGGTGTAAAGTCGAAATCCATGCGCTAAAGACACCGAAGCTAATACCACAGTGCAAGAGATGCCAAGCTTATGGGCACACTCAAAAATACTGTGCTAGAGAACCCAGATGCGTCAAATGCACTGGTAAACATCTAACAGCAGACTGCCAGAAACCACCTGACGCCAAAGCTAAGTGCATCCACTGTGGGGACGCGCATCCAGCCAACTACAGGGGATGTACTATAGCAAAAGAAATGCAAATGTTGAAAAATAGAAATCTCAAGAAGCCGAAACATCCACAAGATAAACATACCAAACCAGAACCTAAAAAGAATGTAATCAACAAAATTAACACCAATGCCAAGACCACTGTATCGAATCAGGTAAACATGAATAGGTCGTACGCACAAGTGACAGCCGTAAATAAAAAAGTGACAAACTCAAAACAGACATCAGAGACAGATGAAAAGCTGGACAAGATTCTCAGGTTTATGAATACTTTTAATGAACGGTTAAATAAGCTTGAGAAGTTAATACACTAGACAAAATGGATCGATCTTTGAAAATAATGTCATGGAATGCAAATGGGCTACTACAACATCAGCATGAGTTACAAGTAGTCCTAGATACAAAAAACATCGACATATGCTTGATATCAGAGACTCATTTCTACAGACAATCTTATGTAAGCTTCAAAGGATATACAATATACCACGCAATCCATCCCGATAATTGTGCTCGAGGTGGAAGTGCTGTTATAGTTAAAAATAACTTACAACACTTTGAGCATTTTAAGCACAAGAACATGATATCCAATGTGTTGCAGTAAAAATCAAGGCCAAGGATTACATTATCACAGTAGCTTCTATCTATTGTCCTCCTAAATACTCCCTGAAAAAGGATGAGTACATAAGATTTCTCAATCGGTTTGACCAAAGATTCATTATAGGTGGTGACTTCAATGCTAAGAATACACTCTGGGGATCAAGACTTACTACTACTAAGGGCAGAGAATTATTTAGTGCAATAAAATAATTTCAGTGCGATGTAATATCAACTGGAAAGCCAACGTACTGGCCTACAGATTCTAATAAACTACCAGATTTAATAGACTTCTTTGTTTATAAAAACTTACCTAAAAACCAAATGAACATTGAAGGTTCATATGATATGAGCTCAGATCACTCTCCAATTTATCTGACCCTAAATAATCAATTCAATATGAGAAGCAAAAAGCTAACGTTAGTTAATTATTATACAGATTGGGATAGTTTTAAAATAACCCTTGAACGGAGCATTAATCTGAAAGTTCCACTTCAAAGTTACGAACAACTAGATAATGAAGTTGATGCTTTTGTAAAAAATATTCAACAAGCTGCCTGGAAAAATACACCACAAATCAAAATAAGAGAAAATGAAATAACGTATCCGAGAGAAATAGTAGATCTTATAAAACAAAAAAGGAGACAAAGAAAAAGATGGCACGAAACCAGGTGCCCTGAAGACAAAAGGGAATTAAATAAACTAACTAAAACTTTAAGAAGAAAAATTATGAGATTTAATGAATGCGCTACCAATAATTACCTTACCAGATTATCAAATGATCGCAGCACAGATTATTCACTTTGGAAAGTCACCAAAAGGATGAAACGTCCTATCACACAAAGTCCCCCAATTAAGGATATTAATGGGAAGTGGGCAAATGATGACCAACAAAAAGCAATAAGGTTTGCCTCTTATTTAGAAAATATCTTTCAACCGTATGAAGGACAACAGTCTATTGAACAGAATGAAATCACAGACCAATCAGAATCCAACATAAAACTTACTACACCTAGAGAAATAACACGTGAAATAAAACTTAATATTAATCCAAAGAAAGCCCCAGGATTCGACCTGATTACTGGAGAAATTATGCGTAATTTACCAAAGAAAGCTATCGTTAAACTTACAACGCTAATCAATGCTGCATTTAGGCTTCAATATGTCCCAAACTTGTGGAAGGTGGCAGAAGTCATAATGATAGCGAAGCCAGGAAAACCACCAAATGAGGTGTCGTCATATAGGCCTATATCGTTATTGCCAATCATGTCCAAAGTTTTTGAAAAACTCCTATTAAAAAGAATAAAACCAGTTATAGATAATAAAAAGCTAGTTCCTGATCATCAATTCGGTTTCAGGGAAAAACATTCAACAATAGACCAAGTTCATAGAATTACAAATATAATAGAAAAAGCATTAGAAGAAAAGAAAGTCTGCTCTGCTGTCTTTTTAGATGTATCGCAAGCCTTCGACAAGGTCTGGCATGAAGGCTTAATTCTAAAATTAAGAAGAATGTTACCAAAACAAATAGCAAACATTTTAGAGTCATATATTTCCAACAGAGTCTTCAGGGTGAGGCAAGGTAAAGAATACTCGGATCTGAAAGAAATAAGAGCTGGAGTGCCACAAGGGAGTGTATTGGGACCGGTCCTGTACCTACTATACACCTGTGATATTCCAAAAATAGAAAATAGTTTCTTTGCAACTTTTGCAGACGATACGGCAATATTAGCCGTAGGCGACAGCCATGAGCAAGCTGCAGAAAAGTGCCAAAGAGCAGTTAATAAAGTATACGACTGGACAAAGAGGTGGCGTATGAAACTCAATGAAAGTAAGTCGGTACATGTAGATTTTACAAACAAAAATCAAAGTTACCACCCAATACATATAAATAACATATGCATACCATACGCAAATACTGCAAAATACTTAGGTATGACTCTTGACGCGAAGCTACGCTGGAAGCATCACGTTAAGAAAAAACGAGAAGAATTGGAGCTCAAATACAGAGCTATGCATTGGCTTCTTGGGAGGTATTCCTCACTGTCAGTCCAAAATAAAATTTTGTTATATAAGCAGGTCCTAATGCCAGTATGGGCCTATGGTATACAGCTGTGGGGCTGTACCAAACAGAGCAATATAGAAATAATTCAAAGGTTCCAAAATAAAGTACTCAGGGGAATCGTGAATGCACCTTGGTACATACGAAACGAAGATCTACATCGGGACCTAAAAGTAGACTTCGTCAAAAATGTCATTAAAAAATATGCAGAAGCTCATCAACAAAGACTTCACCATCACGTGAATGTTGAAGCAATCCAGCTGCTCGACACCACGGACTTAGTGAGACGGCTCAAACGGACAAAACCTTTTGAACTAATTATATAACTCAGTGTAGTGATAGTGAAAAGTGACTAAAATTTATTTAGTGACACTAATGACACAAGAACAATGTGTATAAACCTTTATGTGCAATAACAAAGAAGTGCTGTGTCAGTGGACGCATTCTTCAATAATAAGTTTATTAGCAAATTAAGTTAGCGTAAAATTACTCATTAGTCGAATTATTTAGGCTAGATCGTAATGTAATATAAAGTATTGTTTTGTACTTTATACCAAAAAAAAAAAAAAAAAAATTATGGCATCGCAACCTCTGCATATTGCCAGCGTCAAGTATAATTTTTGCATCACGTTTGTGCCAGTTTCGGTGAAACTGGACGAGTAATAATAGGTAAAGTCAGTAAGTCGTCAGTAATCAGTCAGTCAAGCCAGTCAGACATTCAAGTAAAGCGATGGCTTCTTAGAGTCCTTTTCATGAAAGAAGTCCCGCGGTGATTTTTGGAACTAAAATTGACAGGTCAGCCATGTTGTCGTTTGTCGATGTTATCAAGTTCGTTTGTTGTGGTAGATTTTTGTGAGTTTTTAATCAGCTTAGTGCATTTTTAAGATTGTTTACAATGCCAAAAGTTGTAAAAAGTTCGGCTCGAGAAATGATATTGAAGGTGAAAGATTTCTGTGAAGCGGAACAAAAGAATCAAGGTGTTTTAATACCACTAAACAATGTTTGGAAAGAGTCGCCGTCATAACAGGTACTTTTTAGAGATGCCATATAATAATTTTTTGCTGTATTGATGGGACTTTTATGATATATATTGATTTTTGCGACAAAATTGATATATAAACATAACGTGATGAAACTAAGTAACTGAAATTAAAACATATATAACGTAGTACATAAGCATTATAAACTTAAAGTTACTATTATTTTTAATTGTTCATTATTTAATTGCAGGTGTGTCGGAGAATACTGTAACAAGAATTACAAAATAAGGTATAACAACGGCATGTACTTCGAAAAAAATAATCACCCCGGGGAAGAGTCGCCCGCATCCGAAAAATTTCGACTTGGACGGGTTCGATTTATTTTGTGCGCTATCCGGCAAAAAATCACAGTTTTTACGTTGTACATAAAGAATTACCTACCAACATTGGCTAAATTACGGGCAGCTCTGAGAGAGAGAAGACATTAATTTTCAGGGAAGCATCACAACATTGCACAGGATATTAAATAGGATTGGTTTCAAGTACAAGCGATGTCATGTCAATCTAGACGCAAACTACTTATGGACCGAATAATAATATCTACGACTAGTGATACTGAAACAGAATCTGATTCTGTTTCCATCCACTCTTCAGACAGTGATGTTCCTATGGCCGCTGATCACAATTATTCAATAAAACTCTGAATAAAAAATTGTGATGCTTTTCTTTACCCTATTTTCTCATATTTTCCCTGTAAGTAGGTAGAACACCGCTTATATAAGTAAATAAAAATATACTTTTTACATAACAGAAAAATAGTAAATATAGGTTAATCTCACCTAACAACATAGTAAAAAAGGAAACTTTAGTCATTTTAAACTATTTAATAATAACACGACACTTACAGTCATAATAACGTTAGTTATTTGGACTTATTACATGGGTCATCCCATGAGTGGGTTGGTAGACATTTTGATAAAAATGCCCAAATATACTTTTGACTTATCAGTTATCAGAAATATACATGTTTCACTAATCTGAACTATTGTTATAGTATGGGCTTGAGTAATGAAATCACAGCCTATCTAAAATGTATTTATTTCTTAATACAATTTAAGAGCTTATATTGTTTCATCGAAGTATGCAGGAAATAGTATTATTTGATAAATTACATATTATGCTAAATGTAAAATAGGTAATTTTTTACTCATAAATGGCAACATTACGTCACGCGACTACAGCGCTGCGTCTGGGGGACTTCTTTCGTGAAAAGGACTCTACCAAGAACGTGACCAATGGAATTTTGGAGGCAAACCGAAAAAACATATTTTCGCACTGTTACTTTAATGCACAACACTCGTGCACTTTAAGGAACCTATATCGAACAAAATGCCATCAAACTTATCCGAAATAACTCAAAAATACCCCAAGAAAGTAAAAATAAAACAAGTCTTTTTCGACTTCCCGCCAAAACTCGTCTTGGTAGTTGTCGATAGATTGCACTTACAACAATTTGGCCAGTAATCATGATGCATGAAATGTGGTAAATACCAATGTATGAAACATGACATTCAGTAAACATGAGTCGTGCCCTCATAATCCTCTTATAAATTCTAGACTTTGATAATAAATCCTTATCGATTATATTAATCGTTTATCGTCAGGTCGACGATTATTATTATCTTTTACCGAATTTTTATACTGATATAAAGCTAGCCTTCCGCCAGCGGCTTCGCCCGCGTGGACCAGTTTAATGGGTCCCCGTAGGATAAAAATGGCATATGTGCTATTCGAGGCTTCATTGCTATATTAAAATCATAGGCGTTTAGCCAGTTGCTTCAACCGCGTTGACCCTATTACCCGTTTTCACGTAGGAATGAAGCATTTTCCCGCGGTAAAAAGTAGCCTACGTCACTCAAGGTGAATGTAGCTTTCTAATGGTGAAATAATTTTTGAAATCGGAACAGTAGTTTTTGAGTCTAAGCATTACAAACATACAAAAATACAAATCTTTCCTCTTTATAATATTAGTATAGAAGATAGATTATTATATGTATTGGGTATTTTTATCTTTTACCGAAATAAAACTCGTGCTGCAAATGATAAGCGGCTTAAATTAACTTATGAATACTTGGCTGCAATTCTTTTTGTGTTCCACTACTGAGCACGGGTCTTCCCCGCAATTAAGGAGACTTAGAGATAATCTAATGGAGATAATAAAATATAAAATGACGGAAAAGTGTTAGATGCCGTGTTAGATTGTTGAATATTTATAAGCCGCCAATGAGACTTATGATAAGATTTAATTCTGCTTAATACCCTGTGTCGTGGGTACCATGGACATATACAAAGACAGAAACACGAACACCCAGACCGAGAACAGAACTTTAAACTCATCATTCAAATTTCTGTTTCGCCAGGAATCGAACCCGGGACCCCTCGATTGGTAGTAAGGCATGGTAACCATTACGCCACATGAGTCGTCAAATCCGTCACAGGTAACCAGGACCTACGGTTGTGTTTAACATAATATTGTGTTCATGTGTGTCTAAGAAACTGTCAATCAGTCAGCAGTAACTATAGTAACTGACTGGTCGTTCAGTTGTGTTTTGACTGATGGATAACTTTTCAGGTAACGCACACAGAGATCTAACAGATCGCCAGTCAGTGAGGAGTTGGCCTGAGCTCGTTTCAGTGCTACATATGAGGTCAAGAGCGAGAGGGTTGGGGGATAGGAAGTGAGAGAAAGAGGAAGTGTGTGTGAGAGAGAAAGAGGAAGCATGAGAGAGAGAGAGAGAGAGAGAGAGAGAGTGGAGGGAGAAAGAGAGACCTTAGAATAATTACAATTACATTATAGAAACCAAGTTCGCCATGTGGTTGCCGGCGTTAGAATAGCACCACTCCGATTCTTCCCAGGAGGTCGTAGGAGGCGACCAAGGGACATATTCCAGGAGACGGGCAGCAGCGTCTTCCTGTGTATAACAACATCCACTGCGGTCACCAACCCGCAATGCCAAGCGTGGTGACTATGGCAATAAACCCCCTTATGGCAGTCACAAGTAAACCTCGGCCCCCAGTCCCCTGCGGCCCCGCTATCCCTGGTTACGACAGCGGCCATGGTAACGGCGGGGCAGGGGGTGCTAAGAATCTCCGGCAGAGATTCGGCTGTCACAAAAGAAAACGACCTCTGCACCTGGCAACATACAACACCAGGACACTGAGAACCGACGAGAAGATACATGAGCTGGAAGCAGAGATAGATAAGTTACGCTGGAGTATCATAGGATTATCCGAAGTCCGAAGAGAGGGGGAGGACACGGTAATCCTTAAATCCGGTAACTTATTCTATCACCGGGAGAGCGAACATCTGTCCCAAGGTGGTGTCGGGTTTCTCGTCCACAAGTCCCTCGTCAACAACGTGACGAAAGTCGAAAGTGTGTCAGCAAGGGTAGCGTACCTTATACTCAGAATATCAAAACGGTATTCGCTGAAGGTCATACAGGTATACGCACCGACCGCGACACACCCAGACGATGAGGTTGAGGCTATGTATGAGGACGTCAGTAGAGCCATACATGCCTCTAAGACTCATTTCACGGTGGTGATGGGGGATTTCAATGCAAGACTGGGCACGCGAGACGGCGACGAGCAGAGAGTAGGGCCCTTTGGGTTTGGACAACGGAACCACCGAGGCCACTTGCTTGCTAACTTCTTGGAGAAGGAGAGCCTCTTTATGATGAACTCTTTATGATGGACCTATTCCAGTGCAGCGCGGAGTACGACAAGGGGATGTTATATCCCCGAAGCTGTTTACCGCTGCACTGGAAGACGTGTTCAAGCTGATGGAGTGGAACGGGCTGGGTATTAACATCAATGGCGAACACCTCACACACCTTCGATTTGCCGATGACATAGTAATCTTGGCGGAGAACCTGGAAGAGCTGAGCACTATGCTAGGTGACCTCCATAGCGCCTCACAAAGGGTGGGTCTTAAGATGAACATGGACAAGACGAAGATCATGTCTAACGTCCATGTCACACCTATACCGGTTGTTGTTGATGGCGCTACTCTCGAAGTTGTTGACGAGTACATCTACCTGGGACAAGCGATCCGTATGGGTAAGTCCAACTTCGAGAGAGAGGTAACTCGTAGAATCCAACTCGGTTGGGCAGCGTTCGGGAAATTACAAAGTGTCTTCTCGTCCAGAATACCTCAGTGCCTGAAGTCGAAAGTTTTCGAGCAGTGTGTGTTGCCAGTAATGACCTACGGCGCTGAGACGTGGTCTTTTACAGTTAGCCTTTTCCACAAGCTCAAGGTCGCTCAGCGAGCGATGGAGAGGGCTATGCTTGGTATTTCTCTACGCGACAGAATTCGTAATGATGAAATCCGTAGAAGAACTAAGGTTACCGACATAGCTCTCAAAATCTGCAAGCTGAAGTGGCAATGGGCAGGCCATATAGTTAGGAGGACCGACAACCGATGGGGAAGAAAGGTCCTTGAATGGAGACCACGTCTCGGCAAAAGGAGTACAGGCCGCCCTCCAACCAGGTGGACTGACGACCTGAAGAAGACAGCGGGTAGTCGCTGGATTCAGAAGGCCCAGGACCGGGAGGAGTGGCGAACGTTAGGGGAGGCCTATGTCCAGCAGTGGACAGTAAAAGGCTGATGGATGGAACCAAGTTCGCGCACCCAAATTGAAGCATGTTGATTGGTGCCATTAATGACACCAAACGCCGGGCTGCTCCGTAAGACTTAAGGTTAAATTTTAATAACACTTTTTAAAAACAAAAGAAGTCTAATAAAATAACTTTTCACAGTGTTTTCAATATTTTGTAGTATTTTATAGTTAATTTGGTCAGCTAATCTGTGATGTGACAGCTGTAGGAATCTATTTAGTGCTTCAATTTTGACAGCGCGCTTGTATGAAGACACTCATTCTATACGTATGTATTTATTCCAAGGGAGAGAGAAAGATAGAGGTACGGAAAGAAAGAGAGAGGTTACCTGAAGAGGCCCATCCCGTTCTCGCCGGCGACGAGCTGCGCGTGCGGGCTGGCGGCGGGCGCGCAGGCGCGCTTGTTGCCGCCCGAGCTGCTCTTCATGTCGTACGGCTTGAACCTGCCATGGACAAGCGTTTACTTGAATAGGTTTGGGTAGTTGCAGCCACCTGCAGATCCAGGATCGGCGGCTAGGGGGCTCTAGCCACCAAAACCATTCGTGTTCATGAAAAACCTCTAATTTCTCTAAACTAAACACAAGCCCCCGTTCGTTTTGCTAGAATAGGATCGACGAAAGTCTTTAAGAAAATTTAATACCACATACTGAAGTCAATCAGTGCAATGTTTAGAACAAGGGTGCTCAACCCCAGGCCCGCGGAACACAATGTGGCCCGTGAAACAATTATAAAGGGTCCACGCAAGTACGTTTTGAAATATTATGCTCCTTAACTGAGCATGTTGGCAGAAAATAATGGCAGAATCACATTGACTGTAACAACGATTTACCATAGAATGCCCTATATTTAGATTTAAGAAGCCCATACTACTTAAATTCGATTTTGTTTCTATATTTAAGATACTGTTTATTTGTCCATAATATTACGTAATAAACAATAATTCAATTTTATTTCTCAATATAAGGTCTTTATTGCGCATATCCTGAGAGTAACTAAAATAGGAGGTCAGTGGCCCGTCGTGAACATCTGAATCCACCATTTGGCCCAACTGTTAAAAAGGTTGAGCAGTCCTGGTTTAGAAGTATATGGTACGTTTACGCCATTTTAACTTTAACGAAACGCTGTGCTGTGTGGATAACGGCGTAGAAACGTCCTTTGTACATTTTCTATACCGTAGAAAAAAACTCACCTAATATTATTTGCGTGCGAATTGTGGGCGGCGTTGGGCTCCCCATTCTCGCTGTACGCCGGGTACTTCAGCGGGATGCTCTTATAACACGACGCGCAGATCTGCACCATCCCTGGTAACAATACAATATATTTAATGTCATACTAGTGATTGGAACAAAAGGCAGAAAATGTTGTAGATCATCTAAAATTTAGTCCCTGTAGCTTCGGGATTAAGAATAGAGCTACGGTATCCCCTGCCTGATCGTAAGAGGCGACTAAAAGGGAGCTTCCGGGGTTGCGGAAGGTGGTAGTGGGAGCTTGATCCGTCCAGCCAGCAGCCCCGGGAAGGACGGCGGTGTGTGCGTGGCAGCATGGCGCTATGAGCATCAGAAGGTGCAGGAGAGCGCGTCTGCTCTCCCGAAGAGGGGTCCGTTCTGGGCGCCGCGCGTGGAGGTCACCGGTCCGTATCACTGGAGATCCCGGAGTCCTCCCCAAGCGTAGAGGCATCATCTCTCTGCCGGGTACCTTTTAAAGGTTTTCCCCCCGATATAATAAAAAGGATTCAAGTAGGATTATTATTGTAATCTGTCATTGAAACTGCTATCATTGACTTTATCACATTTGAATGAAGCTCCTGTATTATTTGAGTCCAAAAATAAAACCTTATTTGCTTTGATGAGTCTATTTTTAAACAGACACATGACATTACTTGAAGTGGATTATTTTGGTATCGAAGCTATCGGTCCGCTCGGTTGAACCTAGACAACCGTTATCCGTGCATCTTATGATTTAATCTCTTGATAAGAAAGTGCATGTTGGTGATTACATTACACCTTTTTATCGACGGTTTCATTTGCTTGCGATAAGGTTCTGCGTTGTAAGGCACAACGCCGCTATATTTCGGATGCAAGAACAAAGAATTATTCTTCATTTTTTTACTAAATTGAGAGAAGAGCTGGCTGGAGACTGCCGCCTCGAGTAAATGCGGCCGATAACACCTCAATGGAAGGAAGCTAACGAAAACGAACCCGAACGAATTCAAAATGAGCTATAAGCAAAATTCATTTACGTATCCACGCTTCGGAGTGCACGTTAAACCGACTGCCCCAAATATCGATAAATTAGTCGTTAAAAACATTTTCTGTTCCATTATGAGCGCTTTAAAAACATAATATTATTCAGCAGGTTAGTCACCAATTTGCAACTTACCAATACGCATTGATGCAGCGTGGTATCATCCAGGCATGCCTAAACCAATCACAAAATAAAAGGCCCGTTTTAACAGTTCATGCTCATGAAGTTAATTTTTTATTTTTTACCGAAATGTTCTGAAGGTATCATTTTTCATTGATGGTTACCGCCCACTTGGCTACTTATACAAGAAGTCCTGTGCATAACGATTTTTTTATATATACAATTAATAAACGGCAAAGGAAAAAAATAAATTGAACAATTGATCAATCGATAATCGATCACATTTTTTTAAATCCGAATCGCACTTGGCCGGTTTTATTTAATAATGTGTTAGATCAATTAATTACTGAATTTCACCAGCTGTGTAATGATTTTTACTGAAAATTAGATTAACTTTTTCTCGATTTCTTTTTGTTATCGAGAAAGTAATCGTAAAATATTAAACGAAAGTAAATTGACCTTTCGTAACATTGTACTATTTCAAATCAAAGTTTTAAGTTAAATTTCTAATCAGTATTTTAATCCAATATACTTTACAATACATTATTCAAATCGATCACGCGAACTTGAATCGATTTATCGTAAGTATCGAGTAACGAGTCGTATAGTTACATTTAATTACTAGTTACGTCGCGGAGACAAATATCAAAACGGGCCTTTTATTTTGTGATTACCTACTCTAATTATTATTATAGTGAGGGATACATATTAGGAAGCAAAAAGGGTTGCAACCAACTGCACATTTTTAAAGAAATTCTATTTATAAGATTCATCACAGAAATGAGTGCGTGCAGCAAATCGAACCATGCTAATTCCATAAGAATAAATAATACATTTATTCTTATGCTAATTCTATCATCTACAATATGTATGTACATAATATTTTTTTACCTAAAAAACATACACGCAATTAAGGAATCTGTTTTTTTTATTGATAAGATTAAAATAAAATAAAAGAAGATAAGTACTCATATTTTAGGACATATGCAATGATAAACGTCATAAAAACTATACTGCGATCAATTTTAACAACAAAAGATAAATACGCAATGTTAATGCTGTTATGTTTTATAACCAAAATTTATTACAATACACAATGCTATAACAGTAAAATTTATTGTCTCTGATATGGAGAAAGGTTAATTGGTATGCAGTTTTTATCATCGCAATGAAGAATATAATAACCACGTACTTATTATAGTACAGTAACTTGACTTTCTTAATTTGTCATTTTTACTATACGCCTGCCACACACTCGACGAGTGGCATGGGAAGTAACGAGAAAAGGAGGCAGAGACATAGTGTGGCAACATTACTCGTCATGCCACACGTCATGCTCCTCGTCCTGCCCACTGCTCCCTATTTTTTCGGTTTTTGCGCGCGAGTCAAAGGACCGGCAATACGAGTGCGAGTGGCTGGCCACATAATCGCGCGGTCGCAGTCCGCATCGAGCGCTCGCGCGCGTATGCAAAATTGGAAATTATGTCGTCGCCAAGCGTGGAATGGTCAAATGAAAAAGTGTAGCGTTGGCGAGGACGACGACGACGATGTATATTTCTTTTTGGCTGCAACCCTTTTTGCGTCCCACTGCTGGGCACGGGTCTCTCCCACTTATTGGGGAAGCCTGGAGCTTACTCCACCACGCTGCTCCAATGCGGGTTGGTGGAGTATTTCTTTTTACTACATTAATATAATTAGCTATACTAAAAATGCATAGCGCGCACGCTGCCACCGTTTCAACGTCCATTGTCTCACCAAGGCAAATGACAAGTGAGGAGCGTCGCGATTAATTGCGCGAGTAGAGCAGTGTGTGGGCAGAGAGGGCAACATCGCGGCAAATCACGGCAGCGCGAGGAGCATAGCGATGAGCAGCGCAAGGAGCATAGTCTGGCAGGGGCACTAGATATATAAGATTTGGCTGCAACCCTTTTTTGCTGGGCACGGGTCTCTCCTCTTTATCATTGGTGAGATTAATTTAAGATTTATTAGGTAATAAATATCTAGTAAATGGTTAAAATGCGATCAGGCTAAAAAACCTGTGCCTTTTCTGTTCTTAATTTTTTTTTCTGTATGAGGTACAATTTACACTTCATAAATATTATGATATGATTTAGCCTATCTCTTCCTTAAATTAGAATCAAATTTTTTTATAAATTTATTTTGGTCCCTTAAGCCGTGTACGGGTTGGCCGTACGAATGTGTATAAATAAAAGGATAATAAAAGATCTACGACTATGATGAAATTAATTAAATACGTATGGTGAGTCACGCGCGGTACTCTTGATGACCGATTGCGAAGAACTGACTGCTTATTTGTGCGTAAAATATTAATGTAAAGTAATTTTGGGTCATAACAAAAATGCAACCTAAGCGCCTAAATGTACTTGCTCGTACAAGCCGTATCATTCAAACTTTAGCCTTAACTGAAAAATAAGAATATGAAGGAAAATAATCAAAAGAAACACCGCCGGCAAAAAGCTGCACCGGCATTGCTAGAATAATGTTATAAATTATGATAACTTAAGTCATACGTGATTTGCACAGAACATATTAAAAGAGTAGAATGGAAAAATGTGGGCGGGCCAGACGCGCCAAGGAATTTTGAGCAAACGTTCAAAACTCCAAAATCTCTACAGAAACACGCGATCGTGCTACGATATGCGTGCTTGTGTGCGTGCTTGGGTGTGTTTCGTTCATTTGAAATCGCGTGATTGTGCGGCGCTAAGATTGGCTAGATTTGAAATTGCAAATATTTTGCGTAAGCTTCGTATTTATTTAAGTAAAAATGTAATGGAGGTGAAAGGCGGGGTTTGATCGGCACTATTACTACATCGACACCAGTCTTCATACAAAAGGCGCATTAGAGGACGTAGAGGACACCGGAGCGTTCCAATGGATATCCCGGAGTCCTACCCAAGCGCAGAGGCAGGCCACCGAGGGGGTTTTTAGTGCGGTACAAATCCCACATAACCCGATATGGGTACCTTTTAAAGCCCCCCCCCCCCCCCGATACCAAAAAAAGGTCAAATAATAATACCTATATACATACATTGTATAGTTTCTATAAATGTCAAATAAACTAGTCGTAGAATTAACATAAAATAAAACTGTTGGAAAAACAAAAGAGCGAAAGAGCACAAGAGAAGCAGTTCGACAAATATTTTCATGGAGAAGACAGACAGACCTATTCAGTTAACCTGAAACTTAAATAGGAACTCTAGTTAAACTTTTCACAAAGAACACCGAAAGACATGACTCACCTTGCGGACTAATAGGACTGGCGTCCGGATGGGGCTTGAGCGTCGTGATGAACGGATAGTACGGCTCCCGTTCAGGGTTGGCGCAGCAGTAGACCAGCCGCAGCTGCGAGCTGGGCGCGGGCACGCCGCACACGTAGCACACGAAGCTGGCGGTGGCGGCGGCGGAGTGGCGGCTCGGCGGCCGCTCCAGGGAGGGCGAGTGCGCGTGCGCCGCCAGCGACTTGTCGCCGGACGACGCCAGGCTGAGCGGCGACGGCGGCAGCAGCGAGGGCGGCCGCGTGCGCAGCGTGTACACGCGCTCGTGCGCCGCCACGCCGCGCATCTGTTCACAACGGGGAATAACGCTATTTTATTTTAAAGTAAAACATGTTTATATGATAATAACGAAATGTTAAATAAAATAAAAAAACAGTTTTTTATTGTATCCACTAATTTTTAAATCTCTTCGGAATTCTTATAATTTAACAAGAAAAAAAAATAACAACTACCTATATACCAAAACGCAGTTTTAGCGATTAAAATTGCAGATCACTTGTTTTTCCCATAATATTTTGGTACTGCGTTCACGCGCTTTGACGATACTCGTATATGTCTTGCGGTCTTCCCCCGTTAGTATGGACCGTTTTTAACATTACGCGGTGAGGTTTAATGTTGGCCGACTAGAAGAAATTTGTGCACAAACATGCTTTTATACACTAACGAAACCTAACACAGGTACTTGAAAGCCTAAACCATGATCCAGATCATCAAATCCTTTTAGAAGTCGGATAAAAAAACAAGCAAAGAGAAGAAAAATTATCTACGTGTATAATGATGACAATGGATATTTTATTGCAACTCAATAACCTAGTACACTAGGTTCTTTCAATGATACATTATCAAAATCGATTTTTATTATCGGTATATTTTATCAAAACTGATAAATTTCTAACAGATACTAATTCAGGATGCGTATAATAAAAAAGAATGGATACCTTCTGCAGATAAAATATAACTATCATTTCACAAATCTCCCAATTATGATAAGCTTTTGAAAGACAGGCGGAAAAGATATGTATAAGTATGTATAAGTGATAAAACTATAGATAGGTACCCAAAGGTAATTCTTTATTAGAGATATTTAATCGGAGATTATGCTATCTCCTGACAACAAGTGTCTATCATAATCTCTTATTTAGATCAGACAGGTTATAAATCACGTTAATTTTTAAAGAATTTATATACGAATAACGAAATATTAAAATAAGGATGATGATTTATAACGAAATTAAATAACTATGAACGATTTTTTGATATATGTAATTAATAGAATCAGGCGTTGCTCTGCGGAACTACCCAACTTTATAACGATCTTTCTAATCGTATAAACCAAACACAATGAAAATTAAGAAGCAGCTTTCTATTACAAAAACAACGAGTAAAATGTGAAGTTTAAACCAAATCGATCAATCTTTCTTTAAGATATCTTCTTATTTATTTAAGAAGTGTTATCGAACATTATCTCAAGATATAGAAAAAACTATAGGTGAACACTGTTGTTTTGTAACAATAAGAAAAACAAGCATTAAAATAGAAAAATGTTACTACCTAAGAACTGTGGACTAAACAGTGCTCCTTGAGGGACCCCAAACCCAAGTTTGTTTTAAATTCTCACTAAGATTCTTATTCATTACGTTTTATGTCATAAAAATAAATTTTAAGTCCTACCATAAGCAAAACAAGATTCTGTTTAGTACTTAAACACTTTTATAAGCAAGTTATTATCAAACGCTTTATAAAGATCAGGAACGTGAATATACTCGTAAATGAACAACACTCCCTATAAAACCGAGATGAATTATCTATATAATGGAAAACTTTTATCAGTGTGTTTATGATACAAAATGTAAATTAGATCCGTTCCTATATCTGTGACCATGTGGTACTGACACGACCCCACCGCGCGGGTTATCGAGCAGGTTATCGCGCGGTCGGCGGGTCGAAGAGTACATGCAATATATGCTTTCATCGCAAACAAACAAACACGTAGGCCGCTCGATGGACTTATTAACTCGATATCTTCCCGAGCCAAGGGCATGTCAACATTACAGTAGAGTGACTGTGGTTTATGATGTTTGTGTATTGCACGTATGCCTTATAATGACAAGGGAAAGAATGTATCTTAAAGTAAATTTACAAGTCAAAATTGGCCGCAACCCTTTTTTTGCGTCCCACTGCTGGGCACGGGTCTCTCCCCATTATTGGGAAGGCCTGGAGCTTACTCCACCACGCTGCTCCAATGCGGGTTGGTGGAGATAACCGTCGCCTATGGACACGGTTGCCCGTGCCCTAGGGGAGCCGCCCGAGCATTAAAAAAACGTTAAACTATTATTGTAATTGCTTTTGTTTTACATATTATCTTATGAATAAGAACTATTTTGGTTGAGATTAAGAGTAAATTTAATGCATTCGAAAATAAAATTAATTATTAGTCTCGATTCTTTCATCTTAATTATAAGTACAACAAGATTTTTCGCACCGCCTTGAATTATTTTCATAACACTAAAATCCAAATCAATCATTTTAAGAAAAAAAAACAATTATTATATGTAAGAACTATTTCATTAAGTATTTGATTAAAGCCCAAGATAATATTATCGGAGTTACTATATTAAAACAACAAGATGTATGTCTTTGGACCGGATTAAAATTCATAGATAACGCTATCAGTACTTATAAAACCTGAATAATTCACTTTAAGCCTTCAGTTTTGATATAGTTGTAAGATATGAGGATTCACGTTAATAATGTATGATTAAATATATCGGAGCATTTCACTGATACACCGTAACTGTTTTAATTCTTTTATCAACATTTTGTTCAGATAATGAACGTTGGTGGCAAAAAATTAATAACAGATTATATTATTGATTGGTCCAACAATTAATGGTAACATTTCTGTATTAAATATATAATCTAATCACATAATCTTTTCATATTGTAATTGACGGTTGATAAAATATCTTAATTTAAATTTAAAAAAAAACTAATGACGTGTTACTTAGTTACTGGAAAATAAAGATAATCCATTTTATGTTGTATCACAAAATTCCGTCATATCCTGACAGACTTCTGCGCAATTCTAAATAATGAAAGTAATCAAGACAGAATGTATACAGGATTCTTAATGAATATTGGGTAGAAAGTACACCGGTTGAAAAGGAAAGTCACTTTTTATTTATAAGGATCAAATTATGGAATTATAATCAACAGCTTGTAGTGAAACAAAGACAGATAGTTCTATAGACAGATAACTATTCCAGCCCTCTTAAAAATAAATTACGGTGAAGGGAAAAATCCTGATAAAAACTGAATATGAAAGAAATATTTAAATTTAGAATAATAACGTTGAGAACGTCAGTCTTCAATCTTCATATAAGCGCGCTGTCAAAATTGAAGCACAAAATAGATTCCTACAGCTGTCACATCTGACAAACAAAATATTTTTATTTTGACCAAATTAACAATAAAATACTACAAAATGTTGAAAACACTGTGAAAAGTTATTTTATTAGATTTCTTTTGTTCTAAAAAAGTGTTCTGATAAAATTTAACCTTAAGTCTTACGGAGCGGCCCGGCATTATCGTGCCATTAATGGCACCAATCAATTTGGTTTCTATAATGTAATTGTTATTATTCTAAGTATTTAAACAATTTCAAAATAAAATAAAATCCACCAACGCAACTAGGCCAGTGTGGTGAAGAAGAACGAACACATAAAGTGAGTCAGTAAGACATAAAATACACTTTAGATAATGATGACGATAAAGATCATTATAATAATGTTTTAAAACGGTATTAAAATATACAAAGAAAATCAAATATCGTCGGAAAACATCAGCGCGACGCAATCAAAGACGACACTTGTAAACAAAGGCGGTCCTTACCGCTTACAACTGGATAGCGATTCAACCGTGTTTGGAACCTAGGACAACTTATCTACACTGTAGCCTTCCAAATATAACCTTTGTATGTTGTATAACACGAAGTTTGCTGAAGTTAATTACAGTAAATTATTACAGTTGACACATCTTTGTGTTTGTAACTGCTATTATCATTGTAAGTGAACATTAATTGTAAAATGCAACTAAATTTAATCTTAGTGAGTTATTCTGGTGGGCTAAGATAACAATGATATATTGTTTATAACAATTACTGAACATGATACTTAAAAAAAGCTACTGAACATTGTTAAGCAAATAAATGTAATTAAACGTACACAGTATTAAATGTAGTTTATGGCAGGGATGTTAGGGAGCTCCGTAACCGTAACTGAAATAATCTCGGATATCCGATATAAAAAAATGTCCGTAACCGTAACCGAATCCGAAACAAAAGTTTCGGATAGTATCGGATAGGGACGGAGCCTAATTATTGATACTCGTTATGACGAGTTATTTTAATTAATATTGTATAAGTAATGCTTTTGTTATTACATTTTCATTTTCATTTTAGGTAGATTAGATAACACTCAATATATATTTATAATCATTTTTATTTTAAATAGGTGTAATAATTGCTCCACCAACCCGCATTGGAGCAGCGTGGTGGAGCAAGCTCCAGGCCTCCCCAATAATTAAGAGAGACCTGTGCCCAGCAGTGGGACGCAAAAAGGGTTGCAGCCAGCCAATAATTGCTCACAGACTGGTTGTAATTCCTACCATATAGTGACATATAAATAAACCCATTTTATTAGCCATTAATTTGTATTTTACTTTTGAAATTCCTTAAAAATTTAATATCCGTTACCGAAATTATCGGAAACTTACGGATAATCCGAAATAATTTCATATCCGTATCCGGTACAATAATCATTCCTACACATCCGTAACCAATCCGTACCCAAAATTTCATATCCATAACATCCCTAGTTTATGGCATGTTACTAAGGGCCTCTTTCACCATCTTCAAGTAAAGTGACAAGTAGGTACGCTAATTGTCGTTTAAAGTCACCCGTAACTTCAATTTCAATTTCACGATGTTCGAGTAGCACTAATCATATATTATTATGATAAACTGACCCGTACTCATACCTTAGCTGCCAAATTAACTTTACTTGGAACGTAACTAATCAACACTTTACTTGGAGATGGTGAACGAGGCCCTAATACTAATTATTTATATTCAATATTCAAATGAGAACAGTTGGTTTCGTTTATTAGGTCGATGCATTTAAACAATAAGTAAAATTACGTCTGCATTGTAGATGATTTAAAGACGCGAGACCATGTTAGTGCGTTTATGACCTATAATGCCACAGACAAAATGTTATCTAAATGTTTTGTTTTATCTTAATGTAAAAACAAATTTAAAACTACATACTTTTAGCGTGGAACGAGAAAAAATATACATTTACTATTTACAACGTCAGAGTTTTGGCGGGAAGTCGGAAAGGACATATTGTACTCTTGTTTTATTTTCATTTTCATGGCGTATTTTTGAGTTATCTATACTAATATTATAAAGCTGAAGAGTTTGTTTGAAAGCGCTAATCTCAGGAACTACTGGTTCGAATTGAAAAAATATTTTTGTGTTGAATAGTCCATTTATCGAGGAAGGCTTTAGGCTAATATCGGATAAAGTTGAAGGCATTTTGTTCGATATAGGTTAACTAGCGGCCGCCCGCAACTTCGTTCGCGTGAACTTTGGTATTCGTCATAGCATGATGTTATATAGCCTTATAGCCTTCCTCTATAAATGGACTATTCAACACGAAAATAATTTTTCAGTTCGAACCAGTAGTTCCTGAGAATAGCGCGGTCAAACAAACAAACTTTCTGCTTTATATATATATATGTCTCTTTCAGCTTTATTTATTAGTATAGAAGCATAGATTACAGTGCACGATTATTGTGAAATAGAATAACAGTGCTAAAATATATTTTTAATACATTTGCTCAAAAAGTGACGTATTGCAGGGACGTTTAGCGTGCGGGAAGTGGGCTATTACACACTCGTGCTTTTATCTTAATAGCTATTACACACTCGTGCTATCAAAATAATGTCTATTAAAAAGAAAAAAACCAACCACGAAGTTTTAGAAATTTTTATGATTCATGCAAAAATTTCTACTAATTTGTTTCAATATCAGATTTAATGATTTAATTCAATGAGTTAGGTTAGGTTTCATTTCATTTCATCTTATTAACATTTTCATTTCATATCAATAAAAAAATCTACTGAAGACTTGGCTGTATGGGCATGGTTCCCTTTGCCTACCCAGAATAGGTGAAGAAAACATATAGGTATTATTTGAGTTTTGGCGGGAAGTCGAAAAAGACATATTGTGCTCTTGTTTTATTTTCATTTTCTTGGTGTATTTTTGAGTTATATCGGATAAAGTTGATGGCATTTTGTTTGATATAGGTTAATTACAGTGCACGAGTGTTTGTGAAATAGAATAACAGTGCTAAAATATGTTTATTCTGCTTGCCTCCAAAATTCCATCGGACACGTTCTAGTAAAGTAGCCATCGCTTTACTTGAATGTTGGACTGACTAGACTGACTGATTACTGACGACTTACTTACTGACTTTGTTATTACTTCGTCCAGTTTCATTGAAACTGGCAAAAAATTGATGCAAAAATTATGTTATCACACGTTTTACTCCTATCAATAATAAACAAAAGCTAATGAGTACTGCGACATATGCGACATTATAGTACGCCATATTATTTATTCCCTTTAATGATTGTTTGCGGAAACAATAAAATATAAATAATGTTGATTTATATTAAATGAAATGACAAACAAGACCAGGAAAACTCGATAAGTATGCTTTTAATAGCGGTGATGGATAATTAAATAAAAATGTGTTATAAGTGTTATAACTTTGACAACCTCCGTGGCGTAGTGGGTGATGAGCCGACTGCGAAGCGTGAGGTCGTGGGTTCGATTCCCACCCAAAACAAATATTTGTGTGATGAACATGATTATTTGTTCTGTGTCTGGGTGTTAATTTATCTATTTAAGTATGTATTTAGAATTATATAAGTATGTTTATCAGCTTTCTGATTACCATAGTACAAGCTCTGCTTAGTTTGGAATCAGATGGTGCTGTGTGAATTGTCCAAAGATATTTATTTATTTTATTATTTAACTCGATGGCGAATCGTAGCACGATCGCGTGTTTTTGTAGAGATACGACCGTTTGCTCATATCCTTGGCGCGTCTGCCCCGCCCACATTTCCATTCTAAACTCTTTTAATATGTTCTGTGCATATGACCGTGTGTGAACCTAAAGCTTTAAGGAGTAACTAGTGAGTAGCAGGTTAATATTGAAATGATTAATTAAGAAACTGACAACATATGTACCTCTTAATTTTAAACAATGGCTTCAACAATTAACAAAACAAGAGCATAACGAACATAACTATGTTTCAATTCAAAAAAATATTTGTTGAAAATTTTTACATGCTAAGAAATGATTAGTAAAATAACAGTTATTACAATCATAACCAACAGAGGTGAAAAAACAAAATATTATGTTAAAGGGCAATACTTGCTTCAGAAGACAATCATAAAAGGTCGATAAAGTTCACGTTATATCGACGCAGACTCGAGTAAAACGCAATACTCATTTGCAATTATCTGAACGTTACATTGTTGGCGAGAAGGTCAAGTTTATTTTGAAGCGCATTTTAGATTCGAGTGGTCACTAATAGGTTTTATCTGTAAGGAAGGTAAATACATAGATATATAAGTGTTATGTCACAGTTACACAAAAGTAAGTAAGGTAAGGTAGAAAATGCAAAATAATGTTTTCTGCTTACTCGTAGGAGCATGTCCAGGTTACCCAGGGTGGGTTTTGAGGAAAAAGCAAGCATCTTTGGCGGATGTGCGTAAGAATGTAATATTATCGGAGCTCTTTGAATATTTAAAGAGGATTCCAAAAAATATATAAATTTACTAGTGGACCCCGCAGACGTTGTCCTGCCTTAAATATATTGATGGAGGATTAGTTTCTTTATCATCTCAAAGAGTTTTTATGTTACTGCCAGCCAAATAAAAAATATAAAACAAATAGTGACAGATGTATTGTTATTCAGACAATGTCAAACTTCTGGACGATATGGCGCGAAGAATCAATGTTTGACAGTTACTAACAGAGCGAATCCGGCAGACGTTGTCCTGCCTTAAACTATCAGATATAAAATAACATTGAGACTATAAATTGAGATGTAACCTATCCTAACTTTCAAGTTGGATCAAACTGCACACGGTGTGCAAATTTTATTAAAATCGGTTAAGTAGTTTAGGAGTCCATCGCGGACAAACACGTGACACGTAATTTATATATATTAAGATGTGGCGGTGCTAGTCTGTATAAGCATGCTGTACTCACAATGACATTTTATTAAGAAGCGAAAAATATTATAGACTTTTTGGGAGATTCATGAAGTAAATTAACATTATGATAACTACGAAACAAACCTAGATATTGATTAGTTTTCGAATATTGACCAAAAAAGAAGTTTCAAACAATATTAGCTCGAATAATTATAAAAACCATACAATGGTACAAATCATCTACTAAAATAAAGAAATACAAGAAAAACACACGGTCGTCAATGTATCATATAAAAACAGAATTTATGTACGGAACAAATATCGAAGGAATAAGAAAAACCTAAATAATATATATATATATATATACACACACAATAATATAAACACCCAAGTACCATAAGTAATGAATGATACAGAATATAAAGCACTATACAATTTATCATTGATGAATTGAAAGAAGCTCGATACCAAATCTAGGGCTTACTGTAACCCAGATTAGATAGGCCTGGAGTGGTATTATTTTTATCAGTACCAACACTCAAACCACTCGATGCCAGTGTTGCTAATTTGTTTACATTCAAATGCAATTATAGAAAGAAACGCGAACGAATATTGATATATAGACATATTTATGTCACGTTTACTTTGTTCTTTATAATATTGATGTTACATTTGTATAATACAAAAATAAAATGTTGAAGTTACATTCTAAAGATTATTCAACTATTATTATTACATGAAATTTTGTTTAATCCATCAATTTATGCCGTTTTAGATTTGTTTTATAAGCTGTATTTATTATTTCTTTAATATTTTAATAAGTGTTAAATCTTAGCAACTGACCTTAGTGACATATTGATGCTTATTAGACAATTAGCATTTATCATTGACCTTGTGTTACTTTTTATTACTTAATAACCCTACTTCTACTAAATTGTCAGCTTCTTCTTCTAATATGTTATCGTCGGAATCCACCATTTATATAATTGGGCATCGTTAAATAGTTATATAACTTAAATAACCATTCATAATTTTAAAACATCTGACGAACCCAAAGGTGATATTCAAAACTTAGTACTTTTGGATTACAATCTAATTCCTATGTTTACTTTTGAAAAAGAACAGTTTGGTGCTTAGTAGTAAATTACTTTATGTTTACTGCCTTTGATTTGATTGATATTTTGCCAAAGGACTTGCTTCGAAAAATCTTTCGGCTTACGAAAGTCAATCATATCCTTCTTCCACTATATAATCATCTGAATCAACTTCATCATCAACAAATTTCGTAATCGCTATCTTCATTTAAATATGCATAGATGTTCAAATATTTACATAACAATTTTTATTTACATAGATAAGAGCAAATTATTTGCTCAGAGTTCGTCAGGCAGCCGTTTGGTGGTCTTGAACAAATAGTAGTCAGACACCTATGCAAACAATATGTAAAGAAATTTGTACGACACGTAGTGCGTCACTCGCGCCCCAATCACCTGAATATATATGACTTGTGGACTTCTTATGTAAACATACAAAAACCTACTTTTATCGTTTACTTTAAATTAACTTTCCTTATTCATCGCGTTAGTCTCTAAGTACTCAACTTAATATCAACGTCACGTAATGATAAAAGGTCTCTAAATGAACCGTGTCTTAAATGTAAATTCATGAAACTTAATCATTACTTTTAATTACACATGTTCAATATAACTTGAATTTTTATAACGGCGTAAAAAGATATGCGCGGTAAATGTTATGATAATAGCTTATTTGAAATGTAAACAGATTTTTAACATCCGAGGTGGTCGACCCGTAATCTAAAATACATGTAGATTAATCTCTTTTATATCTGAAGACCGTGGGTAGAGTTTCAGTGTTCTACTTAAATCATTATCCGACACAAATAGACCTACATTAAAATTGGGTTGTACAATAAATATTAGAGAGATTAATGAGAAAATTGGATTTAATCAAAATCCACCTAATTAATAAAGATTAAGATAAGTCATACTTATTCATTTGTTGCGTCAGTGTGATAACTCACAGATCAGTTAAAATTGTGTTATTTACTCGTATATTTAACAAATTCCTAGTAATAAAATTATTGCTAATCTTTACTAAACTATTTGCACCGCCACTGATCAGGTTACATTACGTGTGATAAGAAATTAAGTTTTTTTTTCTTTTTGTCTCCAATAAACCGCTAATTCACAACAACAGTTCGCAATGTAAATCACCATCATGTACGCTTTCACTAAACTATTTGCACTATTTAAGTTGCGAAAACATGTGTCCTTTCAGTCACCAATAACCGCTTACTCACATCAACAAATCTCAAGTTAAATCATCATCATGTATACCTTGCCGTTCACCGGCGACTTCTCCTTGCCACACATCATCACCGGCCCATTCCGCGTGTCGACCTGCTACAACAACAACAACACTCCGATTACAACAGACCACCACACAACAGAACAAGATCACTGGCACTGCACTTTTACCTCACTCAACATTGGCACCATGTAACTACCCTTGTACCACATCACGTTCACACACCGGCCGAAACATAGTTACTAATCACATGTCGCGTTACAAAACTGTATTATCGGATCGATACGGTATCGATTTAGGTTTTATCGGGTTTTTGTTTCACGATCACGCGTATGTTCTTTGTGCGAGCGGACGTCTCTCCGCGGCAAGTCCTGGTTCGCTTGTGTGTGTTCGATGCGCGTTCGGCGTTTGTTTGACAATACAATTAGAACTTTAGACATCTCGCGTAATGCGCCGCGAAAGTTCACATCACGACGTTTTCCCTCTCACTTAACGCTAATTGTATATAAACAAAGTTTTTGTGTCGTCGTGTCATCTAAAATATTCTTACCAATACCAATATCCTTGTTCATGTCTTAAGACCCGTTTTCGAAGTTTAATAAATTTATCTATTTAAATTACTATTACTCCATAAAGCTGTCATTAAATCACTGCTTATTACCAAAAAAGTGATATCCAAAGGTGCGATAATCCCTGTTGAATAACTGATATATAACGGTCACATAAAACAGCAAACTACACTGATTCCATGTAGACTCTGCAGAACTGAATCCCTCATTACCGTACAACCAATTAATAAATCGTAATCGAGTACACTATCCAACGGCGAGTCCAATTAAAGCTGTTCAGGGATGGGTCTTATGGCGTCTACTTAAGGTAGAAAATCGTTCGAGGACAGTAAAATTTCTATTATTGAGTGACGAGTTTATTTAGTATTATCAGCCGCGGTGATCCCGCCCTCGTGGTGACCCGCGGCGACTCGAGATAATGTTAAGGAGGCGATTGTAAGAGAAGTACAATAAAATACTGTCTCGGACGCGCCGATAACGGCGAGACGGATCTGCGTACGTGTACGTACCACGGGCAGCGTGCGTGCGTGATTCGCGCGTGAGTTTCTATAGTAGAATAGTAGTTTTTTGCATATACACTCTGACTGTTTATTTCTCACTTGACCTTTTTAACAATTTCGATGAGACATTGGGTGAAAACGAGTAAGTTTAGTCTATTCGGAAAGGAAATGGGTGTGGTCATTTTGTAAAACTAATGATCAGCCCTTATAAATTAAAAAAACGAACAAAATCATAAGAAAGGTCCAACATCACCCTCGCCTATATGCCTATCCTCTTTAAGAACTTTACAAACTTATTATTGAAGAAAGATTGAGAAAATACAACGTACAAGTTGTGAAGAAATAAGAAACACTTGAACAAATGCTTTGTTCCACTAAATTCAACCAAAGTTGAACTTATTGGACAAAAAAGTCAAATTAGTTCAACTTGGTGCTAATTAAAAATAATTATGTAATAGCGATGCGTTCGAAGCGCGCATGGCCTGGCGGCTAGCGTAGAACGCAAGCGATCTATGCAGCTGAGCCAAACGGGCGCGGTCGGGTGTGAGATGGGTGACCGCTAGTGGCAAAAAATTTATGCGCGTTTCCGTGCTTCGGAGGGCACGTTAAGCCGTCGGTCCCGGTTGTTGTCAATAGATAACAGTCGTCAAACCTTGTCGGAGGCCTTATGGGCGGTTTGAAAACATCCGACAGCGGGTTGGCCACTTACCCGCATCTCCACCAACCCGCATTGGAGCAGCGTGGTGGAGTAAGCTCTAGGCCTCCCCAATAAGGGGGAGAGACCCATGCCCAGCAGTGGGACGCAAAAAAGGGTTGCAGCCATGTAATAGTCGAAATAAATAGACATTTTTTGTCCAATAAGTCCCTAGTTGAACATAATGGAACAAATCGAACAAATTTATCGCTCTAGCTACTTTTACATGAAGAAAAAATGCCTCAAGCACAGATCAATGACACAATATTTCATACTTTTAACGATACGGTATAAACATAAAATAATTTTTACTGCCGACATTTATGTAACAGAATGTACTAAAGCACACAATGCGATTCGCGCACAACTCGTATCACCTACTTACACAATAACGGGTAAACCAAACACTTAACACATTTACTGACATAATAAGTAATTCAAATAATGGGACATCTATTTTTGCCTCCAAACATGGCAGACTCTAAAGTACTAATGAATAGATAATTTTGACGATTCTATGGTGGCCAGTTTTGTTTTATCTGGGTCGTAAAAGGTTGCTGTCAAATTTCGGCATATTTGTTGAATTGAATAAATTAATTTTCAGCACCGTTAATGGTCGAATACTGAAAGATGGCACGTGAACGAATGTGTACTCGTATTTGATTGTTTATTGCCTGTGAAGCACAGATTACACAACATACGTGTATTAAGTGTGACTTCGCCGTCGCAACATGAGACTGCGTTTGTGTGAGTGGTGTCAGTGCGCCACCGTTCAGTGAAACGGCTTATAGCCAAGAGTTCTTTGATAAAAATAATATGCAAATTGTTTGACTTTTTTGTTTGGTTGACAAAAAAAGACCGACCTTGTTACATTTCATTCAGCTAGGTTTCCTAACACTATCCTTATATTTGCATGAGAATCCTCATACATTCCCGAAGCGGTTTCTCAGGAACTTATCAAAGGATAAATAAATATCTCAACTAGGAGAATGGGTGAGTAATTAAGACTCAGTATAAAACTTTCTGTTCATTCGTCCCGTGGCATTTAAAATAACTATTTGTCTCGGACAACCGGACGCGGTCAATATTTATTATTAAAACAAAATGCATTGAAGGTCAAAAAGCCATCTATAAATCAAAATTTAATTCAATAGGAGATTACAATTTGGAAAAACATATTTTATTAGTTTCAATCAGATTTTTGCTTCGCTGTATATTACGATTCCATATATATTAATAACTAGCCTTCCGCCAGCGGCTTCGCCCGCGTGGACCCGTGTAATGGGTCCCCGTAGGATAAAAAATTGGCTACGTGCTATTCCAGGCTTCATTGCTATATTAAAATCGTAGGCGTTTAGCCAGTTGCTTCAATCGCGTTGACCCTATTACCCGTTTTCACGTAGGAATGAAGCATTTTCCCGCGGTAAAAAGTAGCCTATGTTACTCAAGGTTCTTTAATCAATCGAAGTATGCGCCGTTGTTATCGATACACTTCCGCCATTTTATAGGCAGATCATAGATCCCTTTGGAAAAAAATCCTGGGAGCGAGTCTATGAATTGTTTGAAGGCGGTTGAAACCTCATCATAGTGTCTCATACGATCAGCTGTCACGTGTGCCCATTATGGACCCATAGCCATACTGTTATCTCAATTGTATATGTACTTTTTTTTTAAAAAAAGAGTGCTGCTGCTGGGAGTTTTTTTCCGCCGCCTTTTTTCTCTCAGCCCAACATCTAGCCCAAACGGGCACCTAAAGGCGATGACCGGGAAAAAATGACATTCATTAAGCGAAAATTTTGTATTCCTAATATGAAATAAATATTTTTGATTTTGTTTTTTTTTATTAGATTTTTTTGCCAAATTTTGAATGTATTACATATTTACATTTATAATAGGTATATAAATAATTAAAAATTTTGCTTGAATTTATGGTAACTATATATATTGAAAAGACATACCTATATTTTCAGTGTAAATGCGGCATACCTTTTATTTTAACAGTGTGTAGTCGAGAGAGGATGGTACATTTATTAGTCTGCCCATTATTTTTTTTACTTTTAGAGTTTTTTTTTTAGTTTTCCGATTTGGCGCAAATGGATAAGTATCATTTTATCTCTTACTCCGAAGGCTGCTGCTAAATCAGAAGTGGTTTGAGATGGATCTGCTTCCATTATCGCCTTCAATTCTTCGTTATTCACGTGAGTATTAGGTCGCCCACGGGGCTCATTGTGTAAATCGAAATTTCCAGAACGGAAATGTTGAAACCAAAAACGCACCGTTCGTTCGTTAGCGGTGCCTGGTCCGTACACGCCTTTAATTCTTAGAGTAGTTTCTGCAGTACTGGTGCCACGGTGGAACTCGTATTCGTAAATACCGCCAATTTTCAATTTGTCTATAGTTGGTGGTGTATAGTATAGCAATGTTGAAGCTCAAATGAAATACGAATTTTAAAATAATATTTTTCTTTGAATTTGGAATTACTAATTAAAAGCAAGATATTTGATTTTAAAGTCGCCAATATTGTTAGAATTAATAGTTTAGAATAGTTTGAATTTGGAATTACTAATCAAACGCAAGATATTTGATTTTAAAGTTGCAAATATTGTTAGAATTAATAGTTTGAATTTGGAATTACTAATCAAAAGCAAGATATTTGATTTTAAAGTTGCCAATATTGAGTATCGGCAATTTTATATGTAAGGACCTAATAAAAAAATATCACATACCTAGTGGAAAACATAAGATTTCCTTATGACTTGTAAGGTTCTAGTTTATAAGTATAGAAAAAATAACATTACTGTTTAACCTATAAAGATTCCTCACTCTCGATATGTAAACGTTTCATTTGCCGTATTATTTCAGTAATCAGTAAGAATGTACATAAAAAATTATCACATAGTGGAAAACACAAGATCGTCTTGTGACCGGTAAGAGTCTAGTTTACAAGTGTAGTTACATTTTGTTTGCCGATTACTGGTTTACGTGATGTACCATTATTTGTCGTGTCTCTCAAAGAACATTGTAACATCACGACTCTGTCACTGCAAGCGTGCAGTTTTCACCTCTGGCAGTCCGGCATAGTAACCATTGCGCCACGCGGGTCGTCAGATGACGTAATACTTAAATTTCGAAACAGGAAGTAACAGGACAGATGATGATAAAGATAAATTTGGAACTGAAAATTGATAGGTAACGCTCTGTTGATTGGTGTAGGTCAGTTTGGCTAAAAATTTTTCTACTTTGAGAAACTTGCAATCAAAAATTTATAAGACTAAGGAAACTTGCAACCAAAAATTTATAAGTTTAGCTTTGATAATTTGTAACTTAAAAATTAATAACCGCTTTGTTGACTGATATAGGCAAAGCGTTGGCGTCCACGCCAGAAATGACTGAAGATGATGCCAACGTGACCTATAAAATGAAATTGTGTTCCCTTACGCATTCTGAATTTTTCAAAAAGAAGTTATAAGGATGTGCGAATGGCATCGAGAAAAGGATGTTTCGGCCGTGCCTTGTTCGAATTGGCGGCTGTGGATAAGATAGAATAGTCCCTGTAGCTACGGGACAAAGAATAGGGCTACGGTATCCCCTGCCTGATAGTACCTAAGAGGTGACTAAAAGATGGGATCTCCAACCGTCCAGAGCACCATCGTTCTCCGGATGATGGGCCAGTTAGAGGCACCGTGCGTGGAGGACGCCGGTGCGTTTCTCTGAAGATCCTGGAGTTCTTCCCAAGCGCTGAGGGAGGCCTGTCAAGGTGTAAGTGATAAGAGCGTACCTGGTAGGTGTTCCACTGCTGCAGCAGGTGGTGGTGGCAGGCGGCGCACGCGCGCACCGTGCCCTGCGCGTCCTTGGGCCGCGAGCGCGGCGGCCGCGGGTGCTGCTCGCCGAATATCGGGAAGTACGCCTGCTTGATCTGTAACCAGAGATAAATATATATAAGAATGGAAGGAACATTGGAACGTAAGTTGATGGATGTATCTAGAAGCGAGAGAGAGAGAGAGAGAGACAGACATATGTGAGTGAGTGAGGGAGAGGTAGGAAGTACAATATGGCGAGAGTGTGATCTCAGGTGAAAGAAGATTAAGACGTACCTAATTAAGTGGAAGACGAAATAAATAATTGTGTTTAGAAAAAGAGGTCTTTATTTCATCCCGCCACCCTCTACCACATATATTAGTTAGGAATATAGAAAGAAAGAAAGAAAGAAAAAATATTTATTTCATATTAGGAATACAAAATATTCGCTTAATGAATGTCATTTTTTCCCGGTCATCGCCTTTAGGTGCCCGTTTGGGCTAGGTGTTGAGCTGAGAGAAAAAAGGCGGCGGAAAAAAACTCCCAGCACTCTTTTAAAAAAAACAGTACATAATAATATATTTGAGATAACAGAATGGCTATGGGTCGATAATGGTCACACGTGACAGCTGATCGTGTGAGACACCATCAACCCACTTCCACCTGCTCACAGATGCGAGTAATTACTAAAACTAATACAATCTATGAAGAAATAGCCTTGTGTGAGCGAGATTCATTCCCACGCTCCTTTATCATTAAGATAGTCCTTAGTGTTATAATAAGCCTTACGGCACAGGACTTGTTTGACTGCCTTCTTAAAAGGTTTTAAAGGCAGGGATTGAATCTTTATTGGGATTTTATTATATATCCTGATGGACATCCCAATAAAAGAATTACTTTTTTTATGAAGCCGGCATTTCGGAAATGCCAGCTTGTGGCCGTTCCTAGTTGAAACACAATTAGGACTTTGCAAGTCCAATATAGTAGTGAATTTTTCTTTGTTTTTACGTACATATATGATGTTTTCGTAAATATATTGCGAAGCAAATGTTAGAATATCTATCTCTTTGAATTTTTCTCTGAGAGATTCTCTAGCACCTATGTTATAAATTGCGCGAATAGCCCTTTTCTGCAAAATAAAGATTGAATCAATATCAGCCGCATTACCCCACAGTAAAATGCCATATGACATTAAACTATGGAAATAACTGAAATAAACTAATCTGGCTGTTGCAATGTCTGTGAGGGAACGAATTTTCTTTATTGCAAAAACTGCAGAACTAAGTTTATTCGCTAACTGAGAGATGTGGGGTCCCCACTGTAATTTGGAGTCTATTGTGATTCCAAGAAATGAAGCTTCTTCAACAATGGCAAGATCCTCACCATTTAATTGAGGATTTACATTTTCTTTCTTTACATTTGGGGGTGAAAATCTTATACAATTAGTTTTTTTATTATTTAATAGTAAATTGTTTACATTAAACCACTGGACAACCTTAGAGAGAGCATTGTTCACGTCGTCAAGATTTGATATTCGTCTATTAATTTTAAATAAAAGAGAAGTATCATCTGCGAACAATACAATCTCATGACTGTTTTCTACCATGAATGGAAGATCATTTATATATAATAAAAACAGAAATGGTCCTAAAATTGAACCCTGTGGGACCCCCATCTCTACAGGTGACCCAGACGACCTTTTACCATTCATCTCAACTCTCTGAGTCCTATCCCTCAAATAGGATGACAGGAGTCTAAGCGCTATATATTGCTCATTGATGCAAGGCCGCTATCATACAAATTTCTTACGATCGTTGGCGTTTCTCCAACGTTGTCACTGCGCAAACGTGACATTGATGTCGCGAATCTCGTGACAACAAGCGACTTCGCAAAGTCAACGCGGCGTCCACGCAACGTCAACGTAGTATTTTTTAACGAACTAGAACAATCACAGCATCCTACTCCGTCCATACGTATGAGCGGAGGCGGAGTATTATACGCTTAGCACTTACGCTTTTACGATATTACGCTTTCGGGGTGCACGTTACGTGAAAACTTTCTCTGGGTTTAAGCACATTCTTTGACAATAGTGTCTCACACGATCAACTGTCACGTGTGACCATTATCAACCCATAGCCATTCTGTTATCTCAAATATATTGTACTTTTTTCAAAAGAGTACTGCTGGGAGTTTTTTTCCGCCGCCTTTTTTTTCTCAGCTCAACATCTAGCCCAAACGGGCACCTAAAGGCAATGACCGGGAAAAAATGACATTCATTAAGCGAGCGAATATTTTGTATTCCTAATATGAAATAATTTTTTTTTTTCTTTTTCTTTCTTTCTTTTCAAAGGAAACTCACGTAAAACCAAACAAGTAGCAATCCTTTTTTTTTTGGTATCGGGGGAGAAACCTTCAAAAGGTACCCAGCACCTTGGGAGAGGACACCGGGTTATGTGGGATTTGAACCTCACTAAAACCCCCTCGGTGGCCTTCCTCTGTAGCGCGCTATATTTATAAAACACGTTAATCTCCCCGTACGCTGCTGAGAAAGGAAAATCAGGTAAAAACAAAACAGCAGCACGGAATTTTCTCATTTCTGGACTTGTAGGTGATATGTACAGGTAAAATTGCCGGTTAACAGCCTGCGTGGCGTAGTGGGTGGGTGGGTGATGAGCCAACTGCCGAAGCGCGAGGTCGTGGGTTCGATTCCCACCAAGGACAAATATTTGTGTGATGAACATGACTATTTGTTCTGTGTCTGGGTGTTAATTTATCTATTTAAGTATGTATTTAGAATTATATAAGTATGTTTATCGGCTTTCTGATTACCATAGTACAAGCAGCTCTGCTTAGTTTGGAATCAGATGGTGTTGTATGAATTGTCCAAAAAAATGGACTAAAGTATACCCTAAAGGAAAATTCATGTGAAAAATAAATATGATAAAGCTTGTTCATTCTAGCACCAACTTCCAAACTGGTAAAAGTATTGTTTATACTCGTAGCGAAGTACTGTAGTAAACTGTTACCTATCGTTTACAATACTTCTCTATACACGCAGATACACATGTCACAATTATAACGGGGCTACTTAAAATATATGCCCTGATAAAGAACACGCGGACGAAGTCGCGGGCAAATGCTAGTAAGTAAGCATTATTTATAAAACACATTAATCTCCACGGAAAATCACGAATACCGAAACAGCATTAACCCTCGCGTGCTATTTTTATAAAACACATTAATCTTCACCATTTCATTCTTCTGAGCGCACTGCGCGTTTATCGCCGAGGTCGCAAGGTCCGATGTTCGCCGGCGATACGGCGCGATAGCCTCCAACCCGCGCGATCTCCGCACTCAGCGATAACCCGGCGATATTCAATTTATTCATTCGCCTCGTTCTGTCGTGTGGGTGTGGTTGCTTATTAAGTCCTTGGTTTTTTTTTTAGCGTCTAACTGATAAAATTGTGGTTTGATCGGGAAAAAACTGAATAGTAGAATATTATAATACGTATATTATGTTATAGAAAAACATTTTTTTTATTTGAGTAGGAGATAAAACTGGAATGGTTCGAACGGTAAAGTTCCATTGCTGCACCCACTGCATTTGCTTTGTGAAACAATTCTATAACGTTTCCATTAGACTGGTGTGTAAGCTCTCAAGATTAGAGTCGATTTGCTGGAGGTTGTGAGTAGAAGTCTACGAGATGCAATACGATGACTGCATGCTCTTCCGCTACTTTGGTTTAACTAAAAAAAAATGGTACTTTCTGTTTCCTTGATTAAACATAAATATTGGCTCGGGTAAACCTTAGAGCGGTTTCAAAATAGCTATTTTTTTTTTTTTGGATGTATACTATAGTTTCGGAAAACGCGCTTACATGCGCGCTACAGCTGTTTGTACCGAAAATATCAAATCTCACGATTTCACGTTTCAGAAATAAATGTATTCGATGAATTTTTTTAACCCAGTCCCACTGCTGAGCAAAGGTCTCCCCCATGATTTACTCCTGTCGCTCCCAAAAATTCTCCCGAAATGCATCAAGATCATCACGCCAGCGCTTCCTTGGTCTTCTGACGAAAAATACCTAAGTAAAAATAAAATTAGTTTGAAACCACTCTTACCGACGCGAATGGCCTTGTAGATTAAAAAGAAAAAAAAACTAGCGTTTACATCTCTCGCCAGAGTCTAGTGACAATCAAAAAGACAGACAACTCACTGTACAAGTGTTTGTAGATAGCGAGTGACGTCAGCGCGGGTCCGGGTGAGCCGACTCACCCGCGATAAAGTGATACCACGTGCTTTTGGAAAATAAATATCAACTACCTACTTTATTAGCTGACTGTATTGATGAGTACATTACAAAACTTGAGGATAAAGCTGCCGTTGCAGCAGCCTTAAGCATACCAAAATGCTAGTTTTGTTACTACAATAATAAATATCTTTGGATAATTCACACAACACCATCTGATTCCAAACTAAGCAGAGCTGCTTGTACTATGGTAATCAGAAAGCTGATGAACATACTTATACAATTCTATATACATACTTAAATAGATAAATTAACACAGAACAAACAGTCATGTTCATCACACAAATATTTGTCCTGGGTGGGAATCGAACCCACGATCTGTCAAACTACTACAATCACAATAGATCGTTGAATTCTACTTTATTATTAGTTCTTTCACTCAGCCGAGTTGACGCCGATAATGTGCGTCGGGCCTTAAGAGGCCTTATACGAAATTGTGCCGATTTCGCTGATTTACTTGATTTAACAGATGAGTCATATTGTGCAATAAAACTTAATTTATGGAGAACTGTATTTTAACTGCAAAATCTCCTATGTAAAATCAAATAAATTCGCAAAATCAATAAAATTTTGTATACGGCCTCTTAATGTTCAATGATATTTTATAATTGAAGAAATATCTGATATACAGTGTATATCAGATATTATACACGAGGAAAGTCATAATGCTCTATTAATCGTTGTTTAATAGAGATATAATTACGCCACGTGGAGACACTGATCCATGACGATATTATTAACATCGACAGTAGATTATACATAATTTACTGAAATATGTCTTAAATGATGTAGTACTAAAATATTGTAGTAAGGCTATAAGTCAATCAATCGCTATTTTTGCTTGGTGAATTAACAAGTACCCGGATGTCCGAGCGTTACTCGGATGAAAATAATTGTTTTTCTTGGTCTAACCGAAAACCCAAAACACTCTTTGGCTTAGTATAGGATTGGTGACCACAAAAAAGTACTACTTAAATACTTTTTTCTACTTACACAACTTACAAAAAAGTTAATACTTTTTTGTGGTCACCAATCCTATAACTAACCGCGTCAGTTTCGCGTAGCTGTCGCTTGCGTACTACGCTAGACATGGAGTCATGCATGCTTCAAGAAATTGGCATAATCTCTGATAAGTATGTATTTAAATAACATTCAAGGTCTAGGGTACGATCACGTGCCAATAAATAAGTCGACATAATAAAAAAAAGTACCGTTACTTAAACTAATACTGGTAAATAAATCATTTAAATACATTTTTATGACATTTATTTATATCATATTATTGTCTAAAGATGACAGTAATTTTTCCAAAGTTAAACAACACATCACGGGCGTGTAAATTGAATGAAAAGGCTACGAAAAAGATAATTGTAATTCAACGTTCTCTAATAAATTTAACATTATCAGCAAGATTAATACCGATAACGCAGTGTCATATTTTTATATATACGACTAGCGGCTGCCCGCGACTTCGTCCGCGTGGACTTTGGTATTAGTCCTAGGATGATGTTATATAGCCTAAAGCCTTCCCCGATAACTAGACTATCCAACACAAAAATATTTTTTACATTTCGAACAGTAGTTCCTGAGATTAGCGCGTTCAAACAAACAAACTCTTCAGCTTTTTATGTACATAGTAATATATCAGTATAGATTAATAAATTTATAAGTGATGCGATCACACAAATCTTTACAGTGTTAAATAACATACCAAAATCTCACTTCTTCTAAGATAAGTTTAAAAAAGCATCTATGTACAATAATTTCCAAAACATTAATGCTACTAATTTAAATATTTTTGTAAACGGGCGGCTCTATAGCATCGGTCCCCGACGAATGTCGCCAAAAAGGTCACGTTACTTTGTGAGTATTGGCGCCTTCGTACAGACTTATTTTTGAGGCTATGTCATTCACAACTTAAACTATATTTAATATTGATTTATAGAAACCACTTCCATACTAACACATCCTAAGGAGTGTCGCATTTACTTAAAGCGACATCACTAGTATACATCTTTTAAACGAATTAAAGTGAACAATACAATTCGCTATCAGTAATTGGGATATAGATAACCCCGTAATTTACAACGTGCGGATCGCAGGCCAACCCAATCGCATTGTTGTTATAACGTTACAGTTATATGACCTCCGTGAGTAGTGGAGCGTTCATATGTATGGGTCGCACGCAGGTCGTTCCTATCTCCTTGTTGTTATAACGTTTCATATCTTAATGACCTCTATGAGTAACGGCGCGTTCATACACACTAGTTTTCAAGGATTTTATATTTATAATTTAAATTTATAAATAGAAGCCCTTTCCATATTTGCATATCTCGCTGCGTCACAATTCATGGATGACTAGTATACATCCTTTCAACAAATTACAGTGCAAAATTCACTATCAGTAATTGAGATATAGATAACCCCGTACAATTTACAACGTGCGGATCGCAGGCCAACCCTATCGCACTGTTGTAATAACGTTAGTTATATGACCTCCTTGAGTAGTGGAGTGATCATACACCCGACTGCGCAACCCAAAGAATGAATTGATGTATTTATTAATGATTGTCGTTTATAATTAATTTATATAAAAGCTACTTCGTAAAGTAATTAATTATTTTTGAAAACTACCGGTTAAAATATAAGGAATTTCAAAAATTCGTATCTTCTAAACTAAAATGATTTATTACATAGGAAATTCATTGACGTATCTCATAATTAAAATGCTACGATTTTATGGAATAAAACAAGGGAGTCCGATTTAAAGGTCAAATTTTACACACTGACATAATATTTTCAACACATTGCAGTGTACAACTCGGTATCAGAAATACGGGGCCGGCAAGGTTTAGTCGACAAGGGCGACATCACATGTCACATGACCTTTGGGAGAGTAAACTCATATTATATTATTATTACTCATTATTCATACACTAATTTGTAGTATTTTAAAGCCACTTCCATATTGGCATATCCTCAACAACTGTGCTAGGATATAATTTTCAGTATTTTTTTTCTTTTGGTAAGGTTTATAGTGTGCTATTTCTATATGATAAATAGCTGTTCAAATATAGAAATCTGCTAGAATGTACACAAGCGAGTCCAGTCCAATCACCGCCAGTTATAACGCACCGTTATCAACTATGTATACTAAGCTGGTTCATTAGTTTCATTACAAAATTCTGTAATCGTTACTTCTGGAAAAGTCACCCCCTATGTCCGTTTTTTATTCAAAACAGTAGTTTAGCCATATAAATACTCAGAATTTCATTATAGGTCATTCGATAAGAAACCATTGTTTAAATGTTGGTGATAATATTATGAGTAAGTTGGTTAAGATACAGTATTCGACAAGTAGATGGCACCAAAAATATTGTGAGGAAGTGATATGTTTTTTAATAATAAAATTAGACGTAAACAGAGCATATAGGGCAGTAACATTATCTTGTCACTAGACTGGTCAAGTCTAAACAGGTAAAAAATTGCTCATGCACTTTCATCATTACTCGAAAGTATGTAAATAAAGATGAAAGACTATGTCTGACCGTCTGTTCATCTGGAGTGTCGCAAATCATTGATTTAGATGCTGTGCTCAAAGCGCGTATGGCTCGGCGGCTAGCATAGAACGCAAGCGATCTACGCAGTTAAGCCAAACGGGCGTGGTCAGGTGTGAGATGGGTGACCGCTAGTGGCAAAATTTCATGCGTGTTTCCGTGCTTCGGAGGGCACTATAAGCCGTCGGTACCAGTTGAGTCGTTAAACCTTGTCGGAGGCCGTATGGGCGGTTTGAAAATATCCGACAGCGGGTTGGCCACTAACCCGCATCTCCACCAACCCACATTAGAGCAGCGTGGTGGAGTAAGCTCCAGGCCTCCTCGATAATAAAGCGGAGAGACCCGTGCCCAGCAGTGGGACGCATAAAAGGGTTGCAGCCAGCCAGTTCGATTCTCAATTTATCTTGAAGCCTGAATTACAACTCTGAAGCACAAGGCCAAATCTAATCTGAGGTATAAATAATATGTAGTTATCTGAGGTATGAGGTCAAACAATGCAACTTCCACCACCTATTTATTTTTGAACTTAGTACATGTCTGTCAAAAACAAGACCAATAAACCCACTCCAGGATTTAGCAATCATTATCACCTCGACGACTGTTACTTTACCACCAAATCTACTAAATTAGCACAATTTTGTAACCTCGCAATACAGTAGTTGTGATGGCATCAGATTTAACACACCTTCTCATAATAGAAAATATAAATGATGCTTAGAATAATTACAGTTACTTTATAGAAACCAAGTTCGCGCGCCCAAATTGAAGCATGTTGATTGGTGCCATTAATGGCACCAAACGCCGCGCCGCTCCGTAAGACTTATGGATTATCACAACACTTTATAAAAACAAAAGAAATCTTATAAAATAACTTTTCAATGTTTTCAATATTTTATAGTATTTTATATTTAATTTGGCCAAAATAAAAATATTTTGTGTACCAGATGTGCCAGCTGTAGGAACCTATTTAGTGCTTCAATTTTGACAGCGCGCTTGTATGAAGACTGACGTTCTTAACGTTATTCTAAGATAAATGTTATTACCTATATTATTATGTACTTTCTTTAGGCTTCCTTTAAGCGTGCTTCCTTCATGACAAATTTAATAACAAGTGGCGACCTGCGTGGCGCAATGGTTACCACGCCGGACTGTCAATCGAAGGGTCCGGCGTTTGATTCCCGGCGAAACAGAAATTTGAATGATGAGTTTAAATTTCTGTTCTCGGTCTGGGTGTTTGTTTTTCTGTCTTTGTGAGTGTGTACCCTACTGTGGGCCTATGAGTGTGAATCGTTATTTATTTAAGTGGCGTGGACCGGCCCCACTGTACGGTCCGATATAAGAGTCAATACGAGGGCAAGCTGCCCATGTATGTGAAAGTAATTCGTTTTGCCAATTTGTAGGTATTTATTTGCTAGAATAGTATATTGTGTAGCAAGTGGTGAAACAAGACCATTTCTGAGGGCGAGAGTTGACAGCCAGAGCGAAGCGAGGGCTGTCATCGCCCTGGTCTGAAATCGTCTTTGTTTCATCCCGAGCCACACACTGTATTTTTTATATCACATGTAATGAAACAACGAGTTTTGATTGTAGCCAGTCGAAGTAAGACTATTTCAGACAAATAGCGCAGTAATATCTTGTGACAACGATTTAACGACAGTTGTCAATGCGATTCTGACAGACTTGAAATAAAGACGTCAATAATAAACAAATGAAGGTGCCGGGTAGAAACAACGTTGTTTCTCCCCTAGGGCAGACTGACACATTCACATTGGTTTGAAATTGTCTTGTTTCTACTGGCAAAACAGAAATCAAAACTCGTTGTTTCATTACATGTGATATGAAAAAATAATTTTCTGTATTTCATAATACTATAGTAAGAACTTGTTATATATAAAGCAATAAATATTATTTGAACAAATATGACGACCTGAAGAAGTCAGTGTGAAGCGAAGAAGGGTGGAATGTTGTGGGAAGCCTATGTACGGCAGTGGACCTGTAATGGATGATGAATAGCAAAAAGAAAGGTTTTACAGAAGTATTTATTGTTCAAATCTAAATTGAATTTCCATAAATCAATACATAATCAATAATATAAATTACGTGTCACGTTGTTTGTCCGCGATGGATTCCTAAACTACTTAACCAACTTTAATAAAATTTGCACACCGTGTGCAGTTTGATCCAACTTGAAAGATAGGATAGCTTACATCTCAATTTATAGTCGCAATATTAATTTATTTCTTATACTTTAAGGCAGGACAACGTCTGCCGAGTTCGCTAATCTATTTATAGGTTAAACATGGTTCAATCCATATTATGTATAAAAATGAATCACCATTTTCGCAGGCCGGCTGGACCGATTTCGGTAATTCTTTTTTTTTTATGTTTGTTATTGTCAGGAGAAGGTTCTTATGAAAGAAAAATGTAAGAAAATTGCGCGGAAAATACGAAAATTTAAGAATACTTAACCACCATGCATCGAATTCAATATTCATAGTTAAAACAAGATGACGTCTGTCCCGTCAGCTACTAATATAATATTTATTTAGGAGTTTTGGCGGGAAGTCGAAAAAGACATATTGTGCTCTTGTTTTATTTTCATTTTCTTTGTGTATTTTTGAGTTGTATCGGATAAAGTTGATGGCAGTTTGTTTGATATAGGTTAATTACAGTGCACGAGTGTTTGTGAAACAGTGCTAAAATATGTTTTTTTCTGCTTGCCTCCAAAATTCCATCGGACACGTTCTAGTAAAGTAGCCATCGCTTTACTTGAATGTTGGACTGACTAGACTGACTGATTACTGACGACTTACTTACTTTGTTATTACTTCGTCCAGTTTCATTGAAACTGGCAAAAAATTGATGCAAAATTATACTTGACGCTGGTAGTATGCACAGAGTTTGCGATGCCATAATTGAAAAAAATATTACATGTTGTTTTTTTTTTAATTTGAAAAGAGAGGCTCGGGCTGTATCAGCCCGTACCCCATCCTCAGTCATCCTCATTTTAAATATATTATTTATACATTTTGACATTGATTTCTTTAATTTTTTTTTTCATGGGAGTTTATTCACGATTAAATAGTGAAGACATTATTAATTCGATTTTGTCTTTTCAGATTATCAGTATGGATGAATCTGTTTGTATCATTTGCAATAAGGCAGATGATAAGCAAGTGTATGCAATAAAAAAATTTTTGAATTTTTGCATTTTCTGAGAAGATTTACCATAGTAACATATATTTTTTTTTACCATCGGAAAGTAGAGATTCCAACGAACAGAAACCACACCAACTTTTTGAAAAAAGCTGATATTTTGACGGGTGAATTTTCGATTGAAAATTAGGCTGATTTTTCGATATTAATTCAAAATAATGTGAAAAAATAAATATTTTTAATTAAATAAATTACAGCGTATTTGGGACATAAAAAGGTAAGTTTTCACAAAATTTCGTTAAAAACAAAAAATTTTTGTAAAAGATAAAAATAAAAAACCAAAAACTTGGTTTTTTGAATTTTTCACATAAATTTTGAGGTTATGTGAAAAAAGTGTAAATACAAAAGTTTTAGATCTTTTTATTATCTACAACTTTTCCATTTGACTTTTTTCGATAGGACTTTTAGTTTTGCCGGAAATCGAGAAAACCCGTTTTTTACCCTTAAAAACTCACCCCCATCCCCTTCCCAACCTCAGATCGCCCGTAAATTATTTTTCCTCTCATTTTTATCATATTTCCCTCCTTTTCTAATGGGTTTCATTCTATTATAATTTTTTTTCACTTTTCATTATTTTTAAAGGCTTCTACCCTGGACTATTAGTTATAATAACGTTTTAAATGCCTCTTCAGTGTAGACGAACTTTAATTGATATGTCATTTATGCACGGATTATGTAACGGCTACATAGACTGTCAAGAACTAGCATCAAGTCTCCTACGTTTCTGTGTTCCGAAATATCGAACGAGACACACTGCACTATTTGCTACTGATTGCAAGAAAACAAAGTACGCGCGTAATTCGGTAATAATTCGGTTACAAAGACATTATAATAACAAGTTTACTAAAATCGATATTTTTAATACTAGTAAAAGTTCCTTTCAACAAGCTGTTAGAAAGTCGTTGAAAGAAAATTGCGAACGTGGCGAAAATAATAATAATAATAATACATAAACTCACACGCATTCACACACGCACACACCCACACACACACACACACACACACACACACACACACACACACAATAGATTTTTGATTAAATTGTATATGTATTTAGATTTACTTAGTGTAATCATTTAGTTAAAACCAAAAAATGAAAATCCGTAATGTATGCTATTCCTTGGAGAGCTGTGGATTTTTTATTTACAATAAATAAATAAATAAATAAATAAACATTCAAAAATAGGTTCGTCAGATGGACACATCTATTAAGTGATTTTTATGAAGCAGTGTAGTGATTTTTATTTATTTGATGGAGTAGCAGACATGCCCATGGACATCTGCACACAACCTCGAGCAAGCATAGGTAAGTCTTGACTGAAGTCGTATGCAGTTGCGCTGCTACTCCGGAGGCTGGTGGTCGCCTCATGTAAGTGTGGCCGGCAACTGCACCTTTCCACCGAAACACAACAGAATTGGTTCACGGCGGAAGTGGGTGCAGCGGTGGTAAATCCCCGGGCAAACGATAGTAGTTCTACCACCTACAAAATCAGCCCATATTAGTCCACCGCTGGACATAGGCCTCTCCCAAGGCGTGCACTGAGCCCGATCTCCGGCTCCACGCATGCAGTTCGTGCCCGCCGCCTCAAGCAGATGGCTGCGCCACCTCGCGGGGGGTCCTATACATGCGCGGCCCCAGGGCACATGCCCCCCCCCCCCCAAAATCCATCAGTCATGCGTAGATGGAAGGTGAAACAAGCCAATTCGGGACACCTCCAAAACCGAAGGCTGCGACCGCGCCTGCCCCTACACTACGTTTGCCTGAACGCGCTCCACTCCACTCCAAAAACCGTCTCGTTCAACGATTGTCGGATCTTCGGCAGATGTGACCAGCCCACTGCCACTTCAGCTTGCTGGCTCTTAGAGCTATGTCGGTGACTTTAGTCCTCCTCCGGATTTCCTGGTTCCGGTTCTTGTCTTGAAGGGACACACCGAGCATAGCTGTCTCCATTGCTCGCTGCGCGACTTTGAGCTTTTGAGCCAGTCCCATCGTCAGTGTCCACGTTTCGGCTCCGTAGGTAGGACGCTCTGGTCGAAGACTTTCGTCTTGAGGCTTTGTGGTATGGACGACGAGAATATGTGACGGAGCTTCCCGAATGCTGCCCAGCCCAACTGAATCCTCCTATCGGTTTCCTTCTCGAAGCTGTTTCTGTCAATCTGGATGGACTGCCCAAGGTAAACATATTCTTTAACAGCTGCGAGTGTCGTACCTTCGACGCCAATTGGGGTAGAAATGATGTGTGCGTTGAACATAACCTTGGTCTTGTCCAAGTTCATTCCTAGTCCCACTCGTCGGGAGGCTTCATTTAGGCTTAATAGCATTTCCTGCAACTCCTGCAGCTATTCTGCCATAAGGACTATATCATCGGCAACGCGACGTGACATCATAAAACAATGAAAATCACATGAACTTTTCACTTCACTTTATAAACAGTCGACGAACGGCGCAAGCAGAACGCTCAAGCCTTAAAGTAACGTTACAATGAGCGTAACGTTACAATGAGTCATCCTTTTTCGTGCATGCAGCCGGCGTTCATGAATTTATTAGACGTTGTCACGTCATAAATAAAAGATAAACAAGTATGTGTGCTGTAAGACGGTTACTGCAGCTCACAGACATCCAATCTCAAGGAACTCTAATCTTCTTTCCATCGAAACACAATATTGCATCATAGTACTGAAACGACCTTACGAAACTCATTAAAAGATATGACTCATTAAAGTATGATAAGCATACGACTTTCTGCAACCCGACAAGGAGGCAGCGTTACTCGTATCCTATATCACGCCATGGAAGTTTTTTTAAAATCTTAGTATATATATATGTGGGACATAGGCAAGGAAAATACCTATATTCTAATTTAAATTAATCTTTTAATATTCACAATAAATTTTGTACCATACACGCGTGTTCGTCGAAATCGTCTTCTGTCGTCTCTATTTCAAATCCGTGACACGACTTTCTTCCATCGTCTTTCATGTCATCAGCCACACATTCATCGTATCTTACACACTTAATATTAAACCTATTTTCTCTGGACACCATCATTTAAGCCATACATCCCACATATATATAATAATCTATTTCTGGTGCGTGTGTATGTCACTGAACTCCTCCCAAACGACTGGATGGATTATGATGAAATTATTCGTGTTCAAGGGGATTTGAGAATTGTTTAGATTTACAAATTTTCCACTGGAAAATGTTTTTTTTTAATCATCGATATAGGATAAGTAGGTAGATTCACAGTCGCCGCATAAAAGTGGCACCGGCAAAAGAAGGCATAACGGCAGCAATATGCCTTCTTTCGCTTTCATTTGTTAAACCGCCACGCACGTGTTGCACGACAGTGATGCCAAAGTCCGCAGTAAAAATTTGTAAAAATTACACTCTAAAAACGCAAAAAAAGTATGGAGTATCATACTTCCAGTGAGTAAATCTTTATCTTAATTTAATAACGCATATTTATTATACTTTAAGACTATTTATTATTGTTTTAGTAAAATTTGTTTGGTGGTGTAAATATAGCGGTAAATTAATCTTGTAAACGAATTTGTGCTTTATTGTAATGCTTTTGGTTTCATTTCTCAATAAACTCCTATTTCGTAAGTCTAAAGTCGTAAAATTTTATTGCCGTTTTATAAACATCGAACCAGAAGGTGATAAGTAACAATTTAACATGGACTTATAGTCTTACTTATGTCGGTACCATAAGGTTTAAAATAGATAAAAAGTAAGATACCTTAATATTTTTTTTTGTTTAGAATACTTGTATACATCGATAAATTAAGTACGTTTTTACGCGGGGCCACCTTTTGACTCAATTTTGTATGGGAACCTTGCATCTACCTACTTATATCGATGTTTTTAATTATTTAGTTTTCCCATATAAATTGTTCCTACCTGTCAAACGTTCGTATTTCGTGCCGTGTCATTCTAAACTTTGACACAGTCAGAATAACAGTACAGTTTGAATATCATTATCTATACTAATACATAAAGCTGAAGGGTTTGTTTGTTTGAACGCGCTAATCTCAGGAACTAGTGGTTCGAATGGAAAAAATATTTTTGTGTTGAATAGTCCATTTACTAATTTTAGGTGCCCTTACAGGTAATGAGCTGAGCTAGGAGGAAGGAGCTGGAGAAAAGAAACTCCCAGCCTGTGTATACGCGGCAGCGGCGGAATAAGGCTAATTTTGGCCTTGCGGTTTAGTGGACTGTATTTTGGTGTTTGGGTTGCTGTGGGCTAGTGGTGTGAAGGAATCTGAAGGATGGAGAACCGCGCAAGCTTACCTTTGCAACACGTGGAGGCGGCAGGTCGGGTCAGACAAATCCAGTTCAATCCAACAGTTTTCTCCAGGCACTCACTAAACTACCTACACTTGTCCAGGGTCCTGTTCCTGTTCCTGCACTTTCAGCACTACATTTTGATATGACACTACACCGATATATTAGCTTGCAAGGTTACTTGCTCGGGCGCGGAATATTATCGAAGACGGAGTTCTTTATGTCGCTCTTTTCACTCGAGCACATAGGCTTTTGCATTCGTGGGAAAGGGATAGAGGATATTGGTTAAAGTTAAACCACTAAACCTACATGGCGGTAACACTCAGTGTGGTTCGAGCTGGAGTTGTGGTCGTAGTGGCAGTGGCAGTGGAGTCTTACCGTCTTGTCCTTGGGCTCCTTGGTGTGCAGGTTGTAGAGCGTGCCGCGCTTGTACTCGTCGCCGCACACGTAGCACACCTCCGTCATCGAGTTCTTGTCCGGCATCGACAGGTCGAGGATGTCGCGGTCCGAGCTCGAGTTCGAGTTGCCGGAGTACACCGATACTGTTGATCTGGAAAGTGGTAAGCGGACGATTGAAAAGTACACCGTTTTCTTTAAACTAGCGTTAGTTTTGCCACCAACCCGCATTGGAGCAGCGTGGTGGAGTAAGCTCCAGGCCTCCCCAATAATGAGGAGAGACCCGTGCCCAGCAGTGGGACGCAGAAAAGGGTTGCAGCCAGCCAGCGTTAGTTTTACCACACAGTATTTATCTGTGATTGGGCCGTCAGGTAACAGGAAACAAGGTAGACCAACAACCAGGTGGGCATATGACATCATAAAAGTGGCTGGCAAACAGTGCATTAATAAAGCTAGGAATAAAGACTCCTGGAAATCACAAGAGGAGGCCTTCACCTTCGAATAACGAAGGGTTCTTACTGGTTTTATATAAATATTCACGAAAACTAAACATAAAAGATATTTTTTGTTTTTCTCTTTTCAAACTATTGAATTAAAGTTATTTCTTAGAATAATTGCAATTACCAAACTATTGAATTAAAGTTATTTCTTAGAATAATTGCAATTACATCATAGAAACCAAGTTCGCGCGCCCAAATTGAAGCCTGTTGATTGGTGCCATTAATGGCACCAAACGCCGCGCCGCCGTGGCGCTCCGTAAGACTAAACTTAAGGTTACATTTTATCACAACACTTTAAAAACAAAAGAAATCTAATAAAATAACTTTTCACAGTGTTTTCAATATTTTGTAGTATTTTATACTTAATTTGGTCAAAATAAAAATATTTTGTTTGTCAGATGTGACAGCTATAGGAATCTATTTAGTGCTTCAATTTTGACAGCGCGCTTGTATGAAGACACTCATTCTATACGTATTTATTCTAAGCTTTATTTAAAATTAGGTTATTAATATTAATATTTTATAAGTTTACATAAGTTATGTTACAAAAATTTGATTTTCATTATTGCAACTATGCATTTATAGTAAGAAATAAAAGACTTTTATTTATTTACCGCATAGACTATTTGTCAATGATGCCATAACTAGACAACGGGTGGGACATACCCGGTCAAGACATTTGGCAGACGGCACTGAAGAGAAATTCTAAACTATCAAAGGGGTTTTGGTTTTCACTGCTACAATGACACTGACTCCTATAATTTCAGCAATTTTTTGTAACCAATAAAAATGCCAAGAAAAACCCCTATGATTGCAATGCAAAAAAAAAATATTATTGTTTGCCCATGCCCATCTGGACTTCGACAACGGACAAAAAACTTTTACACAGTTACTTAAGTTACAAAGATGAAGGTTACAATGGGTATAAGAGATAATACTAGTACAAAACATTACACAACAAGGATAAGAAGTACGTCTCAACAGAACTCCTTAAGAGATTTTTAAATTTTCAGTGATCTGATATAGAGTACAGATATTCTATGTCATGAAGTCCGATCAGCTCTGTGTCAGTGAGATGTGAAAGTGGCAAGTGTGATCGTGTGCGTAAGCTTATGAAAGCAATGAAACCTGAACATCTGTGTCGTAAGCAAAATCTTATGAAAAATGTTTACTAACAGCAACTCTTCCACGTTTAGTTGTCATGCTTACGTTACTCGTCACTGAGTACTCTCGAGGTTACGCACACTAAAACAATGCGCATGTGTACGCCCCACAACATTCATATCCAAACGGACTTAGTGAAATAGAACATCTATACCGAATACACCAAACAAAAAAACATCAATATTTATACTTTTTATACGGTATCCAAACCACCTACGGTTTTTTCTGTCTGCCATGTGGTAGATTCGCAGAATGAGTCGGTAAGTATATTATTTACCTGACAGCATCTAGGTAGCCAGCTGGTTCCGAGACCCCCGAGTGCTGCGAGCCCACGGAGATGACGGAGGGGTCCCTCGCACGCAGGTCCAGCACGCCCTCGTCTTCCGTCGCGGCGCCGTTACCCGTCGCGCCCGCCGGGTACCTTTGCTGGAATAGGATAAAACTCATGTTAGCGATTGCATTAAAAACTCAGAGCATCAAAGGTACTGACTCACCCTTCAGTAGAGACGGCATAGCTTCGATACATAATTTTTGTGCCAAATTTGGTGCGGGAGGAAGAATGCACACATTTTAATTTTGTCACACATTCACAAATATTCTTTCATCGCTACAGACGCATATATTTATAAACTAATCTTCCGCCAGCGTCTTGGACATCTTGGACGCATGGACCGTTTTAAATGTTCCCGTAGGATAAAAACCTTCCTATGTCCTATCCCAAGGTCCACTCTATCTGTGTTCCAAATTTTATTAAAATCGGTTCAGTAATTTAAGCGGGATAGCGTAGCCGACAGACAGACAGAGTTACTTTCGAATTTATAATATTAGTATGGATATGTCAATTTCAAGTAACAACGTCATTTTCTATGCACCGACAACACTGACACCGACACACAGACACACGTTGTATAACTAGAAAGCAAATTGTGCATGGACGTTGGGACGAGGGGTTCGCCCGTAAAGGCCACTCTTCAATTAGTCACTTTTTTTAAGGAATAAAATTCATAACATTCCAAGAAAAGAAGGGAAGGGGATAATTTATCCGTCCGTTAACCATTGGAAGTCTACTGCTGATCGCTGGCCTCCCCTAATGTTCCACACAACGTCCAAACTTGCGCCCTCTGAAACAAGCGGCTTCTTTAGGTAGTCCGTTCAACTGGTAAGAGGGCGACCTGTGATATTTTTGCCGAGAGATGGTAGTCACCTCCTGATCTCCCAACATATTCCCTGATTTAACAGTATAACCTGCATATTGTCATTTCAGCTTGAAGATTTAGAAAGCTATTTCGTTAACCTTTCGTTCTACGGATTTCATAGAGGCTCAGCCGGGCCTGGCGCCTCTTTCCGATTACATCTTCGTCCTTTCCTCCTGTAAGTCTGTGTTGAAACCCAAAAGCCTATGGGCGCTATTGCACGGCTACAATATCGTCACGGTTGCATCTTCTTCCAGACCCGACGGAAACTATTGCAAAGAAACAATATGCTCACCCCACTCAACTAACCGCATTGAACTTGGACGCGTGGTTGTTCTCCTTCCTGGGCCAATAGGCGGGTCTGGCAACGGATTCGACGTATTTTTCCGGTTGTATCTTCTTCGACAATATAGCACGGATAAAACGTGGCGCACTCTACTCACCGAATTAAACTTGGGCACGTGGTTGTTCTCTTTCCTGGGCAGCGACGTATCTTTCCGGATGTATCTTCTTCCAGAACCTATGGACACTATAGCGCGGATAAAACGTTGCGCAATCTACTCACCGCATTGAACTTGGGCGCGTGGTTGTTCTCCTTTCTCGGGGGCGAAGCGGGTCTGGCGGCTGGCTCGGCGGGGCGCGGCGTCTCCTCGCGGTTGCCGCCGGCCTCCGCCCCCAGGCCGAGCACCTGGGCGGCGTACTCGCCCTGGAACGACATGTCTGCACCTGGAACGTGGAAAGAGTCATGTCAGTCATAGTTATCTTCCATGAAAATATAATTACTTATCCTGACTGACAAGCTGCGTCATTCATAATCGCACGGCACTCCTAGAAATGATCTCTGTGCATTGTGACTACAGCCAGTAAGTTTACACATATTCGCAGACTTGTCATAACTTTGAAATTTCGACAAATTATTCCTGAAGAAGCACATAATATGACAGCTTCAATCAATATACAGTATGACTAACTAGTATAGTGACACAACGAAAAAGAAAAAGGTGTCATAAAGGTCTCAGGAAGCTACGTAATTGCACATGAATTCAGAACGTGCATACCAGTTCATGAGCTATCTCATGAGCGACCTCGATTCTAGCGGTATGTACTTCTCAATAAATGAAGTACGTCATAAATTAAAGTTCGAAGGATACAATTCAATTAAATTTCATGTATAAAATTATGCCAATTGCGAACTTAGCGAGCGATACGTGAAGTTAAATAAGATACAAAAACGCAGCACATTGTCATCACTACCAACGTAACACAATTCTTACATTGTAACGTCCAGATCACAGACTACAAGAACCGGTCGATACCTTTAAGGAAGACTGTTGAGCAGAGGCGGCTCGTCCTAAAGAGCGCTGGTGTAGTGCACTCCCAAAAAAATTAGATAGGTAATCTATATCCCTTCATAATACATACTATCCTTACATTACTTACATTCATTCTATTCTAACATACCTATACATAGTATATTATATTAATTATTACCTATTTTTAATTGACATTGTATTTTAAAATTGACATCTTATGTAATTGACCTGAAATTTATTCGTTATTTTACAAGCAGATTGATATGTGTAAACTATAAGGTTATAATGTAAATGTTAGCATAAACGGATATAAATTAACTAATTTTCTAAAAATTTATAAGATATTCGCATGCCAGTCATGGCGAACATGAGTGCTACATTATATATTAGAAATTGTACTACCCTGTAACCATACCATGTTCTGTGAATAAATGATTATGATTATGATTATATCTACGCGTACATTTCGTCAAGATGTAACGAGTGGAGCGCCAGCGATTGCGCTCCTATGAAACGAAGTTTAGTACGATTCCTAGCGCTTTATTCAATGAGTGCGAAAGAGAAACATCGACACAGGCCGGCGCGTGAAACAAAAGATTTCGTATGAGAAATTAACCTAATCTGGAGCGCCGCTCACGCGCGACGTTGCCAAACCGTGGGTTCAACCTGCCTATGCGATGTTGCCGTTCTTATGTATACAAACAAACGTGTCGTCGTCTTTGTCAGTTATTTCGTAGTTTTTCTTTGAAATGAATATTTTAAAAAATAGTTTATGCGCGAAATTTTGTGTTAAAAATGGAACAATACAGTGTTTCTTTTATCATTTGTATCTTTTAGTAAGCGGTGTGAAAAAAACTTTCGAAATACGCCTTGAACTGAAAGTAAAAATGTAGTACGAAAACTAAATATTTTACGCGTGTTTTTAAATCTGAACAATATTTTAAAACACATTGGTTGTGTGGATGTGAAGAAAGCAATAAATTAATTTGTTTTCCGTGTCTTGTGGTTATCAACTGGAACTGACACAGACAGTGGTGGTGAATCTGCTTGGATGGCAACGGGTGGTAAAATATTTTTTATTGTGAACCCCCATCGAAAAATGTCACTAGCCGCCACTGCTGTTGAGACACATAAAGCAAGGCCAACAAAGCAACGGTTCTTAACTAAGGAAAAATAAAGAAATTTCTCGGTAAAAATGAATTCAAGAGCAGTCTTTGCCCGGTCAACCCCGCTAGTTCGACCGGTTATAGTAGCATTGGAATAACAATGCTACTTTCTACTGCGGAACCAATAAAGTTACATTAAGTCATAGGCAGCTCATTCAGTCCATTGTTAGAGAAGTACCAAGGTAGGTAGGTAACACAATTCCTACATTGTAACGTCCAGGTCGCTTCACAACCGGCCGCGGTTTCATTCGCGCGCGCTAACGAGCCCGGGCCGAGACCTAAGCGCGCCAGCGAAAGCGGACACCCGACACCTATGACCCACACGCAACAACCACGCCAATTATTACTAGGATCTAAAATAAATGTATGAAATAGACAGAACAGTACTTATTATTTGCACGGCAAGAGCTAAAAGAAAATTATGGACTCTCTTGTCATGTGAGACTTATACTAAAAACCTCGGTAGCGCATGCAGTAGTTACATGAGGTCATAGGCTAGTCGCGTCAGACCATGGTTCATTCACGCGTGCTAACTAGCCCGGGCCGCGACCTCCGCGCGCCAGCGAAAGCGGACACCCGACACCTATGACCGATACACGCAACGATACTCTATTAACCCATCCTGCACCGTAACCGTGGACGCACTATGTGGTTTATGATGTTATGGTGGAAAGCCGAAGAACGCACGATGTGGTTTATGATGTTATAGTGGAAAGCCGAAGGTTGTCTAAAATCATGTTTGGTCTAAGAGCCGGTGAAGATGGACCTTCACCGATCTGATAACTCCATGAGACATATTTTTTATCAAATATAATTTATAAACATATATGCCTATGATAACTTGCCTATCGAAAAGTGTTCATAGCTATTTTTAATTTAATTAATTTTAATAAATTTTCTTTCATCACCTCACTCTTGTCATAACCGAATGAGTTTTATCTGTTATCATAGGCATATACATATGTTTATAAAATATATTTGATAAAAAATATGTCTCATCGAGTAATCAGATCGGTGAAGGTCGATCTTCCACGTCTCCTCTACTAATTCATTTACCTTGCTTGACAGATTTGACAAAAACATTCGACGTCATACATTTGGTATTCAAGGATTTCTAAATTGTTTTAGAAGATAAATATACTAACATTGTAAATGCTAAAGTTTGGATGTTCGGATGGATGTTTGTCGATCAATCGCCCAAGAAAGGTTTAACGGATCAAGACAAAGTTGAGCACAGATATAGTAGATTATTAGCACTGTAGTCTGTAAGTCTGGAATAGCACATAGGCCATTTTTATCCAGGAAAAATGTACTATTCCCTTGGCATAGATTAGTACTCGTATGATCATATAATCTCAAATTACCCAAGTGACGCCGGGTCGGACCACTAGTACTAATATAAATTTCTAAAATAATTAATTTATCTTCAATGCAGAGATATTTCGTATTCGTATCTTAATTTGTGTTCCTTGTTTGACCTGCTGACTATGTTCAGGGCAGGGCAAAAGTCCGTCTTGATAATGGCTTTCTCTGGCAATGTTAGGGTCAAAGCCACGGGGTTTAGCAGAACAAGCTTCTAAGATTGCATCTTGACATTTGAATGCAGACATATTTATAGTCAGACTTAGGGATAACGCTTCACAGTCAAAGCCTCACAGTATGATTCCTCGTCAAAGTCGTAAGTACCATGGATCTGATCGTAAGAGGCGACTAATATGGGGATTCCCGGCGTAGAGGGCGGTGTGAGCTTGATTCGTCCAGCCAGCGGCCCCGGGAAGGACGGGGGTGTACGTGTGGACGCATGCGTAAGGTGCAGGAGAGCACTATTGCTCTCCCGAAGATGGGCCCGTACTGGCCGCCACTCGTGGAGAACACTGGTGTGTTTCACTGGAGATCCCGGAGTCCTACTTCCGGAGTCCCACACACAAAAGACAAGGACACTAACACCCAGACCAGGACCTTTAAATTCAAAATTCTGATATTTCCCCACTGAGAATCCAACCGTCCTAGGATCGAACTCAGGCACGGCACATCATCATGATGGCTACTAAATATACGATGTACATAAATGTAGGTAGAGCGTGACAATAAAACCGACTTTAAAGTAACTCAAAATGTCGAAATAATATTTAATTATAAATATGAAATGGTGCTTCTTTTGTGTTTGTATCGTAGACGTAGGTATATATACGGTAGGGTCACGAAGTATTCCAAATAAAAATATTTTTCTATTTTTAATTCTGGATTAATTAAAATCAAAAATTGGCAACTCTCGCGTAAACCATTGTCTAACCATTCTCTAGCTGCGTTTCGTCGGTCAGCTGTAGTCGCTCTCATCTCAACGCGTCGACCATGACCTGGTGACCTCACTGACGCTATGAATGAACCCAGATAAGTTACTAATTGATGGTTTCTATTTAACATACCTTTATTACCTTCGTATTTAACTATGTAACGGCATCTTTGAACTTAATTTTAACTAACTTAAAGTCGTACAATTTCTTTAAAATTTTACATGCGTATTGGGTAAGAATGCAATAGCTGGTACAACCTATTCGTGTCCCAACCTGACTCTCCACTACGCTGCTTCAATGTAGCTCATGGCGTTATTTGGGTAAATTCCTCAGGTTAAACCTTTTTTTTTATTTATTTATCCTAAATGCACTACATCGTCTACAACTCAGACTGCATCGAGTAAATGGACCTGATTCTTTTTTTCTCTCGATAGTATGTCGTTTCGAATTTCCACGTTTAAAGACCTCGATTGGCTTGTAATGTCGGAAGACGAGCCTAAACCCTTAGTTTTGTTGTGTCAATCGGAACCCCGAATCACGTTACCTTCAATGTAATGACCAATCCGACTTTGCACTTTTTCGAACAATTGCAAGGAATGTGGACGATTAATATTTTGAGCTAGTCACAAACGGGGCCTTAATTATCAAATCATAAAATCATTTCCAAATTCAACATTATAAACTTGAACGTTAAAAGTGACAAACTCGAATGCGAGAATGTCTGAACCGATACGAGAATCGCCCCCCTAAGCGCCGCTCTCAATAAGATGACCATGACCCGGTGCCTTCATTGTCGCAACTATGAATGAATGGCAGATAGTACGCAATTATTTAGGGTTCTGTGTACGTGGTAGTACACAGAGGCGGCTCGTGACATTTTTTGATGGGGGTTCACAAAAAAAAAAAACTTAGAGCAGAAACTTAGAGAATAAACAGAAAATTCATTCGCCGGTCTTTTTGATGAGCGAAGACATCTATGACTTTCTTGTGAAAATCAGATATAGAATTAATTAATCGTTTTTCAATGCTTATCATACATAATGCATTGAGACGTTCTAGCGTCATAGTGTTTCGTGTAAACGTTTTGACTTTATTTAAAGTAGAAAAACAACGTTCACATTCTACTGACGTCATAGGAATTGTGCATACAATATTTAAAAGTTTTACGCTTTCAGAAAAAACAGATTCTAATGAGAATTACATAAAATGTTGAAGTAAAGCAACCGCGCCGTCAGCATTGTAAAAATCTTCACTGCTATAAATTACAAATAACTCATTTTTCAATTTATTTTTTTCCAAAAAATTGTAAGTGTTTACCGCTTTTTTTAAATCATCCTCCGGAAAACTCTTGTTATAGTTCACAAATCTATCTGTGTAAAACAATTTAGACGCTATTAATTTGTATCTGTATTTCTGAACTGCAAACTACATACCTAAATAGCATTTAATATGTCATTCTGAATGGTTTTAGACGTACCTTTAAAAAAACTGCTGGATAAATGCTGCTTCATAGCCAAATCGATCTCTGACACGAAATCAACCAAACCTCTATAGATTCCGGGATTCAGGGATTCCGTAGGTTCATCATGCCCTCGTAAAGCAACTTGAAATGCACCACAAAATACCACACAATCTATCAAACGCCGTAAAATGTATCAATTTTCATCAACGCGTTCATTGAACTCTCGAATAGATTTTCGATACGCAGAATCGAGCGCTTTATGAATATCTTGTCGGCCAATCGATTGCACATCACATAACATATGAAATCGAGATTGCGAATGTTTTTTCAGTTTTATTGAAAGATGCACTAAATCGTCAACACCCGTTGTGATCCATGCAGATTCTTAGCTTTTAGTTCAAGGCGTATTTCTATAGTTTTTTGACACTTTTTAATAAAAGATACACTGTATTGTTCCATTTTTAAAACAAAATGTCGCGCATAAACTATTTTTTAATTTTAATTTAAAGAAAAACTGCGATATAACTGTCAAAGCCGACGACACGTTTGTTTGTATACATAAGAACGGCAACATCGCAATCAATTCACGAAAGATGAACACTGCGCAGAAAGCATTTTTTAGGTCCCCTTACAGGTGCGGGAAGAATGGAGCGACGCCATTGGTGCGCCAAATGGTGCGTCACTGGAGCCCAGTCGCTATTCGTCTATCGAGGAATTGACGCATTGATTTGATTGATTCATGAGTGTACATGCGCAGACGGCCGCCATTTGTGTTCAACTCTCGTGAACCAAACTATACGGCCGGCCGAACCTTAAAGCATCAAGGTATGACGAGTATGACACCCGTCAGAGGAGTGGCCTTTACGGGCGAACCCCTCGTCCCAACGTCCATGCACAATGTGTCTTCTATTCTAGTTATACAACTATTATGTCTGTGTGTGTCGGTGTCAGTGTTGACGGTGCATAGAAAATGACGTTGTTAATTGAAATTGACATATTTAGAAATGTATGCGTCTGTAGCGATGAAAGGATATTTTGTGAATGTGTGACAAAATTAAAATGTGTGCGTTCTTTCCCCGCACCAGATTTGGCACAAAACATATGTATCGAAGGCGCTATGCCGTCTCTTCTGAAGGGTGAGTCAGTAACTTTGATGCTCTAAGGGCCGAACCCACGGTTTGGCAACGTCGCGCGTGAGCGGCGCTCCAGATTAAGTTAATTTCTCATACTAAATCTTTTGTTTCACGCGTCGGCTATGTGCTGCGATGTTTCTCTTTCGCACTCATTGAATACAGCGCTAGGAATCGTACTAAACTTCGTTTCAAATAGGAGCGCAATCGCTGGCGCTCCACTCGTACAATATGACGATAAAATGTACGCGTAGATATAATGTAAGTAAGGATAGATGATAGATGTAATGTAAGGATAGTATGTATTATGAAGAAATATAGATTATCTATGTAATTTTCCTATGTAATATTTAAATTTTAAAGTGGGAGTGCACTGCACCAGCGCTCTTTAGGATGAGCCGCCACTGGTAGTACATCAAGACAAACCATATATTATTGAGATGTTCCATCTAGGCATCGCAGTATTATACTTTTAGTGATGTCACCAATAAATAGACAAATACAAAGATTTTTATTTGCACAAATATGAGAGTTTACAAAAGCTGTCAATACATATTTTGAACGCCATATTTACATTAAGGTATGCAAATATTACAAAGATAAAAGAAATTATATAACTTTTTAACAAAAAAAAAACCGCCTTCAAGCGGTAAAAAATATTATTGTTCAGTTACTTCGCATTTGATAATTTTCCTTGCAAATGGTAGTGAATCTTAAAACTGTTTTGGAGTCGGTGCCCATTCAGAGCGAAAGGTACTCCATACTCCAAGGGCCCGAGGCTTGTAATACAGCGGGGCATATCTATAGAATTATAAACCTTACGTTTCGGTTACTAAGAGATACATACATACTAAGAATAATTGTGTCGGATGTGACGATACGATCAGATTCGATAGCAATAGTATATTGTGTGGCAAGGGATGAAACAAGACGATTTCTGACGAGGGCGAGAGGCCCTGGTCTGAAATCGTCTTTGTTTCACCCCGTGCCACACACTGTATTTTTCATATCAGATGTAATATTTCGACTGGCGAAACAGAGATCAAAACTCGCTGTTTCAATGCATGTGATATGAAAAGATGTTTTTCCATTGAACGCTCCTTATGAATTGACGTAAAATGTATGGAGATAAGAAAAAAGAATTTCAGCCACGTGACAATTCTTTTGAGTCGTCTGCATAAAGTTTGCGTCAAAATTGTTATCGATTGATATGAAGCGATTCAGTGGAATAACTTCTTGTTAAGGGACCAGATAATATAAATAAATAAGAGTTTCGCGACTGCGTCTGGATCATGATGAAATAGTTCGTTCGGTGCAAATAGTTAAGACATCTCTTGTAAGACTACAGCTATATTTGTAGTTGCAAGAGATGTCCTAACATGTTGTGTACCTCTTTATAGATATATGCAGTTATGCAGTATAAATTAGTTTGGCTGGAGTAATTATCCTGCAGACGACAATCACATGCAGACGACGTGATCTGCGTGCTCACAACACACAGCGCGTCAAAAACACTATTGAGCGGAACCAAGGCTCCAAAGTGTTCGCAAGGGATTTGATTATTGGGCGAAGCCAGTTGACGAGATTGAAGACGGAGTCTGGCGCTATGGTTACGTCTAAGCCTGAAGTTCAGAGAGAAATTGAGAGTTTCTACGGACGGTTATACACCTCCTCACAGGCTCCCGTTCCCAATATGGCGAACGACAAGAGAGCCAAATTAACCCGACACTATACCGAAGATATCCCGGACGTCAGCCTGTACGAAATTAGAGGGGCCCTAAGTCAGCTAAAAAACAACAAAGCACCGGGAGATGACGGTATCACATCAGAGCTACTAAAAGCTGGAGGCAAACCCCTCCTAGTGGCGCTCCAAAGACTGTTCGATACCGTCATCAGAAACGGAACTACCCCGGAGGCGTGGAGCAGAAGCGTGGTTGTTCTGTTCTTCAAGAAGGGTGATAGAGCCCTTTTGAAGAACTATAGACCCATCGCGCTTCTGAGCCACGTCTATAAGCTGTTCTCAAGGGTCCTTACTAATCGTATTGCGCGCAGGCTCGACGACTTCCAGCCTCCCGAACAAGCCGGATTCCGAAAAGGCTACAGTACCATAGACCACATACATACGCTGCGACAGGTTATACAAAAGACCGAGGAGTATAATCTGCCGCTATGTGTTGCGTATGTGGACTATGAGAAAGCTTTCGATTCTATCGAGACCTGGGCGGTGCTAGAGTCTCTCCAACGGTGCCAAATAGACTATCGGTACATCGAGGTGTTGAAGTGTTTATACAAAGCCGCAACCATGACAGTCCGAGTCCACGACGGAAGCACTGAACCTATTCCACTGCAGCGCGGAGTGCGACAAGGGGATGTTATATCCCCGAAACTGTTTACCGCTGCACTGGAAGACGTGTTCAAGCTGATGGAGTGGAAAGGGCTTGGTATTAACATCAATGGCGAACACCTCACACACCTTCGATTTGCCGATGATATAGTCATCTTGGCGGAGTCCCTGGAAGAACTCAGCACAATGCTAGGTGACCTCCATAGCGCCTCCCAACGGGTGGGTCTTAAGATGAACATGGACAAGACGAAGATCATGTCTAATGTCCATGTCACACCCATACCGGTCGTTGTTGATGGCGCTACTCTCGAAGTTGTCGACGAGTATATTTACCTGGGTCAAGCGATCCGTATGGGTAAGTCCAACTTCGAGAGAGAGGTAACTCGTAGAATCCAACTCGGTTGGGCAGCGTTCGGGAAATTACAAAGTGTCTTCTCGTCCAGAATACCGCAGTGCCTGAAGTCGAAAGTTTTCGAGCAGTGTGTGTTGCCAGTGATGACCTACGGCGCTGAGACGTGGTCTTTTACAGTTAGCCTTTTCCACAGGCTCAAGGTCGCTCAGCGAGCGATGGAGAGGGCTATGCTTGGTATTTCTCTACGCGACAGAATCCGTAACGATGAAATCCGTAGACGAACGAAGATTACCGACATAGCTCTCAAAATTTGCAAGCTGAAGTGGCAATGGGCAGGCCACATAGTTAGGAGGACTGACAACCGATGGGGAAGAAAGGTCCTCGAATGGCGACCACGTCTCGGCAAAAGGAGCACAGGCCGCCCTCCAACCAGGTGGACTGACGACCTGAAGAAGATAGCGGGAAACCGCTGGATTCACAGGGCGCAGTACCGGACGGAGTGGCGAACATTAGGGGAGGCCTATGTCCAGCAGTGGACTTTAAAAGGCTGATGGATGGATGGATGGAATTATCCTGACATTGAACTCTGAAGAAGTTGCCATTAAATAAATCATTATATATCTCAATCAATAATTTGCATTTGACAATATATAAATACCTCCGCCTTTTTCTTATTTAATTGATTCGAGTAGCAGACGAGCACGCAAGCCATAAGCCAGAAGCTGCGTCCACGGAGATCACAACTTCAAGCAAGTCCAAGTCATGGATGGCTTAATGGACGGCTGCACAAATTTGGCTGGACAAATCTGTCCGGACAGACTGGACGGATCTTTATTGCAACTTATCTAATTTTGTTTTTTGTATATTTCACGACCCGCGTGGCGTAATGGTTACCATGCCGGACTGCCGATCGGAGGGTCCCGGGTTCGATTCCCGGCGAAACAGAAATTTGAATGATGAGTTTATATTTCTGTTCTCGGTCTGGGTGTTTGTGTTTCTGTCTCTGTGTGTGTCCATGGCACCCACGACACAGGGTATATCTACCCTACTGTGGGGCTATGAGTGTGAAACGTTATTTATTTATTTATTTATTATTTATTTACTAATTAATTTTAAATGCGTACACGTAACTGACTGCGTCAATGAATGAGCCCTAAGTCGGTCATCGAGTGTGAAGTGATGCGCGGCGTAGAAATCATATACATATTACATATCGTATATTATACACGATCGACTCACCGTTGACCATTGAACCGTGAGGTAGAACCGGAGCCTACCGGTGTTGGTATCGATATCACATGCAGATTGACCAGTTACTATTGCGTTACATCTCGCTCCTTTGGTTTGATTGAGACCTCACAGTCTATATTCACTTAGGTGATTTGGTTTGGTTTTTTGTACGTGGTAGAACTTTCATGTTTCGACCGGACCAAAAGGATCAAGAGGACCGGAAAGTACCACCACGCTCTCACCACACGCCCACTTCTGCCGTGTAGAAATTTTACTGTGTTGGTGGAAAGATGGCTAGACTTATGCGACCGTCAGGCTTCGGAGTGGCAGCGCCACTACATACACAGGTAGCGTTGCCAGGCGCCAGGATAAAACCGGCCATAGATAAGCTTTTTGATTGCGTGTCCGGCCAAAATAAACGGCGTCCGGCTTTTGTTAGGCTTTTTACAACGTTTTTAAACGTGGCCGAGCGCAGGCGAGTACACTGTCAGTCGCTCCCGCAGGACGCAGTGCTGCAGTTTTTTTGTCGTGTTTATTAATACTGCGACACAAAATCTTCAATAATTTAGGGTGTCCGGCCTTTCTACCCAAATGTTCGGCCAAACTGGCAGGTCTGTCCGGCTATTAGCCAGGTCGCCAAACCTCCGTATTCATCCGGATTCATCTGGTAGGATGGCAACCTTTACTTTTTTTGACGAGACGTAGTCGCCATTTAGGTCTTTAAAAGTCTTTAGTATCTTCTTCTATTTAGCATCTTTAGTACAGACTACTAGGTCGGTTACTCGGTCCTCCTAGTAATGTGGCCTGCCCATTGTCATATCAGCAACAGTACAGCAGTTGTATTTCTGCAGCTAGAAATTTTTACGACCCTCAAAAGCGTCCAGACTCGAATTAATGATCCCTTGATCAATTTAATGCATATTCAAAGGATTTACCTACATGATCGTTGCTACCAAAATCGAGGTGATGGAAAAAAAGAGTGCAGTTTGTTTCCAGTCACATCCCATTTCCCACTAATCAATGTCCTATAAACGTATAATCTCGAGCGAGCCGGAAAGCGACGAGCATCTGTAAATATAAGATCAAACAGCTTCCGCCGCGCGTCTCCTCAAATGCGATTCGTTTCGGACTCTTTGAGCTAATCTCCAATCATTGAAATAGGTCGAAGACACTAACTTCACTTTTAGAGACCATTTTATACTACCACCACTAGTAGTTTAAATTAAATAATTATAGCTTGAACAGAAAGAAACTTCACCAAGAACAGGAACACGGTCTTCACCATCATCAGAGCAACAACGAACTCTTTGACAAAAGCGAACGAATGAGAAAAAGAACTAGAATCACTTACGTGTTTCGACTGAGTAAATGTCAACGCTACACTTCGTAAACATGGTAATTTATTTGCCTAATAGCGTCATAAAATATAAAGACTTCTTTCTTTCTTCCTATTTCGGCAATAATGAAAACTTTTTGATACATTTAAAACCCTGTATGGATGTGGGCCCTACATGACGATCGTGACGACCCGTGGTTACCATATACCATGGCGGACTGCCGATCGGAGGGAGAGTTCCATTCCCGGCGAAGCAGAAATTTGAATGATGAGTTTAACATTTCTGTTCTCTGTCTGGGTGTTTGTGTTTCTGTCTTTGTGTGTCCATGGGACCGACGTCACAGGGTACATCTATCCTACTGTGGGGCTTTGATTGTGAAACGTCATTATTATTATTAATTTTACATCCTCTCTAAGGAGAAGCAATTTTTTGTGGGTCAACGAACAATTATAAATCTACCAATACATACTTTCCGTTCTTTGTCTTATGAAAAATAATAAAACGAAACAGCAAACAGCTTACAAATATTCTTGCGTGCATAAAAATCGGCCCTCTACACCCCCTTCTATTAAAATCGTTATATCTCAAAAAATAATTATTATTTATGAATTATTTTTTTAATAATGACAGTAGATATTGTAATGATTATGCACATGTACCCTACTTTTTACTAACAGCAATGTTCTTGACTACAGAGAGAGAGAGACACAAATCTCTTACCACCCTCCTTATTAAGTTTTGTGATCGTTAATTGTATGGCTTTGTATTGTGGGTGAAGTCGATCAAATCTTACTGTTACTGCCTTTTTTAATTCTTTTGTTCTCTTAACTTGATTTTTGACGTTATTTTTTTAAGATAAAATGGATACTACTCCAAATGAAGCCGCCCAAGTAGTGGCACTACTGAGAGCTGGACTTAGTCAACGAGTTGTGGCTAGACGTCTTAATTTAAGCCGATCTTCGGTAAGAAGAGTGTACCGAAGGTTTCTAGAGACTGGAAACTTTATCAGACGAGCAGGTTCGGGAAGACATCGCGCTACATCAGAACGTGACGACCGTTTTATAGTGTCGACGTCATTGCGAAATCGACACCTTACAGGAGTCCAAGTACAACAACGACTTAGGGAAGTCCGAGGAGTTACAGTGAGTGAGTGGACTGTACGACGCAGACTTGCAGACAGCGGTTTGACTCCACACAAACCTGCTAACGGTCCAAAATTGACCCCAGCACACCGGCAAGCGCGGCTTCGATTCGCTCGTTCTCATGTTGATTGGACACTCGACCAATGGCGGGCCGTACTCTTCTCTGATGAATGCAAAATTAATCTTTTTGGCAATGATGGTCGCAGAAAAGTATACCGAAGACAAGGAGAACGATTTGCGCAGGCATGCATTGAGGAAAGGGTTGCATTTGGAGGGGGTTCGTGGACTGTTTGGGGCGGTATTTCTTTAGATTCAAAAACCGATCTTGAGTTCATTACCGGGCCACGTCTTGGCACTTTGACTGCCCATCGATACATCCAGGATGTGCTAGAACAATATGTGGTGCCATACGCTGGGTTTGTTGGTGACAATTTCATACTGATGCAAGATAATGCCCGGGCGCATGTTGCCGTGACAGTACGTCAGTATCTCTCCGAGGTCGGGATCTCAGTTATGGACTGGCCGGCAAGGAGCCCTGACCTTAATCCTATCGAGCACCTATGGGATGAACTTAAACGGAGAGTTAGGACTAGGACTCCTGCCGTAGAAAACCTTCAGGACCTCCGGGTGGCTATACAAGAAGAGTGGGACGGTATCCCTCAGGAATTCATCATTACTTTGATAAGGTCAATGAAAAACCGCATGGAAGCTACAATAAAAGCAAGAGGGGGCAATACGAGCTATTGAAACAGATTTTTTAGTGCTTGTTTTCATGAAAACTTAATTAATGTAATTAAATTAGCAATTAAACATTTATGCCAATTACACCGTTTTTTTTGTTTTAAGTCCGTACAGTTGACAAACAATGTCAATGTACAAATGACTATAGCACTATTGAATCCTCACATTTTCACCTACTAAACTGTACCAAAAACTATTTACTACTAATTATATTTTTTGAGATACAATGACTTGAACATAAACGATGGAGGTGGGTCGACTTTTTTGCACGCAAGTGTATTTCATGAACCCATCTTGTATACACAATCGATATAAAAATCTATTATAAAAGGACATCGAATTCGAAGACGGACGAGACGTTGGTTGCATCGTAAATATAAACCGTCAGAAACGCATCTAAACAGAACAAGACATGTTTATGCACACGACTTGCTTCGAGATTAACATAGATAATTGATAACGTTTTAATTAACATTCATTGAGAGATGCATCGATAAATATTCATTCGATTAAATGCATCGATTACATTAGAGGCATAGAGAATTGTTAGATGTATCTATTTGTAAGAATTGTTGTAATATTAAAGAGATTGCCTTAATTAAATGAATAAGAACTTCGTATTTTGAAAATAAAGGAAGAAATGTCGGGGGTAAATTAAATCAAGCGTTATTTTTGACGTGACAACGTCTTATAATTCGATGGAGCCGGCTGCACGCACGAAAAAACATGACTCATGCGGCGTTACCTTGCTCTGAGCCGTTCCATTTAAAGCTTGAAGTGCAAGCGAGAGCGCGGAACGAGCGACTAAGAGGTACAATCAGCCTCCGCGTTCGGCAGCGTTCGACATCTGTCTCTCTCCTACTTGAGTGAGCGATGCGTCCGCGTGGATTGCTATACAATAATACATTTACATGTTTGCTTCAAGTATGAAGTGCAGTGAAAAGTGAATGTGGTGTCAATTGTTTATAGCAACAAGTATTTTCTTATGACGTTGTCACGTTCAACTATCGTCAGTATACCGACTTTACAGACAACCGATTTTTTAACGTTTATTTTATGTTTCGTATTATTATATAGTAGTAGAATAACACATGACGCCAACATTTCTTACAGAGTCAAGAGTATCGATGCTTTATCTATGACTAAAAACACGAGTAGGATCAGAGTCCTGCTGGAAGTTGTATCAGGGTCTGTGAGCTGTAATTTCCGCTCGAAATTTAATGGCTGATAAAATTCGTTTTGCGAACGATTTAAAATATGTATTTCGAAGATTATAGAAATAGAATCTAGCTATTGATAAAAGCTATGCCCTGTGGTCACATAGTAGCAGACAGAAATCTACCGTCAAGCGCTTATTCAAAATGTTTATTTGGTAAAGTTTTACGACTTACGAAATATATTCGAAATGAAAACTACATTGAAAATAAGGATCACAAGATTTCTTTGGAAAAACTTTTTTTACTTTACCTTTCTTTCTTTGCGTATGGGTATAATTTTGTACAACAAAGGCCAATGAAAACGATCTAAACAATATGTCGGTACGTAAAAACAATAAATTTAACGCGACCCATTAAACAATAATTAAAAAACGAACCACCTTTTGCCCAATCAGAACGCACGTCCATTTAGCCAATCACAACGCTCGATCAATCACTCGTTAGTAATTGTACACGCAACAACTGATTTAGGCTTTTCTAACTGGATTACAAAAACTTGCCGGTCGATTAGTCAAACAATCACTTTTTCTGTACAACCTGGAACGTTTTAAGAATAAGTTTCATAGACACTTTCTAGGATATTGCGTTATATATTTTTTTCTCTCATTGACCCAGCGGTGGGTAGGCATTAAAATATATATATATATATATATATATATATATATATATATATATATATATATATATATAAAATAAACTTAAATTTTAAAATTTAAAATAAAGTAATAATTGTAATTAATTTAGTAAATAAGTAACTTTAGTGATTATTGAATGCCTGAATAAGGTAAACTGTTTAAATACTATTGTTAGACGCAAACACTTATTTTTTTGTAAACAGTCATCAATAAACGTTTTTCATTTCATTTCATTTTCTTTAATATCCCTTTCAGAACAAACGTGACGACCCGCGTGGCGCAATAGTTACCATGCCGGACTGTCAATCGAGGGGTTCCGGGTTCGATTTCCGGTGAAACAGAAATTTGAATGATGAGTTTAAATTTCTGTTCTCGGTCTGGGTGTTTGTGTCCCTGTCTTTGTACGGGTCCATGGTACCCACAACACAAGACATTAATTACCTGACTGTGGGGCTTGCAGAGCAACATTTAAGTTTGCGATTTAAACTATGAATATAAATAAATAAATAAGATCATGACCCGGTCCTTACTTCACCAACCACCAGTACAGAATCAAAGTTAGCTAAAAACTTTAAATTACCAGTAGATAATTATATCGAAAGATACATTGAAAGTTATTGACTATGGCTATTGTCTTGTCATCTTTCTATAACACTTACCTATGTACCTGAAGTAAGGTAATTATTTTCTTTAGTAATACGAATTTCGTAAGTATATATGATGTGATGATACTCACTTATAATTACAAGAAACCTTTCTTCAAAAGAATTTTCCTGTTCGCTCGGAATTTGCAGCAAAGTATTACGGTAACTGGTTGATTCGTCATTACTGTTTTTTACTTTCAGTGGATTCCTATTTCTTGGTATTTTGTATGAGTAAGGTATAAAGTCCTTAAATAAAATTAGGTACTTAGTTATAAAACAATATTTGTTCGTAAAAAAGACGAATGGAAATCGAATTTAAAATTTGAGCCTGTATTATACTGGTACTTATGTTATAATGCTGAAATTTTTTTTTTCAAAGCGCTTATCTCAGGAACTACCAGTACGAATTGAAAAAATCCTTTTGTGTTAAATAGAGCATTTATCGAAGAAAGTTATAGGCCATTTTATTTACGAATCTTTATCCACGTACTACGTAGCGTGGTACAGTGTAAACAATAAGAATTAAGAAGTATATATTTTCGGCCTAGCAAATTTACAGTTTTGACACTGCCAATTAAATTATGAAAGCCTCGCGTTAGCACTAGATTCCTCAAAATTCTTTTTAATTCGATTTTCCGCACTCTAATCCAAAAGCTACCGACATCACGTTTCAAAAAGCCAACTACAAAACTGAATTGAAATTCCCAATAGAACCGTATCGTACGGCACAGGCCACTCTGCATTGCGACAGGGAAACATGTGAAAAAGTCGGTACCACCGTCGAAAACAATTGAATTTCGCACGATAAATCCATCACAGGTGTCGCGCTGAACCTATCTTGTCGTGTCGCGGAATTGAGGATTACAATACATAATATACGTATATGTTCAGTTCACGGCATCAGCTTGTAACAATAGCGAGAGAAAACAATATGGAAAATTTTAGGAAATATTGCTAGAGTTCTTGATAAGAAAAATCTGACAAGCCATTAGCATGGGAAGAAACGAAGCAGTAAACGTAAGGTTTGAGTCTTATCTGATCGTATGCAGTTGCGCTGCTACTACGAAGGCTGATGATTGCTTCAAATCAGTTTGAACGGTAACCGCACCTTTCCACCGAAACATAACTGATTTGCTTGACAGCAGAAATATATACAGAGTCAACAATTTTAATAATAAACAAGCGATTTGGACTAGAGCAGTACGCAAAACTTGCATGGGTCGTGCGGTACACCCTTTCCTGCCATGAAGCAAGTCTTTTTTGTGTCGGTGGATAGGTGCAGTTGCCAGCTGGACTCAACACTTTGGGAGAGATACCGAATTATGTGGGATTATTACCGCACTCAAACGCCTTCAGTTACCCGCGCTTGGGAGGAACTCCGGGATCTTCAAAAAACGCACGGGTGTCCTTCACGCGTGGCACTCCATAAAGGGCCCATCATCTGGAGAGCGATGGTGCTCCGCTTCCAGTGCTTAGGACGGGATGCGGCTACGCACACACCGCCGCTCTTCCTTCGATCGTTCGATCTCCAACCGCCAAACGCAAACCCGCGAACCCCCTTTTGGTCGCCTCTTACGATGATGCAAGGGATACAGTAGCCCTATTTTCAATGCCGAAAATAAGAGGCCTTCATCTGCATTCTCGTCTGCTACTTCAGTTTGATAAAACATTTGGTTTCTCCAATACCATCAGACATAGGGAAACTAAGGCGGGTAGTAATAACTATCACAAATCTATCTAAAACCATTTGACATAGAAATTGTTAGACTTTTTATACTAAATACGAGACAAGACGATGTACGCAAAGATTGAAAGATATTGAAATAAACGTATGCTCTTATATTTGGAATACATTTTATTTCATGCGCAACAAGATACAAGAAAACCATCCCACATAAGAATACGAATGATATTACTCACTGGCACCATATCTGTCAGGGCAGATTTACGATACCGCCTTGCTATAAACGGCCACATAACTACAGTCATGCATGGTACATTTAGTGTGCGTATCCATGCAACGGTTATGAGCGTAGCCGACAAAATTGTTAAGCAAAATGGTAATTGTCGGATATTCTATTGTTCGTTCCAAAGGTGCTTCGACTTTCTGTTAATAATAACAAAGAAAATCTTAAATTAAAAACTATTTATAGTAAGAACAAAGATTTCAAATTTAATAATAAATGCAAAATAAATATCAAAGCTCTAAGCTTCAAGATACGGCAAATCTGTGTCGCGAATTAACATACCGAATAAGACAACTATAATCATCATTTAGAGCCCTAGTCCTAGTCGCATCAATAAATCTGTTTCAAGCTCAAATGCAGTTGTGTACGCGTGAGAAAGTTATGTAAATCGCATTAATTCACGCGCTAATCTAATCTCACGGCCACTTCTGAAGCTTATCGCGGACGCCACTCGAGGACTGAGACAGCTGAGCTGCGTCTACAATTGGCTCGGAGGGTTTTTATGAAAATGAATCGGCAGATCTCTAAGTATCTTGTATAATGCTATTAATGATGAATGGCTGTAAAATTTTATATGACTTGACTTCTGAAGTACTACGTATTAGTAAGTACTTTATTTTAAATAACCATTAGGTAATTACTGATCCTCATACGAAATGTGTCTCAAATGGATCTACTTACAATATTAGTCTGCTGAAATATTGAGGATTTAATCAGATTGAATAAATAAGATTGGACTGGACTCAATAAATTAACCTAAAATACAGGCTAGGCTAGCCGTCAACTTTTCAGTTTCCACGAAACTTCGGTCGTGTATAAAACCTCGCACGTTATTTTAATGTACTCGTGATAAATGTTAACGACACCAAAATGTTAACGACCGATCGATTTACGTTACCTCCACTAAACTTTACTTAACCTATAGCTACGGCAGGATACGTTAAAGTTGATATGACACGCCACACGCACACGTTATATTATAACGGACATAATTTGAGGATTACTACAACTTCGTTCTTATTCCCAACTTCGTCCATGACGGTATATCTCCTTTAACAGTATATGGAAATTGGTGGAATAAATAAATGCAATGCCGCCCTCCAACCATGTGGGCTCACGACGACAAGAAGACAGCGGGAAACCGCTGGATTCAATAAACGCAAGATCTGACGGAGTGGAGTAACATTAAGCAGCAGTGGACTTCCAAAGGCAGATAGATGGAAATTATTGAAAGATATACCGTAAAAATATTATACTCCTTTTTGGGTACAGATATAAACTTAAATTACTTGGTAAATTAAGTGTTTAGGCTACAGACCATCAGTTTTAACCGTTCAATACTAGTTATGTGATGAAGCAAAAATAAAATTAATTGATATTGATAAAAAATAATATTAACCGTTAATATTAATTAGTATAGGAAATAAAACAGACTCAATATAATAAGGTATTCAAAGTTAATGGACTCACGAGTTTGTGTGTCTGATGATTCAACCATCTAATCGAAAACCAAAAACGATTTCGCAGCAGTGTTCGTTGTTAGTATTATCTTGGTCGGATCCACTACTTTATAAGTAAATAGAAATTAAACTTGATTAAAATTAACGGTTAAAGTTTAGACTGAGATTTAAATCTCTGCATTCGACAAATTTGACCTGTTGGTGTGTTTTACACAAGTTCTAATTCTAAACTTCCCAAATCGATATAAAATTATTTTGCAGAGGCGCAAAACTTTTGGCAATGCGACGTCTACAAAACCACAAAGAAGAACTTCTTTATTCTGTGACAAAACTGTAATGTCGGTTAAATTACAATTGATTGTTCAGACTTATGAAATTTGTTGTGGATAATCTATAAATATTTTTGGCTATGAAATCAATATTCGTCAGTTCAATCTGGCTCTATGAAGAATAAACATGTCATGTAAATTACAATACAAAAAGGGCTATATAATAAAATGTAGACGTTGATCATATCATATAAAACCCACAGCCCGAGTCTACAATACGTTCAAGTGTGTTCTTGAAATTAAGGCACTAACATTTATACAAAATGAGAACAAAATTACAATTTCCTTCCACAGTCTTAACAAAAGGCCTATAGACAACGTGCCCACATCCTCTAAACAAAGAGACACAGGAATTATACTTTAGCGGAAAAATGGCAGAAACAGGATTCAATCTATTCATATTGATGTAGAACAACTTCTGAGAACGTACTAGATACAAATCTATCGACTATCGAGATTTTGTTTGCCAAGTTAAAATCATAAATTGTTTGCCAAGTTCGAATGTTCCCAACTCAACGCATTCATCGAACTGTGATACAATATCGTAGAGTCGACAAACTTTAGCAAATTCGATGTTGCCAAAACTTTCGGATAGAGTAGCCGATTCAGAATTTGAAAACTACAGTTTTAAGAACTTACTAGTAGTTGTGGACAGCATAAAATCACTGCAGAATAAATTGATTCACAAACTTTGCCCTATAAATCAATTCACGGCATAGTAATAAAAGCCGAAGTCGAAAAAGATAAGCTAGAAAAACCTAATGTTACTTTAGTAAGAACAGTACCGAAACGTTAACATGGAGGTAAACAGATGCATACCAATCATAAACCATGGTCGTAGTCTGATAAAAAAAATATATTAAAGGATAACACAAAACAACTTTCCTAGATAATATTAAAGTAATTGTACATACTTTTGAGTACAGAGCATACAAAATGACTATTTCCTTTAATACCAACAAGCAGAATAAGCTCTATGTCTATAAAGACACTATCATCTAAGGAAGGCATACGTCAAACCCACATATGCAGTAAACGGAGGATGCTATATTTTAGCGCAAAGAAGACAGAAAAGGATGCAGCTTGAGGAACTGAGATAAAAAGGGTGCGGGAACCCAGTAGATACTAACCTATAGTACAAAATCAAGACAGTTTTCTAGTTAAAAAAACAAAATAAAGAACTTTACCACCAGGCAAGTTCCACCGAAAACCAAAGTTCAAAACTTTCCAAGCACAGGCGCACGTATCGAACCGTCACACAATATTGTAGAGAGTCTGTGAAATTCTAGCAACTCGATGTCAACCAAACTTCTGGACGTAGACGCCAAACTTCGAAAACTGCAGTTTTTGCTTTGCAAGTTAGTTAAGGCGAATAACTTGATTGACCAAGTTTGAAATGTTTATTAATCTATAGACAACACGATGACTGGGAACCGAATAGGAACAGTTTTATAGATCCTACTAAACAGTCTTGTTGTTAATATTATTTAATGATATTTAATTTAAAATCCTAAATTTAATTAATTCACATGATGTTTAGCATGCTGTCGTCACCTGTAACTGTACTGACAATCAAGCAGCAACACTATTTATTGTATAGAATTTAGATGTAACAGTGTACAGTATGTTGGTGACCTGTGATAAATATAAAAAAGTAAAAGGCGTTAAAAAACAAATAAAATTCATAAACCGATTTGAAATACAGGACGATATGACCATTTCCTTCCATAGTCTTAACAAACGGTCTATAGGCAACATGCCCACATCCTCCAAGCAAAGTTCCGTACAATCACAGGAAGGCATAAGTCAATAGCAGCATTGTAGTGAGGCTATATTTTAGCGCAAAAATGACAGAAACAGGATGTAGTCTATTCGTTATTGAAGTAGATATAAACGAGGCCTGGGAACACTAAATACAAGTGTATAGTAAGATCAAGATTTCGTTTACCATGTCGATTACAACGTAAAAAGATAGCAAAATGTAATGTATAAAATAAGCTATAGCTGCCTGTACTACAGAACCCGTGGCATTAATTTTAAGAAAGGCATACTATACATATGTAAATGTGACAATTGCAATATTCCGGGTTGGGACTAGTGGGATGTCTAAATGAATGAATGGCATTAAATCATAATATCCTAATACTCGTATCTTCGCAACTTGTCATAGGTGACTTTTGGGATCTGTCCATTTTGTCACTCCATAATTTCTTTTTTATGACTACAGGTCAACATGGAGTTATGTTCATACACAAGTTATGGTATGTATGAAGGAAGCGTGGAGGCATAGCTCCAACAAATAAAACCAAGGTAATAAAGGCAGCCCTTTTCGACAAGATAAATTAGATACCATACAGAAGCAGACGGAGTCCTCTCCTTCATTCTTAATGTATACTGATATTGATGAATAAAGGAATTGTATTTGGATACAAATATTTACCTACGCTGGTACTGCAATTGGGTAATATGATCCTCATTTACTCTTAATCTTAAGAATTCGACTCACCAATGAAGGGTTTCCCATCGAGCCGTTTCATCCAGTAGAAGCGCTGGCTGTGCGGCTTGTTCTCGCGGTCGTACTGCTCCCACTGTTGCCGCAGGAAGGTGTAGCAGACGCAGCAGCCGCGCACGGTGCCCTCCTCGTCGCCCTCCGAGGAGTAGCCCGCTGGAGGCGCGTGCGCGCCGAGGAACGGGAAGTACGGCTCCGTGCTCTGAGGAAGAGGCGGGTATGTTTCAATGTGCTTTCAGTGAACATTACGTGATAAACCTAAAATAAATACTTAAATAATGCTTCACACTCACAGCCTCACACAAGGATTTCCGGTGTCTAGGACACCATGGACACATACAAGGACAGGAACACCCAGATTGAGAACAGACCGACCGGGGACCGGGTACCACCGATGCATCCATTTCATACCAGTGAGATAAGGACCAGCGATGCATCCTTTTGTAATTCATTTGTAACTATAAAGTTAGGTAAAAACTCCAACTCTCCTCTATTGCATATTTTTACCAACCAATCGGTCAATTGATCTCACTCGATTCTTTTTAATGTTTCGAGTGACATCAACTTGACATTTGACATAATACATTTTGACGTATCACAAACGTCACTTCACCGAGTCCGATGGTGGGGAGTTGAAAACGTATATAAGGGGGCTGGATCGGCCATTGCCTCACTTTGCGGGTGACCGTCGTAGAGTCAATAACCCTGATGATGCTCTGTTTTGGGGCGAAACACGTGTTGGTGGTGGTACGTATGTTGGTGTATACTTTTTGTTGTTGCATGTGCATGTGTCCTATGTGGGAGGGAGGGAGGTGCTATTGCATGAAAAAGGTATACACCATCATACGTTGTGGTTGCGGATTGTTGCAAAGTAGTTTTTACCTAACTTTATGACAATGGAGTTCCGCAAAGTAACGCCTGATTCTATTAATTTCATTTGTAACTTACTTCGTACTACTTTTTTATATTACAAATACTAAAAAGTATGTATAAAACTAATAACACTGCAACTTTGACTTTGGCAAAATGATGAAAAGACCGGGCGCCATACGAAAAAAAAAGGACTACCAGATGCCTCTTGTAATACTTTAACCTTGTGATATTTGTGAATGAGGAAAAAAAATAACAACAAATATTTGACAGGTCGAAACAGATATATGGAAAATAATATTGTATTGTTGTTTTTTATTAGTTAAATTGATTTAATATTAAAATGTTTATTTTTCTCCACATCTGCCACTGGAGCTCTTCAAAATGAGACCATAACCGATTTTTTATGTGCAGCTATCGTCCCATAATCACTGGGGCAAAAATCGGCTTGCGCTATTAATACATTTGATACTAAAAAATATATGACACAGCTCTCCACTTTGAACACCTTGAAAAATGCGAATAACTCTGAGGCCGTCAGTTTTTCACGACGTTTTCTTAATTGTTGACTAAACTTGTCTCGCCTGCGATACACAAGTCTGGTGCTTTAACCACTAGGTTTATCATTGGTGTATCACAGCCAGTGTACGAGAGGTGAATACCTCGTGCCCGCACGTGACTTCGCTCACGTACGAATACATTACAAATCCAAAACGCACGCGAGCGTGTGGCGCATGAAATTGCTGACATGCAAGTTTTTGTATAATGTGACTAGTGGGCCCGGCATGCGGTAGAGACGTCCTGCTCGTTGTATTGTATTTAAATTACTGTTAACTAATAAACTAATATTTTCATAATTTACTTAAATACAAAAAATCTTTTATGAAATTCAGAATAGCATTGAAAATCCATCAGTTTATACATTTCGGCCGTGAACAATCAAACCCGATATTGCCGCGAAGAAACACTTTGACATCAGGACCATAATATGGCCTGCCATACTTACACAAGCGACCGTCAGCCATCGGGAGTAATAACGCAAATACATACGATATCAGTGCAATATGCAGACGTGCTATCAATCATCAATGGTCGCTGAGTACTCAAGACAAGGTTTACATTTTCGTTTGCTGCCAATTTTTGTTACAAGCTGCGAAAGGCTTTCATTCCATCACAAAACCAACCTATCACCACAACTAGAATACGAGAGATGAATACATCATGACAGCACGTGACTTCGCTCACGTACGAACGAAGTAACAAGTCCAGGAACGCACAAACTAGCGGGGCGTACAACTGAGCATACCTATTTAAGTTTTTGCACTGCTCGTAATGAGATTTTTAGTATCGATAGTATTATAATGTGATGTGCTGACTGTCGATATGTTTAATAACTACTGCAACTACCGGTCATAATTAAATAGATCAGTCTGGCTAGTGGGTTTGTTACTATGTAATCAAACAAAATGTTTACATATTTAAACACACCACATAAAAAGGTCAGGATTAAAATTTGTGCAAGAAACATATTTATTTGTAAAACATTTATTCGTCACAAAAACATTTTGAATATATTTCACACCTGAAATAACAGAAATAACGTTCATTAAAATTGAACCTTAAAATCTTTTCGAGTTTACTCATTAAGCAAAGTCTTATTAAAATTGCGCAAACAATGAAATAACGAAGTCATAATTGCATATAACATTGAATCGTAATAAGCTTAAAATATTCTACAACATCAAATAATACCTATAATGATGATTCATTATTCATTAAAGTGCTTCAATATCTCGTTTAATGAATGCCAATCGGGGCGAAAAACACGATGATTGCAGGAAATTTTGGCAATTCCGTTCCGTTGGCGTGATTAAAGTATTAATTGGTTCGGGAAAATTAAAAATTGGACTACGCTCGTTATGCTAAAAGTCGATTGCGTTATAAATTAGGTCGCCGAATATTCAGCATGCCGCGCCAACGGCTGCCAATTTGGCGTTGGGCTCTTAAACATGTTTTTTATAACCTCATGTAGCTAGTTAAAAGCTTAAATAAATGTTAACTCCTCATTCCTTAATGGCCAGAAAAAATATTGCAAAATTGATTTAAATCCATACCATACTAATATTATTATACATTCGAAAGTAACTCTGTCTATGTGTCTGCTACGCTTTCTCTCTTAAACTACCTACTGAACCAATTTTAATGTAATTTGGAATACAAATAGAGTGGATCTTGGGAAAGGACATAGGATGTTTTTTTTTAATACTGACCGGAAAAAAATTCATTAAGCGAATTGTTTGTATTCCTAATACGAAATATATATTTTTGATTTGATTTGATTTTGATTCTACGGGAACCTTTAAAACGGGTCCACGCGGGCGAACCCGCTGATGGAAGGCTAGTGAAATATAAACGGCGGAATGGACGCCCGAGTTGAAAAAGCAAACGCTTTTATAAATATTTGCTAAATCTTCCTGTTAATTTACTTCGGACTATAGCTACAAGTTCATGAAGAAAATTAAATACTTCTAAAATCTGATTATCTGAATTTGTTCAGATTTTTATGAACTCTAAATTAGACCAATATAACTTAACAGTATTAAATTAATTAATGTCAAGACCTGACCTTAAAACAGTTTTTATAGAAGCTGTTAAAACTGTCGAGAAAACTCACTAAAACCATTATATTTTAGGGGAACACCATCTTCATAAAAACGTCTTTATACTACTCTAGGCAGCCGTTAAGTCTGCCAAAATTGTTATGATTATATCTTTGTTTACGATCCAAAAACTAGGGTGATACTTTATTATTTGGACACGGCAAAAATAATAGTAATAAACTGATGTTTACAGTCAACAGAATATGTGAAAGATTGGCTGCAACCCTTTTTTACGTCCCACTGCTGGGCACGGGTCTCTCCCATTTATTATTGGGGAGGCCTGGAGCTTACTCCACCACGCTGCTCCAATGCGGGTTTAACGACTGTTATCTATCGATAACAACCGGGACCGACGACTTAACGTGCCCTCCGAAGCACGGAAACGCGCATGAAATTTTTGCCACTAACGGTCACCCATCTCAGACCTGACCGCGCCCGTAACGCTTAACTGCGTAGATCGCTTGCGTTCTACGCTAGCCGCCGAGCCATACGCGCTTCAGTGTGAAAGATTGAGAAGGAACTATTATTGATTTGTTACAACATACATTACTATCATGTTCGTAAACATGCATTTACACCCATTATCCCTAACCATAGTATTCATAAATCAGATGCCTAAATATTTAGGAGTTGCCTAGAGGAAAACACGTTACACTGACCCCTAAGTCACGACTAACGACGTTAAGCATAACCTAAAGTTACGATACCGATTTGGGATGGCGCGGGCGTAGTGCTTAGGTGCCCCTAACCTGACACATGTAACTTTAAAGCCTTAAAACCATAACTTTCTTGTATCATAAAATTCATACTTCATTATAAATCCAACAAAAAATGTTCTTCTTAGATGGGATTTCTGGTTCAAAGTCAAACGTGTGGAAATGTTTTCTGGCCAATTGTACACTTTGATAAGACCTATCTTAATTGGGACTGTACAATAAATTTATGTCCATGGGTTGTCGGGGCAAAATCAGTTAATCTCCTTCTATGTACAACCCGGTTACAATATCTGTGGACCTGAAATATATACTAATTTATCTTTCTATCTACCCGTGCGGAGCCAGGGCGAGCAGCTAGTCAATAATAAATATAAAAGAATAATAGAAAAAAAATGTTGTTCATAAGTATTGTTTACAATATTATCCTAATGATGCTTGTTTTGCGCACCGTACCACAGTGCTTATGACGTCATCGATGTCAGGTCCACAGATATTGTAACCGGGAAGAAGCCATTCAAATATGTTCCAACTTTATACAATCCCAGAGGGTCCAGGTTATTGTAATATATATATATTTTGTTGAACGCGGCAAACAACATAAATCGCCCTCATCCTACTAGGCAACCATTAATCGAAACAACATTGTAAATCAATCGGATCATGAATCTCAAAGAGCCGATGTATGGCATAAAGAATTGCTTGTTTTTAAAAAGAATTCTCTTGAAAGAAGTGCCCATAAAGGCGGATTTACTGTTATTTATTTTAAGCAATAAAATACCAAAAATAACATTGTGATGTTCAGGTTAAGTTGGTACTTAACCACATAAACGTAACTGTTTTATACATGGCGCCTTTGATCTTATTAAGTAAAACGGTGTAGATACGACCGTAAGTAGTTAATATACATACCTACTGTGTTGATAATGTATCTATAATCTACATACATACCTTATCTTTTTCGCTCCTTACAATCAAAACATGCTATAATACCTACATTCGGGGAATAATAGTCGATCTAAAACGTTGTACTTATAATTTAACATTAAGGGCCTCGTTCACCATCTCCAAGTAAAGTTGATTAGTTACGTCCCAAGTAAAGTTAATTGGCAAGTAAAAGCTATCAGTACGGGTCAGTTTATCATATGATTAGTGCTACTCGAACATCGTGAAATTGAAGTTACGCGTGAATTTAACCGACAATTAGCGTACTTGTTACTTTACTTGAAGGCGGTGAAAGACCCTCTTGGCTAGGTGTAAACCTAGTTAGTCCTTGTAGCTTCGGGATTAAGAACAGAGCTACGATATCCCCTGCCTGATCGTAAGTGGACGGTGTGAGTGGGAGCTCGATCCGTTCAACCAGCAGCCCCGGGAAGGGCGGCGATGTGTGGGTGGCCGCATGTCGCCGTAAGCATCGGAAGGTGCAGGAGAGCACATCTGCTCTCCCGAAGATGGACCCGTTCTGGGGCTTCGCGCGTGGAGGACACCGGTGCGTTCCGCTGGAGATCCCGGAGTCCTCCCCAAGCACAGGGGCAGCCACCGAGGGGGTAGTGCGGTCAAATCCCACATAACCCAGTACCTCTCCCAAGCTGCCGGGTACCTTTTGAAGGTTTCCCCCCTGATACCAAAAAAAAAAAGGTGTAAACCTAGCTGTTGCAACAATGATAAATAAATAAACAAATAAATGACTTATTTTGCTTTTCAAAATTACAATGTTTTAATATTTGTGCTCCTTGCAATAATTGGTTTTCTTTAATCAATGTGTTTATTGTTATTTTTATCCCGTTTTGCTAAGTTTTTAAAGTTGTTTACCTCGTAAGTTCCGAACAGTTTCATTCTTCCGCTTGTCAGTGTTTTCTAGGTAACGTTTTGTCCGCATCGAATGTTCAACAACTATAGATGTTTCTTCTTTCTGTTTTGTTTCTGTTAAGTTTGAATTCTGTACAGTGCTCAAATTCTACACTCATCGATATTCAAAGACTTTAGAAACTTGGTACCTAGTAGAGCCTTTATATAGTGGTAAATGTGATAAAAATAACTGGGGATGCTATTCCTTTCCAGCAGAGTTCCTTGTGATGACTGTTTCTGAATCTGTTTTCAAAAAAAATATTGAGTATAATGGAGTATGTACATACGTTCAACATATTCCAATCCAACCTATTTCTTCCTCTTGCAGAACTATCAAGAGCATTAAAATCTTCAACAATCAATTTAACGTTGTTATCGGAACATGCGGAACGTGGAAATAAATCGCAAAGGGAGCAAGAGCAACACGGCAAAAAGCCGCACACAACGGCTCCGCTCTACCAGGCGATCATAAATTGCAACAACATTGTCGCGCTAACAACCGGGCTGACTATGTGAAAATTTTTATGGGAACATTCTACCAATACTTAGCGAGTCTTATGCTGTGGTCTGACTAGCGTATTTATTCGCGATAGCTTCGTGTTCACGACCAAACGTTAAATTTATTTCGGTAGCGTATTCTGTGGTAGCGTTAAAAATATTACTTCATCCCAAATGACACTGTGATTTTTTAACGGCTTGATGAATCCTCATCCGTTCAACGAAAAATCTGAGTGTATAAAGAAATAAACACAGCTTTTAGATTAAATAGCTTTCCCCAGAACGGCAAATACTCTGCGATGTCGCTGAAACAAGCGAGGCGAACTTTTTTTTCATTTTATTGGCCATGACATCAGCAGTCCAGTACAAGGTAATGATTTCTTGCAACCAGACACTATGCATACGTATCACATTTCTTTGCAATGTTCCGATTAGATTACATTCAATCACAAAAACTAGTAGCAACCATCGTCTATGCTAGTTTTAATACTTATATTTTATGGAATCAGTATAAGAAGGCTTAAGCGGTTATTACAAAGGACTAACTAAAACGAATGCTGGCTACAATCCTTCATTTTTATCTTCACAGTTTTAACTGTATTAAAACTGAAGGTATGATGTCATGTAAACCTGTCATCATGTCATGTAATGATATCTTGCCATTGTAAAATGCAACTGTGGGCAGTATTCAATGACAAGTAAACGTTATTAACAGATGAATATGCTGTGTAATAATTATCATGCATCGTTTTGGATGTACCTACAGCCATCTTCCTCAATTTGATCAGGTTTTCACTTTTCACTAATCTATAATTATATAAAGCTGAAGAGTTTGTTTGTTTGAACGCGCTAATCTCAGGAACTACTGGTTCAAATTGAAAAAATATTTTTGTGTTGAATAGGGCATTTATTGGGAAGGCTATAGGCTGTATTACATCATACTACGACTAATACCAAAGTCCACGCGGACGAAGTCGCGGGCGGCCGCTATTGAATTTAGAAATACAATGAGTCCCATGTCCCATCTAGCAGCGGTCCCGCGGTATAATAATATGTGAAGAGCATCGTTGCCATTGTTACCGGCATTATCGACACTATCCAATCAGCTTTTGTGTACATACGTCGAGTTACTCATGACAAATGTGGGATGTAGAGATGCCATACAAATTATATCGAGAGACAATTTTACATTAAGTTTTCTAGTTAATTTACAAGCGTTTAAAGTAGGGAATGCAATCCTTAACTCGCGGGATTCTGATCTCGCGAGATCTCTTGTAATTTTTCGGGATCAATCCAATCAAGCTTTACAATATGATATAACGAGACGAGATTGACGGGATTGGGCGGCAGTGGTCAGTAACGCTACATACATCTACTCTGAGTATTGCATATTGCATATAATTGTTTAGTCACTGTTGCCAACCAGTGTTGAGTCGGAGAGGGAATTCTCAGCAGCTAAGTATATTGCAACCGGCATTAGATGCCGTTTAGCAGATAGCACTCTTAATACACTTTGTTTTTTAAGAAGCTACTTTTCAAAATAGATGAGATCCCGAAAATTCCGGGATCTCGCAGAATTGATATTTCTAATCCCACGGGATCTCGAATTTGCGATCTCGAATCGGGATTGCATTCCCTAGTTTAAAGGTTTACAGCGACAGCTACTGTAGGGCAGGCAAACGTTATCATAAAATACCTAGAATCAAACATGCCTCATTCAAAACGCCAATGCCGCGTGCATTTCCAACACGTTTCATTTTTGTAAAAATCACTATTTTTGATAAGTTTCACTAAAAACGAACTATCAATATTTAACGTCCAAACAATAGAATACCTAGAATCAAATATGCCTCGTTCAAAACGCCAATGCCGCGCGCATTTCCAATACTTCGCTACTTTCCAGCGCTTCTCAACTTTGAATGTCTAAAATATGTGAAAGTGTGTATTGCTCCATCAAGGTAAGGCAATTTCACGCTAAGTTGTTTTTATTTTATTGTATTTTTACAATAGGCGGACTTAATGCCTGATGGCATTCTCTACCAGTCAACCTTTTATAGTTATTCTGTAGACTAAAGGACATTTCCTAAAGTTTTATGACTATTGATGCTACATTTTGTTTTATTTAATATTTTTTATTCAAATGGTCTACGGTTAATGCTATTCAGTCCTATTCGTACATTGAAGCAAATAAGGGAATGAAAAATCTTCAATATAAAAATCTACCTTTTTAAAGCCTAAAACTTTGTTTTAGAATTCATCACCAGTTTTCGACCTTATGAATTGATTACCTAACAATCCAAATTTTAATGATATTCATACAAAACATAAAAATTAACACCATACTGACTTAAATCAACAGACTCAATGCACCACCTAACAATCCAAATTTTAATGATATTCATACAAAACATAAAAATTAACACCATACTGACTTAAATTGACAGACTCAATGAACCTCCTAACAATCCAAATTTTAATGGTATTCATACAAAATACAAAAATTCTAACACCAGGCTTAAATTGATAGACTAAACTAAACGTTGCATTTGAGTACCTTTGCCGCATGTCAACTCCCGCCCGATATTGACGCGTTCCTACAATAAATTCTTCCATCTATTACACGCACAACATTGTGTACACGGGCACAAAGAAAACTCACACATACACAAAGGAAACTAACACAATGGCCGACCGAACGGTAGGTGGAAAACGCGCTGTCAGTTTCATTCGTGTTTTAGAATAAACACGCTTTGTATTATGCGTTTTACAAATTGACGTGTGCGTCAGTCCATTTCAAAATTTCAAAGGATAGTTAAATATTGTAAATATAGGAAAATATGAAGAGGTACAGGACTAGAAAAGGAGATCTTTACATCAAAGGAACACTGAGATGACCATGAACCAAAAGAGCTTCACATTACTCTCAATGACATATTTTTTTCTGGAGTTAGAACTATTGTAATTAAACAGAGGAAGAACCACCGCCATACTATATCTGCCGGGGAAAAATACGGCTACTGGTACTGTGGCTCTAACGTCGAATGTCGATTGTTCCTTGGAAAGGTGCGGTGTCTTATATAAAGCTTAATGCTTAATTCAGCCTCGGAAGTATCAAAACAATTGCTTACGACCTTTGAAAAGACTAACAAAACATTTGAGCACCCCTGCCCCGGCGTGTCAACTGATATTTACACGCTCGCACAATAAATTCGATTTATTCGACCACATTAAACACTCACAAACATATACGTACACAAAGCAAACGCATACACACCTACACACACACGAATCCAAAACACAATAGCCGAGCGAACGATAGGTGGAAAACGCTCTGTCAGTGTTTTGGAGTAAACCTGCTTTGTTTATGTGTGTTACACAAGTACATCTCGTGATATATTATGTCAACATGCAATTCAGCAACAGCTAAGTGTTAATGAACTTAGTACATATGCTTAGATACATCTAAAAGAGATAAATATGGATAAACATTACACATTAATACAGTCATACATTTTAACTGAAATAAGTTGGTTAAGTTGGGATATGTAGATTCAAGAGTTTGGCTTTATATAAGATGCGCTATATGCACTCGTCTTGGCACGATTTTACATGAAAATATTTTTGGTGAGATAAAATGTTCGCCAAGGTACAACTTTCACCAAAAGGCTGCGGAAAGGCATCGTAGATGTGATGCGCTCGCGGACCCGATCCGCAGACATACAGGGGGAAGGAAACGGCGCTACGCCATCTCCTCCCTCTGCTATAAGAGGTTTTATTTGCATGTATCCCCCCCTCCCCCACTGAGACTTGGGAGTACCGAATATGTACCCGGGGCACTCCCAGATGGAAGGCGACCATTGCCGATTTCGCCGAGACTCTGGTAGCATGCGCAAGCGGATCCCATATTGTCTCATCAATGGCGCGGAGAATACCGCTGGGTTTTAGTGGGTATACGGGACTCGATAACATGTCGTCATCGAGTCCCACACGCCTCTTGAATCCCTTGGGAACATTGAGAGGTATGCGTGAAAGCATTTCCCAGCGTCAAAAAAAGGCCATATCTATACCTACCAATATATAAAGCGTTTCACGCCATATCTATACTAATATATAATTATATTTGATAAATTTGTATGTCAGTGTTCTGACAAGTACATCGGCTGATATTTTATTGTAACATCTTTTAACATGTACTTTTAACAAATAAACGAATTAAAAAAAAAAATATTAAAGCTGAAGAATTTGTTTGACCGCGCTAATCTCAGGAACTACTAGTTAGAATTGAAAAAATCTTTTTGCGTTGAATTGTCCATTTATTGGGGAAGGCTATATAACATCATACTATGACTAATACCAAAGTCCACGCGAACAAAGTGGCGGGCGGCCGCTAGTCAGTTATATACCAACAGATCAATGTAGAAAACTTCGACCAATCCACGTGTCAAATGTTCCGAAGTGGTTTAATCTAATCTAGGTACGTCTTTATTGCTACAATAGTAAATATTAGTAAAATTTTCCACTTCAATAGGTACATGATCCACTTATCGCTATCACTGGTTTAGGACTGATTAGGTTCCTCGTGTTAGCCTTCGCCTGGAGGTTAAACTTCGAACACCTACGCAAGGTTCAAACACCGGGCCACAATTCTGTAGAAAAAAAATTTAGAAAAAAACAACGGGTTGCACTGCATTTTCAATAGGTTTTCATCTATTATTTTTATAAAGTACTCACTCATTTTCTTTCGACGAAGAAATAGTCTTCGTCCCTTTTTTCATTAAAAGATGCACTTTGTTCAATGTCCATATTTTAAATACTTGATACAAACGAATTTTACAAGTATAGACAGTCGAGCCGTCATCAGCTGTCACCCCTCCTCTCTTCTTCGTCCGATCCGGCCACGTGTCCTGACGCGAGTTTAACATTTTTTACCCATCCCAAAACACAGCACAGCGCCGCTAAAGAAGTTTTCACTTCAAAAAAACGAATAGAACTATATTTTAATATGCATCATTTAATTACTTCATTTAAGTAAGTCTATGCCGTGCTTGTCTGAGATTCATACAATTTAAAAAAAAATGGTCCAAATGGTAAAATGTCAACGTTTTCAGGGAATAGACCTGATGGGTTTATCATGAGGGAGATAATGATTCTTCTTAGGATGATGGTACTCTCTTAAGTGTCATCAGTCATCAAACATTTCTGTTTCATTCCGTTCTAAATATGTATGCATTTTTTTTAAACGATTGGGATATCTTAAGGGAGGAAAAGTTAATTTAAAGATTCCATTGCATAGATAGTAAGTTAATATAAAAGTGTTAAAACCATTCAAGATTTAATGGTTTAAAAATAATCGCATACGCATTTTTTCACGATACGGGCTAACGGAAATTTTATTAACCTAAAAGGCTGTTTTACATACATCACTTAATGATCTACGATCCACATTGATGATTACAGCAACTAGAATTTCGATCCAATTTCATTAGTACTCGGATCACCGAGCGTTGCGTCGGATATAGAGGATTGCTTTTTCAGAAACTGATTTTTCCTTAGAGCATCAAAGTTACTGACTCACCCTTCAGGAGAGGCGGCATAGCGCCTCGCTTCGATACATAATTTTTGTGCCTTTGATGCGGGGAAAGATTGCACACATTTTAATTTTGTCACACATTCACAAATATTCATTCATCGCTACAGACGCATACATTTCCTAAATATGTCAATTTTAATAAAATTAACAACGTCATTTTCTATACACCGTCAACACTGACACCGACACACACTGACACAATAGTTGTGTAACTAGAAGGCACATTGTGCATGGACGTTGGGACGAGGGGTTCGCCCGTAAAGGCCACTCCTCTGACGGTTGTCATACCTGTCATACCTTGATGCTTTAAGGATTTTTCAGAGACAAAGTCTACTACAGCTCCCAATTTAAAAAAAGAATTACATAATACTATATTTTTCAGATTATGTTCAAGTAGAAAACACGGATTAAACGGTATTTTCGAAAAATGAAACCTAACTTGATTGGTTTATAGTCCCCGAAAAACCCTGCACACTAAATTTTGTGAAAATCGTATTAGCAGTTTGTTATCAGATTGGACGTTAGGAAAAAAAGGTTATCTTTTAAGGAGGGAGCGCCTACAGGGTTTCAAAAAGTTTAAAAAGGACCAATTAAAAAAAACAGTTGCCCCTATAGAGTACTCATGCTGGGAGTGCTACATCTTAATCTGAAGCGCTCGAGAAAATCCATAAGTTCCCACTTGGAACGCGCTCGCTATTAAGATAAGCCACATCCACAACTGACGCAATTCCACATGTGACATTGCTGACATTTGTCCCGAAAGTCGAGTCGCGACCCCTGACTCACTGACACCGTGCCGTGTCGTAAATATTTTATTTATCTCTTAATAATACCTAATGTAATTAACTGTTAAATATTGCATATATTTAAATTTAAACACATTGTGAAATGCCCGGGCGAATCGCTTCTTATACATATATGTAGTTGGCTTGTAAAAGTGTTAAAAGTTTTTTTTTTATTTGAATGGAGTAGACGCGCATGCAGGCCACGTGGTGTTAAGTGGTCGCTGCAGCCCATAGACATCTACATACAACCTCAAGCAAGCTTAGGTAAGTCTTGTATGAGGTCGTATGCAGTTGCGCTGCTACTCCAGAAGCTCGTGGTCGCCTCATGTAAGTGTGGCCGGTAATTGTGTTGAGATACCGACAGCTACTTAGTTACTAAGCTACTAAACATTAAATAAATGACTATTTCAATTAACCAAACATCTACAAGGAGGTCACCCTCCGATCCTCTCATCAAGTTTTGCTAGCATCAAGTCACACGTCGAATCATTTTACGCTCTTTATCAACAACTGACAGGGCCCAATTAATTGTATGAATCGTATGTCATATCATAAGTGATGGATGACCCGTATTTCACTGATTTATATTATGTAAACTACATTAAAAACAAATATCTTAATATACATTAATTACTTTTCATATCACATGCATTGAAACAGGGAGTTTTGATCTCTGTTTTGCCAGTCGAAATATTACATGTGATATGAAAAATACAGTGTGTGGCACGGGATGAAACCAAGACGATTTCAGACCAGGGCGATGACAGCCCTCGCTTCGATCGGGCAGTCACCTCTCGCCCTCGTCAGAAATCGTCTTGTTTCACCCCTTACCACACAATATACTATTTCACGTTGTTTGGTCTCCAATGGACTCCAACTACTGAAACGATTTGAATTTTGCACACCGTGTGCAGTTTGATCCAACTTGAAAGATAGGATAGCTTATATCTTTATTTATAGTCGCAATATTATTTTATTTCTTATACTTTTATGCAGGACAACGTCTGTCGGGGTCGCTAGTATTATGTATATTTTGTAGTGTTTCACATTGCCTGAAATTGATACCGTACTTAAGATCTCGTTGAAACACGACAGTTTCTTTATCAATACTAATACTACGTGAAAACGGGTAATAGGGTCAACGCGGTTGAAGCTACTGGCTACACGCCTATGATTTTAATATAGCAATGAGGCCTGGAATAGCACATAGGCTTTTTTTATCCTACGGGGACCCATTTAACGGGCGGGCGAACCCGCTGGCGGAAGGCTAGTCTCTTATAAAATCTATTCAAAGTGAAAAAACACTGCCTGATAAAATCGTTACTATAAAGTCAATAATCGTTTCTTTGTCGACATCCTAATCATGTAGCGGTATTAGGTATTAAATTACGATTTATTCTTGTATGGGCTGAGACGGAACCCGATACAATATTTGGATGATAGAAACGATAGTCCACACGTGTAGAACAATATGGCGATTTATTTCCAAAAGAATCAATGTGATAGTTCTTAACTGATAGAAACGATGATAAATGATAGATGACAGAGCGCGCGCGACCGATTTCGTTAGGCTTTATTAGCGCACTGACTAAATTGCATCAATGCAGCGTAAACTGCTGATGCTGAAGAATGTACGGTCGTAGCCCGTACAATTCTAATCTCAAAAATTATATAAAAATCGGTGATACTGTTTCAGAGAAATGCGGCCAACACCGTGACGCGAGTTTTGATTAGAAAAGTTATACAAGAAGACTTAAAGATCTCGATTAGTTTAAGGAGTTTTCCACGAAAAGTTCGCCTAAAGAAACATAAACGCAAACAACTTTGCCCCGGGGTCAAATGTCAATCTGCTTAACATGATCAATATTATTCGAAAAGTTTTACAGGAACGTAAAACGAAATCCAAGAAAATACGGTTTGTTGCCCGGGGTTTTTTGTCAATTTTTTTACCCTTACTGGTTTAGGAGATTGGACCAAGACAAGATTACCCATGGTAAAAACTATTTGGTTTGCATTCAACCGGTAGGAACACGGGTAACAAAAAAATTCCAGTGGTACAACTAGTAGCTCAAAGTCCTTCGAGTAGGACAACGGGTAAAAAAATGCCCCTGATACTACCAGTTGGACCATGTAGTTGTACCAGGGTCAACAAACCGATAATACTCCAGTCTGCTGAGAAATCTTGCGAAACAACCTTCGCATCGGATCCATCACGCCGTCGAAGCCAATTTACTGCGGGGTCGAAAGTCAATCAGTTTACACATTTGCCAATTGCGATCCGGTTGGAACCGGTTCGCTCGTTCGATTGTTTGTGTCAACCGATTTAATATGGTAGACCGATATACGATTTAGGCCTGTCTTTCATGAGGCTATTGAATGCTGACTGAAATGCAAACCGTGATCTCCTACCGGGAAGCTACTCGTTACCGCACATACTCAATTTTTTTTTATCATTTCAGCGAGAAACCCTCCCGAATACAACGTCCGTACGATGTCTAATGACTCTAACGATGAAGACAATGTTCTTCTCTATGTATATTACAAAAATAAACAAAAATGGCGACCGCGAGTTATACAAATATATTGAAACGTAAGATGTCAGTGTTAGATCTAATCAATCTAATGGAAACTTCAATGCAGCCTCTTTGACAGCCTCCGTGGCGTAGTGGGTGATGAGCCGACTGCGAAGCGTGAGGTTCGAGAGGAGGTTCGATTCCCACCCAGGACAAATATTTGTGTGATGAATAATATGAACATGACTATTTGTTATGTGTCTGGGTGTTAATTTATCTATTTAAGTATGTATTTAGAATTATATAAGTATGTTTATCAGCTTTCTGATTACCATAGCACAAGCTCTGCTTAGTTTGGAATCAGATGGCGTTGTGTGAATTGTCCAAAGATATTTATTTATTTATTTAATGCAGCTAATGATAAGTTTCATTGAATCTAGCCAACAAAGCTTGACACCGGGGCCAATGTCAATCAGCTTATGATCAACATTATTCGAAAAGTTTTAAAGGAAACGTTTCACGAAATCCAAGAAAATACCTCAGTCTCTTGCGAAACAAAGTTCGCATTGAACGAGACCAACTGACCCCGGGGTCGAAAGTCAACCAGTTCACGCATTCGCTAACTCCCAACCGCCTGGGCTGGTTTGTTTACGTCGGCCGATTCAATAGCGATGGTGTTAAAAGTTTTTGCTGCTATTAGTTCTCAGGAATTTAAGTTTTGTTTAGTCTGGTCACAGATCTTCCTATTTCTAAGTTTCCTTTTGATTGTATTCATCGTCATTTCTCTTTCGTACACATTGGTGAGTAGCAGACGAGCATGCAGGCCACGTGGTGTTTAGTGGTCGCTGCAGCCCATGGACATCTGCACACAACCTCAAGCAAGCATAAGTAAGTCTTGTCTGAGGTCCGTATGCAGTTGCGCTGTTACTCCGGAGGCTGGTGGTCGCATCATGAAAGTGTCGCCGGCAAATGCACCTTTCCACCGAAACACAATAGAATTGGTTCACGGCCGATCATGATCATGCTAATACCTACTCCTTTTAAAATTTCTGTTCACATAACAACTTTAAAGTTTATAATTTAATACAAAACATATTTTAATGACTTACTCATAAGAAAGAAATGTCACGTTGGCGATTTTTTCCGATAATTTTGCATCAATTGATAAGTTAAGGAAAATCCATAATCATAATGTTATCTTGCGGAAGTCTTAGGGTTCAAAAGTCAATGAATTAACGGTAAAGTACCTAATGCCACGTGATAATTTGAATTGATAAGATTTAATGGAAAAGCCATCTGGGCTAAGTTGGAAAAAAAATGTAATATTATAAATTCAAAGTAACTCTGTCTGTCTGTCCGTCTGTTACGCTTTCCCGCTTAAACTACTGAACCAATTTTATTGAAATTTGGAGGACAGATAGAGTGGAAAGAACATATAATAGAATTTATCCTGCGGGCACATATAAAAAGGGTCCACGCGGGCGAAGCCGCTGGCGGAACGCTATACCTAAGTTTATAAGTCGTACTTGTATAGAAAGGTGGAACGCTGACAAATCTTACTGAAATGCAATTTCATGTTGCTAAGACCATCGACGTCACACTGGACGCACGTGTGTTATGTAATATGTGCTTCACAGACACTAAACACTGGCATTTTGTGAATGTATTGCACGTGCCAGGTTTCAGTAATCGACCTATACGCATTCGCCAATTGCAATCCGCTTCAAACCGGTTCAGTGTTTGTTTATGTCGACCGATTTAATGGCTGTGCCGTTCAGATATTTTCGGTACAAACTCGTCAAGAGTTTGAAGATTTGTTTGTTTTGTCTGCCTTTAGATCTTCTAGTTTCAATCGATTTTCATTTAGAATGCAATCAACTGACCTACTAGTATGCTAGATAAATAGGCGAACTTCCCATACCAAATGTTTATGAGAAGCTCTTTAATATGTCTTTAATCGATTAGCTACGTGGACTATAAGAAAGATTTACTGTACGTTAAGGGCCTCTTTCACCACCTTCAAATAAAGTGACAAGTACGCTAATTGTCGGTTAAAGTGACCCGTAACTTCAATTTCAATTTCACGATGTTCAAGTAGCACTAATCATATGATAAACAGACTCATACTCATAGCTTTTACTTGCCAATTAACTTTACTTGGGACGTAACTAATAAACACTTTACTTGGAGATGGTGAACGAGGCCCTTAGACAAATAAATTCAAAAAACAAAATTTGTACCCATCCTCACCTAAAACGTTATAGAAAACACAAAATTTGATGTCACTAATTTTTTACAAATAAGTAACCAAATCTGAAAAATACATTCTAATGGTATTTTTAATATAAGTACTATTTTCCAGTGGATCCCAGTTTAGGACTCTGGTGTCATAACTAGGCGAAACTTAAACTAATGTGTCACTTATCTACGTCAAGAAAGTAAATTATTTTTGAAGAGCTGAAGCGAGCCTGAAATAAAGGAAACAGTTAGCGGAAAGGTCACCCTCAAACCAAACAAATATCTTAGCAACTATGTACAACCAAATTCAAAGTCCGATACATGAATTCAAATAGGATTCGAGGCGTGTCTGTCACGTCAGCAAACAGTGTGCGTGCGTGTCCTTGTCGGCTCCTCAGCCAACGAGTAGTAATAATCAAGAGTCATAAGTCAATCGTTTTAAGCGTTTCGTCTATTGGCAGCCGGATCGATCCGGTTACGACGATCGAGTCTCGATATCATAATACGAAACTAGAAGCAGAGTAGCGAGGAATGGGAGTGACCGTGAGCATCGGTTGGAAATCAGGAAAGAAACCAATGATAATCTTGGTGAGCCTATGTAGTTGGGCTGTATGTAAAGGGATTAAGAGGAAACGCGGGTTCAGCTTATTTGAAAAATAGGTATTTTGGAATAACTATTGCTATGGCGCTGCGCCCTGCGCTATCCGGCGCGTGCGATAGGGACAGATGCAGCTCAGACCGATTATACCTACAAACTTTCTGACTAAATCGAGGTTTCGTGTTCTCCTGTTTCCTCCTTCAAAATGAGTTTATTAAAAAAAAACACAATTATCAAGTAATACAATAAGTCTATGCCTCAATGTTTTTATTTGGTTGTAAAAACCTTTCAAATTTGTTTTGCAGTGGTTGGATTAGGGCTGTATGAAAGAGACATTTTCTACGATTTTTGAAGTCATATTTTCTGATCTAATTAGTTGATTGAAAAAAACAAAACATAGGGGCATAGCTTTAGCAAACTTAGATATTGTCACAAAAAATCATTCCTCTAGAAGCATTATCCAGGGAGTAAATAGGAGAATACGTTTGTATGGGAATACGGCGCTAGCGTTTCCTCGTAACGTCTTATAAAAAAGTCTAATAATCAAATGGTTTATAATCAATAATCAATTTGTTTGCCATATACCATATGTCAGTAGGCAGCCGAATAGAATCGGTTACTTGGTTACAACAAAACCCTGGTATTCAATTTGATTATGATAATAGATGGATACATTACATGTACAGAAAGCAGAGAGTCAAAGCCGAAAAAAATATAGTGAGGAGTGGAGCGATGCCGATTGTATGTATATATTTCAACGAAAAAAGAAGAGCGATAGTCTTCAGGGTGCCTCCGGTGTTCAAATTACTAGGGACGGACGAAAAGGTAAATGTTATGCCCTCAATCGCTAAGCAATTCGTCAATTTTCCTCCGGGACCGGTTACGATGACCGACTCTCGATAACGCGCGATACATGTGTGCATCTATTTATAGATAACTCTGAAGACTAAGTGCTGGGAGTGTTACAAGAAACGACCTAATGATGCCATAAAAGAAAGGGCTGATGGGATTTGCAGGAATCGAATCTCATCATTCTGAAAAGGGAATAAATCGAGGAATGGCTGCAAAGACGTTAATCAAGTTTGATTTATTACAACATTAGTGTCCTAATACAGAATGAAGATGAGATGATTGCAAGAAACAGAATGATTTAGAAGTGCACAAATTTATTTTTAATAATTTAGGCTCAGTGTAATATATTGAAAAGAACACTTTACGCTTTTATACATAGAAAATCCTTTAGTCATGTAAGTAAGTAGTTTTATTTTATAGCAGTACACTAGCGGCTATTCGAACTAGATCTATTGAAACTGAGGTAAAATAGCTAGCTAACCTATTAAAAAGAGCAATTGGATTAAATATACTAATCATTTACTATGGCGTAGGTAACTGAATAGATAAATACGATGCTATTATTGAATTAAAGGTGCATTCGCAATGAAAACGTGTAACTTGAAAGCATAAAAAGGCAGATAACACCTATTAAAATAAATTATCGATTAAACATGTCATTGTATTCTCGGACACAAACAGTACACATTACGATCGCGAAATGATAAGGAATCACGATCAGCAAACAGATGTAGGTCTATTTTGAGACTACGAGGAACCATGCGACCGGCAACGTGTTCAATTGAGTAAGGCTGTGCGAACGAGGCAATAAATTGATAATAAAAACATTTACAATAACCACAAATTATACGCTTCTGAGAAATTAAAATGTTATGGTTAAATGATTCGTATATCGTTGTAAGGATTGATTGCATGTGATTATGAGAATACATATTTAATGTCTTATATTTTTAATTAGAATAAAGTTCATTAGTCAGATATTTATAAGCAGCAATAACTTCGAAGGAAAAGAGTGTACTGGGGAAGGGTACAGACTTTTAAAATAAAGTTTACGATCATCAGATGAAACCCCGAAATGATACATTCTATCATTTAGGGGATTAAAAATTTATATGATTTTCCGTTTTGTAGAGATTATATTTATACCGATACCAGGTTTGAAGAGACCTTATAATCGATTGGATTAAAGATCCTTTAGTCAAAAGTCTTATACTTTTACAACTCACCATTTACCATTTTCTCATTAAAGCATGGAGCTCGAATACCTTTTTAAATATAGATACTTATGCTGTCTTAAAATCCCAATTACTTTTAACATTACGATTACATCTTTACAACCAAGAAACCTTACCTAACTCATCTAATTGAAATTTATTTAGGTACCTACCTCATAAACATACGATTTATTCTTACTCCGCAACACAGTCAACTACAAATCAATCTAACTAAACTGTCTCTGGGAACGATATCGCGCGATTATATTGCAGATGTTAATATATATTTAGACCACAGGAAACCCTTAGCGCCGACCAACGCATCCGGTGATGTAAGGGCTGAGACCATGAGCGATCAATAAAACGCTACAAGCGAGATTTGCAAGAATCGGAAGTCGTAATCTTCTAACTCATAAACATTTTATGGTTTGATTTCCGAGCGTAAATCTATTTTTATTTGCGTATACTGGACAGCTAACGATTATGGCGACGTGAAGTTATTTATATTAGGGTTTACCTACAAGGCTAGCTAGTAAGCTGTTTGATGGTTTTCATGGAATATCAATTGTGAATAAACTAGCAGTTAAATTTAGATATCAACTTCTATTGGGTGAATAGAAACCAATAATTGAGTAAATAATTGTGTACATTCATTTGTAATATTTATTTGAGTTGTCAGTATATCCGGATCGATGAACCATTTGTGGTTTCTACCGGCCAGAAATATTGATGCGTTGTAGAAAACGAAATTTAGATATTTGCTTTTCTGGATGGCATACCCTATGACAAGACACAGCATACATCTAATCGTAATGAATCATTTGAGTTAAGCGTATAAAAAACATTAAGCTGAGATATCCGGCTCGAAGGACCAACTGAAATTTTGGTCTTTCTTAGAACTAATTAAATGATTCTTTATAACGTAACCTTCAAATCCGAAATATTGTCCTTCAAGGCCATCAACGATTTTGTTTTCTACAAACTATTGATTTTAGTGCAAATCATCCTTATATTAGAGTATTTCGGCGCCTTTATAGCATTTCTGGATTTACAGAAAGCAAAACATTCATCTCCCTCGACTACTCTCCCTAACGTAACCAGCTAATGACAAATTTCCTCATAAATTATATATTCGACAAGAGCAAGACGTTTCACATACAAAAGCAAATGCGATGGAACCAACTGACCTGCGGATCAGGCTTGACACGTATCGTGAACTGGTCGCCGAAGCCAGCGCCGCCGCACACGAAGCAGACGCGCGCGTCGGCGTCGGCGGGCGGCGCGGCGGGCGCGGGCGACGCCGACGCCGGGGAGGGTGCCCCGCCCGCCGCGCCCGCGCCCGCCGCCGCCACCGCCGCCGCGCCGCTCGCGCCTAGCGAGCTCTTTATGTACGCCTTCGCCTTTTCCATTGACGCGACACTGAAACAATGGAAAAAAATTGTTTAAATAATATCTGCAATGCTGCCCTTTTAGCGTCACCTTAGCACTACCAGTATTCCCCAGGCCTCACACTGGAGCTTATTCCACCACGCTGCTCCAATGCAGGTTAGAAGCCAACCGGCTGTCGGCGGATGTTTTGAAACCGCCCATAAGGCCTCCAACAAGGATTAACGACTGTTATCTGTCGGGACCGACGGCTTAGCGTGCCATCCGAAGTAAACAAAAGCGCATGAAACTCTGGCCACTAGTAATCACTCATCTCTCTCACACCCAACGGCGCCCGTTTGGTACCCACCGTGCCATGCGCTTTAGATCGCTAGTGCTACAAAGCCTAGTTAAATACTACCCAGGTTAACACTACACTAGTTTAAATAATAACAAAATGTCTTGTCTGTTACAGTCTATGAACAGAACTTTTAAAGAGGAGTAAACCAATATCGAATATCGCTGGATTTAATAGTAGGCGTTCCGTCAGCCACCTTCCTTTTCTCTTGAGGTCATCATCACACTGGAAGAAATGAGCAATACATTTCAAGAAAAATATATCCAGCTAAAGTTCTATGGTTTTACTAATAGGCGTCCCAGGGCATTTATTCTTACCTTCGAGCACTATCATTAGACCAACTCGATGGTAACATATTGTTGAATTGCCATCTGAATGTATGTACCTTGTAAGTCTTGAGTTTAATTAAAAGTTCGTCCATAATAATATGCATATTGCAGCATATGCTTGGCTTGCATGATTGCTTGCTACTTCGTTTTATTACAAACTAGCGGCCGCCCGCGACTTCGTTCGGGTGGACTTTGGTATTAGTCATAGCATGATGTTATAAAGCCTACATCCTTCCTCAATAAATGGACTATTCAAAACAAAAATAATTTTTCATTTCGAACCAGTAGTTCCTGAGATTAGCGCTTTGTTCAAACAAACGAACAAACTCTTCAGCTTAGTATTGATGTGCTTGCAGTGTAGACTTCGTTCGGGTGGACTTTGGTATTAGTTATAGCATGATGTTATAAGGCCTATATCCTTCCTCAATAAATGGACTATTCAACACAAAAATATTTTTTCAATTCGAACCAGTAGTTCCTAAGATGAGCGTTTTGTTCAAACAAACGAACAAACTCTTCAGCTTTATATATTAGTATTGATGTGCTTGCAGTGTAGTCTCTTCTTTATGTATGTTTATAGCGTAGAACTAAGCTTTAATGTTTGACACTGACACTAAGACAATTCAACAAATGACGGTATCAGAAATAAAATTGGCAATGGATCGTCGTAGATGTTCAGCGAGAACGCAGAACAATGCCGTCTTGTACAACGATGCATATACGAGTACGCCAGGCATTCTGAACATGTCTCAGTGTCGTCCGCATAACTTCGTATAGAGGTCTCGTTATGTCCACTGAAACCACTTACAGAATCAGAATTTTGTAAAAGGATAAGTTTGTTTTAAAATATAAGCGTGCATGGCCCAGCGGCTAGCGCAGAACGCAAACGATCTATGCAACTAAGCCAAACGGGCGCGGTCGGGTGTGAGATGGGTGACCGCTAGTGGCAAAAAATTTCACGCGCGTTTCCGTGCTTCGGAGGGCACGTTAAGCCGTCGGGTCTGGTTGTTGTCGACAAATAACAGTTGTTAAACCTTGTCGGAGGCCTAATGGGCGGTTTGAAAACATCCGACAGCGGGTTGGCCACTAACCTGCATCTCCACCAACCCGCATTGGAGCAGCGTGGTGGAGTAAGCTCCAGGCCTCCCCAATACTGGGGAGAGACCCGTGCCCAGCAGTGGGACGCAAAAAGGGTTGCAGCTATAAGTTTAATTGGGATAGAACACAAACTCATAACACCACATCGAAGCAAAACGGACATGGTCTGAAGTCACCCGTATGTGTTTCATGCAAATGGTCGTTGTGGCGTTAAGCCGTTGGTCTCAGTGTTGCAAATCAATAATAGTCGGAGGCCGAACCGCCATAAACCTTTAGCTTTATACATATATGAGTATAGATGTGCTTGCAGTGTCAATCAATTCTATTGTTTCGGTGGAAAGGTGCAGTTGCCGGCCACGCTTACATGAGGCGCCCACCAGCCTCCGAAGTAGCAGCGCAACTGCGTACGACCTCAGACAAGACTTACCTATGATTGCTTGAGGTTGTATGTAGATGTCCATGGGCTGCAGCGACCACTAACACCACGTGGCTTGCATGTTCGTCTGCTACTCCATTCAAATAAAAATAAAAGTGTAGTTTCTTCTTTATGTATACAGTATATGACGTAGAACCATAAGAATAAATAATACTACATAGAACGGAATCTCCTTTGACCGCCATCGAAACGCCGCAATTTATATACCTACTTCCCTCTTCACCCCGTTACGCCCGTCTGTCGCCCAGGCGTGTTGCCAGGGTTGTGAACTGTTAGTAACGCTTATGTCTAAAGATAATATCGCAAAAATATAAGTTTTTCTTTACTTAAAAATCATTATTTTAGTTTCGTATTACAAAATATGAGAATGATAAATACTTACCTACTCTATAAATACTTATAAATAATATTACTTAATTAAGTTATAAGTACCATACAAAATGAAGCCATTTAAGTAAGTATTACTTATATTTAATTAAGTAGGTTTAAAATAAACGAATTACATATTAAGTATAACGTGCGTGCGCCAGTGCCGCGGCGCCGCAATCGCGAGGCAAAACAATCGAGAAAGGTTCAGTGACCGATGGCGGGGGCTATTAAAAAATATTTTGGCGACATGTTAAAATGCTGTAGTTATCTAACATTTTTTTTTATAATTGAGTGAAAGTGAAACAATTGGCTACACAAAAAGAACTGGTCATATCCTTTTGATAAATTAGGTACGGAAAAGGAATAATATTTAAAAAATATTACTTATCTCGCATCATCTTTGGGCAAACTAAAAAAACTTAAGTTTGGCATTGTTTTAGAATTGTTTGTACAACCAAACACACCACATTAACTTGGCGCCGTTATTGTAATTGACGCGCCCGTCCGAGACAGCCCGTCTTCAGTAGTCGGTTTAGCCGAAATTAACGTGTAGGCTAATATCGTGACCTTGAGCCCGTTCGGAGCGGGAGTTTCCGTTCTACGTAGTATTATTTATTCTTATGGTAGAACCAAGCTTTAATGTTTGACACTGACACTAAGACAATGCAACAAATGACGGTATTACGTTTTACCTATGTACGGTACCCTACAACTGACTGACCACTAACCAATCGACATACAAGTACTGTCTTCTTTGACGGATGAGGCATGACTGCAAATGTAAGGAGCGCTAAGAAAGCTTGCCCCCATAAGGTTCTGGGTACCACTACGAAGATACATCGGAAACTTTTGAAATTTGGTTTAATGACACCAAATATGTATCAGAAATATTTAATTCAATTTTCAATACATATTTTCATTAACAAGCAGGGTAGGGATTACAGAAATTCGTCATCCACCACTTTAGTTAGGCCAACGACACGCACGATAAGCGATTATTTATCGATTTACCGATAACGTAATAGATAAAATTATATGCTTGACTGGTTTTTGCCTCGCGCTTGTATATTTTACTATAATCGCTTCATGATATCGATCTCAATCTTTAAAGTAAAATAATGATAGAGCCGAAACATAATTGATAATAATGACAAATGTTTTTTTCGTTAATGACTCAAAGAATTATTTGCTCGCCTCGAGTTACCACCTCTTTTAAAAAAATATTTGTATAAGCTTAATACGAACTGTTCTTATGTACATTAGACCAAATTTTGTTCATAACTACCCATTTTATAGGTTCCCGTAGGATAAAAACAATCCTATGTCCTTTCCGAAGGTCCACTCTATCTGTGTTCTAAATTTCATTAAATTTGGTTCAGTAGTTTAAGCGGCAAAGCGTAGAAGACAGACAGAGTTACTTTCGAATTTATAATACATATTAGTAGGGATAATTAAAGAAGTAAGATTTTTTTATCAATAATAATAACGCTTTTATGAGCTATGAGTTCTACACTATCATACCCTGTATCGTGAATTTCTATATACCGTATACAATAGGCATGATGACACTAGTAAAGAATCAGAGAATAAATGGTTTTACAGAAAAATATACGCTAAAAAAGTTCTAAAATATGATCCCGTTTTAATATAAACATTAAGATTAATAAGATTTTCAATAAAATAAAAGTATTAAATACGCAAAACGGTCATGTTATCTGAAACGCCAATCAAAAGGAATGACGTCACGTCTCAGTAAATGTCATCGTATTGCTTGAAGTTTGACGAGCAAGCCGACGCCATGACACCTACGAGCTTTTTCGCGCTTAATTCAAATTACATAGCAGAAAATACTCGTACATTTACGTTAAAACCTAAGTTTATTGCTGAAATAAACTTTTTTTCGAAACTAGGAGACGTGTACCTACAATAAGGAAAGGTATTTAAAAATCTGTCATCATGCCTATTCAATACATTATTTAATTTTTATACTAAAGCAAAAAAATTACCTGTACACAAAATTAAAATTACTACACCAACATATTTAGCGATAAAGCTAGTACAAAGCCACATACCACGTTAAAGTAAAACGAATACCGCTATCCACCGAGCGAACCTTAAAATTCACAACCCTTCCATAGAAATGTGAAACATTTTTACAGGATTTTTCATATTTTCTGTAGATAGAGTTACATAATCTATTCGTATGGCCCCTGAGTAGGTAGGTATGTATTCTCGTCAGTTTATTTAAAAAACCGGCCAAGTGCGAGTCAGACTCGCGCACCGAGGGTTCACTAAAATATTTTTTAATATTATGATGTAACTTAAAATTTACGGCTTTTGCATTTTTTCCTTTATTAAAATTTGTGCTATTATAATTATGACGTTGCTTCGTACCAAATTTCAAGATTCCGAGTTCACGGGAAGTACCCTGTAGGTTTTGATTCCCTTGCGAGTGTCGAAAATTTGCTGCATAAACGGCTGTATCTTTTGATTGCGCTGGCTTAGAAGTTTGATTTTTTCACAGCTCCAAGAGACAGTAGAGAGTATATAAATTCCAGCTTGATACCTCCACGCGTTCCTGAGAAAAAGGGTTTTGACTGACAGACGGACGGGCAACAAAATGATCCTATAAGGGTTCAGTTTTTTTCCTTCCGAGGTACGGAACCCAAAAAACAAAGAGTCCTATAGAGCTTTATATACCTAAAATAGCTTGAAAAAGTTTCTCATTTTCTCTGCAACTGTATTAAAATAAATAAATAAATAACGTTTCACACTCAGAGCCCCACACTAAGGTAGATATACCCTGTGTCGTGGGTGCTATGGACACACACAGAGACGGAAACACGAACACCCAGACCGAGAACAGACATTTAAACTCGTCATTCAAATTTCTGTTTCGCCGGAAATCGAACCCGGGACCCTCCGATCGGCATTCCGGCATGGTAACCAATCCGCCGCGCGGGTCGTCAAAAACAAAAAAATTATAAAACCATACAGAGCCCACATGTGAAATTACACATTATTCGACAATATACTGGGAGCTAGTACAAAGCCGCATACCACGTTAAAAGCATGAAGCAAAACGAAAACACCGCGTATAGTTATCTACTTCGTTTCAAGCTCTGCAACTGTCGAATAAAAAATATAACTGCCATAGAACTGTACCTCAGCTAGTACAAATTTCTCATTTAACATTTTCCGGAAAACTTATTAAAAAACTATACAGAGGAGCCCACATAATATGAATTTAAACATTATTCAACATTAGTGGAAGAGCTTGTGCAAAGCTGCAAATCTTGCTAAAAGCTCTAAAAGTCGAAACGAAAATAACGGTACACCCATCGAAACGAGCGAAACTTTAAAATTTTCACGCTTCACAATCCTTGTATAGAAATATGATTTTTTTTACGAAAAACTATTCAATGGATATTATTATTATTATTATTTTATAAATAAACCTAACAATATGGCAGACGGGCCGCGTGATGTTAAGCGATCACCGTCGCCTATGGACACGGGCAACCCTAGGGGAGCCGCCCGAGCATTGCCGGCTTTGGAGGAGAGCTTTATTTACAGCTTTCTTGAAGAACCCCATATTATAGTCCACTGGGAATGCCTCAGCTGGAAGGTTGCCCCATAACCTCGTCATAACGTCCGTGGTAAAAAGGAGCGTGCAAAGCGGACTGTGGAGGACCGCCACGAGTCCAGATGGTGCCGGTGGAACTTTAACCTTCGTCTGGTGGTATAATCATGGAATGGTGATGTAGGCATCAATTTGAAGAGTTCCTCGGAGCACTCACCATAGTAAAGTCGGTAGAACACGCAGAGCGAGCCTATGTCTCTTCGCAAGCTAAGCGGTTCTAGCCTGTCAGTCAATCTTGGGTCGTTGACAAATCGGACTGCGCGCTTTTCAACGGAGTCAAATGGGTGTAGCTGGTACTTCGGTGCTCCTGCCCAGAGATGGGAGCAGTACTCCATGTGGGTACTTACCTGGGCCTTATACAGCGTCAGGAGTTGCCCCGCAGTGAAGTACTGCCTCGCTCTGTTGAGGACACCAAGCTTTTTTGATGCCAATTTGGCTTTGTACTCCAAATGACTCCGGTACTGCACTTTACTCGTAATGTCAACTCCCAAGATACCGACACTTTCACCGATGGTGAGCGCGGTGCCCTTGAACTGGGGCGCTATAACAAATGGGGCTTTTTTAGCGGTAAACGCGCAAACTTGTGTCTTCGTGAGGTTAAACTCGACAAGGTTAAGTCGACCCCATTCCGAGACCCGCTCCAGAGAGTTCTCGACTTCAGACACAAGTTTGATTCTGCTTTCCTCCACTTGTGACCTAGAGGCATTGGCTCGACAGGTGTATAGTGCGTCCACCGTACTATCATCTGCATAGCAATGTATACTGCGTGATTGTTGCAGCATGTCATTGATATGCAGAATGAATAGTGTAGGGGACAGCACTGAGCCTTGGGGAACACCGGCGTTAATGGGCTTCATATCTGAGCAGCATCCGTCAACAACGACCTTAATCTGCCGCTCAGATAAAAAGCTTGCCACCCAGTTGCATAGTCTCAAGGGAAGACCGTAAGATGGAAGCTTCGCGAGAAGGGCCTTGTGCCAGACCCGGTCAAAGGCCTTTGCGATATCCAGGCTGACTGCCAAAGTCTCCCCGTTACCCTCGATGGCTTCAGCCCAGCGGTGTGTGAGGTACACCAAGAGATCACCGGCCGACCGGCCCTGGCGAAAGCCATACTGACGATCGCTGATCAACCGATGTCTGTCGAGGTACCTAAGGAGCTGTGTGTTTATAACACGCTCACACACGCTTTAGAGAGCAGGGAGGTTATCGCAATAGGCCTGTAATTGGACGGGTCACTGCGGTCACCCTTTTTCGGAATTGGGTGTATTAAGGCTACCTTCCACGAAGACGGTACTTTACTTGTGGTGTAGGAAAGCGAGAATAAGCGCGTTAAGACGGGAGCCAACTCGGGAGCGCACGTCTTTAGTACGATCGCGGGGATATCATCCGGACCGCTCGACTTCTTGACATCGAGGGCTTGCAGAGCTCGTCTGACGGCCTTTTGAGTGAAACGCACGTCCTTCATCGAGCTCTTACACTGCCTGATGGTCGGCGGTGCGGCACCTCCGTCGTCCAGAGTCGAGTTTGAGGCAAACAGGGTACCCAGGAGATCGGCCTTCCCTTTTGCCGTGTGAGCCAGAGTATCGTCCGGTTTCCGTAAAGATGGTAAAGACGACCGACAGAAGTTACCTTCGACAGCCTTGGCCAGCGACCGAAAAGCCCGACTCCCGCAAGGGTAGCTTGATAGACGTTGGCCAATTCTACCGATGTGCCTAAACTTCGCCTTGGCTGTTTGCTTCTTTGCCGAACGGGAGGCAGCGTTGAATTATGGAAGACTAGCGGCCGCCCGCGACTTCGTCCGCGAGAAATTTCGTTTATGATTTTTTCGAAAATAAAAGTAGCGTAAGTTACTCCTTGTTACGTCAGTTCCCTGCCAGTGAAAGTACCATTACAATCGATCCAGCCGTTTCAGAGATCAACCGGAACAAACAGACAGACAGAACAGACAGACGGACAAAAATTCTAAAAAATGTTATTTTGGTATTTGCATCGTATATCATTCATATGGATGTAGTAAAAAGCGGTTATTTTAATATTACAATCAGACACTCTAATTTTATTTATTTGTATATACTTGTAGTATGTATGTATAGATACATGGAAGATCTACCTTAAATTTGAAATTCTAATATGCCACTGCTAGATTCCTGTCCCCAAATAAAGCCAATTTTTACAATAGCGTTTCATTAGCCTTCGCTTCCTACAAAAAAAGTTAACAAAACTCCAAAAGCGTAATTGTATTTCAGGATACCCAATAGGGAAGACCCGATCAATGTTCAGGCAGAATTTTGAATAAAAGGAGCCTCCTCTTTTGTGGTAAGGCCTGGAGTTTACTCCAACACGCTGCTTCAATACGGGTTGGAGGTGATGCGGGTTAGTAGCCAATCCATTGTCGAAAATTTCCAAACCACCCATTAAGCCTCCGACAAGATTTAACGACTGTTACCTATCAATAACAACCGGGACCTAAGGGCTTAACGTGAAACGCGTAGGCCCACTAGCGGTTACCTGGAGGTGATCGTATAAACAATAATTTACGAAATGATTTAAAAAATGTTACTTATTATTCTTATTAAGGATTCATTAGAAGTCGAAATTTAATACTTTTAAATTCTCAGTAATCGCTTCATACATGTAGTGCATGTCACGTTTGGAAAATACCCGCAATACTTCAGCTAATGATACACAATTACGTCAGGTAAAAGGGAAAAATTACTGAAATAAAATTACATTTTAGTACCCTCCAAGAGGGGATTAGAGGGGTTAGGTTTTATCGAGCGCGTTAGATTTCTATGTGGTGGTATACCTTGCAGCCTGCTGAGTACTCCTACAGTTAGAAATACAGATTTAGAGGCCATATATAGAGTAGGCCCTTTAAAGTTTTTCGATGTTTTGTCTTACTTTCTTTCTTCTTCTTCTTGGTAGTCAAAATTAGCAAATTAGAATATCTCGCTACCCTTTCCCTGTTTCTTTCAGATTTTGTTAAAAAAAATAAGAACTATTAGAAACTCACCGAAGAGTGCCGAAACGGAAAAATAAGTGAAACGGAAAACATCTATACTCTATACTAATATATAAAACTGAAGGGTTTGTTTGTTTGTTTGTTTGAACGCGCTAATTTCAGGAACGTATGGTTCGAATTGAAAAAAATCCCTTTGTGTGGAATAGTTCATTTATTGAGGAAGGCTATAGGCTATATAACATCATGATATAACTAATACCAAAGTTCACGAGGACGAAGTCCCGGGCAGCCGCTAATTACAATATAAGTTCACTTTGTGACAGGTTGTGTAAATTCACTTTTAGCTTCGTGGGCTAATTTTTATTCACATTTTTTGCATTTTGGCTACTTTCTAACATTTATTATTCCAAAGGCTCTACGAAAATTATTAAATTTATGTTTATACGTATATTTTAGCGGTAACGTTATGAATAAACAGAAATACACGCATTCTATAGAACCCTTGTTTGGATCTGGATATCAAATTCTGTATAAATATTCGTCGAATCAAATGTGGTTCCAAAAAATAATTTTAAATTTATTTTAAAAATGAAACGGCCACATATTTATTTTTTGGGGGTGGCCGTTACTTTCATTATTTACTTGACGACTGCTATTCAAAGGCTCGATTCCCAGCGAGACAGAAATATGAATAAATATTTTAAATTTTAATTTTCTGTTTTTGGTCTGGATGTTTATATTTCTGTCTATCTTTGTATGTGGTCATGGCATCCACGACACAGGGGATCCTAGTGTGGTCTTGTGCGGGTTAATCTTGAAAAAACACAGTTTTTAAGGCTTTTAATGACATTCATTTGAAATAGTATTGAACACCGCGATAAAAGTTTGTATGTCAATAATAGACAATTTTATGTAAAACCTTATTGACCTATACTTATTGAAAAATAAATTATATTCTGTTCTATTCTAAAAATAAAAAACATAATTATGAGATAGCAGAAGCAGTTCTCTAAAGTTGTATGTCGATACAGTAATCTAATTGTTTGTAGTCAATTAATCTGACGATGCCTCCTAGATTATGGGGACCCGATGCAGTGGAACATGAAAAGGGTTGCAGCCTACAGGTATCATCTGCACTTATGTACTTCAGTAACATACATACAAAATTAACCCTTTCACCGCCTCAGAAGTACCACGGCGGTACCAATACTACCGATTGACACATCGAGACAGCAACAAACAGTAACCGCATAACAGACATCCGTCTGTCACCCGAGCCGATCAATACCTACACCTAAAGTCCATTCAAAACCGCGTGGTTAAATTGCTTGGCTACAGGGACCCCGAACCTCTCACGTTGTCCGAAATCTCATTTGCTTATTTTTAATTTAAATGGAGTATTTGACGAGAACGGTGTTAAAAGGTAGCGTGCAGAGTAGCGGAGCAGTCCATGCTCATGGATATCTACGCACAATCTCAAAACAAATTTGCCCCAGGTCATGTTACGTGTTACTGAGGAGCCTCATGTCGTCTCATGTCAGTCTGTACCTATCTACTGAAACACAAAAGAATTGCATGACAGAAATGGGTGCAGCGGTGACATTTCCCCGGTCGGTACCTCTTTTTGGTATCGGGAGGGAATCCTTCAAAAGGTACCCGGCACTTTGGGAGAGGTGTTACCGGGTTATGTGGGATATTTTACCACACTAAAACTCCCTCGATGGCCTGCCTCTGCGCTTGGGGAGGACTCCGGGATCTCCAGTGGAAAGCATTAAGCACCGGTGTCCTCCACGTGCGGCGTCCCAGATCGAGCCGATGCTTACGGCGGCATGGGGCCATACACACACCGCCGTCCTTCCCGGGGCCGCTGCTGGCTGAACGCATAGAGCTCCCACTCTCACCGCCCACAACCACGGAAGCCCCCTTTTAGTCGCCTCTTACGATCAGGCAGGGGATAAACTTAATCCCGACCTACTAAAGTTACTTCATTGCATAAAAATGAACAGTCATTTAAAACGAATCCCTCAACGCGTTCATCCTTTAATGTAACGGTATTAGGTAGAACAATGGTTACCATCCCGGACTGCCATTCAGGGGTCCCGGGTTCGATTCCCAGCGAAGCAGAGATAGAAATGATTAGTTTCTGCTCTCAGTCCGTGTGTTTGTGATCATGTCTATGTGTATGTGTCGATGGTACCCTGTACTGTGGGGCGATGAGTGTGAAGCGGTTTTAGTATCACGACACGCACTTATCTTCAAAGCTGCTTATTGTCTTCTAAATAGGTAAATCTTCGGGATTAAGAATAGAGCTACGGTATCCCCTGCCTGATCGTAAGAGGCGACTAAAAGGGGGCTTCCGGGGATGCGGACGGTGAGAGTGGGAGCTTGAACCGTCCAGCCAGCAGCCCCGGGAGGGACGGCGGTGTATGCGTGGCCGCATGCCGCCGTGAACACCGGTGCAGGAGAGCACAGCTGCTCTTCCGAAGATGGGTCCATTATGGGGCGCCGCGCGTGGAGGACACCGGTGCGTTCCTATGGAGATCCCGGAGTCCTCACAAACGCAGAGGCAACCACCGAGGGGGTTTTAGTGCGGTCAAATCCCACATAACCCGGTATCCTCTCCCAAGGTGTCAAAAAAAAAAAAAAAAAAAAAAAGGTTTACACGCAACACGCCTAGATCATTTTAACAGTACGGCAGCCATATTGCGTGTTTACAAAAAACCAAAGACTTTTATTTGCACAAATATGGGAGTTTACTGAAATTAGTAACTGAGTAATGCGCCTTTTTCAGTAAATAAGTTTTAAGTTCTTTTAAACCCATCAAAGTAAACAAAACAAAACTAATAAGCGTTTCACACTCATAGGCCCACAGTAGAGTAGACTTTTACTAAACCAAATAAATAAATAAATAATAAACGTTTCACACTCAGTAAGGTAGATACCCTGTATCGTGGGTGCCATGGACACACACAAAGACAGAACCACAAACACCCAGACACATCGAGAAGAGAAATTATAATCTAATTATTAAAATTTCTGTTTCGCCGGGAATCGAACTCGGGACTCTCCGATCCGCAGTCCGGCGTAGTAACCACTGCTCTACAGGGGTCGTTGAAGTTGCAATTTTAATTTTCAGGAATTTTGGTATATTCTTATATAGTCTTTTTAATAATAATAACGTTTCACACTCATAGACAGTAGAGTAGATAAACCCTGTGTCGTGGGTACCATGGACACACACAAAGACAGAAACACAAACACCCAGACCGAGAACAGATATTTAAACTTATCATTCAAATTTCTGTTTCGCCGGGAATCGAACCCGGGACCCTTCGGTTGGCAGTCCGGCATGGTAACATGGCCACGCAGATCGTCAATTTTGATTCACACGCAAGACACTGTTATGATATTGTCGTGTTTAGGAACAGATTGAACATAAGTTAATATTATGTCTTTTTGATTAAAGAGAATTTAGGAGAATTGAACTCAAGCTGTTTTAAAAGGACTTTACGCTCAAATGTACGCGTATGTATATCTGTATATCGATACACGAATCTAATTGCTGTGGCTTTGTCTCCGTCAATCGCATAAATGCCTATACACCGCTCTCAGTTCTATACGATACTGCATTCCCCACCCTTGGTTCTATAGCATGTATGTAGTAAAGATAGATACAACCTCAGTTAAATCCGCTTAGGGACGGATTAGACCCTTTGTGCTTTTCCTATTCTATAGGTTTGAAACAGTACATAAATTATTCATTTTAGACTCATCTAATAATAATATACCTAATACCTTGAAACGAGCAAATCTTGTATATACCTACTGAAATATATAATTTGAATCTCGGAAACGGCTCCTACGATTTTCGTAAAATTTAGTGCGCAAGAGTTATCGGGAGCAAGAAACCGATCTAGCTAGGTTTAATTTTTATAGAAAATACAGTTTAATCCGTGAAACTTAAACTGAAAAATATAATTCTTCCTGACATCTATCGGCAAGTCTGTAAGTACAAATGTAATTCAATTTTTTTAATGGGAACTGAAATAGATGGTAGTTAAGTTGGGTCTCTGAAAAATCTGTGTCTTAAAAATCAATCGTTTTTATCCGAGCAACAGATGGCTGTGGGACGACATTGACACATGCGGTAGCTGTCACGTATGTTCCTTATCTGCCCATAGCTACTCTGTAAGAAAGCTTATTATTGTATACCTCATATTTTAAAACAGGGCTGAAGTTTTTCTCCGTCTGCTCTTTTCTTCAGCTCAGCATTGCCTGAGCGCACCCAGAGCAGACAGAACAAAAAAAAATAACGTTCACTAAGAGTTTGTAAAGGAACCGTACAGTGAATAAAGAATATTTCATTTCATTTCATTTCATTTCAAACGCTCGGTCATCCGGGTACTTTTTATTATCCATTTCACACATTGGACAAAAGCTAAATTCTGCGAACTAAACTGCGAAATAGATTTTTATATATTATATTCATATTCAGAAAAATCTATTTCTACTAGTAAAAAAATTCGGGATCCGCGGCGAGTACGTACCTATATATAGTGTACATGTATAGGTTGTTTAAATCGCGGGCCGCGGCTATTGTTTGACTGTACATAAAACTGTACATAGTGCGTAGTTACATAGATATAAGATCTAGAGAACCATGGGTAGCAGTATATAAGGCACGCCCCGAGCCTCGACTGGCGGTCGCATCCGATGAAGGTTTAAAAGCCCTCGGGCTAAAGCCAGCAAGGTGGTGTTTAGTGGGTAGGCACGTAGGTTATAGTCGGCTGCGTTGGAATGCATGAGCATTCACCACCTCTCTCCCGCGTATCTCCGGAGGGTCGCCCTTCTCCATCTTCTGGGCCCCAAAAAAAAAACTCGACTAGCGCAGTTTAATTCCGGAAGTGAAACCAAAGCGATCTTTACCCAGCAACAAGGAAGAATTATTTCGAGGACTACAGCGAAGATATTGGACTATAGTGATTGTGCTTAGCGATTTGGACTCTGTTATTGTGCTTAGCGATTTGGACTCTGTTAAGTGGATTTTTGTGGAAGCTGACAATAAACGTCTTCTATGTTACAAACGGCATTTTTATTACCCATAGCGCGTAACAATATGAATGAATGAATTCAGGTGAATGAAGAGGAAATATATATTACATACATTTACCTCATTCATCTTTATCTTTATTTCAAATGTTGATTAACACCTTGTAAGTTTTTGGAGATGGCAGAATTTTAATCTTTCGACCGCAGAAATACCACCGCAGCACCCACTTCTACAGTGAAATAATTTGTTGTGAAAAGGTGCAGTTTCCGACCAGACTTAGAAGCGATCATGAGCCTTCGGAGTAGCAGCGCAACTGGGGGGCCACTCGCTAACTCCGTTTCCGTCACCTACGGGCCGTCCGTAAGTCGTCCGAAACTTCGGAGTGTACCCTACTCTCTAAGAACTTCGGTTGCCATCATTTCGAACGGGATCATAGACTATTTTCATGAATGATAGATTCCAAGGCTTGTCAGCCCTAGGGAGGACAATTTTATCATGATTATTACCGGTTTTTTATTGCGACAATATTTTCTTTATAAACGTATTAAATTATATATCTGGAATCACCGAACATTTATTTTACTAATATTAGTTCTCAATTATCTATTGTTTCATTTTTTATGTATTTATGGCAATATTTTATATGGTTTTATCTATATAAATACCTTTCCCTCTAATTAGTACTACACGATGAAGTTATGTCTATGACAATTGTCTATTTGACATATTTTTATTGATGTCTAACGGATGTAAATTCTTTTAATATTTATTGAAATAAGAGAAAGTATTTGCATTTAATGTACGAGTAAGTATCCTTTATTGTGTTATGAAATATGAATTGAATTGTGTTTACTCAATAAACGACCTATTATTGTTGTAACTTATTTTAGTCAAATGTTTTTACTCTAAAGTGGACAAGAAACATTGAGAAAGAAATTAGGGCCTGTGGAAGACTGTCTACGAAACAAATCCTCTCCAAGTGAAATAGTAGAGCTGCAATGGGATGGATTCTTAGACAGCTATAGCAAAAATGCTTTTTGTCAATCCACGCTCCTCCCCGGAACCTTTCGATTTATTTCTTGATATCGGATCATGAGGCATAAAGATGATGATTAGGCAGTCCTTCAAAGATCAAGTATATTGCATACATAATGGCTTATTAAAATATTATATAGTACAGACATGTACATAGATTAGTACGTACATACTTCTATAAATAAATATAGAGTTACAAAATGTTTCCATTGTTTTACTTCTTGCAAATATAAATGTCTCTCATGTTATTATGTATGCGCGTGTAGTAGAAAAATGCGCGTAGCCCTGCGGCTTGCGTAGAAAGTAAGCCATCTCCGCAGCTAAGCGAAACTCACGGTTTGGTGTAAAGCAAACCGCTAGTGACGTAATATAATAAAGTGAGTAGGAGTTAAGTCGTATACTACAAACTCTTATCATCTCCGTCTAAGCCTCAGTGGTAGAACGGCACAAAGAAAAATTTAAAATTCTTAGCTTCATTAAGGACTAATAAAATTTCATGAGAAGTTGATCATTTTATTTATTTACAAAAGTACATGTAATTAACAGTTAGGTAACTCTACAGGATAACATGTGACAGAAAATATGTACAAACAGAACTGACTTAATGAATGAAAGAACACATCAACATCCAGGTAATGAAATATAAGGCATTTAGCGGCAACAGTGCAGCACAATCCGGCGACGCAGCCGTGCGGCACGCGTACACCACTTGCTATGCGAACAGCCGGCTGGGCCATCTACCTCCAGTCCACCCTCAATACCCTCCACGCATTTGTGTCGATAGAACCTCCAGTCCACAGTTTTATAGAACCTTTAGATACTACAATTATTGACTGGAATAGAAAATTCTATTAAATTAATTACTTGGCTTGAATAAAAATCTAAATAAATATTAGGAAAAGGGATGAAAACTTTTAACACGAGATCAAATTTGATGTCGTGTGATTTGACACATTCATCCGATATATCTCATGTCAAACTCAAATATACGAACGGGCTTAAACACTTACGAAGTAGGTTTTTGCTGTCACTTGAAAGTCATTCATTCTACGGACGAGCCCGTCAGAAATGGGCATCCGTAAGTGTTACAGAGTAGGAAATGCCGAAACTTTGGCCGAAACTTCGAGTTTAGTGCTTAGAGAGTGGCCCTCCTGCATACAATCAAAGGCACACAAACTTAGCCTTGCTTTAGTTTGTGTGCAGATGTCCATGGGCTGCGGCAAACGTGTCCTCTATCTATGCTCGTCTGCAACTCCATTAAAAAAGGTAATAATGTGTATATTAATTCCACTGTCTTTACTTTTTACTGTATGTTACTTTTCCACCGAACTCCTGAACCCAACCATTCCAATTCCAACTCACGACAACCAACAACAGCCCAAGCAATTAACATCGCCGCAAAAACGCAACTACTCGCACTAACTCTAACTATAATGTCTCACACGATCAGCTGCCACGTGTGCCCTTTATCAACCCATAGCCATTCTGTTATCTCAAATATGTAATGTACTTTTTTTTCAAAAGAGTGCTTAGAGTTTTTTCCGCCGCCTTTTTCTCTCAGCTTAACATCTAGCCCAAACGGGCACCTAAAGGCGATGACGTGTAAAATGACATTCATCAAGCGAATATTTTGTATTCCTAATGTGAAATAAATATTTTTTCTTTCTTTATTTCTTAATGTCCTCGCAAAAACGCAAAAAGGTAGGTAATCTTACGAATGTGAGAATGTAAATTGTGTGACAAGCAAAAACTAAATTTACACGATTGCACGTCTCAGATTCGTGAATCACGATAAGAAACATCACAACAACGGCGTATTAGCCAGATCGTATTATTCACGAAAAAACGACTGATGAAAACTTCATTCAGATCTTTTGCAAAAAAAGTTTGAATATTACGCTTTACGTAAACGGGCAGTTTTTTTTTTTTCTTTGAAATATTTTTATTGATGGCAACCATGCTATGAACTTTACTATAAACCTTGAAGAGGCATTACTCGGAAAAGAAAGTAAAAGTTGGAAAAAAAATTAGGTATTACAATAAAAAGTAAATAAATAATAACATAATATTGGGTATTATTTGACTTTCGATATCAATAAATTCACTGTGGGGTGAGACTTCAATAATGGTTAGTAAGATATAGTATCAGTGATGTTAGGGAGCTCCGTAACCGTAACCGAAAGTATCGGATATCCGATATAAAAAAATATCCGTAACCGTTACCGAATTCGAAATAAAAGTTTCGGATAATATCGGATAGGGGATAAACTTAAGATTATATTATTGTAAATAAATATGTGCAATGTACTGTATTCTAAATTTAATTCTAAAAATATTTTCTTTGAATACAAAATTACTGATTAAGGATAAGAAATAATTTTGTAATTACATTTTAATTTTAGGTAGATTATATAACACTCAATATCTATTCATAATCATTTTTATTTTACACTTACTCACTGATTCACAGACTGATTGTAATTCCTTCCAAATGGTGACATATAAATAAAACCATTTTATTAGCTTATAAAATATATTTAATATAATTTATAAATAATATTTAATTTAATTTCGTATTTTACATATTAAATTCCTTAAAAAAATATCCGTAACCGAAATTATCCGAAACTAACGGATAATCCGAAATAATTTAATATCCGTATCCGGTATAATAACCATTCCTACATCCGCAACCAATCCGGATCCGAAATTTCATATCCATAATATCCCTGGTAAGTATGAAACGACATTGGGCTGTCTAGAGATGCTTTATTAAATCACGAATATAGATAGGTACTAATACTTCTCCTAGATAAAGTATCAAAATAAATCAAATGATTCTAACTTAAGGCAACTTGTCTCTAATTAAATATGTTAATGACTAGATTTGTCCCGCGGTGTCTCCCGCGTTAGCATGAAGTGAATAATCTCTGCAGATTTTATGAGTCCTAATAGTAGCCCAAACTTTTTTTCGTTATTTTATCCTAAGACAGTGTAACAGCCACCTGTTACACCCATTAACTCTGTCGAAAAAGTAGAAGAGACCCACGTCTCATTGTCCCCAAAACATGAAGGACTTTCGTATAAATTTGTGAAGGTGCGTACGGACAGCGCTTACATTGGTACGTACATATATATGTCCTGGAACGCCATGTCCATTCCATAGGCGCCGCTACACGTACTCTTGGAGAACGTGTGCTGCGTGAATCGCTCGCGCGCGAGCCGCGAGCAGGCCAGCAGTCGATCTCTGGCCGCGCGTCCAAGTGGACCCGCTCGATGTGCCGTCATTTTGACGGCAAAAATGGATAAACACGCATGTTCGTTTATTTTCGACAATGAAAACACAATACAATTAATTCAACTTTACAAATTTCACCGTGTTTTGTGGGATAGCACTCTATTTAACTATCAAAATAACAATTTGCACGCAACCAATACTTTAGCCCGAGACACGGTGACTGGCCGAAGTCACGTAGCTCGCTTGGATCGATTCGTTGCGGTCCGTAAAGGACCTATACGCGTAAAGACACGTACCAATGTCATGCTGTCCGTACGCACCTTGAGAGCATTTAGACCTCTTTAGTCCGGCCCTGTCGCAAAAGCCATTCTTAGTGGACATCCGCTAATTGTTAACTATCTCTATGCAAAATTTCATCTTAAAATGAGGAGCGGTTTTCGAGAATTCGTGATTTTAAAGCGAGTCTCAAAGATGGTCGCCAGTATAATTTTACATCTCACGTAAGGTATCACACGCACGTACACATACATATGTACCTACCTCGAGATAACCTACTCGTAAGGTCAAAGATTAAACTCACAGACTGATAAAAATAATAAATAGTAATGAATGAATCTCAATTAAATTTTCAGATAAAAAACACATAAATAAGAGTAACACGACTTGTCTGTGAAGAGTTTGTTTGGCGCAATGAATGCCTTACCGGACTGTTACTAGAAGCGTCCGTTCTCTTCTCAGAAGACAGAAATCTTGTTTTTTTTTTCTACTCTTTTCTAGAATTTGTCCTTGATGTCCACAACAAGGGGAATCCTAGTATAGGGCTGTGGGTGTAAAGCTCTATGTATTTAGTTAAGTCGCCTAATGTAGAATGGATGGCAATTGAACCTTTCCCCCAAAACACACACATTTTAATTCTACAAGCTTAGAATAATTACATTATAGAAACAAAGTTCGCGCATCCAAATTGAAGCATATTAATTGGTGCCATTAATGTCACCAAACGCCGGGCCGCCGGCCACATGACAGTCCAGTCTGTTGTGTTAAAATGTGTCACAACACTTTTGGAAAACAAAAGAAATCTAATAACAATAACTTTTCACAGTGAAGTTTTCAATATTTAGTATTATTTTATAGTTAATTTGGTAAAAATAAAAATATTTTGTTAGTCAGATGTGAGTGTGACAACTGTGTGAATCTATTTAGTGCTTCAATTTTGACAGTGCGCTTGTATGAAGACACTCATTCTGTATTATTCTAAGTACAAGTTATTTTCTAATATCACCGTGTATAAACAGCCTTATGTTTAAAAATTATAAATATCCATAAACGTTGACATAATTACGAATAAAGTATGTTAGAATCAAAGAAAAATCTCGACCCACTCGGCCCACTCCTATGTTTTTAACTTCGACATGAATACGCTGAGAGGTCAATTTAAAAGCATAATTATATTAAAAGTATTTCATTAAAAACTTCTAAAGAAAATAATATTTACATTTAGATTTCGCTTTAATAAGACGAGATGAAATTCTTCAAGAGAATCGTGAAGACTGCCGTCCCGAGAAAGAAACTAAGTACATTATATTAAAATTTTTCATTTCCATTTTGCATCAGAGAAATGTAAAGGAAATAAGTAATGCCTCGTAACTTAAGTGCACTTCTAGAGAATGGCTGTTTTATAGTAGAAAAGAAATCGAGATGCAGTTCTGGCGTTTATTAACGCTCAATGAATATTAAGAATATTAAAAAATTTGATACAACGGAACAAATTTAATAAACCACGTCTTTTGAATCAAAACTTTAAAAAAACCAAGTGTAAGAGGGTGTTGATAAAATATGCGCTTTGGCGGCATTAACAACCGTATCTTTTTCTACGTTAATTTAGAAGTCTTTTTTTTCACAGCTCCAAAGGGACTGTAGATCTATCAACAGAAGGGCAAGAAACTGATCCTATGACGGTCACATTTTTCACTTTTTGAGATACGGCACCCTGCAGAGTAAGAGTACCACAATTGTGAGTATTGATCTTAAATTGTTTTCTTGGGAATAGTCATTTCAATAAGTTTACAGATTGTAATAAGTACTTGTAGTATCTCCACCAATTTGCATTCGAGCAGCGTGGTGGAGTAAGCTCCAGCCCTCCCTATAACGGGGAGAGACCCGTGCCCAGCAGTGGGACGCAAAATGGGTTGCAGCCAATAAGTACTATAGGGCTCACCAAGCTTAAGAAAACTAATAATAATAATAATGGCAATAAGCTAAAATACATACAAACCGAACGTAATACCTCCTTCTTTTTACAAGTAAAAATATAAACCTCCTTCTGTAGCAATCGGTTAAAAATAAAGTAACTTCTATTTCTATAAATAAACCCCTACCCATTAATGAAAATCTATTAATAATAAACTTGCGTGCATAAAAATCGGCCCTCTACACCCGCTTCTATTAAAATCGTTATATCTCAAAAAATAATTATTATTTATGAATTTTTTTTTAAACAATGACAGTAGATATTGTAACGATTATACACATGTACCCTACCTTTTACTGACAGCAATGTTCTTGACTACAGGGACACAAATCTCTTACCACCCTCCTTATTAAGTTTTGTGATCGTTAATTGTATGGCTTTCTATTGTGGGTGAAGTCGATCAAATCTTACTGTTACTGCATTTTTTAATTCTTTTGTTCTCTTAACTTGATTTTGGCGTTATTTTTTATGATAAAATGGATACTACTCCAAATGAAGCCGCCCAAGTAGTGACACTACTGACAGCTGGACTTAGTCAACGAGTTGTGGCTAGACGTCTTAATTTAAGCCGATCTTCGGTAAGGTATACCGAAGGTTTCTAGAGACTGGAAACTTTATCAGACGAGCAGGTTCGGGAAGAAATCGCGCTACATCAGAACGTGACGACCGTTTTATAGTGTCGACGTCATTGCGAAATCGACATCTTACCGGAGTGCAGGTACAACAACGACTTAGGGAAGTCCGAGGAGTTACAGTGAGTGAGTGGACTGTACGACGCAGACTTGCAGACAGCGGTTTGACTCCACACAAACCTGCTAACGGTCCAAAATTGACCCCAGCACACCGGCAAGCGCGGCTTCGATTCGCTCGTTCTCATGTTGATTGGACACTCGACCAATGGCGGGCCGTACTCTTCTCTGATGAATGCAAAATTAATCTTTTTGGCAATGATGGTCGCAGAAAAGTATACCGAAGACAAGGAGAACGATTTGCGCAGGCGTGCATTGAGGAAAGGGTTGCATTTGGAGGGGGTTCGTGGACTGTTTGGGGCGGTATTTCTTTAGATGCAAAAACCGATCTTGAGTTCATTACCGGGCCACGTCTTGGCACTTTGACTGCCCATCGCTACATTCAGGATATGCTAGAACAACATGTGGTTCCATACGCTGGGTTTGTTGTTGAAAATTTCATACTGATGCAAGATAATGCCCGGGCGCATGTTGCCGTGACAGTACGTCAGTATCTCTCCGAGGTCGGGATCTCAGTTATGGACTGGCCGGCAAGGAGCCCTGACCTTAATCCTATCGAGCACCTATGGGATGAACTTAAACGGAGAGTTAGGGCTAGGACTCCTGCCGTAGAAAACCTTCAGGACCTCCGGGTGGCTATACAAGAAGAGTGGGACGGTATCCCTCAGGAATTCATCATTACTTTGATAAGGTCAATGCAAAACCGGTTGGAAGCTACAATAAAAGCAAGAGGGGGTAATACGAGCTATTGAAACAGATTTTTTAGTGCTTGTTTTCATGAAAACTTAATTAATGCAATTAAATTAGCAATTAAACATTTATGCCAAAAACACCGTTTTTTTTGTTTAAGTCCGTAAATTTGACAAACAATTTTAATGTACAAATGACTATAGCACTATTGATTCCTCACATTTTCACCTACTAAACTGTACCAGAAACTATTTACAACTAATTATATTTTTTGAGATACAATGACTTGAACATAAACGATGGAGGTGGGTCGATTTTTTTGCACGCAAGTGTACATAACCACAAGCCTACAAAACAGGGACAAAGCACCCGAGCAGCCGCTGAACTATTTAACAGATATAATCTTACAGCTATCCAATTTCAGTTACAGTAATCACAGCGCCCGATAGTATGACGATAGGCAGGTAATAAGTAGATATCGATCGGTACTAATCCGATAGACCGGCGCCGTATCGATTTCTTATCATTATGACGAAAGGTTTTTTACTCGACTATTCAAGAAAATAAAAATATAATCCCTACTAATATTATAAATTCGAATGTAACTCTCTCTGTCTGTCTGCTACGCTTTCCGACCTCACCTTCGGCTGCGCCTCGGCTCGGGTAGACATTTGTCGGAACTCCTTGAAATGACAACCTTTCCGCACTTGTAATGAAATATACTATTTCGGCACGTTAATAATGGATTACAAAATACTAATTGGTAAAATCAATATCAAAAATTAAGTTGACAAGAAAATGGAGTTTACACCATTCTGTTCCAGAGCGGGTTGGCGGAGAAGCGTGTCAGTGGTCAGTCTCCGGTCAAACCATTAAAGCTCCACCACCTACAAAACTTACTTTTTTTTGTTAGCATTTCTTTAGAAAAACTAACGACTGCTGACCATTAACAACTCATTTCGATAATATCCTTTTTTTTAATTACATTAGTTAAACTCCACAGACTTAGTGTCCGTGCCTTTTTTGCGTCAAGATATTTTGTTTGCTTTTTTACTTTATTTTTCTTTTTTTTTTTGTCACGATTAATTGCTCCAGATTTTTTTATTTAGTGTGTTAGTATTTTTTTTTATTTTTTAAACTATTTTGTTATTGTTATTGTTAGTGATGTTTAGTCCGTTGAGGTCCCGGCGTGTGGTCCGTTTGTATCCGTCCGTCCGTCCGTTCGGTCCGATTATGGTCATTTCGATATTAACTTCGGAGCTACTTCGGTGACCCGATCGTTTACGAATTCGGCACAACTATGAATTGTAAAATTATAATTTTTCACCTTTATTCGTCTGAAGGAAATTATAATTTTATAATACTTACAAATAAAATCGCTTCCAACGAAATAAATTAAAAGCTAGACGTAATCAAAAATTATAATTTCACCTTTTAAAGTAAATACTTTAAGTAATAAAATCATTTCGTTAAAATTACAGATAGTCAGTCGTATTTAGTGGATTTACTTTAAGGATTTAGAAATAGTATCCGGAAGATCGAGCATTGCTCGGATAGAAAAAAAAATCTTGGTTTAATTTCAGACGATACACTCATTGGCTAAGTGTTACTTAAAATATCTCGTGTCCCAATTTAAAGAAAGACATTGTCACTAAAAATTATAATATAGGTATTTACAAGAATCCGGTCTTGGACTACCAAGTCAATTGAGATACTTTTAATGAGCTGTCAAAACGTGACATCCCCATACATTTTGCATGAGAAAATGATAAGTGACGTCACTTATCACTTATCATATATATAGTCAATTGACTTCATTATTATTGATTTAATCGGTAATAAAGATCATGTATAAAAAGAATAAATAATTAAGTATATTGCTTTCTAAGCGTGATTTAGTGCAACCTTTTTAAGGTAAGGTTATTGAATTTTTTTGTGCAGTATCCAAGACCCTATTAATCGTTTACAGGTATGTTTGATACGTATACATATATATACAAGAATTGCTCTTTTAAAGGATAACGATAGTAATACTGAAATTATTAAGCATCTCTGAGTCCAAAGGACATGTCCATGGGCTGCAGCAACCACTTTCGTATCACATGGCTTGCATTCTCTTTGCCAACTCAAGTAACGGCTGACTGGCTATTTCCCTTTTAGCATCCCGCTACTGGGCTCATCCCCGTAACTGGGGAAGGCATGTAGCTTACTCTACAACACTCCCCACTAATAATGCGCTTTATATTAAACGATAAAAACAGATAAATACCCAACAATACAACTGGAGTCGCACAAACAGTTTTTGAGAGCCCCCTTAATTTTTTTTATTTTATTTGAATGGCGTAGCAGACGAACATCCAGGTGAGGTGACAGTAGTGACAGATGGACAGAACGACAGACGGACGAATAGCGGAGTTTTAATAATAGGGTAAAACCCTTTGGGCACGGAACCCTAAGAATGGAATGCTACCAAATGAGCAAATAAGTGCACTTCTTTTCCTCGTAAAATAACATTGACATTTAAGACGAATCACTTTCCCACTAACATTCCAGCGCACGCCGGCTTGCCGAACGAGAGCGAAACCGGTCGCCGGCCGTTATGTCACAGATGACAGTAAAGATCGCCCGCCCCGTAACCCGCAGGTCACTACACTTGCCCGATTGGCTATAATTTTACTAGTCCCATAGTAGCATACCCCGTGTCGTGGGTGCCATGGACAGAAACAAGGATATTTTAAAGACGAGAATAGAACACAAACATCCAGACTAGGAAAATACCTCTAAATTTATCACTTAGATATCTCTCTCGCTGGGAATCGAGTCCAGTACCTATTGACAGGCTCGCCGACATGGTTATCGCCATGCCATACGGATTATAACTTATCGTCTAAGTTGGATAGGCTCATCTATCCATCACAGCTACCACTACAAGTGATCACTGGTGGCGAATTAAATTCCTTTTTGCGTCGTGCTTCAGAAGGCACGTTAAACTGTCGTTCCCAGTTTTTATAAGCCTGAGTCTTGAATAAGGTTATGGTTCTTTATAGGTAGAAGAATTATTATGGTTCACCCGGGGAAGTAACACCGCTCAAGCAATTCTATTGTGTTTCGGTGGAAAGGTGCAGTTGTCAGCCACACTTACATGAGGCACCAGCCTCCAGAGTAGCAGCGCAACTGCATACGACCTCAGACAAGACTTACCTATGCTTGCTCGAGGTTGTGTGTAGATGTCCATGGGCTGCAGCGACCACTTAACACCACGTGGCCTGCATGCTAGTCTGCTACTCCATTGATATAAAGAAATGTGCAGTTACGACAGTACTGTAAGGGCTATTCGTCGCCTCATGCCACGATTGGCCGTTATCCGCACCTCTCCACAATACTCTCCACCTCTACACACCAACACAATAAAGCAGGTCAGCGATAAAGCAGCAGCAGCAACAAGGTGCAGTGGTCATATTTCCCCGGTCAAACTACGAAAATTCTAGAACCTATAAAAGTATGTAGGTAACTGAATAACCGTTTTGTGTAATAAATTACGTTCCTTATAAAATTAAACAGCGAAAAAATAAATTTTATACAGCGCCCGTAAATAACGAAAGCGGACCACTAAAGTTTACTGAAGTGTCCACTCCACGCGAACCACGATTAAATTTTCAGCCAACAAAATAAGAGGAAAATTCGCGTCGTTACAAAATATACGAACGTAATAAAAGAAAAACAAAAAAACGGAATATAAAGCAGAAACAACAATACGAATATAAAGGGTTATTAATTCAATAACACGACGAATCGAATTGGACAAGAGAGAAAAAAATGCAATTTGAAATACCGTTGTGCTATACAGTAGTCAGTCGGTTTTATTCCCAGTTGAAATTTAATATCCATCAATGTTCGGATGTCGCGGAAACATAAATATGGCGAATGAATAAATAAACGTTGGGAGACATTAACGATTCGGCTCGGGGCAACCCCCTCCTGACCTCCCCACTCGAATAAAGCACGAGTTATGTATAAACGATCGACACAGATTAGTTGGAACGCAGAACGCTACTGGGGTAGAGGTGAAAGACCGGGTAACTTTTATGTCGTCCACTCTTGGTATAGAAATAGCTCAAGCTATTGATCTGTAGGAAAGGCTTGCCTTAATACAGCTCATGTTTTTCTAAACTTCTAATAAAAAAATCGGTTGTCTGTAAAGTCGGTTTACTGACGATAGTTGAATGTGACAACGTCATAAGAAAATACTTGTTGCTATAAACAATTGACACCACATTCACTTTTCACTGCACTTCATACTTGACGAAAACATGTAAATGTATTATTGTATAGCAGCTGTCCACGCGGACGCATCGCTCACTCAAGTAGGAGAGAGACAGATGTCGAACGCTGCCGAACACGGAGGCCGATTGTGCCTCGTTGTCGCTCATTCCGCGCTCTCGCTTGCACTTCAAGCCTCAAATGGAACGCCTCAGGTAACGCCGCATGAGTCATGTTTTTTCGTGCGTTCTCCATCGATTTATAAGACGTAGTCACGTCAAAACGATATCAGGATTCATTAAATCAAAAACATTCACCAACGTAATCGAATATTGAAGATATCTTGTAAAACATCCTGTAAACCCCAAAATAACAATATTTTTAGGTCCCATGATTTTCTATCCCAATAAATACTTAAGTACTGTAGTTAATATCAATACAAATTAATATTATCAATGCGGTTTAGAAGTTTATTGTTCAATAACGCAAGAACGGTTGAACGAATCAGGGTGAACATTTCGTCCCGGAAAAATGTACTTTCCCGTGGAATAGATTAGTATAATCATTAAACTCAAATCACTCGAACTATGCAAGGACGTATCACTAGTTGTAATATAAATTAGGCACAATCTAAACTTTGATTGCTATTTATACGAAAAATGTTATAGCTTTCAGAGATATTGCTATTCTCAATCGTTGAAATCAATATATATTCCGTTCCAAATATAAGTAGAATGTAAGTTTATCTACTTGTACTTGGCATTTAAGTAACTTGATAACATAGGGCATAGTACACCTACTTAATGTTTTTTGTTACGATATTACTTTATACATTATTTCCACAAAGACATTTTTAGAACATTTCGAAACTAGATCGAGGCCAAACTTTTCAAGCTATTATCAGCTTATCAATCGACCATCCTAATTTAATATCCCCGCACTTACAATAAATTTGTAAAATCTAGTACCTAGCTTAGGTGGTAGAATTATTATCGTTCACCCGGGGAAGTACCACCCCTGCACCCACTTCTGCCGTGAACCATTTCTATTGTGTTTCGGTCGAAAGGTGCAGATGCCGACCACACTTACATGAGGCGACCACCAGCCTCCGGAGTAGCAGCGCAACTGCATACGAACTCAGACAAGACTTACTTATGTATGTATGCTTGAGGTTGTATGTAGATGTCCATGGGCTACAGCGTCCACATAATACCAAAAAACCTAGGTCAATCTTACATAGCAAACATATATTACTTTAATTTCCACAAAGACATTTTTAGAACATTTCGAAACTAGATCGAGGCCAAACTTTTCAAGCTATTATCAGCTTATCAATCGACCATCCTAATTTAATATCCCCGCACTTACAATAAATTTGTAAAATCTAGTACCTAGCTTAGGTGGTAGAATTATTATCGTTCACCCAGGGAAGTACCACCCCTGCACCCACTTCTGCCGTGAACCATTTCTATTGTGTTTCGGTCGAAAGGTGCAGATGCCGACCACACTTACATGAGGCGACCACCAGCCTCCGGAGTAGCAGCGCAACTGCATACGAACTCAGACAAGACTTACTTATGTATGCTTGAGGTTGTATGTAGATGTCCATGGGCTACAGCGTCCACATAATACCAAAAAACCTAGGTCAATCTTACATAGCAAACATATATTACTTTAATTTCCACAAAGACATTTTTAGAACATTTCGAAACTAGATCGAGGCCAAACTTTTCAAGCTATTATCAGCTTATCAATCGACCATCCTAATTTAATATCCCCGCACTTACAATAAATTTGTAAAATCTAGTACCTAGCTTAGGTGGTAGAATTATTATCGTTCACCCGGGGAAGTACCACCCCTGCACCCACTTCTGCCGTGAACCATTTCTATTGTGTTTCGGTGGAAAGGTGCAGATGCCGACCACACTTACATGAGGCGACCACCAGCCTCCGGAGTAGCAGCGCAACTGCATACGTACTCAGACAAGACTTACTTATGTATGCTTGAGGTTGTATGTAGATGTCCATGGGCTACAGCGTCCACATAATACCAAAAAACCTAGGTCAATCTCACATAGCAAACATTGTACAGCAAAAAACTAACATGTAACCATTATTGTAAAATGATATTCGTGATTTCAAGACGTCTAATTTAATGTGACGTTCCTAAAACGTTATAAATTACCTCTTGAGAACCTCATTTTGGGAGTATTACAAAGAATGTAAAAATGCGGATTTTTTAAACGATAAAGCGTCATAAAGGAATTCCATAAAAACCTGGGAGGTTTTTTCCGCCGGCTTTTTTTCCTCTTAGTGTACAAAAACCGGGCAATATGGGTGCCCAAAGCCGACGAACGGATTCGATCCGAAATATAAAAATAAACTAATAAATAAAAATTAATCAATAAAAAGGTGCAATATGGGTATAAATAATGATAATAATATAAGTATTATATAATAAAGAAATTTGTTTCAATGTACATTTTAATTTGTAATTAATTAAGTTTTAATTTTATTGTAATATTTGCATTATGCAAGGTAAATATGGCGAACCAAATGTATAAAAACACCTTTTGTAAACACCCATATTTGTGCAAATAAAAGTCTTTGTCTTTGAAAAAAAGATTTAATAAGATTATACGCCACCTCTAACGAAGCCTACTCTACTACAGCAACCCTCTCGTCAGTGAAACGTGTAAAACCTTCGCGGAATATTATTTCAGTGAGCGTGGAAGGCGGGCGAACGGCCGACTCGGACGTTGCCACTTATAGCGGTTTCGAACCTGCGTATTTTTCTGCGCGTATACGGTCTTTTCGGCATAAGTTTTAATTCGGCACTTTCACACTCGAATCGGAATAGGGTGGCATCTAGCGAGGCAAACTTATACGAGCGTACAAAAGCGCCTCAACGCTCGTACGAGTTACAACCGTGGCAAAAACTCGCCGATATGCGCCTATACACACTTGCAAAAGGAGCATACGCGTCTGTAATTCCGTCGTCAGAAAGTAGAAACCGTCCTAAGAACCTATTACTGCGTTCAAAATGAGCGTCGTCGCATCGTAGAATCACTAATAGTATATAATATATACATTATTTTCGTTATAATTAAAGATGACCCAAGAGATTGAGGGAGACCCAAGATAAAATTGGATGTCTTACAAATGGCCGCAAATTTTGTAAATTGAGAAATTGACATTGGCTGTATGATTATGGATCCAAAGTACATTTTTCGATTGCTGCACTAGCTTACACATATATTAAAATTAAAAAAAAACAGAGGTAAGACCATAAGAATAAATAATACTACGTAGAACGGAAACTCCCGCTCAAAACGGGCTCAAGGTCACGATATTAGCCTACACTTTAATTTCGGCTAAACCGACTACTGAAGACGGGCTGTCTCGGACGGGCGCGTCAATTACAATAACGGCGCCAAGTTAATGTGGTGTGTTTGGTTGTACAAACAATTCTAAAACAATGCCAAACTTAAGTTTTTTTAGTTTGCCCAAAGATGATGCGAGATAAGTTATATTTTTTAAATATTATTCCTTTTCCGTACCTAATTTATCAAAAGGATGTGACCAGTTCTTTTTGTGTAGCCAATTGTTTCACTTTCACTCAATTATAAAAAAAAAAATTTAGATAACTACAGCATTTTAACATGTCGCCAAAATATTTTTTAATAGCCCCCGCCATCGGTCATTGAACCTTTCTCGATTGTTTTGCCTCGCGATTGCGGCGCCGCAGCACTGGCGCACGCACGTTATACTTAATATGTAATTCGTTTATTTTAAACCTACACTACGTGAGTACTTACACCTATGTAGGTAAGTAATACTTACTTAAATGGCTTCATTTGGTATGGTACTCATAATCTAATACATTTAAACGAGCAATTCTTGTATATATCTAAATATATTTTTTGAATCTCGGAAACGGCTCCAAAGATTTTGATGAAATTTAGTACACTGGTTGCGGGGATGATAAATCGATCCACAAATTTTTATTGATAGAAATTGTCGTTTTTTTTTTAATGTTTATGCAGTTAAATATAAAATTACTCTTACTGACATCTATTGGAGAATATTAATAATATTGTGGCGTAGAAAGTCGTCAAATGGTCAACATTTGACAATCCACCCTTCAAACAAATGACAATGTCGATAATTATGAAAGACTTCTATAAAAATTTCGTCAAGGGAATGAAAGCTTTCTTGGTCGAATGGTTACGAAAGCCGACTACGGAGCTAGAGACCCGGGTTCAAATCTCAAGTAGGCAAGATGCGTTTTTTATTTTTTGTGAAAATTTTTTTTTAATTGGGAGGTAAAGTTCTGAAATGTAAGTTCTAAAGTAACACTAAGTCAATGAATGTTTTGTTTAAAAATAAACCAAGTAAATAAATTGATTATATCCGAGCAACGCTCGGGCGTCCAGGTACTAATTTATTATTCATGAGCAGGTATTTATAGTGTAGGTAAGTATTTATAATTCTCATACTTTGTAATACTAAACTAAAATAATGATTTTTAAGTAAAGGAAAACTTATATTTTAGCTACCTATATTATCTATAAAAAAGCAGTATTAACAGTTGACAACCCTGTCAACACGCCTGGGCGACAGAGGGGCGTAACGAGGTGAAGGGGGAAGTAGGTATAAAAATAGCGGCGTTTTCCACCCGGTCAAAGGAGATTCCGTTCTATGTAATTATTATTTATTCTTATGGTAAGACTTTGATTTAATTAAAGAGGGCAAGACGTATATAAAATAACTACTATGTTCAGTACGAGTTCGTTACGGTAGAATCGATTTCAGACGACAGCACCGCCGTATCAACTGTGTCTTAAAAAGGTCTCATAAAAAAAAATACAAAGAGGCTTGCAATATATTAGATCTATAGACATTTTGATTTAAACCGTAAAATAACTTAGAATGTAAGAAGTAAGAAGACGAAATTAAACCATTATATCACTGAGTATAGCGATTAAACCAAAAATATGTAAATTCTCTGAAATAGAAACAAGGTCAAGAGTCGTTTTAAAGTAAGTAATATACTATATGTTCATTACTTGTAATGGAAGCAACGGAAGAGGAAACAATGAGTTTTTGATTGTTGAGTGGTTTGTGTTTCTTATTCGACTTATTCAGTAAATGTATGTTGTACCCGACAGCAACAAACAAAGAATAGCCCCTGCACATATAAAAGTTGGGAACGAATAAAAAGTAAAGGCAACAGTTCGTCACAGCGGAATCGATTCGCGCCGAAACGCCGCCGGATCGGATGCGTCTCGCAAACGGCCGCACATGCCTTTGACGCTCAAATATCTTTTTTGGAACGGTCATTAGTTTTACTTCGCTTCGTCTCTGTTTAGGATATCGCCTGAAATGTAGACAACGTTTTGCTCAGTACGCGGTAGAAACAAACAGGGCAGACCTTACTAGATGAAACTGGCCAGTCTCCGTTCGGAATCAGAAAGATGGAATCAGAATCAGGGGTTTGTGACCAACAGTATAGAACCTCTACCCTCCCAACATATCGCTGTAAATGTTGATTAAATAATTTTGGTCTTTTTTTTTCTAAAAGAAGCAATATCACCTTGCTCTCGTTCATCCCTTACATTTATACTTTTTTTGTGTCAGGGAGAAACCTTCAAAAGGTACCCGGCACCTTGAGACAGGTGGAGGGTTATGTGGGATTTGTACCGCACTGAAACCCTCTCGGTGGCCTGCCTCTGCGCTTGAGAAGAACTCCGGAATCTCCAGTGGAACGCACCGGTGTCCTCCACGAGCGGCGCCCCAAAACGGGCCCATTTTCGGAAGAGCAGATGTGCTCTCCTGCACCTTCCGATGCTTACGGCGGCATGCAGCCACGCACACATCGCCGTCCTTCCCGGGGATACTGGCTGGAAGGATCGAGTTACAACTTTCACCACCCACAACGATCAGACAGAAGATACCGTAGCTCTATTCTTAATCCTGAAGCTACACTTACATCACCCATCACATCTCTATTACATTGTCCATTTCAATATAAACATATAGATGCCAGATGCAAGTATGCCTCAATACCTGACACAGCCCTACCGCCAACCCTTTCGACGTATCTATTGAGCGATTTCGACACGCCCACCCTCGCCGGTCCGATATGAAATTATCTGTTTTTTTACCCTCCCGGACCTTCTGTGCGACTGAACACTTAGAATGGGGAACGTGACAAAGAGGACCCATAAATGCCCAGGGGTTTTCCTTCTTTTTTGGCTAGCTTCGCGTTTATGCCATGGAGAATTGTGTACCAACACCCAAGCTTTTAAAATACATACTTCGTTACAACAGTTTTTTTTTTATTGTAAAGCTGAAGAGTTTAGTTTATTTGAAAGCGCTAGCACGGCGTTAATCTCGGGAACTATTGATTCGAATTGAAAAAAATATTTTTGTGTTGTTTAGTAAATTTATTGAGGAAACTTTATGGTTATAATATATAAAACGTCACGCTATAACGCGGAAAAAACCGCGGGACACACACATGGCACATCTAGTTAAAATATACAGATAACAGTTGTTTTGATACGTTTTAGGCAGAACAACGTCTGATGTTCCCACTTACCTATATTATTAATCCAAAAATACTTCAAAAGTACTTACAGCATCGACTCCCCAACCCTTTCAATTTATCTATAGAGAATTCGGCACATCGGCACGCAGACCTCACTGATTCCATATGAAATTATCAATCTTTTTTGCTTTTACTGGACCTTCCGTCGAACTGAACACGACGCATGGGGGCCGCGATAGAGACGACCCTAAAAGGCTTTGAGGAAGCTTCTTTTTCTTTTTTGTAAAAACGATCCAATGTTTTTTTCTTCTTTTAATTATTGCATTGCACGATCTGTTCCTATCGCCATTGTCAGGTAAAAAAATTAGTCAAAATATGGCACGTACGAGCGCAATGAAATTTTTTTTTCTTTTCCTTGTCTTAGTTCATTTTTACATTTGAATAGCGGCCGCCCGTGACTTCGTCCGCGGGGACGTTAGTTTTTGTTTTTCTGTAACTTTTCTCAATAAATGGACTATTCAACACAAAAAGATTTTTTCAATTCGATCCAGTAGCTCCTAAGATTAGCGCGTTTAAGGAAACAAACTCTTCAGATTTATATTAGTATAGATTGTGTTCTGGTAATGTGTGTCAATTTCGAATAAATAAAAAATTTAATTTGAAGCTGAAAACTCGGTAAGTCGTGTGTAATTCGTCAGTCACTCAGATATTTGAGTGTAGCTGTGACTATTTTACTTGAACGTGACTCACAAGAATAGACTATACTTCTTTAAGTTCTCGTAAATTCCATTCCATTTTTTCTTTTCAAACGTATAATTCTTGATGTCCATAGACTATCATGCAACATGTCATGCAAAGAAATCGTTGATCAACTGCCAGACATTGATTTATATATCATGTACTAGCGTACTAGATTAGAAGTTACGGCCCCAAAGCGTTGCCACTTCGCATGGCCACAGCCATATGCGCAGCAAAACGTCATTTAGTGCTGGCTCTGTCAGACACCAACTGTCAAACTGTACAAGGAACGACAAAAAATATTTCCAAAATGGGAAAATGCGTGGTGAAAATATGCGATTCAAGATAGCGAGAACTCTGTGTTCATATCAAAGGAAAGACGAAATTAAACGTAGAACTTTGTGAATGAAGCTCAGTGATACCACTAAAAACGTTAATGTTATTTTCCCACATTCATGGGAGAAATCGCAATTTATGAAACAAGCATTCATACATATTTTAATAATGTAGTGGGTTGGCTTATAATGCTGCACATCGTGATAAGTGGGTGGAAATAATCCGATCGCTGAGAAATTTTTACTATTTTTCACCACTTCCGTGATCAGTAGTGATCACCTAAGAACTCATTTTTATATATATATTTTTCTGTCAGGCGTGCACAGTGATTGAAAACATCGTTATTAAGTATCAAAATATTTTCCATCATTGTGGAGTAGCGATAAATACGCACATTACAAATTTATTTATCAGAGCCAGAGGTGTGCGCCTTGGATTTAAACCCAGAGACCGCGGTCGTTACCACTAGGCCGTCGCTGCTTGTTTAGAATTTATTTGTTAACATTAAGAATTTTAAAATAAAAATAATTTATATGCACAAAACTCGGGAAAAATTCTGCATGGGTAGACCCCATCCCACTATTGAAGAAACAGGCACCATTTATATGTATACAAAATTTCCTTATATATACGTTTTCCTTATTATATATAATACGAAAAATTTATTAACGTGCAACCGAGAGAAATACTTAATATAACCTTAATTTTCCTCTGTAATCTTATCTTAGAAATAAGGATCTTAGTAAATATTTTAATCTTATCGTGATCGTCTTATCGCTAATTGGTAACAGTAAGTAATTAGTCAGTAATAGGATGTTTAATAGGACAATAAACTGTGCATAAGTGGTCTATTAATCTATTAACAACATATATTAACAAATAATTGTTTAACGACAGATGCGTACATAGCATCCACCTTTTTTTTGGTATCGAATACTTCCAAAAGTACCCGTTGCCTAGGGGGAGGATAGCGGGTTATTTGGGATTTGTACCGCACTAAAATCCCCTCGGTGGCCTGCCTCTGCGCTCCGGGATCTCCCGTGGAACGCACCAGTGTCATCCACGCGCGGTGCCCCAGAACGGGCCCATTCTCGGGAGAGCAGATCTGCTCTCCTGCACCTTCCGATGCTTACGGCAGCATGAGCCACGCACACACCGCCGTACTTCCCGGGACGTGGCTGCTGGCTGGACGGATCGATCTCCCACTCTCACCGCCCACAAACCCGGAAGCCTCCTTTTAGTCGCCTCTTACGATCAAGCAGGGGATACCGTAGCTCTATTCTTAATCCCGAAGCTACAGGGGCACATGGCATCCAGCTATCCATTGAATTTTATGTTAAAGAGCGGCCTGTGGCCTGCGGGACTGTGTGAATCGGTTTTCTCAGTGGCGGATTTACCAACAAGCTGAGTAAAAGGAAAAAGATCTGAGAAATCCACCACTAGTCCTTCTCTGGCTACTGCGTCGCCTCGAAAGAAAATAAACTGTCATTATAATCAAACGAAGGTAAATTCGGACACAGAAGCTAGACACAAGCGTAGTGTCCTCGATGTGCTGATGACACTCGCGAGATTGAGTACGCTGCTCTCCGACATCCGCCCTCAGTGTCGTAGGTCATAGCAGCTATCGCCGCGATAACCGCTCCATGACAGACCCATTTAAAAATAGACCGTAATGCAACGTGTTAGAGACTATTTTAAAGTGCAGTCGGATACAGATAAGAAATGAACGGTCAATGAATTAAGTGCGTAGCTTGAGAATGTTCGAGCGAGGCGGATATTTGATGCAGTGTTATCGAATGTCAGTGTTACGTGAACGAATCTAGGTTTTCAATTGATTTAGTTCAGGTATTGTTTCGTTGTAACTTGTAACTCATTCAGTGTGTAATATATGAATCGAAATCGCTCTTTCTGGAGCGATTTAGGTATTAGGTGTAAGTCTTTAATCTTCGCGGCCATTTTCTAAAAACCCATATAAAATGACGTTACTATTGACGATGACCTGAATGGTGCAATGCCTGACTGCTGAGCAAAGGTTCTGGGTTCTATTCCTGGTGAGGCAAGAAATATGCACTTGTTCCGGGCGGTAGTTTTAGAGGATCTCCAAATTATTAAGCATGGAAAACAATGAGTCACCGTTTGCCCAGTATCTGATTCACTGGTAGCTGGTAGGCTACAGACTAGGACAGCAGATTCAATCCTATAACGTGCAAACTAGTAAATAGTTAGTAAAATAGAGCATTATGAATAACGATGCCAGACTGCCAATCGCAGGGTCCCGGGTTCCGTTCTCGGCGAAACAGAAAATTGAATGATGAGTTTAAATTTCTGTTCTCGGTCTGGGCGTTTGTGTTGCTGTCTTTGTATGTGTCCATGGTACCCACGACACAGAGTATTAATTACCTTACTGTGGGGCTGTGAGTGTGTAACGTTTATTTATTTATTAATGATTTTTTGCCACAATTCAAAAATTCGTAGTTACGAGTAGGTACATTGCGTAGAAGGTACTATTCTGCATTCCACTTATCCGGTGAAACCACAGTCTAAACTTGGCTAGTAAGATACTCATGTTGAAAAAATTTAAAAAGCTATTCCGTGTTCGAAATACGAAAAAAAACACTTGAAATAAAAATATCCGTACCGGAACTAAACGAGTTTATTGAATGTGCAAAAATATTACAGTCTCTGCGTTTATAAAAACATTTTTCAAATAAAAAACATCGGTAAAGCAAAATCTAAAAAAGCTCCACCCGGCCATCTCCCCAACAGTTTCAGTGAATAAACTAAACAATAAAAATAGCGCTTCGAATATTGAGGACGGACACCACACCCATAGCCCCACAGAATATACCCTGTGTCGTAGGTACCATGGACACACAGACAGAAACACAAAAACCCAGATCTAGAACAGAAATTTAAACGCATCATTCAAATTTCTGTTTCGCCGGGAATCGAACCCGGGACCCTTCGATAGGCATGGTAACTAACCATTGCGCAACACAGGTCGTCAAGTGAACTAAACTAATTACCAAATGATGTAATTCTTCTAAAATCGAGATTATTCAGGCTTTGTTTTAGTTGACGTTAATAGAGTTGCCAATAAGGTTGAGTTGCATCACACGCGGTAACAGTAAGGTTAATGGGACATGTCGGTAAAACTGGGATACAACAACTTACCCTCGTTATGTATTGACGCAAAATGCCACACGCAATTTGATATTCGTTGAGAGCTTGGTAATAGTTACGGCAAGGTATAAGTTAGTGCCGTTGACAAGAATAGCTAATATGTACGAACAACCGCCCCTAAGAGAAGAAAAATTGAAGTCATTGTGATTTTAATTTACACAAGTTACCTTCATTACGTGTGTAAATAATTATTTCATCTTCGTAATTCATTTTGTGACCCAATATGTGCATTTTAGAATAAAAAATTACTATTTTCTACTTGCGTTTATCTTTACTTGTGACATAAAACTAACAACCTCAAGCCACCTTTACTTGTATAGGCTTGGATTACCGGCTTACTTTATAGTTAACATCATCTTACTTAGAAGCATTCATGTAAGAATACAAAAATAAATAATCCGTTTAAATGTACTCTATTTGAATGTGTGTGTCATTTCATCGCACACATAGTAAATATGGGAGCTGTGGCTGCTAATCTGATATGAAATGTTTCCAAAGTCCCTAATTTTTCCACCCCATGATTTAAAAAAAACTAGAGAAGTAAAATACCAACAATACAGTATTTACCACTCATAATGATTGGCTGGATAACACAACCAGTCAAAGCAAAAAAGAACAAAAGTTTAAAAATAGAACAAACAATAATCACAGACGTCACGGAATTCAAATCATGTCACAGACGAATACACACAATATTAACAAGTTAGGTTGCATAGCAACGCGTGGAAAATCCAGTTAGCGGCGACGTAAACAAACGTTGTGTAACCGGCCTGACGGTTAAAGTATGGGTAGGTATGAAATTATATAAAGTTAAATAATAGTAAACATATTTTAAACCCTTCTAAATTGCTTGTTTATGTTGTCTTTCAACGTGACCTTACGACATCAGATGAGATACGTCTAATCCAATATGATTTGATGAACATACGGGTAGTTAAACCGTGATTGGTATGGTGCGATGATTACCATGCTGAAAAATCGATCGAGAGATCCCGAGATCGATTCCCTACGGTAACGCGCAATTATTTGGCAATTGCGGTCATCTATCTTACTCCTAACAGCGACCGTATTGTTTTGCTGCAGGATCGTTTGCGTTGTATACCAGGAATATGCGTACTTCGGTATTGTTGTAAATGTAGCTATAGTAGTGTATATAAGCTAAACGTAGGTATTATGCAGCACAAACGGCTCTGAGCGGAAATCAATAGGGATATTGTTAGCGACAGCGTGGCTATGAGAACGGCGGTTTGATCATATTAAACTTGAATAGACCTTTTTAGTCAATTTGGCAGTCATTGAATGAAGGAGGGTCGAATATTATGACTATGTTTTCTTAAAACTTATCTTAAACGATAACGTCGATAACAGTCCCTTGCAGTATAATAATGGTTTGAAAAAAAAGGAACATGTTTTGAAGCCTGTGTGAGTAAATGTTCAGTCGCAGTTGTAGTAAAAGGTCCTTTTGCAGATATGGCCTCAGTCTGTACGTTATTAACGTAAGAATATCTATTAAGTTAATGAGTCCTAATATTTCACTATTGCTTTATTTTTTCAATTGAACTTTAAGTTTGTTGAACTGAAAACCTTTTGACAATCTACATATTAAAAACATAAAAGAGGCCCTAAAACTTTTAACTAGCCCTCACACTCCCTAGCCCGACATTGTTGTTTCCCTCAGTTGTAGTAGGACAAACAAACCTATACACACAAACAACATACACATATATTATACGTGGACTGGACATGTCAACGACGAATGGGTGCGTCGGATGGAAATTCGGCACACACGCATAAATTGTAGCTTTATCTGCGGACGCAGGATATCCCTATTTATTTATGCCTCCACCTACATTTCAACCAGAATAAATGATTTTTTGGAGAACACCAGTCAAGTTTTGTGCCTTTCACATGCTCTAGTTGTTTTTATTTTTATTTTATTTGAATGGAGTAGCAGACGAGCATGCAGGCCATGTGGTGTTAAGTGGTCGCTGCAGCCCATGGGCATCTACACACAATCTCAAGCAAGCATAGGTAAGTCTTGTCTGAGGTCGTATGCAGTTGCGCTGCTACTCTGGAGGCTGGTGGTCGTCTCATATAAATGTGGCCGGCATCTGCACCTTTCCTCCGAAACACAATAGAATTGGTTCACAATAGAAGTGGGCGCAGCGATGGTACTTCTCCGGGCGAACCATAATAGTTCTACCACCTACAAGTTGTATGACGAGATTGAGATTAAACTTTATAGCTATTGGCTGCAATGCAAGTCTTTTGCGATCCACCCCTAGGGACTAGAGACGGATCTATTATCGAGACTGAAGAAACCTAGAAAGGAATTGAAACACTATTGGATGCAGCTCAGATGTATTTATGGAAGGACATTGTTGGTTTACCTGTGAACGCAGGATAACCAAATATATGTATTTATGCGTTTACCAACATTACCTACCAGCAATTTCGCGCTCTAGTTGGGAAATAATGAAGCCTGTTATGTGACACATTGCTGGCATGCTATTTTACCATTGTTTGATTTGACGTGTATCTAATGTAGACGTAAAAGCGACCCACATTCTAACCCAAATAAGTATTAACTTTTGATACCTATTTTAGATCTTAAAGTACTTAAGTATAGATATATGCAGGTTAGGTAGCTCTATAACTACCTAGTAGTAGTATAGCAATAAAAAATTGCGTCGTGTTTCGGATAGGAGAAAAGGAACACCTAAGAAAGAGGTCGACAGTGTTCATAATTGTGTGGATGAACTATCGATCATATATTCTAGTCTACCATATCGATGGGATGAACTTTAAACGACACTAATCCATATATTTTATTATTTGACCATAATGTTTAAACTAACGAATATGCATTGCTTTTAGGTTATTTACTAGGCCAAACCGATTATTTGCCAACTCTTTTTGCGACAGACCGTAGGGCACGGGTTTCTTTCTCTCCTCAAGATTAGAGAAGTCTGGTACCTTACTCCACAATCTTGCTCCAATGTAGCTTGGTGGAGATAACAAACAAGATACATATAAGAACTAAACGAAAGCACGTGTGACATTGACAGCGGTCACCTATCTGCTAGCTAGTCACAGCTACATCTACATACATATATAATTATACGTATATCGCTTGCTATCCATACCATTTTCAGGGCTATGCGCGCATTATACTATCACAAATAACAAGCGAGCAAGCCGCAGAGAAAAACGAATGTTAAAAATAGTGCGGTAAAATACGACTCCGATACGATATGATACGATGCGATACGATAAGTACATTCTATCATATTCATAAAGGTAGGTAATTTTAGGGTCAGCTCCAATTACTGAAAACAATGGCTTGATTGTATTATTTAGCACAATAAGCCACGACTTCTGTGTGAAAATATCCTATTACGGCAAACGATATATTGTTTACAATTGTCCTTTGTTGTATTGATTGAATATGCAGTTTAATTGGACGAATGGAATCTATAGAGGTAATAACAAAATGTTCTGTGTCGCTCGTCACATGAAAATGTATTTGAGTGAGTAGGATCAAAACGCCTCCTTCAAGTCCATTAAGAAGAAAACACGTTATCTGATCTGATCGTAAGAGGCGATTAAAAGGGCGGATTTCATACATTTATCAATACATATAGTGTTTGGAGAGAGGTGCTTGAATTTGAACTCGAGTACGCGTGGTGCAGCGATGGCCGAGTGGTAAAAGCCGCGGTCTTCTACGCGACCGATCCCGGGTTCAAATCCTCGGTGCGCACCTCTGACAAAGAAATTTGTAATGTGCGAATTTATCGCTGCTCCACGGTGATGGTGAATATCGTGATATTTCATTAATTAAGATGTTCTCCATCGCCGTGCATGCCTGAGAGAAATTCATAATTTCTCGAAAGCATGACGTCCACCAATCCGCACTTGGCCAGCGTGGTGGACTATGGCCTAAATCCCTCTCACTTGTGAGAAGGAGACCTGTGCCCAGCAGTGGGACATAAAAAAGGTTGAAAAAAAACCGCGTGGTGAGAAGACAGTGTAATACATACATACACGTCTATCCCTGGTCTTTCCTACTATACTGTTTTTTACTATATCTACGTTAATGGAAAAACATTAATTGGAAAAATAATTACTATTGTCAACTTTAGTTTAATTATATATCTATAACTTTTTATTCTATTTCTGTAAAGATGTTGTAATAGGTAGTACCTATTCTGATAATCTGTCATAACGCGGCAATTGCTTTTTATCTACACATTATCTACACACACACACACAGAGAGAGAGAGAGAGAGACACACACACATACAGACACATTAAACATTTTAATAATTCTTTAAATTTAAGAAATTGCTTATAAGTGTAAGTGCTAGCTACCTATCTGATATCTCACATATAATGTTACTGATGTAAATTGTAAATCTTTCCGCGGGAGGGCACTGGTGACTTGTAACACAGGTTTTTTATTAACCCATATCAGGCACCAGGTTCTCACAAAGTAAGGTTGTAATTTTACATTTATATATGTTAAATTTGTACCATCTTTGTGAGTAACAATAAATAAATTATAATTAAAAAAAAAAAAAAAAAAAAAAAAAAAAAAAAAAAAAAAAAAATCTTTACTAGAACTACATCATATAATCTGAGTTAATTAGTTTCGAGTGGAACTTCTTTTTTTCTACCTGACTACGGCAAATCAAATAGATGATTATGATTAGTTATACTCGTAGCAGTATATATAATCACTAGCTGACCCCGCGAACTCCGTATCGCGTTTAAATATTAAATAATAATAATAATGGATAGCATATAAACCTTCTCCGTGAAAAAATACATGTACATACCAATTTTCATAATAATCGGTCGAATAGTTTCTGAGTTTTGCGATGTCATATATACAAACATTACTTAACACCCCCGCAACCCCCCCTTCCGGGTGGAATTCCGTAAAATCCGTTCTTAGCTGACCTCTACTCGGCGAAAGGAATATTCCTACCAAATTTGAAGTCGGTAGGTCTTATAGTTCCAGAGATATCGTGATGAGTCAATATATGGGTGGAAATACTCCCCTTCCGGGTGGAATTTCGTAAAATCCGTTCTTAGCTGACCTCTACTCGGCGAAAGGAATATTCCTACCAAATTTGAAGTCGGTAGGTCTTATAGTTCCAGAGATATCGTGATGAGTCAATATATGGGTGGAAATACCCCCCCTTCCGGGTGGAATTTCGTAAAATCCGTTCTTAGCTGACCTCTACTCGGCGAAAGGAATATTCCTACCAAATTTGAAGTCGGTAGGTCTTATAGTTCCAGAGATATCGTGATGAGTCAATATATGGGTGGAAATCTCTTATATATATATAGAAGATAATCCTCCTTTATGTATGTGTGCTTAATGCTTTCGTCAGAATTTAAAAACTAATAGACAGAACTTCAAAAGGAGGTTGTTTACCGGGATCATAACGTGTGTCAATGGCTACGTAACACGTCAAATAATGCAAGCACTCAAACTTATCCGCAATTATTATATACAGCGGAGTCTGATGACCGCCACTTGTAACCAACAACTTTACAACACAACAAGTATATTTCTTATCCGAAGTTTTTAATAAAAAAAATCTACCTTTTTATGTCCCCCTGCTGCACAGGTGTCCTCTAAAGTGAGAGGGAATTTACAATAATAATATTAATAAATTTACAATAGGATCAAAGATTACGAAACGAAAATGAGTGTAACCGGATTAAGTTTTTACACGATTGGATTATCCAATTATTGCAGCCAATTTGCCAGTCGGTTTCGAAAGCACTTTTTCCCTTTTAACTCGATCAAGGCTGGGCAAGGCAAAAAAGGAGATTAAGACTGCCTTAATACGAGTTAAAGGCAGAGCCGTACTAGATCTTGAGCCCCCAATTTGCACCCCGTTCAAATATCAAGAAATAAGTCTAGGCCGATCGAAGATAGTTTCTATCAGAAAAACGTAAACGACAAAACCACTTTAAATCCCGTATAGGGAGAACGTTTCCAGTCACCACATTTCCTTGACCCATTTAATTTTCAGAGTCTGTGTCCAAGCAGTTGTAAGCTGTACATCAGCAAAATGGGGGGCACTGTGTACTCTGTCCATCAGGATATTCGCTTTAAAAAGCTGTTAAAAATATAGCTTTACCTATTGCTTGCTTGTTGCTTTAAGAATAAGGCCACGACACGAGGCTCTATACAAGATTCATTCATTATTTAATGCTAAATAGCGTAGGTATTCAGGTAAGCAGGTGGTATATTTTTTATTTGTTGATTGTAAATAAGAAGTCTTGAACTCTTGATCTGTTTCAAATAAAAACAACAATAACAATATCGGTAGACAAACACAAATGGCGATATTGTAGGCGTCGGCAGCTGTGATGCAAAATCTACTTGAAATGTAAAATGCACTGCAGCTTTCAACGGCTCTAGGATTCGCTTCGATGTGCACGTTTGCAGAAGGGCATTGTGTACTTTCTTATAACTTAAGCAAGACAAAATGGCCATCTAATAAAGACTTCATAAGTTTATAGGCCATCCAATAAGATTTCATAAGCGAAATTTCGTATGAAAGTGACAATTTATATGTTTTAATTTATTATTTTTCATACAGTCTTTACATTAATCCCTGGGCATGTCTTATATAAGTACATATAAATATGTAGAAAACATCCATATCGGTAAGAAGTAAAATGTCTGGTTTTCCCTATAATAAATCTTTGTTTATCAGAGACCAGGCAGGCTCTTTAATCCTCCCTTCTTTTAATACTACACGTATTTTTACACTTTTTATCAAAGTTGTAGTACGTCTAACGATGGACTAACAAATGAAAGACTTTGAGCCTGTGGAAAAGGCTAAATTTAAAAGAACACGTCTCAGCGCCGTATGTCATCACTCACATCACGTAAAGCATAATATTCATAGCGAGGTTTTGTCCACGGATTTTGACGGCTACCGGAGCGCTGTCAAAGTTTCCCTTGCCGCTAGAAACACGATTTCCGCATTGGAATAGTTCTGGAGTTTCTTGGCTACGTTTAGAAGTCGTCTACCTAAAGTTTCGCGCTCAGGGTATCATTGTGGCTATCTTAGATGTTAGTTGATAACTTGAGGTCGAGTTCATCAGTACGATCAGTTACCGTACTTATTCTATATTCTTTGTTGCTTGATAAGACTTTTATTTGCACAAATATGGGTGTTTACAAAAGGTGTTTTTATACATTTGGTTCGCCATATTTACCTTCATGAGGTATGCAAATATTACAATAATTAAAACTTAACTAATTACAAATTACGAACATAAAAATGTACTACATTGAAATAGTGTCATTTATTTTATTATGGAATTCAGTGACTGAGTAATACGCCTTTTCCAGTAAATACGTTTTAAGTTCCTTTTTAAACTCATTGCCTTCTTTTATTTTGAGGAATTCCGGTAGGTTATTGTATATTAAATTTAATTCTCATCTCACTCATTTCATCAAAACTAATGTTACGCTTTGTGACTAGTGTTACAATCGAGGATAAAACTTCTCTTCCGTTCGCAACGTCAAATTTGACATAAACAACAGGATAAAACGCAACCGGTAACCAGGGCGCTGTCAAAAGTTCCCTTTTCTGTTCGAAACACGATTTCGGAGTTGGAAATGTTTCGAGAACTTTCTTGGTTTTGTGTTACAAGTCGCTAAACTGAAGTTTCGCCTTCAGAATATCGTTGTGTTCTATAATTTAAGACCTAAGTTGGGGTAAAGTTGTGCGCTATGGACAGTCGGAACAAGAATTATATTTGTTGAAACTAGGGCGTAATTGAAGTGCGCATTGTCTGGTGGATAGCGTAGAACGCAAATCTACGCAGCTAAGCCGAACGGGCGCGGTCGGGTGTGAGATGGGTGACCGCTAGTCGGTCCCGGTTTATACCTATAGATAACAGTCGTTAAACCTTGTCGGCCTTATGGGCGGTTTGAAAACATCCGACAGTGGGTTGGCCACTAACCCTCATTGGCGCAGCGTGGTGGAGTAAACTCTAATCCTCTCCAGCATTGGGGAGAGACCCTTGCCCAGCAGTGGGCGCAAAACAGGGTTATTTATAGCCAATTAACAATTGACATCCACTACAGGACAAAATTTTGCACTGCTAACCAGAACGCTGTAAAAAGTTCCCTTTTCAGTTCAAAACACGATTTTCGAGTTGGAAATGTTCCGTAAACTTTCTTGGTTGTGTATTAGAGGTCGCTACACTGAAGTTTCGCTTTCAGATGAACATTGTGGTGAAATCTTAGATCTAAGTTGAGGTCGAGTTGTGCTGTATTGTCTGTAGAGATAGGTTAAACTGCTGTTACTATATCTGTACCAACTACCTACATACATAAAAAATATTTTATTCGATGACGCTGGCAAATGTTTTAGAAACGTAAACGAATTCCATAGCTAAAAGTATAGCTAAACGGTATAACAACGTTTCGACTAGTCTAAAGCAGTGAAAACAAACTTTTATTTTATCAGATTCCAAAACGCTCCAAAATATGGCGAGTTGAAACTGGAAGACTATTTCTGGTATTTCGTTTTCCAAAACGCAATAAATTTCAATATCCGACTTTACGTTTATAACTTTTACGATTATCATTTATTATACAAGAGATTGGACCTTTTTTTAACGCAGGGGAAACCTTCAAAAGGTACCCGAGCATTTTGGGAGACGCCGGGAACTTATCCGCACGCAAACCCATGAGCCCCCTTAATCGTCTCGTACGACAGGCAGAGGATACCGTAGATCGAATTCTGGTCCCGAACTACAGGGACCACGAGATTGGACCTACACATATTGGACTACCTTTTTCCGCTGCGCTTATTTTTTTTTCGCTTTTTCAGCTCAAACAGCATCTTATTCCTAACACTTACTTCCAAAATGCCACAAATCCTGCGAAACTTTTCATGTATCGGGAAGGTGTCGTTCCCGATGCTAGGAATGTTTTCGCGGCCCGCAACGAGTCCACTAAATTAAACCAACCCCGGCATCCTTGCGGAATTCCTCGTGTTCAAGTGGGCATCGGGAATGTCTGAGTAGAACCGAAATGTGGGGTATTCGGCTAATTTGCTTAGAGAAACTAAATTGGATGAATTGAAATAGGAGTTGAAGTGTTTATAGACGAGTTTGCTACTTAACCTTTTGGTATTGAATGATAAATGAAATGAAATTTTGTAGGTTAAGTAGGTTAAGTAGAAATCTTTAGTTAGAATCTGTAGTTCATAATTATTGCAAATATGTAACTTTATTGTAAGTAATTCGGTACTTACAGTGTCTCATACGATCAGTCCAATGCTATGGGTCCATACCCATAGCCATACTGTTGTCTCAAATATATATAAACTTTTTAAAAAAGATTACTAGTGAGAGAATAGTTCATTTATTGGGGAAGGCTATAGGCTATATTACTTCATGCTATGACTAATACCGAAGTCCAGCGGACGAAGTCGCGGGCGGCCGCTAGTGAATAATAAATACCTTAAAAGAAGCATTTCTGTGCTTCTGAACTATCTAGTAATTTAATAGGTTACATTCATTTTATTGTTTATTACGAGCCTACAAATAATGATGGAATATCCGATAGAACCTGTTTACTTCGCAACTACGTCTTCTCTCGATATTTGTACAACGAACAGCAAATAAACAGAAATTGTATTTGATTTGTATCGATATATCATCGACATTATTGTATATCTGGATATAACAATAAAATGTTTTATGTCTGGACAAGCAATAAAATGTTTTGTACAGAATTCATTCTTAATTCCGTCAATATTTTTTCGAGTATCAGTTTGTTTTTCCCAAGGATACAGTAAAATGTTCTTTCTATATTCTTTTGCTAACAATAAGTTTCTAACAGAAAGGCCCTCGAATGGCGACCACGTCTCGACAAAAGGAGAATAGGCCGTCCCAACCAGGTGGACTGACCTGAAGAAGACAGCGGGAAGCCGCTGGATTCGGAGGGCGCAGGCCGGAGTAGCGAATATTAGGGGAGGCCTGTTCTAGCTCTGGACTTCTAAAGGAATCTAGTAGATGGATGGAGAGAACAGTTGAGAAACATTGAAGTCGAACTAAATGTTTTATGTCATTCTACATTATACCGCTTGTGTATGTAGGGTTGCCATCCGTCCGGGTTTCCCCGGATTTGTCCTAGTTTAGAGGGCGTCCGGGGAGCGTCCAGGCCGGACTTCATTTGTAGTCTGGGTTTAAAAAAAATAAAGTCTAGGGCCGCCCGCGACACACGCACTGTGCCCATGTCGCGTTCAACGTCGGTTGATCGCGACATCCTACTCGCTAAATTCACCATCCCTACATCCCTACACCATTTCTACTCCTTTATGTTTGTGATCTTCACCTGAGCGATCTCTTTCTTCTTCGTGAAATAAGTTTGCAACAATATTAACCTGTATTTTCCGCCACCGCCTATCACTATCCGAAACCATACACACACCCACATCGGTACGTACGACAGGCGATATTTTCACAACGGAACGGTTTCCAGCAAAATTGGTTTTCTTCGTAAACTCTTTGAGAATTTTACGATGTTTTAAAGCGTCGGAGGGATTTCTATCCGTTATATTTTCTTTTATTTTATTTCACTTTATTTGTTCCTGCACTTGTTTTTGCGACTTTATGAAGCGTGGACGAGCGGGGAAAGAAATAGAAAAGAAAAATATCTAGTTGAAACACAGCCGTCTTGTTTTCTTTTCCTTTAAATGGAATTACATTTTTGTTGTTTCAGTTTCTATTACTTCGAACCTGTATTATGTTACTATTATGTTGCAAAGGTTTCGAAAACACGTAAACAAGGAACGAAAAAAAATACCTAGTTCCATTCTTTCTAAAACTTCCTGCTAGCCTGCCAATGTGTTTCAAATACGTTAACTGTTCAGAAAGAGAATAGGCATGGAACAGAAGGTGCTATTTAAAGTTTCTCATTGATTCGACTTCTAAATGCACCAGTGCTATGAGTGTGAAGCATTACTATATTTAGTTGCCATCATGCTAGCATGAACCATTAAGAAACCAACCTACTAATCCACCCAAAAAACTAAATAAAAGGTCAAATCACGCCTTTGCTTTGAAAAAACACGGCGAGGGCCTCTCGGGCTCTCGGCATTTGGCAAGCCGGCCTTGTTACAGCGAAAAAGCGAACGGGATAAAAAATTTGGATTTCAAGCCGAGCACTTCGCTAAGTACCTTTGATCGCAAAAAGCTGTTCGGAAGCCAAAGGCCGAAAGCAGTCCAGAAATTAAAAAGAGCGCTTTAGTTTTATTCAGACACAGAAAAAGAAAGTATTTAAACTGCATTATTCGTCTTTGAAATTAAAATCGCCGCATTTCAGCCGTGAAACAATTTTGTTTGAGTTGTGATTTGGTGGAAAGATACATATAACAAACAGCCAGCTACACTTACATAATGAGAATGAGAATATAGGTAGTACTCAGCAGTAGCGGCTCAGCTGAATATAACTACAGATAAGAATGGGGCTAGCTTGAGGTTGATGTACGTGTCCATGGGCTGCAACGGGCATACATGCTAACTGTAACTGTCTATTAGTTACACCGACATCTTAACAATACTCGAGACCTCTTTGGTGGATAAGATGGCGACATCAAATGCTTACTGATTACAAAAACACTGCATCTTTCCTCAGGATTTGCTAATCCACAGATTACCACATCATGTAAGTACTTACTGCTTCAAAAACCCAAAAGAATGAATAACGGCAAATATGAATAATTAAATAAGTTTTATTAATTGATAAATTACTCTTCGAGGTCACAACGTAACGTATTCGCGATTGTTTTCATCGCGTCATAAATGATAATATTCTAATCGATATGCACATACATAATATCATCAAAAAAGAGTTGGATCTCGATTTAAAATTGAAGCTCCGGCATTAATTTGTTTTTAGAGACTAATACAAATATCAAGATCCGGTGCATGATTTTCCCAGATTCTTTTCACTGTTCCGCTTCTAAGTACAACAGCTGTACTAATAGCTACAAAATATCAGCAATTAAACGGTCTTAGCCAAGCGGTTAATCCTCTTGTGTACATTAATCGTCTACGGTTAACACAGGATGGTTTAATTATTCGCTTGCCTGGTCGTGCGAAAAATTGCCTATAGCTTACACTGGTAATTTACTCGTACCAACATTGGAATTAAGATGGTCCACTTAGTACCTATTCATGGATCATCTACCGAAGGTGACAACGACTATTGGTAATAATAATCGTGATGGTGCCACATCAAATGAGCCTCATTTGGCTCGATTGTCATTGTGTTCTTAAAGACTGATCTCACACTTTGGTATTTGTGTAATAAGAAAGGCAAAAATAAAACGATTCAAGTGGGAAGGAGAAGACAAAAACTTTGAGGAAGGAAACATGAGACACTTGTGTGTTGCTTGTTTTGAATGAACGGTTCTATAAAAGTTTTCTTGGAGAACGCTATTTCTTATTTCAAGGGAAAAGCCCCCAGTTTAAAACGAAAACTATGTGAAGGAGAAATATTTTAACATAAATTTCGAATTTTGTTTTCAACCTTTTTTATGTCCCACTGCTTTGCACATGTCTCCTTCTCACACAATTTATTGAGAGGGATTTTGGCCATGTGCGGATTGGTGGACGTCATGCTTTCGAGAAATTATGAATTACTCTCAGGCATGCACGGCGATGGAGAACATCGTAATCAATGAAATATCATGATATTTTCCATCACCGTGGAGCAGCGATAAAATAGCCCATTACAAATTTCTTTGTCAGAGATGCGAGCCGAGGATTTGAACCTGGGATCGGTCGCGTCGAAGACCGCGGTTTTTTACCACTCGCTATCGCTGCTCAAAAAATTTATTGCTACTTCCAAATTGCCGACCATTTCAACTCTGATAGAGCTTACAAAACTAAACGGGTAATGATATGTGACCAGACACATGATGAAAGGCTACCAAGGAACAGAAGACTGTAATTTCTCAAGTCTCTAGTAATATTAGATGGCCGGATAAAATTAATAAAAGGACAATTCTAGACGAACAGAATTTGGGAGTGACTAGTATAGAGTTAAGTAGGTAACTAGAAAAATGATGAATATGACGATATTTTTGAACTTTTGGTATTAGGTTATTTTGAAAGTGGTCTTTGAATGTTTCCAATCGCATCGGCAGAAATACCGCAACAGTTTTATACGCTGACCCAAATCGGCTCGCCAAAACTACGGAAGCCCGATAGTCCGATCTGATTGCTTATTGATTTATTTTAGACATTGTTTCAACCGAATCCCCGATGGCTATTGATCTTTTATGTTCAGTTTTTGGTCCCAAACAAAAGAATGTAGGCGGATATTGAAAACCAAAATGGTTTTGAATAATTCACTTTTATGAACAAAGGCCTTTGTTTTGCCAATTAATTGTGTTTTTTAACAATGTGAACGGTTTACGATTACGTCATGAAATAGTCCGTTATAATAAATACAAGACTATTTGTCAATGTTTTGTTTGTTTTATACAAGACTATAATGAAAAACGATAATGTACATGAAAGAGAACTTTAGAAAATGCATAATTGTGATAAGCATTTACTTAAAAAGATTTTTGTTTGCTCCAAATGTCTAGAGAAGCTAAAATCGTTGGGTAGATTTTATTCCAAGAAAAAAATTTAGCTCTCGCCGGAAAACATAAAGATTCCAGAAAAGCTGCCCGCAACATGCAGTGTTTAACGGTAAGAAACACTTAAAAGGGTAAGAAGCACTTTAAAGTAAGCGAGTTTTACAACAGCCGCCATCTGCTGACTGATTATGGCAAATGTTAGATGACTGACTTTGAATTTAGCTACGCAACTGAACTACAAACCTGTACAAAGTCTAGGTGGTAGAGGCAGGGTTGGCACGATTAAATCATTTTGATTGAAATCAAATGATTTTTTCAATAAAAATCAATGATTTAATCAAAAATGTTTAATTTCACTTTCTTTCACAGAAATCAACAACAAAACAGATTTAGAAATTATAATTAAGTTAAAGACTAGGGTCGTTTAAATCTGATAAATCAATATCATTATTTTAATATTTGAATAAAAAAACTAGTTTTCCAGCCTTTTCAATTCCCAGTCGGTTTCTTACTTTGCTCTGAACAATTCCAAAGGTGGAAAACACTCTTTCCACAGCAGGTGAAGAAGCTACCGCCCCAAACAATTGCTTCACCACTGGAAACATTTTTGACTTCCTCTTCACTCAATATATTTTTCTGTGACATCCACCACTCCAGTGGTGTCACATTTTACTATTCTTCTGCAAACATCACATTTTTGAATGGTTTTGATTTTGATTTGTTTTGAAATGTCCCCAAAGCCCATCTCTTTGGCGAGGCATTTTATCTATACATATAATAATTTATAATAAATTGTTCACGCACGCACCACAGCACAGCAATAACAAAAGCAAAAGTAAACTAAACTGAAGGAATGAATGCTTGTTAGAACGAAAGTAAGATCGTAATTGCAAGCGAAATGTACAAAACACTGCGCGGGGATTTCCCTTTTGCTTGACATTCACATGTCAAAGGGAAATCCCCGCGCTGTGTACGCGCAATCCCTTGAGGGGCCTTGAGGGCGCGTTCCGTTTTGCGCAGAAATATAGTTAAATTAAATAACGAAATGAAAAAATCAAAAAAATCGTGATTAATTAAGATTTTTTCAAAAAATCGTGCTTTATTCGATTTTATCAATAAATCATGATTTTTTCCCTGGGTAGAGGTAGAACTATTATCGTTCGCCCGGGGAAGTACAGTACCACCGCTGCACCCACTTCTGCCGTGAACCAATTCTGATGTGTTTCGGTGGAAAGGTGCAGTTGCCGGCCACACTTACATGAGGCGACCACCAGTCTCTGGAGTAGCAGCGCAACTGCATACGACCTCAGACAAGACTTACCTATCTATGCTTGCTTGAGGTTGTGTGTAGATGTCCATGGGCTGCATCGACCACTTAACACCACGTGGCCTGCATGCTCGTCTGCTACTCCATTTAAATAAAATAAAAAAACAATGTCGGGTGTTAGATAACTCTCGTGTGAGGCCAAATATTTTAAGCGTTTAAATTTGACAATCTATTAGCGAATACGGTGGTCAATGTATGCGAAAATTAAACATTTGGTTATAACGAAGTACCAATGTTGTGGTGTATCTGATAAGAGGATACATACACAGGCCGAAGGTCGCATGGTGACGTCACTAGCGACTTTGTGCTAATAGTTATGTGGAGGTGTGTTCCGGATGTTAAAAAGCTGCTGTTGTTTGAATTCTTTTGGATGAATATAAAAATGTAGGAATTCAGAAGGTCGCATTTCGCATCAAATTAATTTACGTAATAACATAAAGTTATTGGCTTTCCTTTCCTTGCGTCCCACTGCTGGGCACGGGTCTCTCCCCACTATTGGGGAGGCCTGGAGCTTACTCCAATGCGGGTTGGTGGAGATGTGGGTTAGTGGCCAACCCGCTGTCAGATGTTTTCAAACCGCCCATAAGGCCTCCGACAAGGTGTAACGACGGTTATCTATCGACAACAACCGGGACCGACGGCTTATCGTGCCCTCCGCACGGAAACGAGCATGAAATTTTTTGCCACTAGCGGTCATTCATCTCACACCTGACCGCGCCCGTTTGGCTTAAGTGCATAGACCGCTTGCGTTCGCTAGCCGCCGAGCCATGCGCGCTTCTACTCGTATACTAATATATAAAGCTGAGGAGTTTGTTGGATAGTCCATTTACCGGGGAATGCTTTAAGCTATATAACATCATGCTATGACTAATACCAAAGTCCAAGCGGACGAAGTCGTGGGCGGCCGATAGTGTTTAATGATATCTTTTTGGAACCGAATCAAAGGTTTCTCGAAGGCATGTCACGTCCACTAACTCTCCCTTGGCCTGCGTTGTTGTATAGACTAGTAATAGCCTTTATCCTTTAGACCTGGACCGAGGACCCTGCTTTGTAGACAATAAGTAAGCTTGGTACCACCTTTAAACTTGCAGATTTGTACCTGGCACACCATACCTACCATACCATAGATACCATACCATTTCTGCCTTGAAGCAATTAGCGTACGAGCGGATGACCGAGCGTTGCTCGAATAAAGTCAACTCATTTTCTTGGTTTAATTTCAAACATAACGCAACGCCGTCTCAAATATCTCCCATTTAAAAGAAATATATTGTCACATAATAATAAGGCAATGCTCGATTAAGGTTTGAAGTAGGGTATCTGGATCCGCAGTCAGCCTACGTAACCAATCGGCCAAGGAAACTTTAACTGGATCGATTTATCACCCCAGAAAACCTCTGGGTATTAAAGTTCATGAAAATCGTTGGAGCCGTTGGAACGTTAAAGCGTTCATCAGCCTCCAATAAGTATAGGAATAGGAAGGCATATTAATAGCAGCGCAACTGTATACGATCTCAAGTAAGATTAGGCTCGTTCTTGCTAGAGGTTGTGTGTTATGTCTATGGGGTGCAGCAACGATTTAACGCCACGTGGCCTGCATGCTTATCTGCTACTTACAACAAAACAAGGAAGTAAGAAATGTGGAAGCAGTACTAGAAAAGTACGGTGAAGACGTAAAACTTACTAAAAGGCATCGTAGTGACCTCGCCTGACCTTACCCACTGCACGCGGCACAGAGCACGTGACGTCATCAGCGCTACACGCCCACCAGCTAGGGCTGACGAACTAACATTCAATTAAGATGGCGCTCACATGCCCCTGCGGTTACCTTAAAACGTAAGCGATTTAATTATGCAGATAAGCCAAATGGGCGTGTAAATTGGGTGACCGCTACTGACAAATCCATCGGTACCAGCTATTATCAACAGATAACAGTCATAAACCCTTGTCGGAGACATTACTGGAATACTATTGAAAATATCCGTCATCGGGTTGGTCACTAACCCGTATGTCCACCAACGCGTATTGGAGGAGAATGGTGGAGTAAGCTCCAGGCCTCCCCAATAATTGAGATAGCGGTGCCTAGTAATGGGACGCTAGAAAGGGTGTAACCCTAAGGGCGCATACAGTACGAACTGAATTATATCTAAAATATTTTTCACTGATGAGGAGATACGACAGTGACTGAACTCTTTTGAGGTTTCACTGTTGAGTACGGTTCTCTCACCATACTTGAAGAGGTCTGCAGCTTACTGCACCACGAACCAATACGAGTCATACAAGCTTGGTGAGTGTGAGTAAGGCTTCAGACAATGTTTGACGACTGTTGTACTGAGCATACTACTGCATACTTATATCGATAACAGCCTTCCCAGACAGCTTAACGTGCGTTCCAAAGACGGAAACGAGTAAGAAATTTTGGTACTAGCGGTCGTACCTACCGTCCGCGCCCGTTCGACACACTGTTAGAATTTAATATTTTCCTTCTATGAAGACCACTAAAAACCTCATGAATTCACGTGTGCGAAGTTGGCACCGCACTTTGAAGTTACAAATATTTTGAAGGTTGTTCCAGTTTGTTCTAAGTTTGTTCTACTTTGTTCCAAAACGGCATAGGGCTGAGTATAAAACTTTCAGAGAAAACTGGAAAAACAACGATTTTATAGCTGGCACCGCACTTTTAAGGTATCGCGATTCTGGCGGTTGTTCTGTGTTGTGCTAGGTTTGTTCTATGTTGTTCCAAAATATAAATTAAAAAAAAATGTTTTTTTCAAAAAAAAAATTTTTTTCAAAAATTTTGCGGTAAATAGTTTTAGAGCTGGCACCACATTTTCGAGTCATCGTGATCGTAACGTTTATTCTGAGTTTGTTCGACATTGTTCCAAAATATTGCGTTCGGGAGAAAATAATGTTTTCGCAATTTGGAGAAAATTTATTATACAATTGATAACCCACTTTTTAAAAATCTCGTTTCAACGAGTTATTCCAAGTGATTCTAGGCATGTCTTAGATTAGTTCAAATGCGGTCCACATAGTTCTCCAGCGTATCTTGTTTTTCTACGGGCAGTGCATTGCAGTAGGATGCTAGCACAACTCGACACAACCTTTATTTTTGTGATAAAAAATTGCAGTCTCGCCTGCGAAGGTGTTAAACAATTTTTCCCGTACGGAATCCATGATGATCGAGTTGCAACATTGAAATTTATCTGAATAATTTTTTATATTGGTGGTGCATTGTACTAGGATGTTAGCACAACTCGACACAACTATTATTTTTGCAATAAAAAATTGCAGTCGCAAATGTAAAGGTAATGAACGTTTAGTCCTTTACAAATTCTACGACAATGTCGATTAAATATTCCTATTCGAAAGAACATTTTTTTCTACTGGCAGTGCATTGCACTAGGGTGCTAGCACAACTCAGCACAACCTTTATTTTTGCGATAAAAAATTGCAGTCTCGCCTGCGAAGGTGTTAAACAATTTTTCCCGTACGGAATCCATGATGATCGAGTTGCAACATTGAAATTTATCTGAATAATTTTTTTCATTGGTAGTGCATTGTACTAGGATGTTAGCACAACTCGACACAACCATTATTTTTGCAATAAAAAATTACAGTCGCAAATGTGAAGGTAATAAACCTTTTCTCCTTCACAAATTCTACGACAATGTCGATTAAATATTCCAATTCGAAGGAACAATTTTTTCTACGGGCAGTGCATTGCACTAGGGTGCTAGCACAACTCAGCACAACCTTTATTTTTGCGATAAAAAATTGCAGTCTCGCCTGCGAAGGTGTTAAACAATTTTTCCCGTACGGAATCCATGATGATCGAGTTGCAACATTACAATTTATCTGAATAATTGTTTTTATTGGTAGTGCATTGTACTAGGATGTTAGCACAACTCGACACAACCATTATTTTTGCAATAAAAAATTGCAGTCGCAAATGTGAAGGTAATAAACCTTTTCTCCTTCACAAATTCTACGACAATGTCGATTAAATATTCCAATTCGAAGGAACAATTTTTTCTACGGGCAGTGCATTGCACTAGGGTGCTAGCACAACTCAGCACAATCTTTATTTTTGCGATAAAAAATTGCAGTCTCGCCTGCGAAGGTGTTAAACAATTTAGTTGATGATATAAAATCAGTAGCTCCAAAAGCTTTTTAGTTGTGACCTTTACATCCATAGAAATTATAGTTTAGTTGGATTTTCCACGTATTGTATTCTTGAAAGTTTGAAAAAAACAAACCGGTAAAAAATATTCGAAAATTGTCAAGTGTATCAAATTTAATAGGCAGGACACTTTCTCAAATTTCCAAGTTTTTTCAATGATTTTCGATGTGGATTACATAAAAATCAATAGCTTTCAAAGCATTTATAGTTATAAGACTTATAAGGTTTACTTCCAAAGGAATTGCAGTTTGGTAGGATTTTCAGCGATCGTATTTTGTCAAGTTTGAAAAAAAGCAATACGAGAAAATCGGACGAACTCCAAACAAACATTGATGTTCAAAAATGGACCAAAAACATGTATTCTATAATTAAACAACAAAAATAAAAAATGGTCGAAAAAATATTGCAGAAAAAAATTAAAAAAATTGAAAAATATATAAAAAAAATGAAAAAAAAATTGATTTTTTTTTTAAATTATAAAAAATTATTAAAAAAAATAAAAAAAGAGGGGGGTTTTGACAACCTGCTCGTGGTCCTCCTTGCATGCGCGTAACTACATAAGCATATAAGTTCGCGTAACTAATGTCAATCCCTAAGAAGTTGTCAATTTGTGTTATTTTTTTAATATCAAATCATTTTTCACTTGGCTTGAAAGGTAACATCACTCTAGAGCCGGCAGAAAAGCATACATTGAACGATTTTTTTTTAATATTGGAAGAGAGATCAAATTGTTTTTTTTTTTTCGATTGTTTACTCTACATTAGAGTTTATGAAAAAAAAATTATTACATTTTTCATAAAAAGTCGCAGTGACAGGGCCGGTTTTCAAAAACGATTTTCTTTCGTTGCATCCACGTCCGAACAAATAACTTCGAAAGTATGAAGCTTGATGAAAAAAATACGTTGGATATTTTCTATAGAAGGTGGTTTCCATAATAAAGTTTATGAATGGTCAAGTAATGAGTGACAACCATCGGGAGCTTCTGTACGGGGCAGGGGCAGCCGCGGTCGGTGGTAAAAAAGTGTGAACACCTTTTTTTTTTAAATATAAGCATTCAAGAGTTTGGGACGACGTGAGAAAAAGTCATAATTCACATTTCGTTCGAAGAAAGCTGAAACTACCCATAGAAAGCTGCAAAACCTCTAATTTCGCACTTTTTATTTGGCTAGGTGGTAGCCAAATCCTGGAGTGGTGGTAAAATTTATTATTTGCGACTGCAATTTTTTATTGCAAAAATAATGGTTGTGTCGAGTTGTGCTAACATCCTAGTACAATGCACTACCAATAAAAACAATTATTCAGATAAATTGTAATGTTGCAATTCGATCATCATGGATTCCGTACGGGAAAAATTGTTTAACACCTTCGCAGGCGAGACTGCAATTTTTTATCGCAAAAATAAAGGTTGTGCTGAGTTGTGCTAGCACCCTAGTGCAATGCACTGCCCGTAGAAAAAAATGTTCCTTCGAATTGGAATATTTAATCGACATTGTCGTAGAATTTGTGAAGGAGAAAAGGTTTATTACCTTCATATTTGCGACTGCAATTTTTTATTGCAAAAATAATGGTTGTGTCGAGTTGTGCTAACATCCTAGTACAATGCACTACCAATAAAAACAATTATTCAGATAAATTGTAATGTTGCAATTCGATCATCATGGATTCCGTACGGGAAAAATTGTTTAACACCTTCGCAGGCGAGACTGCAATTTTTATCGCAAAAATAAAGGTTGTGCTGAGTTGTGCTAGCACCCTAGTACAATGCACTGCCCGTAGAAAAAAATGTTCCTTCGAATTGGAATATTTAATCGACATTGTCGTAGAATTTGTGAAGGAGAAAAGGTTTATTACCTTCACATTTGCGACTGCAATTTTTTATTGCAAAAATAATGGTTGTGTCAAGTTGTGCTAACATCCTAGTACAATGCACTACCAATAAAAACAATTATTCAGATAAATTGTAATGTTGCAATTCGATCATCATGGATTCCGTACGGGAAAAATTGTTTAACACCTTCGCAGGCGGACTGCAATTTTTTATCGCAAAAATAAAGATTGTGCTGAGTTGTGCTAGCACCCTAGTGCAATGCACTGCCAGTAGAAAAAATTGTTCTTTCGAATTGGAATATTTAATCGACATTGTCGTAGAATTTGTAAAGGACTAAAAGTTCATTACCTTTACATTTGCGACTGCAATTTTTTATTGCAAAAATAATGGTTGTGTCGAGTTGTGCTAACATCCTAGTACAATGCACTACCAATAAAAAAAATTATTCAGATAAATTTCAATGTTGCAACTCGATCATCATGGATTCCGTACAGGAAAAAATGTTCAACACCTTCGCAGGCGGGACTGCAATTTTTTATCGCCAAATAAAAGGTTGTGCTGAGTTGTGCTAGCATCCTAGTGCAATGCACTGCCCGTAGAAAAAATTGTTCCTTCGAATTAGAATATTTAATCAGCATTGTCGTGGAATTTGTAAAGGAAAAAACGTTCATTACCTTTACATTTGCGACTGCAATTTTTTATTGCAAAAATAATGGTTGTGTCGAGTTGTGCTAACATCCTAGTACAATGCACTACCAATAAAAAAAATTATTCAGATAAATTTCAATGTTGCAACTCGATCATCATGGATTCCGTACAGGAAAAATTGTTCAACACCTTCGCAGGCGGGACTGCAATTTTTTATCGCAAAAATAAAGGTTGTGCTGAGTTGTGCTAGCACCCTAGTGCAATGCACTGCCAGTAGAAAAAATTGTTCTTTCGAATAGGAATATTTAATCGACATTGTCGTAGAATTTGTAAAGGACTAAACGTTCATTACCTTTACATTTGCGACTGCAATTTTTTATTGCAAAAATAATAGTTGTGTCGAGTTGTGCTAACATCCTAGTACAATGCACCACCAATATAAAAAATTATTCAGATAAATTTCAATGTTGCAACTCGATCATCATGGATTCCGTACGGGAAAAATTGTTTAACACCTTCGCAGGCGAGACTGCAATTTTTTATCACAAAAATAAAGGTTGTGTCGAGTTGTGCTAGCATCCTACTGCAATGCACTGCCCGTAGAAAAACAAGATACGCTGGAGAACTATGTGGACCGCATTTGAACTAATCTAAGACATGCCTAGAATCACTTGGAATAACTCGTTGAAACGAGATTTTTAAAAAGTGGGTTATCAATTGTATAATAAATTTTCTCCAAATTGCGAAAACATTATTTTCTCCCGAACGCAATATTTTGGAACAATGTCGAACAAACTCAGAATAAACGTTACGATCACGATGACTCGAAAATGTGGTGCCAGCTCTAAAACTATTTACCGCAAAATTTTTGAAAAAAAATTTTTTGAAAAAAAATTTTTTTTGATAAAAACATTTTTTTTTAATTTATATTTTGGAACAGCATAGAACAAACCTAGCACAACACAGAACAACCGCCAGAATCGCGATACCTTAAAAGTGCGGTGCCAGCTATAAAATCGTTGTTTTTCCAGTTTTCTCTGAAAGTTTTATACTCAGCCCTATGCCGTTTTGGAACAAAGTAGAACAAACTTAGAACAAACTGGAACAACCTTCAAAATATTTGTAACTTCAAAGTGCGGTGCCAACTTCGCGCACGTCATGAATTCTTCATTGTGACCAAAGTATGTTTTGACCGAAAGGTCCGAAAGGAACCAACCCTACAAAGTCCATAGAGACAAAGTATTGAACACCCATTGTGAAAACTTCACGATCAGTTTGTCCAACACAAGATCAAGTCAAATTGAGCGTGATTGGCCGGCGTAATGTAATTAGGACAGATTAATTCGACAACCACGTTGGCTAACACGGACGTTATGCTATTGTTATGATTGAAATACTTATTTAATGTTTGTTTGTCGACGGACAATACATTGCGGCAAAAAGTTTAAATATTTTGTAAGTTGAACTTATATGACCCTGTGGTTCGGAACTAAGATTTTTTTTTAGATAAATAAACCTAATATAAAGGCCAACGGGCCGCGTGGTGTTAGGCGATCACCGTCGCCTATGGACACGGCAACCCGTTCATTTTTCACCCGAAAGCTTTTGTTACAGTTTTCTTGAAGAACCCCATGTTATAGTCCACTGGAAATGCCTCAGTTGGAAGTTTGTCCCATAACTTACACGTCCGTGGTAAAAAGGAGCGTGCAAAGCGGACTGTGGAGGACCGCCACGAGTCTAGATGGTGCCGCTGGAACTTTAACCTTCGTCTGGTGGTATAATCATGAAATGGTGAGGTAGGCATCAGTAAAGTCGGTAGAACACGCAGAGCGAGCCTATGTCTCTTCGCAAGCTAAGCGGTTCTAACCTATGAACTTTTTTTTGGTAACGGTGGGGAAACCCTTAAAAGGTACCCTGTAGTACCCTGGGAGAAGTACTGGGTTATGTGGGATTTTTACCACACTAAAACCCCCTCGATGGCCTCCTCGGCGCTTGTGAAGAGCCCCGGGATCTCCAAAGGAACGCACCGGTGCCCTTCTGACGCATAAGTATGAGCTCTTCTACTCTAACGGAGTGCCGCCACATACACATACCGTTGTTTCTTCCCGGAGCTGCTGGCTGGACGGTTTGAGCTCCCACTCACACCGCCCCCAACTACAAAAGCCCCCTTTTAGTCACCTCTTACGACAGGCAGAGGATACCTTGGAGAGGATGCTCGTATTCTTGGTCCCGAGCTAAAGGGACTCTAGCCTATGACCTACGGTATCCACTGGCTGTTAGTAAGAGGTGAATTTAAGGGGTTTTTCAGCGTAATAGACGGATAAAGTGGCAGCTCAAATTGTTCTCAATTGACAACGGAATCTGCGTGGTCACAAAAGCTGTTGTAAACATCGGAACGTATAGATGAATTTTGTGCTCTCTAAAGATGGACCCGTTTAAGTACGACTCAAACTGCAACAAGGATACTGATTCCAGTGAAGATCCCGGAGAAGGTAGGCCACCGAGGGGGTTCTGTATAAATCCCACATCATCTTCCAAAGCGCCAGGAGACTTCTGAAGGTATGTCTCCTAATATAAGCTTGAATAATTCGACCAGTGAATGTGTGAACTACCACCAACCGCGCTGAGTTGTATCGTCTTTGTATTTCAGTGGAATGACACGGTTGCCGGCCACCCTTACATGGTTGCCCCATTTAAAAGCCTTGGGAAAAAACAGCGCAAATGCATAAGACTTCAGTCAAGACACGAGCTTACTTAAGGTTTTCTGTAAATGACCATGGGCTGCAGCGACCACGACATCCTCCGATTTCACATTGTGCCGAATAAATCCACAATTATGACTATAAATACGAATAAAATACGCACTAAATAATACTAATATATTGTATCCAATATTCTGTCCGTCACCCTGTACTATTTATTAGCATGAGGACAACTCCGAGAACTATTTGCTTAGGTCTGTAACTAAATATTATTTACACAAAGCGTTTTACTAAAAGGCCAATGATAAATTCAATACTGACGAGATTTAGTTTGTTTGCTTATGTAGTTAGTTACTTGTATAGTTATATGAATATCCTCAAATATCAATTTGTATTGGCCTCGACAAGTATTCATCGTCGTCGTCATCGATAGTTTTGCTCACATAGCTCTGTGAGTAGTATTTTTTTAACCTTTTTTTATGTCCCACTGCTGGGCACAGGTCTCCTCACAAGTGAGAGGAGATTTAGGCCATAGTCCACCACGCTGGCCAAGTGCGGATTGGTGGACGTCATGCTTTCGAGAAATTATGAATTTCTCTCAGGCATGCACGACGATGGAGAACATCGTAATCAATTAAATATCACGATATTTCCCATCACCGTGGAGCAGCGATAAATCCGCACATTACAAATTTCTTTGTAAAAGGTGCGCGCCGAGGATTTGAACCCAGGATCGGTCGCATCGATAACCGTGCTTATTTACCACTCGGCCATCGCTACTCACTCGGCCATCGCTGCTCAATGCGAGTAGTATAAAACACAAAACTCCTACCTAAGCGAAACGAGTACGGTCTGGAGTAAGATAGGAGATCGCTAGTGACTACATGTAATACATGCGCGTTTTCTTGTTTCGGAGGGCCTGTTTCCGTATCGTATCCGTTTGTTATCTATATCTATATCTAGTAGTCATTAAACCAATTTTGTTTTGTAATAAATATAATTTTCAACGTTCAACCGTGTATTTACTAAGTATCGCTGCACACGTTTTTGCCTTAAAGCAACAGGGATTATGCATAAAATTTATTTAAACGTAAAATGTATATATTTCAATTAAAAATTGCAAATAATAATGACAACATGGAAAAGTTTTTTTTCGAATACACTAGGAAATATGGAAATGTAAATTATAAAATAGTATATATAAAAACATTCACAAAAAATACAAAACAACAACAAATATAAATCATTTTAGTGTCTTTTATTAGGTACACCTAAGTAATAAAGTACTTATTTAATATTTTTTTCAGAATCCTAATAACTTAAAAGAAAAAATAATATGACAACTATATCCTTAAACGCAGGTTTTAACGGTTAAAATTGAAATCACTTCTAAATCCCATAGTATATTCTGTCTTACGGAGTGCTCCAATCGATGTGGTCCTTTTAGAACACTTGATTCCTGTGCCAAACAGGATCATTTGATACAATAAAATAAATAACGTAGTTTAAAAAACTAAACAACACGCTTTTGTGAAAATACTAACTGAAAAGTAAAAAAATATGAATAAAATGTATTTAACTGTAAAAAAAGCGTGAGGTGGTTTTTAAGATACTATTAACACCATGCACCCCACGCTTTTTTTATAGTAAAATACATTTTCTTCTTATTATTTTTTTTACTTTTTAGTTCATAAGTAAGTATTTTCACAAAAGCGTGTTTTTTAGTTTTTTAAACTACATTTATTTTAAATTTTTTTGTGGATTTTTATTCTCATATTATTGCATTGTCATCGGTCCTTGACCCCTGTGCAAATTTTCAAGTTAATCAGACGCTTAGACGTGTTAAAAATATAAAACTTTATATTTGTTGCATTAGTACCTCAGGCCACGAACTTATCAGCCGCCCCTCGTATATTTTTTTTATCCTGATGATCCTAGTTAGGACTTTAATATAAAGTTATGAGATTATTGTATTGTCATCGGCCCTTGACCCCTGTGCAAATTTTCAAGTTAATCAGACTCCTAGAAGTAAGTGAAAATGAAGTCAAAAGATTTCGTTACATACATACATACAGGTCAAGTTAATAAAAGCGTGTTAAAAATATCATGCAAGTTGTCTATTCTGTTGGGTTTCGATAGAAAGTCAGCCAGACTTATATACATAAGGCGGCCATCAGCCTTCTGAGTAACAGCGCGACTGCATACGACCTTAGGCAAGACTCAGGCTGGTTTAGGATACTGTGTCCCCTGTGTGTGTGTGATGGCCATGTGCTGCAGCGACCACTCAACACTGCATGGCCTGCATTCTCGACTGCTATTCCATCAAAAAACCTCTAATTGTGGTCCACTGAGATATATTTTAATTGGAGCAGCTCGTTTAAGTAAGCTACAGGTACAGAGTACAGACGACTCGTGTAACGACGGTTACCATGCCGGACTGCCAATCGGGACCACCATTTTCTTAAGTATAATAAAATCACCTCTGATAAACCTGTACTCTTGAATACAAATGACCATCTTATTTAATATAAAATTACATAATTTGCTAAAATATAAACGATAAGCCAAGGGTGATTACTATGCAAAATGCAGAATTAATACAGTCTGCTGATAAATGATTCTCGTTAGGAAAACATTTTTTACAACATTAAAAGTTCAGTTTATATGAGACGTATTTTATTGGTCCATCACTCAAAAATAGCTGAAGAGTTTGTTTGTTTGAACGCGCTAATCTCAGGAACTACTGTTTCGAATCGAAAAATTATTTTTGTGTTGGATAATACATTTATTGAGGAAGGCTTTAGACTACATAACATTACGCTGCGACCAATAGGAGCGAAGCATCAGTGAAAAATGTTGTAAAAATGGGGAAAATCTATAATAATATAAAACTGAAAAGTTGGTTAGTTTGAACGCGTTAATCTCAGGAACAACTGGTTCGAATTGAAAAATATTTTTTGTGTTGAATAGTCCCTTTATTGGGGAATATAAAATCATGCTATGACTAATACCAAAGTCCACGCGGACGAAGACGCGGGCGGCCGCTAATACTTAATATGCATAATATTTAATGCATATATTATCATTATAGAGTGAGCGATCAAATTCCTTACATTTGATCGCTCACTCTATGTCTCTATATTTTAATGAAGTAGCGGCGTCGTTGTTATCTGAACATTACAAATTTAATGAAATTTATTATTAGTGTCTTTGCAATATAAAGAAATTGAGAAATGAGAAAATTTGCGGGATACAATATGCGAGAAATACCTCATTTTTGGAATAAAAACATTTGCTTTGTTTCGCTTTTAAAGGCAAAAATTATTGAGAGATACAATATGCGAGAAATAACTCATTTTTGGGATGCAAACATTTGCTTTGTTTCGCTTTTAAAGACAAAGTCAGGTAAATCGAAAAAAACCTCGTTAAGACAAATAACAAAAAATGATCAAGCGTACGAAGGGTTCCGTCCCATAATCTATAAAAAAACGGCAAAAAAATCGTGTCTGTTGTATGGGGCCCCATTTATTTTATTCTGTTTTAGTATTTGTTGTTATAGCGAAAACAGAAATACATCATTTGTGAAAATTTCAACTGACTAACTATCGGTTCATGAGATAGAGCCCGGTGACAAACGGATAGACGGACAGACGCAGAGCGAAGTCTTAGTAATAGGATCCTATTTTATCCTTTGGGTACGTATCTCTAAAAAGGGCATTATTAAGTAGTAAGCATGAAACAAAATCTACGATACGCAATAACGCGATTCGCCACAATTGCCCCCATAAAAACCTCCTTACGCCACAAATTACCAGCAGGTGTCTTCTTTAAGTTTTTTAAGCACACGTCAAAAAGCACCGCCGCGGCGCCGCGTTAACTTTAATATCACTATAGTCCGAGAGCACGACGGACAATTGCAAGCAATTTATAAAAGATCACGTGTTGAAGTTATGTTACGATGGTTGAGAAGAGAATAGTCTTCAGTGAGATTCATTATGATAATGATGTGAGATGTCTATCATTGAGCGCAAAGTGAGCTTTACCTTAATATTCAGATTTTTTTTCCTTTCTAAATAAATAAATAAATATCTTTGGACAATTCACACAACACCATCTGATTCCAAAGTAAGCAGAGCTTGTACTATGGTAATCAGAAAGCTGATAAACATACTTATATAACCTCGTAAGACCGCCGGTCCTTTTAAAAGGGCTATATATTTGTAGTCAGTAAGACCGGCGAATTTTAAAACTCAACTACGAAGTAACGCCGCCGGTCCTTCTAAGAGTACCAATTATTTGACGCTTCGTAATTTTAAAATTTCGCGCGTTCCGAAAAAGAACAGAGTATTGTCTATGACCTTATAAAATTAAGTTTTGTGTATAGGGGGTTTCATATAAAAAAAAATATTGCTGCTTGTCAAATCTGACATTTTGTTCGTGAAGATGGTGCGCACACGTGGACGTGGTGAGTATTTTAATAAATTTTTATGACTTTTTTGAGTTTTTGTGCTAAAATCAAGATCTGGTCGTATACCTTTGAATAATGATCAACATTTGGGATAGTTATTTTGCTTATTTTGTATAGAATTTAAACGTAAATCGTATCAAAAGTTATTAGTCCCTTGCAAGGGACCGTTCGGCTTGCGTGTGCGATATTAATTCAAACTTTTTTGCAATATTATGAGTAATTCTTACGCGCTTTAAATTGTTCTTTACGCTCAATTTTTAAACAATAATTTTACAAATAGGATTGTCTTAATTCTATACTAATATTGCTTTGTCTTATTTTAAACTAATATTGCAATTTGATACCATGTTAACTTTTTAAAGCCGAAAGTACTTTTAAAGGGACTAAATATAAAATATGAAATAATTCCATTCATTTTAATATTTTTTCTAATATTTTAACGCTTTAATATAGGCACAATTAAGCTTAAAAACAACTTGCATAGTATATCCTGAAATTCATATTTGCGTTGATAAAATTTAAAAAAGAAAAAAATACTTTTTATAATCAATATGACCGAAAGTCCTTTTAAAAGAACTATAAAAAAAATTACTTTTATCCATATATCAAATCCTTATACTCTAACATAATGCCCCAGTGAGTATGACACTCATAGGATTACTCTATCATATTCAAGTATGGACTTGAAGTGTTCGGCGTTACTTAGTATAAAAAGTTAGTCCTTTTCAGAGGACCTTCGGTCAAATCTTCAACTTGCTTGCAATTACCGTTCGGTCTTACGAGGATAATTCTAAATAGGGGCATGCAGTGCCCAACGACCTTGGACATTTCACCTTTGTTCAAATTTAGAGCCATCTAGTGGTAAATTATTGTACTGCAGTAAATGGTTGAAAGATTAATAAGAACACAGATGTTTTAAATCAATTTAACTTATTTTGCTTACTTTTAAATTGCCTCTGAGAGACAGTTTTGTAAAGCAGTATAAGTCCGCTATATGTAGATACGATATAATTGGAAGAAATAATAATGTATAAATAAATAGTTAGAAAGACGTAGTTTTGAAAGAAGATTCATTTTAGGTCGGGTGCTGCAACGTGACACGTTCTGAAGATCTGAAGATGACCAGGTAAGTACCAACTAGTTCACAGGAAGGGTTATAGTCAGAAAGACGTAGTTTTGAAAGTAGATTCATTTTAGGTCGGGTGCTGTAATGTGACACGTTCTGAAGTTCTGAAGATGATCAGGTAAGTACCAACTAGTTCATAGGAAGGGTTATAGTTAGAAAGACGTAGTTTTGAAAGAAGATTCATTAATAATGAATCATTATAGGTCGGGTGCTGCAACGTGACACGTTCTGAAGATCTGAAGATGACCAGGTAAGTACCAACTAGTTCACAGGAAGGGTTATAGTCAGAAAGACGTAGTTTTGAAAGTAGATTCATTTTAGGTCGGGTGCTGTAATGTGACACGTTCTGAAGGTCTGAAGATGATCAGGTAAGTACCAACTAGTTCATAGGAAGGGTTATAGTTAGAAAGACGTAGTTTTGAAAGAAGATTCATTAATAATGAATCATTATAGGTCGGGTGCTGCAACGTGACACGTTCTGAAGATCTGAAGATGACCAGGTAAGTACCAACTAGTTCACAGGAAGGGTTATAGTCAGAAAGACGTAGTTTTGAAAGTAGATTCATTTTAGGTCGGGTGCTGCAACGTGACACGTTCTGAAGGTCTGAAGATGACCAGGTAAGTACCAACTAGTTCTTAGGAAGAGTTAAAGTCAGAAAGACGTAGTTTTGAAAGTAGATTCATTTTAGGTCCCCATTTTAGGTTCCCGGCGAAACAGAAATTTGAATGATGAGTTCAAAATTATGTTCTCGGTCTGGGTGTTTCCGTTCCTGTCTTTGTAAGTGTCCATGATACCCATGACACAGGGTATTAATTACCTTACTGTGGGGCTATGAGTGTGTAACATTTATTAATTTATTTGTGTGTAAATGAAACAAAATATAAATCAAAATATCTGCATTATTTTTATTCGGGTTAAAATAAGTCATATTGTTAAAAATCATCGAAATTTAAATATCGGCAACAGGTTGGTTATTCTGCTAATGATGTGGTTTAATTTCTATTTGTGCCCTCTCAGGTTGACCTTGGTTCTTTTCTTTTTGGGACTTTTTACTATTCAAGGCCTCTACTATGTATGACGGATTCCTTATTTGCATGTTTCGGTTGTGCCGTGGATCCAATAACTCAGGTAAAACAATTCAATTGACGCACTAGATAAATCATATAATTATGCTTCTCCTGTACTCGCATGTAACTGTGATGCATGAGTTTCATGTAACGACTTTATATTCTGGTTTAGAGATTGGAACATCTTCTGTTTTTTTTTTGCCTAAAATGAAAAAAAAAATATTAGAGTCCATTATCAGGTAGGTAAAATCATCATAGCCACGAAGGTTTCCATGAGCCCTTTGAAATGAGTACAAACATGGTAGTTCTACATAGCGCCATCACTAAGATGCCCATACTCACCCATACCCACCTTCGGAGTCCATCATGAGGTAGGTGAAATCATCATAGCCACAAAGGTCTCAAGGAGCCTTTTGAAATGAGTACATATACGGTAGTTCTACATAGTGCCATCACTAAGATGCCATACCCACCTTCGGAGTCCATCATCAGGTAGGTGAAATCATCATAGCCACAAAAGTCTCAAGGAGCCCTTTGAAATGAGTACAAACACGGTAGTTCTACATAGCGCCATCACTAAGATGCCATACCCACCTTCGGAGTTCAATGTAAGGGAGTGATGAAAAATAAAAATAAAAACATCTTAACAAATATTTTGAAGGGCTCGGCCACGCTTCACTTTAGATTTATTTTTATATTTTGGCATCGTCATTTCGTTTGGCATTTTGTTTTACATCTATGACATGAATGTAAAACAAAACTCAAAATATCATACGATATTAACGAGATATTCATCTTCAGCTCCGCAAATTCTAATGTTGACTATGTCTAAAATAAGTTTTCATTTATAAATGTCTGAAATTAATCACTTTTTGATATTATTTTGTGAAAATAACGCAAACGCAGTCCTCTCGTCGTAAAAGCCGAAGAGGCACTAAGGATAAGGAACTAGCTTTGTTCCGCCTATGAAAAACGGGCATTGCGGGGGTGCTTCTTGCGGGGAGATAGTGTATAACTGCGTTTTTCTTAATTTTCTTAAAATATGCGACGAAAAATAAAATTGTAATCAATACGACTTTGTAATTACAATATAACAATTATTTCGATATGAAATTTGTGATAATCTATTGAGCCATTACAGAGAGAAAATGCAATTTAGATTCGAAAAGAACAATTTTATTTATTTACAAAAAATCCATCAAGTCTACAGAAAAATTAATCAATACGAAATGATGTTGATGAATTGAAATATAACTCGTATTTTTTTTACGTGAATTGAACGAAAGGGTTCTCCAACAATCTTCTTTGAATGTAGGTGATTTTTAGGATTTGAGCATTGCAATGGCCTTAAATAGATAAATTAACACCCAGACACAGAAGAAATAGTCATGTTCATCACACAAATATTTGTCCTGGGTGGGAATCGAACCCACGACCTCGCGCTTCGCAGTTGGCTCATCACCCACTACGCCACAGAGGCTGTCAAACTTAATCATTGGTAAAAAAATTACTAAATAAAACTTATGATTTGCGATCGTCAGTCACGTAAAAATTATGGGCCTGCGCGTCTGTCATGCGAGTATTTTTTTTATAACTGTTGATACATTGTATGTGACAGAGAGTATGTATATTGCACTATTTAATAATGCATTATCTACAACGTTTGCACCTCCACATACGCGACGGGTTTTGCAAGAATGCCTGACCGTAAAACTTATTTTAAATGATATACTATTTATACTTCCAGCTGACTTCCTTACTCTACCAAATAGAAATAATTTAAAGAAAAACAACCTATAAGTAAGATTGTTGCAGTTTTTGGTAGGTCGCGTCTTGGAATACAAGGGATAGATACAACAAAAAGTGTTAAGAAATAAGTCTAATCTAACACGGCAGTATATAATTGAACGTACATACTTACTTACCTGAAAGTGGACTGGCAACCTTTTTATTGATTGGGTAAGAATTTTTGAATGTCATATTTAGTTTAAAACTTGAAAGGATTAATTCGATACCCACTTGAACTTTTAATAATATTTTAATGAAATGGAGCAACTTTTTACTGTTAATGGCCAATGCAATCTGCAAGGTTGAATGCGGGACTGAAGAAGCAGAAGTTATTGGGTAAGATCTCAGATTCCCAAGCCGCGCCCAGGTTCAAATTCCGGCACACAGGCATAAAAGTTGTTATGTGTTTATTTTCAATTCGCAAATAAATAACACAATATATGAATACAAATATTTTTAATCTAGATAGATGAAATAATAATAATAATTCAATTTTAATATTGCTGTGTTTGTAAAATATCTTCATAGCATTTTTTAAACGACAATTTTAATTAAATTAACGTTTTGACATACGAGTGTATAAAATATGATAAGAGTTCCCAATTTATATTCTATATATATTTAACAAATTTTGTTTAATTACAAATCTAAAATGATATTGTGTATCATTTTAGTATTTTGCTGAATGTGGCAATAATAAAAGAAATGTGTCAATAAACAACGTTTCCTACATGTAATTCAATTATTTTGTTTAGGTATAATAAATTCTATGTAATCTCTTATTCTTCGGATTACAGTAGATACGAGTTAAGCTGGCTAAAAGCCGGGTATTAACGAAAATTTCATTATTGAAATTGCTTAGTTTTGTTGGAAATTAATTAAATAAAAGGGTTTGGGCGGTGTTGATTTCATTCATTAGCTTTCTGCGTAAATAACCACCGAGGGATTTTTTTAAAATATATAAACCTCAAACGTTTATATTTCTTAAATTATCTTTCAGCACAAAATAATATAAATACTTGTAAATACAAGATAAGTCATCTATGTATAAACCAAACAAACCTAAAACGCCCTTAGAGCAAAACAAGACTAATGGCCACTATGGCCAGGCCACATTATCTTGCTTTTAGTATCAGCGAGTGGCGATTAGAGTGTATCGATGCCGCATTTTGGTTCTTAGATGCAGCATCGGACGCGTGTTTCGCGGATGCTGAATCGCTGCGTTCAGCGACTAAAGCTCATTTCACACTACGCTATATTATTGTGCTATATAGTCCAGCAAAGGGCCCAATTGCTGTACTATATAGCATGGCGTTCACATTACGCGATATTATCGCTAGCATTTATAGTACATAGCAAGCTCAGTTGACCGTGACCTTTGAAGAGAATTTATAGCACAGCATGAACTTAGCGCACAGCACCAATTTATAGCGTATATAGTAAGCCAATAATATATAAGTACAGTACAGTGTGGACGTGTCCATAACAATGTATGGTGCGCGATATTGTGATATGAGCTATATAATTGCTATAATTGCTATTATATTATAGCGTAGTCTGAAAGCCGCTAGAATAGCCGATCGCTGATGCTAAAAGTAGCTAGTGTTGCTTGACAGTAACTGGAGAGCAGCAATGGTCGAGTGGTTAGAAACCTCGGTCTTCGATGCGAATGATCCCGGGTTCAAATTCAAACCCTCTGCGCGCACCTCTGTCAAAGAAATTTGTAATGTGCGCATTTATCGCTGCTACATAATGATTATGGCCTAAGTTCCTCTCACTTGTAAGAGGAGACATGTGCCCAGCAGTGGGACATAAAAAAGGTTGAAAAAAAGACTGGAGAACCAACAAGGCGACCTACATCCCGCGCCGATATGCTTCGGTATAAACGGGGCTTAATTTGAGCCGCATATGATAAACGGCACGTTTCGTCAAGAGCGCGAGCATGAATTAACTTTTGAGAACCGGTTCGCGATTAGAGCGCGGCCACGGAGTATGACATTCATTGTTTAGTGGGTACTGTTAGTAGCAAGGCATTTAAGGTATCAGAATGTTAATCATTTTTTATTATACTTTACGAGTATATTAATATTTAGAGCTTGTGTTCCACAGAGACGTCGACACCTTTTTAAATCAGGGCTCCCGTAAGGACACGAATACGGTTTGTATCGACATTTGTCAACGTCAAGATACAAAGCAGCAGCCCTTTTTTGCGTCCCACTGCTGGGCACGGATTAGGTCTCTCAGATTAGGTACTCTCCCCATTAGGAAGACCTGGAGTTTACTCCACCACGCTGCTCAAATGCGCGTTTGTACGGATTAGTGGCCAACCGAATTTTTGCAAACCGTCCATTTTAGTCGTTTCTTACGTGTTTGTGTGCGTTTCCTATGTTTGTTTTGCTATCAATGTAAAATTCTGAGTGGTATAAAACAGAAGCTATTGACCGCATCGCCGCGTGTGCCGATTCATCAAGCGTCGACACTGACGAATGGCGTTGTTTTGGAATGTTGGGCCATAGTTTTAGCGGATATTATAAATTCTACTAGCTGACCGTCCGCAACTTTGTTCGCTTTTTCTTAAGGAACGCTGTGAAATGTACTTAGGTATAACCTGTTCTCAGATCTACTGAATCTATACACAAAATCGGTCAAGCCGTTTCGGAAGAGTTTTGTAACAAAATACAAACACTGTGACTGTCTGTGACAGAAGAATATTATATATTAGATGTAAGATAGAGTCTGTTCAGAAAGAATGCGCATTGATCCCCTTTTTCATTGCTTCATCTTTTGTTTTGAAAGGGGTTTTCATTCGTTAACGTCTCTTAGTGATGAATGTTGACAAAAACGCAAATTGCATCAATTCAACAGTGAAAACCGCCATTTTATTTTCCGACATGATTTCTAGAGCTGTTACTAAGAACGAGCAGACTACCCTTACATACGCAGACATAGCAATACATCATATTGATACACGTCAGCGCAGTTTTAGAGCGAGCGCGATATATCAGCCGCCGACGTTGACGGATAGCGGTCCGAACTCGGGTCGTATCATTGCGGGCGCTCTGATATTAAGTATATCTACATTCAGATAAGGAGTCCGCCAAAACTAGTCCTGCGGCTGGCGTAGAACACAGTGAAGAGTGAAAATTCATAAGCGTTTGCGTGCTTCAGTGTACACGTTACACCTTTGAAATTGGTTTGTATTCAAGGATAGTAGTCGTAGTAGTCAAATCCGTATTTGATAAGCGTGGTAGAGTATGCTCCGGGGGGACGGGGGGACGAAGGCTTCAAATGGTACCCGACACCTTGGGAGAGAATTCCGGGTTATGTGGGATTTGACCGCACTAAAATCTCCTCGGTGGCCTGCCTCTGCGCTTGGGGAGGACTCCGTGATCTCCAGTGAAACGCACCGGTGTCCTCCACGCGCTGCGTCCTGGAACGGGCTCATCTTTGGGAGAGCAGATTTGCTCTCCCGCACCTTCCGATGCTTAAGGCGATATGCGGCTACGCACACACTGCAGTCCTTCCCGTGGCTGCTGGCTGGACGGTTCGACACGGATCGGACGATCCCACTCTCACCGCGCGCAACTCCGGAATCCCCCTTTTAGTCGCCTCTTACGATCAGGCTGGGGATACCGTAGGTCTATTCTTAATCACGAAGCAACAGGGACTCGGGATCTGGGACATATCCCAACGGAGGTGACAACATACATAGGTTGACTTCTAACCATCTGCGTTGGAGCAGCGTGGTGGAATTATCTCTTAATTGATTATAGGCAGAGCAGTACGTACGTAGTCCCTGTAGCTTCGGGATTAAGAATAGAGCTACGGTATCCCCTGCCTGATGGTAAGAGGCGACTAAAAGGGGGCTTCCGGGGCTGCGGGCGGTGAGAGTGGGAGCCCGACCCGTCCAGTCAGCAGCCCCGGAAAGGACGGCGGTGTGTACGTGGCCGCATGCCGCCGTAAGCATCGGAAGGTGCAGGAGAGCACATCTGCTTCTCCCAAAGTCGTCCTCCCCAAACGTAGAGGAAGGCCACCGAGGGGGTTTTAGTGAGGTTCAAATCCCACATAACCCGGTGTCTTCTCCCAAGGTGCTGGGAACCTTTTACCACCCCCCCCCCCCCCCCCCCAGATACAAAAAAAGGCAGAGCAGTACGTAGCAGTGAGCAAGGGGTTGCAGTGAAGTTTACCATACTTATGACGAGAATGGGGGTCTACTATTAAAGACGCAATACACTGATGCACATCAGTATACATAACATACATAACACATACTACAATTTATATAAATACAAAAAACAGACAATTTGTTGAACTAAATCTAAGCTTCTAAATGTCTCGTTCATATTTAGCTGAAAACTACCAAATTATTTAAACCGACTTTAACACTACACCTGTACCTAGGGAATGCAATCCCGATCCCGCGGGATCCCGATCTCGCGAGATCTCGTGTAATTTTTCGGGATCAATCCCGACGCATCATATTACGAGATCCCGTTCGAGATTGACGGGATTGGTCTCTGGCTCTGCGAGCTTCTAAAAGTCCTTTTGCAGGTATATCCACGTCCACGAGCTTAGACAAATTAGAATCTACCATTAAAAAAGAAATGGATTTGTTTGAGTGTGGCGAGTTTGAAGGGGGCGATTTTTGCAGTTTGCATATAATTGCTTCGCCACGCTGTTGCCAACCAGCGTTGAGTCGGAGAGGGCATTCTCAGCAGCGGGGTACATTGCAACGGACATTAGATGCCGTTTAGCAGATGAAACTATTAATACCCTTTGTTTTTTAAGGAGTCATTTTCAAAATCACTCTTTTTCCTAATTCCCTTGAAATAAGCTTATTGTTTTGATTACCTAATTTACCTATGTTAATTTCCTTACAACCTGATTATTATTTAGTTGGTAGGATTAAAGAATAAAGGTTTTTATTTTCTTTCGAGTAATATGTTATTTTAGTTAACCTCACTATCACAAACAAGCAGTTATTAGCTTTTTCAGTCATCTGAATTCAACACTTTTTTTAAAATTAGACGGGATCCCGAAAATTCCGGGATCCCGCGGGATTGATATTTCTAATCCCGCGGGATCCCGAATTTGCAATCTCGAGTCGGGATTGCATTCCCTACCTGTACCCTAATGCTAGATCATTTTTAGGCGTAATTTTCATACATGATATTACAAGCATCATATTCTACCTATGAACCCAATTTGGAAGCTTCAATTAATTCTTTTTGCCGCCAATTTTAGCAAATCCATCAACGCCTCTACATGCCCATGGATTCGACGCGTAACGCTGACTTGGATAAAGGGAAATTTGTGAGCGTGACAAACAACTTTTTGTGAGTTTATTATTTGATGATAAACCTAATAGCAATAATAACCTAGAAGCGCGCATGGCCCGGCGGCTAGCGTAGAACGCTAGCGATCTTTGCAACTAAGCCAAACGGGGGCGGTCGGGTGTGAGATGGGTGACCGCTAGTGGCAAAAAAAAACATGCGCGTTTCCGTGCTTCGGAGGGGACGTTAAGCCGTCGGTTCTGGTAGCTGTCGATAGATAACAGTAGTTAAACCTTGTCGGAGGCATAAGGCGGATTGAAAACATCCGACAGTGGGATGGATGGTGGAGTAAGCTTCAGGCCTCCCCAATAATAGGGAAAGCCCCGTGCCCAGCAGTGGAACGTAAAAAGGGTTGCAGCCTTCAAAAGTTACCCGGCACCTTGGGAGGGAGTACCGGGTTATGTGGGATTTGACCGCACTAAAACCCCCTCGGTGGCTGCCACTGCGCTTGGGGAGGACTCCGGGACGCCCCAGAACGGGCCGATCAGGCAGAGGATACCGTAGCTCTATTCTTAATCCCGAAGCTACAGGGACTATCAACTATTGACCTAGGCATTCAATTGAATGCCGGCGTTTGATTACCGGGCTAGCCTGTCAATTGAGTGACTGATTTAACTTGATGGCTGCGACACATACATTGTAGGCCCTGATAACATTGTACTGTGCCTATGGGTTTAATACCGTCGACTCGAATGAAAGGTAAATTATGAGCGTGATACGCATATTTTTAAGGCTTTATTATTTGAGTAATAAGCTTAATTGCGATGATACTTCATTGTGGTGAATCGGCAGATAGAAGACAAAGCCTGACCTGAACGATGAGTGACGAAATGGTATATTTGTAAAGTACGTCGGTTTAATTTTGTTGTAGGATTACATGGGTGAAGCGCGCATGGCCCGACGGCTGGCGTAGGACGAAAGCGATCTACGCAGCTAAGTCAAACGGACACGGTCGGGTGTGAGATAGGCGACTACTAGTGGCAAAAATTTTAGCTGTTTGTTGTTTGCAACCCTTTTTGCGTCCCACTGCTGGGCACGGGTCTCTCCTCATTATTGGGGAGGCCTGGAGTTTACTCCACCACGCTGCTCCAATGCGGGTTGGTGGAGAAAAAAAGTGGCAAAAATTTTAGCTATCGGGCTTCAAATTGGATCTTTGACTTGAAACATAGGCTATTAATGTGATGGAATGATTAGCTTCTACGACCTAACTACCAAATAAACACATACATAACGGCATAGGGTAGTCGGACTCGTTATTCTCAGCCATTATCTTTTGTGGGCGCAGTATGTGGGTAGTATTGGCGATAAGAAATAAGAACCGTTACGTCAAGAATCACACTTTAATCAGCACAACCTATTCGAATTACAGTTTTACACAAACTTAATATCCTTAGGACGCGCGACAGTTTCCACGACGTGTTCCCCGTTCGACCACTACGAGTAGAATGAGCTCCGTCCGGTCGACCGGCTCGTCCTAGACTCTGTCAAGCGCCTCTAGATGGCGCTGGCGTCCTTTAATTATTTAGATGGCGCTAGCGTCGACCCATTCCCGACATGCGTCGACCCATTTCCGACACGGCCATCCTGCTCGTACACGTCCTCGTGTAAGTCTGAAACCATATGTCCGACGAGAGTACATGGTCTCTACGGCCCTCATGGACCAACGCATTGTTTACCCAATAAAATAAGGAAACTTCAAATATTATCAAACTCTTTACTTTCGAAGTAACTCACAATAGGGAACACAACTGACACTTAATACTAAACAATGAAAATACTTTAATTACAGGACCTCTGAAGACTATACTCTTAGGTAAACAAAACGTAATAACATACTTAGTCTAAGCAATAGAATTTTTTTAATTTTAATGACTAATTAGAGCTATGTACCACAGTCGAAATCAACACTAATCACGGCAGAATTTAAAAAAAATGTGACCGTTCGAGTTAGTCTCCATTTCCACGGCTCTCCAAGCCGAACACCGATAGAACCAACTCTATCGTCACTCTCATAATCCATGTGCATCACCCCGTGATCACACAAACTACAGTCCAAGATCACGACCTCCGCCAGAGCTAAACGCGCACCGCGCACCCACGGACTACTTGAGATATCTCAAGAGACACCGATTTCTACCGGGCTACGACTACGTAATAGCTACTGGTACGGTCGGCATTTCTACGGTAAATAGAGCACTCACTCGAACTCCCTGTCACACAAAAAACTTAATCATTACTGTGTTCAGCATGAACATCAACATCTAGCTCGACTGGTACACAACCCTCCGGCATCCTTCTAAGACGATCATGTGCATACTTGTAAGTACGCTTCGAGTTAAGAGCTTTTACAGTATAGCGATCACCCTCCAACAACTCTATTACCTTAAATGGACCTTTATATTTAGGGTCCAGTTTGGTCTGATTGCGCTCTTCATTCTCTAATAGCACAAAATCTCCTACCGAAATTTTTTTAACTGGAGCTTTCGTACAGTCAAACCGAGCTTTCTCGTAAGTCGCGGCCTTTTGAATTCCCTGGGAAGCTTGTTCGCGCACCTCTTCAATATCAACCTCTGTATTTACATCACTAGACATTAAAGACAAAGGTCTTGCGACTTTACCTATTAAAAGTTCGAGTGGAGAAGCCTTCGTTACGCGATTTACAGTGCAATTAATAGCTAATTGTACCTCCCCAATGGCGTCCTGCCAAGATTTATCTCCACTAGATTCCACAGCTGTCAACATTGCTTTAAGAACACTCATAACGCGCTCTACTTGACCATTCGCGCGTGAAGAACCGGTGGCAAATTGATGTTCTTACTGTCGCAAAAATCGCGGAATTCTTTACTAGCGAAGCATCTGCCTTGATCCGCTATAATACGACTAGGGGTTCCGAAAAGCGCTGCGCTCTGAGGTACGGCACGAATACTACTTTTGGAATCGATATTTCTAGTGTGAAACAAAAGGACATACTTTGTGAAGGCATCTATTAACACGAAAACATACTCTTTGTTATCATTCTTTCCACTTAGTTTACCGGTCGCATCTAAGTGAACAGTATGCCACGGAGTCGCGACTTTAGGTATCGGATGTAGCTCGGCTTCGATTTTTCCGGAATGAGACTTTGCAACCTTACATGTGACACAGTTTTCGACAAACTTTTTAACAAACTGACCCATTCCCGGAAACCAGTAAAAATCGAAAAGCTTTTCGCGAGTCTTGTCAACACCGAGATGGATTAGAGAGTCGTGAAAGTTGTTGACAACCGACCACCTTAGCGCGCGGGGTAAGCATGGCAAGCATTTTGATTTACCATTTCGCTGAATATTGCGATGTAGTACCCCTGAACGTAACACGTAAGTCTTAGCCGTTTGTTCATCTAGTTGACCGTTATCTAAATCACTAATAATTTTTGAGATCTCTACATCACTTTGTTGCGCAGCCTGGAGCCAGTTGGAGGAAAGTTTCGTTACATCAATTCTCTTTTGTTCAACGCGCGGAACTGTCGAGTCAGATTCATACGGGGAAGGGTTTCGAGAAAAGAAATCTACATGGGACATTCGCTTTCTTTCCCTGTATTTCACGTCAAAGTCAAATGATTGAAGAAAAGCCCACCATCGATGCGCTCGAGGAGTTAAATCATGTTTAGACTGCGAAGATTTTAATGAATTGCAATCCGTCACTACAGTAAATTTCCTTCCATGGAGAAATTGTCTAAAATGTTTGACAGAATTAACAACCGCGAGCGTCTCTAACTCGTATGAGTGGTACTTGCTTTCGGCAGGAGAGGTTCGTTTGCTGAAATACGCTATTACGCAACGCTTTCCATCAACTACTTGCATCAAAATTGCACCGTATCCTAAGCTGCTAGCGTCGGTATGCAGCTCTACGTCATGCTTCGGATCATAAATTTTAAGAACAGGGTCGGTTGTCAAAATTGAAATTACCTTTTGGCGTATGGCTTCGTGTTCTGGCTTCCAAACTAAATCGCCTTTAAGAGAAGTCAGCCTATACAAAGGGGCCATAACTCGAGAGAAGTTCTGAATAAATTGGCGGAAATACGAAGCCAACCCTATAAACTGCCTAAGCTGTGAAACTGTCTGCGGAGGTGGTAAAGCTGTCAACGCCTCTACTTTTCTACGGTTAGGTTTTATTTGGCCAGCCTCTACTTCAAACCCCAAAAACTCTATCTTTGTCATAAGAAAGGAGCATTTTTTAAGATTTAAAGAGAAACCGGCTTTAGTTAAGACCTCTAGTACGTTATTAAGTCTCTCTATGCCTTGCTCTATAGTTTCCGATACGATCACTAAGTCATCAACGTACACTATGACATAATCATGCGCCAATTCACCCAAAGTACTCACAATGGCTCGTTGAAATACTGAAATTGCATTTTTCAGCCCGAATGGCATTGTTAGGAACTCGTATTGGCCTTCAGATGTTATGAAAGCGGTAGTCTCTATCGAGTCTTCATGAACAGGTATCAAATGAAACCCGCTTGCGCAATCAAGCTGAGAAAAATAATTGGCACCCCCTAAACGCGCTATCTGATCGGTAATTAAAGGCAGAGGGTATCGGTCGGACACCGTGTTGTCGTTTAATTCACGGTAGTCTATACACATACGATCCGTGCCATCGCGCTTTTTAACAAGAAGAGCAGGGCTTGCGAATGGAGAACAACTCGGCCTAATAATATTCGCATCCAATAATTCTTTAACACGATCACGAACGACCCTACGTTCATCCGCCGACATCCTATAAGGCCGTCGTTGCACCGTACGATTTGGATCAATTAATCTTATCTTAAGTTCACCCGTATTCACACGCGTAGTAGGCATACCGACAATGAAAAAATCCGAAAACCGATTAAGCGTTTTTAATAGTTTTGGTTTGTCCGCAACAGGTGCGTCTGTATTAACTTGCGTAAAATCAAGTAACTGTTCACGATTATTAAATGAATTTACACTAAAATGTTTGTTCAGTAAAAACTCCGTTGCAGACATGAAAATAGAAAAACCTTGATTTAAAATTTCTCGTCCGATCATAATGTCACTTTGCAAATACTTATCTGGTAGAACATGCAACAATAGCTCAAGAGGGTGATCGTTTATAGTTACATAGCATAAAATTTGTTCCGTGCTGAATACACGCGTCTGACCTATACCGACCATCGAAACAACATTATTAAAGCGTTTGCCACTCAATTTAGCAGCTATACTCTCTTTGACTAACGTACATTCAGCTCCGGAATCATATGAAAAACGATATTGCTTACTTTTGTGCTCTAAAGTTCCTGAAGGCGCTTGAACGACGCACACATCCACGCGCCGCTCGTTGCGGGCCGCCACCTGTCCGTCGGCAGGGCCGCTACCGCTCGTGCACCGGATCGCTATGTGTCCAGGCTGTCCGCATTTAAAACACACAAGGGACTTCGTCAATGGTCGCTGAATTGCTTGACTCGGGGGCGCTGGCATTGTTAGTCGTCTTATGTTCTCCACGGGTTTGATTCTGCACTCCGATCGCCTATGACCCACTTTGTCGCAATTGTAGCATCTAAGCGAAGAGATCTTAGCCCGCTTAGCTTCCGTCGCATTTGACAAGTCACCGGGCGTACCAATCTTGCGTTTCAAATGTGAAAAAGCATGTAGTTCCTTCTGCAAACGATCCCTCGACGTAATGTCGGTAGTAAAAACGAGACGCTGGAGCCGGGTATCAAATTGAGAAATATGCGCAAGCACAGTAGCCACCGCGATCTGCTCTTTGTCTGCATCCTTCCATCGATTCATCAGTGATGTCATTACTCTACTTGCATACGCAACTAAGGTCTCTTTGTCCGCGGGTTTGTCATTATTTAACAAAACGAGGGTACCCGCCAATGTTTCAGATGAAACGAATCTAGCGGTAAAAAGAGACTTAAACTCTTCCCAAGTCATACCTTGATAGGCTATTTGTGACAGCCACGTCGACGCTGCTCCTTTTAGTGCCTTGCTAATGGATAGGATAAGTTGACCGCCATGTAACGGATTTTCGTCAAAACACAAGTCTGCTGTCGCGCACCACGATCTCGCGTCCGTATTTATTTCATCAGGATCAAACACCGGTAAATCAACTTGGTACTTGGTTTTTGGAGTCTGTAATGCTTCAATAAGTGCCCGCATGTTAGCATTTTGTTGCTCGAAAATAACTCGCCAACGATCACTTTCTACACTTGAGTTTTCTTGTCCCGCCAACACTGATCCCACTTCTGATAACGGCATAGGGTAGTCGGACTCGTTATTCTCAGCCATTATCTTTTGTGGGCGCAGTATGTGGGTAGTATTGGCGATAAGAAATAAGAACCGTTACGTCAAGAATCACACTTTAATCAGCACAACCTATTCGAATTACAGTTTTACACAAACTTAATATCCTTAGGACGCGCGACAGTTTCCACGACGTGTTCCCCGTTCGACCACTACGAGTAGAATGAGCTCCGTCCGGTCGACCGGCTCGTCCTAGACTCTGTCAAGCGCCTCTAGATGGCGCTGGCGTCCTTTAATTATTTAGATGGCGCTAGCGTCGACCCATTCCCGACATGCGTCGACCCATTTCCGACATACATATAAATTGACAACAAAAATGAAAACTGCATTTTAAAATAAGAAGAATAAATATTGTCTATTGTCTATAAAATAAGTATTCAAACACTGACTTTTTAGCTTTTCCAGTTGACTTGCCAGTACCCTAAATTCTTGTCAAAGGCCGTTCAACTCAACAGCTGCTGCACAACAAAAGGTGCGCAGGTGCGTTATGGTCAGACACTTTAATCCCCCGATAACTCACACTTACTGACAGCTTTGACTAACGGTCAGCTGGTTCCAGGATGCTATGTAGTTGAATCAAGACTAGCTTCGTCCAAATGTAAGCTTATAGCTTAAGAAGTAGTAATTCGGGAAATAATAATGGAGTACCTACGATTAAGTTATTATTTTTATTTAAGTCATGTAGTCGCAGCAGTTCATGGGCCTCCTCAAGCAACCCTCAAGAGTCATGCCTGGAGGTCGTATGTAATTGCGCTGCATCTCCGAAGCCTCATGTCTTTCTGTGTAAGTCTGACCGGTGTCCTGACCTCCGAAACCTAACAGAATTGCTTCATAGCAAAAGTAGCTGCAGCGGTGGAATCTCCTCGTTTGTACCGTGCAAGGTCTCATCCCATATGCTTGATTAGAGCGCAAGCAATCCATCTAAGTCACAAATACATGTAATTGTATTCCATGATTCGGAGGGCACGTTGAGCCGTCGATACCACTTGATGTCGATTGATAACTGTCGTAAACCATCTCAAAAACTAGATAAATAGGCAGTTTTAATAATAATAACGTTACACACTAATAGCCCCACAGTAGGGCAGTTACTGTTATACCCTGTGTCGTGGGTGCCATACAAAGACAGAAACACCAAACCGAGAACAGAAATTTAAACTCATCATTCAAATTTCTGCTTCGCCGGGAATCGAACCCCGGACCCACCGATCGGCAGTCCGGCATGGTAACCATTACGTCACGCGGGTCGTGATGGTTACGACTTCTAATATTAAGTAGTAAGCAGGTTTGCATGCAACGTAAGCTTAGCTTTTTCGTAGCTTTCATCGATGTGTACATCCCAAATTATTTAAATTCTTGAGTTACGATGACCATATCGACTCTATCTTCCCCCATCTCTCTTCCCCCAAATTTCTTAGTGACCCCCCCCCCAATTTCCTGGCAACCCCCCCCCCCCAATTCCAATTGAAGGCTGCGACCGCCCCTGACTCTATCTCACTCATTTACATTACTTGGATTGACATAACACATCACACTGACATCACACTGCACGTGCTTCCTTTAAATCCAATAAAAGGATAAAGATCGTATTCAAATACGGGGGCAATTCTACAACAAACAACTTGTAACCCACAAAAAAAACTTTTAACCTGATGTTTGAACTTCTTTTAAGGCAACCCTTTCAAGAGCTGAATAAAAAGTCGCTTGGAAACGTACATCGCAAATCGCTGTTGGAAGGGTTAAATTGAATAACAGAGTACATACTCTGTTGAACATGTATGTACTGCCCTACGGTAACCCATATGTACATATATCACAGGTGCACACGATGAAATGTAATTAATTCCTTTATGGAAACACGTGTCGGCCTCGAATTTAATGGGGAGTTGCCATTAGGCGGGTCTCTCCGGGTTTTGTTAATATTTCATAGGGTAGGGGACTCTTTTGAAAAGCGTTCTGCGGTGGTGCATGGTGGTTGGGACAACTAACAAGTGACCTACAATTCAATAGAATCAGATAGAGCTCTATACATGTACTTAAATAAATTCCATATGTTTCATATGTTTCATATGGAATTTATCAAATTGTAAAGGTACACGTGCAGTACATGGCGTCAGCAGCTCTTGCTTGGCTTGGAGCTAAGGAGAATCATATAGTTATGTTTTCACCAATGTTGAAAATGAATCATTTTATGTTCACTAAATCTTACAAACTCATAACTTCACCTTGAAAGTCACAGCATTGCAGGCAATTTTCAATAATTTTGTTCCAAACCTTTGTCGAAATTTTTATAATAAAGAGAAGAAGTTATTAATAAAATCCATTTCTTGTGACTAGAACTAGAAATGTATTCAGTAAGTTCATTCCGTTTCGAGATTCAAAAAGCTTAATAAAGATAAACACATTCATACCTCTGCCACAAAAAAACGCACCATCCAATCTTTTCGCCCACAATCCCGAAAACTCAAAACCGCGCTCAAACATAGAGACAGTAAAGTAAACACAGACTAAAAACGCAGACACAACTGTCATCCAATCATATTAAAACATGGCGGCCTCTCGTTAACTAACACAGAGCGGAGAATAGAGCACGCCCCGCTAGAGACCGCGTGTTTGACCATTAAGAAAAAAAAATTTATCCTAAACGTATAAGCCATAAGTTTAGGAGGACCGATAATCGATGGAGAAGAAAGGTTTTCGAATGGCGACCACGCCTCGGCAAAAGAAGCTCAGGCCGCCCTTTAACCAGGAGGACTACAGATGACCTACAGAAGACAGCGGGAAACTGCTGGATTTATACGGATACAGGAGCTTGAATTGCGTACGTTAGGAGGCCTACATCCGGCAATGGAAGAAACCCGTATGGTGGGCCGACAAAGAAGCCATAATTTGTACAGTTCATAATCGCGAGACAATGCACAGTTTTGAGATTTTCTAGTTAACATTGCCGTCTCTATTGGCACGAGGAAAGCGCGATGGTTTCATGCTCGGCGGTACCTACGTTGGTCCGCAAATATTTACGGGCTGGGGAGGCAGCTATGCAAATAATACTCTAATGCCCAGTAACGAAACGTTTTTTTGCCATCTTTAAACACGACTTTTTCGTAAATTAAAGCACGGCATTTAATGCATCACATTCAGATGTATAGTATACTACGCATACTGATTTTTATGAGATGCACGCACTGCATCGCAGCCTGGTAACTAGCGTAGAACTCAAGCGATCTATGCAGCTAAGCCGGGATTTGCATAAAAATCAGTGACCAAAACCCTTTTTGCATCCCACTATTGGGTATGGGTCTCTCCCCATTATTGGGTAAGCTTAGACCTGACTTAATGCTGTTCAATTGCCTCAATTGCTGGTGGATGAAGATGCGCGTTAGTGGTCTACCCTCTGTCAGATGTTTTCAAACCGACCATAATCTTCCGCCTCCGAGAAATTTTAACGACTTCTATCGATGCCTTAACCCTGGAAAACGCATGGAAAGCGGATGAAATTTGTCACTAGCGGTGATCCATCTCAGACCCAACTGGGCTCGCTTAGCTGCGCAGATATCTTGCTTTCTACGCCAACCGCTGAGTTATGGACCCAGCATATACAATCAGAAATATACACTCACGTCATTCTTTTGATGTAGATCCCTGCGTATCATAAAGCACAGTGGCCGTGCAAATATTTCGCGAGTGTTTAGATAAGGGGAGATACGAGTAATGCGTAAGTACGGGCTTATTTCTCCATACGACCCATTGACGTAATGTTATGTATGATATGAGATGCGAAAATAGCTGATAGGAGAATTAAAGAGTTTTATATGGAGAGACCCCCCTCTCTACAAATATTATATATACAAAAATAGAGGCCTGTGTGTGTGCATACGTTATGAACTTATCACGACTAAGCTACTAAAACAATCTTAATGAATATTTTTGAACTGTGATAGAGAGGAGATTGGAAAATGAGGTAGGATGATAGCTAATAGATCATTTACTGGTCGCAGTGGCCTTACGGTTGTACCTTTCCCCACCAACTAAAATAGGATGATTGCAAATACCACGCGGGCGAAGCTCGGGCGGAAATATAGCTTTTTAGGACAGAAATTTGAATGATAATTTGAACTTTCTGTTCTTGGTCTGGGTGTTCTACACAACAGAAAAAAAAGTGGTTGCCTGTAAAGTAGATTACCGGACGATAAGTTTAACGTGACAACGTCATAACAAAACAATGAAAACCTAGTGTGGTTTTCATTGTTTTGTTTCACTTCACTTTATAAATGGTCGACAAACGGCGCACGCCGAACGCTCTAGCCTCAGCGTAACGTTACAAGCGTAACGTTACAATGAGTCATCCTTCTTTGCGCGTGCAGCCGGCGTTCATAGATTTACTAGCCAAAGAAATGTTGTAGTCACGTAAAAAAAATGGGTAATGAAGTATCTAGTACATTTTCAATCACCTTGGAGCAGTAATAAACAGGCAATGTGGATAACATAAAAGTTTTGCCAGTCACTTGTGCACAGCAAAAAGTGAAAGAGGGCTTCCTGAATATACACTTAATTCAGGAAGCCACTGCCACAGTGCCACCTGCTCTACATTGCTTCTATCACCCTCATTAGATACAACCTGGCTTATTCCCCTGATAGAAAGTGAATCAGAATGCCAGGGTTTAACACAGCTTCTTAATCTTTATGTAATTTGGGCCACCATATTCCACCATGATGCTCCAAAGCAGATTTGTAATGTTTTCAAACCGGTCGCAAGGCCTCCCACAAGAATTAACGACTGCTACTTATCGATAACAATCGGAACGGACTGCTTTTCGTGCCCCCCGAACACTATCTAGGACATGCGCGCTTCTATAACAATAATATGGGAGTATGATGAATCAAAGCAGTACTTTACTTGCTTTTATACAAACATACTTGACTCATATAAATAAATAATAATTATACAGCTAGAGTAAAGCCCGAAAACCTCACAAATGAATGAATGAATGCAATGAAAATATCAATGCTGTTCACAGTCAGAGGAATACACAAGTATTTAACAAGATCACAGGTTACAGGTAAAGGTTAATATGCCATTACATTGATGTCTTTGATTACCTATTTTTATGACCACATTTTACTTGCTGTGCTAAATATGATGTTCTTGGATATGCATAAACAGCATTAAATTATACATATAAAATTACATACAGCTATACGCACAACCTTCTATTGTAGCAGGACAATAGAACTGTGACTAATCTATAACATGTGCCAAAAATTTGTACAATGTGTTTAGCATAACAACTTGACATCATGACACAGATGAGTTTGTATTGTATGGTTGACCCTGATAGAGATTTAACAAATGAAATAAATAATAAGTAAATAAGTAAGTAAATAATACTTGTGTTCATCAATGGGCACAGTCTAGTGAGATGTACATTTAATAATAATATCGTTTCACACTCATAGCCCCACAGTAGGGTAGATATACCCTGTGTCGTGGGTGCCATGGACACACACAAAGACAGAAACACAAACACCCAGACCGAGAACAGAAATTTTAATTCATCATTCAAATTTCTGTTTTGCCGGGAATTGAACCCGGGACCCTTTGATTGGCAGTCCGGCATGGCATTGCGTCACGCGGTCGTCAATAATTTCATGCATGTTTCATGATTCTGAGGGCATGTGCACTTAGTCCGATTTGTTTTCAATAGATAACCGTCATTAAACCTTGTCAGAGGCCTTATGCGCTGTTTGAAAACATCAGACAACGGGGTTGGCCACAAATCTGCATCTTGATATTGAAGTAGCATGGTGGAATAAGATCCAGTAATCCTAAACAATGGGAAGAGGCTCCTGCCCAGCAGTGTGTGGCAAAAAGGGTTGCAGCCAACAATTTTCCAATAATAAAATTGCTAAATACAGTCTTAATCAAGGCTAACACAATTACCAATTCCATTGTGTATGAAAACAAAACCATTATACAACATTTTTACATTTTTAAAGTAGGAAACTTTCCTTTATACAAGCACTTTTATTCAAACATTTTGCAGATCTCATAACATTAATGGCTGTTTTATGCAAAAACCATCAAATCTTTTATGATCATTGCAAATACTAATAAAATGTTATGGCTGGCTTCAATGCTTCAAATATGGAATTATAATATTTAAAGTTGTCATAAAATATTTACAGTTTACTTTTAAGGACAACATTTTACTACAAGATATTTTTTTTTCAGTCTGTCAGTCAATCTTGGGTCGTTGACGATTCGGACTGCGCGCTTTTCAACGGAGTCAAATGGGTGTAGCTGGTATTTTGGTGCTCCTGCCCAGAGATATTTTTTTTAACTCTTTCCTTTTTAAGTAAGCACTTCAAATCGAAGCGCGCATGGCCCGGCGGTTAACGTAGAACGTAAGTGATCTATGCGACTAAGCCAAACAGACTTGGTCGGATGTGCGAGGGTTACCGCTGGTGGCAAAAAATTTCATACGCGTTTCCGTGCTTCAGAGGGCACGTTAAACCGTCGGTCCCGGTTGTTGTCGATAGATAACAGTTGTTAAACCTTGTCCAAGACCTTATGGGCGGTTTGAAAACATCCGACAGCGGGTTGGCCAGCTCCAGGCTTTTCCAATAATGTAGACAGACTCATGTCCAGCAGTGGGTTGTAAAAAGGGTTACAGCCAGCCAAACTTCATCCAATGACAAAAATATTCTGTACATTTTTTGTTGTTCAAAGCTGCTCAGGACTTGTCACCTTCTCTAAGCCTTAGATAATGTTTTACCTTATATACATACAAATACTTCATAACTTTGTCCTTATTTTATTACATCAATGAATGAGAGGTGAAATGGAGTGTTGACTTTCATGTTGCAAAGTCATCCGACAAATATCTCTTATCTATTGATAACAATGCTGAAACACATAGCTGAGGGAATGCAACACAAATTAGCTAATAAACTGATACTTGATTTGCACTCAGCTTGCACCTCCTACACAAGTCCACAAAAATGATTCCGGAACAGTATTTATTACATATAATGTAACCGTTATGATGATGACATTTATAACAGTTTTTGTATTTATTTTTTACAAAGAATAAGTAGGAACAGTTTTTTTTTACTCAGAGGGGGGGAGGGGTGGATAATTACATTGAACCCCGCCTCCCAGTCCTAGTTTGGCTTGCACTAAGGTGTGATGACCCGTGTGGCTTAATGGTTGCCATGCCGGACTGCCGATCGGAGGGTCCCGGGTCTGATTCAAGGCAGAAATATGAATGATGAGTTTAAATTTCTGTTCTCGGTCTGGGTGTTTGACTTTTTGTCTTTGTGTGTGTCCATGGTACCTACCACACAGGGAATCCTAGTGTGGGGCTATGAGTGTGTAGGGTTTATTTATTATTAATATTATTTATGTTTATGAGATATGAGAGAGATTATGTGTCACAGTTAAGAAGTAAGTACTAAAATCTTTATAGTTTTCTCATACTTCCTCTAAAATTTTAATGAATGTGTAACATATAATCAATAATAACAAATTATACTATATGTACCTACAATTCGGAGAACCTACTCAAATACTACAAATAACAAGCCATATTCCACTAAGATAATACAAGTTATCAAGTAAATAACAAAACAGCAGCTATCATTTATGATTGCCTGGTATAGATGATTATATTATTTGTGTTTATCTAAGAAATTTATTAATTTAGTTAGTTGGATGTTTCATTCATGGAATAATTAAAGTAACATTTTTTAAAAGCTTTGGTGCCTTTAACAACAATTTATGGCTCCTACACTTTCATGAAGCGCGCGCACGGCTAGCGTAGAACGCAAGCGTCAGTCTATGCAGCTAAGCCAAACGGGCGCGGTCGGGTGTGATATGGGTGATAGCTAGTGGCAAAAATTTCATGCACATTTCCGTGCTTTGAAGGGCACGTTAAGCCGTCGGTCCCGGTTGTTATCGATAGATAACAGTCGTTAAGCCTTGTCGGAGGCCTTATGGGCGGTTTGAAAACATCCAAGAGCGGGCCGGCCTGAATCTCCACCAACCCGCATTGGAGCAGCGTGGTGGAGCATGCTCCAGGCCTCCCCAATGATGGGGAGAGATCCGTGCCCAGCATTGGGACGCAAAAAGGGTTGCAACCAATACTTTCATGATGCTGCCAGTAGCCTCCAGAATAGCAGTGGAACTGTATAAACTTCATGCAAGACTCAGGGTTGCTCAAGGTGGCATTTAAATATTAGGCAGCAGCAATTATTTAATTTAATATTAATAATAATAATTAATTTAATAATTTTTCTGCTGCTCCAATTATTTAATTTAATATTACATCATCAATATTGTTTAATATTACATCTTTGGGTCAAACATTGCAATTAGCTTACTTAAGATGCATTGGAGTACATACAGTCCTGACCGCAGATAAACTGTGGTTGTACTTGTGAGATGAGTGACCACCAGTGATAGTGGAAAATTTTTATGCAGTTTTCGTCTCCGTCAGTCCCAATTGTTATCAAAAAATAGATAGCATTGTTAAGCCTTGTTGGAGGCCTTAATATGTCCTTATATACCTAATAATAATGGGGAGGAACCCATGCCCTGCAGTGGGACACAAAATGGGTTACAGGTAAAGATACACTGTACTGGTTTTAAATTATGAATCTCTGTAGCACTAATAATGTTCATTATTTGTTACATATTGCATATGCATTATAATTCTGTTACATGACAATACACTTCAAATAGTAAAAAGAAGCATGCAATCAGAGTTTACTTAAGCCATATACTACAAGTATAATTTTTTGCTTTCAAATAAATAAATTTTAATGAACCATAGCATTGCATGTTCCATTAACCACCTGTCAATATCACGGACGGGTGAAATTTTATAGAAATTAGAGTGGTCACTACAGGAATGAAAAAGTTGTGATCTGGTCCAGCTTCAACTCATATCATTTGAGTTTATATACATACAATATTATTAATTAAATAATATATAATAATCTATTTCACTGGAATAGTACATTTTTGGGGATAAAAACTATCCTATGTTCTCTTCAAAGGTGCACTCTATCTATATACCAAATGTCATTAAAACTGGTTCAATAGTTTAGTCATGAACACTTAAAAAAACATACATATACAATTATACACGCAAGAGAGTCAGAGTTACCTAAATTAATTTTTTATAATATTAGGTACCTAGTATGGATTAATTTTTTTGGATTGTTTTTACAGGGAACATGAATTAGGTGAAAACCTATAACAATAGATGTGATTGTGATGAAATATATTTACAAATCATGAGGCAGGTTTCTTTCTCTTTTTTTTCATTTTAAGAGATTCATTGCAAATTGCAGAGTAAAAATTATTACCTACTACTGTGCTAAAATACAAGTAACACTAATAAGATAGAGTCCTGTCTTGGACTACCAAATCAATCGAGATACTTTTAATGAGCTGTCAAAACGGGACATCTCCATATTTACAAGAAAACGGTTGTTACGTCACAAACCATTTAAGTCAATTGAATAAATTTTAATTGATTAAAGCGGCAGTAAAAATCATGCATGTAATGTAACCAAATAATTATCCTGCTTTCCAAGCGTAGTTTTGTGCAACCTTTTTAAGCATGCATTTTGATATTTTTTTGTGAATAGTTTCAAAGACCCTGTCAGCATATAGATCATCTTAGGTAATAGTTATATAGGAGTGAAATATTTTGCTAGTTTTGGAAAGCTGCTTCTACAAACAGCAGCATAACAAACAGCTTTTCAAATAAATTACATTATTTCTCACGTACAAAACCATTATATATTAAAGGAAACATGACAAATTTCATGTAAGTGAAGAAATATACATTATTTCTAAAGGTGGTTTTAAGTATTTCAATAAATGAATCAATTTACATGCGGAAATTATTTAAATTTGCAAACAGTCAAAAAATTAACTCTTGAAACGAAAAATAATTCACAGTTGGTACATAGAACGCATAGATGTATTAAATATGTTTTTGGCATTAAAAGTCACATGTAGGACAAATGTAATCTATGACCCAGAATTTCACAGATGATTTCCCAAACAAAACTTACATAACACGATTGCGGCCCAGGCTTGCATCTAGGACATTCCTAGCAAATGCAAGGAGCTAATGTTTATTTACTATCATAAATATAGGTACCACTATGAAACTTGTGCAATAAAAAAAAGTCGTAGCCTAATTTTTTGATGACATGTCAAGCTACGAAGCTTCTGTGCGTGTAGTTTACGTATTTGTCATTAGTGTCAGTATCATGTATCGTAAAAGTTGACGACAAAGGAATAATCAAAGTTTGAAGTAACAACTTCGGTGAAATATATTAGTGCGACGGTTGAAAAGGTAATCGCTGGGAGGCAGCGTGCGAACCGACCAGCTGCGAGCCTCGGCCGGCGAGCCGGCGCCACTCCAGCCACGCCACTAAGCCCCCGATATAGTCAAATAGGTTAGCACCTCTGACGAAACTTTTCACCCTGGTACTCATTACCAACCTACACTATATTATACAAAAATATTGTACTCACGTGAAATCACTAGTATCATCCAACAACAAGCATCATTCCAGTCCTAAAAGGACTGCCACTGAATAAATAATAATCACAACTGAACACTGAACATTTTATATGCTTTTCAACGCAATATTGCACATACGGCCTCAAAACCATCGATAACTCATAACAGATTGCACGAAAACACATACACAGGAACAATGTAATAACGCGAAAACTTAAATATTCACAACATAAACGAAATAACACCTAACAACGGGTATCACTTTTCTTCGTCCTTGCATTCACATAAATTGGCAGCCATCTTGCGTTCGTGCAAAATGGTAAAATGTTGCCAGTTTCAATTTTAAAATGTCCTGCCTTCAAAAATTCATGTTTGTCGTAATGTTATACGGAAATCAATGAGGAAACATTTTGTATTCTACCTAACTCTTGTAAAACTAAATGGCATTAAGGCTTAGTAATACAAAAAGTTTTGAAACTGCAGTTTCAAGACTTAAATAGTATACTAATATTTCACTTTTATGTTTAAAAGAACAAAATAATTTCCAATTCACATAAAAATTAAACCTTGAAAAGAACTGAATTATTTCGAACATTTAAAGTTAAAGGACACGTTACTCCGTATTTGTTTTTTGACCACAGATGTTGGGAAAAAACACGTATATAGCAACATTAGAGCTGCTGCATAGACAATTTAGTCTTATTTTTTAAACTAAGATAATGCAGAGGTACACAGCCAAAACGATATGATTGTCGATGGTTAAGTGGCTTATTAAATTTTATGTATAGTTTTATAACATAATAATTTTATTATAATCAATTTTGTTAAAAACTAAATACCTTCTTATTAGTGTTTAAAAAGAAATAATTGTTTATTTTAGTGGAATTCCACAAAGCATATGTTTTTGGTGTTTTATAACTTTATAAGTCACCCAATAGATGGCAATCAAACATATTTTTAGCACGGCGTGTCAACAAATCGTATCGTGTAAAAATCTTTAAGCGCTATTGTCTATGGTCTATGGGTCACACACTGTCACACACATATTTAGTTTCTCTCTTCTCTGTGGTTTCTCTATTCTACGCAAATTAAACTTTATTTCTTTACAATAATATTTACACAGGTACTTAAAACATAGTTATAAAAAAAATAAACTAATTATATAGATTTATTACAATTTATTATGACTTTGACTCTTGATACGTAGTACAATCACAGGCGCGGACGCAGCCTTCGATTTTGGGGGGTCATCAAGAAATTTTAGGGGGGTCACTAAGAGATTTGGGGGAAGAGGTGTCCCAAATTAATCGCCTTCCATCTACGCATAACTGATGGATATTGGGGGGGGAGTCATGTTCCCTGGGACCGCGCATGATATATCAAAATCTTAGACCTACATAAAAAAATTATGATTCTACAGTCATTTTCTTTCTCAGATAGTTTTTGGCGGGAAGTCCGAAAGGACATGAAGTGCTTTTGTTTTATTTTCATTTTCTTGGTGTATTTTTGAGTTATATCGGATAAAGTTGATGGCGTTTTGTTTGACAAACAAACAAAACGCCAGGTTAATGATACATGAGTGTTGTGTAACATAACAATGCGAAAACATATTTTTTCGGCTTGTTTCCAAAACTCCATCCGACACGTTCTGGTAAAGTAGCCATCGCTTTACTTGAACATCTGACTGACTGATACCTGACGACTTACTGATTTTTTCTATGACTGCTAAGTGATGCAAAAATTATACTTGACGCTGGCAATATGCACAGATTTTGCGATGCCGTTATTCAATAAACGAAAATATTGAATGGCTGAAGCATAAGAATAAATAATAGCTGAAGCGCGCATGGCCCGGCGGTTTAGAGCATCAAAGTTACTGACTCACCCTTCAGTAAAGACGGCATAGTGCCTCGCTTCGATACATAATTTTTGTGCCAAATCTGGTGCGGGGGAAGAACGCACACATTTTAATTTTGTCACACATTCACAAATATTCTTTCATCGCTACAGACGCATACATTTCTAAATATGTAAATTTCAATTAACAACGTCTATTTCTATCTTTCTACGTCAACACTGACACCGACACACACAGACACACTAGTTGTATAACTAGAAGGCACGTTGTGCATGGACGTTGGGCAGGACGAGGGTTCCGCCCGGGTGTCATACCTTTTTTTTCTTCAGCTTCGGCTTATGGCCAATGAGTAACGAATCCCCCTTACGGATGGCATCGCAAAATCTGCATATTTCCAGCGTCAAGTATAATTTTTGCATCACGTTTTTGCAAGTTTCGGTGAAACGATGGCTTCTTTACCAGAACGTGACCAATGGAATTTTGGAGGCAAGCCGAAAAAACAATTAAAAAATACACCAAAAAAGTAAAAATAAAACAAGAACACAATTATGTCTTTTTCGATATCCCGCCAAAACCTCCTGTCATACCTTGATGCTCTAAGCCCGGCGGCACAATACAAGGAGCGCCTACTTATATCTATATTGTGCCGGCGGTTAGCGTCGGTATATCTAATACCTTTACGAGCAATTCTTGTTTAAATCTAAATATATTATTTGAATCTCAGAAACGGCTCCAAAGATTTTGATGAAATTTAGTACCCTGGTTTCGGGTGTGATAAATTGATCCACAAATTTTTTATTGTTAGAAAATTTTAACTGTGTAAAAATATTTTCAGTGATAATCAATTTAAATATAAAATGAATACGACTCTTCCTGACATCTATTGGAGAGTATTAATAATATTGTGGTTGTGGCGTAAACGCTGTCAAACGGGGGAGCCCACGAGGCTCATTGTGGATTGCCTCAAGCGTCATCAGGACCTTTTATAGGTTGGGTTGGGTGGTAGGAAGATTAAAAGATTATATTTTATGACGTTTTGCGTTTAACCGGTAGAGAGAACACCTTAAGGTTTTCAAAAATTTTATACGAAAGGTACAGGTAAAATAGTAGAATAAATTAAATGCATGCTAAGTCATATTTCAGTAATTTAAATGCATGGTAAGTCATATTTCAGTAATCTGATGATTTTAGTATGAATGTATTCAAAACAGCGAAATAAAAAACGGCATTTTGGCAAACTCGGAAGAGTTCGAATTTTTGTTATTTCAAATTAATGGTTCAACGTTAACGGGGTACTCTAATCTGACCATTTTGACATACGGAAGTAAAATAAAAAAATACTGTACCTATATAGAAGATCTTTTTTAATCGTGGCAGTACTCAACAGGATGCAAGGTGTACCCCATATATTAATCTGACGCGCTCGAGTAAATCCGAAAATCCCCTCTTGGGCTTCCCTACTACCATCCGCCAATCCGACGTCCCAAGAAATGACAATGTCGATTTGAAAGACCTCTATGAAAATTTCGTTCATTAAATATAAGCTTCCGTGGCCTAATGGTTGCATGAGATGAATGCGGAACTAGAGTTCAAACTTCAAACCTCATACAAAACCATATTGTGTCTATTTTTTATTTTTATGAAAATTACCTTTTTTAATAGGAGCTAATTCAGATCCAGGCGTTGTTAAGCAACACTAAGCCAATGAGTGTTTCGTTTGAAACTAAACCAAGAAAATAAATTGTTTTTATCTGAACAACGCTCGGTCGTCCAGGTACTACTATATACTTTAGAGCATCATACCTGTCAATACGTTGATGCTCTAAGGTATATACAAATGTGTACTCTGTGGTTAGCGTAGAACGATTGCATAGATCAAACGATCTATGCAACTAAGCCAAACGGGCGCGGTCGGGTGTGAGATTGGTGACCGCTAGTGGCTAAAAATTTCATGCGCGTTTCCGTGTTTAATGTGCGTTAAGGCGTCGGTCCCGGTTGTTGTCGATAGATAACAGTCGTTAAACCTTGTCGGAGGCATTATGGACGATTTGAAAACCGAGAGTGGGCTGGCCACTAACTCACATCTCCACAAAGCCGCGTTGGAGCAGCGCGGTGGAGTGAGTTCCAGGCCTCCCCAATAATGGGGAGAGACCCGTGCCCAGCAGTGGGACGCAAAATGGGTTGCAGCCATTAAGCTACAGTGTAACGGCCAGGCTACACTAGCCAAGTCCCTGTAGCTTCGGGATTAAGAATAGAGCTACGGTATCCCCTGCCTGATCGTAAGAGGCGACTAAAAGGGGACTACCGGGGTTGCGGACGGGGAGAGTCGGAGCTCGATCCGTCCAGCCAGCAGCCACGGGAACGGCGGTGTGTGCGTGTGGCCGCATGCTGCCGTAAACATCGGAAGGTGCAGGAGAGCACATCTAACCTCCGAAGATGGGCCCATTCTGGGCTCCGCGCGTGGTGAACACCGGTGCGTTCCTTAGGAGATCCCGGAGTCCTCTCCAAGCGCAGAAGCAGGCCACCGAGGGGGTTTTAGTGCGGTCAAATCCCACATAACCCGGTATCCTCTCCCTAGGTGCCGGGTATCTTTTGAAGGTTTTCCCCCCGACACCAAAAAAAGGCTACACTAGCCAGTGTTTTCATTCAGTTTGGGGTCTTGATTTTAGTTTGAGGCAGGTGCGGGCTGAAATTTTGGAGGTCAAAATTTGGCTGATGCATAACGCCTCGACTCGGTCCGCACCTCGGTTGGGGGCTTGATTTTAGTTTGTCTCCAATGACTTTGGACTTGAGCCACCTAGAACACCTCCCCCCCACGGATCCGCTAGCTACTTTTAGCATCGGGGATCGCCTATTGGCGTGCCCAATGCCCATCAATGCTGCATCGCACTTGGACGCGACACCGGAATCGTACGTTACGAATCCTAAATCGCTGCGTTTAGCGATGCTAAAAGTATTTTTGTAGCATGTTGTAGCTTAGCTTTAAAATATAAAATAAGGAATATAATGGTAAAACAAATGAAACAACATATTGCACAATAAGGTATTTTTTTTTTATTTTTCATTTTCTTTTTTTGTATTTATAAAAATAACTTACAGACCACAGGTCTTACGTTTATTGTAACTTAGGTGTTATGTAATCAATTGGGATGTTAGTTTAATCTAAAGGAAAGTAATAATAACAAAATGCAAGTTCACTTAAGATACGAACATATTTTTGGTTTTTTAACATTTTGCATACCTACATCGATCAGCAACGAAAATTACAATACAATCATTTATCACAAATTCTCTTTCATACTTGAAACTTAGGCCTTCTAAAACGAAGGATTTTTTTTACTAAATATGGTTAAGGTTAACAAAAAATAAGTAAGTAAGTACATCAATTCTTTAAAATTAATGAATACAATTGGTTGGAATTACAGTAGGTACTATTTAGTGATGTGCCGGATGGTCAAACTATATCCTCGGATACGGATCCGAATACGAATATTTGGTATCAAGATCCGCAGATACAGATCAGTTGCTTAAATTATTTCTCATTCCCATGTTGACCAGAACAAAAGTTGCTATTTAGTGATATTAAGTTATATATTAATAAGATTTTTTCAGTGAATATGAAATAACATAACAAAACTTCCTTTATGAATTGAAACTCAGGTAGAAGCTCCGTGAAAAAATTCATGGATACGGATCTTTCTTCTCCGGATATCCGCGGATACAGATCACAATATCTGACACATCATTAGTACTATTCCAGAAGAAAAAATATTAATAAAAATGCATTTTAACACAAGTCAAACAGTTCTGACTAGACGATCACACACACAAGGCCACCGCGATCACTGGACATCACTTGAATCCACTTCCAAGTTTGTCTAAACGTCCACGTCCACTAGAATTTTCTTTCGAAAATCGTGACGTTTTCCAAATAGTTTCCGTGCGTCGTTGAGGGACGAGTGCCGAGGGAGGAGTCCATCATTTAATTATGACTCCGGGACTCTTCTGGTTTTGGTACTCCAGAGGCAGGAATATGTGCATCAGCTTCTCGATTTCGCCGCGACACAGTGGGCAACGCTCGCATCTGTAACAAGGAGACGAGTTGTTAGTTTCGATTACAATTTACATATTAAAGTATTATTTCAAGAGGAGAGAATACTGTTTGGTTCTACCAGGAAAATACAACAGATGGAACCATTTTTGATATGAAGCAATTTTATCAAACTCAGAGCGAGTTTTTTCGCTTTTACGCCATTCGTTTAATCTCCGAGTATAATTCTTACGGCTTTACTATAGCTGGTTATGGCAATCCAGAATAGAGAACGTGTTCCTCTTGGTTATCACTGTGTTGGAAACAAAAAAAACATGGTGATTTCTTCAGATGGGAAATATCGTGATATTTAATTAATTACGATGTTCTCCATCGCCGTGCATGCCTGAGAGAAATTCATAATTTCTCGAAAGCATGACGTCCACCAATCCGCACTTGGCCAGCGTGGTGGACTATGGCCTAAATTTCCTCACTTGTGAGAAGGAGACCTGTGCCCAACAGTGGGACATAAAAAAGGTTGAAAAAAAAAGTATTTATTATTTTATTAATATGTTTGGCAAGGAGATCTCCCGCCGGGCCACCTGTTATGCCCGGGGAGCGGCCGCGCTCCGACTGACTCAATTTGGAGCTTGTATATATGGTCGGATATTCAGAAAACTTCGATAGTGTGATTCAGGAAAACCTGTGGCGCCATCTCTTAATGAGTAGCGGAAGGTCGCTACATACACGATTAGCTGTCACGTGTGACCATTATCATTCCATAGCCATTCTGTTATCTCAAATATATTATTATGTACTTTTTTTAAAAGAGTGCTGGCAGTTTTTTTCCGCCGCCTTTTTTTTCTCAGCTCAACATCTAGCCCAAACGGGCACCTAAAGGCGATGACCGGGAAAAATGACATTCATTATGCGAATATTTTGTATTCCTAATATGAAATAAATATTTTTTCTTTCTTTCTTTCTTTCTATGTATTAAAAGCAGGGCGTACCTGGGCGCGCAGTGCGCACAGCAGAGCACGTGGCGGCACGGCAGGAACAGCGTGTCGATGGCGCCGTCCATGCACACGCGGCACGCCAGCGCCGAGCCGCTGCGCGAGCGCGCGCGGGGCTGCCACACGCATAAATAATAAAATATTATAATAAAATAATACAACGTTACACACTCATAGCCCCACAGTAAGCTAATTAATACCCTGTGTCGTGGGTAACATGGACACATACAAAGACAGAAACACAAACACCCAGACCAACCCAGACCGAAAACAGAAATTTAAACTCATCTTTCAAATTTCTATTTCGCCGGGAATCAAACCCGGGACCCCTTGATCAGCAGTAACCGTTGCGCCACGCGGGTCGTAATGCACTCGTTACTTTATCCGTTTACCTTCGAATCTTGTCAGTGCTGGACTACCAAAAGGCTGCTGCTTTTGAGGGGCGACAAATTTGGCCCAAAATTTAAAGATAACTTGACTGCGTAAAAAATACCCTCAATATAAACTTATTAACTTGTTAACGTTTCACAATAATAGCCCCACAATATAGTAGATATACCCTGTGTCGTGGGTACCATAGAAACACACAGAGGCAGAAACACAAACACCCAGACCAAGAACAGAAATTTAATTTACACTCATCATTCTGTGTGCTTCGCTGGGAATCGAACCCGGGATTCTCCAATTGGCAATCCAGCATGTTAACCATTTAAGCCACAGAAATCGTCCATCCGACTGTTATCGATAGATGAATCCATCAGCCTTTATAGGTAGCACTACTGGACGTAGGCCTTTATAGTTAGCAGTCATAAACCTCGATGAAGACCTTATGAGCGGTATGAAAAAATTCAACAGCGGGTTCGCCAGTAACCCGCACCTCCAGTCCCCACCAATTCGCAATGCCGCGCCATTGTGGGAGTAAACCCAGACCCCCCCGATTGAAGGGAGAAACCCGAGCTCAGCAGTGAACTGCAACCATATGTATGAGAGTTACCTGGTCATTAGCGCCCCCAGCGCGGCTGTCGCGGCGGCTGCGCGGTGCGTGCGGCGCGTGCGTCGTGTGCGTTGCGTGCGCGGCGCGTGCGTGCGCGTCCCGCCGCGCGCGGTCGTGCACCTCGCGACACGTGCGCCGGATGTCGAACACGTACCGCCGCCCTAACGTCGACGAGTCGTTGAAGATGGATGCTATTGTGCCCTGGAACAAGAGGAAACGTTGGTTAAGTTCGATGATTACATCCCTGTAGCTTCGGGATTAAGAATAGAGCTACGGTATCCCCTGCCTGATCGTAAGAGGCAACTAAAAGGGGGCTTTCGGGGTTGGGGACGGTGTGAGTGAGAGCTCGATCCATCCAGCCAGCAGCACCGGAAAGAACGGCGGTGTGTGCATGCCGCCGTAAGTATCGGAAGGTGCAGGAGAGCTAATCTGTTCTCCCAAAGAAAGACCCGTTCTGGGGCGCCGCGGTTGGAGGACACCGGTGCTTTCCACTGGAGATCCCGGAGTCCTCCCCAAGCGCAGAGGCAGGCCACCGAGGGAGTTTTTGTGCGGTACAAAACCCACATAACTCGATATCCTCTCCCAAGGGGGCCTTTTGAAGCTCCCAGATACAAAAAAAAGATTCTATGGTTAAGCTATCAGAGATATTAAAGTTCAGCAAAACCAGTATACGCAAAGCACAGGGAACAGAGCCCTTACTGGTGACTATAAGCTTGGTCGCTTTTATAACTTAATTCAACCAGTTTAATTATGATCCAATCATGCACACACTTTGCTAATTTGTGATTTTTTTTTAATAATTTAAGGTACAGACTGACGACCTGCATGGCGCAATGGTTACCATACCGAACTGCCAATCGAGGGGTCCCGGGTACAATTCCCGGCGAAACAGAAATTTGAATGATGAGTTTAAATTTCTATTCTCGGTCTGGGTGTTTGCGTTCCAGTCTTTGTATGTGTCCATGGTACCCACGACACAGGGTATTAATTACCTTACTGTGGGGCTATGAGTGTGTAACATTTATGTATTTACAGACGCCACACCCCCCGATGAATAAACATCAAGTCTGACAAGTCAAGCTCAAAGTTTAACTGCTTAATATTCAAGAGGCCAATTTAAAAATAACCGTAGGTGTGATTTTATACGGCTCTTTTATACGAAGGGCAAAATAATAAAACACTTCTGTTTTTCTGTTGGTGTGTGTTTGAACCGTCACACAATGTTTCCAAATGCTTGTATGATGTCATTTTTATTTTATATTAAAATTAAAATACTGAATGAAATGCGCAGTTCACTTCTGTTTAAGTTTAATGTGAAGTAATCATAATTAATTTACACATATTGTATTCAAAAGCACACAATAATCTATTCTTGACCTGAAATTATATTGTTATGGTCTCCAACTGTTCCAACTTTTCTAACTAATCTTATAAAAAATTACTAATTTTACTTAGTTTTCACTTCTTATTTACTGAGTATATTATTAGCACTTTGAAGACCTGCGTGGCGCAATGGTTACCACGCCATCGCGCCAGACTGCCAATCAAAGGGTCCCGGGTTCGATTCGCGGCGAAACAGAAATTTGAATGATGAGTTTAAATTTATGTTCTCGGTCTGGGTGTTTGTGTTTCTGACATTGTGTGTCCATGGTACCCACGACACACGGTATTTATACCCTGCTGTGGGGCTATGAGTGTGAAACGTTAATTTTTCAGTCCATTTTTGTTATTTTAATTAGTTTATGCCTCTGACTTGTATACATATTTATATGGACTTACCTACGTTGGAATTCAGGTAAGAAATTTACCTACTAGCTTAGAATAATTATAATTACATTATAGAAACCATTGGTGCCATTAATGGCACCAAACGCCGGGTTTTTAAAAACAAAAGAAGTCTAATAAATAACTTTTCACAATGTTTTCAATATTTTGTACTATTTAACAGTTGATTTGGTCAAAATAAAAATATTTTGTTTGTCAGATGTGACAGCTGTAGGAATCTATTTAGTGCTTCAATTTTGACAGCGCGCTTGTATGAAGACACTCATTCTTTACGTATTTATTCTAAGCCTACTAAGTTGTGGTAATAAATTTTATTAATCTATTCTACACAATACCTTGTTATGTACTTCATAAGAATAATTAAATATTTATTTGGCGTCAATACTTTACAATTATAAAGAATCATGTTTTTGTTTTCTTCTGTGTAGGTATTTTTACAAAACTACGTATTTATTGAAATTAAAAACACCGATAAATACAATCAATGTCAGAATATCGATAAAAGTATCGACCTATTTTTGTTAATCATAAAAAAAATTGATTTTATCGTTGAATAAATCAAAATTATTGAGTACGTAATAAAATATAATTAAAATTATTTAAAATGTGTTTTTTAGGAAATGAAAAAGTGTTATATTATTATATTAAGTAGGTAAGTAATGCCTTAAATTGGTAGGTAGATTCGTCAGATATATGCTCAGTCCACACTTGTGGGTATAATTTTTGTTACAGGTTATGTACAGTCCCATGAGGATGAATACATCCATAGAAGAGACAGAATTTTTTCATCTTTACTGCGTCCAAAAACAAAACGCGATGCAGCAAATTGCCGATAGCCGACGCTAAGTAGCTAGTATGGCCTGGCTGTTACAAGGCGCGGTGCAAGCCCGCGGCCTGGCCTCGCACAGCTATTTTGTCATGTAGCGTTGCTCTATGATTTTACCTTTGCGTGAGGAATAACAAAACTAATTTAAGAGTACATTTAGAGAACATATTCACCTTCAAATCCCTAATAAACTGCTCGGTGACATCTGTCCGGACAGTCTCGCAGCAGTAGAAGGCGTGTTTCTCTGTGACGGCGCGGTATAACGCCGCGGCCTGGCCTGACGTCGCCATTTTGACGTGTAGTGTCGCTTCGTTGCCCTCGGCTGTCACGTACGAGAGCTGGAAGATCCGACGGAGGGGCTGTGCTCGGTGTATTGATGTGTAGGGGATGCTGGAAGAAGAGAGAAATTCACTGTTATAAAATTAGGTATAAAACTACTTAGCAACAATCGGCAATCAAACCGTATGATGGTGTATAATTTTTCATGCAATAGCACCTCCCTCCCTCCCACATAGGATACATGCACTTGCAACAATAAAAAATATACACGTATATTTTTACGTGATCCTACGTAAGTACCAACATGCGTACCACGTATATTTTTACTGTTATATTAAAGTGTTTTTTAAATAAGATTTTCTTTGATTTTTCAGATGCGTTTGTGGATAATTCAAACAATGTATCATCTACGAATACTACGAACCATGATGAAGCTTGCCAACTTCAAGGTAATAATAGTGCTTCAGAAAGTACAATATACAGCCACTATTACAAACATCTACTCGTAACTTTTATTAACCACAACTTTTAGCTCGACACCTAAGTAGGTATTATTCCATTTATTCTGGCCGCAAAGCGTTTCCTTTGTGTTGGCTGTAAACCTTTGGACATCCCACTGCTGGCCCTGGGCATGGGTATCTCTCCATAATTAGGATGGCCTATGAGCCTACTCCCCCGTGCTTCAATGTGATATCGGTGGAAAGGCTGCACTTATTACTCGGTCAAGTTAACATGACACCTGATGCATCCGTCCATAAGTTCTAACATTTTTGGAATCATTTTTGGCATATTTAGACAGTTTTTTTTCACGAATTTAAAAGATTAGTTTTATCAATGATAACTTTAAGCCACTGAATGAATAATATTGGTAGAATTTCGTCAGTCTTACTCAAAAATGAGGCCCGAAGTTTCGGAAGGCGTACAGAGTAGCCTCCCAGGTCTCATGTTAACTTAACCGAGTAGGTAGTAGGTATGTACATTGCATATTGAACGTTTGAGTTAAGCATAACAACTCTAGCAACACAACTGCATACATTTGAGAGACAATTGTTGAGTATTGTATACGTGATTTGCACATTCGTATATGATTACTTGAAAAACTAGAAAATTCTTCATCGCATTCAAGTTATTACGAGTACATGGATAAATCATCAAGGTAACACGAGTAAAGCCAATATAAGAGAGAGACTATTATACGGAACACTTATATGGAACCCAAGAAAATTGTAGGACTGAAGCAATCATCGACTACCTAGTCTTGATCGTTATAAGCGATTTTACGAAAGCGAAGGAGCATAAGCTAGTTATCGAAGCATTTATCAATTTACATTTATTACTATAATTCAATATGCCAAAAGGTATTCAAAGGCGCTCTTTGTATTGTGACATAGGTATATCAAATATAATAATATGTATAGCATAGAAACGGAACGCAGGTAAATAAATTATTTAAAAATTCGTCGCAATTTAATTTGGCGACTTGTATTTGGAGTGTATAAATAATATATTATGCGAAATATTTTCGCAGCTGGATCGAGTGAATGGCGCTAACATTATACCTATCTTATCGGCGCAAATATAGCACTTATGTATATTATACATAGTTCTGATAACAGGAACTCTATAAACATAATGAAACAAAAATATGTGGTCATTATTTCACCAGAGCATGGTTCATTAAAAAACATTTTTTCAAATGAAGTTGGGCCCAGAGATAGATTGATAGTCTAGAATAGTACGATAGTAGTACGAATCGAATAGTATGTACTGTTACCTACGATAGATAGTATAATCATATAAACTAAAATTACCCGAGCGAAGCCGGCTTGGATCAGTAGTTAAAAATATTATAATATTAAAGTACCTGGATCAAGTGGTCTAGGTACTTTAGTTAGAATGTAGTGTTTCTTCTTTATCAAATATTATATTACCTAATTAGATAAGGCCTTTTGTTTGTTCATTCATGTTAATTTACCTATACATTAATCAATTTTGATAGCGAATTAGACTGATAATTTGAAAGTCGGTCAAAGACACTAGCATTATTCCACAAACACTGAAAATTTCTCTATCTTTTCTGGATATTGTTCAGGAATAGAATAGCCATGGAACTTGGGCAGCTGTTGATTTTTATAATTACGTCATTTGATTTGTGGGTAACAGATGGGAGGATGTGGAGAACAGATGGGAGGATGTGGAGAACAGATGGGAGGATGTGGAGAACAGATGGGAGGATGTGGAGAACAGATGGGAGGATGTGGAGAACAAATGGGAGGATGTGGAGAACAAATGGATGGATGTGGAGAACAGATGGGAGGATGTGGAGAACAGATGGGAGGATGTGGAGAACCGACGAGGACAAAATTGACAAGGCTTAGTAGCAGTCATGGCTAATCAAATCACCTAAAATCTATAGCATACAAAAATTGAAAAAAAATAATGAAAATTTGAATAGGTGTTTGTGAATAGCATACTAATTAATTATCATTACAGCGACAATTCGGGTCAATGAAGTGAAAAAGATAAATAATTGCCCACATAGAAACATTGAAAGCCTCGAACATTCGCGATAATAAATACAATGCACGATATCATCTTCAAAACAAGTCAATCTTACTTTCATATCTAGCGCGTTGATAGCTTTGTTTTCAGAGAAATTATAAAGCTTTGTACACATTGTCACAATTTGGATTATGCCAATAAACATAGCATTTTAATTATCACGAGAAATTTTGTTAGGTTAACTATCGTAATCTCGTTAAATACATTTTTTGATAAAAGGTATATTTGATAAAAAGAAATACCTAAGTATATTTTTTACAAAAAGAATCAAAGGGCTTTTAAATTCCCTACAATCCCTAGAAATCTATATCCACTGACACTTGACGAGAAAAGGTCATTTACATGAGTCCGGAAATAACCTCGATACTAAATACATAATATTGCTTCGTGGCAGATTGCTTGAGGCGATAATCTAACTATGTATATATGTCATAACCATTCTCAAAATGCTCTATCGTATTACTCGATTCTAGACAAGAAAGAAAAATCGACTTACCTCTGTTTTTCTACGCCAATTTCCTGTTCGCCATTGCAGTGCGGTCTGTACACCACGATGCCATGGGGCCCCACGCCAACACACGTGCTCAGCCGACATCCACACCCTCCAGGGTTCTGTCCAGAGGTCAAGCACCCCACCGTCGCGCCACCGTCAATCTCCTGCTCATCCCTAGCTCTAGGCTCCTCTGCCTGTTGCGTGTGGTATAACAGATGACTGTACAAATTATGTGCGTTGTTACTTTGTGTGACAGGTTTGCAGAAGAACAGCTCTTCTCCAAAGGACTCTAGCTTTGATATTTCCTTCAACAGCCTATACTCTGCCTGAGACGCCCTCATTCCAGCTATTTCGCAGTGGTATTCGATAATTTTGTCCATATGGTCCTCTGGCTTCTCGCCCTGTGGTCCTATTTTGTTGCACTCCTCGTAAACTTGCATCGGAGGGACGTCGGGGTCGCAGTCACCAGTCTCAGCTTGTGCTATGTAGGCAGTTATCCTTCTAGCTACTTCTTGGTCAGCTACGACTAGTCTGCCTTCAGTGAGGTCTAACTTAGCGTGGAGGTAGAACTGGTGGCGGGTGGGTTCGTTTATGAGCAGGTGTGGGGGGACCCAGAACTTTACGCGGAGATCGAGTCTTCCGCCAGGAATCCTGTGGGGGTCGAGAGGGTTTCGAAGGTTCAGCCATCTCCCCGGCCCAGAACCTGGACATACTCGGAGGCCGAAATAGTCCGCTTCCGCGCCAATCTCCAGTTTTTCGCAAACCTGTAACAAGGAAAATGGAAAATTAGTTTTTATCTAGAAATAGGTAAAGGTACATAATCCATACTATTAATATTATAAATTCGAAAGTGTCTGTCTGTAACGGTTTCCCGCTTAAAAGTACTGAACCAATTTTAATGAAATTTGGAACACAGATAGACCTTGGGAAATGACATAGGATGGTTTTTATTCTACGGGAACCTATAAAACGGATCCACGCGGGCAAAGCCGCTGGCGGAAGGCTAGTTAACATAAAGACATTAAAATATTATCATACGCTGAGAGAAGCAAAGTACACAAAACAGGAATGTGGAAGTGCAGCTTCCAATTTCTAGAAATGAAATCGCGCAAATCGCTTCCCGCTTTCCGTAAGATTAGCCTACATTCGAACACTGCCTTAGACATTGATCGATAGAATTGCCACGTATTGTAGCTAGCAAAAACATACTGTGCGTCAATTTATATTTAAGTGACTGGCTGTATACGTTTTTGCAGCTTCCTTTGACATGTACATAGTATAAAGTGCTTCTATAAAGTATTACGTAATAAACATTTACTGACTGACATATGGTCGCAAAAAGTATTAAATCTATTCGTAGAATGAATTGCCCATAATTATGGTTTCGTGTAGGCCATTATTCATTTCTATGGATGCCAGACAGATCTTTTCAAATTGGCTTGTGAAAGTGGGCACTTTAAAACCTATTATTACACTGACGGTAATAATTTTGGCAAACAGAACGGTAATATCCACTTATTATCTGAATATACTTATAACATGTTTGAAATTTGCTTACATGTACGTATACTTTTGCGTAGCTCTCATGAATGGCGTAAGTAGAATCAAAATAATCTATCAATCGATCAGAAGTTTGACTGTTGATAAAATTCTTGCAAAATAGTTATCGGAGGAATTACTTCGGGCTGTTGTTCTCAAAATATTAAATATGTTTGAGACAGTGTGTGACATCAGTTTTATTTTGTGTTCGGTATTCAAGTGCGCTTACACCACGCCATTTTAAAATGAGAATGAGACATAAACCTTGTGTCCATCTACAGAAGTGCTAGAAATGTGTCGATGGATTTTATAGGCATATTGAAGAAGTAAAATAGAAAAACCTAATAAAAATCGAGCTTTATTGATCTTTATAGAGCAATCAGATTCGTAAGGTATACCTTACCAATCAATACCTTAAAACATCAGCCATCAAGGTATGACAGGTATGACACCCGTCAGAGGAGTGGCCTTTACGGGCGAACTCCTCGTCCCAACGTGCATGCACAATGTGCCTTCTAGTTATACAACTAGTGTGTCTGTGTGTGTCGGTGTCAGTGTTGACAATGCATAGAAAATGACATTGTTAATTGAAATTGACATATTTAGAAATTTAATGTATGCGTCTGTAGCGATGAAAGAATGAATGAAATGAATGAAAATGAAAATAATTTATTTGCACAAATATGGGTATTACAAAAGTTGTTTTATTTACATTTATTAGTTTAATAATATTTGTGTTGTTGAGTTTAATAATAGTTGTGTTAGTTTAATAATAGTTGTGTTTATTAATATTTGTGAATGTGTGACAAAATTAAAATGTGTGTGTTCTTTTCCCGCACCAGATTTGGCACAAAAATTATGTATCGAAGCGAGGCGCTTTGCCGTCTCTCCTGAAGGGTGAGTCAGTAACTTTGATGCTCTAAGTCTCTTGTACTGTGTGAATGCGATAAAAAAGCGATGCAATTTTTGGTGACACTTTAAATGACGGAAGTGTTAAAACAATAAATAACACTGAACTGAATACATAAGGAATTCGCAGACAGAAGCCGGCAATATAAACTTTACAATGTTTTTACTGCCCATACAAAGACAATGTTTACAAAGAACACAATATTTCGGTATCGCGTATCATCTTATATGTCAAAACTACCTTATCGTATGACCACATAAACATGGCTCCCATGACAAATATTACGACGTAGTAGATTGTGCAGGCAGACCTCATTGAAATGCGAATATGTGCGAACTTTGTTACTAATGTAGGTACCTACGTTTGGGCATCTAAACATAAAAAACGACCTCTATCTAGGTTGCAGATATCGCGTGTGGTTTTGTTGATAACTAGAATAACATGGCGTCTTGAAAGTCGTTGCAAAGACGTTTAAATTCTATGGAATGTAAGATTTTGGAAGCGTGTGTAAAATGAAAATGAAAATACTCTATTGCTGACTGTTTACATGCATAGAATAAGATGTTTAAATTTATTATTGGAGTTTTAAACAGTCTACCATATTCTGGCATACAATATTATTAGGTAGGTAATTAAAATTAACTAAAAATGTTTTGGTTTATCATTATCATGTGTTGGTTTTGGTTTATCATCGGCTTTTGATGCCTACTCACCGCTGGGTCAACGAGAAAATAAAAGCCCGAAACATTAAGCGCGAAACAGCGAAATTTTGACATTTTCCGGTACAATTAAAAAACTAAAAAACACGCTTTTGTGAAAATACGAACTAAAAAGTAAAAAAATAAAAAGAAAATGTATTTTGCTGTAAAAAAAGCGTTGGGTGGTTTTTAAGACACTATTGACACCATGCACCCCTTAGACGTGTAGTAGAAGACGCTTAGACGTGTTAAAAATATAGAACTTTATATTTGTTTCATTAACTACCTTAGGCCATGAATTTATCAGCCCGCCCTCGTATATTTTTTTTTATTCTGAAGATCCTAGTTAGGACTTTAATATAAAGTTATGAGATTATTGTATTGTCATCGGCCCTTGACCCCTGCAAATTTTTAAGTTAATCAGACTCCTAGAAGTAAGTGAAAATGAAGTTAAAAGATTCCGTTACATACATACATACATACATACTTACATACATACAGGTCAAGTTAATAAAAGCGTGTTAAAAATAAGCGCATTTAAACAGCTCTTAGAACAAAAGCAAATACAAAAGGACGTTCTATTTTTTTTAAATTAAATGATCGTGTTGTTTTAATCATGCATGAAGCATACGACCTCTAATAGTCCTAAGACACTTAGCTCACTTAAAGATTAGAAATACATACATTGTTGTTGACCAGCCAAATATACTACTTTGAGGTTAGTAAAGATTTCTAACTGGCTACATCCATACTAATATGTACCTATTATAAAGTTTAAAAGTGTGCTTGTTTTTTATCTGTTTGTTAGTTTGTCCATCCATCACGTCGCAACGGAGCTACGGATTGATCCGATTTTATGTATGCGGATAGGTTGAGGTTTTTAAGAGTGACATTGTCTACTTTTTACCCGGGGAACATAAAATACCCTATTCCATGTGGGAAAAATGTGTAGTCCACGCGGGCGGAAAGCTTGTATTAAGAAAGAAAGAAAGAAAGAAAAAAATGTTTATTTCATATTCGGAATACAAAATGATTTTTTCCCGGTCATCGCCTTTAGGTGCTCGTTTGGGCTAGATGTTGAGCTGAGAGAAAAAAGGCGGCGGAAAAACTCCAAGTAGCACTCTTTTAAAAAAAAGTACATTTATATATTTGTGATAACAGAATAACTACAGGACAGGTGACGGCTGATTGTGTGAGACACTATCAACCCACTTCCAGTTGCTCACAGATGCGAGTAATAACTAACGAAACTCATTCTATGAAGTAATACATTCATACAATGTATTTGTATGAAGTAATCATAAACATACTTGTACGTACAAACATACATTCTAACCATTGAAACAAGATATCACATATCCGATGTCAATGCATACTCGTATAGCGTTCAAGGCCTAGTCACACGTTTGTTAAGACGATATCTTATGTAAATCATTGCAAACAGTAAACATATACTTCGATGTTTCTACCAGTCGTAGTAGTCAGGTCGTTTCAGTTTGGTATCAGTTTAAAGCAGCTTTTGTTGACGTCTTAGTTACTTACTTAATTGTTGTAGAGCAACGGAAATTTTCATTGATTAGACAGAATTGATGTCAATGATAAATTTGCAGAAATCTTATTAATTTTGCCACTAATCAAAATAATTGTATATTACATACATAGTTGCTAAACTTTAAGATTAAAAACTTGTTCCATCGCTAACTAGAAGCGATTAAATACAAATTAAATATAATGGTCTTATAGTGTTCCTGTAAACTTTGCTTTCTTGTTTCATTGAAACAAACGCTGTCAAAAGAGTTATAATATCCTAGATATTATAATTTCCACTATGACTATATTTTTTTTTAAATTCTCCGAAGAGAATCTGTGCTGTGGAGCGAGTTGAGGCAAACTATTTTAATTTTTAATATGTTCGCAAGCTCTTTCATCGACAATAGGAGGCTTAAAACAATCTAAGTGATTATAAACTATAGCTAATTTCAACGTTAGCTAAGACACCTTAGTCCCTGAAGCTTCGGCATTAAGAATAGAGCTACAGTATCCCCTTGCCTAATCATAAGAGGCGACTAAAAAGGGGCTTCCGGTGTTGTGGGCGGTGAGAGTGGGAGCTCGCACCGTCCAGCCAGCAGGCCCGGGTAGGACGGCGGTATGTGCGTGGCCGCATGCCGCCGTAAGCATCGGAAGGTGCAGGAGAGCACATCTGCTCTCTCAAAGATGTGCCCGTTCTGGGGCGTCACGCGTGGATGATACTGGTGCGTTTCACTTCACTGGAGATCCCGAAGTCCTCCTCAAGCGCAGAGGCAGGCCACCGAGGGAGTTTTAGTGCGGTACAAATCCTACATAACCCGGTATTCTCTCCAAAGGTGCCTTTTGAACCCCCGATAACAAAAAAAGCTAAGACACCTTATGGTTATGGTTGGATGGAAGAATTCCAACCAAACCATATTTTTCCTATGGACAGTATGAAATCACTCTTAATTTTTATAGCTACATCGCTTACAGTAAAACACCTAGTTAACAACATTATGCACAAATGCAATAAGAGAAATAATAATATATTAAACTAGTTGTGCCTTGTTTGTTTGTCATTCAGTAATATCGCTGCGTTTGCATATTTAAACATTTAATGACTTCTCTTGTTGCGCAAACTCGTAAACTAAGAAAATTATTGTTACATGCATACAGTTCATATTGCTAGGGAATAGGGCTTATTTTACTTGCTCTTTATACTTTGCATTTTATTTAATAATGCAGGTGTGTTTGTCGGTTCACGCTTGTATGGCGTGAACTCGTAAGGCTACGAACACACTGTCATATAGAAAATATAATATACTAGGTTTAATACAAAAACAAGTTAAGGTTTCAAGTTTATCGTATAAACTGGCAAAAATTTGATTCAAATACTTTTACTTGACACTTGCAATATGCACAGACCGTGCGATACTATTACTGAAAAAATACAGTAAATAGTAGAACCCACCGCTGCACCGACCTTCTGCCGTGAAGCAATTCTGTTATCTTCCGGTGGAAAGGTGCAGTTGCCCGCCGACTTACACGAGGCGGCCTTCGGAGTAGCAACGCGACTGCATACGACCCCAGGCACGAGGCTAACTTGAGGATACATTTTTTCAATATTGGCATCGCAAACTCTCAGCATATTGCCCGATTTAAGTACCTATAATTTTTGCATTGTAGCGACCTTCCCCCACTCATCTAGAGATGGCGCCACGGGTATTCCTGAATCACGCTATCGAAGTTTTCTGAATATCCAACCACATAATTATAGAAGCTTCGAAACGAGTCAGTTGGAGCGCGGCCGCTCCCCAGTAGTCCCCAGGCATGACCACTCGCCCGCGGGTGATCTCCCTTTGCCAAAGCATCACTCAATAGTCATAGAAAAATTCACTAAGTCGTCGCTAATCAGTCGGTCTAGTCAGTCAGATGTCAAGAAAAGCGATGACTACTTTACCCAGAACGTGTCCGATGGAGTTTTGGAGGCAAGCCGAAAAAACATGTTATTTTATATCACAACACTCGTGCGCTGTAATAAACCTATACCGAACAAAACGCCATCAACTTTATCCCCTATAACACATAAATACACCAAGAAAATCAAAACAAAACAAGAACACAACATGTGTTTTCCGATTCCCGCCAAAACTCCTACATGAGGCTGTTTGTAGATGTCAATGGGCTGCAGCGACCACTTAACACCACGTGGCCTACATGCTATTATAAAAAAAGAAGAAAAAACAAAAAGCACTCCGGTAGTGGCTTTATTGGCTTAAGGATAAATTTTCTATTATTCGACATTTATATCAGACTGACAAAAGACAGCAATCTCATTTTGAGAACATAAAAATAAAATCATAGTAAGAATACCTACCCTGCTCTCCTCTCTTCTTTCCAAATTGCTGTGCCCAACAGGGTCCATGTATACTCAGGGAAACATAATATGTACCATCTATTCCCAATAACATGGATTGCAATAAGTAAATAAATGAATATGAAATAAATGAATATAGTGCCGGCAGAAGTGAAAACTTGAACATTAACGTTATGCATTTTCGATATTTTGGTTAGGGAGTAATATCACACGAATTGCTTTAATTTTATCATTATTATTTTTCATCTAGTATTTTTATGTGAGTACTTTCACTCATTTTCTTTCACTATTTCTTCGTCACTTTTTTCATTAATAGATGCACTTTGTTCAATGTCCATATTTTAAATACTTGATATAAACGAATTTTACAAGTATAGACAGTCGAGCTGTCACCCCTCCGTCTTACGAATATTCGATCAGGCCACGTGTCCTGACGCGAGTTTAACATTTTTTACCCATCCCAAAAAAGTGCACAACGCCGCTAAAGAAGTATTCACTTCAAAAATGGTACCACGCTTGTACTTCGTGATCACGTAACTCTGAGATCAGACGGGGATAAAGGATAAACTAATATTAGCCGGCGTAATGTCCGTGTTGAATCAAGATCACCTTCGGGCTTCGGGTCGAATCGGATTATGAGTTAAACAAATTTGCAACCTATTAATAGCTTTAGAGGACTTATCATTGTCATTAATATTTGAAGTATGTATTAACTTTGTCCATAGAATTTACTTTAAAATACTTAATAAGACTCTAGTTTCAGCGGATACGCAGAAGAACACCTTTTTGTGCGTTTTTTAATTAAATACCGGCCAAGTGCGACTGACTCACGCACGAAGGGTTCCGTACCATTATCTATAAAAAATTACGTTTATTGTATGGGAGCCCCCGTAAATATTTATGTATTTTATTCTATTTTTAGTAGTATTTGTATCAGTCATGCGTAGATAGAAGGGACAACAAGGCTAATTTGGGACACCTCTTCCCCCAAATCTCTTAGGAACCCCCTCCCAATTTCTTGGTGACCTACCCCCCATATTGAAGGCTGCGACCGCGTCTGCATGTATAGATAGTAACATGAAGTGCAATTTTTTTATAATAAGGATTTCTTTTTGATAGGCAGACAGCGCGCTGACGCAACTCATACAAAATATGCATTTTTTATGTTGCCATGGGCGGCGAAATAAGCGTGTGTCGTGTAATGTGTGCTTCACTCACGAATGCTCACACTCGCAAATATGAATGTGATGAACGCACGTCGTGTGCCGTCTTTGAGTAATAGAACTACATCATTTTTTTGTTTGTAAATGGTACCTAACTTTATGTGTATTACAGTATGAGCAAACTACCCAACTTTGTGTTCTATGTCATATTGTATGTTTTGACATAAAGGTGAGACTGCACGGAATATAAAGCTGTATGCACAACTATACAAACAAGGACCGTCAGCTCTTGGTCCCAATTTTACGAGGTCATCGCCCTCAGCAGATGTCTCAATTCGTCTTATGTGATCTTCAGGAAGACACTCATAAGCCTTATGTCTTTCTCATAAGGATTAGGATTAGACGAGGAAACTAAACGCTATTAATAATTACAGTGTTACCAGCATCGAGATACTATGTACTCACGTACAGTACATAGTTTCTAAATTTTAACCAGAAGCTAGAGCTGATAAACCATTTATTTCTTAAATTAATCTGCAAGGTATCAACAATATTGTAGTCTAGCGTGTGGCTTAAAATAATATTTTTAAGATTTATTTCACTTAAAGTTGGTTTCTCTATTCAACTTCGTTCTGTACTCTTTGAGGATTTTTGTTGATTTTTTAAAGCTATGTTTAAAAAAGTTAACGATGAAAATCCCTTCTGTAAAATTATTTTTCCGAGATTGCAAAAATTACTCAAAACAAAAAATTTAAAGGTGCAACCAGTTTCAATTTCAACACAACATTTTTTGTGACAGCCAAAAACAATTACCTACTGAAGTCTTAGAGCATCAAGGTCTGACGAAGTATGACACCGGTCAGTCAAGGTATGACAGGTATTACACCCAGAGAGGAGTGGCCTTTAGGGGCGAACCCCTCGTCCCAACGTCCATGCACAATGTGCCTTCTAGTTATACAACTGGTGTGTCTGTGTGTGTCGATGTCAGTAATGTAATGACGGTGAATAGAAAGTGACGTTGTTATTTGAAATTTACATATTTAGAAATGTATGCTTCTGTAGCGATGAAAGAATATTTGTGAATCTGTGACAAAATTAAAATGTGTGCGTTCTTTCCCCGCACCAGATTTGGCACAAAATTATGTATCGAAGCGAGGCGCTATGCCGTCTCTCCTGAAGGGTGAGTCAGTAACTTTGATGCTCTAAGACTGAAGTAGTACATTATGAAATTAAATTTCACACGGTACATGCCTTTTTGATGGATGGGTTAAAAGGTGCTTTAATAATGTTGCAATTGATATTGGGTAAATTCTTGAGTGGAAAGTCTTACGTTGTATTATTTACTACACTTTTACATAAGCAGATATTGCACCCTTAACTGCGTATTACCGTCGTATCTCTAATTTAATCGATTAGTAAATAAAGATTAGTAAATGAAGAAGACATTATTGAGAACGAAACCAAGAAATTAAAATTAAATATTAAAGAAAAAGCTAGAATTTACGCGTCTTTGTGTATAGTTTCTGAAGCATGTCACGTGCGAGGTTCAATGACACGAGAGGCTTCGCAGGACGCTCTATAAGACACATAGGCAGGCATATAGGTAGCGTGTACTCTCAAAACCTGTCTATAGAGGCCTCTATACAAACTTAATGAACGACAGGGAACTAACCCATAAAATCAGTAGGAAATATTGCACACCTACGATGCTACGATACGATTTTGTTCTGTTATAGAGTTCTCATTTTGTCAATTCATAGGTAGGTATGCCGTGAAAAGACGTACTCTACATATTACTATGCTATCTTCATAATAAAGTTATATATATTGAAACAAGAAAAATAAGAAACCTTTTACACAATGTAATATGAACGGACTTCACGGATACTGCGCACACCATCATGTGAATGAGTGGGATGGTGCCAGCCAGCTAAGTTAATCGACCTATACTAAGGTGTTCACATACGATCACTGCGAAGCAATCTCAATGCAATAAACCTAAATAGACTTTTGATAGCACTTTAATGTACGCTATCTTGAGACAAGATTCGACGTTCAATTTTAAAGAACATGGGATACAATCCAAGTGATTATTCAGTTGAATATCCTTTGATTTTATGTTTTTAAAACTATGTACCTATGTGGTATAAAAAGACGACAGAGTATACTTCGATTTGTATTCCTAGACAATTTTGATATTTTATATCAAGAATGTAAAATTCGGGCGTAAAATGGAGGATAAAAGAATATTTTAGCAAGATAGCGAGTAGTCCAATATCATCCTATAATTACCGTTAACAGATAATTCACTATTAGATTGGAAGCAGATAGATTTTTACACAAAACAGAAAAAGGAATGATGATACATTATGAATCAATTCCTATGAATAGAAACACTAAAAGTGAGGACTGCGCAGGCGCAGATTGCTTGCTCCGTTATTGAAAAAATAACAAAGGAATGGTCTGTAGATCTTTGTAGGTAGGTGCAGTAGCTGTTCTACAGTTAGTGCCCAAATGTGTCAAGAAAACAAAGAACCGTTTTACATCAAGACTTAGATATGCCTCGGGAAATATAAGATACTAATGCTTTCCACAAAACTTGAAAGTTTAATGACAAGTGCCAACCAAATGAGATCAACGCGAACCAAAATAGACGAAAGAACAATATAGGACGAAAAAACGAAATCACACAGGCCAGGCGAAACGAGCCCAGATGTTTTCTCTACGTCCCGCTCTAACGTGTAACTCTGTCTTTCTCTAATGCATGCACCTATCACGCGGTGGACGCGTGCTGCACTCTCTCGATTTATCCGACGACTGATCGTTGGACCCGCCTTGGAACACACGGTCAATTTGTTGGGCAACCTGTTGGTTAACTGCGATTAGCATCCAAATATTATGTATTATTATTTCTGTATCAACGGAGCCCTCAAAACTTGACTTCCGAAGGTGGAACTACAGTTCGACCGATAAAAATTTCATCTTAGCATAATAAGATTTGTTTGTAAAATTTTTGGTAATGATGAAACATAATTTATTATTGTAATTCTCACAAATCGTATTATCAAACATCCTTTTTCCTAACGCAAGTCACTTTGAAATCATCTTTTAACATAATCATTTACATACAAAACTACTTTAAATGTAGTAAAAACGTGTTACTCATTAAAATTTAACAAACTTGAATTCATTGCAAAATTAAAGCAGATCCTATCTTATAATTAATCTTTATGTAAAGGTTATTTTCCTACTTAACATTGTTTGTGAATCTCTTGGTTTTGCTTCTAAATCAAAGTCTAAAAAATGTGTTCCATCCAACGAAACATTCGAATAAATGGAATGTTTTTACAGAAAACATTACTTACGTTTAAAAATAAACAGAATTTTGTATTCGAAACTAAATCACTTTTTGTATTGAATAACGTGGTAAATACGAATGTAGTTATGTCACAATACTTATTATGTGGTATATGTTGATGAGTATGACTTGGTATAATAATATAATACCTACCTACTAACGTACTTTTAAGTTGTACAACATAAATTTGTTTTAATATTAAACTATAGAGCTGACGATAACAACTGTTGAGTTAAGGACTGATTTAATTGTTTATGACACTTATGACTTATGACGAAAAATTTCATATTTCAAGAGCCACTATTACTACTAAACTTATCCTATTTAAAATAGCTATTTGAGTATGGAAACATGCAGAAAATGAGAGTTAACAGTAAACAACCGCATAGTAAAACTGCCCAAAGTGGTATAAGAAATGAATAACTAACATACCAGTAACCAAGCGTGAAGGTAGAATTGTATTGACGTTCCAAATAATGTACAAACAGAAATGCCAACCCCGAAAGGCAAAGTCTAACCCGTTTTCCGTGTAGGTATAAAGTAAACAACACATACATATAAATATGAACATGTATTTCGTGTGATCAATTCGATACATCGCATTGAGTTCTAAACTATGTAGTTTTAAAAATATAATAAAAAAACATCCTTTATTAACTTAATTCTTTGCTTGTCGAACATTGTAACAAAGAGAAGACAAATCTGAAGACAATGAATGGCCTTGCATTAAAAATTGGAGATAACAATTTTTCAAACATTTAATGTGGTGCATTGGGGTAAGATCGTGAATGGGGTAAGAACGTATACGTTAAATATCTACCGAATCTGTGGAAAAATGCGTATTTTTTAGTTTTTTAAACATTACAACTTCAATTTATTGGCAAGCTAACATTGGGTGAACCTTATCCCCAACGCAATAGGGAGTATTTTGGGCACTATCAAAAACAATAGCAAATGAGGCCGTCTTTATCGATATACGAAGGGTTAACGGACCGCCTACTTTCTCGTTCATCAAAATTCAAAAGTGCAGAGTCCAAATTATACTATCTTTACCCAAACTATTCGTGCCTTTTCGATTTTACAAGAAATATTTCAATTTTGGAGTTCTGGCGAGAACTTCAGGGAAGCATGCTGTACTCTTTTTTTAATTTATTTTACTTGGTGTGTTTCTAAGATACATCGGAAACAGTTGATGGTAGTTTTGGCGGGAAGTCTGAAGGGACAAGTGGTGCTTGTTTTATTTTCATTTTCTTGGTGTATTTTTGAGTTATATCGGATAAAGTTGATGGCATTTTACAAGAAAAAAATTATACATGACGATTTGCGATTCCATTATTAAAAAAAAATGAGTTGATGACATTTTGTTCGATATAGGTTAATTTTATTATAGTGCACATGGATTGAGAAATAATATAATAATAATAACTGAGCGAAATGATGTTTTTTTCCGCTTGCCTCCAAAAGTACATCGGACGTTCTCTTGTAAAGTAGCCATCGCTTTACTTGAATATCTGACTAGCTTGACTGGCTGATTACTAACGACTGATTAAATCGCCCAGTTTCAACAAAATGGACAAAAGCTTGATACAAATGCTCACTTGACAGTGGCAAAATGGTCAATTGACCGAGTCACCATTCGTAAAGAAAAAACAATTTACAATGTACTCATCCAGTCATTTATCGTTAACAATGGAAACTAGATATACATTCTAGAATAAAAGAGTTAAAACCCTCAGTAAATGCAGTAATATAGGAAGAGAACTAATAATTATACAAGTTCACGTATACGCTGGAATTAGAACAATGGAAACCTTGACAATTATAATAAATGAATGTGGAACGAGTAAGGAAAAATGCTTTAACATTTTACTTGATATAACAAGCAATAAGATTGAAGCAATTAAGTTGATCAAAAGTTCTGAGCAATTAAAGAAAACGGCGAAGAAAGAAATGGAAATAAATGAAAACAATAATAGTTTCTTAAAAGGAGTAAGAATAATAATGTTTGTCTATGTATACATACAAGAAATATACATAGATACCTGACATAATCTCAATGGAAAAGACAAAAAGGATTAAGTATTTGGGATTGTGACGCGAATCCTTAACGGAACAAAGTATAGATTTTTGTGGGCGTTTAAATCAGTTGAGGCTATTAACTGTTTCACATTATAGTACAAATGTAAATTTTAGTTCATATTATCATAAATTATACTTTGTATAATAAATTAATTTTATATTACTTCTCTAAACGGTGATAAGTAACTGAGTGCTACGAATAAAGTATTTTGTAATGCGATCGTTTAGCTTTAACGTCATATCATAACGTATTAAGATTAATGTTAACATCATGATTGTGTAAATTGATGGAGATCACATCTTCGCACACTGTCTTGTTATAATAATAAAAATAAACATCGACTCGACATGACGTAGTCGACATGATAAGATGGTTGGATCATATTTAACATGGATCAGAGATCATCAAGACAGGACCAAAGCTAAATTGGTAGATAAATAGCGATTCTACCGAAACCAGTGCTAATAATACATTAGCAAATTTAGTAGACAAAATCCTTACTAAATATTCTCATGCTTGTGATAATTGAAATCATATCCAAAGTTTGACCACATGAGTGTAAAAAACCATATACCCATACTATATTATTATGTAAATAAGAAAATATTGATTATGGTTCGTATAAATTATCAGGCACGATATGTGAGATTTAATTGTTCCTTTTGACGTATTTTTAAAATTTTCTTGACTTACTGGCCTTACTGCTGGATAGGTAGGTACCTACCCAGGTAGATATTAGTGCGATTTCATGGAAGCTTTGAGAATTTTTTAGCAAATATGATAGCAAAAATAAAACATCACGATAGCATACATTATTATTTTTTAGATTTATTACAATCTTAGCAACTATCGTATTGAAACACTAATTAATCTTTTCCTTATTATGATCAACTACTTACCTACTGGTTCTAAAATACGACGCTATGAAATGACGAATTTATGTTTCAAGGTCTTAAATCCAGTTTCTAAGTCCAGTTTTTACAATCGCAAATATAGCAGGGGTTCAAATAGGTTGGCTATGACTTTTAAATGGCATTTGAATTGAATACTTTTCTGGGATCGCGACCGATATTGTAGGTACCTAAAGACCTACCTATTGTGCGCAACTGTAGACAAATAGATAGGTCCAATAAAGTAAACAAGGGAAACAATACTAAATTTTAATTATGTTATTTTCTATGTAAAGATTTTACTTTTTGGGTGAGCAATGTCGACTTCCAGTTCTCCGTCGTCACAACTCTTGAAGAAGGACCACTAATTGTAAGAAAGTAGTCATGGAGCGAGTGGTACAAAACCGCTGTCTTCAACGCGACCGATCTCGGGTTCAAATCCTCCGACAAAGAAATTCGTCAAAGAACAACAACTTCTGACAAAGAAATTGAGAGAAATTCATAATTTCTCTAAAACATGACGTCCACCAATCTGCACTTGGCCAACTAATCCTAAATCCTTCTCACTTGTGAGAGGAGACCTGTGCCCAGAAGTGGGACATAAAAAACGGCAAATTGTTTGTAAAGTAGGTTTACGATCGAGATGTTTACGTGATAACGTCCGCACGAGAAAATCTCCATTCGTTTGTATGCCGCTAGAGTGAGAGAGACGGAAGATCGGTCCACTCACTCGAACACTATGCCAGCCTCCGCTCGTGAGGATTCCGCGTGACAAGTTTCACGGAATGACTGGCAGCGCTCGAGATGAGACGGGAGATCGGTCCGTCTCTCTCTCGTTATACCTGCGATCGCGCTCGTGAGGTTTTGGTGTGACACAAGTTTCTGAACATGTCATCCGATTAAAACGATTTTAAAGACGTTATCACGTCAAAAAAAGTTAGCTAGGTAAGCCCTTTAACTACAATAAAGACACTCATACCATAAGCTCATACACTCAAAATACATTTAAGGACAGAAAACAATATAAGCGATTAAGTTCTAATAGCGTTGCTAAAACGTAAAGAAACCATGGCTTTAAAACGCAGTGAGCGTGAGAGAAAACCGGATACGTGAGTACTAGCGATTGACAGTGATGAATGTGATGATCGTATGAAAAACGAAACATATCCAAATATGAAACATATTCAAATAACCGCTTCATCAATAAGACTTAACAAATTACCGAACATATTGTCATGACTGGCTGCAACCCTTTTTGCGTCCTACTGCTGGGCACGGGTCTCTCCCCATTATTGGGGAGGCCTGGAGCTTACTCCACCACGCTGCTCCTATGCGGGTTGGTGGATTTGAATGTGGAATTGTCATACTACAAGTTATAAATGTACTTACACTATTTACTGATAAATACAAAAATCAGTAGAGCATTTGGCAAGGAAATAGGAAAGAACTATGGACACTTTTTTTAACCCACATCACAAAGTCTTTACTACTGTATTCTTAGATTTTTATACAATTCCGTATTAAGTGCCACGGCCCACGTGTAATTTATATCTGTACTATTCTGTACCAACTGACCACCCAAGGTTGTCTATGATCTGTACAGACAGACTCAACAAATCATGAACAAATCTTCCAAAAAGTAACAAAAAGATATAAAATGAAAAATGTCTCAGTAAATAAAAGGAAATGTTAAGTAAAGATTTTGCTACCTACATAATGATAAACAAAATTATGTACTTAATTAAAAAATAAGTCAGAATACATGAAGAATCTGGAAAACGGAATACAGCTGGGTGTGTAGTGTTATTTATATTGTATCATTGTATGTATATAAAAATTTCGTATCACAGTGTGTGCTACCTGCTCCTCTGAAACGGCTAAATAGATTTTGATGAATTTTTTTATATTCACACGTCTTGGTACCTACCAATCTGAGAATAGGTTGTTATCTATTTTTCTTCCCCCAAGTGATAAGGGTGGCCCACCCCAAACATTTAAACGCGGCACGGAGATCGCGGGGTCAGGTAGTTATTATTTATTATTATTTTTTAAAACCCACAGTAAGGTAGATATTCCCTGTGTCGTGGGTACCATATACTCACACAAAGACAGAAATACAAACACCCAGACCAAGAATAGATGTGAATGGTGCGTTTAAGATTCAGTAAATTTAAATTCACCATTAAAATTTCTGCCTCGCCGGGAAACGAACACGGGACCCTCTGATCGGCAGTCCGGTATGATAACCATTGCGCCACACCGGTCGTTTTGTTATATTTATATTTATTTATTTATTATAATTTATGCCGTTGTATTGGGGTCAAAACAAGAAATACTCATTAAAACCACATTAACTATAATCGATAAGTAAATTAAATTACCATCATCGTATTTACACATTGCATTTGCCGTAGTAGGCCTTATTGATAAGGCGTAGTTGACGCCAACGCAATACCTAGCATCATATTTACCTGTTTCTGCAACTGCGCAGTTAGATTTAGTTATTGTTACGGCATACAATAAATGATAGTCATTTATGGCCTTACGAAGGTATAATTTTAAACCTTTCACTATCATTCGATTGATAAATTGTAATTGTAACATTAGATATACATGTGTTTTTTTAAATACAGCAAGCCATGAGCTGTTAAGTAGTCGAAGCAAAACTCTATTTCGAGTCTTCTATAAAGTTGTATTTATATAAAGTTGCTCTGATACTTCGGAAGATGTCCGTCTGACTGGCAACCACACCCTTCCACCAAAACACAATAAAATAGCTTCAAGGCAGAATCGCAGCTGATCGAACCCTGCAAGTTCTACAATCCTTAGAATACCCGTAGTATCGTGTATTGAAAGTTATTTGTCATCCTTATCTTAAACTGCATATAAATAATACCCCTTTTTTTGGTGCATCCGGCCTGTACATTGTTGCTATGTTTACTCGTTTTTATCTCGGCAGTAATTTGTATAAATAAATCAACAGGAATATCAATGTTCCAGGTCAACGCGCACTTTTAAAGGACGATAATAATGAACTTTATCGGCGTGTGGGTAATGAATAAAAAGAAGCCATTTAATATTAAGGTTGAAATGTAGTTTAAAATAATAGATAAGCAAATCCAATATGTTATTATTAACCAATGAAAAAAGGCAAAATAATCAAAACATGGCAAACAATTACCATTCCACATCGAAATGAAAAAACATGTTCACAAAAATAAGATAAAGGAATATATGCGTACAAAATTACAATAAAAATAGTGGCAAAAGAATGCAGTGATAAGTAATCGATGAAAATTGATTAGGCATACGGAAACGCTAAAGTGCGTAGTACCTGAGTGCGTGAAAACATTTTATAATTATGTAGGTAAATATAGTATTCAAAAAGTCCTTCGAACCTCTTCGCCGATGCCAACATTGTGCGAAATTATATTCTGTACGGTGTAAAGCGCGCGAAAACACCGCCATCTTGTTATTTACGCTACAGAGTACAGACATATTCAAATATTATGCTGAGGTTACTTAACTACTTATTGGCTTAGGATTTAGCGCTGTTGGCTTTAGAAATTATATTTTAGATTTCATAGCAACAAGGGTATGAAAATAATATTTATACGATTTCTTAATTAATCATTGTAGTCAAGTAAAAACACTACAATTTAGACTAAAGATAAGTAACCATCAACAATTATAATGAAAACATAAACATTATATATATATGGTGATTCAAAACTAAGGACTTAATACATTTTTAAGAAAGAAACGAAGGGAAGTATATCCCCAAAAAGGATCTTTTTGAAAAAATTACACAAGTTCTTTTCATTAACTTTCAATAACAAGTCTTGAAGTGGACAGTGGGTAATATAGTGGTATACCTATTTGGTTATAAATAAAATGATTAGTCAATAAAATAATTTTATTCTGTCTAAACGTAAGAAAACAGATCCGTCCGTTTTAAGTACAAAGTACATAGTGACAAGCTAGGGAAAACCTGTTGTTAGCTCGAAACTGGTATACAATTTTCAGTACTTACATATGTATATATCTATATGTATATATAATATGTATAGAAAATAATGTCATGAGTACAGTAAGTACTCAAAATTAAGTTAAAGGAGAAAGGTGAAGAACATTACACCAAAAGATTCCTGGAAGAGCGTACGCATTGCTTCCTAAGATTGCTTCCAACTGACCCATTCCTTGGATCCGGTTTGGAAGGACCAACAAGGTTAACATAATAATATGCACAAAAAGTTTCACAATCTGCAACGTGGTTTGCCTTTTTTATCCATTCTCCAAATTAATTCTAAAAACATATAAAATAAATATGTATTTTAATATTTTTATATTTCAATATTTTTACGCCGAGAAAAACATTTTTCTTGAAACTCCAAACATAAAACTTATTTATTACATAACTAAACGAATTTATTAAATTTTAATTTTTAAAGTCCTTTTGCAGTTAATGTTGACGATTTAATTAAGCTTAACGTTGAAGATCTAGCGATAAATCTTGTAGAATTTAATTTTAAGTACAACGCTAATTTAAGGATTATAAATTAATAGCCAATTACATAAAATTAAATAGAAGAATACTTTGGCCATGTCATGAGACTCATGAGGTATAATCCCCTTTAATAATTTGAGTTTTTGCTAAATATTTTTCACTTATATAAATGCTTGAACGGTCCAAGAATGCAATAATAAATAAAATAAAATAACAGAACTTATTTTCTACTATACTTGGTGTTTTCTAGCAAATTCCAAACCCTACTTTAATAAATTCGAAGTAACTCTGTCTGTCTTTATGTTACGCTTTCCCGCTTAAACTTCTGAATCAATTTTAATTAAATTTGGAACACATATATTATGTAGAGTGGACCTTGGGAAAGGACATAGGATGGTTTTTATCCTACGGGAACCTATAAAACAGGTCCACGCGAAGCCGCTAGCGGAAGACTAGTTATTAATAATTTTAAAAACATCCAGTGTTTACTCAAACTACTTATTAATCTTGCCTGTGTTATTAATAAGAACATGCGTAAAAGTAGATAAAATGTATATCTATCTATGTATACATATAACGTACAAAATGTAAATGTTTCATATTGACGAAGTGTCCGCGACGGCTCACATTTCGTATAGGATATCTTTAAAAAAAATTAAGCTGCTAAAACAACGTCAAGAAAGGGTTATCTTCGGTGTCGGTGTTGATAACACGGACGATAATGTAATTGAGTAATAATCAATCTTTATTGCTTCTCTGACGGTCAGGGCTGGGGAGTCATTGGCCAAAGCTATCTGCACGCTATTTGGAATATAAAACAATATAGTGCACTTGATAACACAGCTTGGCAACTGTGTTTCTCATGCCTATATTCAGAGCAACGTTAGCACTCATACTCACTAGAATGACTCACAGGCTCACGAATGATCCTTAGCGATCAGGGAAAGCAATTCACTTTTTTAACACGCTTGTATTAGCTTGACCTGTATCTATGTATGTAACGGAATCTTTTAACTTCATTTTCACATACTTCTAAGCGTCTGATTAACTTGAAAAATTGCACAGGGGTCAAGGGCCGATGACAATGCAATAATATGAAAAAATATCCAACTAAAAAATTAAAAATAAATAATACGATAATACTACGATAATAATACGAACTGAATGCACCAGGTGCATGGCCCTGGTGGGTGGTGTCAATAGTATCTCAAAAAGCACCCCACGCTTTTTTGTTACAGTAAAATACATTTTCTTCTTATTTTTTACTTTTTAGTTTGTATTTTCACAAAAGCGTGTTTTTTAATTTTTTAAACTACATTATTTATTTATATATATATATTATTATAATGTTTGAATAGTCATTATCTTTTTCTTTCGAATTGTAGAGTTGTTAAAAAATGCATAAAACCTTATGATTTTAATACTTTGAAGTTCTTAACGGTTGGTCGAGTGAACTTGTATTGAAATACCTACTTGTAGTTTTTCTATGAAATGCAATAGATCCTGATTTCAAAGCTTTGATATAGATACTTCAACTCAGTTGTGCGCGCGGCGCTATGTGTGGGTAAACCAGTATATACACAGTGACTTTGTGTGCGTGACAAGAGGTACAGTGAAGTTGCTCGGACGATCACGGCCGCGTCACTGTCACACAAATTAAAGCTGCATAATTACTAGCCCACGCACACATAGCGCCGCGCGCACAACTGAGTTGAAGTATCTGTAAATTGTTGAAAAATATCTGTGGATTCCGTCAAATCAATCATAGAATTGGATGTCAAATGTGCATTTTTTAATATACACAAAACTGTAGAACCTACGTCGTAGGCTAAGGAAATCAAGTTTTATGGACTTGCATGGCTGCAACAATTTTTGCAACTCCCCATATTGCTGGAAGCTTAGATCTTACTACACCACGCTGCTCCAATGCGGGTTGCGGGTGAGATGGATTACACATCTCAATGCAAGCCTTCAAATCTAAATAAAGTTTTCAAAACTTCAAAACACCTTAATTTGGTCGGGTTTCCTATCCAAATTGAAAAGCAAAATTAACAGATTACCCATCGTATAGTTGCATTCAATATTGGTAGTATTTACAAAGAATAATATTATATTGATTTTGTTGAGGATAACGTTAACTTCAATGTTACTGTCGATGGTCGAAGCAATAAATGTTCACTCGCGACCTTAAAGTTTGCCAAAAAGGACTATGCTGACAATTATAAGCTTGAATGCACCCATAAAGATTTTAAGCTGATGTCCGAATCTCTTTTTCAAATATTTCTTCTAAATTTTATCTTCGACATAATTAATAGTATTAATACTATGTATATGCATGTAATATTACAATTCTCATTTCTTCCTATAAACATTTCTGTCTAAAAATAGATAAAATATTATGAAAATTGTTAAGGAAAATACCGATGACGTATAATTACTGTAGTTTTGAAAAAAAACCTGTGTACAGAATTTAGCTTTAGAGGGTTTTCCTACACTACAAATAATAGTTTGATTTATTTATCACCCGATATAACACGATTTTACATGCAGTTTTATCAGGATAAAACTATACAGAATGTTTATAAAAGAATTTAATTATGTACACAAATTGTTGTAGTGAATTCATAACTCAAAGTTACTTAATATCAATAATAAGCAATAACAAAGGCAATATTATATTTCAGTAAGTAGGTCTTTTAATCGAATCACGTGTAACAAGATTGTATGCTCAAAGGTCAAACACCGATGGAGTTGAACCACTGGTTCAATCAGGCCACCAAGTGCTTGAACAATGTTTAAATATGACAGCGGTTTATTCCACTTGTTAAATTTGCTTTTAGGTAATCGCTAGAAATATCTTAGAAAGCGATTTTTGTATGTACTATTCTAGCATTTACATTGTCATAATTATTGTTTACTTGTTAATCGTCACCCTAAATAAAATGGAAAGAATCGGCAATTAAACTTGCGAATCTATTTGTGCTTAAACCATTGAAAATTGAATAAACAAAATTTGTATTGCTAAATTCGTTGGCACTATTATGAATGCAAATCCTTTTGAAGCATTCGATTTAATTTATCAAAACTATTGCAGTGTTACTTAAATTCACTTAATATTCTAGAAATTTCCACGTCCATTTCCAATTACCGTGGGCGGTCCGTTACAGCAGAGGGGAGTGTATACGTGACTGATGCAGCGTACCGTAATGTTCTCAAGGTGTTCCACTAGGCACCATATCGGGTCCACATATGTTTTATTTAAAAAAAAAAAACAATTATTTCACACCTAAATTCCGATGACCCATTTTCATTTTTTATTACTTACGTTAAGCGTGTACTAAATGTATCGAAGTGGTTGATATGGATTGAGCGTAAACAACATATTAACTTGAAGGTTGTAACTATCGAGCGATATCTTTCAAAACAAAGATTTTGAAATTATTACACGTCAATTGCTTTGTTTTTATAAATGGTATTAAACGTAATATTTCAAACACTTTTTGCTTAAATAATGAACTATTTCTTTCAAAGAAGCGCAATTATTACGTCTACAAGTTGCAACTAAAGATAATTATGGCTTGCGCACCATAATTAGCACAACTGATTGCTCCAATTGCCTTACTTAGAAAGGCTAAGCCGTAAATGTTATTCATGGAACTTGTTCAAGCAAACATAGCCTTTAAAACAAGTTACACGAGTGTCGGCGCTAACATACATATCCTTTAGCGACGTGATCGTGTAATAGTCTGTCATTAGATAAAAAAGGCTCTTTAAATAAATTTCCAGTAGGTAATTCTTCTTCTTTTCTTTAATGATTCGCTGACATCATATCATTTGTCTTTGTGGTTAGGATATTTTTACGTTAACATTAACTCCAATTGTTTTTCTTGAGACTGTTTCTGACCAAAAGTTGTCAGTAGGAAAAACATCATACAAGTAGAATTAGTGGAATGGATCTTATTTTACATCATTGCCTCTTAAAATTAGTATTATAAATCACAAATGTAATACAATCTCCAAAACTTTTCCTATCGTTAAGTTTATCGCTCTACAGCTTTCTGTTCCAACAAAGTGAAGGAGAACTGGTGTCGGAAGGCCACTAATGCAATTGCTTCCTAGCTTTGGCAATATCTATACGACTGAGCTGTTTGATGATTTCAATTACGGTAAGTATGAACAGTTTCTTTTAGTAAAATATTTTTTTATAGTAAAAATCAATAAGTTATCAGAAATCTGTCTGTAAAGTTAGTCAGATAGATATGCTATTCCATTACAGGTTATAAAAACCAGAGCTTGTGGACTACACGGAAACGCAATCGTTGCCACGTTGAGGGATACAGACAGAAGTACTACTTTTTTACAGTAATAGACGATTTTGTAGCAATTGTAATTTATTTATATTATCCCTATATACAAAATAGTATCAATGAGTATATCATTAAGACTGAACATTGAGCATTTGTTACTTTTATTTTTATTAAAGTTTTTACATCGCAGTGAAAGTATCTCATAATGTGCTCCTGAGTCAATCGCTTTGTTTCTGGTTTTATTTTTCATATTCTGTTTTCTTATCTGATCAACGATGGTATAAAGAAAGGCAGTAATAAGCTTATCAGGAACCTGTTTGCGATTAATCATGGTATTTTCCAAAGTATCACTTAGCTGATTAACAATAATCTTTTTGGAATTATTTTGAATAACATATCCTGTTCCAAATCCTCTTAGATAAGTCTAAGTTATCGCGTAATACTTAATTATTTCACGATATCCAGTACTTAAGCGGAATTATAAGCTGATAAAAATACACCTAATAAATAATGTAGTTTAAAAAACTAAAAACACGCTTTTGTGAAAATACGAACTAAAAAGTAAAAAAATAAGAAGAAAATGTATTTTACTGTAAAAAAAGCGTGGGGTGCATGGTGTCAACAGTAACAGTGGTAAAAACCACCCACCGCTTTTTTTTACAGTAAAATACATTTTCTTCTTATTTTTTTACTCTTTAGTTCGTATTTTCACAAAAGCGTGTTTTTAGTTTTTTAAACTACATTATTTATTTTTAATTTTTTAGTTGGATTTTTATTCTCAAATTATTGCATTATCATCGGCCCTTGACCCCTATGCAAATTTTCAAGTTAACCAGACGCTTAGACGTGTTAAAGTACCTTAGGCCACGAACTTATCAGCCGCCCCTCGTATATTTTATTTTATCCTGATGATCCTAGTTACGACTTTAACATAAAGTTATGAGATTATTGTATTGTCATCGGTCCTCAATAAATCTACAAAGTTTGAACGAAATCTGGCCGTTTAAAGTGGGTCAAAATCGCACCCAAAGAAGTCGGTTACAAACATAGAAACATACAAACATACAAACATACAGGTGAAGCTAATGAAAAACTTCAACAGCTTCCGAATGCTCGACAGTTTGAAGTTAATTTTTAGGAAAGTTCTGGAATTTTTTAAGCAAATTTGTGAATTACAATAACACAAAATTGGTGAAAATATCATTGAATTTTAGAAAATCTAGCGTTTGATGAAAATCTTTAGTCTTTTAAGAAAAATAAAATATGTAACTGTACGTATAGGTATATTACTGAAAGCTTGCATGTGCAACACATTCACATATTTTTTAATACAGTTGCTCAAAAAGTGGCGTATTGCAGGGACGTTTAGCGTTCGGGAAGTGGGCTATTACACACTCGTGCTTTTTCTTTACCTTTTCCGAACTCGTGCATTTTCTTTCCCAACTGTCAAAATAATGTCTATTAAAAAGAAGAAAAAAAACCAACCACGAAGTTTTAGAAGTTTTTATGATTCATGAAAATATTTCTATAAAGAAGCTACTAATTTATTTCAATATCAGATTTAATGATTTGATTCAATGAGTTAGGTTAGGTTTCATTTTATTTCATCTCATTAACATTTTCATTTCATATCAATAAAAAAAATCTACTGAAGACTTGGCTGTATGGGCATAGTTCCCTTTGCCTACCCAGAATGGGTGAAGAAAACAAAAAAATCCTCTGCTTATATTCTTTTACGGTTGGCGCCATTTTTCAAAAATGTTCTTTGCGAGTTTAGATGATTAGTTAGTTGAGTGTATTGTGATTTTATTATTTTATTAACTTGCTTCATTTTTTCGCAACTGTATTAAAAATAGTCGTTCAGTACACGTGCGGAACCGTCATTGGAAGGAGTTCAGACTGTCAACCCTCACCTTCGACTGCGCCTCGGCTCGGGTAGACATTTGTCGGAACTCCTTGCAATGACAGCCTTTCCGCACTTGTAATGAAATATACTATATTGTGACTATATTGTCTGAAGCGCACATTACACAGCACATGTGCAGTTATCGTGACGTCATTCGTAGCGAAATGAAACTGCATTTGTGTGAGTGTAGCGCGCAATACTCGGCCGCCTATAGTCAGGAGCGATTTTTGAGCTTAGGTTTTTATACCCCCATCTGTAGTATCTGTGCATCAGGATTTCCAGTGTTTCAATGATATATCTAACAATTGAATATATAATTAATGAAACATACAATGATATATTATCGATATCCTGTTCGAGATCCTCCTAGCTACTCGTATGGTTATCAGCCGTTACGATAACAGTCACATGCTGCCACGCCTATAGATATTTCGTTACCTAGTAACTACTTAAATCCGTCACCGTAATTGGAATAAAACAATGATTACAGACAGGGTCAAAGGTCGTATGATTAGATACCTAATTGATTGTATGAAAAGTTATTATTCAGAATGGCTCTTAAAGGGATTTGTAATTAGAGACTAATTAAACTATAATTATATGGTAATTAAGTTTTTAAATCTGCAAAGGTAAATCTAACAAAAAAATCGCTACTAATAAGATCTACTGGCACGTTATTTTCTTCTCGTTCTGTAACAATTTCAGTGTAAAGTGTGGGAAGTGAAGTTCAATTTTGAGTACCTAATATTACTCTAAAGTACATGATCAAAGAATTATTCTTTATCTAAACGGAATTGCCTTTGCGATTAACCGATGGATCTTGAAAATGCTTGTTTTGGGGCCAAATACAAGTTGATTTATATTGATACTGCTGATTTTATTTCCTATGTTTAAATTTATTTCCTATGTTTAAATTTATTTCTTATGTTTAAATTTTACAGTAAGCATCATACGTTTTCAAGGAGGGTTTTTGCAAATCGTTTGTGCTAGCAGAGTTCCGCAAAGTAACGCCTAATAAATACAAAGCAAAACGATTAATAAAAAAGTAATGGCATAGTTTAGTTTTGCACCTGTTTTGCACTAAGGCAAATAAGTGGCATTGAATTATATAAAAAAGAACTCTTGAAAAGAAAATTGTCTGTTTACTGAAAAAAAATTTAAATTCTTTACGCATATTTGCATCATATTGTATCGTATCTGTGGGATAAACCGACCCAGCATCTGGCGTTTTGCCAGTTCCAAAGAGGGCACTGCCGGTCGTCACGTGGGTCCGCCATATTTAAGCAGATGTGTAAACTCCAAGTAAACTCAAAATTTGAAAAGGTTGCGTTCGATTGGGTGTTTTTTTTTTTTAAATAAAATGAAGCTGATGACAATAGTCGTGAATCATACAATGATAGAAGTGTTCGCTTCTGCATATTAATTCTAAATAACTTAAAGTGAACAAGTAGAGTTTATTGATGATTGTTACCGACTGATCATTAATTGTTAGTTAATATAATAGTTAGTTGTTGTTAGTGAACGTTAATAGCTTAGCTACAGAAAATGGAAACTATGTTGCGAATTAAAATCATGTGATATTCATTCACGTGGGGTTTGCGTGAATAGGTACTCGTATTAACACAGAATATTAACTACATTTAATATTATTTTAATAACTTAGATTTACCTACATCACTAAATATAAACATTTTTTGGATGAAATGGCATCTTTTCTTCTATTTTGGATTGTATTTTGGACGCCAAATATAATATATATAGGATATAGGTAGTACTGTCAGATGAATCAATATAATCGCATTCACACGCGGTTATCAGGGGTCATACTAAATTGTTTTAATATCAGAGTTTACAATAATATTTCAATGTTAAGTTTCAGCCAAGAGGTAGGTAGTGGTGACGTTATAATAATAAGTACCTAATACAGAAGGAAGAAATTCGCACCTAAACATGTAATAAAATACAAATACATAGTTATAAAACTGAATAAAATTAAAAAAGAATTTAAAGTATCTGCCTAAGGTAAACATGGCTAAATCCCCTGTTAAACTGAAAACCGAAACGGAACACATGCTCTATGAAGCTTACATGAATGAAAAGGCTGAAAAGGAAAATTTAAAGGCCATTATTAATGACTTGAAAATTCAAATAAATAAATTGCAGCAAGAACTTGCAGATATAAAAGAAGCTAAAAAGATTGAGGGCAGTGAGAATATCCCCCAAAAAACACATGCTCCCAGACCCGTTGAGTATACAACGGATGAGGAAGAGCTCGCAAAGGAAACTGAGTGGATTAGGCAGAAATCGAGAAAAAAACGGAAGTTACAGACATCACCCACTCATACAGACGAGGAAACTCAGCATGCTGAAACAAGTCATGTAAAATCTAAAACAGTAAAAACTCCGCAACCGCCACCTATAGTGGTTGATGGTGTCAAAAACTATCAGAAATTCTATGATTTTCTGGGACAACACGTACCTTGCAATACTTTCAACATAAAGATGGTAAGTGCAAATAACTTGAAAATTAATACCAATAATGACGAAACTTATAGAAGCATTACTAGAATGTTAACAGAAAAAAACGTATTATGGCACTCGTATGAGAACAAACGCGATAGGCCAATACGAGTAATAGCGAAAAAATTGCATCATACATGCGAACCGCAAAGAATCGTAGAGGACCTGCTGAGTCAAGGTTATATGGCCCTGGAGGCAGTCAACAAATTGAGCTGGAGAAAAAAGGAGCCACTTAACATGTTTATGCTAAGCTTCAAAAACGAAGAAGAAATAAACAGAATTTATAATATAAAATCAATTCTAGGGTGTAAAGTTGAAATCCATGCACTAAAAACACCAAAGCTAATACCACAATGCAAGAGGTGCCAAGCCTATGGGCACACACAAAAATACTGTGCCAGAGAACCCAGATGCGTCAAATGCACTGGTAAACATCTGACATCAGACTGCCAGAAACCACCAGACACCAAAGCTAAGTGCATCCACTGTGGGGACGCGCATCCAGCTAACTACAGGGGTTGCATGATAGCAAAAGAAATGCAAAAGATGAAAAATAGAAATATTAATAAGCCTAAAATATTAGAAACGAAACATGTGAAGCCAGAATCAAAAAAATCTTTAAACATCAAAAACAACGGTAACGTCAACAACACTACTGTCAAGCAAACAGACACGAATAGATCGTATGCACAAGTGACAGCAGTTAATAAAAATCTGGAAACGAAATCAAAACACACATCAGATACAGACGGCAAGCTGGACAAGATTCTCATATTTATGAACTCCGTCAATGAACGGTTGAACAAGCTTGAGAAGTTAGTACCCATCAGAGCCCACCAAACATAATGGATCGTTCTCTTAAAATAATGTCATAGAACTCAAATGGGCTACTACAACATCAGCAAGAGTTGCAAGTAGTTCTAGACACAAAAAACATCGATGTATGCTTAATATCAGAAACTCATTTTACCAGACAATCATATTTACAGTTCAAAGGATATACAGTTTATCACGCAATCCATCCAGATAATTGTGCAAGAGGTGGGAGTGCAGTTATAATTAAAAACAACTTGCATCACTTTGAGCATTTCAAGCACCAAGAGCATAATATCCAATGCATTGCAGTTAAAATTAAAGCCAAAAATTACACAATCACTATAGCTTCTATATATTGTCCACCGAAATACTCCCTAAAAAAGAATGAGTATATAAGATTTCTCAAAAGGTTTGAACATAGATTCATCATAGGTGGTGACTTTAATGCCAAGAATACTCTCTGGGGTTCTAGAATAACTACAGCTAAAGGCAGAGAACTATTACATGCAATAAAAGAATTCCAGTGTGATGTAATATCAACAGGAAAGCCAACGTACTGGCCCACAGACCCTAATAAACTGCCAGACTTAATAGACTTCTTTATTTATAAAAACTTACCAGAAAACCATATGAATATTGAAGGTTCATATGATATGAGCTCAGATCACTCTCCTATTTATCTGACTCTAAATCATGGAATAGCTTTCAAAAGCAAAATACCTACGTTAGTAAACCGTTATACAGATTGGGAGAGCTTCAAAATTACCCTCGAAAAGAACATTGATCTACAAGTTCCACTTAAAACTCAAGAACAACTAGATAACGAACTTGATGTTTTTGTAAAAAATATCCAACAAGCTGCCTGGGAGAACACACCAGAAGTCAAAATAAGAGAAAATCGAACTACATATCCGAAAGAAATACTAGATCTCATTAAACAAAAAAGGAAACAAAGAAGAAAATGGCATGAAACCAGGAGTCCTGAAGACAAAAGGGAATTTAATAAACTGACTAAAACCCTAAAGCGAAAAATCCTAAAATTTAATGAATGTACTACTAAAAACTTTCTTGCCGGATTATCCAATGACCGAAGCACAGAATATTCACTCTGGAAAGTCACCAAAAGAATGAAACGTCCTATCTCACATTGTCCTCCAATAAGGGGTGTTAATGGAGAGTGGGCAAATGATGACAATCAAAAAGCTATCCGATTTGCCACTTATTTAGAAAATATATTTCAACCGCATGAAGGAGAACAGATTACAGAACTAACTAATGGCACCGAGCAAATAGATTCTAATATAAGACTCACAACACCCAGAGAAATAATACGTGAAATAAAACTTAATATTAACCCAAAGAAAGCCCCAGGATTCGATCTTATAACTGGTGAAATTATGCGCAACTTTCCAAAAAAAGCTATTGTAAAACTTACAACGCTAATTAATGCCGCATTTAGACTTCAATATGTCCCTAACTTATGGAAAGTGGCAGAAGTCATAATGATAGCGAAACCAGGAAAACCAGCACAAGATGTGTCATCATATAGGCCAATCTCATTATTGCCTGTTATGTCTAAAGTTTTTGAGAAACTCTTATTAAAAAGAATAAAACCAGTTATAGAAAACAAAAAGCTAGTTCCTGATCATCAATTCGGCTTCAGGGAAAAACATTCAACCATAGATCAGGTCCATAGAATTACAAACATTATAGAGAAAACCCTAGAAGAAAAGCAAGTCTGCTCTGCTGTCTTTCTAGATGTAGCGCAAGCCTTCGACAAGGTCTGGCATGATGGCTTAACCCTAAAATTAAGAAAAATGCTACCAAAAGAACTAGCAAATATCTTGGAGTCATATATTTCTAATAGAGTCTTCAGGGTGAGGCAAGGAGATGTATACTCAGACCTGAAAGAAATAAGAGCTGGAGTACCACAAGGAAGTGTACTAGGACCGGTCCTGTACCTACTATATACCTGTGATATTCCAAAAACAGAAAACAGTTTCTTCGCAACTTTTGCAGACGACACCGCCATATTAGCCGTGGGCAAAAGTCATGAGCAAGCTGCAGAAAAGTGTCAAGAAGCAATTAATAAAGTATATGATTGGACAAGAAAGTGGCGCATGAAACTTAATGAAAGTAAATCGGTACATGTAGATTTCACCAACAAAGAGCATATTTATCACCCAATACTAATAAATAACATAAGCATTCCGTATGCAAATACAGCAAAATACCTAGGTATGACACTTGACGCGAAGCTACGCTGGAAGCATCATGTCAAAAAGAAACGTGAAGAACTGGAGCTCAAATATAGAGCTATGCATTGGCTTCTTGGGAGGTATTCCTCACTGTCCATCCAAAATAAAATCTTGCTGTATAAACAGGTCCTAATGCCAGTATGGACCTATGGTATACAGCTCTGGGGCTGTACCAAACAGAACAACATTGAAGTAATACAAAGGTTCCAAAATAAAGTACTTAGGGGAATCGTTAACGCACCTTGGTACATACGCAACGAAGATCTGCACCGGGACTTAAAAGTAGACTTAGTCAAAAATGTTATTAAAAAATATGCAGAAGCTCATCAACAAAGACTTCATCATCACGTGAACGTTGAGGCAATCCAGCTGCTCGACACCACGGACTTAGTGAGAAGACTCAAACGGACAAAACCCTTTGAATTAGCTATATAACTTAGTGTAGTGATAGTGAAAAGTGACTAATTAGTTAGTGACAAATATTACACAAGAACAATGTGTATAAACCCTTATGTGTAAAAACAAAGAAGTGCTGTGTCAGTGGACGCGTTCTTCAATAATATGTTTATTAGCAAATTAAGTTAGCGTATAATTACTCATTAGTCAGATTATTAGGCTAGATCGTAATATTTATAAAGTATTTCTTGTACTTTATACACAAAAAAAAAAAATCTGCCTAAGGTTTCTGCATTTATGGGCTCTCTCATATAAACTGACCGGTACATGAAAACAAATTGATGAAATAAATAAATAAATATCTTTGGACAATTCACACAACACCATCTGATTCCAAACTAAGCAGAGCTTGTACTATGGTACCTAATCAGAAAACTGATAAACATAATTATATAATTCTAAATACATACTTAAATAGATAAAGTAACACCCAGGTCACCCAGACCCAGACACAGCATAAATAGTCATGTTCATCACACAAATATTTGTTCTGGGTGGGAATCGAACCCACGACCACACGCCAAGCAGTCGGCTCATCTGTCTTTAAATAAATGCAAACAAAACAATCTCTTGTAATGTCTTTGCATGAAAACATAAGTACCGCTCGGACCGCTTCTTGAATATTAGGAGCTGCGACTCGATCTACGGATCTACGCCAGCCGCGCGGGTCATCACCTACTCCACCTACCTACCTAGTAGTTAATATCCACAGAACTATCTGTACTATTAACGTAATACCTAACCTACCTTTTTATGACCCACATCTGGGCACAGGATGGCACAGGTCTCCTCTCATAAGTGAGGCACCATTAGGCCATACCCACTACGGTGTAAGGTGTAAGTACCTATCCTACTACCCAATTCTTGATTTAGTTGATGCACCGTAAGGCTATATACGAGTAATGCAACCTGATCTTAGTCACGTAGTGCTAAAAGATTGCCAGTATACATCTCGATTGGCACAGGGTCGTTCAAAGCGTAAATTGTACAAGGTTTTCTGTCGTATGTAATGGTCTGTAAGTCTGTATACTTATAATTATTAATTTTGTATCTCTTATCTGTATAGGTTGCCTAATTTATTGTTTCCTTTTCAAATAATTTTGATCTAGGAAGCGGGCTGCTTAACTACCTACATGATTAAAGCTTTTAATTAGGTAGTTATACGAAAATTATGCTTAATTCATGCAATGTTACCTTGTATTGTAATATTTCGAACAAGTGCATGTAGTTTGTAGGTAGGTTTTATTACATTTAAGGAATTTGTTTATAAATTCGCATCAAAGTACAATTTAAAATAAAAAAATAATAGAACCGTAATTGTGGTTTTATTATTTATACGTTGTTTTTTTCTCATTGACGTTTACGGATTTGTTTGATTACATTTCCAATTCCTAAATTAATGATGGTGTTGCTATGTAGAAACGTAACGCCGCTTTTTGCGGAAGCTGACCGAAGCTGCTTTCTGGCTTTCGAGTGAAAGTTTGGATACTTCGATACTTTCGGTAGCGTTCGCATCTTCATTTTACGTATAATACAACAGGTATTGAGTTTGCAAAATAATGCACTGAGGGCTTATAATATAAGAGTAAGCATCTGAAAAATTTAGAATAATATGTATGTGGTTAGAAAAGTCAGCTAAGTGACATACATTATATGTATTAATAAAATAATAAGAAATTTAGAAATAAGCGACCCGTGTGTTGAAACGGTTACTATGCCGGACAGTCCATCGTGGGTTCAATTCCCAGAGAAGCAAAGATTGAAATTATGGATTTCAGTTTCTGTGTTTTTCAATGTGTGCTATTGACATTTTTTTACTGTGGGCTTAGGAAGTAATATATACCTGCTTAGTTTGTGCAAATAACTGTTATAATTTTCATGTAAAATTTGTATGTCAATAATTGACAAGTACACAGGATTACTTGAGATTTTAATGTAACATCTTTTTACGTGTACTTTGACAAATAAATAAAAATTGAATTGAATTGAATTAAGCGAACACTTAATTTTCAAGGCAAGCCAAGTACTTTTGGCAGGCCTGCGCTTATATTGATTTACTTGGGCTAAACAATAGCCTGAAGCTAGACATTAATGCGGAGGACAAAACAATAACAGTTCGGTCATGGTATAGGACGTTAAAACTTAATAGCATGTACCTATGTACCTAAGTACGTCATAAGAACATACGCAAACGCTTAAATGAGCTCAGCTAAGTATAGGACAACCGCTGCTATTAGGTAATCTAATTACTATAGGAGAACTCAGCGATTTCACGGTTGTAGGTGTAGTGTACCGTGTACACAATGTGTAAATGGAATGACGTCAGACCAACTGCACCCGAAATCACTTCCAAAATATAGTTTGAATTCGACATTCAAAACCTGTACATACATTTTACTCATATGTTGCGATTATTTTAGTCTAGTCCGCCTACAAGTCCCCGAGTGTTTTCCGGTCGTTAGGCCTTAAATAAAGCTATCTTGAACTCTCTCATATAAGTCATACGTGAGTAGTTACGTGAGAAATTTGGCAGCTGACCAGCTTCATACAAGGAATTTGTGAAGAAAAGGGCGAACGTGAGTAAGTACGCTTTGTCAGAAATAGCTTGTCAGCGAACGAAGTTTTTGCGGATAACTGTATGAATACAACTAATACAAGGCAAATTATTTAGTTACTTTGCCTTAGTTTTACATCGAATATCCTTTAAATCCAAATAAAGTCTAAAGGATGTTGCGATTTAGAATAGTGTATAGAATAAATTCTAATCAAATTAAGTTGAATGAGTAAATGGCTAGATAGTTGAACTTTTGAGATAAAATAAACTTTTTTCTGTACATAAAATCATGCAATGGAGTACGGGCAAATCAATACGATTTTCCCCTACCACATTACTGCCATAATCCCATAATTGTATTGAGTTTATCAGAACAAGGGTAACATGAACGGGACAAAGCATATTGTTACAAACAATATGGTAGCATTAGGGAAACCATGCGATCATAAGAAAAACCTTAAATATTATAAAAAACGGAACTTTTGAATTCATTGATGGGCAAGACATTAAAATGCGGGATTTTAAACCTTAAAAACAATAAGAGTGACAAACTGACAGTCTGACATGAGTTACATTTATTAAATTACCATAATAAAATCAATTTAAGTTACCACGGCACGTGAGGCCCCATACAACCGAAAAACTCTACGTAAAATAAAATATACATGTATCATGAAAATAAATTAATCTGAAGCTTTTCTATTAAATCCTTTAGTTAATGTGTTTAATTCAAATTTTATACATGTGATAAGGCACGCGACACTTTTTTGCTATTTATTAATAATATGGGAGAAGTGTGGGTGTAATTTAAATTGTATAATGATTAATGTTCCTAACAATAATTAGTTACGACATTTCTTAAAATGTTTGTAATAACTAAATTATTTATCTTATCTATTATCATACATAAATTTATTCAAAATAGGTAATAAAATTAAATGTTATGTTCACCATTTATGTGATTATTTCTGCACTTTACGTTCTTATTTAAATTCTTATATATTTTCAAATATTATAAACGTAAACAGTTAGTTCTTATAACTTTAATTACTTCATGTAAAAAGTTTAAACGTGACACTCTCTTGTGTCTTTACGTAGAAAGGATTACTGTTCATAGACTTTGTGTACAAAAAGTTGGGGTGGTCATTTTGACAACTAATATAAACCTCCTATAAAAACGTCGATACTTTCTGAATAGACTGTTGTTTATGATCAATAATATTTTTAAAGCTATCCAACGCAAATCAAAAATATTGACACTCTAATTCTAGAGGCCGTTTATATCGACGTCATGGTACAAAGTCCAATCTAATTGTAGGGTTCAACTCAGCGGAGACAGTTAGTGCTGTTACTTTTTTGCTAAATGTTGATTAATTTTATTATTAACTGTTTAAACTGTACTGTCCGATGCAAACACTTTTATGGGATTGATTTGAAATATCACCAGTACTTTAAAATCAAAATTAGGTGTCGTAATTTTATAGGCTGTTTACTCAATGTAATTGAATTTATCAGTTTGAATGTAGTCAATTTGTTTCTAAATCACTAAAGTTATACAGAGAAAATAAATTGCAAGTAATATTGAAATTCCAACACTAGGCTTTAATTACTACGAAACCGTTATTAATCTTTTTACCATATCAACAGTAATCATCAGTAAATTAGGCATCAACTTAGTTCTTACGAGTATAATACTTAGGCCAGTCGACAGGTCGCAAGAAATGGGGTTAGGTGGAAAAAGGTCGGAATTTAATGAAACTTGGAGATGTTGTTCAGGGATAGTTAATTAACATATTCTCAAGTTTTGGACCTCGTGGACCCTGTGCAAATAGAGGAGGGGGGTTAGGACTGCAAAAATCTCGACCTTCCGATTGTTTTTCGTCAATAACTTTTTTTTCTTACATCCCGCGGCAAAAGTGTCTGTGAATGTTTTGTAGTCCGTTAAATTTCCTACAATTTTGACTATTCAAACATGTCTGTATGTCAATTTTTTACAGAGACATAGCGCTACGAAAAAATAACATTTTTTCGAATTTCGCTTAAAAATACCGAAAAATGCAGAATTCCGGCTTTTTTCTTCTGTTATACCAGAATTATTATGAAATGTTGTAATTATGGTTCCTGGTAACAATAACTAACTTTGCCTCCCCCTCCCCCCTTTTCCACCCAACCCCAATCCTCAAAACCTAATTTTCTTCTCTATTGAAAGTTATCATGTTGGTATTGAAATTAGTTGCTTTTTAGATCGATTGTATCGATATTCCCCTCCCCCCACTTCCCCCTTCACTCCCTACATAATTATTCCAAGAATGGCCAAAAAAACGTAGTCCTTTTGTGGAAAAAATTAGTATTATGTATTCATTTCTCCTCGTCTACTGATGTGACTATAGCAAAAGAAAAGATTTTGGCAAACGATCACAACAAGAGCGCATTCATTTCGATGTTGATGACGCAAAAGGCGAATGCTACCATCTAAGTGAAGCAGGCATAATTATGAAGACTCAGACGTGCTGATCGTCAACACCACCACATCCAAGGCTAGCGAATTCGACAGCGTCATTATTACTGCTGAAGATGTGGACATACTTATTCTGTTGACGGAAGAAAGATGTTTTTTGTGGACACACATTCCACAAAAAACATCTTTCTTCAAAAAAGTGGAAGAGGTAGGTGGTAGTGTCCTCTACTCGCCACCATTGAGGTTCGTTTCCTCCTAAAGACATACTTTTCCTTCACGCAGTGAGTGGGTGTGACACCACGTCAGCACCGTATGGATTGGGGAAAAACAAAATTTGCAGCACCTATATGAAGTATCCCTCCAGTGGCGGCTAGTGACATTTTTCGATGGGGGTTCACAAAAAAAAAACAAAAAAAAATTTACCACCCGTTGCCATCCAAGCAGATTCACCACCACTGTCGGTGTCAGTTCCAGTTGATAACCACAAGACACGGAAAACAAATTAATTTATTGCTTTCTTCAGATAGTAATTAAAAAGTAATTAAAAAGATTTACCTACAACATTATTGCTTTCAGTTCAAGGCGTATTTCGAAAGTATTTTTCACACTGCTTACTAAAAGATACAAATGATAAAAGATACACTATAATGTTACATTTTTAACACAAACTGTCGCGCATAAACTATTTCTTTAAATATTCATTTAAAAGAAAAACTAGGAAATAACTGACTAAGACGACGACACGTTTGTTTGTATACATAAAAACGGCAACATCGCATAAGCAGATTGAGCCCACGGTTTGGCAACGTCGCGCGTGAGCGGCGCTCCAGATTATGTTAATTTCTCATACGAAATCTTTTGTTTCACGCGTCGGCCAGTGTCGATGTTTCTCTTTCGCACTCATTGAATACAGCGCTAGTAATCGTACTAGACTCCGTTTCATAGGAGCGCAATCGCTGGCGCTCCACTCGTTACAACTTTACGCTAAATGTAGGTACGCATAGATATAGGTAATAATTAATATAATATTCTTTGTATAGGTATAGTATAATAGAATGAATGTAATGTAAGGATAGTAGGTAGGTATGTATTATGAATGCCTACGTAATTTTCTTGGGAGTGCACTGCACCAGCGCTCTTTAGGACGAGCCGCCTCTGTATCCCTCCCTCTCTACAGTAGTGGCTCCGTTTCTCACACCAAACGCCACTCCTCAACAAATCGCTGACGCTGGAGAAAAGTTCCTAGTAGCAGTTTATGGAGGCGACATTGACAATGACAACCTCGACGACCTACGGCACCGATTGTTTACGCGATCAGCGACGAAGGCTGAATTGCAACTAGCCCGCCAGCCACCTACAAGGGACGCTGCCAATTACCACTCCCTCCGCACTTACCAGCAAGTACAGGCGTGGTTAGGCAATGAACTTCTCCCATCAATTTGGGGCTGGAGCTTAACCACGCGAGGGGTTCTGCCTATTCCCACAACAAAAAATGCTGCGCCAGATAACATCCTCCAGATTGTTTCCTGCAAGTGCAGTAAAGGCTGTAGCACCGGAGCTTGCAGCTGGAAGAAAGCAGGTCTTAAGTGTTCAGCAATGTGCAAGTACTGCACAGGCTACTCTTGCGATAATACCCCCGCAACTGATTTAAACGAGGAGAACTTACCTGATATAATCGACGAATACGAGGACGTCATTAACAGCATGACCGTTGAGGAGGACGAAGAGCTGTTAGAAGCAGTACCAAGGGCTAAGAAATCCCGACAGGAACTATGATAAGTACAAATGAGTACCACCTAATCTACATATATATGAGTACCTATAATATCTCTTTTACCTATTATGTATGCCTTGTGAATACCGTAATCATATATTCTTTACCGTAATATTGTTAATTACATTAATTTTGTCTACGAAAGGACTGCGTACCAATATAACAAGGCAGGTAAAAAAAGTTACCTGCCTTGTTATAATTATGTAGTGAGGAGAACGGGGAAGAGGGGGAGAGGGGAAGGAAAATATGGACCCTAAAAAGTAACAAATATCAATACCGACATGATATATGGTTGGCTTTCATTACAAAAGAAAGTAGACTTTTGAGAATTGGGGTTTGGTAGGGAGGGGGGGGGGGTCCAAATTTAGTTTTTTTTTAAACCAGGAACCATAATTACAACAACTTTTCATCATAATTCTAGTATAACAGAAGAAATAAGGCGGAATTCTGCATTTTTCGTTATTTTTAAGCGAAATTCGAAAAAATAACATTTTTTCGAAGCGCTATGTCTCTGTAAAAAATTGACATACAGACATGTTTGAATAGTCAAAATTGTAGGAAATTTAACGGTCTACAAAACATTCACAGACACTTTTGCCGCGGGATGTATGGAAAAAAAGTTATCGACGAAAAACTGACGAAAGGTCGAGATTTTTTGCAGTTCTACCCCCCCCTCCTCTTTTTGCACAGGGTCCACGAGGTCCAAAACTTGAGATAATGTTAATTAACCATTCCTGAACAATATCTCCAAGTTTCATTAAATTCCGACCTTTTTCTACCAGAAACTACCTGTCGACTGGCCTAACTCTTGGATACAGCTAAAATATCGTTTCTGGAACACATTTGATTCAAAACTGTTTTCAATGTCACAGGCTAGGATTTACCGCTATGGATGAATTTAGTATCGGTACCTAAGACATAGCTATCATTCTACAGTAATGATGATGTAAACAGACTTTTCAATAGGCTGGAATAAAATATCGCGCCTAAACGCCAGTTGATCTTTACAATTGACTGAACTTCGGACTTTGTACTGTGACGTCATGAAACGACCTCTGTTCAGTCGTTGTGGAAGATTTGGAGGGCATTTGGTACCCAATGGTACCACAAAATATCTTTATTTCACTATTTGAAATTTCAGCTTTCACTGTAGAAAATAAAATGCAAAGTTTTATGAGACATTCATCAATCTAAGGTTAAGATGTGATATAGAATAGAATAGAAAAATATAAATTTCTTCTTAAAACTACAAATGCATACAAATAAAAATATTCTTTACCTAGGTATTTACCAAATTAAAAGCAGAAGCACCATAATCAATCACGTTGGATTGCGTCATGAATTTCTTAATACCAATTAATCTAATTATTTATACAATAAGAGCTAGACAAAGACAGATTTATAACAATGGAAAAGAATTTATAATAATGCTTTTCATGTAATACACAAATGCAGCTATATGAAAATATTTAGGTTTGGCATTACATTTTATTGAAATATACATTTAAAAAACACAGTGAAAATTAAAATAAAAGTAAAGTCAAATCAAAGTGTGAGTTCAGACATATCAGAAAATTTGTGTCTTTTACTTATTTTCGCAATATTTCGCAATAGTGTCATTGTTGTTCGTTGTTCAGATCGTAATGTTTAAATTTTGCAATAATTTTTGTACTCAATTTTATTTAATTTATGTTTTCTACCTGTTTACTACATTTTCGCTAGATAAGTGACACGGTTGGGCATTGTTTTTTTGGGTTACACGAGGAGCTATTTTGCGGAATCCAACAATAGTGAGCATGAGTCGGCAAAGTGCAAAATTGTATGTATTATGTTGGTTACAGGTAAATGATGCATAGTACATATAAAATATAATATAATGGGATCATGATTATTCTAGCAACGAATGATACCAGTCCGTATATTACTGTAGATTTTTTTGAAAAACATTTTTAATTTATATTTGTCTTCAATAAGTTATTATACTTAATATTTTAATGGGAGAACAGAGTTACTAGTAGTGTGTTAAGTAACGAGATGAACTCATAAACCTCAATATGCTGTAATAAAGATGATTACGGTTTGTTTGTATAGTAAACTACGATTTGAGAGCTTGGGTGGTCCGTCTCAATGAATTGTACCAATTTGATGCGGACCTGATTTTTCAGCGCATTTCTAATAGGTCTCAATGACTTGTACATGAAATTTTGTATGTGTATTGTATATACGCAATCTAAGCAGATGAATTTCTGTTTGTCCTGTCGTTAGTTCGTTTTATAGGAATGAGTTCCATGAAATCTGATGACACTACAGGAAAATGGTAACGTTTGTAAGGTAAGTATCAAATGTGGCTTCGTCGATTCAATACCGATTATTCTTTGATCTAAAATTTTATGTAAACTGTCTAAGAAATCAACTACTAATAGAAACTACACTTTAAAACATCTGCCAATCAAAGATAGAGTTAAAATAGTGTTTTGGAGTTTGGACTCACGCATGTTTAGTATCATGATCACATACACTTGCAATTTGAGGTCGTCGCTACACGCCTGCAGGTGATGTTCCTACCGAATTAGACATAAGCACGTCATTTACTAGTATAACTGATTAAGGCTCAGATTAAGGTCGGTTAACGTAATTATTTTTGACATTTATTTTGTCTATGTTTAACTGGGTGATTAGCTAGCAATCAAAAGTCGAAACACAGTGTATTGTCAACTTGATGTAAACAAACTATGATTATTAGGATAGCAAGAATTGTATAATTTAATTATCTGTACATATTATATATTTATATAGTTCAAATCTAAGGTTTTACACTAAAATGCTTTTGACATAAAAACAACTAGTCTTTTAATAGGTAGGTAATAACCGAACCGTAACCGAATCTAGCTAATAAGCAAATGTTTTATTTAGGTAGCCTAATTCCTCAACATACCTGAATCTGAGACCTGAATTGGAATTTTGAAGTTTCACAATGTGCCTTTATGAAGATCGTTTTGATACCTACCACTTCTAAGATTATTTTAGCCTTTCGGTGAAAGTTAGGAACGGCGAAATATCTTTTGTATTTTTGGTTTAATTTAAACCAAAAAATCTTTTTTTGTTCAAATTTACAGATTCATAATTTACAATACCTATGTATTTTACCAAAAATATTATTTTAATTAATAGGGTAATTTAATTTATACCACTGGCAATAATTGTGTATGATTTAAAACATCATGCGAGTTACAAAACAAAGTTTTTTTTGTGTTTGGAACCCGTTTGCCTGAATCAACAGTGTAATTTATTAATTTAATCCACTAGGGCCTAGGGCTGATTGATTGAATATATCCCGACCGAATGAGGGCATTGAGGGCTCTTTGTTTCATGAGATTTTACCATTGATTTAATTTAAAGAGGATATCCTTAGTAGGAGCAGTACCTTCTATCTCATGGTTATAATAGTCGTTATCTATTGGGAAGCATGTAAGGCAATTCTTTGATGTAAGGACACAAGGAAGTAAATGCAATATGGACACGTAAGCAATTACGTTATGAAATAAAAAATATTATCATTGGATGTGTTGGTACTTAAATGAAATATGTGAGTTGGTTGTTTGCTTACATAATAATTAATTTCTTATTTATTATGTGCATCATTTTACGCAAATGGTGATGAAGGGTAAGTAAATAGGAAGATAGTATGTAGTAGTAGTTACTACTTACCACCTGAATTAATCCTAAAATACCATAAAGATATTAACATAATCTGAATACCAAAATATCGATTACCGAAGAAATAAAAATAAATCGTTTGTTTATGGAGCCACGAAAAACGGCGTCCCCGTTCCAAATTCGAAAATCTGACGGTTCGGTGGCTCCGGCTGTCTCGCCGCGATCACGCAGCGCGCACGTGTCGAGCGCATGGCGGCCGCTAGAGAGTTCAGACGCGGACTTTGTACCCACAGTCACCGGTGTTAGTTGTTACGGCGAATAACGGCTGCACCTCGATTTGGCGTGGATGAAATTGTTTGAACGCTTTGCGTTTGCGCAACTTGATAACAATCATATTACATTCGTACATGATCATTAGCCTAAGGCATGTCGCTCCGAGATCTTCGATCAAATGTATAATCGAAGTAAACAAAGTACTATGTGATAGAATATTTAAAACTAATATTTGAAAACCTTTTATGTTAAAACCCTAAAATGTTATAATCCGTTAATAATTAATGTAATTATAAGCTTTGAAGCTCACGTAGTGACAAGTTTGACAAAGTTACAAAGTTTCGAGATTACTGTATTTCGGAATTTTACAAAAGTACGGGAAATAAAATTCTTTTCTACAAAATGTCTTCACTTAATCACTTAGTAGTTAAAATTAATTTAAAATAACATAAAAATGTGTTTATATATAAATAGATTGTAACTACAACAAAAAAAATCCAGGAGATTCAAATCTGTTGTTGACATATGCAAATATTATCGTTAAATAAACATAATTGCCTAAAATAGTCATAATTATTTTTATCTTGTCAAAATCAATTAATTATTTTTTGTTCTGTTTACTACTTATGCAGGTAAAAAAATGTAATTTTTTAAATAATTAAATTATCGTAAGCTGAATACGATTTGTAACGATTAAAAAAGTTTGTACCTACTTGTATTATTAATGTTGAAGTATTATTTATTACATTAGTTTCTTCTATGCAATGCAAACAGCATTGATTGCAGAAAGATTTGCATTGATTGAAAAAAAGTATCGAAGGATGTCCTTAGTAGTTTTTTTTATAAAGCCTTTGTTTAAGTCTTTGTCCTGGCTATTTACTTATTACTTTACCTCAGTAATTATTGCTATTGACCTTATGTAATTATCTGTAAGACCTTGTTCAGAATCACTTAGACCAGCATTTTGCATGTATGTAGTTCCTATAGTTGTACATCTTTTTTGAACTGTATTGATATTGACGTGATGATGTTGTAAGTTAGCTGTTAGTGGTACTCTAAACAGTGAGCAATTAGGCTTTTCAATAAAATTCTGATTTCCTCGTCCTAATGCAACTTACGGCAGGTGGTACTTATAGCTAAAGTGTAGTAATCATATCAAGATGACTGAACAATTTACCTATATGCGTAGTCGTAAGGTAAAGAAGTAAGTGTCTATTTAGTAGTGTAGTAACTTTCTCTGAATCGCTTAGTAAAATATTTCAGACATAAACATTTTTGTATTCCTTTGGAGTGTTCTGAATTGAAATTGACTTGCGTTGGAAGAAAGCCAACCATATAGTTGAGGTGTTTCGGCGTCGAAACATAACAAGCTTTATGAAGATGTTCTACTTACTCTATATAAATTCAATTAAAAATATTTCAAACATGATAAGTTAACTTTCGCTATGAGTAAGTAGGTAATAATTTTTCAAAAAATTAAAAATAAGACGAAACTAAGAAGGAAATGAAATTAATTGAACGCAAACCATAGGTACTATAAAATATATTAATATTGCAAGTTTTTTTAATCAAGGTAAGGCGTGAACAAAGCCGAGTCCAAAGTCCGCAAGGTAAACGTAGTGACGTCGGACGCAATATCGTGAACATGTCTCTATTCATCTAGGTATCCAACTATTTTAACTACAAATTATCTTTGTACTGCTTATAATTTAATGTAACAGGGGCTTAATCATTTTAATTGTAAATAAAACAATAACGAAACGTGTGAAAAAACCAAAAATGAAACCCTATGCTATGATATATGACCAAACATCTCCAAACCAACCAGTGTTAAATGATGAAATTAAAAACAAATTAATTAAGTACATAAAATAAAAACAAATAACATGCAGTTGAAATGCAGTTTTAACATTTTATAAGAATTACCTAATGAATCTAATAAAGTAATAATGCAGTAAGTATTTACCTTCTCTTGCCAAGCACTGTTGTCCAATAGCATTGGGGTCCACCTTAACTTCAAGGATCACAGAATTCGGCTGACTAATTAACCACATTGTATATTTTTTGGATGAAATCCGTAAATTTCTTCAAAATAAATGGGTCAAAAGGTTATTCCGATTACTATTAAACTTTAAGGTCACTTATTATTTCTATATTGCCTAAAATAGTCATAATTATTTTTATCTTGTCAAAATCAATTAATTATTTTTTGTTCTGTTTACTACTTATGCAGGTAAAAAAATGTAATTTTTTAAATAATTAAATTATCGTAAGCTGAATACGATTTGTAACGATTAAAAAAGTTTGTACCTACTTGTATTATTAATGTTGAAGTATTATTTATTACATTAGTTTCTTCTATGCAATGCAAACAGCATTGATTGCAGAAAGATTTGCATTGATTGAAAAAAAGTATCGAAGGATGTCCTTAGTAGTTTTTTTTATAAAGCCTTTGTTTAAGTCTTTGTCCTGGCTATTTACTTATTACTTTACCTCAGTAATTATTGCTATTGACCTTATGTAATTATCTGTAAGACCTTGTTCAGAATCACTTAGACCAGCATTTTGCATGTATAAGTTCCTATAGTTGTACATCTTTTTTGAACTGTATTGATATTGACGTGATGATGTTGTAAGTTAGCTGTTAGTGGTACTCTAAACAGTGAGCAATTAGGCTTTTCAATAAAATTCTGATTTCCTCGTCCTAATGCAACTTACGGCAGGTGGTACTTATAGCTAAAGTGTAGTAATCATATCAAGATGACTGAACAATTTACCTATATGCGTAGTCGTAAGGTAAAGAAGTAAGTGTCTATTTAGTAGTGTAGTAACTTTCTCTGAATCGCTTAGTAAAATATTTCAGACATAAACATTTTTGTATTCCTTTGGAGTGTTCTGAATTGAAATTGACTTGCGTTGGAAGAAAGCCAACCATATAGTTGAGGTGTTTCGGCGTCGAAACATAACAAGCTTTATGAAGATGTTCTACTTACTCTATATAAATTCAATTAAAAATATTTCAAACATGATAAGTTAACTTTCGCTATGAGTAAGTAGGTAATAATTTTTCAAAAAATTAAAAATAAGACGAAACTAAGAAGGAAATGAAATTAATTGAACGCAAACCATAGGTACTATAAAATATATTAATATTGCAAGTTTTTTTAATCAAGGTAAGGCGTGAACAAAGCCGAGTCCAAAGTCCGCAAGGTAAACGTAGTGACGTCGGACGCAATATCGTGAACATGTCTCTATTCATCTAGGTATCCAACTATTTTAACTACAAATTATCTTTGTACTGCTTATAATTTAATGTAACAGGGGCTTAATCATTTTAATTGTAAATAAAACAATAACGAAACGTGTGAAAAAACCAAAAATGAAACCCTATGCTATGATATATGACCAAACATCTCCAAACCAACCAGTGTTAAATGATGAAATTAAAAACAAATTAATTAAGTACATAAAATAAAAACAAATAACATGCAGTTGAAATGCAGTTTTAACATTTTATAAGAATTACCTAATGAATCTAATAAAGTAATAATGCAGTAAGTATTTACCTTCTCCAAGCACTGTTGTCCAATAGCATTGGGGTCCACCTTAACTTCAAGGATCACAGAATTCGGCTGACTAATTAACCACATTGTATATTTTTTGGATGAAATCCGTAAATTTCTTCAAAATAAATGGGTCAAAAGGTTATTCCGATTACTATTAAACTTTAAGGTCACTTATTATTATTATTGTTTATCTCACTCGCGTAAAAAATTTGTTTAAAAAAGTCTTTCTCAGTTCGCTCTGTGAAATGTTTATCGCGTATTCTTTGTGGAAGTAAAACTGTGAATACTTCCATACGACGGCCATGCTACGTTAAGTTTGCCACCGAAATGATAAAGAAACTGTGACGTGACTCGCGTTGCGTGCGTTGGACTTCGTACTACTCACGACAGAGTATGAATTATCAATAATTATCAACATAATATTTCATTGCTTGTTGCTTTGAAATCTTCGGTTTATTTTTACTAACGAAAGCGTCAATGTACATGGCACACTGCGATGAACATGAACCACAGAATTTAAAATACATTGCAAGGTAGATCTACTATTTCATTCCATGGCCATACAACGAAAAGAGATAGACATGGTGATGACGATCCCCTTCGATTATGTCATACATTATTTATGATGAAATACTGATTACTTGAATGGAGTTTGAAAGTTATTAATTACAGGCAATAGGTAACAAAGTAATTCAAAGTATCAAATTATTATTATTAAAGGCTGTGGTTTTTATGTAAACACATGTTTTTATAGTTCTGCTCTCTATTTTATTGCTAAAAGAATCTGTCAAATTGATATTTTCATTTATGTTTGTCTTCATTTATATTTTCAAATATCGCGCTTAATCAACTTAATGAGGTACCTAATTATGTACTTATAATTAAACAAGATAAGTGCTGTGTAACTGCTCTCATCAATTAAGTATGATAAGTAAAATATAATGTTGTTTTGGCTTAATAAAAATAACTTAAAATAATTAAAGGATTTTATATCAAAAATAGACGCTAGATTTATCTGTGGTGATTTAAAATTTTACCACTGTCAACACTTATTTACTTTTCGTTTTACGTAATGGTTATCACCCATTTCGTCTTAAATTTATTCACATTGTATTTTCTTGTTTTAATTAATTTTTCTGCTTAAATATATGTTGCTCTTTAGTTTTATCATATTTTTTAAAGATACAGTGCATATTAAATATTTAAAGATAAAAAATCAATTGAATTGCGTTCCAAAATACGTACCGTACAATGAGCACGAGTCGATGACAGCGCCAATCGTGACAACATGGTGGAACTAAATTAATCATATGACCGCCTCTCGTCACCTCTCCCCGTTCTATTGATTCTTGCCTGGGTCTTGATTCTTGTTCGACATAGTTTTTGTTCGTATCTTCCGAAATGGCGAGCCAGACTCAGGGAATCCAACAATTGCTGGCTGCCGAGAAAAGGGCTGCTGAAAAGGTCTCAGAGGCGAGAAAGCGTAAGTAATTCTATTGCGTATTTCTCAGTTTTCTACCGTAAGTCGTTAGTCGAGCTTTTGTGCATGATGAATTGATTCTTATCTTCAGAGAACTTTAATTGCTTATTTCTTGTATTCCACATTGATGTTATAATAAATAAGATCTGTGAGGATTCCTCTGTAAATGAGTAAATTTGGTCCATTTGCATAAATCACATGATTGACCATCGATGTTCAACAAGATAACAAGATGTAATGTAACTAGCCTTGTCTGGCAGCCTCATAGTATACATCTACGAAATACCGAAATTATAGTGGTTTCAATTATAATTTTAGGGTCCTAATCTTATAAATGGGTTTTGTAAACTTGTGATTGAAAGGGCCATTGTTTTGACATTTAAGCTAGTAGAAATCTCATCAAACGTTACTAAAGACAAATTTAGGTTGCTCTATAACAAAAACTTCAATAGAAAAATTATTTTTTGGTAATTTTACATAGGTCCTGTACTTTTGAAGATAGTAACCAAATAACTCAAGAAACGTCCTTGAATATGTTTCGTGCACATTTGGGCTTCTTGTCGTATGTTTTATAACTGTATATGATTATAGACTTAAAATTTTAACTATTTCATTCATCTCCACCTGCTTGTATGATAACTAAGGTTAACAAGTGTGCTAAGACCAGGGTTCACATTCAAAATGGTTAATGCTGAATCTCTTATAGCTAATATTTATGAATTTTTGTCATTTAACTTTTTAGCAATATTCCAATGCTAATAGTTATGTACAACAGTGTGCATTGCAAAAGCTCTTGGATTTGATTCTGAGCAGTGAAGTTGTCTATATGATTAATTTAGAGGCCTTTTGCTGGTTTGAGTGTGTGTGGCCTTGTCTTTGTGACCATGGTACACATGACACAGGCTATTCTGACCTTACTATGGGGCTATTAGACTGAAGCATTATTTATTTATTAATTACCTATAATTATTTAACTGCTTGCTAGCATTCCCACGGCTGCACTCCTTTTCTCGTCCTACTGCTTGGCATGGCCATTGTTGGGGACACCTGGAGCTTACTCCATGGCCTAATGTGGATTGGTTGAGAAGCAATACAATAATTTGCTTACAGTTGTTACTTTTATTTAGTTACTGTTTATGTACTGTGCATAGAGAAAAAGAGGTGGTAACAAAAACTCCCACTATCAGTTTTGTAGAATTTCAAATGCCTAAGTAACATAGACTAAAACGAGAATATGGCCTACAAAATCTAAACATTACTAGAAGACTATTGTTACACAGATAACTGTTTCAGCTAATTGTTTTGTTATATGTTTCCTGTTTTTCCAAATCCTTACATTGTCTGCTGGGCATACATCTCCTATTAGTAAATAAATTGGTTTCAGTGCATAGTTGATCAATCTGGCATAGTGCACCCGAACATTACATGCCTTTGAGAGTTTTCTTATAACTTTCAAGTGTACACTGTTATGGAAAAAATTGTAACAATTTATTACCTATTAATTTATAAAAATCAGCTGATGTTAAAGGCAGTCTTTATTTATCAACAATCATAGAGATTAATTACTCAGTATGTCCCTCATGTCCCTCCCTATGCAATTCGGTCTTGGACTACAAATCAACTGAGATACTTTTAATGACCTGTCAAAGTGGGACATCCTCCATTTAGTATGAGAAAATGTGACATCACGTCATATCATTCATAGTCAAATGACTATTTTTTATTGACTTAAAATGTATTAAGAATCATGTTTAAACCTAAATTTGCAATTATCCTGCTTGGTACGTGTGGTTTTTCAACCTTTTTAAGAAATACATTTTAATTTTTGTGCAAAGTGTCCAAGGAGACCCTATAACCCATATTACTCCCAGCCTGTTTCGGCTGGCATGTTGCAGTGTCATGGGAAATTCATACAAAATGAATATGTTTGCAATGAAAGAAAAAATATTTATTTCATATTAGGAATACAAAATATTTGCTGAATGTCATTTTTACCCGGTCATCGCCTTTAGGTGCCTGTTTGGGCTAGATGTTGAGCTGAGAGAAAAAAGGCGCTAGAAAAAAACTCCCAGCACTCTTTTAAAAAAAGTACATAATAATATATTTGAGATAACAGAATGGCTATGGGTTGATAATGGTCACACGTGACAGCTGATCGTGTGAGACACTATCAAGATTGTCATGCTTTGTGTGTTACAGGAAAAGCGAAACGCCTAAAGCAAGCCAAGGAGGAAGCTCAAGATGAGGTGGAGAAGTACAGACAGGAGCGGGAGAGGCAGTTCAAAGAGTTTGAGGCAAAGGTAGGTGTTTCAATGCACTCAGAACTGTTATTTAATTTATAAATTTATACGCATTTCAGTATTTTCAAAAGTGTACATGACCCAGCAACTGAAAGTGATCAATGCAGATAAACAAAAATCTCTGACGCCTTATGTTGAAATCACAGAACATATTAAAGGTCCTCTTTTAATATGTTCTGTGGTTGAAATCAAAGTATCCAACTTTGAACTCATCCATCACCAGATTGGCCACTAACCCACATCTGTGGAATAAGCTCTAGCCCTCCAAAAATACTAGGAAATTAATTAATATTATTAAATGAGTCTCCAAAAATGAAAAACCTGGACGTAAATGTGATTGATTGATTCAAATTTCTTCAGAAATGAGTGCAATATTTAAATGTACATGAATTAAATTCAATAAGTATTCAAATTGTAAAAAAAATATTGACAGTATAAATGACTAGGTGTGACGAACTAATTTGGTGACTACCACATTGTTGTATGGTGCAGTTGCTTCTTATATTGATTTCTAGCAAGTAAACAAATCTGATTCATGAGTAGGCTCTGATATCAGTATATATCTGATATTTTTCTTTCTTTTTAATCATTTGTTCCTGTAGCATAATTATTATGACAGCCTACCTCACATTCTCAACATCACCCAGGGTCGACTGGGAGACAACGCCAATAGGCATTATTTTAACCCTTTGTGAATCTTAGTTTTAAGGTGTTTCACATAAATAAATAAATAAAATAAACATCCAATACTCATACCGGTATCTGAATCTCCTGAGTATCTTAGTTAGATTAGAGTCAGATATACATGTGTTTAATGTGGAAATTTAATGAAGCTTTGTCTTCTTATTCTTCGCAGCACATGGGCACAAGGGAAGGTGTTGCAGCCAAGATTGATGCTGAGACCAGGGTGAAGATCGAAGAGATGAACAAGATGGTCCAAACTCAACAGGAGGCCGTAAGTTATCAATGGTTTATTGTAAAGTCCCGAGGACTATTCCTCACCATTCCCTCTCTTGTTGTTTCTTCAGAGTCTTTTAAGGTTACTGCTAAAACCAGGTAAAGCTGTAATGTTACAGCCTCACTTCTGTAATTTGGCCATAATTTTACAATGTCAATTAATATGGCATCTGGCAGTAGGCTTAGGCTCTGGCGGTTCATCTAGTCATATCTGGTTTGGTAGGTGGTTCAATACTATTATGGTTCGCCCGGGGATGTACCACTGCTGCACCCACTTCTGCAGTGAGCAGTGTTTCGGTGGAAAGGTGCAGTTGCCGGCCACTTACATGAGGCAACCACCAGTCTCCGGAGTAGCAGCGCAACTGCATACGACATCAGACAAGACTTACGCTTGCTTGAGGTTGTATGTAGATGTCCATGGGCTGCAGCAACCACTTAACACCACCTGGCCTACATGCTCGTCTGCTACTCCATTCAAATAAAAAAAAAACTAGGTGAACCCTAGTGTACCAAAACACGTGAAAATTTTACCGGTAATTTAATACCGTAATTATTGCGGTAACAGGCGGTAGATTGTAGTGTAAAGTTACAAAATTAATGGTTGCAATAAGCATATTAATAATTACAATATAACGCATGTTTTTTCCAATTCCAGGTAATCAAAGACATTCTCAGCTTGGTGTATGACATCAAGCCTGAACTCCACGTCAACTACCGCTTTAACTAAGCGTAAATTATGTTACGCCCACTGCGCATACTGTGTTATGCGACTTTATAGTTCTTATTGTTATTCTTATAAAAATAGGCGATGTGCTGCGTGAAACTGAACGGGTCTGTCACTTTGACAGCTCCCTGAAAACCGCGCCAAAACAAGCCATTTCTTTCGCTGTATATATTTAAAATAGCTTGGATTGCCCTATTTAAATTATTAAATTAATCACAGAATATAAAATATTTAAGTATTTCAATATTTGAAAGAATCAGCTCGATATCATTCCATTCAAATACATTATCGGAAGATCCGCTAAAGAGCACATAACTTTAAATTGTATGTTATTCGATATTGTTGTGTTGGATAGAAATATATGAAGTTTTAAAAGAAAGATTTCCTATGTTTTTATTTCTCTTGTTGATGTAGTGTTGAAGGACGCAAGCCGCTGTGTACAGTATTAGAGGAAATATATTAATTGATGTATGATTTATTGTTTTATTAACAAATTTTGCCTTAGTTTGACGATTTTATCTCCGTTCGCCTGAAAAAAGAAAAAAATAGTAATTAGAATCTTGTTTTTTTTTAACGATTCAAACGGGAAATGGTAGGTGCTGGACTTAGAGCATCGACTCCTGTTCCGGACTACCGAACGAGCATCCCCTGTTTGATTTTAATCAAAATTTGAATGTTGAGTTTTTAATGACGACCCGCGTGGCGTAATGGTAATGCCGGACTGCCTATCGGAGGGACCGGGGTTCGGTTCCCGGCGAAGCAGAAATTTGAATGTTGAGTTTAATTTTCTGTTCTCGGTCTGGGTATTTGTGTGTGTCCATGACACCCTCTACACAGGGTATAACTACCCTACTGTGGGACTATAGCTGCAACCCTTTTTGCGACCCACTGCTGGGCACGGGTCTCTCCCACTTATTGGGGAAGCCTGGAGCTTACTCCACAACGCAGCAGTGAGACGCAAAAAGGGTTGCAGCAAATATGTATTACACGACTATGTACCTGTGTTCACTAAAAACGATAACAGAGTATCACTTAGTAACTATAGTATACTACGTGAAAGTGCGTATGTGATTTATCTCAGAGTGATAGGTAAATCCGTTGATATGGAAGATAATAAATGTAATATAGTTTTCATCACTTATGTTTGTGATGTTTCGATATTATTTCTGGTTTTTTTTCGTGATTGACAGCAACTTTTTGAAGTCACAATAGGTATTAATTGAACTCAAATTGAATAGTGTACCGAGAGGCTAAAGTCTCGCTGGTTTTACGATTTAACTAAACCGGTGTATGTTTGCTACATACTCTCTACACAAGAGGACCTCGAGCTAAGGTACGACGCTTTCAATAGTGGAGAACATGGCAGGTGTGCAGTCGCTGTCCTAGGGGGGTGTGGGTCACAGGGGACATGACCCCCCCTCCCAAAATCCATCAGTCATGCGTAGATGGAAGGCGAAAGAAGCCAACTTGGGACACCTCTTTCCCTAAATCTCTTAGTGACAAAAATTGAAGGCTGCGACTGCGCAGGTGTGTCGCATCGCATCACTTCAAGGAAAGTAATAATCCTAAGTACATAATCCCGAGTAGTCGCCCGTTCAACACCGATGGCCCTTGCTGAATTGTGTGATCACAACGAAACTAAATTTTGCAATCGATCCTCCGTAGTTCCGAGCCCGTTAATGGTTGTTGATCACAACGAAAGTAAATTTTGCTACCGATCAAGCAGAACTTACGCCATCCGAACTCTCTTCTCACCAAGGTCTTCAAGCCAGGGCACGACGCTCCCAACAGTGGAGAACACGGCAGGCTGGTCGGGCAGATCACAGCGTTTGGAGGAGAACGATAAAATTCCGACCAGTAGCCCATTCAGCACCGCTGGACCACCCGCGTCGTGCTGTTTCAGAGTAAAAAGACATAACAATAGATTTGTCAGACCTTCGGAAAGTTTGGAGCTACATAGGTATATGTGTACTGTTGAAAAAGTTTTAAATGAGTAGGTACCTCTTTTTTTGGTATCGGGGGAAACTTTCAAAAGGTACCCAGCACCTTGGGAGAGGATACCGGGTTACGTGGGATTTGTACCGCACTAAAACCCCCTCGGTGGCTGCCTCTGCGCTTGGGGAGGACTCCGAGATCCCCAGTGGAACGCACCGGTGTCCTTCACGCGCGGCACCCCAGAACGGGTCCATCTTCGGGAGAGCAGATGCGCTCTCCTGCACCCTCAGGCGCTCACAGCGGCATGCGGCCACGCACACACCGCCGTCCTTCCCGGGGCTGCTGGCTGGACAGGTCGTGCTCCAACTCTCCGGTACCGTAGCTCTATTCTTAATCCCGAAGCTACAGTGACTTGAAATGAGTTCCTAACGAGCAAGTGCGCATAACCCTGGGGCTGACGAAGAACGCAAGAAGTTCTCGCAACTAAGCAGTAGGATGGGAAATTTGTGACCACTAGTGGCAAACTATGCGCGTTTCCGTGCTTTAAATTGGAGTCTCGCTTTTAAACCTTATCGGAGACTTTATGAGTGGTTTGTAAAACATCCGACAGCGGGTTGGCTACTCCTGTATTGAAATGTATTGTTGTTGGTAATTGTTGCGTGTAATTGTAAATATGTACTACTTACATTACAGACATTCTTCATAACCGTAATGTAGCCCGCGCAGAAGTTGTTCCGTGTGACTAGATCTCTGTCAATATAAATATTTTCAAATGTAGGTAAAATTTCAAGATAAAAATTGATTTTGCAAGTTTGTTTCTATTTTATCGTAACTCTTGTGAAGTACCTAAGTTCAGAAACTACATTTTCTTGGTGGGCATCACTTGCCATCATGGTCTGACTCAAAATGTTTTTGCAATTTTTATTCTAAGGCAAGAAAACTCTTATCGATATCGAACGTTTAAATTCTTTAAATCTTATGAAACAGACTCGATGTCGACCGATTTTCAAAATTTTTAGTTAAGTACATATCAAAAGAAGCGCGCATGGCCCGGCGGTTAGCGTAGAACGTAAACGATCTATGCGACTAAGCCAAATGGGCGCGGTCGGGTGAAAGATGGGTGACCGCTAGTGGCAAAAAAATGCGTGTTTCCGTGCTTCGGAAGGTACGTTAAGCCGTCGGTGCCGGTTGTTGTCGATATATAACAGTTGTTAAACCTTGTCGGAGGCCTTATGGGCAGTTTGAAAACATCGACAGCGGGTTGGCTACTAACCCGCATCTCCACCAACCCGCATTGGAGCAGCGTGGTGGGAGCTTCAGGCCGCCCCAACAATGGAGAGAGACCCGTGCTCAGCAGTGGGACGTAAAAAGGGTTGCAGCCATATATCAAAACAAATAAATTACCGTCCGTAAACTTCTTGACAGTCTGCCAAGTCGTACACTGGCAACTGAACTTTTTGGAGTAAGACTTCTCCACCTAGGCCTCCAATTCCCTGGATCAGAAGACAATAAATTGAAGAAGATTAATGAGGGACGGAAAGATAAAACATACTCCAATGAATATCCTGCTCATCACGTAACGAATGAATATCCTATTGATTAGTGTCTTTAAGAGATATTGGCACTCGAATGATCAAAAGCAGAAAAACTCATTCATAGAAAGTATGTAACGTGACGGCCAATACTATAAGGTTGAACCTTCTTTAGGTCCTGAACCAGTCGGGCTCCCCTAAAAATAAACCGTGTGTAAAGTAGATAAACAAACATGTTTAGCTGTACTCAGAATTATTTTTTACTAGCCTTCCGGCAGCGGCTTTGCCCGCGTGAACCCGTTTTATAGGTTCCCGTAGGATAAAAAGCATCCTATGTCCTTTCCCAAGGTCGACTCTATCTGTGTTCCAAATTTCATCAAAATTGGTTCTGTGGTTTAAGCGGGAAAGCGTAGCAGACAGACAGACAGAGTTACTTTCGAATTTATAACATTAAGTGGGATTTAATTTTAGTTTTTGAATTATTTAAAGTTAATTTAGTTTTAGAATTTAGTTGGTAGATAGCACTCCCGACATTATACTTTTTAATTAATTAGCTACAACAGACTTACCAGCACTGATCCCCATCCAAGAAACGTAATCTGACTATCAGTTGGTATAATCCTATCCCTCGAGTAATCAATGCTTCTGGCCCTCACGCCCGGTCTTTCAAAAGAGATGTTCTTGTGGAGTTTCAGCACTGCGAAGTTGAACTCCAAAGTGCTGGGCTTGTAGTTTGGGTGGAAGAAGATCTCCGTCACTCCAAACACCTCGCCACCAGCCGTCGCGTTAGTAGAGCCAACTCTCACACTCAACATTTTGACATATTCTCGGAAGAAACGGTTGTTGTATTGTCTGTGGGTTGATGTCAAATAAAGCAGATTTTTAGACAGACCCGCAATTACAGGCCGTTTAAATAATATTATTTTGTAGGTGGTAGAACTATTATGGTTCGCCCGGGGATGTACCACCGCTGCACCCACTTCTGCCGTGAACCAATTCTATTGTGTTTCGGTGGAAAGGTGCAGTTGCCGGCCATACTTACATGAGGCGACCACCAGCCTCCGGAGTAGCATCGCAACTGCATGCGACCTCAGACAAGATTTACCTATGCTTGCTTGAGGTTGTGTGCAGATGTCCATGGGCTGCAGCGACCACTAAACACCACGTGTCCTGCATGCTCGTCTGCTACTCCATTCAAATAAAAAAATGAGCTTCCCTTCCAACCTTTTAGCATTACGGATATGAGTGATCCTTCATGTGAATCTATATAAACATCACTGCGTGAAAAAGGAAATATATCCCAGCAGAAACTACGCATCATGTGTTAAACCCTAGAAGATGATGCGCATATCTTTATCTGTTGTACGTAGTTATGACTCTACTTGAAATAACTTAGTAACCTGAATGTTTTTATTTTAAAGAAAGTCAAGTATGCATTTCTTTTGATTTTTAATGAAAAGGTGTGTTCTACGGTTACACCTTCTAAAATGGCGATCAGCTAAGAAGCTAATTTAACCATCTAAGACATATCTCGGGTACCCTCTCGTGCAGAGTTCTTTTCTGAATGTTCAACTACGTGCAGATATCCATGAAATTTTGAGCCTACAATAACCGCGATCATGTTTTCTGGGCCCCACTCATTAACAGTCCGCCTGCAGTCTCTGGTCCTATCGGGCGGCCTGCCGTCCTAAGCCAATAACGCCTCGATTTTTGCCTGACGGCATTGCCCTGCTGTCACCTCAGTGACCATACACTATCAGTTGCAAACCAGCATTTTCCCATCGTTAAAATTTAAACAAGTCGAAAAACTCAAAACGTAAGGCGTTCGTCTGACACGAGACGTTGGTCGAAAGGCTGCTAGCAGGCTATCTGCTAGTGTGTGTTTGAGGGCGAATTCAAGAGACCACAGACTGTCCGACCGATATCTGTCGGCGTATATATAAAATAATAACATCTTATAATAATAACTATCAGGTATATATAAAACCTTAAATATAACTGTTAGTGTGTGGCCTATTGCGATTAACTGACAGATTCATATCGTCCGGCGATGCGTGCAGAGTGAGTGGGGCCCTTAAGGTTACATGTTGCATGTTGTATAGGTGATTGCGCAGATATTTACTATCATTAATTATACAACCGAATCCGGTTGCCAATAGCATAACGACATAAATAGGGAGGGGACTGTCTCCTGAATTTAATTTCTATAGCATTTGATTGAAGAACTACGGTCCTTTAAAAGATTTCATGTTATGAACTTATCATCTACATACAATTGAAGACAATGTGCTGCAGTGAGCACCGTATCTGAGTCTATGATGACACCACCACACCACAGCTGGTCGTTGACCAGCAGAGCTGCCAGGTAAGGATAGTCGTGGATGGTCGCCACCTCGTCCGCGTTGAACACCCGCCGGTAGCGACGGTTGTTTGGTGGATATACCGCTTTAGTTGCTAGAAAAGTACAGATAGTAACTAGTAAGTAGTAGGTAACCAATCGAAGCATATCAATGTTTTAATACAACTTTCAAGTCTTACTTGGAGCTTTCTTCTTTCCTGTAGTCTTCTTATTATGTAATTTCGATGGAAATTCTATCGGCAACCCTTCATACTGCCACTCTCTTTTGACCATGTTGCGCCGAATTATGTCCTTTTCCACTGTCGACAAAATATTTCATTATGTAGTATTGTGATTGCATTAGTTGATGATGTTACTTACCATCTCATTAGCTTTGGATTTCCGCTACCTTCTTCAGGTTGTCAATCCACTTTGTTGGAGGGCGGCTGGAACGAAGAACTAAGTAATTTCTATGCTGGTTTTATCCAACACCAAGCTAATTTAACTAGGTGGGTGACACAATGAAAATTATGTAAATTTTGATACATGATAACATAGGTACATTATTATTGATATATGGTTTTCATTGTGAACTAGTCTCAATATTTAAGACACAGATAACCCCCAACTGGGGATGATCTGTGATTTAAGATCAAGTTATTGCAGCGCAACATGCAGGTTAACTAGGGCAATCTATTCAGCTTGGTAAGAGCAACTATGAGAAGGAAGGAGGATTCAATTGGCCGGGGCATCATTCGGGATTCGCCAAATATCCACGTCGTGCTGGATGTGTGAGGATAGGATGTGTAATGAAGAGATCTGCAAGAGACCTAAAGTAACCATAACCCTAAAGGCAAGCTAGCTGAAGTGGCAGTGGGTTGGTTACTACATCCGTCGAAGAGCCGACAACAAGTGCAGTAGTGGCTCTTGGAGTGGTGACCACGTTTAGGTAAATGAAGAAGTAGGATGCCCCCATGCGAGGTGGCGGCACTACGGGTGGCAGAAAGCAATTGGATACGTAGAGCCTAAGACCGGGCTCAGTGGAGCGTCTTGAGAGAGATCTATGTCCAGCAGTGTACTGATACAGCTGAAGAGAGAGAATGAATGACAGAGTTCATGATGGCCACGTCAATTAATCGGAAATTATGAAACATCTACATGATCAACGGTCACGATATCTTTTAAAATTAGGTAGCATGATAAAGAAGCTACGTTTCTACGTTTCGTAATGCTCGTTCCTATCTATTAAATACAGAACACCCAGTATAGAGGTAGATAACAATTGATAGTTATTTTAACAGGTGTTTTAATTAGAAAAACCTGTTTACTTTTTTGGCTGTAAACTTTTTTATAACTATATCTTTAAATTAATATTTTTTAAATGTAATAAACTAGCAAACAGGCATACGGGCCACCTGATGGTAAGGTAAGTCGCCTCATTTAAGCCTGGCTGGCACGGTCAGGCTAAATCTTTCTACTAAAGCACAAAATAATTCTTTCGTCGCAGAAATAGGTTCAGCAGTGGTTCTTCCCGGTCAAACCATATTGAATTGTGATGGGTTTTTATTTTTAATAATATCTTACTGTCATCTGACGAAGAAGAATCCGCTTTGAAAGGGTCAGGTTCCATATGTGCATAAGCTTCAAAAATAACAGCCATTATTAATGGAAAATTCCACTTCAATAACTTTATCTGCATGTTGTATAAGTACCTATGCCTAACTTCCTCCGTAATACCCAACAATTACTTTTAATTTCGCAATTATATGCCAAGTACGTATATGTGCAATCTCTTCCGATTGTTCAGTGTTCTTGAATGTTGTTTTAAAATTATTATTGGTTTACTAAGTATTTACGATATCACCAAATCAAAAATAAAGTCGCGTAGCAGCCATAAATATTTTTATTGCGTAAATGGTGCATGGTTGACACGGTGCCGATTTACTGAAATTGGACTCAACAAGCCTTTCAGTCAGTCAGGTTTCTGGAAAGTGGGCTCAGAGCTATTTTTAGGGTTCCGTACCTATTGATCCTATTGCTAAGACTTCACTATCAGGCCGTGTCTGTCTGTCTGTCCGTCTGTGACCAGGGTAGGTCTCATGAACCGCGTTAGACAGTTGAATTTTCACAGATGATGTATTTCTGTTGCCGATATAACAACAAATACAAAAAACACAATAGGTATAATAAATATTTAAGAGGGCTCGCATACAACAAACGTGATTTGATTTTGTTGCTCTGTATTGATAACGACAATTTGACGACCTGCGTGGCGCAATCGTTACCATGCCGGACTGCCAATCGAAGGGCCCGGGTACGATTCGAAACAGAAATTTGAATGATGAGTTTAAATTTCTGTTCTCGGTCTGGGTGTTTGTGTTTCTGTCTTTGTGTGTGTCCATGATACCCACAACACAGGGTATATCTACCCTACTGTGGGGCTATGAGTATTGTTAGCTTTTATTTATTTATGAAGAATATTGTATTAGCTAATTCCGTATTATTATGATATTTTTAGTAGCGGTAATTCCATTGTTCCGTTTCCGACACGTCAGTTAATCATAGCCAACTTCCGGTCACATGAATTGTCGTTATTTTCTCCGACCAAGCTGCAAGCATTCGTGTTGGAAGCACTGAGGGATCGAGACGTGGCTAAGGAAAAGCATTAGTAAAGAGTAAAAAGTGTTAACGCGTAGACAAAATAATAAGTGAAACAAGTAAAGGATTGAAGGAATAATAGTTAAGTTGATTGTTAATATGTAAGTACTCCATTTTTGTTCTGTTGGTGGTTTATTCGTTCTTGAAATATTTACATATGTGATTTGTATACTGCATAACTACGAAATATACGTGCAATTGTAAAGTGTTTTATCTTTTATTTAACAAAAACCCGCATTCTGAGCTGTGAGCCAACAGTTCAGAAGTGGGATAATAAGAGAATTTACTGTTTTCTTTCACGTCCACAACGGCCAATTCTGTAAATACTCTGATATATTGAAGTTTCTTGAATTTGCTGGAATATCGAACCGGTGAACGCTTAGGGGTGAACGTCAATTATTTTACAACCACATGTTTTATTAACTTTTATTGTAATAAATTTGCAGTATACTTATCAACCCACTTCAAAGTGAAGTTTTATTTTTTTATCAAAATATGAATAATTTATGGAAAAACGCAGATATTTAAAGAACTAAAATACGTAATTTATGAAATCAACTTAATTTCTTTTCTCTGGATCGGAAACACCGCCGTGGTGTATAACTTAGATATAAATATTTGAAGACCTGAGAATAGATGTTACGTATATGTTTAGTGCGTTAAAGATTTATATATTGTTTTAGATTAATAAGATGCATGATTAATGATATCTTTTTACAGCTGTGGTACACTAGATGTGAACAACTAGTTTTGATGAAGGCTTTTATAAATGTGACTTTTCTTTTAAATTTATTGCCCTTACAGGAAGTTGGTACCCACTCTTTTTTACTTTTTTTTATAAGATAAATGAATATACAATGGCTTGAGTTGATCTACCTTATTTTACCAACATCAACAAAAAGGATGAGGTTCTCAGGTTATATTTAGTATTGCATCGACATAATCCACATATTAATTGAAATTTGACATTGACCTTTGTAAATATGAATGAAAACTGATACCTTATTTGATGCTTATAATTCATAATTCATATTTTTTTTGTTTTGCGATAATAAGGATACAAAAAATGCTGAAATGATACGAGTATGTACACTTTTCACTTATTCTACCTTATCTACATGTAAATTGATGTAATTTTACAGGCAGCAATCGCTATATATTCTAGGAAAACTGTGCCACAATGCCAACTAGGACCTAAAATGATTGTAAGGCAAAAATTTGAATGTTTCGTGAATTCGGTAACACTGTATTTTTTTTTACATAATTTCAATCTACAAGGGGGGTGCCAATATCATGTTTTCGTATTTGTCTTGCGGTTCTATTGGTAACGTAAATTTTGTCGTAAATTTATTCAGATATCTATACATACAAGCATGAGACTTCGATATACAATGAAGGTAAGGTTAAAACTTAGTGTTTAAGAAATGATGGCTTACAGATTTGCATATCCTCAATTATTTTTTGTGGTGGGTGCTGTACTGCACCTAGGGGTGCTTAACATGAAAAAAATGATGGTGTTGATGGTGATAATGATAAAGACAACGATGATGGTGATGATAATTACGATGATGTCATTTTCGAGAAAAATACATTCCATTGTCTGATTATAGACATATAGAAGTCTGGTGGTGTTTTTCTTTAGCTTTGGATAATTCAATACTATATTAATTTGTTTTCTTTTTACTTTTCGATTCTAAAGTCGATTTTAAATAGAATATGTACTCAAATGTGTCACTTTTCATTTTTGTTAACTTTTATTGTGATTAAAATGGAATATGTACTCAAATGTGTAATTTTGCAGATAATAATATTATGGACGAATACCCCCGAGAAAGACTACCTAGGATTGGAGGTACGATCAGGGCTAAGGTAAGCACACGTAAGCCCAGGCCTAAGAGCCAAGTGACGCTCAGGTCGAGCAGGAATGAGGGACTTAAAAGGGATGCTCTGGTCGAGCAGGAATGAGCCCAGGTCTGAGCGCCAAAGGATGCTCTGGTCGAGCAGGAATGAGCCCAGTTTAGAGGGCTAAAGGACGCTCAGGTCGGGCAGGAGCGAGCCGAGGCAATGGACGCTCAGGTCGAGCAGGAGTAAGCCCGGTGAGCAGCAATATGCGTAGGATGGAGGGAGATCGAAAGCCTCTGTTAGAGGGCATAAGATTATTCAGGAGCAAAGCAGCGATAAGGTTTGCAGAGGAGCCCTTCAAGACTCAACAACGCAACTCGCATCGTCTTGGTAGAGGGAAGCAGCATCTGAGCGGTAATTTGAAATGAAATGTAATGAAATCATGAAATGAAATTATTTATTTGCCAAAATGTGGTATATGAATAGTTGGTTTTGTTTAGAAAATTATAGTCTCACATTAACCAAAATTTAGTGAGCAAAATTACAAAAAAAAAAAGAGAAAAAAATTGAATTACATAAGCATTGGTGTGCAAAGTTTCTATTTAACATTATTTTAAATTATAGTATTACAAACTATTTTGTAATAATATTTATATACTATATATTTATATATGTATTTGAGCTACGGTGAGTTGTAGTGGTAGTCAAGGGGATTTTGAAATTGAGATAATTTTAGATAAGTTCTTGTCAATCCTAACGTATAAAATTTAGTCCCGCTGACGCGTCTTTCTGTCTGTCTGTCTATATGAACTAGGTAGTCTCAAACTACCTAACAGATTTCAATGCGCTTCTCACCAATAGTGTGAATTTTGAGGAAGGGATAGGTGTATAAGTCATTAGGGTTTCGTTTTCGAACTAATTGTAGTATAACGAGGCTTTGTTGGGAGCCTTGCTTTCTGGGAGCTTTGTATGCGTGCACTGTGGTCTAGCAGACATACATTGGGGTAATGTGCTGGGGAATTGCACATCTACAATAACGTTGAGAAGGAGTTCATGATGTCTCTATCTCCTGAGGTTGACTCACAGATGCTGAATGTTTGGAATATGAATTCGAAGTACTGCGATGTTTTCGAAGCTGTTTTCTTCCCGTCACCCGTCACACTGGGGTTGCATATTATGTAACGGTGGTACGGCGTTGAGCGGAATTCTGAATCGCAGTGGCGTTATACGTACCATGTTAAGGTGGAGTAGAGTTTGTTGAAATAGGTAGGTTCCGTAGGTTATTTAAGTTAAATTGGTGAAGTTTTTTTAGTTAAATTGGTAAAACTTGAGTACCTGTCTTTGAGTCGCCCTGGCTGGGCTGGGTCGCTGATTATAAAATCTTTTAATAGCGATGTAATACCGGATTTTGATCCTTTGTGTAAAGAGCAAACCATTTTAATCTGGATTAAGAAGGTGGAAGAATATTCAAAAATATGTATATAAGATGGGGGGATATGATTCGCTGCTCTTTTCCAAAGTTGGTCGGGCTTGGCAATGTTTGTAGAGAGCTGTAAGTAACCTTATAGTCGCAGTCAATTCAAGTGGCCAATTTACCGAACCTGGGCGGGTGCGAAATTATTTTGGGACAGTCACTGTGGGATATCGAAAAGTGTATCAAACTTACGGTATTGAATGTAGGGTGAAGCCTTCAGCGGTATTAATCGAAGCCTGGTACCTTCTTTGCAAAACGCTAATATGTTTTTCATTGTGGCGAGATGTTGGCAAAGTGTTCTTTGTGTGACGAGACTAGCTTTGATTTGGTTTAAAAGCAGAATAGGTTCAGGTCTTTTAAATTAGATTCACAAACTGATAAAGGTGATTAAGAGGTATTGCCACAAATACAATTGTACCGTTAGGTGTGAAGGGCCACTAAAGTTGCTGTAGTGCAGGTTATTGCATATTATTGGCGAAGCAATTGACTTTTATGATGTAGATGATGTAGATGAGTGTTTCAGATTGCTTAGTTCTCTATAGAAATAACTGGGAGTTCGACATTAATAATTATTGATAGGATGAACATAGAAAGTACACCAATCAGAAATTGGTAACCATCCGTTTTGCATTTTAGAGCGAATCATGAACTGATTTTTATTGCCCTAGTTTTTAGTTTGTCTGAAGGAGGCGTTTATAAACATGGATTGCTCGGGGGTGTAGAAAGCAAGTGTAAGATATGGACGGTCGATTTACTGATTTAATGGCGTCCTCTCTGGTGTTGTGTAATATATCATATTGCGTAGCAGTGGCCTGTTATTTTACAGATTGTGGGACGTACATACATGAGAGTTGTTTAAAACTCCTATTTTGGTTGTAATAGTGTTTATAAGTAAAATGTATCTCTGATACGGGGAGGGAATTGGGGTATTGACTGATATTTTAAACTGGTTTGATCTTGGTAGGGGATTTGGCAATTTTGCTGTAGAGTTGGCGCCTAGACATCAAACATATAAATTTGAGAAGTGTATGTGCGGGATGTGATCGTTTCAACTTGGAGGGTAGAGAGAAAAGTGCTGGTTAGTGACGTCGCTAGCCTGTGTTATGGTACGGGATGTTGGTGGGACTCGATTTACTAGAAAGCGATAGATCAATAATTATGTTTGATATTCCAAATATTTGAATTTATGTGATAGTGGGTAGCCTGTTTTCGTGTTTTGTTTATAAGTGGCACATTCTGGACATCAGTTAACTACCCAATTATCTTGGTGGTGGATGTAATAGATACTTATGGAGTATAGTGAATCTCGAGAGTAGTAGAGGTTCGGCATTAACTGTTTGTGCGTCCAAGTTTGATGTAAACATTTACGGGGATTCACTTGCAGCAAGGGCTTACAAATGCAGGGGATTGGGGAGACTATGAATTGCGGTCAAGTGGTTATGACTGGCAATAGGAATGCAAGCGGGCACTGAGATGCGGTAAGGGTTAGGACAAAAAGGCCGATTTCGCTTGGAAGTTTTAATAGACAGGGATTGCTTCTCTACTTGTTTGAGGTACCTTGGTTTTACTGATATTGGTGTAAAAGTTGTTTAGACAAGGACTAAAAATTTTTGCACGGATTGATGTGATAGTAAGGGTTGTTCTTGTATATTTAGTTAGCCGTGTTTGCCTTCATGAGGCTTGCACATATTACAGGGATTGGTCACTGATATAAAATTGTTTGTTCCCATTATGCACTTCTTGAAAATGGATTCTTGTTTTTTTCGGGCTGAACCCGATCCTCGGCTTTGTGAAAATAAAATGATAATAAAGTGAAATTTGTCTGTTATGGGTAATGTAGTTGCGGACTGGGTCTTTCATCTGAGTGAGAAGGTGTCTCGCATTAGTCTTTGTAAGTAATTTTTGGACATGTTTATTGCTTTAGAGTTGATTGCTATGAAGGTTGAGTAGAATATATAGTTTAATAGTTCGCTGTTGAGTCGAGTGAGTCGTTTAAACACATTTGATCGGGTTTTTGAAAGAAAAATTGACAAAAGGTCTGACGGGAAATGTGGAATTGGTGACTTTGTTGTTATTTAAAGCTTTTAGTGGAGTTCTAGGGGCCATAATAATATAGTAATGGGATGGAGTGAAAGTGCCCCGGTGGAGGGGACGAGGGCGAGATTCAATAACTTTTTCCAGTTTTGAATGGGATCCTTTTTGTATCACTCATGTGGGGTCTTCAATTGAACATGTTTATGTAACTAATTCGACTCCAAATACAAATCCAAAAATTATATAATTAGGTAATGGGTTCTTAAGATAAATAAACTAAGGCCAATTTATTTTTGTGTAGTGTGTAAAAGTTCCAAATACAAATCCAAATATTAGGTATATAATTATTTTATGACTTTATTTGAGATTTCATGATGATTTTTGACATTTCATTTCAGATGTTAATATAAAGTAATTTATTGCTTGTTTACGGGTAATGGATTCTTAAGATAAATAAACTAAGGCCAATTTATTTTTGTGTAGTGTATAAAAGTAATGTTCTTTCTACTTATAAAAAAAAGATTACAGTATAAATGAGAAAGCTTATGTTTGAAATTAAAAATACGATTAAAAATATATTATAATGATTTACTGCATTAATTGCTATTAATACAATTATTGAGTACAATGAACGTAATTTCTTGTTTTTATTTTATTTTATTTAAGAGCTTTCGATAAATATAAACGACATACAATGTAGTTTAAATTATGCAGATAATTAAATAATGTGTTAAAGAATGTAATTTTTAGTAATATTTTTAGAAAATTTATAGTACTTTTGTACTTGTAAGAAACCGTGAGGACACGCTATGAGCAGGATGGCCGAGCTGTTAGCTTTTATTTATTTATGAAGAATATTGTATTAGCTAATTCCGTATTATTATGATATTTTTAGTAGCGGTAATTCCATTGTTCCGTTTCCGACACGTCAGTTAATCATAGCCAACTTCCGGTCACATGAATTGTCGTTATTTTCTCCGACCAAGCTGCAAGCATTCGTGTTGGAAGCACTGAGGGATCGAGACGTGGCTAAGGAAAAGCATTAGTAAAGAGTAAAAAGTGTTAACGCGTAGACAAAATAATAAGTGAAACAAGTAAAGGATTGAAGGAATAATAGTTAAGTTGATTGTTAATATGTAAGTACTCCATTTTTGTTCTGTTGGTGGTTTATTCGTTCTTGAAATATTTACATATGTGATTTGTATACTGCATAACTACGAAATATACGTGCAATTGTAAAGTGTTTTATCTTTTATTTAACAAAAACCCGCATTCTGAGCTGTGAGCCAACAGTATGAAGCGTTTTTTATTTATTTTAGCACATTTCTGCTATATATGATAACGACAACAAGTAGACGCTTGAAATTGTCACAGAAAATTGAGTGACATAATTATATTATATTACAAGCCTTCCACCAGCGGCTTCCCGTAGGATAAAAACCATCATATGTCCTTTCCCATGGTCCACTCTGGAGCACTCTATCTGTGTTCCAAATTTCATTAAAATTGGTTGAGTAGTTTAAGCGGGAAAACGTAGCAGACAGACAGACAGTCAGACAGAAAAACAGACAGAGTTACTTTCGAATTTCAAATATTAGTAATATTTAATTTTATTGATAACTAGCTGTGCCCCGCGGTTTCACCCGCGTTAGAAAGGAACTTCCTCCCAAAGCCCCTTCTGAAGTGCCGCTGGACCGGCTTTTTTGTAGGACTATTTATATAAACATAGTGTAACTCTAGCGCGTTGAACGAAAAAAAATCATTCACCGCTCTAGCGGTTTAGGCAGCGCACGCCAGAATAGCTCGCAGATGGTAGATTTTTTTCCTACTTACTTGACATTTACCGTCATATTTTGGACAATTCACACAATATCTTTATAAATTATAGCCTACCTATTCTGATGTATAAGCTATTATTATTGTACAATTTCATTAAAATCCAATCAGTAGTTTTTACGTGAAAGAGTAAACAACATCAATACTTACAAACTTTCGCGTTTATAATATTAGTAGGAAGGATAGGATGGTACTACGGAATCCATCTTGCGCGAGTCTGACTCACACTTGGCCAGACTTTTCAAATTTAAATTGACTTACAGACCATTTTACATTGTAAATTATTTAATTTTATCGTTCTACCACTGTAATAAATTGCTTTTTATAACATTCATTTCAGCTTTTTTGAAAGAGCATATCAATAGAATAATGTCCAACAATTTTGTAATAAATAAAACCATAATTACTTAACAAACCAAAAACTTATATAAAGGACAGGTACACCATTGTTCAGCTTTAAAAATAAGAGTGGATGCCACTATTTCCATGGAAATACAAAATGGAAATAGTGGAACTAACGTTTTTAAAAAATTATATCCCATATTTCCATTCCGTCGACGTGGTACCATTAATTTTCTTTCGCTCGGGCGGAGCATAATTAAAAAAATGCCACCAACATAACCTACGAAAAAAGGGGGAGGGTTCCGGTTCTGGTCGGGTCCCCCAAACCCCCCTTTCCCTAATCTATAATAATGGCAGCTGACTATCAATAATAAGCATTACTACCTTAGACTAAGAATAATGTAAGTACTTACGATTACTACTATGTTCAATAGGTTTTATCTAAAGAGGAAAAAAATAAATAGTTTCTATGTGCAAGCCATCGTAGAAAGTGATGCAGCGTTTTTTTGTCGCCGCGTTTTTGTTGCAATGGAAATAGTGGGAGAATCTATCCCAGCATTTCCATCAACAGAAATACATAATGGAAATAGTGGGATCCACCCAAAAATAAAAATTTAAAAACTTAAATTTTTTTTAAAGGAGTTTAATATTTTATTAACCTTAAGTAAATGAGAAAATCCTTAAATTAATAAAAAAAGACATGTACCTACATTTCATTGATTCAAAAATATTTTGAAAATGTTAAAAGTTTGAAAATGAGTTAATGTTTTCGGTGGAAAACGTTCAATCTGACCCGAAACTCGGAGGGTAAAGATGAACTATGAAGATAGGCCAGTCCTCAACCGACAGCGCTAATCAAACCATATTTAAAACTACAAACCTCACATATCGTTCGCTTGGTTTTACGTCGTATTGTAAAAAAATACTAGAAAATTTAATTAATTCATTAATTCGAGTCACTGAGTAGTAGAATGGATAGTAATCACTACATAGTATAAAACAAAGTCGCTTTCTCTGTCCCTATGTCCCTTTGTATGCTTAAATCTTTGAAACTACGCAACGGATTTTGATGCGGTTTTTTTAATAGATAGAGTGATTCAAGAGGAAGATTTATGTATAATAACATCCATTAAATAGTGGAGAAGTACTGCTATTTTTGAGGTTTCTAATGTGATGTCGTTAATAATTACATTTTTTCCGCTTACATTGCAAACGCATGCTGAAACCTACGAGTTTTATCAAAATAATGTACTAAGTATTGTACACATTGAAAAGGTCTACAGAAAAGTCCGTGATGGTATATGTCTATCTCTTATGAATAACCCACAATAACTTTTTTTTGTCATTTACTTTTTACGACAAATAATGGCTAATTTTCGAAGCGATTTTAACCAATACAGCATCCTTAACCAATTAAATACCTTGAATACATTGTTCATCATGTGTATTTAGTATCAGCATTGCACCCGTGCGAAGCCGGGGCGGGTCGCTAGTTTTGTAATAAATAAGTAAAACTACGCAACAAACAACATATACTTTATTCAAAGAAACAGGTAGGTTCTACAGATTCAAAAATTATAAAAAAAAAATTAGAAATTTCAAAAAAATATTTTTTAAACATAAAAAAATTAGACTTTAAATTTTAAAAACTTTGTAAATAAAAAAAATGATAAACTTTGTCCTAAAATTTTTTTAAATAGTAAAACTATGAAAATGAATTTAATGGTTTCGGCTGAAAACTTTCATTCTGATCCTTAACACGGAGGATAAAGAGGAAGAGAAGGCCTCAGTCCACAACCAGTTAGCTCTAACGGGCGGTAGACGCGTCATGCGCGGTGTCTCACGAGTCGAGGCGCTTTTTTCACCACTTTTTCTTTTACTGTAAAGAAGAATCTGTGTCAGTATATTGAATAATAAGGAAACTGGATATGCTCTGCGGTTTTAAACGCAATATATTGTGATGTAATTATAATTCCCCTATAATTGGGAGAGACACGTGCCCAGCAGTGGGACGTAAAATATTATTTGCAATTAAAAATGTCTAAAATACATATCTAGTTTAAATAATTAAAATAAAACTTAAACTTCAAAATATGTCACTGGATGTACAGTGCCGGATTAAGACTAGTTTTTGCTCTATGTCGTTAAAAAAAGTATATACTACAACAACGATAATTTGGTGCCAAAGTCGGAAGAGCATGGCGTGAAGGCATGAAGTGTCGCCACGCCGAAAATCGGTGTAACCCAGTGAGTAAGATGTTTTACATCAATAAGATAGAAAATGGTTGCTTATTTACCGAGGTTGGTTAGTCCTAGTGGCGGAACAGGGTTCGCTAATGTCATGCCTATGATCGCGAGGACTATTGCCACCTGAAAACGAAGAGATTTGTTAAAACATTATATTTTCATTGGAGTTCTTGTAAACGCAAACCGTACAGCTTCGAGTCGGCTTCGTCCACCGAGGGTTCTGCACAACACTTAATTCTTTATGATTTAATCACAAATGGTTTTCAGATGTAGAGATATTATACTGTCGAAATATGCCGCCGTATCTATCTTTCACATTACTTAAGAAGTTTTTTTTTCACAAATTCTATGGACTGAGTACCTGCATGGATTTGATTTCAACTCAATATTGATCATTTTGGAACGCGTGGGTAACCGCGTTTTTCACGGGAACAATGACCCAATCCTCTAATAGAGAAAAAAAGAAATCAATCATGGTAAAAAAGTAAAAAAGTAAAATGTAAAAAAAATCAAAATTTCATTTTCTAATTCTTTTAATATTTTTTTTCATACTTTGAAAAAAAAAAATTTTAACCCATTTTTTATGAAAGTAGATTTAAAAAAAATTAAAAAGATTTTTTTAATTAATCGAAATCCTTACAATCGATTAAAAATAAACAATCGATTGAAAGAAAGAAAGAAAGAAAAAATCTTTATTTCATATTAGGAATACAAAATATTCGCTTAATGAATGTCATTTTTTCCCGGTCATCGCCTTTAAGTGCCCGTTTGGGCTAGATGTTGAGCTGAGAGATTATTCGATTAATCGATTTCGATGTTACAACACTACTCTCCAACCGTCTTACGGTTTTTCGATCAGCACACGTGACCTGACGCGAGTTCACAGTTTTTACCCATCCCACAAAAGTCCTCAACGCCGCTAAAGAAGTTTTCACTTCAAAAAATTAACTAACTCTCGAGCACACAAAAAAAAAATTTGATAATTTTTTTATTAGATGTTTTTAAACTGGCCTTTGTTGATTTGCCAGCACCTTCGATTGGGGTGTCGTGAAATATAGTTAAAAGGTCAAGAAGAACTTACATTTACGTGGTAGACTTTTTAATTCGAATCCGGTAAAGTACCACCCCTGCATGCACTTCTGCCGTGAAGCATTTTTGTTGTGTTTCGGTCGGTGGAAAGGTGCAGTTGCCGGCAGGCGCGGTCACAGCCTATTTAAAGGGAGGAGACGAGAACCACCAAGAAATTTTGTGTAAGTGGAAATAACTAAGGAATTTGGGGGAAACGGTGTCCCAAATTGGCTTGTTTCGCCTTCCGTCTACGCATGATTGATGGATTTTGGTCGTGTCTCCTGTGAACCCCCTCCCCCCCTCCTGGGACCTCCGGAACAGCAGTGCAATTGCATACGAGCTCAAGCAAGACTTAGATAGACTGCTTGAGGTTGCGCTTGCGACCACTTACACCATTTTTCAATTTAGATCTATTTAAGTTTAAAAAACTGTCACAATTTTTCGAAATCTTACCGCGCACTTCATCTTCTTATGTTATCTGATTCTGTATCCTGAACGCACTGGGATCACTTGAGTACTGTGCAAGCAATTATCGTTTTCGCCTCTACTTATACAGTCGGCTTGTGAATATTTCACGCACCGACGGTCACGCATCCTTATAGTAAACACTAGAAACGTTGAGGGAAATCGGGGGTTTACTACCAAATTATTTGAACTAAACTTATACTTCGTTCGTTTAATACTAAACTTATTTTTGTTGTCTCGGCGGCTAGCGTAGAACGCAAGCGGTCTATGCAGCTAAGTCAAACGGGCGCGGTCGGGTGTGAGATGAGTGACCGTGGCAAAAAATATCATGCGCGTTTCCGTGCTTCGGAGGGCACGTTAAGCCGTCGGTCCCGGTTGTTGTCTATAGATAACAGTCGTTACATCTTGTCGGAGACCTTATGGGCGGTTTGAAAACATCCGACAGAGGGTTGGCCACTAACCCACATCTCCACCAACCCGCATTGGAGCAGCGTGGTGGAGTAAGCTCTAGGCCTCCCCAATAAGGGGAAGAGACCCGTGACAACGGCAGACGTTGTCCTGACTCAAAGTATCAGAAATAATGAAACAGTTTTATACTTAGATCATCAAAGTTACTGACTCACCCTTCAGTAGAGACGGCATATCGCTTCGCTTCGATACATAATTTTCGTGCCAAATCTGGAGCGGGGGAGACCATTCGAACGTCCATGCACAATGTGCCTTCTAGTTATACAACCAGTGTGTCTGTGAAGCGATGAAAGAATATTTGTGAATGTGTGACAAAATTAAAATGTGTGCGTTCTTCCCCCCGCACCAGATTTGGCACAAAAATTATGTATCGAAGCCGAAGCGAGGTGCAATGCCCTCTCCCCTGATGGGTGAGTCAGTACCTTTGATGCTTTAAGGTTTTAATACGATAAAAAAGGTTAAAACATTAAAAACCACTTTTATTACCAAAAGTATCTCTTAATAAACCGGATACCGTATTATCAGTGCGGAAATCTGTTCTCCTGAATATCTAATGATCTCCTTAGAGTTGTCCTATTTAAATTTACAAATTAAACTACGAAGTTTACAAAAAGAGCTTTATTTTAACTAAAACACAAATTATTAAATATAACAAATTATTGTAATAATGGCGTTATTCTGGAATAAATAGCTGAAACTTAAGGTGTCCAGAGCTGCATTTACTGAAAAAATAAAAAAATGGTGTTATATTGAGAACATCCTGATTAATGTTACTTACATGAAGGTTACGTGTGTGTACTTTTAGTGTTTGTTTGCAGTGATGGTGATGGCATAAGGTGTTGAAACGTGGTCTTTTACTGTTAAGGTTGATTTACATTGATCCAGCAACTGTATCCAGCGTCACTGGATTCCAGCACTGGATCGGCACTTGATCAATGTAAACATGTTCCAATCCAGTACAGTAAGTCTAGTACCTAGCGCTGGATCTGATTAGACTCGCGTTCCTATTCCTATTTTTCAATCCAGTGACCTCCCCCTGCACGCTACGGTGCGAAGCCCGCGCCAGTGGCACTGGAACCTTGTAAACGCACCAGGACAGCCTTCGCCCCGTACCTTACAGTGACTACACTTCTGTTTGTCTGGTATACAAGATAGCCAAAAAATTTCTAAATCAAAACAGGGTCTGTTTTGATATTTTTTAAGAACTCTAATCTATTTATAGAATCCCCCCCGCACCGTTGTGATTGACGGACGTCTGTTATACACTCCGTAATAAATAAAGTGGTAGAATTCGAAATGGGTTCCAAACCTTTCGAAAGTGCTATAGACAAGTTGACCATAACTGTGTTTACTCTAGAAAGTAAAGTTGCATCTCTAGAAAAGATAATAATGGACCAAAACAACCTTATTATAAAACTAATCAGTGTTAGTAGTTGTGATTGTGCCTCAAGATTTCGCAGCAATATCGAGGTAGAAGAGGGTGGATTTGAAAAGAAAGTTCGGCAGCGACCAATATCGGGCGTCCGCGATCGGGCAAAGTCGTCGGCAGTCGCCGTTGATCGAAGTGCGCAATCGTCCGACCACTCTAAACTCGCGAACGCCGAACCCGCCCGAACTTCGCTAGCGATAGCCAATGCGCCGTCTTCTCCGACTACGTCAGCCAGGCGGGAATGTTTAAACGCCGAGTCGACTGCGACAACGACTCAATCGCAACAGAGTGAAACTGATAATTTCCATAGTAACAATTTCGCGCAGCAAGTCGAAAATGAATGGGTCAACAGTAAGCCGAGGCGTTTGCGTGGAGCATCCGTTCCTAGTGTGGAAGAAGGCTGTACGAAAATTAACACTGACAGCACATCAAAAAAAGGGACAAATAAAGAAGAGGTAGGGGGTGGTAGTAAATTGACAAAACCGGGATTCGTAAAGATATTCCCGATTAATAAGGGTAGTAATACGTCATCGCTCCAAATAAAGGCCGTTGAACGTAAAAAATTTCTTCATATTTGGAGACTTGATTCGGGCACAAAAGAGGAAGATTTATCATCTTACGTACGTGAATTACTAGGCCAAGGCAGTTACATACAGGTGAAAAAAATAAATCACAAAACAGAACGAGGATACGCCTCATTTAGAATTTGCGTATCTGACAGTGATTTCGTGAAGTTATTCGATCCCAGTAAGTGGCCCAAAGATGCTGAATATAGCGAGTGGATTTTTTTTCGAAAAACAAAAAACACATAACACCAAATCAAGCCATAAAACAGTCAGTATCTTTTATCAAAACGTTAGAGGCCTACGAACAAAGACGTCTAAATTTTTAGCTTTACTGGAATCGTCGGATTCTGATTTGTTTGCTATTACGGAGACAAGCTGCAACGAGTCCATACAAGACGCAGAAGTTACGTTGCCCGGGTATTCCATACTACGATACTACGGAAGCAGGGCGGTGTAATGTTGGTGGCAGCGCCCCAATTCGTTCTACGGCAAGTACCGATGCCCAGTGATATTAATGCCTACAGTTTTGAGCTCGTTTGCGCTACTGTGTTCACCAACAATAGGTTTTTATTCGCCTGTTGTGTTGTCTATATACCACCACAAACGGGGGAAAATGAGTACATATTGGTATTTAATCTGTTAGAAAGAATAAGTGTAAAATATAAAAATAATATATTGATTGTAGGAGATTTTAATTTATTTTCGAGTAATAATAATGTTCTTAATTATTATGAATACTTCGTAGCCTTTTGTGAACTCATTCAGTACAATACAATTCCAAACTGTAGCGGTCGACAGCTGGACCTTGTGTTAACCGCGCGCGGCGGAGTGGAGGTGGCGGCGGCTGACGATGCGCTGCAGCCGGTGGACGCGTATCATCCGGCGCTCGCTGTTGAGGTCGCCGTCGCCGTCCCCGCCCCACCCGTGCTCTCCGCGCCTTCCACGTCTTCCGCGACCGCGACAAACAAGTCTCCATATAGGCAATGGAATTTTTATAAAGCGGATTTTAATAGATTATATAATTTAATAGGATCTATGGACTGGAGCGAATTGTATAAAATTAATAATCCTGATTTAGTTTTAAATTTATTTTATGATAAAATAATAAAGCCATCTGCGATTGTGTACCACTTAAATCAGTGAATCCGGGAAACAGGTATATTTACCCTGTATGGTACACCTCCCAGATCATTAAGGACATTCAAATCAAACATGATTTACATAAAAAATTTAAACGCAGTAAGACCCCGGATGACTACAAGGAATTCGCTCGATGCAGGGCGAGAGTTAAGCTTGCCATCATACTTGCCCATGACCAGTATAGACAACGCATTCAATACCATCTCGCTTCGGATCCCAAATCTTTTTGGGATTACGTAAGGTCAAAAAGAAGCAAGAATACGCAAGGTAAGTTGATACAAAATGGAGATACGCTTACGGATCAGGAGTGCGCGGATAGTTTCGCGAAATTCTTTTGCAGCGTGTATAATTCTGAGCCGGCGCGGTTAGACGTGACAGCAAGCGGCGCGTCGGCGGAGGCGGCGGCGGGCAGCGGCGGCGCGCGCGTCCACCTGCGCCAGTTGAGCGCGGCTGAAGTAGGTCGAGCGCTCCTAAGACTGCCTCCGAAGCGCTCCGTGGGTCCGGATGGAATACCGCCATTCATCTTTCGGGATTGTCGTGCCGCTTTAGAGGAGCCTTTGCTTCACATTTTTAACGCATGCATCGCTTCTGCGACATTTCCCGATCGGTGGAAATTGACCCGGGTGGTACCGGTGCCGAAGGGAAGGGGAGGTCCGGACCCAGGCAACTATAGACCTGTAGCTCTCCTGTGCACCCCGGCTAAGATATTTGAGTCTGCAATTCATCACTCACTGTATGCTCAAGTGAAGGCTCAACTATCGGATGCGCAGTATGGCTTCCGCCCGGGAAGGGGAACAACAGGAAACTTATTACAGTTAATGGCGCGGGTAGTACCAGCGGTGGATGCTGGAAAGCAGGTGGACGTCGCGTATTTCGACTTTCGGAAGGCGTTCGACACAGTCGATAATGATGTACTTCTCGCAAAGCTGGCCAGAGTGGGCTGCACGCCGCACACTTTGGACTTCTTTGCCAGCTACATGCGGGACAGACGTCAATATGTCGACTGTGGTGGATGCCGATCCGTAGAGTACCAGACCAGATCAGGCGTCAGCCAGGGTAGCAATCTTGGGCCCCTCCAGTTTATCATAATGGTAAACGATTTACCGGAGGTGGTCCGGGAGTCAGTATGCCTCCTGTTCGCTGACGACCTGAAATTGGTTTGCGAGGTAGGTGACACATCAGACCAAGTTGGGATGCAGCGTGACATAGACCGCGTAGTCGACTGGGGATACAAAAACAAACTACATTTCAATTTGGAGAAGTGCTCGGTGCTGTCCTTTAGCCGCGCGCGCGTCCCACTGCACTATCCGTACAGCGTCAAGGGCGAGCCGCTCCAACACGTCACAGAGGTCAAAGATTTAGGAGTTCGTTTCACTGCCCATCTCAACTTCCGAGACCATATAACCGAAGTATGCAAAAAAGCGTACAGAAACCTAGGCTTCATATTGCGGCAATCGGACGGTTTTACTAACTTTAGTGCCTTACGAGCCCTCTATGAAGCTTTGGTAAAGAGTCACTTGGAGGGTAATTCGGTTATATGGGCTCCAACAGAGGCTAAGTATACGATTATGTTAGAACGGGTACAAAATAAATTCGCACGGTTCCTCTATTTAAAATTGTATGGAATATATCCCGGTTACCCGTTACTGTATCCTACTCTGTTCGTTCTCGGCATGGTAGGATACAGTAAGCTGGAAGTGAGAAGAGAAGTCTCGCTCGCCAAATATCTTTTTAAGGTATTGCGGGGTGAACTGGATAATCCATCAATCCTGGAGCAGATGATGTTATGTGTGCCGGACAAGTGTGTGGAGCGGCGCCGTCGGCCGCCGCTGCTGGCGCTACCGCATGCGCGCACCAAGCTGCTGCGGGCCGCACCGCTGACGCGAGCGATGCGCACGCTAAACACAGTGGCCGACCGAATCGATTTGTTCGCTTGCACGCTGAATGAGTTTATAAAGGTCGTATCTCATGTAGTAGAATTTCAACATATCATGTAGGTTAGGTAATCAAACAAATAAATGTGAGTTTATGTAAATTAATTTATTGTAATTTGATGACTGATTTTTATTATTAATTATTATTTTATTGTTGTTTTAATTTGATTGTATTGATTGAAATGATGTTTTAATTTTATTTTATTTGGATTTAATTTTAATATCATTATGACTTTATTTTGACATTTGTATTTTTTCTTTTAATTTTTTAAATAATGAAATTGAAATGAAATGATGTTTTAATTTTATTTTATTTGGATTTAATTTTAATATCATTATGACTTTATTTTGACATTTGTATTTTTTTCTTTTAATTTTTTAAATAATGAAATTATTGACTCATTGAAATGATTATTTTGAATGTGTGTACTTGACTTATTATGATGGTTCGTATTCAATTAACGCATTAGGCAAGACCCTGTCATGTTAGTTGATAAGTTTTTATAAATAAATAAATAAATAAATAAATAAATTTTCTCAAATAAGCTTTTTCTTTAACAGTTCTTTCTCAAACAATTCATTCGCATCGTGAATTTAGTTTTTTTTCAAAGATTTAGATTTTTTTCGAGTGAATCAATAAATATTATGATGATCTTTTCACAGTATTTTAATTGCCTGCGCTTTCCAAGACGCGTAATACCTACTCATTTTTGCTGCAAACTTGTTGACACCCTAATAAAGTAAGAGTGTCTACTGGATTGCATGTAAACGGCCTGATCCAGTAGCAATGCCAATCCAGCGCTGGAATGCAGCGACGCTGGATCCAGCCACTGGATCAATGTAATTCAGCAGTTAGCATTCTCCACAGACACAAAGTCACTCAGCATGGAGAGAGCTGCGCTTGGTGTTTCTCTATGCCACAAAATCAGAAGTGATGTTATCCCGTAAAAGCTCTTAAAATTTGCAAAACTGAGGTGGTAATGAGCAGGCCACATTGCTAGGATGACCGATAACCGATGAGAAAGAAAGGTTATCGAATAGCGAACACGTCTCTGTAAAAGCAGCAATGGCCATCCTCCAAACAGATAATCCAACGACCGAAAGAAAACAGCGGAAAGCCGCGGGATTCAGGGGATACGGAAACGGATAGAGTGGCAAATGTTAGAGGTCCGCTGCTGAGCAAGCCGATTGTGTTTTTTTACAATCATTGTTGAAAAGCTTATACTATAAACGTGACTGTTACAAGTTTATACAAAAATTTATTTATACCTTCCACCGATCATTGTCATAGTCCCACTTGGACGAGATGCCATCTATTGGATTCACTCGGAGCTCCAACATCCTGCGCAGCTGCGCCTTCTGCGAGGCCTTGGAGAGGGAGCTGGGCAGTGGCTCGAATACTGGAAGAAACGAAGTTATTTTAATACTACGAGTATATCAGGCAATACGCACGTAAAAAAATCCAAATTAAAATTTCATTGATTTCTAGAATACTATACATAATATTCGCTTGGTTGCAATCATTTACGGGTCTCTTCCCAAAATGGGGGAGGCCTCAAACCTACTCAGTAACGCAGTACGCTGCTCCAATGCGGGTTGGTGGAGATGCCGGTAAGTGGACAAATCGCTATCGAATGTTTAAGTAATAGCTACTCTGTAAGAAAGCTGAGTATTGTATACCCCATATTTTAAAACTGAAGTTTTTCTCCGTCTGCTCTTTTCTTCAGCTCAGCCTTGCCTAAGCACACCCAGAACAGACAGAACAAAAAAACAAGACCGACGACCATGCTGCACCCGATCGCGCCAGTTTCCCAGAGTTGCTCAAATCGCTCTCACTTTACACCAATCGCTGGGCTAATCGCGCTTCATTTATATTTGGTTTAATGAATGTTGATCTATCAACTGACGGCTCCACATGCTGCGCCTATCAACTTTGCATGTTGCGTGTACCAGACGCGGATCCAGCCTTCAAATATTGTTGTGGGCACACCCACCCAAAAATTGGTCAAGTGCGAGAATGAACTCATTAATGAACAATCATAGACTAATAGCTGAACGATTTTTTCATATTTTTTACATCTTCAAATATTAAAATTGATTACATACTAAATTATACACCATTTTATATCAAATAATTTTATCAAAAACTAGCAACTAGTTTTTATATGTACATCAGACTATCGATTCTCAACAGACCGTGAAAGTGAGACTTTTCCAATTACAACTAGTGAATTAGTGTTGTGGGCATGCCCATAGTGCCCATATGGGTGGATCCGCGCCTGGCGTGTACGTCACTGTACGTATTCTTTTTGAGCTTGTGGCGTAGGGCCGCGCCGCCGAAAACCTGCGTTCTACGCCACAGTTCCTAAACTTAAAGTAAAAATAAGTGAAAAAAAAAACCAAGTAACGTGCTCTCTTGAGCGAAAGGTTTATCTAATAGATATTCAGTGACTTTTGCCTGGCCAAGGAATTTTTTTAAGGCGGCTATTCTTTTTGCAATATGAAACATACCATAATAGTGACAGAATATCATGGCCCAGAAGCCGAATGAGAATACGAAGAACCACCAGCCAAGGATGAACTTCCACTGGCCTGTGGGGTGCTGGAACTCCGCAAAGGTCTGGCAGAAGGACGCACGATATAGAGCCTTCTTCTCCTCACAACAGAGCTGACGCCAATCTCCCTTCTCTTTCTCGCGGAGAGCCTGGAATTGGGAACAGACACATTATTTGATGGAACGAAGAGTAGAATAGATATCGGCTACTTTGGCACACGAGGGGACAATACTGACTGCTGCCAGAATTAAACTGAAGAACAAGTAAATTTCTTTAGACCTAATCTATAGCCGCTCAAAATATATTCACTTTAAATGCAGGCAATGGCTACATTTACCCAATACCTTACTCTTTTTTGTTCCTTAAAAATAAAAATATGTTTTTTACTTTAAGAACCGAATGAATTTCTTTAATACGTAATTTTCCCATTGTTTATCAGTCTTCCTAGCAATATGACCTGCTCACTGCGACTTCAGCTTGCAAAATTAGCATTCAAATACTTACACTAATATCCCTCGTGTTTTCTTTGAAGCGAATTGCGGGGAACGGGAAATGAGCGTCATCTTTGTAATTAGCACTACCATTTATTCCAAAGCCGACGATATCACGGCTTCCGATTCTGCATCTTCCATGGATTGCCCTGATGTGATGCACCGAGGGGAAAAATCCTAGGGATTTTGTTGCCAATACGGCCATGGCTCACGGTGACTTGTCTTGGTGACGTTTATGAAGGTAGGTATTATTTCATTTTCGCTTCAGTTTGATCTAACTGGCCATGTAGACGAATTAGTATGACCTATTTGGTCTCTCTCTACTGCTTAATGTATCAGTTGTAAAATTGGATCAAAATTTGGATTCTAAAACTTACTATTACACCGAGATTGAGTATTGAATGTGTCTGAAAAAATCAGGATTAACTTATTATTATGCAAAAAATTGGGAATAATATCTTAATCGTCTACAGTATAAAGAAATTAAATAACATAAAAATGTGAGTGGAGCATATTATAAGCTAAGCTATTCTCTAAAATCGTAAAAAAATGAAATAAAATTTAACACAGCATTTGTAACAATTTCAATTTTGATAAAAAAACATTGTGCAAGAAATTCAATTTTCGATAAAACGAAACAATATTGCGCAAGGGATTGAATTGAATTTTCAATAAAGTAAACTAGTTATTTCTCCATTTATTTTATTAAACATTATACTAAAACTCAGTTTGTTACATTATATTGAAAGCCACATTTTTCTTCTTTTACATGTTCTGCATCAAAAGTGTTTTCCTTATCGTAAGTCTTTCGACCCTTAATAAGTGCATCAATTGTCTTGATACATCCATAGGTGACGACACAATTTTAAGAACAGAAGCAGCTGTACGAAATACGACAAATAAATTATTTTCGGCACTCAAACTTAAAAGAGCAAACCCCAGATTAAATCAGTACTTAATCATCAATAAATTTTTCACCTCTTTAACTTTACAAGACCACGGCATTTGGAATGAAATCGTGAAGATTTCGAGAGTCAATAATGTAGAAAACAATGGGAGTCTTGCTTTTATGACTGCTGTAAACGATTTATTGAATGGTGATAATCAGGAAGTTAAAGAAAATGAAATAACTTATATGCCTAAAGAAAGAAACGATGATGATGTAGTTGAAGTTATAAAAACTTTCATAAATAAGCTAAGAGAAGCTAAAGAATTTCATCAAGCTGATACATACGACAAGATAAATGGGAATATTGTGAAACTTTTAAGCGAAGGTAATAATGAAAGCATAACGTTACAAGATTGGAAAAATGAAAATTATTTAGGAAACGGAAATTCATCAGGAGATATAGAGTTCTGGGGTAAGTATAAGAGATATTTTTTGTAGAAATATATAACTATTTTACATAAACATTTTAATTAATTTTGTTCATAAATTGAATTCCTTTCAAGAACCCAGTGGACGAAGAGTTTATAAAGGCGAAAGAACAAAGATAAAACATTTTCCTTTTATGGCCAGTATTCAAATATTCAATAATTTTCAATGTGGTGGATCCATAATTAAGTCTGATCTAATTATTACGGCATCTTCATGTTTACAACTGTAAGCAGTAATTTTTATGAAATATCTATTAACCTTTTAACTTTGGATGGATCCCTTATTTTTTATTATTGATTTTTTAGAGCTTGGAACAACCGTTTCTACCGTGAAAACCCAGCTTTTCTTTCCGTGCGAGTTGGCAGTAGTTTCTATAACGGAGGTGGTGAAGTTATTCCTGTCCTGGAGGTCTATTTCCATCCAGGATACAATCCAAAGACCTTGAGAAACAATATTTGCATTTTGAGGCTCACCAGAAAAATTAGATTTAGCTGGAGATCCAGAAGAAGAGTTCGGAAGATAGATATTGATAGACATGATAATGCTCTTCCATTCAACACTCCTGGTATTACGATATTAGGATGGGGAGCGAAAGGAGTAAGTATGGCATTATTATATTGGTTTTTCTCTCAGTAATGGAGTCATCGTGTAGTGTCAAGTACAAATATTTGACTCTAGGTTTTGTTAGTTTCATTATCAACTAAAGTCAAATAGTCTGAGTAATGCCAGAAGAGCTTTGCCAGAAGACAGAACATGTCTGATGGAAATTAATGTTATTTTTTAAATTATTATTATTTTGTATTTAATTTCAGAGAAGCAACGTAGTACGAGATCCTTGGCAAAACATCCTATCTTTTGCTATTCTCGATGTCTATCCACTGAAGGATTGCCAGGATATTTATTCGAAGTATGTCATTTAGTCATTATTATTGTGATCTTTAAAATTTTGCCCTATTCACTATATTTTTCTCGTAGTTTCGTGTTTGTTTATATGGTTTTGACATTAATTTACAGAGACGCAATGTTTCTGAACCCTAAATATGGTGTGGAATACGAGGTTTTTTTTTTGTCTAGTTTCTATTGATAAAGTTGTTTATCTTGCAGAGAATATGTAACACAAAAGAATTTTTGCGCTGGATTCATGTCTAAAGGTGGCGGAGCCTGTAATGTAAGCTAAAAATGTTTCATTTCCTTTTGAAATTTCAATTCTTTACACATTTCATTAGGTACTTGAGAACGGGAATATGGATATAAGATATCACGAAAACTGATATTATTTAAAAACACATTTACAGCGTGACATTGGTGGCCCAGGAATAGACGATAGGATTCTGATGGGTGTCGTAAGCTTCGGGTCTCCGGTATGTGGAGCGCCTGATGCGCCCACCGTCTTTACCAAGTTGGGGTACTATGCCGACTGGATTGACAGTATCATGAAACAGGTAATGCTACAGAGATATCAAATGGTGGACATTTTGCCTATCTGTAGTTCAGGAGGGACTCAATACTAAAAATACTCAAAGGAATGTAGTATGTTTAGGCCCCTCTCCCCATATACTTACTGGATTTTGCCCTCTTTGACCTGGCTGCAACTCTTTTTGCAGCTCACTGGGCATACATCTCTCTCCGTAATAGGGATGGCCTAGAACTTATTCCAGCGTGCTCCTCCAAAGCGGGCCAGTGAAGAAACAGGTTATTGGCCAAGCTGCTGACTTCTATTCAATGTCACCAATGCATAGGTGCATAGTTTTTCAGATAGGCCTCATCAACTAACATTTTAACCGATGGGTCACGGGGGATCCGTTGAGAACTAAAAACCTATCTTAGATGTTTGAGGGAGCGTTATGCAAGTTTCATCTTAATTATAATGAACATATAACAGAATATAAGGAACTGATCGCTCTTTCGATGACCCGCGTGGCGTAATGGCTACCATGCCGGACCGCCGATCAGAGGGTCCCGGGTTCGATTCCCGGCGAAGCAGAAATTTGAATGATGAGTTTAAATTTCTGTTCTCGGTCTGGGCGTTTGTGTTTCTGTCTTTGTGTGTGTCCATGGCATCCACGACACAGGGTATAACTACCCTTCTGTGGGGCTATGAGCTTGAAACGTTATTTAAAAGTTATTTTCAGGATGTGCCATATTCTAAAAAGAAAACAACTCTTGCACCGCCAAAACACCTATTTACACTACCTATAGAACATTCTGAACCAAAAGCAACCACGTTTAAACTACCGCCACCTGGTGCAAAAATGAAACCGATACCTATAAATGAAGTAGAGAACGCTTTGAGGAATTTCGACGAGGACCTTTTCGAAGAGTTTCTGAAAACTATGTTTACGAGCAAGGAGATAGCAGATAATCAGAGTGTTTTGAAAGAGGTCAAGAATATGGATGGAAAAGAACAGAAGAAATATAAAAAGAAAAAGACTTATGATGCCAGCAAAGAAGAAAATTATCAGGATAGATATAAAGAGAAATACATTCAAGAAAAAATTGAAGGAAAAGGGCAAAATAAACACAAAAAAGGAAAAAAACTGAATGAGCTACAAAGGGTTACTTCGTCTTTCATAGACTTTGAACCACCTATAACAAAAGTAATCGAATATAAAGCAGAAGAAGCAGAAACAGCCACTCATTCAGATTATTCCGATAAATATACAATTTTAGATGACGGATTCGACCCAGAAATCTCTGATAAGGATGACATAGCAGACTTGGTGGATAAAATTGATTTGAAAGAATTAGTTGACGACGAACCTTCATCAGTAGGCAAAGAAAGACAACAGAAAAGCTTAGAAGAACCCACATTCTTTGAAGAAATAGATTCATCGAATTTCAATAACAAAAATGAGTCAGTATTTACTCTTCTCTACTTATCCGATGAAAATAATGAAAAAGGTGATGATTCTAAAAGGAGTGGGGAAGGGTTTCAAGAGGATACAGGGTTGAGCATTTTCGATGATTCCTTTCAGGATTTGACAAGAAGCAAAGGTAAACAGGGGGCTCTGTATAACATTCTGCCTGAAAAAGAACTTTATGAAATACTATCTGAACTTATTGACGATGAGATGCGAAATAATAAAACTAGATGATTAAAACATTGCTGTCTAACTTTTTACCATTCGAAAACATACTAGAATATTCAAATCTACATAATTATTTCTAAATATTCAGCACCTTGAATCCAACTTTATCCAATCGTTATAATTAGGTTAACTGGTTGACCCTTATTTTAAAGTTTAGAGGTTTTTAGTTAAAAAAAAAAAATTGATTATTAATGTATTATTCAAAAATATACAAAGGAAATTACGTGGACATTAATTATAAAATATTTATAACGATAAGCATGTGTGATTTATACTTCTGCCATGTATGCCTTCTTAGTAAACTGATACTCAAAATAACAAAACTAAAATAACAAACGAATTTCGTTTGGTAAATTAATACGGCGTATTTTCACAATTTCATTGAAAATTAGGACGCAGTCTCAAATTTTTGTCTGTAACTGTACTTTACTCTTCATGTTAATGTAAATAACTTACTACTCAATAACAAAAAGATCAATTGTATTAAGTTTTCACCACCTAATGTTAAAGAAAATTTTGTAAAACCACAATTGAATGGCGAGGAAATGAGCTTTGTTGATGAAGCTGTATTTCTTGGATTAACTGTTGATTCTAGGCTTCAATGGGGACCCCATATCTCTCGGTTAGCGAATAGATTAAGTTCTGCCGTCTTACAGATGTCGATACAGCCAGACTGGTCTATTTTAGTTATTTCCATAGTATAATGTCGTATGGTATTTTACAGTGAGGAAATGCAGCTAATATCGACACAATTTATTTTGCAGAAGAGGGCTATTTGCGCAATTTTTAAATTAAATTCTAGAGAATCTCTGAGAGAGAAATTTAAGGAGACTAATATACTAACATTTGCATCGCAATATATTTATGAAAATATAATGTATGTTCCTAAAAACAAACTCGAATTTATGACCTTTTTGGATCTACATAGGTCCAACTGTGTTTCGACAAGGAATGGCCACTAATTTGCATTCCCCAAGTGTAGGCTCCTCAAAAAGAGCCACTCTTTTCTTATGTTCAATCCCTTGAAACGTACCCTACGTTGAAATCTCTTCTTTCTGATGGTATAAAAAAATATACATTACTATTGTAAATGTGCTCAGAAAATGCAAATTATAAAAACACGAATCCGATTTTTTTTGAATAATTATGTACAATTTTTACTAAAAAATACACTTTAATTACTTGAAAAACAAAGTATGTATATCAATGTTACTTGAAATCTTAATTTTTTTAGTAATTTAAGTGTAAATTTTAATAAATAGCTCAAAATCTTAATATATATATAAAAAGTAAAGGGTTTTCTTTGTACGTAAAGACACGGTTTTCTCTATTATCACTAACTCCAATCAACTTCCCGTTGGGGTGGTAAATACCCCTTGGTACGTAGATGATAGTAAGGGAGTTTGATCGCGGTGGATGGAGTGGGGAGCTGATGATGGAAGGTAATGCGACGGTTAGGAGTTGAGAGCAAATTCTTTCAATAAATGGGGTTTTGTTCGAAATCTTATATTCCTAAGATGGTCCAGCAGTCACCAAGTCAAAGTCTGATGATGGGATCCCAGAGAAATCGAAGGGAACATACAAATTTTATAGCACAATAATTGATTTTCATATTTTTACTAAAGCAAAACAGGCATTTGTGTATAAATATCATCATATCATGTTGCTGAGCTGATGATTGAAGGTACAACTCCTCAACGGTTAGGAGCTGAGAGCAAATTCTTTCATTAATTTATACGTTCAGGTGGACTGACAGTAGTATTCTTTCAGGCTATAAGATGGCTATTAGAAAACATGAATATAAAACGTAAATCTCTTTAAAGTTTAGATTAAACATGCGACGTATTTTAACCCGAGCAACGCCGGGTTTCGCAGCTAGTTGTACATAATGATTAAAAAAAATCTGATTCGAGTTTTCATTATTTGCATTTTCTGAGCACATCTACAATAGTAATGTATATTTTTTTTATACCATCAGAAAGAAGAGATTTCAGAGGTCGGGAAGGGACCTCAGATCGCCCGTAATTTATTTTTCCTTTTATTTTTGTTATATTCTCTACCTTTTCCAATAGGTTTCATTCTACTATAAAAAAAATACTTTTTACCGTAGTATTATTTATTCTTATGTTTTTACCATTTTCAACATGATCGACACTGGTCTAATGGCTAAATAACGTAAGCCAAAAATTAATCAACATTAAAATGAGCGTAGCGATGCGATGAATAACTAAAACAGGTATGTTTTTATTCATGTTTATTACATATTTATTTTTTATTTTAATATTTTTTACATATATTAAATATTATTTAGGCAAAAGGAACATTTTTTTTACAATTAAAGATGTTAAAACGTGTAACGAAACGAGTTGCAAAGTTGAGAACGAAACGCAATTGCTATTGAATTTCTAGTATTGATTTACGCCGATAGAGGGCGTAAATTTTCTATCTATTCTTTCAGTGTCTGGAGCTGTAAGATAATTTTTCGGCAGGGAACTTAAAAATATAAGGTAAAACCTTTGATAATTTATATATATAGTGTTTTGTGATTAGTTCTTTCCATATATCAATTTATAAATTAGTTTTTTGAAGGGTAAGTAGCAAAATTAACATTGACATCCTCATGTAAGGTACGTATTCGATATTCAAAATAAAATTTAGAACATATTTAGTGCAGTTACTGTAGCTCCAACGCTTATTTTATCACTCCATTGTTAGTTCTACTAAAATAAATTTCTCATAATTCGTAGGTATTTGTTAAGGAAACCTTCGAAATATTTCTTGTTATGTAACTCATCGATTTCAGGATTTATAACCTAACATTTCTTATCACGGCTAATCTTTGCACCTATGTAACGCCGTACCAGCGTACCTGAGAGCCCCTTCCAATTTTGTATGTAGGTCATTTTGAAAACAAAACATCTGACAAGATTTTATGTATTTCAATTCTATTGCTAGTATTTAGTAGTTTCCATAAGTCACTGATCAATGTTATGAGTAGTAGATATTATACTTATTGCAGTTTAATTTATACTAAACTAATTTCGGTACACAATTAACTAAATAATTAGTGATAAGTACATAAGTATCACAGGTATTTTGACAGTAAATTAGCAGTACCTATATTAAGTAAGAATTTGACAGGTAAACAATTTATTTATACCAATATAGTTTATTAATAACAGGCAGTAGTTATAACAGACAGTCTTAGAATAATTACAATTACATTATAGAAACCAAGTTTGCACACCCAAATTGAAGTATGTTGATTGGTGCCATTAATGGCACCAAATGCAGGGCCGCTCCGTAAGACTAACACTTGTTAAAAACAAAAGAAATCTAATAAAATAACTTTGCACAGTGTTTTCAATATTTTGTAGTAATTAACTATAATTTGGTCAAAATAAAAATATTTTGTTTGTCAGATGTGACAGCTGTAGGAATCTATTTAGTGCTTCAATAGCGCGCTTGTATGAAGACTGACATTCTTAACGTTATTATTCTAAGCAGTAGTTAGTAAAAGACAGTAGGCATGAGTAATTCACAACTCTTATAAAAGTAATGACAAATTGTTAAAACATCAAACAAAAAATAAAAACAAAAGATGGTATGAATTATTACTGAAATAAAATTATTGCCTTTCAGGCGCACACTTAGTGGGTTTAGCAGGCCTCAGTCTATTTTAGCAATAATAATAATAAATGTTACACACTCATAGGCCCACAGTAAGGTAATTAATACCCTGTATTGTGGGTACCATGGACACATACAAAGACAGCAACAAACACCCAGTCCGAGAACAGAAATTTAAACTCATTCAAACTTCTGTTTCGCTGGGAATTGTACCCAGGACCCTTCGATTGGCAGTCCAGCATGGTAACCATTACGCCACACGGGTTGTTGAATAATATAAGTGTACAGATTTTACTATAATTATTTTAGGTGCTCTATATTCCACAAATGAACAAACACACATAAATGTACCGAAATAATCTTTACTTGCTGTTATATTTCCATCTTTATGTTCCATAAGGTCAATATTCCAATTAATTATTCAATATTCAAGGTAACAAAATAATCTTTACTTGCTGTTTTATTACCCACTTTATGTTCCATAAGGTCAATATTTAACATTTTTCTTCCAACCTTTTTATGTCCCACTGGTGGGCACAGGTCTCCTCTAACAAGTGAGAGGGATTTAGGCCATAGTCCTCCACGCGGGCCTAGTGCGGGTTGGTGGATATCATGCCTTCAAGAAATTATGAGTTTCTCTCAGGCACGGAAAACATTGTAATCAATTAAATATCACAATATTTTCCATCACCATGGAGTAACAATGAAATGCGCACATTACAAATTTCTTTTGTCAGAGGTGTGCACCAAGGATTTGAACCCAGCATCTCCTACGTCGGAGACCGCGGTCCTTACCACTAGGCCAACGCCGCATATTCAACATACCACACTGAAAAATATGAGGTCCTACAGGTAGTAATGGCAGGGCGAATATTCAAATGATGAGTTTATGTTTCTGTTCTTGTCCTGAGATTTTGTTTCTATATTTGAGTGTCTCCATGGTACCACAGAATACTAACTATTACTAACGTATAGAAGCGACACTCACCTCCCTTCACCAATTCATCACTCCTCAGATCGCACTGCACTCTGGCAGTAAAAGTCACAGAGCAGTCAGTTCTCTCAGTTAACTAAAATGGTTTTTTCTTTTGTATTACAGAAAATGGCAAACTTTCTCATGCGCCGCGCATTGCTAGATGCAATCCGCGTCCCAGCTGGCACCAGATCTGTTAGCGAACTTGCTAAGGTTGGTACAAAGTCATAACTATCCATATTTGTAACATTAATGTCTGTGTATATGTTGCAGTTTTTTTTTCACGAAATTTAAGATATAAAACTACTGAATAGATAATATTGATTAGATTTCTTTCTATAAACTTTTACAAAAATGAGGCCCAAGTATTACAAAGTTACAAAGATGCATACAGAGTAGGCCCTTTGTTCCCTACCTTCATGTTAACAAGAAAGGATAGCTTCAGAGCAATGAGTATTGTTACTTCTATAGTCGAAAAATGCAAGATCTATCACCATTATATCATTATATCACCTGATTCAACAAATTCAGACCAGGCTTGTATGCTAGTGAGATCAAAAATTAGCTCATGCAAACATACAATCATAGTCATATCTGACAGGTGTGAAGTTGCTGGCTGTAAACACTTATTATATACCATCAACATTCTTTTTAAAGGTTTTATTGTTAAAAGATATTCCTTGTCAGTCAGTCTATCTGTCATGTGACTCTGTCAATCTATCTTATAGGCAAGGAGGAGTTTTGGTGGGTCATCGAAAAAGACATTGTGCTCTTGTTTTATTTTCATTTTCTTGGTGTATTTAAGAGTTATATCTGATAAATTTGATAGCATTTTGTTTGATATAGGTTAATTACAGTGCACGAGCATTGTGAAATAAAATAACAGTGACCAAATATGTGTTTTTAGCTTGCCTCCAAAATTCCATTGGTCATGTTCTGGTAAAGAAGCCATCGCTTTACTTGAATGTCTGACTGACTTGACTGACTGATTACTGACGACTTACTTAGTTTCACTGAAACTGGCAAAAACGTGATGCAAAAATGATACTTGATTTTGGCAATATGCAGATTTCGCGATGCCAAGAAAAAAAACAGCAAGGAATGAAAGAAGTTAGGCTAAAATTTAATGATTTGTTCTTTAAAGTTGCAAAAAACTTCCATCTCAAGATACTATTCAAGGCATCTCAAGGCAGTAAGTATGTAATTTACAAAAGAACGTGGTGAATAATTTAAACAATATCAAACTATTTTACTTTCTCCACAGATCGGCAACCGTGAATGGGTGGGTTACGGATACAATGGACAGCCCAACTACGCTGACAGGCCCGACTTCCCCCTGCCCGCCGTTAGATTCCGCCCTGACACTCCCGACATCAAGGTAAGCAACATACCAAATAAATCAATTTCTAATTCAGTAATTCGTTATTGCATTAAAATAGGTTTTTCAATTTTACTGAAGCGCCACTGTTTATGCCCTATAGGCGTAGAATAATTAAGTTTAAGTTTATATTTAACTTTAAGTGCTCCACGGTGATGGAAAATATCGTAATATTTAATTGATTACGATGTTCTCCATCACCGTGCATGCCTGAGAGAAATTAATAACTTCTCGAAAGCATGACGTCCACCAATCCGCACTTGGCTAGCGTGGTGGCTGGCTGCAACCCTTTTTACGTCCCACTGCTGGACACGGGTCTCTCCCTTTTATTGGGGAGGCCTGGAGCTTACTCCACCACACTGCTCCAATGCGGGTTGGTGGAGATGCGGGATGGTTGGTAGCGTGGTGGACTATGGCCTAAATCCCTCTCACTTGTGACTGGGCACAGGTCACTCGAGGAGACCTGTGCCCAGTAGTGGGACATAAAAAAGTTAGAAAAAAATTTAGTTTATAATTTTTAATAATACTGACAATTCAATTTACAAATTATAACAACTATATACAGTTGATGAGAAAAACAATTGGCTGTTTTTGAGAAGAACCATGTAAGTTAAAGTTTATGTTTAACTTACTTTCCATCTTGATGGGCAACATGTTTTTTTCCTACAGGAATGACATGTTGTCCCAGGAACAAAAGTAGCCTATGTCACTGTCCAACCCCCTCACTATCTTCATACAACACAAAAATTTGATCAATCCATAGTAGTGTTGTGACGTGAACGAAGAACAAACAAATAAACATTAGTATGGATTAAATTTTTATTATTGTATAAGCTCTTTGACTGGAGTATCTACTAATGGTGAGCGGCGATGGCCGCGTGGTAAAAAACCGCGGTCTTCGACGCGAACGATACCGGTTTCAAATCCTCGGCGCGCACCTCTGACAAAGAAATTTGTAATGGGCCCTTTATCGCTGTTCCACAATAATGGACCATATCGCAAAAAAAATCTAGCCCATAACAATTCTGTATCTTATTTCTTTTGGAAATTTCAATGATGTCTATTTACTACTTACGTGCATAGTTGATGATACTCAACTCTCAAGTTATAATGATATTAAATAAATAAATAAACTTTACACACACACTCATAGCCCTACAGTAGGGTAATTAATACCCTGTGTCGTGGGTACCATGGACACATACAAAGACAGGAATACAAACACCCATTTAAACTCACCATTCAAATTTCTGTTTCGCCGGGAATCGAACCCGGGACCCCTCGATTTGCAGTCCGGCATGGTAACCATTGCGCCACGCGGGTCGTCAAAATGAGGACACAGATTGATAAAATACATTCAGGATTAATATTTGCAACGATCCATGTTCTTTAATTTTGAGATTCCACAGTCATGAACATTCTGATTAAAATCTGCAACTTAACAAAAAAATCTTTACAGGTCCTCCGTGAGAAGGAAAAGGGAGACTGGCGCAAACTGAGCACCGAAGAGAAGAAAGCCCTGTACCGTGCCTCTTTCTGCCAGACCTTCGCTGAGTTCCAGGCACCCACCGGCGAGTGGAAGGGAGCCCTCGGCTGGGCCCTAGTCATCTGCTCGATGTCCGTCTGGATCTACATGGGCATGAAGCTGTTTGGTGAGATTTTTTTAATGGACTGTTTGTTTGCTGTTGTGCTGTTAAGACATCTAAAGCTTCACCTGGTTTTCAAAGGCAAAAAAAGAGAATGGAGGGGGAGGAGTAGCCAGAAATACACAGCCATAGTAACTGCTTCTGGTTATCTTATATGAGACCACCAAAATCCTTCGGAGCAGTAACACAAGTGCTTATGACCCCCAACAAGATCCTACTCATATTATAAACGCGAAAGTTTGTAAGTATGGATGTTTGTTACTCTTTCATGTAAAAACTACTAAATGGATTTTAATGAAACTTTACAATAATATAGCTTATATATCAGAATAACACATAGGCTACAATTTATAAAGATATTGTGTGAATTGTCCCAAAATGTGACAATAAGTGTCAAGTAAGTAGGAAAAAATCTACCATCTGCGAGCTATTCTGGCGTGCGTTGCCTAAATAGCTAGAGTTACATATTTGTTATGTATGATGGAAATGTATCTCAAAATATAAATAGTCCTACAAAAAAGCCGGTCCAGCGGCACTTCAGAAGGGACTTCACTTTATGCTAATGATCCTCTCTAACGCGGGTGAAACCGCGGGGTACAGCTTGTTTACTTATTTTTTTAATAAATAAAAAGGCAGACTTTTGCTTGAGCTTGTCACTTTAATTGAAGGTGGTGAAAGAGGCCCATAGACTTATATTTTTACTTAGCAGTGATGTTCCGTAGGGCTATATAAATTGTCGGGCAAGTAAGCCGCAATATACAGCACCGCTCAATATACGATACCGCTTAGAGATGTAAGCCAAGTACATGGCCTAATTTCTTTTTATTATTATTTTCAGTATACAGCCCTCTGCCAGAATCCCTGTCGGAGGAGAGCCAGAAGGCCCAGCTGAGGCGTATGCTGGACCTCAAGGTCAACCCTGTGGACGGCCTGGCCTCCAAGTGGGACTACGAGAACAACCGCTGGAAGTGAGCGGTAAGCATTCATCTTTCTTACGTAAAGAAGAAAAAATAATAATGTGAACACTCTTGTTTGGGAGCTGGTTTTTGATAAATCTCCCGGTCTGGCCTGGTGAGAACTGGATTTTATCTATACAAATAAGTAAAATTGGAGTGTCTGTTTGTAACATTAAAATAAACGCTTTTTACTTCATATGAATGTGTATACGATACATGTACCAAAATAACATTTTTTACAATTTTTTCTGTGTACCTCTCTGTTTCTTCCGGCTAATCTCTGAAACGGCTTAACCTATTTTGACGGGACTTTCACTGGCAGGTAGCTGATATAATGAGGAGTAACTTAGGCTACTTTTATTTGTAGAAAATATCTAAAACTAAAGTCCACGCGGACCAAGTCGCGGGCGGCTTCTAGTTTAGAAATAAATCGATAGATAGCAGATATCAAATCTTTTTTAGGCCTAATGGTCGGTTAGAAATCGTCTGACAGTGGCAATTATTAAGGGACAGAATTTAAGACATGAATATTAGACAGATAGTGAACACGTTTTAACTATTCAACAAAAGGTAATTTTAAACAGAATTCCTTTTCAATATTACAGGTCGTGGGAGATGCAGCATTCGTGTAGAAATTTTCGCAAACATCTCGCGAAGCACCATGGCGTAGTTAATGTTATTTAAGTAAAAAATGTAAGATAATACAATTAAATTGTGATTCCAATCAAGATTCCTCTTTTTTTCTATTTTTTTTCTTTCAGTAATGACATTTCATCTGTGCATAACCAACGTCAAGTGAAGAAAATTTGCATTCATTTTTCTTTTAAAGCGGGCGATATAATGGTAATATCTTAGAATTAATACGTATAGAATGAGTGTCTTCATACAAGCGCGCTGTCAAAATTGAAGCACTAAATAGATTCCTATAGCTGTCGCATCTGACAAACAAAATATTTTTATTTTGACCAAATTAACTATAAAATACTACAAAATATTGAAAACACCGTGAAATTTTTATTACGTTTTGTTATTTTATTAGACTTCTTTTGTTTTTAAAAAGTGTTGTGATAAAATTTAATATTAAGTCCTACGGAGCGGCCCGGCGTTTGGTGCCGTTAATAGCACCAATCAACATGCTTCAATTTGGGCGCGCGAACTTGGTTTCTATAATGTAATTTTAATTATTCTAAGGGTAATATTCATTATTACTTAAACATGTTCAATGGAAGTAGAAGCAAGTTGCAAAATATGTTTTTGCACTGTCATTTTATTTCACAACACTCGTGCACTGTAATGCATGAAAATAGAATGCATATGCCCGTTTTCGCTAACGACGACCTAAGTCTATGCGACGGACAAGGGAACGCCTAAGTAACTCCTATCGATGTATAATCTGAGTGTATTGTAACGAACGTGTCAGCCAGCTAGCCAATCGGAGCCATGCCGCCATGACGTCTCCCTTAAGCCAAGCCAAGCCCTAGCCAATAAGAAGGGAGTCGTCTCTATATAAGCCATTGCCAGCCATTATTCTGTGTCATTCTGCTTGTCAATATAAAAATGCAGCAGCTCTGTCCGTTTCATTTCTGGTCTTAATAGTATAATAGGTTGGTCCTATCTTATGAGTACCTTAGTTTGCATAAGATTTGTATTTGGTCTCCGTAAATACGATCATGTTTCAGAATTCCGATCTAAGCTCAAGTGGCTCCCTATTTGTCTTCGCCGGAATACTCGCATTCTTTCTGCTTTGTACTGTGCACTATTTCAACCATCTGCCCCTAATTATTTGAAAGAGCATGAAATAAAACATGAAATAAAATGAAATGAATGCGTTTTAAATATCTCCACACTTCTCACAATCGCTTCCTACATTCCACTGAAAACCTGTGCCTTGTTACTCCTGTTCACTCTACTTCCTTCTTTGCAAAATCTTTCACTGTGTCTGCTATCCGTCTTTGGAACTCTCTTCCTTCTATCCGACTGTCCGATTCCCTTTCTTCCTTCAAGACGCATCTTTACAATCACTATCAAGAAGCAGAATGAGGAACACGAAAAATAACATCTAGAAATTCTAAATACCTATTGGAGTCATATGATACTTGCAACGATAAGACTGCCTTTTGTCCACTACAACTCATGTATTAATTTGTTTGGGTTGATTGGTTTACTGTTATGTTATGTCTGAGTGTATGGTGTACAATAAAGCATATTTGTATTTAGTTTTTTGAATTGTTGTTGAATCCACAGAACATTATTAAGAAAGGTAGAACGGCAATAATCCGCCGTTTGTATGAAGACTGGTGTCGCCGATTAAGCCCCGCCTTTCACCTCCATTACATCTGTACTTAAATAAATACGAAGCTTACGCACATATTTGCAATTTCAAATCTAGCCAATCTTAGCGCCGCACAATCACGCGATTTCAAATGAACGAATCACACCCAAGCACGCACACAAGCACGCATATTGTAGCACGATCGCGTGTTTCTGTAGAGATTTTGTAATTTTGAGCGTTTGCTCAAAATTCCTTGGCGACGTCTGCCCCGCCCACATTTCCATTCTAACTTCTGTTAATAATGTTCTGTGGTTGAATCACTGAGAAAAATTTAAGGAGACTAATATACTAACATTTGCATCGCAATAGGTATATTTATGAAAATATAATGTATGTTCGTAAAAACAAACACGAATTTATGACCTTTTTGGATCTACATAGTTCGAACTGTGTTTCGACAAGGAATGGCCACAAACTTGCATTCCCCAAGTGTAGGCTCCGCAAAAAGAGCCACTCTTTTATCGGGATGTCGATCAGAATATACAATACAATCCCGAAAAATGTTCAATCTCACCCTTTTCACAGATTAAAAAAAAAAGTCAAACAAGTCCTGTGCCGCAAGGCTTATTACGATCTTAAGGACTATTTAATTGATAAAAAAGCTTGGAATTGAGCTGTAGTCCCACAAGGCTGTTTCTATAACTGATGTAATAGACTTAAATGAACTAAACTGCGTTAGCAGGTGGCTGTGGCACGACATTGACACATGCGATAGCTGTCACGTATGTTCCTTATCGGCCCATAGCTACTCTGTAAGAAAGCTAGCTATATATTGTACACCCCATATTTTAAAACAGGGCTGAAGTTTTTCTCCGTCTGCTCTTTTCTTCAGCTCAGCATTGCCTAAGCGCACCCAGAGCAGACAGAACAAAAAAAAAAATAACGTTCACTAAGAGTTTGTAAAGGAACCGTACAGTGAATAAAGAATATTTCATTTAATTTCATTTCATGTCCATGGGTTTGTTCGTCTTGTCAATCTAATATCAATTTGAGCGACTGTCACCTAAGCACTACGGCAAATTGGTGTTTTAGGTTAGGTATGCCTCGTCGCGCGTAGTTAGTCGTGACTTTAGGGTTAGTGATACGTGTTTTTTCGTCTAAGCAACTCTTAAATATTAAGGCATCTGATTTAGGCGTATCCTACTGTTAGTGAAAATGAATGCATGCATTTAAGATTCAGTTATTACTCAATAATACTCTATCTCAAATCAATAACACTCAATGATTGTAATTGTAATAATCAATATAATGGGTTCTAAATGGGTGGGTAGGGTACTGGAAAGAGTACCACCGCCAAAAATAAGAGTCGGAAAGACTCTTTGGACTTCTAATCTGACTTAAAATAATTGAAGCTTTTCATTAGTACTATCTACATAAAGTCTTAACATCGTGATTCAGCTTATACTTTACTAACGTCATCTAGTGACATACTTTGAATACTGAAAGGTGTACCTACCTAAGCGGGGCGCATTATCCTATCATATATTAATTTATCAACCTGTTGCCCCTATTTTAAGGTACTTATAATTTTTTACCTTAAGGCTAAACCTAAGGAGTTTTTGGCGTCAGTAATCATCCCCTTTATCCCTAGTTTCTGCAGGGTAACTGTCTCCTTATTATGGCAGCGTCTCAGTCTCCAAGCGTGGGTCCAAAGCAGTCAAAAAACTGTTTCTTCGTATTATTTATTGGAGTATAAAGCAATAAAGGTGCATAAACTTTTCGAGAAAAAAATATAAAAACTCTGGTTTTAACGTTTTCTTTTTATCACATTTTTCTTTGTCTGTGCCTTAGGCACATATTAGAATAATATTTTATGACCCTGTGATATTATTCTAATATGTGCCTAAGGCCCAAAATAATAAAATAGATAAAATACGCCCCTGATGTGCATACTGCCAACGTCCATTAGCTAGGGGGTATTTGGAGATAACCTGAGGAGAGGACATTCATAAGGGGCACATTTTGGGCTGCCGATCTAGAGCTTAGAAGTAGAAGCTGCTGCTGGGACACAGACCCAGAAAATTAAATAACACAAGGGAAATCTGATTTGTTTATGACCCCTGCCCTGGTTGGAATGGAATTTTAGGTGCATTATTTCAAGCTAGGTCATAAAAACCTTTCAATAATATCCTTTCTTCTTTCCTTCCTTTAAGATTATCTCTAGTTTTTAACACGCCTATATATATTAGCTTGACCTGTATATATGTAATGTTTGACGACCCGCGTGGCGTTATGGTTACCATGCCGGACTGCCGATCGGAGGGTCCCGGGTTCGATTCCCAGCGAATCAGAAATTTGAATGATGAGTTTAAGTTTCTGTTCTCGGTCTGGGTGTTTGTGTTTCTGCCTTTTTATGTGTCCATGGCACCTACGACACAGGGTATATATCTACGTTATTTATTTATGTAAAGGAATCTCTTAACTTTATTTTCTTATTATTATGTTATTTCACAATAGTCGTGCACTGTAATTAACATGTAATTAACCTATATCGAAGAAAATATACAAACAGTTTTATCCAATATAACCAAAAAATATACAAAGAAAATGGAAATAAAACAAAATTTTTATTAAATTAAATTTAATTATTATGTCTTTATAATTTCGCGCCAAAACACATATCTAATACTTCATTGACATTATCATCTTAGGAATTTTGACGGGAAAGTAACCCTTCAATATTTTTATTACATTAGGTACCTATCTTCTTGGATTAGTCCCTGTAGCTTCGCGATTAAGAATAGAGCTACGGTATCTCCTGCCTGATGGGATGCTATCTGATTATAATGATTACCTGAGTATGATTGACTTCATGGACTAGTTATAACTCTCTGGTTTGGACTAAAATTATATTACCCAATTTCAACGAAATGGGCAAGAAAGAACTGGATTCAAATATTTTTACCTTGGCATTGGCAATATGCAGAGATACAGAGTAAAGAAAACACGACGCCATGCTAAAAGATAGACGTAGATAAAAAACAGGAACAGAACTTTTGAGTTTTGATTTTTAATTTTATGTGTGTATTTCTGAGATAAAGTTGATTGTTTTGTTCGATATAAATTAATTACAATTGTAGTAGATAGTTACAGGTAGTAACGACCTGTATATAGATTATGATTTTAGTTTTGTGGTCAACACACTGCTGTGCTGTACAAGAGGTTCTGGCATAAGAATATGTGTTATTATTTTATTCTTATGGTTCTGGCTTAGATTCCTAGCGAGAGACATCTGCGAGTAAACAATAAATTTAGAAACCTTGGTATTTCGTCTCTTTTATCATTTGTCCATGACACCCATACACGACACCTACTGTGAGGGTACTACTAGAAGTCAGATTATAAAAATAAAATACTTCAGAATGTGAACATTTTTTTATATTTTTTTATAAAACAACATTTCAACATAAAACAACAACGAATCTCTGAGCGTTGTCTTACAAACACATACATATATTCTTACATCATGAATTTCAAAACTATGTTTTCTATCTAGTATTTATTTTACATTCATTTTTTAATATCTGGTTAAAGTCAATATGAGGTATCTACGTGCAAGAATATTTATGATTTTACGATTCATTTCACAGCATTTTTCATAATAAGCAATAAAAGTACATAATATACAATACTTATAATAGAATACTTAACAAACCTACAATAATTATATTTGGTCAACGAATTTGTGATAAATATCTGTCTCTGATCCTTATAAAATGAAAAAAATATATAATCAGTATTAATAAAGAAAATAGAATTAGATATAAAATGAATCTAGCTAAACTTACATAACAATATATCCGTGACTAATACCACAAATTCGAAAATAGTTAGCGTTGGTCTTTTTGCTTTAAATTTGATTGAAATAAGTATGAATATGTTGGGATGAAACAAAAAGAAAAAAAATCCAATAAAATATTACTCGTATAGAAAGATTAGGTAACTAATAAATTTTCATTATATTCTCTAATATTACGATACAAATATAGGATTAACATCAGTGGCGGATTCGCTGTCTTGGGCGCCCTACATGCTACTATGATTAAAATTAAATATTCGTTATTTATAGGTAAAGGAATATCATTGTTTATAATTGAATTAACAAATATCCTGCCTTCCAGGCAGGGCTGGATTTAGGGGAGGGTAACCGGGGCTACAGCCCCACAATAGACTTCAGACTAGTACACACAATTAAACAACTTTTCCTTTCATTTTATTTTTCGCGTTTTACGGTACTTTGTACAAACGTGATAACATTAAATATTAACAGAAATCATCGATCTATATTTGTTCACTACAATCAGGCAATCAGTAAAATATCACTGACAGAAAAAAATGACATTTTATTTGGAAAATAGTTTGGGGCCAAGGCAAGGGGCCTCCACCCCTTTGTTGCCCCGAGGCTTCCAGACCTCTAAATCCGGCCCTGCTTCCAGACGTGCTTTAATCCAACTTTGTAAAGGTATAATTTTCGATTTTTTTGTATATAGAAAGAAAGAAATAAAAAAATGATTAGGAATACAAAATATATGCTAAATGAACGTACTTTTTCCCAGTCATCGCCTTTAGGTGCCTGTTGAGATTGATTGAGATGATCTCTCCATCAGAAAAACTCCCAGCAGCACCGCTTTTCATTAAACCATTTTTTCTTTCAGCACACTTTCGGCACCTTTCGCAACACACGCCCACAGATGAGAGTTACTGTAACTATTACGACTCATTACTTATCATCAGTATTTTTTAATTTTTTTAGCACGATTGATCGCTCTAAATATGAGTCTCCTGGACCTAAAGGCAAATCCGCCACTGATTAGCACAACGTCTCACTTGTCTCAATATATTGAAACGTTTACCTCGTAACATCTATAGACAAATATTCTGATTTGAATCCGCTCAAATCTGAATTGAGATTTCTGTAAATGTATATGAGGAATGTGAAAAATAAAGATATTAGGTACGCTATAAAAATATTTAGTATTTTTGTATTGAAGAAACATCAGAAATCCCGAATCAAAGATGAGTTTCGAACTATATCTTTTAACTACACACCAATGTTGACATTTAGAAGTGTAGAGTTTTTATAATATAATACTATGGGACACTTATAACACTAAATTTAAAGCTAATTTTCATTATGATGACATTCAAAGCGATATAGAAATGTACAATAAACATTGATACAATACACTAAAATATAGAACATTTATTCCTTACAATAATCATAAGAAAATTTTCAAGAGTAAGTATCTCTTCTCTTGGCATAGCTAGTGATCAATACTATTAATCTGACGAATATATTTCATATTGAATTGAACGAATAATAATTATCAATATATCATAATATACTGTAATGTATTTTCCAAAATAAGATTATATCCTCGTCAAAAATGAATTAAAATTTGGCTTCAGATTACAGAACAATACAGTCAACTGACAAAATAAAGATTCAGAATATATTGATCACTCTCTATCGTTCAATATAAATTTAATAATAAACTATTAATACATCAATGTTTTATAAATCACATTAAGTTTTAATTTGTTCATTGTCTAAAATTTAATTAAATATCTAACAGCAATGTACTTAGGCGTATTATTATTATTTACGACATTATTTTCTTATTTTATTCGCACCGTTATAACAATAATACATAGAGATATATATTTTTTATTACGTAGATACTTATATATTTACTGTAAACCCATGAGTATCTCTGAGTGCAATTTTTGATATTTTGTTATTTTAATATGTATGAAGACATATTTAATCACCTAAAAACCTTAAAAACGGAATAAATTGATTGAAAACACACCAAAGATTTTATAATGTTACTACTTATAATAAAAAGAAAAGTAAAGTATAAGAGCAGAACAAATTAATGACGGTGTAAAATGTTAAAATATTTTTTACTAAACTTTATTTCAAATGTGAGAATTCAGTTCGCAAGTCCAATTCCTTTTAACTAATGGGTAATTTACAATATTACTGTAGAAAGAAATTGAACTTATTTTAAACATACATACATCTACGAGTATTATTCTTCTGGAATCTCATTAAATAAAAACATCATCAAAGTTCGAACAAAAACATCTTTACTCACTTAAAAAATACTGTAAGTAAAGCCCTCTTGGTAAGTTACTGACGTTTTCCCACATTTTATTGTTTTTGTGGCCCAGCGGCTGGCATAGAACATAAGTGAAATGGGCGAGGTCCGGTGTGAGATGGGTGACCAAAAGTGGCAAATTTTGCGATGCGTGTTTCCGTGCTTCTGATGGCACCTTAAGTCGTCGATCCCGTTTATTATTGACAGTAGCATTCGTTAAACCTTGTCGAAGGCCTTACTAATGGTGGGCAGTTTGAAAATATCAAACAGCGGATTGAACGCAAACGCACTGAAGCAGCGTGGTAGAGTAATCTCCAGACTCAGCAAGTGCAGTTATTATTTTTATTTACGCAGCGATTACCCAGCGACACTTACTATGAAAAAAAATTATTTTCATCCAAGGACCATTAATAGTTTTTAATTTTATTTGTGTCACGAGTTTTTAAAGTTTTAAATGTAATTTTTATTTCATGATTTTTTTAATATGTTAAAAGTAGTTATTTATAGGTAGAGTTTTGAATTTGGAATCCTGCAGATTTCTGGTGATGTAGCATCACCTGTACAATAAATAATTCATTAGCACATTTGTGTTAGTAAAAATATCAATTACTTACTTTAATTTAATATCAACTGCATTGAATTTGATTAATATCTTAAACTAGCGGCCGCCCGCGACTTCGTCCGCAATAACTTGGTATTAGTTATAGCATGATGTCATACATAATATATCCTCAATAAATGGACTATTCAACACAAAAAGAATTTTTCAATTCGAACCAGTAGTTACTGAGCGCTTAGCGCGTGCAAACAAACATATTAGTATAGATTATCCCCGTTTTTGCAACATTTTTCACTGATGCTTCGCTCCTATTGGTCTCAGCGTAATGTTATATAGCCTAAATCCTTCCACGATAAATGGTCTATCCAACACAAAAAGATTTTTTCAATTCGAAATTTCGAACCAGTAGTTTATTATTAAAGGTATTAGTAAAGTAAAGAAATTAGTAATCTATAGTATTAGATTAGCGCATTCAAACATTCAATTCAATTCAAAGTAAGTACTGCATAACTTACTAAGTAGTTCACTGAAAGCGAACTTCACTTTAAAAGTTTAAACAAAACAAACCTTTTACTTCATTTTCGCTTTATAAAAGTAGTAATATTAGTTAGATAAGATAAGATAATTACTAATTAGGGTACTAAAAAGAGTACCACCGTCAAAAATAAGAGTCGGAAAGACTCTTTGAACTTCTAATCTGACTTCATATAAATGAAGCTTTTCATTAGTACTATCTACAAAAAGTCTTAACAACGTGATTCAGCTTATACTTTACTAACGCCATCTAGTGACATACTTTGACTACCGAGGTGGACCTAAGCGGGGCGCATTTTGTGTTTAAGCGGGGCGCTTTTTGTGTTTTGTTATAAGCGTCGGACGCTCTATATACGGAAAATATGACACAAAGTGCCCACGCTTTTTTCACAATAAGACTACTTAGTATTTTCGTTCATAATTTTTTTAGTTTGATGTGCTTTAAAAGCATTTTATTTAGTTCTTTTTCACGCTTTATATTAGCTTCACTTGTATGTTTGTTTGCATGTTTGTTTGTATATGTTTGTAACCGACTCCTTTGGGTGCGATTTTGACCCACTTTAAACTGCAAGATTTTATTCATATGTAGTCACACTTTGTAGATTTATCGAGGACCGATGACAATACACTAATTTGATAAGATTATTCCATTTGTAAAATAAGACTTTTGTCAATTTATATAATTTTTATGTATAGTCGATAAAGCAGGATTAAGAATAATATATTATATATTAAGAATAATAATAGTTATTTAAAAATAACAGTTTAAAGAAAATAAAAAACACGCTTTTATAAGAAATCCAACTTCTTCTTCTTTTCAACCTTTTTTTTTTTATGTCCCACTGCTGGGCACAGGTCTCCTTCTCACACAATTGAGAGGGATTTAGGCCATAGTCCACCACGCTGGCCAAGTGCGGATTGGTGGACGTCATGCTTTCGAGAAATTATGAATTTCTCTCAGGCATGCACGGCGATGGAGAACATCGTAATCAATGAAATATCACGATATTTTCCATCACCGTGGAGCAGCGATAAAATCGCATATAACAAATTTCTTTGTCAGAGGTGCGAGCCGAGGATTTGAACCTGCGATCGGTTTTTCACCACTCGGCCATCGATGCTCAATCGAAATCCAACTAAAAAATAGAAAATAAATTTGAATTAAAACTAGTGTAAAAAAATGTATTTTATAGTAAAAAGCGTGCGTATAATTTAAACTACCTATATTTATTTTAATCGGCAACTCACATATTTTTGTTATGTATTTCAAAAATTGCCAAAGGCGTTTTACAGCAAATTAAAATGTGTCATGTGTCAGATTTCATTATATTTTTTGAGAGATTATCATTTTTTTATCGTACATCATTGCCCAGGGTTGTTGGAAACGATGTTGAGAAAAGAATAAGGCCATTAGACATGAAGCACGTACTTTAAGGTTAAAAAGATAAACCTCAAAAGTTTTTAGCGACAGTAACATAGCAACTTAAGCTCACAACAGAACACATTTGGGGCTTCCACATCTCCTCTATCCCTAGTCTCTAAAGGGGAACAGGGGCCCGAAGCAGTCGTCGAAGAACCGCTCCATCGTCTTGTGGAGGTGCATGGTGTATGAACGAATAATGGTAAATGATCATTTCGGGGAAGTGAATTTTCAAACTCTGTTTTGATCGTTTTTTGTTTTAATTCCTTTTTTAAGTCATATAAACCCTGTTATTCGAATATGCCCACAAAATATAGTCCAAGAGCCCGTGAGGGCCAGACTTTCGGATTACAATAAAAGTTGAAAATTCTTCTATATATGCCTCTAGTACAGTTATGAACTATCCCCACCCATGATACTTAGGTAGTGGTGGCTTCAGCAGCTAAGAGGTAACAAAGGTGTATAAAAATCCATCCCAAAATTAGAAGAATTTTCAACTTTTATTATAATCCGAAAGTTTGGCTCTCACGGGCTCTTGGTCTAATGAGCCAACACATCTAGGGCGGTATTTAGAGGGGTCTGAGGAGCAGTTGGAGGATGCCTGACGTGTGGATCTAACGGTGCGCATTTTGCCGACTTACAACTTACAGCAGATGGGACACAGACACGTAAAACTAAATGGCTGATGTGTTTATGGTCATTTTTTAGAACTGGTAAATAATTTGTACAATAATTATAGAACCTTGCCAGTACTACTCAAGACTAGCTCGGCTATGCCAACATCAAGTACCTAAATAGTTGTTCCGTTTCAATTCATACTCCTTCCTAACTGTATTCCAGTGGCTTTATAACCTCAAAAGTCAGCGTCAGTAACTCACGTATGTTAACAACAGAACACATATGGGGCACCCCATCTTCTGTATACCTAGTCTCTGAAGGGGAACAGTCCCCCCACGCCGGCCGCGTCCCAGTCCGCGAGCTCCACGGGGCCGAAGCAGTCGTCGAAGAACTGCTCCATCGTCTTGTGGAGGTGCATGGTCGACCGCTCGAAGTTGTGCCCTTCATCTGGGTATACCTGGAAAGTATTTTTAAGCTTATAGGTTTTTGTGGGTTGAAGATCTTATAGGTGGCTTAAAATATTCGATAGTGGCTTGGCCCCTAAGGGTCAATTCCCACTGAAAGATCAGTGGCCCGCAGCGGCTTTTTGAGGCAAAATATTACAAATCATTTTGAATCTTATCTGTGTGATAACTGATTACATAGTTCATAGTTATTTGAATGCGAAGGAGGGGCAGCGCGGCGACGCGAGGCTGTACGAACCTTCTAGCGACTAGTCAAAAGCGGTTGCCCCTTGCGGCTCCGTGGTCAGTCACTTGCTCTTACGGCCGCTGCGCGCCGCTGCTCTTTTAGTGGGAATTGACCCTAACTCGTATTTCGCATCTAGTGATGACCAACCTCATCACATTGGAGCGGCATGGTGGCGTAAGCTTCGTATAGTTATGATGATAAGCCTAAAATGTGTAGTAATCTGCTGCGAGTAAAGTGCGAAGGTAGCGGCAGTGGGACGCGAAAAGAGTTTTTTCATGCATGAACCGGACAAAGAAGGCAAGTGGACCCCGTGATGTAAAGCAATTGTGTTGCCCCTGATCATGGTAAATAATATAATGATAAATAATAATATATATAATAAAATATTAACTAAAATAAATAATAAACTAAAATAAATGACATAAATAAGATATTTCGCGGGATAAAAACCTGGGAGGTTTTTTTTCCGCCAGCTTTTTTTCCTCTCAGCGTACAAAAACCCATCATGGTGGGTGCCCAAAGCTGATGACGGTCAACCACGTATGGTTCAAATAAAATAAAATAAATTTGTATAAAAAGCACAAACTTGGGTTAAGTAGCTAAAGTGATAATAATGTAAAATTATTTAAGTATACTGTGTATTTTAGTGTTTACTGTACATAATTAGTTTATAATTTAACTTGTAATTTTATTATATAACTTTTACAATAAAATTTGTACACCCTAAAGGGTAAATATGGCGATCTAAATATTTTTGTAAAACCTTTTTTGCTACCCATATTTGTGCAAATAAAATATTTTCATTTCATTTCATTTCATTTCATTTCATTTCATTTCATTTCATTTCATTTCATTTCATTTCATGGCCGACTTCATGGGAATTGCCTGAGCATTGCCGGCTTTCCGGTCTTTTTCATAGTTTTCTTAAAAATGAACCGAGGTTTGGAAATTCTTAAGCTGGAAGTATCTGACAAAAAGGAATGTGCAAAGCGGATTGTGGAAGATCACTAGACAATTATTGTTACTGAATATCTAGGCATTGTCTGGACTATTATAGTCCAGACAATGCCTAGATATTCAGCTTTCGTCAGATGGTATACTGGTGAAATTGTAACGTGGGCCGATCAATTAGTACAGTCCCTCGGAGGACTCACCATGGCAAATTCAGTAGTAGACTTAGAATAATTACAATTACATTATAGAAACCAAATTCGCGCGCCTAATGAAGTAACTTTTCAGTGTTTTCAATATTTTGTAGTATTTTATAGTTAATTTGGTCAAAATAAAAATATTTAGTTTGTCAGCTGTAGGTATCTATTTAGTGCTTCAATTTGACAGCGCGCTTGTATAAAGACACTCATTCTATATCTTATTCTAAGGTAGTAGAGCTCATAGTTGCAGCTATGGTCATTAGGGGATTAACCTGGTGCGAGAATAGTGCGGTCAAAATCAGGCCTTGATAGCTCACGGTAGCACGTTACCTGGTGCGAGTAGAGCGCCCCCGCGCGGATGAGCGCGCGCGCGAGGGCCAGCGCGTGGTCGGGCGGCACGCGCTCGTCGGCCGCCGCGTGCGCCAGCAGCACGCGCCGCGGCGGCAGGTTGCCCGCGCGCCGCCACACCGCGCCCGCGCCGCCCGCGCCGCCGCCCCCGTACCGCTCCGTCCAGTACGAGTCTGGGGGACATTCATTCTTAGGATGTGTTGTACCACAGAACATTATTAAGAGAGGTAGAACGGCAATAATGCGCCGTTCGTATGAAGACTGGTGTCGCCGATCAAGCCCCGCCTTTTACCTCCATTACTTGTACTTAAATAAATACGAAGCTTACGCACATATTTGCAATTTCAAATCTAGCCAATCTTAGCGCTGCAGGGAGGGAGGTGCTATTGAATGAAAAAAGTATACACCGTCATACGTTCTGATTGCGGATTGTTGCAAAGTAGTTTTTACCTAACTTTATAACAATGGAGTTCCGCAAAGTAACGCCTGATTCTATTTATTTCGGTTGTAATGACGTCATAACTTAACGGTCACGTTATCTGCTCGATTTTGGCAGGTTAAAGCTATTGTTATGGTGAAATATCAAATCAACTGAGTATTGACTTAACGATCTATTTACTTTAACAATCAAGAAAAACGTAATGGTGAAACACACAGTCCGTCGTCGTTAAAGTAAGTTTTGACCGAAACTTTAACTACGCCTACGGTGCAATCTACCCCTAATTTATCACTGTTGGGCAAAGGCCAGTAGTAGATATTTTTGATAGAGGCTGTCTGATTACATTAAAAATGCTGATTTTTTTTTGTTACAGTACCTTTTTTTTGTATTGGGGGGAAACCTTCAAAAGATACCCGGTACCTTGGGAATGGATACCGGGTTATGCGGAATTTGACCGCACTAATAACCCCCTCGGTGGCTACTTCGGCGCTTGGGGAGGACTCCGGGCTCTCCAGTGGAACGCAACGGTATCCTTCACGCGTGACGCCCCAGAACCGGCCCATCTTCGGGAGAGCAGATGTGCTCTCCTGCACCTTCCGATGCTCACAACGGCATGCGGCCACGCACACACCGCCACCCTTCCCGGGGCTGGATGGACGGATCGAGCTCTCTTTCTTACCGCCCACAATCCCGGAAATCCCCTTTTAGTCGCCTCTTACGTTCAGGCAGGGGATACTATAGCTTTATTCTTAATCCCAAAGCTACAGGGACTTTATTACAGTACCTAATCACAACAAATTTTTGTCTCTCGGAACTTTGTGCACACACAACACAAAATTAGTTCTCAACCAATCAATACAATTTTCATCAGAGGTGTCTCATCTACCACCTTCAACTGTTTATGACATCGTCAACAAAAAGATTAGTGCCCTCATTCGCTACTCACAACTCCCTGAACTCACCTTTTGTCATACCTACATTAATATCAGGCTGAAAATAACTCTAACTCCCATTCATAATGAGCTATGTTGATTAACACGGGTCGTTAGATACATCTGCTCCGACGACACTTTCGCTAAGCGACTGCATGTTTACTGACGCGTTCGGTATTTTTTTGCGGACGGTATCGTAGATGGAAGTAACGAAGTCCCACGCGTCCCTGGAGCGCAACTGCGACAACAACGGTAGGAGACAAATATTTATATCTACAGGGCGTAAGTTTAAACAATGAAAGTATGACAATGTCAGCACGTAATGAGGATAATGAGGACGTCGGTAAAGAAACAATGTCAGTATGTAATGTGGCAGGATATCGGTAAAAAACGTACTATAATGCGCTAGATCCACGAGCGGGGCCAGCGCCGCGAGGCAGCGGGTGACGTTGCGCGCGTCGTTGGCCGCGAGCGCCGCCGCCGCGCCGCCGCCGTACGCGCGCCCCCACGCGCCCACGCGCGCGCCGTCCACCATCTTCAAGTTGTCGCGTAGGTATCTGCAGTACGTATATCCATACTAACATTGGCTGCAACCCTTTTTGCGTCCCACTGCTGGGCACGGGTCTCTCCCCCTTATTGGGGAGGCCTTGAGCTTCACCACGCTACTCCATTGCGGGTTAGTGGAGATGCGGGTTAGTGGCCAACCCGCTATCGGATGTTTTTAAACCGCCCATAAGGCCTCCCGAAAAGTCTTTTAAAAGCCTTAATCGGCATTGTATTTTTTTTTGTGGTGTGATCGACAAATTGAATTGTAAGTGAAATAGTGTAACCCAAAAATGCTTATAAAGAATTATGAATTATGAAAAGGTTTACCGACTGTTATCTATCGACAACAACCGGGACCGACGGCTTAACGTGCCCTCCGAAGCACGGAAACGCGCATGAAATTTTTTGCCACTAGCGGTCACCCATCTCACACTGGACGGCGCCCGTTTAGCTTAGCTGCATAGACCGCTTGCGTTCTACGCTTGCCGCCGAGCCATGCGCACTTCGTCATACGTCGCATACTAATATTAGTAACTAAGTAACTCTGTCAAGTAACTAAGTGTCTGTCTACTACGCTTTCCCGCTTAAACTACTAAACTAATTTAAATGAAATTTGGAACACAGATAGAGTGGACATTGGAAAAAGACATAGGATGGTTTTTATCAATCTCTGAAAATCAAACCCAACTTCTTGCAAGTCACTCCAGCATTTGACCACTTCTGCAATGAAAATATCATTCCTTTTATCTCGTTAATGTGACTGAAAATCAGACCTGTTGATTCGGTATTGATCATGATGTTGGAAGCTTTTGGTGGTTTTACAACACTCACTATTATTCATTAAATATTTTGAACATTTCCGCCCAAGTTGACGTCCATTTATATATTTGACTGACTGATTACTGACGACTCACTCATTCACATTATGATTATGACGCCAGAGTACCTATAACGAAACAAGTAAAACTCGGATTCAAAAAAAATAACTTGACACTGGCAATGTCCACAGATCAAAATAAAATGTTATATACAAAATATTCAGTACTTACGATAAAACCGCAATTTGGTCTTCCACGTCTACTGATAGTAACTTCTGATAAATCTCCGTTCTTAGCTCTTCACCCTGAAAATGAAAACTTTTTTTTATTTACGTACCTTCACTGATCAAACATTGTCAGTCTTGTGAAGTTATGGCTTTGAAAGTAAGAGGGTGTAGTCTACATTATGAGATCTGATTACTATTTCACAGTGCAAGCCATATGTTTTCGTTTTGTTAAAATTTTACCAGAAAATGTGTCTGGTGAGCAGTCCTGGATTTATAAATAAATACGCCGTATAGGCTGCGGCCTAGGGGCGGCAACGTCCTAGTGGCGGCAGATTTCAGAGTAGGGTCTGCGCGGGTTTTTTATACTTTAAAAAAATCCCTATAGAAACTCATTCCTATCGAAATCTATACTATCGTGTGAGAGATAGATGAGAGCAGCAAGGCGGGCGGACGGCAGTGGCAACATAGCAACCCCCGCTTTCCTTAGATATGTACATGAGGCGGCGGAAATAAAGTGGCCTACACTCATATAAAATATAAATCCGGCACTGCTGGTGAGGTACAATATAGATAATACCAAGTGACCTGTCCACCAGATCTTCGGGCGTCGATTTCGGCTACTGGTGCGTACTGTTGGAAATCCAGGAGTCCTCCCCAAGCGCTGAGGCAGACCATCGTGGGGTCTTTAATGTTATGCAAATACCACAAATAATAATACAACAAAAAGGTACTTCTCGCCACGTAATGGATAGCTTTTGAAAGTTTTCTCCCAACATCGGAAAAAGGAACCGTCCCTAAGTGGCTAATTTTGGTAGATGGTAGAACTATTATGGTTCGCCCGGGGAAGTACCACCGCTGCAGCCACTTCTGCCGTGAACCAATTCTATTGTGTTTCGGTGGAAAGGTGCAGTTGCCGGCCACACTTACATGAGGCGACCACCAGCCTCCGGAGTAGCAGCGCAACTGCATACGACCTCAGACAAGACTTACCTACGCTTGCTGGAGGTTGTGTGTAGATGTCCATGGGCTGCAGCGACCACTTAACACCACGTGGCCTGGATGCTCGTCTGCTACTCCATTCAAATAAAAAAAGTGAGCTTCCATCACTCCACCTCCAGCTGATCCATTGGCTCTGCTGAACACTCTGTTGCCCAGGGCAACAATTTATAATATAGACAATAACTGACCTGTCCACCAGACCCTCGGGCGTCGATTTCGGCTACTATGAAGTTCCTCGCAGAGGCCAGGTACCAGCCCCAATTAGGCTTCCATCGTTCCGTTACCAGCTGGCTTCCTGGCTCAGCTGAACTGTTACATAAAACAAATTCTTAATATGCAACTATCGACAACATGTCCTGGCTTCATTCGCATTCTAAATCACGCTATCAAAGTTTTCTAAATTTCTTGCACATATGCATAAAGGACGAGAAATGAGATTATCGGAGCTCGCCCGTTCCCTAGGCGTGACCACTTAGCTAATATCTCCCAAAGTCCAACTCTCGTCATTTTATGGAGATTCTAGATCTGATGGATTAAATAATGGGAGTAGACGTTAAGGAAGACTAGTTGCGATAACAGATCGGACTGTCTATTGAAGACCACGCATGTTAAGGTAATAAAACCGTAATAACATATTATTTAGAAGAAACAATGGTAGGTTGATAAAGTCCCATTAATAAAGTCTTATTCAAGAAACATACTTGCTTAAGTAAGCAGACAACGCTATGCAAAGAGCGCTATTTGACGTGCGTTCGTTATGTCATGTCAAGCCATCCGTGCATATCGATTTTGACAAACGAACAGTAGAAGGCTTCACTCAAGTATCGTCCATGAATTCGTTTAGATGACCCAATGCGTTGGCGTGCACTATGATACCTCATAGTATTATTTATGAATACGGGTGTTACAAGGCTTAGTTATTTAATACTCATACTTACACATGCAAAACTAAAGGTAATGGTAAATCATCCGTTTCTCGTAAGCCTGGTGGTAAAAGCAGTCTTACTCTTGCTTCTCGATGGGCTTGGACCTAGAAATGAGAAAATAAAAATATATTGGCAAAAGATTTCGTAAATGTTACTAAATATTATTAGTTATTTCAACGAACTGTCCAATTAAAATCAATAAGTCGGACATTGGAAGTCACTTGTTCGATGTAGGCTTACCCATAATGTCACACTTTCTGGTTCTGATCCCCTTTTAATTCCAGATCTAATGTAGTCTGCAATACCAATATAAATCACTATACGGACGAATTGTATAGTGTATAGTATATAAAGATCTAGTATAGTATATAAAAATCTAGTAAAAGTTCCTACCCAAACTGTATACCTTTTAAATTACTTTTGGATCAATTAGTTCAGGCATAGAAAGAAAGTCATTATTAACAAGTTTTGCGAGCATCACCACAGCTTCTATCAAAACTGAGAAGGATCTAGTTCATAGTCTACAAAATTACAACAATAGCGAAGTCAGTATTGATGAAGAGTGCAACTGTCACTTTCGGAAGTTTCGGATCATTATAAAAATGTGATGAAATGAAATGAAAATGAAATGAAATGTAAATATTTTATTTGCACAAATATGGGTGAAAAAAAAGGTTTTACAAAATATTTAGAACTCCATATTTACCCCTTAGGGTGTACAAATTTTAATTTAATTGATAATCTTATTAAATTTAATGACTTAAATTAAACTTAAATTCTAAAATTACTATTAAAGAAACATTAAAGTAGGTATGTAGTATTATATTTAATTTTGTATAGTTTTAATTAATTAGACGTAAACCCAATTTTGTGCTTTTTATAATGATTTTTTTTATTTTAACCATACGAGGTTTGCCGTCATCAGCTTGGGGCACCCACCAGGATGGGTTTTTGTACACTGAGAGGAAAAAAGCTGGCGGAAAAAAAAAACCTCCCAGGTTTTTATCCCGCGAAATATCTTATTTATGTCATTTATTTTAGTTTATTATTTATTAGTTAATAATATAATATAATATAATAATAATATTTTATTATATATTATTATTTATCGTTTATAAACTCAGTGACCGAATAGTACGCTTTTTTAATTAAATATGTTTTGAGTTCTCTTTTGAATTCGTTTTTAGTTTTTATTTTAAGAAAGTCCGGCAGATTATTGTATATTTTTGGTCCCATGCAAAAGACGCTATTGTGATATTGTTTAGTTTTAGAGGCTATTGCACATAGTTTATTTTTATGTCTTTTTAAGTTTAACGTGTTGTATTTAGAAATGTCGTTTTTAACCATTACACATATTTCATAGATATATAACGAAGGGAGCGTCAATATCGTTAGAGTTTGGTAGTGTGGCTTGCAAATTGTGTCTGTTTGCCGCAGTCGACACATTGACCGAATACATTTTTTTTGCGCTTTAAAAACTGTTTGAATACCCGATGCATTACCCCAAAATACAACACCATACCTAAGGGTTGCACCAACATACGCATGATACGCGCTTAATATCGCTGATTTATTTACTATTTTTGACAATTTGTAAAGAGCGAAAGAGAATTTGTTAAGTTTTTTACATACATGTTCAATGTGTAATCTCCATGTGAGTTTATTATCAATATACAAGCCTAAAAATTTTATACTTTCTGTTTCGCTTATGGTTTACCTCTATAATTAATATTATTTCATTATATTTGTTTTTTCAATGTTTATTTTAAGATTATTGTTATTTAACCAATCTACTAATGATTCTAGGGCATTGTTTATATTAATTTCATATGTATCTGGATTATCATTTGGAAATATAACTGTACTGTCATCAGCAAAGAGAACCATTGGTTGCTCAATGACTTTTGGAAAATCATTAATATAGATTAAAAAAAGCAACGGACCGAGGATACTGCCCTGAGGCACCCCGTGTACTACATCCCTGGGATCAGATAAGTACTTTTCCTCCGTTTTTGTTTTATTGTCAACTCTTTTTATTTCAGTTTTCTGTCACTTAACTAAGATTATATACATTGTAAAGCATTATCTCTAATGCCGTATTTCTCTAATTTATCTATTAATAGCGCATGATCTACAAAGGCAAATGCCCTAGTCATATCCATATGCTGAGCTGAGATTTGTTTTTTCTTATCTAACGTAGACATCACTTGTTACAAAAAATATATATATCGCTAAATTACATTTCTTAATGTTTTCTTTGTAAGTATAGAACTAAGACAAAATAGTGAATGCATAATGCACATGCTCGTGACTCACGTAATGAGCATTACACGATCCTGTTTGCCATGGACGTGTAAATGGGGTTTTCAAGAAAGCCTTAAATTACTGTTCTTCATTACTAAGTTTATTTATTTATTTATTGAACACTTTATTACACCACATAAAAATGGTATAAAATGCGGACTTAATGCTAAAAGCATTCTCTAACAGTCTACCTTTGGCCGAAGCAGAGATTATTGTAGGCGGCATAATAAGCTATATATGTATATAAACTATAAAAATGTATACTATAAGAAAAATAGGTATGTCTAAAAAATATATAAATGAAGTTGATTCCGCTGAAGTTGTCTGCGATAGGCAACGGTGATTGCTTTACATTAGGCGACCCTGGTTTTTGTCTGGTTCAATGTATAAAAAGAATGTGACTAAATCTCACCTCCACCCTGAACACTTTGACCTGTGGAGTGGCCAGCGCCGCGAACTTCTGCCGCAGTGGCTGTCCGTCCCACAGCACGGCTCGTCGGGCGCCGTTGGCGGAGCAGAGGAAGGTGGCTGGCGGCCCTGGGCCTAGGCATTCCTGATGGAATGGAAAATTTTTGATGGAAAAATTAGATTTACGACCATGCAACACTAGCTATTGTAATGTTGGAGATCGGAGATTTAGTCGGTTTTTAGAAGCTACCGAACGCAGCAACGTGCATATTTGAAAACGATAAAATACGCAATTCTGCTGCCGCATTCGAATATAGGTAGTCAAAAAATCGCGATGCAGCATATCCTTAAAGTTGCTAAAACGCGCGATTGCGATGTCCGCGATGCAACATCAATGCACACGTAAATCGCCAATACTAAAAGTAGCTAGTGTGACTTAGCTATGTGAGTTAATGGCATTATTTATAGGTGGTAGGACTTTCACAGTTCAACCGGAGAATCAACACTGCTTCACCAATTTCTGTCGTGAATCCGTGCCGTGTTTTATCAGAAAGGTGCGGTAACCTGTCAAAATTATATTAGACGATCATAAGCTTCTACTGAATTAGCGTAACTTCACCTGTACTCGTAAAATCGATAATTGATAGGTATATCGTAAATTTTTCAGCTCATATTCGACCCTGTTCTGACCTTTCTTTTTGTGGATACATAAGGGTCTAGGAAAGATATCAAGAATATGGTGCTATTAAAAGTATACCCTTTATAATTCTTAAAACTTGTACAATATGATCACTCGAAAATACACGATGCATACTTAGGACGATCGCGCTTCGAGCAGGGCCACAGGCTTGGTTGAGGTTGTATTAAGATGTCCACGGGCTAATGAGACAATATAACCAAGAGACCTGCATGCTCATCTAATCTTCCGTTTAAATTCATTCAAACCTGTTCATTCGAACAATGCAATGATTAAATAATTTTTTCTCACTTTAAATTTCATAAATAACATTTCTTTTTTGCTTCGTATTGCTGGGCTAATGCCCTCTCCCGGTAACTGGCCTGGAGCTTATTCCACCACGCTGTTTCAATGCGGTTTAGTGGAAATTAATCTTACCTGTACATAATAAGAGAAGTTCTTGCTGAATATGACCCTGTTGTAAAGGCAGACGGTAGGCAGGGTGTCGTTCTCATCAGCAACATGCGGCAACACGGTAGACGTGGGCCACGCTGGCAACGATGACGTCGTGTTCTCCACTTCCTAGAACAATAATGGAGTTTCCATGTGTGAAGTAGAAAATAGGATTACGAAGTCATTACTGAAAAGTCTGCACACACACCTGGATGCACTGAAGTTGAGCAATTTACAGAATAAGTTGACAGATAACGGAGAATAGGATGGGTGACCGCTAGTAGAAAGTCATAAATCATGTGCATTTTCTTCTGATGCGGTAATTTTCGACGTGGTGACGTGTTTTGTCAAACTACCTAAACAACCTGCGCAGTAACATCATCAGCGTGATTCAGGAACTGGTACAGTACCATTTGGCTGCAACCGTTGCGTCCCACTGCTAGGCATGTCTCTCCTCAATTGGTGAGGCCTGGAGCATACTCTACCATGTTGCTACAATGTGGATTGGTGGGAATTGAAGGTAGTCGCCAACCCGCTATCGAATCGAAACCCCCATACGGCTTCCGACAACGTTTAACGATGCTGTATATCAATAAGAAACGGGACCGATGACCTATCTTGCACTTCGAAACAGGAGAACGTGCATAAAATTTGCCACTCGCGGCCACCCATCTTAACACCCAACCGCGCTCGTTTCGTTTAGGTGCGTAGATTGCTGGCGTTCTACGCCTACAACTGGGCTATTCGAGCTTTTCTCTCTCATATAATCTAACCTAATCTTGGTTATAAAAATAAAAAAAACATACAAAATAAAAAAGGCTTATAAATAAAATACTTCATCTAAAAAGTAGATAGGTATATTGTTAAGGTTAGTTATTAAGATTAGTTCTAGGTTTTGTATATATGGTAATTTTGTATATAACGTTGTATATAATCTTAGTTTCATACCGGTGATTCAGTGGGTGGCTCGGTGGTGTCAGGCTCGTGTTCGACTCCCGGGCAAGTCAGGCAGCGTGGAGCCGGCGGCCAGCTGCCCACCGGCACTGATACTCGGTACACGTGCCTCTCTCCGGCTTTCTCTGGAGCTGTGCCGATTACGTATCTGGAAGGGGAAGAATTATTAAACAATTACGCTTCAACCCAGACCAAGAATATACTGATCATTAAAATTTATACCACTCGCAATTGAATCCGGGAGTCTTAAACGACTTATGACGTTCTTGTATGGACGGTCATGGTCACACTCTTCTTAATAATGTTCTGTGGTCACACTAGTCTATCCAGTAGACAAATGCGTCAGAGATGTGTAGTGTGTTCCAGCAACCCGTAAGCAGCATGCTGGCAACAGCCAAGGTCGCAGCCTTCGATTGAGGGGGGGGGGGGGGGCAAAGAAATTTGGGGGAAGAGGTGTCCCAAATTGGCTTGTGTCGCCTTCCATCTACGCATGACTGATTGCATGATTTGGGGGGGTCATGTCCCCTGTGATGTGCTGTGCTCCTGACGGCTGCTCCTTAGACTCCATGTCCCAGACCTGAGTCTACATCAATCTCCCGTCTCCCACTTACTATATCAGTCTATATCTTAATATATATAAATTACGTATCATGTTGTTTGTCCGCTATGAACTGAACCGATTTTAACCAATTTGCACACCGCGTGCAGTTTGATCCAAGGACAACTTCTGCCGGGTTCGCTACTAGTATATCAATTGTTAGATGTGCAGAATATTATAAAACAAAAACAAAAGAAAAACAGCAAATCAACTCACAATAACCGTCTCCTCTCGTCCCATCCCACCATTTGCGTAATCTCAAAATTTCCCTGCGTCAATGTAGTCCTGATATCTGCGGTCAGGTGCACCGCGTGCCGCCAGATGCCGCCCTGGTCGCTGATGGGGGCGGTGGTGAACACCCCGCTCTTGCCGCCCACGAGTGCCCCCCCTCCGCACCAGCCGCAGTCGTCTTCTACCGGATCAGATCCTAGACCTGACCAGCGACTGCCGTCAGATTCGTCTCGGTAGATCTGAAGACGAATGTTTGTGCTTTATTTCTAGGAAGGAGTGGCGTTCAATTAAAAAATGACCAAATGCAAGTCGGACTCGCGCACTTAATATTTAGAAAGAAAGAAAGAAGGAAAACGTTTATTTCATCAAGTAAGTTCTGCAACAATCATACAACTTAACTATACACGTATATTATATAATAATACTATCCGAATAAATATATACAGAAAAAACGGTTAATCGCTGCAGAACTACGGAACAGGGCCGCACTCAGCCTGTGTCGCAATAGAAACCACGAGGCTGATGGTTTCCAGTGCGGACCTCCAGTCTTTATTTATTCTGTTTCCAGTATTTGTTGTTAAAGCGGCAACAGAAATACATCCGTGATAGCTAGGAAGTTCATGAGATACTGGTGATAGACAGACAGACAGAGGCAGAAGGATGGAATTAGTCTTGGTAATAGGGCACTTTGGGTACGGAACCCTAAAAATGACCCACACTCATAGCCCCATAATGAAATTCCCTGTATCGTGTTATGGACATACAAAAATACGGATCAAAACACTTATGTACACAAAGACTGAAAACCCAGAAATTTTTACATATAATTTTCTGCCTCGCTAGGAATCTAACCTAGGATGCGCTTATAGTATATTCTTAGGTTCGAGGGAAGGGGACTGGCATTTCTGCAGGTGCAGAATCGTGGCATTAACATTTTTTTATCGTCTATATAAATTAGCTCAATAGCCATGTCACGAATTTTGACTACCTTCGACGAAGAGCTTGTAAAGTTAGGGCTTGTGGAGTAAGGGCGTGTAGAGTTAGAAGCTTGGTGCAACATGGTGATAACTTTTTGACAGTGCGCCCACAAAGCAAATGGCTCTCACCTTGGCAATATTTTACATGCATGTTCATGTAAGTAAGTAAGTAAGTTCTTAGCAGGATTTACTCACATCTTGACAATTGTAACTGGCAGCATTACAGAGACTGATGACGGAGACGTTCTGTGGCCGATTGAGCAGCAGCACCGCGATCTGGCGCTCCGACACCCATGTCGTCCAGCGGACGTACCATCCTGGAACAAACGCAAGAAGTAGACATTGAATTAAAGAATATCTAAAAAAAATTGCTGGAATTTTGTTGTGAAACCTCTATAGCGCCTTGTTACACCGAAATTTGTTAATTAAAGTATTTCTCATCTAGATACCGGTTGTTATCGATAGATAACAGTCGCTAAACCTTGTCGGAGGCCTTATGGGCGGTTTGAAAACATCCGACAGCGGGTTGGCCACTAATCCGCATTTCCACCAACCCGCATTGGAGCAGCGTGGTGGAGTAAGCTCCAGGCCTCCCCAATAATGGGGAGAGACCCGTGCCCAGCAGTGGGACGCAAAAAGGGTTGCAGCCATCTAGATACCTAATGGCTGAACTGGACCGTTCCACCAAAAAGATTGGCGGATTGATGTTGAGAAATATTCTTAATTAAATTAAGTAAAAATCAAGCATTAAGCATTGGTTAGTGCTTGATACAGTCTATACACATTTATATCAAACCTCTATATATAAAGCTCATAACAACGAGAAAGGCCAGGAGAGTGAAAATAATATAGAACATCCACGGATTTGGTACATTTGTAGATTTCATTGGTAAAGAAGTCTTTCACTGTAAGTTCAGGTTAAGCATTTGATTTAATTGATTTTAAATTTATCTGCTGTGAGATTCAAATGCGCGAGCTCGTAAGAAGTGCTAGCAACAATGAATAGCCTCATAAAGATTGTGACAAAGCGAAAAAGTGGTCAACAGTTGCACTCCAGAAGTGCGCAGCACTACTACACTAAGTGGCAAGCTTGAGCGAGCTGTGACCTAATTACGAAGACTTGCTTTCCGTGCCTAAGATCTTGCCTCTTTAATAAGCAAAAGATATTTCTAAGAAAAAGAGACTAAACTTAGTGATAGAAAAAGTTCAATGCTATGTTGTGACTTGTTTCGAGTAGAGGTGGCCAGTGACTAAATGCAACAGGAAGGCTCAACCTTACAAAGAAGAATTAGGCCTTTGTAGACCTTTTACTTAGTTTTTTTAGTCTAAATTGTTTATTTGAACATTTTTTCCTATACGTTTCACACTTATAGCCCCACAGTAGGGTAGATAAACCCTGTGTCTTGGGTACCATAACACAGAGAGAACACACAGAGACAGAAACACAAACACCCAGACAGAGAACAGGAATTTAAACTCATCATTCAAATTTCTGTTTCGCCTTCGATTGGCAGTCCAGCATGGTAACCATTGCGCCATAGCGCCTTACAAATAGCTGAAAGTGGTCCTACATCCTAAGTCTCCTACACTCCACAAATGCAACATGCGCTCGACGGTTGTTTCCAAGTGGTCAACTTAAGTGAGTTGTTTGCGTCCTAATTACGACGTGATGACGACTTGTTCCCCATGCTTAAGAACTTGCCTCTTTGCACTTGCGAATACGCTACTTGCCACTTAGTAAAATAATGAAAACAAATTGGGGAGCGTAATAAAAAAGACTTGAATATTACAAATGGAAAAATAAAGTTCGGTTATGAGTTTCCGTATCAATCATCCAGAAGTGATAGAGTGATATGTTCTCTTCTATCTTTACCCTTGCAACTTGCAGCTTTCCTTCTTATCATCCTATCACATCCATATCTAACATATGCATACCTACTTTTATCCTGTAGCCATATCGTAAAGCAATTCCTTAATTTATGTTTCCAGATCAAGCCCCGGGTATAGCGGTGCAACCAGGCGCGGTCGCAGCCTTCAATTGCGGGGGGGGGGGGGGGGGCAAAGAAATTTGGGGGAAGAGGTGTCCCAAATTGGCTTGCATGACTGATGGATTTTGGGGGGGACCCTCCCTGGGACCGCGCCTGGGTGCAACAGCACACGTCCTCATGACTTATGATCTGAAGACTAGATATTAAAGAGTGTAGGAGTCCATAGTTATAGTGACAATTTAAAACCTGACGAAAAGATGCCTTGATGCTCATTTGCCACTTCATCCTAAGGAAATAATTAATGGTAACAATATGAAACTAAATTACCTTTATCGACCTGCGACGTGAACTGTATTGCATGGGAGAACAGGAACTTTGGAGTCTTCAGGCTGACTACGTATATTGTGACGACTGGATTGTTTGTGTTTACCTGAAAATTAATTAAACAAGTGATAAGTAACTCTTCACAGTCATACCCCATGGGGTGGGTGTCATGAATACATACAAAGACAAAGTCACAAACACCCAGACCAAGAACAGAAGTTTACAGTCATCATTCAAATTTCTGCCTAGAATCAAATTTTGGCGAAGCGGGCGACAAGAGGTCGAACCAGTCAGAACTTCCGGATGGGAGGATGACGTTTGCGTGGCCACTCCCGTCGTAAGCATCCGAGGAGGTAGGAAAGCTAAATCGCTCTCTCAAGATGGGCGCGTTAAGGCACCATGTACAGAGGACACCGGTGCGTTCTATTAAATATCTCGGAGTCCTCCCCAAGCGTTGAGCCAGGCCACCCCCCCTGCCTAAGAGGTGACTAAAAGGGGGCTTCCGGGGTTGCGGTCGGTGAGAGTTGGATCTCGACCCGTCCAGCCAGCAGCCCCGGGAAGGACGGCGGTGTGTGCGTGGTCGCGTGCCATCGTGAACACCTGAAGGTGCTGTAGAGCACATTTGCTCTTCCGAAGATGGACCCGTTCTGGGGCGCCGAGGAGGCGTGGAGGACTCCGGTGCGTTCCACTAGAGATCCTGGAGTCATCCCCAAGCGCAGAGGCAGGCCATCAAGGGGGTTATTGTGCGGTACAAATCCCACATTACCCGGTATCCACTCCTTTTTTTTTTTTTTTTTTTGGTATCGGGGGGGAAACCTTCAAAAGGTACCCGACACCTTGGGAGAGGATACCGGGTTATGTGGGATTTGACCGCACTAAAACCCCCTCGGTGGCCTGCCTCTGCGTTTGTGAGGACTCCGGGATCTCCATAGGAACGCACCGGTGTCCTCCACGCGCGGCGCCCCAAAACGGGCCCATCTTCGGGAGAGCAGATGTGCTCTCCTGCACCTTCAGGTGTTCACGGCGGCATGCGGCCACGCATACACCGCCGTCCCTCCCGGGGCTGCTAGCTGGACGGATCAAGCTCCCACTCTTACCGTCCGCATCCCCGGAAGCCCCCTTTTAGTCGCCTCTTACGATCAGGCAGGGGATACCGTAGCTCTATTCTTAATCCCGAAGCTACAGGGACACCCGGTATCCACTCCTAAGGATCAAATCTCAAGACCAATCTTTTGAAGGTTTACCCCCGATACAAAAAAGGTGGAAAAGTGGTACAAATCCCATATAACCTGGTATCTCTTACAATCTGTTGGTTAGGTACTTTTTCCCCTCCTGTTTTGTAAGGTTTTCTTCCTTAGCACTGAGATAGGCCAAGGGGGTGTTATAGGGGCAAGGGTGTTGAAACCCCACCTTGTATGCAAAAATCTACTTTGTATGCAAATGTTTGTAAATAGTCTTACCTTAGGATACCTCAAGGTCCTGATAGTCGGGTAGGCGGGTGGCTCCGGCTGGTCCAGTCCGTACCAGGCGTACTTGTGCTCCTTGACCTGCGAGTCGTTGTACGTGGCGTACATGAGGGTCTGACCATCCGGGCTGAACCACAGCGCCCGGTCCAGGCGCAGGACTTCGGTCTCGTAGAGGAAGTCGGGCACGCCGTTGAAGATTACGCCTGGGACACCTGCGAAATATATCAAGTAGAAGTTTAATGTTCGATAGGGAAGTACCACTGCACCCATAGAAGTTCATAGAACATATTAAAAGAGGTAGAACGGCAATAATGCGCTATTCATGAAAACTGGTGTCGCCGATCAAGCCCCACCTTTTACCTCCATTACATCTATACTTAAATAAATACAAAGCTTACGCACATATTTGCAATTTCAAATGTAGCCAATTTTAGCGCCGCACAATCACGCGATCTCAAATGAACGAATCACACCCAAGCACGCAGACAAGCACGCATATCGTAGCACAATCGCGTGTTTCTGTAGAGATACGAGCGTTTGCTCAAATCCTTGGCGCGTCTGCCCAGCCCACATTTTCATTCTAATCTCGTTTTAGTATGTTCTGTGGTTGCACCCTCTTCTACAGTGAATTCTATTATGTCATGGGAAGGTGCGGTTGCTGGTCAGACTTACATGGGCTTAGCATGGGCATGCCGATCAGCTTACAATTACCTACGACCACAGGCAAGACTTTGCCTTGCTTGAGGTTGTGTGGCGATGTCCATGAGAAGTAGCTGCAACAACCACTTAATAATACATGGCCTGCATGTATCTTTTTTAACACACTTATAGCCCCACAGTAGGGTAGATATACCCTGTGTCGTGGGTGCCATGGATAACACAAAGACATAACCCCACTGAACAGAACTGATGACCTAAAGAAGACAGCAGGAAGCAGCTGGTTTCAGAGGGCGTAGGACCGGATGACCGGATGGAGTGTCGAAAGTTGAGAGGCCTATGTCCAGCAGTGGACTATGAAAGGCTGATGGATGAGATTTTAGAATGCTAACTAACACTTTTACCACTGATTTTTCTTCGACTTCGTCCGCGTGGACTTTGGTATTAGTCATAGCATGATGTTATATAGCCTTCCCCAATAAATGGATTATTCAACCTAAAAATATTTTTTGTGTTGAATAATCCAACAAAAAGTGTTTCAAACAAACACACTCTTCAGCTTTATATATTAGTATAGATAAAAAACCACAGAATTATATTAAAAAAAACCATAAACTTAGACAATATTGAGAAACTACATAATTATGTCAATTTCTCAGAATTTGAATTTTTGAATATAGAATCTACTCTTTAACCCGAATCTGAAACGATGCCACATTTATTTCAGCTTGTAAAACTCAACTAAAATGCAGAGCGACAAATCCCACAAAGTTTGGACGGAAATTAAAATTTGGCGAGCGCGAGTTTGCAGAATCAAGTTTTCTGTCCTTCTATAACTTGTCAGGACAAGCTGTCGCATAAAAAACGACCAGTTCAACCTATTTATATAACAGTTCGCACCCTTTAAAAAGTCGGTCTCGCTCACGAAGGGTTCCGTAGTAGTAAGCATAGATTAGGGATACATTTTTTTCACCAGCAAAAATTAGGTTTGGTTTTCATAGTGTAGGTACCTATGTAATACTAACACATGATGACAAAGTTATAAAAGTTATATTTGTGGCTTTTGAAAATGTAGGATAACTCAAAAACTACTGACTACATTTCATTCCAACCAATTTTCTATGAAAGTGTTCATTGAGAATTAAGATCTATTACACAGAATTTTGACTTTCTTATTTTAAAAGTTAGGTGGAGATACACATTTTACAACTTTATAAGTCTCTATCTTTGAAACGAATGACTTTGAGAAATGGGTAGTTCTACCGTTTCGTGCAAATTGGACGAATTTGCGAGAAAAAAATAGAATTTAATTTTTTTTGTGCCAATGAAAAGCTACATGAAAAATAAATAAGCTATATGAATATTACTAAATTATACGTAAAAATGGCCAAGTTATGGGCTTTATAATTTTTTTCGTACGTATGGTAATGACAAAATAAATTTGGTAATGATATTAGCGGCAATGGTAATTATTAAACGTTAGTGGTAATGAGAATGTAAATAAAAAATGTAGTTTAAATTCGTTTACGTTACAACGTTACACGTAAACATTTGCTATATCTGTATAAAAGTTATTGTTTCCTTTTATTTCTTTCTTTGAAGCCACTTCGCGTCATATTAGCCACACTCCTAATTTTTTTTTGTTCTTTACACTTCAAGTTTCTTAGTCTTTTTGAAAATCATTTTTTGGATATCTTTTTCAATTTCTTCATACTTATTTCTACTACGTAATTTTGCTTCAACTAACTTTTCTTCATGAGTTTTTTTTCGATTTTGTACTAGCCATATTCATATCTGTAAATATTAATAATATATATAGCATTTTATATAGACATATTACCATTGTAATCAGCTATTAAATAATTTTTAATAGTTCCATATGAATTGTCTAAAACGGCCATTGAGAAAAAAATCGTGTAGAATGAGTTATAGCAAACCTTTTTTGTTTCGATTAGAGAATAATAAGAATTAAAGAATAAGAATTAAAGGGGCCCTAAATCAGCCAAAAAAAATAACAAAGCACCGGGAGATAACGGTATCGCATCCGAGCTGCTAAAAGCTGGAGGCAAACCCCTCCTAGTGGCGCTCCAAAATTGTTTGATACTGTCATCAGTAATGGAGCTACCCAGGAGGCGTGGAGCAGAAGCGTGGTGGTTCTGTTTTTCAAGAAGGTTGACAGAGCCTTTTTGAAGAACTATAGACCCATCGCGCTTGTGAGCCACGTCTTAAGTGGTCCTCGAGGGTCCTTACTAATCGTATTGCACGCAGGCTCGAGGATTTCCAGCCTCCCGAACAAGCCGGATTCCGAAAAGGCTACAGTACCATAGACCACATACATACGTTGCGACAAGTTATACAAAAGATCGAGGAGTATAATCTGCCGCTATGTGTTGCGTATGTGGACTATGAGAAAACCTTCGATTCTATCGAGACCTGGGCGGTGCGAGAGTTTCTCCAGCGGTGTCAGATTGACTACTGGTACATCTAGGTGTTGAAGTGTTTATACAAAGCCGCAACCATGACAGTCCGAGTCCACGACGGAAGCACTGAACCTATTCCACTGCAGCGTGGATTACGACAAGGGGATGTTATATGCCCAAAACTGTTTACCGCTGCACTGGAAGAAGTGTTTAAGCTGATGAAGTGGAAAGAGCTTGGTATTAACATCTATGGCGAACATCTCACACACCTTCGATTTGCTATATCATAGTCATCTTGGCGGAATCCCTGGAAATTCTCAGCACAATGCTGACCCAGCAAAATGGTGACCTCCATAGCGCCTCCCAACGGGTAGGTCTTAAGATTAACATGGACAAGATGTCTAATATCCATGTCACACCCATACATACATACCGGTCGCTGTTGATGGCGCTACTCTCGAAATTGTCGATGTGTATATTTACCTGGGACAGGCGATTCGTATAGGTAAATCCAACTTCGAGAGAGAATCCAAGTCGGTTGGGCAGCGTTTGGGAAATTACAAAGTGTCTTCTCGTCCAGAATACCTCAGTGCCTGAAGTCGAAAGTTTTCAAGCAATGTGTGTTGCCAGTGATGACTTCCGGTGCTGATACATGGTCTTTTACAGTTGGCCTTTTCCATAAGCTCAAGATCGCTAAGCGAGCGATGGAAAGAGCTTCTTCTTCCTGCCCTTATCCCACTTTAAGCGGGGTCGGCACAGCATGTTTTCTTCTTCCACTCCCATCTGTTACTCGTCAGTTCTTTATTCACTCCTTTCGCTATCATATCCTCTTTTATACAATCCATCCACCTCTTCTTCGGTCTTCCTCGCCTTCCACGTCCTTCCACATTCATACTTAATATTCTACTGCCTACATAATCCCTGCACATAACATGAACATACCATCCTAGTCTTCCAATTCGCAGTCGCTCTGTCACAGGCGCTATTTTCAAGGTTCTTCTGATATACTGATTTCTTATTTTATCCTTCCTTGTCACACCACACATCCATCTTAACATTTTCATCGCTGTCGCATGCACTTACCTTTCATCAGTCTTCTTCATAGCCCAACACTCTGATCCATACATGACAACAGGTCTGATGGCCGTCTTATAGATTTTCCCCTAGGAGAGAGCTATGCTTGGTATTCTCTACGTGACAGAATTCGTAACGATGAAATCAATCCGTAGACGAACGACGGTTACTGACATAGCTCCCAAAATCTACAAGCTAAAGTGGCAATTGGCACGCCATATAGTTAGAAGGACTGACAACCTCTCGGTCTCGGCCTAGGCATAAGAAGCACAGGCCACCGTCCAACCAGGTTGACTGACTACCTGACGAAGATAGCGGGAAATCGCTGGATTCAGGGCGCAGCACAGTGGTCTGAAAATCAAGCTTCATACTCATAGAAACTGATTGTCAGAAATCAATAATTAAAAAATGTTATTGTAATAAGTACACCTCCCTTTGTTAACTGTTATAGTATGAAGGTCGTGAGTAGCTCCATGTGTGAGAAAAAAAATATTGTATTTTTTTTGTATGGGAAAAAAACTTCAAAGTGGATTTTAAAAAAACTGATCAGAACTGAGGGTCTGGTATTCACATGAGTTATTACACCTTACATGGCGATTAAGATGACATACAATTGTTATGCCTTTCGGTGCCGCTTTGCATGTAGCAAGCTTTTGAATGTTTGAGTTTTTGGTAGTTGAATCATACCCTTGATATAATTACATGATGATAACATTACTGATGTTGTCATTAGTTAACAACTTGCTAATGACCTTCTTTATGAATACAATAAAAAAGGTGCAGATTTTTTTACATTATACTGCAAAATTTCTTTGATAAAGTAACTCATTAAGTAATTACCTTCATTGCTGTTGAATTTTAATTAAGTTTTGATAAGATAAGCATATTAACGACAGCAAGCGTAAATGAGGGTAGTTATAATATAAATAGGACGTATATGCTAACTAAATTTAGTAGCTCTTTGCACTTGTTCGCGCTTACTATACTTATTTAGTTCGATTTCTTTTCGTGTTTTAAATTTTAATGGAAAGCTTCAGTACCAATTTGGATATGTTTATGTTTGTCGCGAACAATAGCTAACTAACAACTAACTAACAATAGCGTGATTTTACCATCTATCATAGTCATCAGCATTGAGTGCTTCACAGTATGACTTCCTATAATAGACGGCTCTAGTGCTGCAATCTCAGCTTCAATCATAGCTTGTTCTTCCTTTATATTCAATTTGTTTTCACTTGCAAATTTGAAGTAAAGCAGAACATTGTGGAAGGTGGCTTTGGATTCTCCCATAACTTTTCTTCGCCACAAAGTGTCAAAGGCACAAAGGAGCACATAAAATTACTGTAATCATCTTCACCCCCCATAGTTTGCTTGTATAAACTTTGCCCTGAAGCACTAGGACACACCCAGTAGGAATTTCCCAAGTCTAGCAACAGTTTTGTCCAAAATCGCTTGAAGCTTAACTTTTACCCCTCTTTCAGTGATATCTATAGTATTTTATGGTGGGTAGCAGTCCTTCTTCACCTCTAATATAGCACTATATGAAGGATATAGGGGTATTCCCTCTTCTTTTGCGCAAACTCTTAATGTTGTATACTGCCATTTTGAAAGTTTCAACGAAATCAGTATACCTAATGCTTTATCAGCGGAATATATGGGCTGAGCTTTCTTGGGCTTCAACAGTTGCTTTATCTTAGTAGCTTCCTCGGGATGTTCTGTGACTAATTTAATTATATAAACCAGTTGCAAAAGCAAGGCTTTCATTGGTATGTGCTAGTAGCTCTTCCACTCTTCTTCTCTTCTGTAGCGGGCTTAGCTCAGAGAACACTTTTCTTGGACTCACCTCTGTTGATGTTCCAAAACTGCAAGTCTCTGCATTCAACCCTAATGATGTTGATGCGCCCTCATTTACACTGCAGTCAAAACTAGAACATGGTTGCTGCTCTTCTAACACCAAAGAAGGTGTGATTTTTTCTTTTATGAACTCAGGCCATTTTATGTCTTCTTGCAGCCATATCTCATACTTTTTTATGAATGTTTTTCTCGTGCGATTACACGAGATCCATTTGTTTTTCAACGAACACACAAAAGTCTGACAGAATTGTTTAAATTCTTTATTTTCATTTTCTGACAAAGTAACGTTTTTCACCAAAACTTCAAATAATTCGCTTGGTTTTGAAAAACAGCTATTGTTCGCCACAAACATAAACATATCCAAATTGGTACTGAAGCTTTCCATTAAAATTTAAAACACGAAAACAAATCGAACTAAATAAGTATAGTAAGCGCGAACAAGTGCAAAGAGCTACTAAATTAAGTTAGCATATACGTCCTATTTATATTATAACTACCCTCATTTACGCTTGCTGTCGTTAATATGCTTATCTTATCAAAACTTAATTAAAATTCAACAGCAATGAAGGTAATTACTTAATGAGTTACTTTATCAAAGAAATTTTGCAGTATAATGTAAAAAAATCTGCACCTTTTTTATTGTATTCATAAAGAAGGTCATTAGCAAGTTGTTAACTAATGACAACATCAGTAATGTTATCATCATGTAATTATATCAAGGGTATGATTCAACTACCAAAAACTCAAACTTTCAAAAGCTTGCTACATGCAAAGCGGCACCGAAAGGCATAACAATTGTATGTCATCTTAATCGCCATGTAAGGTGTAATAACTCATCTGAATACCAGACCCTCAGTTCTGATCAGTTTTTTTAAAATCCACTTTGAAGTTTTTTTCCCATACAAAAAAAAATACAATATTTTTTTTCTCACACATGGAGCTACTCACGACCTTCATACTATAACAGTTAACAAAGGGAGGTGTACTTATTACAATAACATTTTTTAATTATTGATTTCTGACAATCAGTTTCTATGAGTATGAAGCTTGATTTTCAGACCACTGTGCGCAGGACTGGACGGAGTGGCGAAGATTAGGGGAGGTCTATGTCTAGGAGTGGACTTTAAAAGGCTGATGGATGGATGGATGGATTTATTTCGTATAATGCTCGCTATGTGCTAACTCTAAGCAATGTGTCAAAAAATATTTATAAAATGCACAGAGTACAACATCATTACAATAATTTTGTGATCATTACGTAAGTTCATATCACCTAAAATGCTTATATAATCTTGCCTGACACGATGGCAAGTTAAAAAACAGGTTTTAGCAAAAACAAAATTTTCGTCAAAAATTTTCGTCGACCAAAAAGCCGAAGCTGCGAAGGCGAGCGCAGGTACCGCGCTTTCTTACGCTAGGGCGGAGGGAGTGGTCTTCCCGCAGCGCCGGAGATGTCACAGAGCCACTTGTTTTGTTACATTATCTAAGCCTTGGAAGATATTATATAAAATTGCTAGTTAATTATTGGGTATTTTTCGAATATAAATAATTCTCGAAAAAGGTGCGTGCTACGAAAAAAATGAACATGACCCAAAATGTTCCTCTTGATGAACCCTACGCGATGGCGTATCGAAATATTTGAAATTGTAAAAAAAAATTCATCGAAAAAATTACTAAGTGTCGTTAGTTTTGTATGAAGTATATCGTTAGGGGCGCAGGACTTAGACGAATTTTTGACGAAAATTTTGTTTTTGCTAAAACCTGTTTTTTAACTTTTGCCATCGTGTCAGGCAAGATTATATAAGCATTTTAGGTGATATGAACTTTTGTCGTACGACGCACCGTTTCCGAGATATATTTTTTTGAAAAATTCAAGAAAAAAAATTAAACTCATATTTCCCGAAAACGGTTCGTCGTATCAAAAAAATGTACATGACCAAAAGTGTTTGTTAGGATAAGGTCTTTCTGATGAAAGCGAAAAAAAAAGAAATAATAAAAAAACATATTTCGTGTAAAAATTTTCTAAGTCCCGACGCCATTGAAAAACGAGAAGAAATTTTTTTAATTTTCTCCAAAACGGTGCGTGCTACGAAAAAAATTAACATGACCTAATATGTTCCTCTTGATGAGCCCTACGCGATGGCGTATCGAAATATTTAAAATTCCAAAAAGAAATTTTTCATTGAAAAAAAAGTCCTTGGCCCATAGTGCCCCTAAGGGTACACCCCAATTTTATATATATACCTACATATAGTTAACATTACCTAGTTAAAGCCGTGTTTTTGTTAACCATGTGCAACAGAAATCTGTGGTGAACACTGTTGTTACAGATTGCAATGCGGTAATACACGACTAGTGTGATTTTATACGAACATCACCTAGTCAAGCCGTGTTTGTTAACAGTTTGGGCTACTCAAGTTCATATGCAAGCCGGTATTGTAAGAATAGTCAAAAAAAAAAATTAAGAAAAATATTATTATAACAGCACTTGCTTTATTTTGCAGTTCTTGCGTCAGACCATACACGATCGAGGACGAACGTGTGAGCAGGACGGCCGGATGTAATCGTGGTTAAAAAGGAGCTCAGTGATATATACAAAATTTTTATTTATAATAATTATACTTAAGTTTTGAACTAGATGATGCTACTAGTACATTTATTTAAAAAGCAACAGTGCTTTCTTGTTTCGAAATAGTTGGACAAAACTCATTCTTTATTTTACTGATTAATAATTTTGGTACTCGTACATGTTAATAATTTTTCCTTTCACAAAACAACTTGGTTTTAATGGCTGTCCCAAAACTTTAATGAAATATCTCATTTATACGCTTAATTCTTATCTAGATGCGCCTGTTATAAATTGCTGTTAATTGTTAGATTTATTACAAAAACTTTAAATTCCAAAAAGGGCTTCATACGACAGGCTGATCTTTAAGTTTAGATTTTGTTTGGATTGTTCTCATTTGCAGAAGCTAATCTTTGTGATGTCGGCATGCGTTCGAAGGCTGCTACCTCCGCCACTGTATGGTGCGTGGCGCTCTGGTGTGCTCCTGGGTGGCACCGGGCGCTCCTTCAGTGTACTGCTACTTAAGTGCAATGGCATTGAAGGATCTTCACCGCCTGGCGAGGACGCCAGGATATCAGGAGGGCCGTGTTAGGAATTAACGTCGGTAGTTGAATAAAAAATGTGACGAGGTAGGAGAAAACGCCTATAAAAGCGAGGCCTCCTCTAAGGGGAGGATTATTAGTGTTGTGATCGTATAGTGACAGTAACTCTGCCCGATTGCGTACTGAAATTCTGTATCTGTGCTTACTTGTTATTTAATTGTGATTGTATAAGGAAATGTTAATTAGAAACCTTAAATCGTTACCTGTAAATTGTATTAAAGGCTTTGTGAATTAAATGGTGATCTAAATATTCTGCTTCTGGTTTTCATTTCTAAAATCAGTCACGGAGATTACTTGCATCGTTCTATCGGGATAAAGAGTGGTTGATCAGAAGACTGACATGGGCAATGGGAGTTTTTTTCCGCCGCCTTTTTTCTCTCAGCTCAACAACTAGCCCAAACGGGCACTTAAAGGCGATGACCGGGAAAAAATGACATTCATTAAGCGAATGTTTTGTATTCCTAATATGAAATAAATATTTTTTCTTTCTTTCTTTCTTTCAATAAAAAGCCTCGGGTCTGTCGACTTTGCAAAGAGGCTTTAAGTCGGTTAAAATCTTCCTTGCCCTAAACTCACCTGCTGAGACATCGCTGGTGTCCTTTACAGAATTTTCTCTCGAAACCAAAAAGGTTTCTCAAATTCATATCTGCAATCTCTTTCAAACGTTTATCCTGACTAAAATCATTCAAAAACTTCACAATTGCACCCACATCTGTATTTACATAACGACACCTATTGTGATATTTTCATGACGTTCGAAACCGTGAAATCGTTCCAATATGGCGTCCGCTGTTTCGAATTCAACTCGCGTTTAGCGCTCAGCCAATCCGAGATTTAGGAACCTGTTGTATTCGTGGTGAGAAACGAGAAAATATTTTTAAAACTAAAACTACGTAGAAAGCAAATGATCTACCGTATCGGGAGTGAGATAGGAGACCTCTAGTGGCAAATTTCATGCGCGTTCCCGTGCTTCGCAGGACAGGTTATGCTGTTCCTCCGGTTATTATCGATAGATAGACGTAGTTAAACCTTGTCGAAAGCTTTGGAAAACATCTGACAGCAAGTTGGCCACTGACCGGGAACGTGTAGAGTATCTCCAAGTCTCCCCAAAATTGGGCAGAAACCAATACCCTGAAGTGTAACGTAAAATGGATTTTAGTCAACCTACTGGACACAGATTTCCCGTAATGATTGCTACTTCATTTGATCCTACACTGCACAAATCCAAATGCTTCCCGATGACTTTTGTCGACCTAAGGCTAATTGGTGCTCCGTTATTCGAGACGTGGTTGACCACCTCATCGCCTATCGCATATTTTTCGTGGTATTGGATATACTCTTATCCAAAATCTGTTCACGCGCGTTCTTAAAACTCAATAGTTACTATCCAACAATTCTTTTATCGGGAGCACGTGCCGTTTCAGATTGGCATGTCCTTTGTTGGTAACAAAGCCGAAATGAATTTGGAGAGAGGTTGAAAGCCGTTGAAAGTACGCCTTTATTTGCGTCTCATATCAATTTAAGTGCCTGAGACGTGGTCTTTTGCCGATATACTTCGAACGGGCGATGGTTTTCTTGGTATAGTTACCTCTACGCGATAGAATCAGGAATGATTTGACATTCGTTTACGACGAACAAAAGTCCCTTAAAATTTGCAAGCCGAAGTGGCAAAGATCGATAACTGATGTGGTAGAAAGGTACTCGAATGACTGAAGAATCTTATTTTTAAAGAATTAATGAAAATATTTTTATTTCGGAAGCAGATAGTACAAGATAATTTTTTGAAAAAAAAAACAGAAAACAAAAACGCAAATACAGAAGTAATTATTACAAAAAAAGTTTGTCATAAAAAAAGAAAATATAAAATAGAGGTTCGCTGCAATATAATTAAGATTAATTTCAATATTTAAAAAAATACTGAAATCCTTCAACAATATACTGTTACATTACATGGCACTTTCTGAAAATATTATCACGAAGTTCGATTTCCAAATTACGCGTCATCTCGTCTGTTTATTACTATAATATACTACCAGAGCCAATAAGAAAACTAAATATGTAAAATACTTTGTTGTTTAATATTGTTATATTTATATATGTTGTTATATGTTATAGGCTATACATCAATAATAATTACGAAATTCATATAAATTACTGCGAAATTATTAGACAACACTGCACCCATTTCTACTGTGAAGCTAGAGTCATATGAGAAGACCATCGCTCTCCGGAGTAGCAGCTATGCAATATCTTAAAGTCTGTCAAGATTCAAGTTTTGTTTGAGGTTGAGTGTACGTGTTCAAGAGGAAACATCACTGTTCAATGTAACGTGGTCTCGTACCAGGTGCGGTCCCAAGGGGGGGTCACAGGTGACATGACCCCCCCAAAATCTATCAGTCATGCATGCAAATGGAAGGCGAAGCAAGCCAATTTGGGACACATCTTCCCCCAAATTTCTTAGTGACCCCCCACCCAAAATTTCTTGGCGACCTCCCCAAAATTTCTTGGCGACGTCCCCAAAATTGAAGGGTGCGACCGAGCCTGTCTCGTACTTCACTGAAATAAAAAAGTTATATTACCTGTACTAGTAATCCTGCAGACCAAAGTCTTGAGCACCTTGGGCTTGTAGTAGATGTCGTTGTCGTGGACGAAGACCAACCCGGAGCCGGCTGGTGACCACTCCGCGTACTGAAGGAGAGGTGCCGATCTATCATCCTCTACCGGAGATATGGGTATTTTGTTCCTGGAAATACGAGATTATGAAAAAGTGTGCAAATTATGTTTTAACTTCATGTCAAAATTCAAAATATTTCATTTTGGAATACAAGTATTCTCTTAATGAACGTCAATGATTTCATGGTCATCGGATCTAGGCGCCGTTTTTGGCGATGAATTGAGCCGAGACAAAAGAGCATAGAGATATAGTAAGTGGTAGAACTATTATGGATCGCCCGGGGAAGTACCACCGCTGCACCCACTTCTGCCGTGAACCAATTATATTGTGTTTCGGTGGAAAGGTGCAGTTGCCGGCTACACTTACATGAGGCGACCACCAGCCTCTGGAGTAGCAGCGTAACTGCATACGACCTCAGACAAGACTTCCCTATGCTTGCTTGAGGTTGTGTGTAGATGTCCATGGGCTGCAGCAACCACTTAACACCACGTGGCCTGCATGCTCGTCTGCTACTCTATTCAAATAACAAAAAAGCCGGATAAGCAAAACTCTCAGCAGCACTCTTTTAAATGCCAATTACTACATAAATATCGATAGACAGTATGGCTATGGGTCGACAATGAACACACGTGACTATCGTGCATGTCAAACGTACTAACCGGTTAATAACATCGTACACGTGGTATCGAGCGAGCCTCGCGTGCCTCCAGCCAGGCCTCACGTCTGATATTAGCAGAACGAACTTCAGGTCAGCAGATACTTTGAAGTCCACTGCGTTCAGCTCTCTCTGTGGACAAAATACATAATTATAGGAGGTTACATTTCAGTTTTACCGTGGCGGATTAGATTAGGTTGATTGTAATGTTCATCAATCAATCAACATTTTTATTTGTCAAGAAGGTACTTATATAGTCTTCTTTCCCTTTCCTTCCCTTCGGTTTCCACAGTGCGGAAACATGTTTCTTCCGGTTGCCTCCAAAACTCCCTTAGACACGTTCTAGTAAAGTAGCCATCGCTTTACTTGGACATCTGACTGACTAAACTGACTGATTACTGACGACTTACGCATTTTAACGATTTCTACTTCATCCAGTTTCCACGAAAATGGCAAAGCGATGCAAAAATTATATTTGACGCTGGCATGCACAGAGTTTGCGATGCCATAATTGAAAAAAAAAAACGTTATTGAAGAAGGTTTCTATCCATGTAATTGTACGATATCTATCTTTATTAGAAGTGCGAATATTGACATGAACTTTGTTATTAGCGGTCACCTATCTCACACCCGACCGCGATCGCTTCGTTGCGCTGCGTAGATCGCTTGCGGCTTCTGAATACTTTGGATAATTTGAGATAGGGTGAGCGAAAAGGTTAGTCGTTTGAACTGAAGTTAATACGACTGGGCTTTAGGGACATTTGACGCAACGGCATTTAAATGTTAATTTGGTCTGGTCGAAAACAAGTTAGCAGCACTGAATTATTTAAATCACCATGGTCTTTAATCAAAAGATAAAGTACGTAAATTCAATTCAGACTTTTTTACTCCTTAAACAGAATAGATATTGTTTTATATCTTCGTAGTGATCTTCCTCAACCGATTAAGATGGGTAACTGAATCACGCTATCGAAGTTTTCTTAATATCCTGTATCTATACAAACTAAAAATGAAGCTTTCTGAGCTTGGTTTCGGAGAAACAAATGACTTCCTTAAGTTGTAATGGCTGCAACTCTTTTTGCGTCCCACTGCTGGGCACAGGTCTCTCTAAATAATTGGGGTGGCCTGGAGCTAACTCTACTACGCTGCTCCAATGCGGGTTGGTGGTGATGCGAGTTAGTGGCCAACCCGCTGTCGGATGTTTTCAAACCGCCCATAAAGCCTCCGACTAGGTTTAACGACTGTTATCTATTTATTATTAAATTATTGCTACTAAGTTGTAATAAAAGACTCATAATTATTCATAGGTTTGTTGATTAAGTAAACGCTATGATTGTTTTCACGTGACAACGTCTTATAATTCGATGGAGCCGGCTGCACGAACGAAAAAACATGACTCGTGCGGCGTTACCTCTCTCTGAGGCGTTCCATTCAAGGCTTGAAGTGCAAGCGAGAGCGCGGAACGAGCGACAGAGAGGCACAATCGGCCTCCGCGTTCGGCAGCGTTCGACATCTGTCTCCTACTTGAGTGAGCGATGCGTCCGCGTGGACAGCTGCTATACAATAATACATTTACATGGTTTCGTCAAGTATAAGTGCAGTGAAAAGTGAATGTGGTGTTAATTGTTTATAGAAACAAGTATTTTCTTATGACGTTGTCACGTTCAACTATCATCAGTAAACTGACTTTTTTTTGTTTAATAAGTCAGTGTCACAGGAAAAATAGTAACAAAACTTCTAACTGTAATATCATGAAAGTTCAACAAGGAAGGCCAACTTAAAACATCTTTAGAGTATAACAAAGTATAATCTGGAACTATGTAAGTAGCTTAATAAAATTAGCAGCCTCCGGCAACTAATCGGTGCTGTAATATTCTATAAGTTTTATTTTCAAATTCTCTCTTTAATCTCCGGGAAACTAAATTGAGAAGTCCGAAGTTGCATTAACAGTTTGAGCTCATCATGTTGTTTGAGTTTATTTTAACTTGATTTATTAAACTCGCTTGCTGCTCAACGAAAAAGTCTAACGTCTTTAATTCTTACGTGAAGCAGTAATAGACTAGATTAGGATACAATCCCAGTGTACCTTCATTTACGTAAAAAAAAACAACGGGTTGCACTCCGGTAGTGCGGGCAGAAGTGAAAACTTGAACATTAACGTTGTGCATCTTTGATATTTTGGAATGGTTAGTGAATAATTTCGCACGAATTGCTTTTATTATCAGTATTATTTTTCATCTAGTACTTTCAGTAGGTTTTCTTCAAGTATTTTTATAAAGTACTCACTCATTTTCTTTCACTATTTCTTTGTAAATGACGGGAGTTGTAAGAAGTTACTTCTAATTTGGTATCGTTAACAGGAAATACGCAGGAAATAGGTACCCATGAATATGTACGATGCGTACGTAGGCAGATAAACCCCTTTGAAGCGCTCAATGGATGTTACCCTTGGGACACTTCTGCAGATCGACTGTATAATGGTAACAAAGTAACGTTATTTATAACGCTATTTATTTATTTATTTAACACTTTATTACATCACATAAAAATGGTATAAAAGAGTAAAAACGCTACCTTTTGAACAAATTTGTTTACACTTGAATGACAATGTAAGTCATGTATGTTATACTCGGAATTTTATAGGGGTTTTTTTTATTTGAATGGAGTAGCAGACGAGCATGCAAGCCACGTGGCGTTAATTGGTCGCTGCAGCCCATGGACATCTACATACAACCTCAAGCAAGCATAGTTAAGTCTTGTCTGAGGTCGTATGCAGTTGCGCTGCTACTCCGGAGGCTAGTGGTCGCCTCATGTAAGTGTGGCCAGCATCTGCACTTTTCCACCGAAACAATAGAATTGGTTTACGGCAGAAGTGGGTGCAGCGATGGTACTTACCCGGGCGAATCATAATAGTTCTACCACCTACAAAACGGGTGAACAGATTTTAATCATTCTTATCTTTATATGTGGTTGAAAAATTTAAATATCTCGGTCATGTTGCTACGAGCGATTTAAAGGATGATGACGACATTGAGAGAGAACGTAGGGCGTTGGCAGTCAGGGGCAATATGATTGCCCGTAGATTCTCCCGGTGCACTGCAGACGTGAAAATCACTCTTTTTAAAGCGTCCTGTCAGTCTTTCTACAGTAGTGGGCTATGGGTGACATATTCGCGCCGGGCCTACAGCGCCTTACGGGTTCTCTATAATAATACATTTAGGATGCTGTTGGGACTGCCGTGGCGCTGTAGCGCCTCGAAAATGTTTACTGACATGCGCACAGACGGATTCCATGCAATTATGCGTAAAAAGTCTGCTTCCTTGCTACAGCGCCTACGAAACAGTAGCAACAGCATCCTAAAAATGATTGCTGGAAGACCCGACTGCTCTATCCAGAATCACTGGATGGAGATAGCCTTAGGGCACCAATTATAGTTGTTTATAATCCCTCCAATATGTATAAACTAACAATACTAACATAGTTTACTAAGTTCCATTGTTACTAACACACTAACAAAATATGGACTGTAACGTCTGAAAATAAAGTGATATTATTATTATTATTATCGACGAATCACGACTTCAAACAGTATTTCTCGTAAAAGCTTTTTGAAAGAACCTTTATTGGGCGCTTTGCAAATTTGTTCAGATAAGGCGTTCCAGAGGAGAGAAGCTTGGTATGAGGAGTGGAAGAAACCGCTACTATGCGGTGCAATTGCAAGCTTTAAGTTACAATAATCTATCACCATTGTTTAATTACACACATTTGAAGTAGTTTTACATTTTGTGTAAAAATATTAATGTTAGTTACACTAAAGCGATTATATAGTTACTGAATAGCCGTTTACAATTAGATTTGTGAATCAAGGGAGGACGGTAAACAAAGCTCAATAACAACCGTTTACAATTCTGAAAATCTGAAATTAATTAAGATAGGGGGACAATCTGAATAAAGTTTTTGTTATTACAAGTCTGTTTACGTTCTGTAGACGCCCATAGAATCTGCTGATCGCCTTTAGAGATTAGTGAATCAAGGGAGAATGGTAAACAAAGCTCAATAATAATGTTGTTTATTTTGTGTATAAATTCTGAGAGCAAACTCTAAGTAAATCGCGTAACTATTTTACTAACACAACTTAAACTTTAGGTTGACCATTAACTGAGTAGTAACTGTCTGAAGTTCTGTAGTCCCAAAATATTTGAGATCGTACACAACTGTCAAAACTATTAAATATAGCCTTCCGCCAGCGGCTTCGCCCACGTGGACCCGTTTAATGGGTCCCCGCAGGATAAAAAATAGCCTATGTGCTATTCCAGGCTTCATTGTTATATCAAAATTATAGGCGTTTAGCCAGTTGCTTCAACCACGTTGACCCTATTACCCGTTTTCACGAAGGAATGTAGCATTTTCCCGCAGTCACAACCTATGTTACTTAGGTAGCCTATGTTACTCAGGGTGAATGTAGCTTTCTAAAGGTGAAAAAAATTTTTGAAATCGGAACAGTAGTTTTTGAGTTTATTCATTACAAACATACAAAAATACAAATCTTTCCTCTTTATAATATTAGTATAGAGTTATAGATGGTGCACAGCTGTCGAAACTAACCAAATTATTGAATACAACCCCTCAATTTATGAAACTTTTGCCGCGTTGCTGGCAGTTCCAACTTTTTTGTCATCGTACTCTGAAGATTTCGAAAATTGGTAGGTCTTTTGAGACACTCGTCATATTATATATCAGAAATATTTAAAATTATTTCGTCTATAAACATTCCTAACTTTAATAATAACACCACATTCAATAAAAAAATTTCAATCTTTATAATATAACTAAAAGGATTTAACACGTGTAACAGGATCAATAAGAACATCTCAGAAAAAGTGCAATCCCTGTTAAGTTAATCCCTGATATAAGAAATCTGTTAAGGAAGTCTTTTGGCGACTATTTAAATGATTAAAAGGTAAGAGCTTGAACCAAACTCGTAAGAGAATTAAAATTGCCTTTAAACGAATGATTGTATTTCATAATTAAATAAAAAAACTTAGCTAACTTAATTTTATTGCATTTTCGGAGTCGCAGTGTTACGAAATCAAACCATCATTATCAGCTCATCAGCCATTACAAAATGGCGTTGCGTCATCGGCCTTCAATAAATCAGCTTTATCAAAGCTCTCATCGCCACCTCTCATTTTATCATTCCTATCAGCTGACATCTGAATTCAGAACTGGAAATTAATTGCCTGCTATAGGCTGATTATATTAAACGTTCTCTGACACAACACAACTCACACCAATGCATTTTCATGATGCGACAACCGGCGATGCATGTGTGAACTGTAATGTGTGCTTTACAGACAATTCGCCAAGAAATTTTAGGAGGGGTCACTAAGAAATTTGGGGGAAGAGGTGTCCCAAATTGGCTTGTTTCGCCTTCCGTCTACGCATGACTGATGGATTTTGGGGGAGGGGGGTTCAAGTCCCCTGTGACCCCCCCTGGGACCGCGCCTGATTAAAGGGGTTTTAAAGGTAGGGAACTCTAAAAATAAATTTATTCTAAAGAAGGCAAACTACGAACGTCTACTTGTACCTGTCGTGTCCTGCTAATCTCTGAAGACAATCAGTGAACTTAGGTCTGAACATTCACAGAACATAAACGAACATCGTTAGAACTTCGTTGAAGTTGTCGCTCTATCTTAATTAATTCTAGATTGTTAGGTGGTAACTTTATGCTTGGTGTAGAAGCTCGTATGACCCTGCAACGTATAGAATCGTAATCGTATTAAACGTAATCTAAGCTAAACGAAACGGGCGCGGTCAGGTGTGAGATGCTAGAGGTTAATGTCATGCGTCGGTCCCGGTTGTTATTGATAGACAGTAGTCGTTTAACCTTTTCGGAGGCCTTACAAGCAGTTTAAAAACATCAGGCAGGGTTGGCCTAATCCACATTGGAGCAGTGTAGTGGAGTACGCTCTAGGCCTCTACAATGTGTATAGACCCGTGCCCAGCAAAAAGGGTTACAGCCAAAGGACCTAAACGGTTTGGAGAAGTATGCTCCTTGAGCCCTTTTTAACTAATCTCAGCTGTCTGGTTCTTCAAATACGAGAGGGATTTTTAACGTACTGAAGAGACATCAATTATTATTAATAAGGAAAAGTACGACTTGCAAAGTTTATCATTGAATATTGGCATAACGAAATACTAATCATTTCACAACTTAGCTGGCCCGATTGATCAGCGCAAGACATTTGTTATCACCATAACTATTAACATAAACTTCAGACCCTGTTGAGATCGAATGACAAATACAGCTAATATTGCCTTCCAAGTGACTCCGTACAAACAGACATCCCTTCCGTTTAATTACATTGTTATTTACATGTTAGGGGCGTACATAGTAATTACTGTGCTGTGATAAGTTTATACTAACTTGCCGTGTTACTAGTTTATTCTATCCATGTCTAAGATTGAAGTAGTTCATTATACATCGAAGCATACATGGCCCGGTGGCTGGTGTAGAACGTAAGCAATTTACTCAGCTAAGCCATCGAGCGCGATTGATTGTGAGCTGGGTGTCCGCTAGTGCCAAATTTTTCAGTCTTTGTAGCTTCGGGATTAAGAACAGAGCTACGGTATTGCCCCTGCTTAATCGTAAGAGGCGACTAAAAGAAGGCTTCCGGGGTTGTGGGCGATGAGAGTGGGAGCTTGATCCGTTCAGCGGCCCCGGGAAGGACGGCGGTGTGTGCATGGCTTTGGTATTGGTATATGGTAATTTTTGGTAGCCTCACACAAAGATTCCCTGTGTTATGCGTACCATAAACATACACAGGATAGAAACAAAAAATCACAGATTGAAAATAGACCGGGATTCGTACCCGTATACGGGTTGTCAAATACATCCATACACGTGGAACACTTTGTTTTGAAGTTTGTGCACACTAGTCCTTTGGGTGTAGGCTGGCAACGGGGACTTCGTGAGACCTTGTTTAAGTACTGGATGATATTAATGAAACAGATCGTCTTATTGGACACAGTTATTAAAACATTCTACAACATGCGCGTGGGGCGCGTTGGAGACGACTGCCGTGCGAGGGGCGAGCGCAGTGGCAACTGGCAAGGCAAGCCGTCTTAAATTACAATTATGTACGGTCAACTACCAGTTCTACCATTTGCCTACGAGGACATTAAATTGGCCTACATTCTGAAATAAATCTTACTTTTCAAGTTAATACCTGTAATTTTGTTCCCTTTTGTTCTTAAAAACAAAAGAATCGCAAAAGAGTTCTAAAACCCCGTCTAAAAATTACAGACTTTTACATTTGCGCCATCTCTCTCCGTCTTATAGAATCATGTGTGTTCTTTAAAATGAATCGTGTTATCCGCTTGTCTCATCATGGACTATTAGTGGAGGGATTTTAAACCAGTTTCAGAAGGTTGGTGAAGGGGTTATTTATTCGAAAATATTTTATGTGTAGGTAATGTATATTTATATGTAATTATATAGATGGTTGGTGGTGGATTACAATACAATGTAATGTATTTAGATGGTTTCCAAAACGACCATCCGACAAAAAAATTCTTACTCAGTGCAGGGAGGAGGCGATGAGGGACTGGACTGAAGGACCAGGGCACAGCCACTCCAAAGCTCTGATACGAGGATATGATCCTATAGTGAGTAGCATTCATCTTGGGAGGCACGTGCTGCTGCCAGATGAAGCCAAACAAATCACCGTCCATAAAATCCTAGCCTTTATCAAGGCTATCGGGTAGGACGGTGATCTGTAATCTGGCTACGGGTACAAACAATCTTTATAGGTTGAAGTACCCTGGGCTGATACAGCCCGAGCCCTTTATTCAAATAAAAAAAAAATAGATGGTTGGTGGAGGATATTTTTAATTCGAAAATATTTTATGTGTTATATATATATCGCATTTTATTAACTCTCTATTTATTTGAAAGCTAATAATTCTTCAACCTTGGTATTCTATCTGCTTAACTTTTTTTCTTTCGATAATGACATCGCAACAATGCATATTGCCAGTGTCAAGTAAAAATAGTTGAATCAAATTTTGCCCGTTTCGTTGAAACCGGGTGACACATTGGATAGAGTTTTAGCGGCAACCCGAAAAAGCATGTCGCATTGTTATTTTATTTCAGAACACTATATATGTCATCATATTAATTAACCTCAAAAGTATACCAAGTAAATAAAAATAAAACAAGACTGCAACATGCTTCTCTGAATTTCCCGCCAAAACTAGCCTAAAATGCTTAATCGGAACTAACTTAACGAAAGCATTACGATTGGGCATTAAAATACAAATACAAGAGTCTTGATGCTCCAAAAATGATATATTTTTGAAGTGAAAACTTCTTTAGCGGCGTTGTGCACTTTTTTTGGGATGGGTAAAAAATGTTAAACTCGCGTCAGGACACGTGGCCTGATCGAATATTCGTAAGACGGAGGGGTGACAGCTGACGGCTCAACTGTCTGTATACTTGTAAAATAAAGTGTTAAAAATATCGCAATTGAACAAAGTGCATCTATTAATGAAAAAAGTGATGACGAAAAAGTGAAAGAAAATGAGTGAGTATTTTAGAAAAATACTAGACTAAAACCTACTGAAAATACTATATGAAAAATAAAACTGGTAATTAAAGCAATTCGTTGTGTGCGAAATTATTCCCTAACCATTTCAAAATATCAAAAATGCAGAACATTATGTTTAAGTATTCACTTCTGCCGGCACTACCGAAGTGCAACCCGTTTTTTTTTACTAAAATTTTTTCACACATCTTTCGCCAGTTGTATAGCAAGATCCTAACAGTACACACTGAGTCTTCACAGAGACGTCAACAATGAGCGAGAATTCTTAAAGCTAGAACATTTTGTATAAACATTTGCGATTCTACTTTCATGTTGACTTCTTTGAGAACGTGTAATATTAAAGTTCTTATTTCTACATGAAAGCTGTAGATGGCTGTAGTTTGTTTTTCGTGTATTTTGGTATTATTTAAAGAATTTGACTGCAAACTTTTGTGCGTCTTACTGCTGGCTACGGGCCTCACTTAATTATTGGATTTACCTAACAAAGAGTACAGGCAGATTCCCAGCAGTGGGACGCAAAAAGGGTTGCAGCCAGCCACCGCCCACACGTGCATGCCGAAGAGCGTGAAAGACATTCATTAAAATAATATTTGTATTTCATTTTTGAATAAAATATTATTTCGATTTTTTAAATTTTGAAGCAGTTCTTTTGTGTTTCGGTGGAAAGATGGAGTTGAAGGCCAATTTTACATGAGGTGACCATAAGCCTCAGGAGTAGATCCTGCTACTACTATCCTTACTATGTCCTCACTGCATGGATACCTTCGTATGCAAGACTCAGCTTTAACAAGTTTATATATTTACTATATATTCTTGTCAACTACTATATTTAAATAGAAACTAATCTATACTATTAACCAAGCCTACAATGATTTACAATAAACATAAAGTGGCCAAAATGGCGGTAAAGTGATAATATCCGTGACAGGTGTACTGAATATACTTTTAACTGACCTAACTATCTGATTAGTCATGACGCTCTTATAGCGCTGGTAAAGTACTCTTCACTCTTTACACCACACCCATATATGGGTACTCGCATTTCACGCACCGATATATTATGTAAATGGAAAACGCAATAAAACGAGCCTTTTCGAATCATTTGTTACCTTTATATCGCATTACTAAAACTTTATTTCTTCTTCCCATCCCTTTAAACGACGCAATTTTTCTCCAATAAAGAGAAATTTGTTTTCCTTCAGGTTATTGCTTCTTTTAAAAGAATGTTTCTGATTAATGTGTTTTGGAAGATCGCCTGAATTATTCTTTGAAAGAATAGCTAGATAAATGCGGTGTCGTTGTTGCGGTGACGATAAATGACGGTTTATTTGGGACAATGTTTTTGTTTGGTGTTATTTAAACAAAGTTTCTTTCGTTTTAGGAGGAAGTTTGTAATTCTGAAGTTGATTCTGAACTCGATGGAGCTGGCTGCACGCACGAAAAAACATGACTCATGCGGCGTTACCTCGTTCTGAGGCGTTCCATTTAAGGCTTGAAGTGCAAGCGAGAGTGCGGAACGAGCGACAAAGAGGGACAATCGGCCTCCGCGTTCGGCAGCGTTCGACATCTGTCTCGCTCCTACTTGAGTGAGCGATGCGTCCGCGTGGACAGCTGCTATACAATAATACATTTACATGTTTTCGTCAAGTATGAAGTGCAGTGAAAAGTCAATGTGGTGTCAATTGTTTATAGCAACAAGTATTTTCTTATGACGTTGTCACGTTCAACTATCGTCAGTAAACCGACTTTACAGACAACCGATTTTATATCTGTTGGACTTTTTAAATTTGATATATTATATTAATAGTATTAAAAGAGGATGAAAAAAAGGATGTTGTATTATTTAGCTCTCTTTTACTGCCTGAATATCCCTACACCTACATGAATACACTTAGTAAAATAAATATTTATACAGACTAATATTATGTCATTTATTTGCTGTCGGTATGTGCACGTTAAATTTATCGTTAGTCTAATTATGTTGGGCTATTACTTACAAAAGTAGAGTTGTTCATGAGCAATCGAGTGGTGAAGTTTTTCACGTTGAACAACGTGAGGCCTCCCCACCGGTCCCGAAATACCAGCTCCTCATCTGAAATAATAAAGATTTCTATAAAAACCAGAAATAAAACGGACAGAGCTTTTGAATTTTTATTGACAAGCAGAATGACACAGGATAATGGCTGGCGATGATATATATAGAGATAACTTCCCCCTTATTGGCTACGGCTTAGCTTGGATGAAGGGAGACGTCAATATAGCATGGCGGCATGGCTTCGATTGTCTAGATGGCTGTCACGTTCGTTACATTTCTTTTAAATTTAAAATTGCTTGGAAACAACAAATTTTGTTTCTTATTGTTAAGGTAACCTCTAAGGCAGGTTTAAGAACATGGCTACGGTAGCGTTGATCATGAGAGGCGACCAAAACGGGATTTCCGGGATAGTGGGCGGTTGGAACTCTAACCAGCGGCTCCGTGAAAGACAGCGGGTGGCAGACACCGATGCGTTCCAACGGAGATTCCGGAGTCCAGGTATTCAAGCACTGTGGAAGTCCACTGGCAGATTTTAGTACAATAAAAATGTAATCCCTCATAACCCGGTAACCATTTCAAGGGGTGGGGTACTCTTTGAATGTTTCCCCATGGTTTCTTCACAACAAAAAAGGTCTTCTCTCACTGGCAAACTATATTCTAAACCCCTTTCAAATCCAAGAGGAATTCTATGCTTAGCAGCGGGAAATTTAAGAAGTTTAATAAATAATACACTGGAAACACACCCGTATTTATAAACAATACTATGAAGTCTCATGGAGCTCATGGTGCTCGCCAACGCATAAACGAATTCATTAACGATACTTGAGTGAAGCCTGCTACTATGCGTTTGTCAAAATCGACATGAATCGATAGCTTGACGTAAGGAACGCACGTCAAGTAGCGCGCTTTGCATAGCTCTGCTTACTTAAACAAGTATGCTTTTTGAATACGGCTCTCCTATCAATCACGTTGCCTGCACGATGCCACAATACAAAGAGCTTCTTTCTCAATCTACATACGAAGAGAAAGAATACCATCGCTACGCTTAATTCTGCCGTAAACAATCTATTGTGTTTAAAAAAAAAGTGGAGTTCCCGGACTGAGTTACATGATTATCATAACAAGACTGCTTGCTTCTCCGTATCGCCATTAAAATGAAATATTTTCAAATAATTCGGCTTTAGTATTTATGGCAGTGCCGTTCGCGTTGGTGCACAACCGTAGTAAACACTACTAGAACCAAAATGTATGGAAAGATGTTTGACGTTCTTAGTATCTGTGTGTTCGCGTGTTACAAACGCGACAGAAAGGAAGACTGATGGTACCTTAATTGACATTTAACAAACTCGGCGCTGTCAAGGGTTGAAAATTGTGCCAGCGAGGACTTCTAATGCAGTAATCACAAATTAAATACGAATTAGGACGTAAAATTTAATCTTGTCTCATTATATCATGGAACATTTTTAAGCCTTTTAAAGATTATTGACAACGTAATTCTTGGCTTCTATGTATGTGAGTTCGATTAATTTTGACACAGCAAAATCCTTAGACTGAATTGGATGATTCATTCATACATACAATGCATGGTTACTTGGGATACAGTAGTAATTAGAATTTAATGTTGCGGTAACCAGAGTAGAGATGTGTCTAAAATTAATAAGCTGCTAAATTAACACTGCTATTTTTTTTAGTGTCAATACCTGTTAAATAAATTAAGATATAGTTGTTGAATATAGCAGTCACAAGTCACAACTCTTACGAACAGAGATAAAAATAATGGTAGCGGAGCAGTGTACAGGATTATTTATTCTTATGGTACAGGTATTCTGCGCGGTGACACGGACGGATATATATATGTCTCCCTTTAACCCACTGCTGCAGGCCGCATTGTTTTTAACTTAGCAACTGCCAACTGTTAATTTTCTGTTCAGTGTTAAATAACAAGACAGATTGTTATTTAGTCGAGTTGATTTAACTAACTGCTAACTGTTGAATTTGGAAATGTTATATTAATTAGTATTAAATAAACACTGATCTTCATTACTAGATAACTAACACGTAAATATACATAATTTACTTGTGTGTTATCTAGGTAGTATACCTATTAGATAATGAGTGTTGTGAGTGACATTTTAATTGTATCGCTGTTTGTGTGGTGTTAGCTAAAATGGATATTCGACGGCAAAAAAAGTGAAATATGGATTTTTTTCGGATAACGATACTGTAAAAAATTTTTGAATGTGTAACAGCTATAAAAAAAGAAATCGATGTAAAAATTTATTTATTCATTTAAAATACGCCAACAAAAAAAAGTGACAGTGCTAAGCCTGTGAAAAGTATGAAGGAAATGAGAATTAATTATGTAACAATCTGCGATAAATTTAACAGTCGCTAAAAATAGCTGCTAATTTTAAGTGTTAATTATTATTAGCATTAGCATTTAGCAGTATTATTAATTTTTAACGTTTAAGCCCATCTCTAAACCAGAGGACATATTCTAATAAGTCAATTAAAGCGATATTAAGTGAAGTAACGTTGTGTAGAAATTAGAAATATTTAAATAATATTCTACAGTTCCTAATATCCTTTTGATTTTAAAATATCATATCAAAATCATGAATGATATGAACTATCACTAGTATGACTTTTATTTAGTAAAATTATACTACAAACTCTAAAATAAATATTTAATAATTAAGAACATAAAAAACGCAAACTATTAAACAGTTAACAGAGCCAAAAAACATAATTCTTAATAGTCTTGCAATCAAATCATAGTATAAAGTCTAATGTTTACACTTTTTTGTGTACAGTCACGTTTCTAGCATTCGAAGTTTCGACTACATGCAGACTTTTTATAACTACATATATATTGTACATATCTCTTGATTTAGAAAGGATACTGGTTCATCATTCTTCACGACTTTAAGTCACGGATCTTACGCACCGTAGCGGAAGATTGATGTGCCCTTAATTAACGATAAGGCTGAGTGTCGTTTTTTTCGCATAAAATGATGGAGCAGGCCAGCATGCAGATCACGCACTAATTATTCTGACCACTTAACACACACAGTATGTAGCTGCACTGATGAAGCTCATAATCCAATTCAACTTAAAGCAATTTAGAAATTGTCTGAGAACATATACACAATTGAACTGCTCGTCTGATGCAGACGCGATCCCAGGTTACGGGGGACATGAACCCCTCCCCCCCCAAATCCATCAGTAATGCGTGGATGGAAGGCGAAACAAGCCATTTTGGGACACCTCTTCCCCCCAAATATCTTGGTGACCCTCCCCAAAATTGAAGGCTGCGACCGGATGTAAGTGAAAACAATAGCATTTTTAATAACGATCAAACTTGTTTTAGCGTGAAATAAGTCTTCTGAGATTCTTCTGCAATCAAATTCAGAATATTTATTCTGATGATGATTTAGTAATAGTATTTCTTTAAATGCTTTTGCAAGTGTCTGCCTCATAGCAAACAACCGAAATGGAGGAAAAAATATTTACATACAGTAGTAGACCACGATGCATAAATGGCCGCTGCGGCAAATGAACATCTACAAATAACCTCAAGCGAGGCTCAGTATTATCTCAGGTGGTATTAAGTTGCTCTGCTAGCTCCGGGATCTGATAGTTGCCTCATATCACTTTGGATATGTGGCACCTGGCGCACGAAAAAACATGAGTGAGAGTCGAAACACATCAGAATGCCTTCATGCCAGAAATATGTGCAGCAGTGACACTTCCGTCTTCGAATCATGCAAGCTCTATTTCAAACCAATCTTTGTATCACTTTACTTCATTTATTTATTATTTCTTTATTGACCAAATTTTACAATTTTAACAAAAGGCGAGCTTAATGCCTATTGGCATTTTCTACCAGCTAACCTTCAAGAAGTGCAGAAAATGTAAAGGAAGAAAATACACTTTACTTCATCATTCTTGTGAACTGTGTGTTTCAAATCCATGCTTCGTTGCGGAGGACTGATGTGTCCTTAATTGACATTTAACAAACTCGGAGCCTTTCAAGTACTGATGGAAATGTCTTCCCAATTTGTGTTTCAATAGAAAAGGAGGATCTTTGTGTCATTCAAGATCGGGAGTGATCATTTTAAGGACACTTTCGCAATAAACAAGGTATACAAACGTCTAACGTTCATTGGGTATATCGGAAGCGATCGTTACAGGGACACCTACAACAGCTTAGGTATTCAAACCTAAGATTATAAAGATTATTGTTTATCGAGTTTATTTTGGATTCGCCAGGTTAATTCTTAAATAACCCGACAAACACAATATACACGATGTTTAAGTTTACCTATATTTTAGTACTTACCGCTATGTTCTAGGTTTGAAATTGTTTCTTATAATTAAAACTAGATGACGTTAATAAATCAATGTCTAAATCACGTTATTGAGATTTTGTGTAAACTGTTTAAGATGCCTAGACGAAATCGAATAAATTGTAGTACAAAAAAGATAGTGGTGTTTTTAGTAGTGTAGTTCCAATCTCCCTACACACCCTCACCTCTCTCCGAGGATTGTTCATGATAAGATCTATCATAGGACTATGAAAAATCCGGCTCGAAGGACCATGAACAATCCTCGGAGAGTGGTGAGATCGGAAATACACACGACCTTGCGCTGCTACTTTGCAGGCCGATGGTGTGACATCAATTTCTATAAAAAAGTCCGATTTAACATACATAAAAAACTTCATCACATGATTTATTTATTCATCATCCGACAACCGTAAACTCCGTTGCTGAAGAGTAATGTATCCTTAATTGACATTTAACAAACCAGAAACCTTTCACGGACTGATGGAAGTGTCCTCTCAATTTGTGTTTCAATGGGAAGGGAGGATCTTTGTGTCATTCAAGATTGGGTGATCGTTGCTGGAACATTTACACAACAAACCTATACTTATACATAAAGCTGAAGAACTTTTTTGAACACGCTAATCTCAGGAACTGGTTCAAATTGGAAAAATATTTTTGTGTTGAATAATCAATTTATTGAGGAAGGCTATAAGGTATATATAGCACTATGACTAACCGCCTGGCCACGGAACATTCGCCGATGCGAATATTCGCGCGGTGCGAACTGCGAAGCGTCTAGCGACTGAAACAAACACATGGCAATGTATGTATCAAGCCACGCGCAACGGCGACCGGCGAAGCGACCGGCTAAATGTACCGGGCGAATCGCGCGGGCGTCTTGCGGCGCGGCGGGCGAGCAAAACAAAGCTGAATCAGTCAGTCAGTACCTAGTGTCAGTACGCTGCATGGCCGCAAGCCACGGAGTCGAGCGAAATTCGCGGCGAATAGTGCAGTGATAAAATGAGCTTAGTTGTTTTCGCCGCGAAAAATTAACACCGATACTTTTATTGCTGAAATACTAGTTAGACCACCTATATAGAAGTCTGCCCATCCACAGCAGAAATTAAAACGTGTTTTTCAGCGGCACTTAAAATTCTATTTGCATTGATTTTTTTCTCTAATTCTGGTCGAGTATTCATAAGAATATAATCGAAAGTTTCAATACTCATTCTGGTATATTCGAAAAAAATTCTGGATACACATTCTGTATTTCTCGTACTTTTTGTGGAATTCTCCGTCTATACCCCGATTCTTATTCAATTCATGTACTCCACAATCTATTCCAAATATTAGGTCTTGAACCAAAAAAATATTACTTTCCAAGTAATATCGATATAATTTCGATAAAGACATTTTTCGCTGTCGTGTGTCGCTGTTATGTATATAATGTGTATTTGTGTATGCTATCTTCTCACCAAAACACAGTAAATTTGCTTCACGGCTAAAATCTTCGGGTATGTTCGCCGCGGCGCGCACCGACTGACCATGCGGAAGTGGGCCGCGTCCCTGAGGGCCCACTCTGTTAGCATCCATCCGTAAGTTCTAACATTTTCGGAATCATTTTTAGCATACTCAGATCGCTTCTTTTTCATGAATTAATGAGATAAGCGTTGTCATTGATGACATTCAGCTATTGAATGAATAATATTGCTAGAATTTCTTCAATCTAATCCAAAAATAAGGCCCGAAAATTCACTTAGTTTCGGATACGGGCGTACAGAGTGGGCCCTCTGGTGCGGCGGGTGCGGGCCAGCCCCAATGCCGTCCTGGCGATGATCGCGGAAAGACTAGATTGCCCGTACATCAGGCGCTGCTGTGACAGACATGTCATGAATGGTGCGGGCAACTAGCCTTCTTTTATTTTATTTTAGTTTTCTTTTATTTTATTCCCATTTTTATTTTAATTTTTGTAATTTAATTGGAATCGAATTTTATTTTATTTTATTATATTATTTTAATTTTAATCTTATTAATTTATTTGTTTTAATTTTAATGTTTAATTTTATTGATACATATTGTTATGGGTTCTGTTACCTGATTGATAAATAAATAAATAATAATAAAATGTTTGCAGCGGTGGTACCTTTGCCGAGTTTGGTTTAGGGTTTAGGGAGATCTTTCGTCGGGCGAGGTGATCATACACCGCATTCAGAAAACTTCGATAGCGTAATTCAGAATATCCGTCAAGAGCTGGACGAGTCGTGTAAGGTCGCCACAGAACCATAAATGTTCTATTTTTTTACTATTTACACCTTTTTGTTTATCGATTTGTCTGTTTTTATAAAATCTGTGCTCTTCCATTTAAACCGTGATGCGTGAGTCCGAAAGTTGTCAAGGAAGATATATGGCTTCTTAATTGAGGCTTAACAAACTTGCTCCTGGCCAGCGCTAATGAAAAAATATCGTCCCGAACTACTCAATCTTATTACGGACGAGGCGTGAATGTAATTTATGGGATGACTTGTGTATTTTTGTTTTCTGTACCAGAAACGTAGCTGGTAAGTATTATTATCTTCAGCGCCTCTAGCTTTGAAGAAGAATTCTATTAAATGCAATGATATTAAAAACCAAGTATCGTATGTTATTGCCACTCAAAAATGGCTTGAAATGTGTCATAGGACAATTTTGTCCTCATACTAAACACGTCAGCTCCCTTACCGTCTTGACGTATTGCCGCATACATCACATACGAGGGACAATTTTGAACTAAAATGTCACATACTGACATCTCTACGTGTTTTTTTAAATTTATGTCATGAATTAAATGGTGTTTACTGATTTTCTGGTGTCAAAACATCAAAAATTTCCTGTCCTGTAATATCCTATGACCTAATACATATATTTTTATTTTACGTAAGCATGTCACCAGTATGATTTATTTTATTTGAATGGATAGGGTCGAGCTGTATCAGCCCAGGATACTTCAAGTAGATTGTTTGTACCTAAACACCAGCATGATACTTCAGTTTAATTACTGTCCCTCGAAAGAATAGATATGGCAGCTACCGTCAGCGAGAGCGCTAACCTGTTTCAGGCGCGGTCGCAGCCTTTAATTGGGGGGGGGGGGGTCGTCAAGAAATGGGGGGGGGGGTCACTAAGAAATTTGGGGGAAGAGGTGTCCCAAATTGGCTTTTTTCGCCTTCCATCTACGCATGACTGATGGATTTTGGGGGGGGGGGTCATGTCCCCTGTGCCCCTGGGACCGCACCTGACCTGTTTATGAGGCAAAATTTGCCTTGATCTTACCAGATGTGGTCATTTTCTATAGCGGCTATAGCACATCTTATCTTTTTCAATATCTTTGTAAAATCTCCGTATTAGTTGACATTTGACATCATAATTATTACATTTAAATAAAAACCCGACTCGCTACATTACACAAGCCTCAGGGCTTTGCTTGAATTTGCAAGTAAGACGAGAAGTATATTATCATTTCGTTTTCACTGCAGTCGGCGGAAAGCAAGTGAACTAAACTGTGCAAAGTTGGTGGCCGTACGTTAATTATTAGTCGAAGTTCCTTGATGGAAGGGTTGCCACTTTATTAAAGTAAAGGTCGTGTTGATTGTTCGCAAAAATCACACAAAGCTGGTTTTTTATCTGACTGTCCCATGTAGAGGAGGATAGTGTGTCTTTTAGTCTATACCTTAGAATAATTACAATTGTAACCAGAGTTTCCCTACGGGCTGGTAAAAGGAAAACAAACTGGAGACAAAAACAAACAGTATATTCTTCGAATTACAATAAAGAATATATGGAGCGTAAGTAGTTACTACGACCGGGCGGACCAGTAAGGCGTTCACAGTAGCGATGCACCAAGCTGGATGCGACCGACGCAGTAGGGTTAGTCTGTCTGCTCAACCACCGTTCCGTTGCGGATGCGATGGCAGCGCGAGCCAGACTGCCTGAGCCGGGCGGCCGCACGCTTTATATATGAACGGGGCGCTTCTATGTGTGCGTGAACAGTAACACGATGATGCTAACGGGGATGCGTAAGCGCTGCCTCTGTTTGTAGATGCTACAGTCTCCCCCTCTGGATACGAAGGCGTCCCGACGAGTAGACAGTCAAGAGGTCATCTACGTTGCAGCTTTCCTGGGCCGCCCACGTCCTCGCGTAGGCTGTCTAACCGCCGGTGCTGGAGGTTTGGGCTTGGCTGGTCGTCCTCTTTTCCTCATAGGTCGTACTGGTAGAGGCAGCGGGCGTGACCCTCCTTGATATGGAGTCAAAGCAGATGTGTGATATACACCAATTGCTTCGCCGGGGTTGTTGGGATCTGTAAGAACATAAGAAGATGTACCATGGTTTTTAAGAATAGAGTAAGGTCCATCACGCCGAGGAGAGAGTTTAGCGCTTATTCCTCGAGCTGATTTGCTAACTGGATGTGTGTTAGTCAAGACAAGATCTCCCGGTTCGTATCCAGGGTCTCTTCGCCTGCCTTTGTCACCTATTTCCTTTCTGTGTTCCTCTTTAGTCTCTCTAACTTCACGTGCTCTTTTGAGAGTGTTCGCAAGCAATAGGATTTTAGGAGTTATTTCTGCAACGAAATTTTCTGACAATACGATTTGTCGTAAATCATTAGTATTATCATCCGGTGTACGAAGTTCTCGACCAAACGTTAAATATGCTGGAGTGTAGCCTGTGGTAATGCTATTCACAGTATTCATGGCAAATCTTATACTGGGCAACTTTTTATCCCAGCTGGCATGGTCGTCTTCTACCAATATAGATAGTTGCGTTTTCATGTCCCTATTCTTTCTTTCCACAGGATTTGCTGCAGGATGGTACACTGGTGTAAACATATGCTTGATTTTAAGACAATACACGAGCTGATGCATCACAGCACTCACGAATTGGGGTCCATTATCGCTAATGAGTCTTCTGGGAATACCATAACGCAGAAAGACTTCATTTAACAAGATATTCGCACAGTTCTCAGCGGTAGCTGTTTCCATAGCAAATAGCTCAATCCAACTAGTGGCAATATCCTCTATTATGAAGATCCAAGTTTTACCACTGGATGTAGTCGGCAATGGTCCAAATAAATCGAATGCAACTGTTTCAAATCGCTGATTAACGGGAGTCGTTTGCAGCAATCCAGCTGGCTTCATGTTCGAGGGCTTATATCGTTGACAGGGTAGGCAGTTTTTAACATACGCGTCGATGTACTTCCTCATCCCCTTCCAATAGTATCGTCTAGAGATGCGCTGGTAAGTTTTATCTACACCATAATGTCCGGCTAATGGGTCATCATGATACGCATGCAGCACATTAGCCCATTCATGCTGCGGAACAACAAGTTGAGCTTCCTCAGTATCGTCAGTCGGATTGTATCGATAGAGTAGCCCATTATTCATCACATATCCTTTACCACTCCAGTAAACAGCATTTTCAGTTCTTTCTGTCTCTTCTAAGGCCTTTACTATGCTGAGTATGTGCTCATCTTTTAGTTGCTCTGCTCTTATCTCAGAAGCAGGACGCTTCGGCATGTCCACAACTATGCTGCAAACTCCACAATTCTTAGCCGTTTGTTCATCACATATAGGTCTAGAAAGGGCATCAGCAACCACGTTTGTCCTTCCTGGTGAATACTTTATAGTGATATCGTAAGCTTGTATTTGTAGTGACCATCTTGCCAATCGTCCAGTCGGGGACCGTAGAGACATAAGCCACTTCAAAGCCTGATGGTCTGTCACCACGATAACTGGAAGACCCTCTATGTATCCTCGGAACTTTGCAATGGCCCAAACTACTGCAAGGGCTTCTCTCTCGGTAGTGGAATAATTCCTTTCAGCTGCATTCAATAATCTGCTAGCGTACTCGACAGGATGCTCGTCTTCACCCTCCCCCTGGACCAAAACAGCTCCAAGAGCATAGTTGCTAGCATCCGTTTTGATGATATATGGTTTGGTCTCATCGGCTTGTCGTAGCACAGGAGCGGTAGTAAGACGTTTTTTCAGTTCCTTGAAAGATTCTTCTTGTTCTGTAGACCAATTCCAGATTGCTCTCTTCTTTGTTAGTCTACTTAGCGGCTCGCTTATTCTCGCAAAGTTGGGTATGAAGCGTCTATACCATGAACAAGTTTGCAGGAATTTCATCAGATGCTTGAGATTAGTTGGAGCTGGATAATTTAGTATGGCTGATACTCTTTCTGGGTCGAGCTTCAATCCGTCAGGAGTAATAAGGTGACCCAAATATCTGATGGTAGGACAACAGAACTTACACTTGCTGTAGTTAACATGAAGATTGCTTTCCTTCAATTTACTTAAAACCTTTGCAAGGTCTGCCAAGTGTTCTTCAAAGGAGGATGAAAATATTAAAAGGTCATCCAGGTAGGCTAACATTTTTATATCTTCCAGGCTAACTTTCACTCTGTCAATCAGTCGTTGAAAGGTTGAAGGCGCATTGCGGAGACCGAATGGCATACGCTTGAAGCGATAGACTCCGAACGGCGTTATAAAAGCTGTCTTGTTCTGGTCCTCATTTTTAATCTTAACTTGCCAATAGCCAGCTCGCAAGTCTAGTGTGGACATAAAAGGAGTTGGTTTTGCTGCGTGCAATAAGTCGTCTATCCGAGGAATGGGATATATGTCAGGTACCGTTATGGCGTTTAGTCTGCGGTAATCGACGCACACACGTACCGTACCATCCTTTTTAGGTACCATGACGACAGGCGCAGCCCAAGGTGAATTGCACGGTTCTATGACTTTTTCTTTCAGCATCTTCATGATTTCTTGTTTAAGCAGATTCAACCGAGGTGGCGAGAGACGGTATGGTGGCACCGAAATGGGATTATGGTCACCAGTATCGATGCAGTGTTCTGCCAAGTCTGTTGGTTCATGACTTTCTCCAAAAGTCTCATGATTGTCTAGCAAAATTTTCATTAGAAGATTCCTTTGCGTTTCCGTGAGTGTTTCTGATATGATGTTATCTATGGAGATGGAACATATATCAATATCGTCGCTATCTTCGCTTGGGAAAAGCTTCTTTGAGTACGGAGACAATGACACCTCTGCTTCTTGAAAACTTACTTGGGCATCTTGATACATGAAGTCCATAAAACTTGGTGAATACCCATCGAAAAGGGTTCTCGGTCGCTTCGGCGAGGGGTCGAGTGGAATAAGTCGGTAAGGAATAGTATTACTAGCACCACCCTCTGGTAATGCCGGTTCTAGCTGAGCTCGTGAACAGCCTGGTATTCGTAAGTCCACTGCCGCGCATGCACTTGATTTTGGCAAGTCGGCTTCCTGTGTATCGTCTCCACTCGTGGGCACCTTATCCGGGGAGGAAGCAGAGAATGTGGAGATGAATTCAGGGAGCTGAAATTCCTCCAACACTCTTCGACGTGTAGGGCTTCCACTCGTAGTCATCTTATCTGGAGACGAGGCAGACATTGGGGAAATGAATTCAGGCAGCTGAACTTCCTCCAACACTCTTTGACGTGTAGGACTTGAGAATGGCGATACTTCAACATGTGCCATGGATACTTCAGATGCATCTTCTTCGAACAGATCGTACATAACTTCGGGCTCATCGACAAAATTCCAACTCATTTGTGGGATATTCAGAACCATTCCCGCATCTTGAATAAACCCTACTCCGAGCAGTGTGCGTGATTCGCGTGATTCCGGGAATATAATAAAAGTTGTAGGTATCACGCGGGAACAGAGGCTTACTGGTACTTGTACAGTCAGTACTTTTCTTCGCGTGCTTGCACCATCAGCCAGTGTAACACCTACTTCCTTTTGGTCAAAAGAATAACCAAGCTTCTTTAAGCATTGGAAAAGTTTATAAGATGCGACGCTAGTTTTGGCACAGGAGTCGATGTAAGCAGTTCCAACAATCTTATCTACGCCAATTCCGATCACGGGTCTCGGTCTAGCATCAGTCTGTGTGTTGACCGCGCAAAAGCTTACGTCTTGCCTTCCCTGTGCAGCAGTAAGAGGATTTCTACTCTTCGAACAATTAGGACATTTTGATCTCACAACTCCCAATGTGCCACATCCATAGCACGAGAACTTTGGTTGTGAGGGCGAAGGTGCCTGAGTGCCACTTGCTATGGTCGCAGTAGAAGAAGGTCCGGCTGCAGAATGTTCTTCTGCCTTCTGCTTCTTCCGACATGACTCAATAGAGTGTCCTGGAAACCTGCAATATGCACACTTTTGCTTCTTGCCTGTCTTTGTCTTTCCGTGGTTTACGGGTTGCATCGCCTGGGGTTGTTTTTCAGTCAGTAGTTGTTCAATCCCCCTAGCATGGTTGAGTAATGCGTCAAAATTCTGTACCGAGTCCCTGGACATTCTCTCTCGTATGTTGAGTTTAATTTGTCCATATATCATGTCTATTTGCTGGGATTCCAAATGGGTTGGTGCAGGTAACTGAGCAAAGAGAGCTCTTTTCTTCGCTATAAAAACTTCAGTCAGTTCTTCTTCCTTCTGGCTAACACAAACTATGTCTTGGTAAATCTGGTAAGCTGGCCTTCTTGGAGCAAATGCATGGCGTATTCGCGCTTCGAAGTCTGTCCAGGTCTTTACTTGGTCTTTGATTCCATTCCACCAGACTGCTGCTTCCTCTCTCAAAATTAATGGAATACTCCTGAGAGCGTCTTCGTCTTCTATTTGTTCCACCAGTTTGTAGGTTGTTGCTGCGGCGAGGAATGTCTCTACGGTATCAGAGTCGCGAGTGCCACTAAAAAATGTTGTACATGAGGCAAATGAACCACGTCGCTGACCGCCAATAGCTGACAATAATTTCTCAAATTGTTCCTTTGACAGACTCATGTTATCTATCTTTTCTTCTTTTATCTTCTTATGAATAGGTTGCTTAGGGCTAGCTTTCTTTCGAGCCCCACGTTGGGCGCCAGTTTGTAACCAGAGTTTCCCTACGGGCTGGTAAAAGGAAAACAAACTGGAGACAAAAACAAACAGTATATTCTTCGAATTACAATAAAGAATATATGGAGCGTAAGTAGTTACTACGACCGGGCGGACCAGTAAGGCGTTCACAGTAGCGATGCACCAAGCTGGATGCGACCGACGCAGTAGGGTTAGTCTGTCTGCTCAACCACCGTTCCGTTGCGGATGCGATGGCAGCGCGAGCCAGACTGCCTGAGCCGGGCGGCCGCACGCTTTATATATGAACGGGGCGCTTCTATGTGTGCGTGAACAGTAACACGATGATGCTAACGGGGATGCGTAAGCGCTGCCTCTGTTTGTAGATGCTACACAATTAAATTATAGAAACCAAGTTCGCGCGCCCAAATTGAAGCATGTTGATTGGTGCCATTAATGGCACTAAACGCCGGGCAGCTCCGTAAGACTTAGGTTTTAATTTTATCACAACACTTTTTAAAAACAAAAGCAGTCTAATAAAATAACTTTTCACAGTGTTTTCAATATATTGTAGTATTTTAAAGTTAATTGGTCAAAATAAAAATATTTTGTTCATCAGATGTGACAGCTGTAGGATAGGAATCTATTTAGTGCTTCAATTTTGACAGCGCGCTTGTATGAAGACTGACGTTCTTAACGTTATTATTCTAAGGTCTATACATTATGCATAAATAGACTAACATATACATATGTGCCCTCGCAGAGATCAAATGTGTTGACCTATTTTCACCAAAAGATTTATCTTAATGTTGAGAGCGATTATCTGTCTGTCACAGTCACTTTGCACTTTGCAAAAACGACGGAATAACAATAATACATACCATTTCATTTATAAAATAGTATGTATTATTTTCCTTTAGTAAGGAACATTGAAAACTGTCAAGCATTTCAGTATATATTTAAAAGAATGGTGCTGTAAACTTAAAAAAAAGTTTCTTAAATTTATCATGCCTTTGCCCACACAACGGTGTTCGTAGAACAAATAGATATTCATTCTAAAAACAATTTTGTTTCAACCATGTAGGAAATAAATATTATTAGTTATAATATTTTTCTTCTGATTTATTATGAAACTACATGTGTGACAACCCTAGCGGGGTCGCCTTGAGTCACTCGCGACAGCAAAGAGCTTTTGAGTGAACTTAGCTCTCCGTGTGCCGGAGCGCTGCACTATTTGGGAGTTTCTCGCTATTTATATTTGCAGTGTTACTGTAAAATGCTTTAAATGGCGGAGTAAGTTAGCATGATATACTTATTATTTAAGAAAGAAAAAATAGAAAAAGGAAACCTAGAGGAAGATTTTATGATTACTTGTGGGTTTGTCTTTCTAATTTTATCAAAGCTATTGTCCAAAGCTACTGGTGTAAATGAGTTGATTTTTGGTGCTGATATGCTTTTCTGTGTGTATGTCCTTTAAGTCCAAAAGTTTTGACAGCCGCGTGGCGCAATGTTTAGCATGCCGGACTGAAAATCGAAGGGTTTTAGGTTCGATTCCGGCGAAGCAGAAATTTGAATGACGAGTTTAAATTTCTGTTCTCGGTCTGGGTTTTTGTGTTTCTGTCTCTGCGTGTATGCATGGTACTCACGACACCGCGTATATCTACCCTAATGTGGGGCTGTGAGTGTGAAACGTTATTTATTTATTTATTTAAGTTTAGGAGAAACTATCGAGGTAGATCAAAAGTTTAAAAATCTAATTATAATTGGTTCGCTTGTTACAACCCTTTTTGTCTCACTGTTGGGTTCGGGTTTCTCTCCACTATCGGTCTAGAGCTTACGCGCTGCTCCAATGCATGTTGGTGGAGTGGAGATGCGGGTAGTGGGTAGCCGCTGTGGTGGAGTAAGCTCCAGACCTCTCCAATAATCGGGAGATACCCGTGGCCAGCAGTACGACGTAAAAAGGGATGCAGCCAATGTTCCCAGCATCATTGAATTTTGCAAAAATTAAAAACAAATACTTTCACTTAACAAAGGCAATTATAACTGAAATACCAGAAAAAACTAAGACGAATAATAAGGCCTTCATTATTCCAGAGTTATCTACAGTCCTCTATACAAGATATTGAAAAAATATTTTGTTTTTCTGTGACATTTAAAACTCTTCGTCAAAAAGAAAAACTGTCACAATCAGTGGCGTAGCTAGGGGGACAGGGCCCTGGTGCATAGGGAGAGAATCGGGCCCTCCTCCCCTCTTTTCGCGTAGTTTGAACTTATATTGGTCTTTAAAATTTATTGATAGGAATAAGAATAGGAAACAGTGAGTTGAATTATCCCTAGTAGGCTAAATCCATACGTCGTCTCTATTAAAATCTCCATGTGTTTAATAGAAGAAAAAGAGAATAAATAAACAACGACGCACATGACAATATAGAATATTTATTATAGAGATAAGATTAATTAAGAGAAAAAACGATTTTTAACAGGATTCCCCGTCCAATTCACAATCTCTTGTTCGCTTTAATTTTTGCGAATTCGTCTATAATTTCACTCAAATCCAAAGAAAAGAAAAGAAAATATTTTATTTGCACAAATATGGGTAACAAAAATGGTTTTACAAAAATATTAAGATCGCCATATTTACCCTTTAGGGTGTACAAATTTTATTTTAAAAGTTATATTTTTAAATTTAAATTATAGACTAATTATTTATTTACAATAAACACTTAAATACGCACGCACGCACTTAAATAGGGTAGTCTTAAATAATTCTACATTATATATCATTTTAGTTAATTAAATAAAATTAAACCCAATTATGTGCTTTTTGTAAAAAAATATTTTATTTTTATTTGAACCCTACGTGGTTCACCGTCATCAGCTTTAGGTACCCACCATGATGGGTTTTTGTACGCTGAGAGGAAAAAAAGCTGGCGAAAAAAAAACCTCCCAGGTTTTTATCCCGCGAAATATTTTATTTATGTTATTTATTTTAGTTTTTTATTTTATTTATTTATTTTATTACATACTAGCTTACCCCGCGAACTCCGTATCGCGTTTAAATATTAAATAATAATAATAATGAATAGCATATAAACCTTCTCCGTGAAAAAATACATATACATACCAATTTTCATAATAATCGGTCGAATAGTTACAGAGTTTTGCGATGTCATATATACAAACATCCTCTTTTATATGTATAGATTTTTATTTATCGTTTAGAAACTCAGTGACCGAATAGTACGCTTTTTTAAGTAAATACATTTTAAGTTCTTTTTTAAATTCATTAATAGTTTTAGTTTTTAGGGAGTCTGGTAGATTATTGTATATTTTTGGTCCCATGCAAAATACACTATTATGATATAGTTTAGTTTTGGAAGGTATTGTGCACAGCTTATTATTGTGTCTTTTAGAGTTTAACGTGTCATACTTAGAGATGTCGCATTTGACCATTACAGATATTTTATAGATATATAGCGAAGGGAGTGTCATAATATTAAGACTTTGAAAGTGTGGTTTACATGTATCCATCTGCCGTAGTTGACAGATTGACCGTATGCATTTCTTTTGCGCTTTAAAAACTGTTTGAATTTCCGTTGAATTACCCCAAAATATGAGTCCGTATCAAGGTTGCGCCAACATACGCATGATAGGCGCCTTAATACCGCCGAGTATGATGCCGCCTCATTTTCTATTACAATTAACGTTAAATGTTCCTCCGATTGAAAAAAAAGAAAATCTTGTGAGCAGGCTCGAGACTCGAGGCTCCTCAAGATTTTTTTTTTCAATTTTTTTTATTTTATTTTATTATTATTTTTTCAAAGCTGACAAAAAGAGGTTAGGTTAGAGGGCCCCCTGAGCTCCGGGGTCCTGGTGCACTGCACCACCTGGCCCTATGATAGCTACGCCACTGGTCACAATATGGCCTACAAAATATATAATAACATACCACAGGAAATAAGAATGGCTCCAACTAAAAGCTCATTTTACAAAAAAAATATATAAATGGCTTTGCAATAAATGTTTTTATTCAATTAATGATCGTTAATGACATGTAATGTAAAATATAACTATGGGACTTATTTATGTAATTTATTGACAAATTTCTTAATAATGATAATAATCTTGACAATGAATTTTATTCACATGACATTAAAATGTATGCTTTAACTTGAATTTGCACACCATTTTAATTGTTAAGATTAACACTGTATTTAATCTAATAAGACCTACAGGTATGTATAGTTAGTACTTAATCTTAATGCAAATAAAGATTATAAAATGTTTCGTATAAAAAACAACTTCAAACCAACTGAACTTGAAGAGAATCTCCTAACTGATTGGGTGTAACCGCATTAAGTAATAACTTTTTATGTTACGACTAATGTTTTGGGTATTACTGGGTGTTTCGGCATAATTTTAGACGCGGGAATTCTTATACGGCGCTGTAATATATTTATGAGTTTGGGAGGATCACTTCGAAGTTATTTTGAAAAAAAAGTCTACATACATACCTTGATAAGAAAAATGTAATGATAAGAAAATAGTTGATAGATATATAGCTTGACTAGCCTTCCGCCAGCGGCTTCGCCCGACTGGTCCCGTTTTATAGGTTCCCGTACGATAAAACCTATCCTATGTCCTTTCCCACGGTCCACTCTATCTGTGTTGCATTAAAGTTGGTTAAGTATTTAAAGCGGGAAAACGTAGCAGACAGACAGACAGACAGAGTTACTTTCGAATTTATAATATTAGTAGAGATAAGAAAATAGTTTCTTTTTGGATATTATAGAGTCCTTCCCATAGTTAAGAAAATGATTCCGTATTGTTTCTTTCTAAATTGCGGTGCACTTGTTAATCCAATTTATTGTGTAACATTTAAATAGGATTTAATAAATAAATAAACTCTGATTCTACAAAAGGAACCTAAGAAGGTCTCGGAAGCCGCTGAATTTCATTAAAGTTTTCAGCCTTTAAAGATTCCTAAGTATGTATGTACCTTCCGCAACTGATCCAGAAAATTATATGACTTTCGGTGACGCGTCAATAGATGGCGTCACACGTACTCTGAATCACGGTATCGATGGTTTCTAAATATTTTGCCAATATATATGCTTGGAACTATCAGAGCACAGCTCAGGGCATTCGTTCGCCAAAATAAATTTTTTAAGCTCTCCGTTAGTTTATTTTTTTATTTTTGTCGGCAAATAAGTCTACTTTTATATCGGTTTGTATCGCAATTCTCTGCACTGTAGCTATTGATTAAGCATAGACTACCGTAGTTAATACTGAATTAAAAGAAGCATCAAACCAAACCATCTGAAAATGAGAAGAAACACAAATTGATTGGTCGTAACGGCATTAATTTAGACACACTTTTCTTGTGTTCTTTGAGTCACTGTTTTAATATCACTGCACTCATGCGCGGATCCACCCATATGGGCACTATGGGCATGCCCACAACACTAATTCACTAGTTGTAACTGGAAAAGTCTCACTTTCAGGGTCTATTGGGATCGATAGACTGATGTATATATAAAAATGCTACATCTGACTAGTCTTTAAAAACCATGCGTTATTTGGAAAGCAGCCGTTCTGAATATCGCATGATTTTTAAGGCTAGTCTAGTTCGTAGCCACTAAAACTTCCAAGCCGCCGCCCGCCACTTGTTATTGGCGCTATTGGCGCGTCGTTGAGAGCTCAGAATCAGAAGAATAACTAAAGCAAAAAACCTGTCTGTGGGCGCGCCGACGACGGTATTTCACGTTATATTTTTGGGGGAGATAAATCGATCTAGCTAGGTTTCATTTTTAGAAAACATTGTTTTATCGGTGTTATCAGGCAATGAAAAACTGCTACAATATCATTAGGATAGGAAGGTAAATATCGCCATCATCTACAAAGCACGGACGAGTAAAAAAACTTTTTTTACTCGTCCGTGCTACAAAGTTATAAGCTCAGGAGGGAAAATGCGTAGTCCCAAAACTAAAAGGACCTCGGTGCGAGTCCAGGTGTCTTTGATTCAATTTTTTCCCCCTTTTTTTCAAGTTCCTTTTCATGAGAAAAACTATTATTCGTATCTAAGTAAATATTATGTTCCAAGTTTGAGGTTAGACCAAGATAATCAATTGTGTTTTTTTTCCGAGCAAAGCTCGGTCATCCAGGTTCTATTATATTTATGAGAACTAGCATATTATATTTATGAGAATCTTTATATCATGCTTGATTTTAGATTTTTAGATTGCTTTAAGAATGTGCCTTTACTATATACGAGGGGTGATCCAAAAGTAATGATAATCAATATAAAATAAGGATATTTTAACTGAAAAAAAAATCTATTTCTCTACATAGTTTCCTAGCAATGACTTGCTTACATTTAGTCCATCTTTTTTCTAAACCCATAATTCCCTTTGAAAAAAATCTTTGTATTGATCACCTCGCTATCGTCGTCAAATTGTTTGCCTCGGAAGTATTCCTTGAGCCGAGAAAAGAGGTAAAAGTCACTTGGAGCCAGGTCTGGCGAATAGGGTGGGTGTTCGAGCAATTCGAATCCCGTTTCTTGAATGGCAGCCATCGGAACGGCAGCTTTGTTAGACGGTGCGTTGTCTTGGTGACACAACACTCCAGCTCGGAGTTTGCCTCGTCTTTTTTCTTCTTATTTGGTCTGCGTAGTAAGAGCCTGTAATAGTGGCTCCTTTTTCCAAGTATTCCACCATTATAATTCCTTCAGCGTCCCAAAAAACGGACGCCATAACCTTTCCTTGAACTTGACACCTCGAATTTCTTCGGCGTCGGGGAAGAGGCTCGTTTCCAAGTCATTGACTGTTGTTTGGTTTCCGAATCAAAATGATGGATCCAGATCTCATCCATGGTCACGAAACGAGACAAAAAAAAAATCCTGATCCGTCTGGAACTTTTCGAGATTCGCCCTCGAAATGTCGACTCGATTTTTCTTTTGCTCGTCCGTTAACATTCTCGGGACCCAACGCGCAGAGACCTTTTTCATATGCAGTTCGTTCACAAAGATTCTTTGAACACTACCATATGAGATCCCTGTGACCTCAGCTACATGCCTTATGGTCACTCTTTGATCTGCCAATACGACATCTTCGACTTTTTTTAACGTTTTCCGCATTGAGGGACGTGGATGGGCGTCCCTCGCGATGTTTATCTTCTGTGGATGTTCCACCCAGCTTGAACTCCTTTGCCCAGCACGCAACTGTGGAAGAGAGGAGCAGAGTCCCCCAATGTTTCCACTAGGTAGCTGTGCATGTTTTTGGTAAACATTTTTTTCAAACAGAGGTACTTTATGACAGCTCTGATTTAGTTTTTCTCCATTTTGATGTTTACTCTCCGACTGTACATATTCCTCCTCCCGGAAATCGTGGCCTATTTATATGTTTTTTTTATGCTGAACTAGTGGATATAAGGAAGCAAAAACAATTTATTTCATATTTTTATATGCTCTACAATTATCCGATTATCATTTTACAAATTACAAATTCAAGCTTACGCTTTAAGCTACCTAAAGAAACAATATGCCTATTGGAAATAAAAAATATAAATAAATAACGTTTCACACTCATAGTCCCACAGTAAGGTAGATTTACCCTGTGTAAAAATAAAGGTCCACTGGTGTTTAGCCGGGACATGTTGCTAGTTTTTGAGCTTGTTTGTTACTCTCATTTGGACTAATAACATTCATAGCATATGAAACTAAAATGTGAAAAATAAATATAAGTTCAAATAAATTAAGTTTTTAACAAAAAAATAGAACCGACTTCAAACGGTAACAAATAAAATATTCAGTACCAACTTCTTCTTGCTTCTGGTAATGACTCTTAAAACTATTTCTGGAGTCGGGCCCTTACTAAAATGTCGTACCTACCATTCGTTCTAAATGGGCACCGACAGTACAGACAGTGGGGCAGTACCTACTTCTTCTTGCCTATGGTAATGACTGTTAAAACTTTTTTTGGAGTCGGTGCCCATTCAGAACGAAAGGTGCACTATATTTACTAAGACATGACATTTTACTAAGGGCCCGACTCCAAAAATAGTTTTAAGAGTCATTACCATAAGCAAGAAGAAGTTGGTACTGAATATTTTATTTGTTACCGTTTGAAGTCGGTTCTATTTTTTTGTTAAAAACTTAATTTATTTCACTCTTTTTAGTAATTTTAATAATTCTGTAAATATATGCATAATTGGAATTTTTTTCACTTAACTTCTAAACGTTAAAAAGATTTACCGTTCATGTTAATCTAATAGCCATCTAATAGCCTGAAAGAATACTACTATCAGTCCACCTGAACGTATAAATTATTGAAAGAATTTGCTCTCAGCTCCTAACCGTTGAGGAGTTGTACCTTCAATCATGAGCTTAGCAACATTAGGTGATAATTACCGGGCATAAATATTTGTATTATGTTAAAAAATATGACCTAAAAAATGTGTGTGCCTATTAAGTTTCACTGTTTCCCTCGATTTTTCTAGTATCACATCATCCGATTATGACATGGCGACAGTTGGAACACCTTAGAAGTTTAAGTTTTAGAACAAAAAAATATATATTGAAAGAATTTGCTCTCAACTCCTAACCGTCGTAGTACCTTCCATCATCAGCTCAGCAACATCACATGATGATAATTAAATACAAATGTCTTTTTTGCTTTAGTAAGAATATAAAAATCAGTTGATGTTCTATAAACTTTAAATGTTCCCCTCGATTTCTCTGGGATCCTATCATCAGACGTTGACTTGGTGACAGTTGGATCACCTTAGAAATTTAAGATTTCGATCAAAAAACCATTTATTGAAAGAATTTGCTCTCAACTCCTAACCGTCGTAGTACCTTCCAACATCAGCTCAGCAACATGATATGATGATAATTATACACAAATGCCTGCTTTGCTTTAATAAGAATATGAAATTTCAATTGTTGTGTTATAAAATTCGCATGTTCCCCTCGATTTCTCTGGGATCCCATCATCATACTTTGACTTGGTGACAGTTGGACCACCATAGGAATGTAAAATTTCGATCAAAAAACCATTTATTGAAAGAATTTGCTCTCAACTCCTCACCGTCGCAGTACCTTCCATCATCAGCTCAGCAACATAAGATGATGATTACTATGCACAAATATCTCTTAAGCTTCAGAAAGTATAAGAAAATCAATGTGTGTGCCTATAAAATTTGAGAGTTACCCTCGATTTCCCTGGGATCCCATCATCAGATCCTGATTTGGTGACAATGGGACCACCTCGGGAGTATAAGCATACGAACAAAAAAAGAATTTTGAAAATCGGTCCACAAACGGCGGAGTAATCGGTGAACATATATAAAAAAAAAAAAAAATACATACAGCCGAATACAGTACCTCCTTCTTTTGGAAGTCGGTAAAAAAATACACACTTTTATTTTAAAGCACATCAAACTAAGAAGTTAAAAATATTTTTTGAAATAAGCTTAAAACAATAATAAACGAATATACTCGTATTATTGTGAAAAAATCGTGGGCGCTTTGTGTCATTATTGTTTTAAGCTTATTTTCAAAATTATTGATAAAATTATTTGATATAAAATGGTGTACTTATGTGAAAAAACCGTTCAGGTATGTCTATGATTGTTCATGTTTGTACACCGACTCGCACTTGACCGATTTTTGGGTGGCTGTGCCCACAAGACTAATTGAGGGCTGGATCCGCGCCTGAGTCTGCACTACACTACTATATCACTAATTCAAACGGTTTTTTGCGTTTGAGTCTGCAAATAAAGATTATGATTATGTTTCGTATTAAAATAAAACTTCAAATCATCTGAGCATGAAGAGAATCTCCTAATTGATAAGGTGTAACCGCATTAAGTTATAAATTTTTATGTTACGATTAACGTTTAGGATTTTGGTGCGTGTTTCGGTGTAAGTATCTCGGAAATTCTTATACGAGAGAAAAGGTGCAGTATTTTGAAATCATTTTAGAAAAATACAGTGGGTATGGCTCATAACATAATACTGTTCAGAATAGGCTGAAACTAGGATGCTGTTTAATGTTCATAAAGTGGTCGAAAATTTGTGTATTGAAAAGTGGTTAACGTGAATTTTGACAGCTAATCCTTTTTTTACCAACTTCCAAAAAGAAGGAGATACTGTATTCGGCCGTATTTTTACTTCAAAGTGGTTTTAAGATTCATTAGGTACCATTAGCAAGAAACACTATCACATGTCAAGTACTCAACAGTTTTATTTTTTACCTTTTGAACAGTTATTTTTGTTAATAAACTACTAATGTCTTTCTTCCCTCATCAATTAGCCTCAGATTTTCTGTGATACGACAAATTCTCGTAAATAGTAATACAGTAACTAGTAAATACTCAGTATGTACCTCGACGACCGAGCGTTGCTCGGATAAAACAATTTATTTTCTTAGTTTAATTTGAAATGAAACATTCGTTTCCTTTTTGTTACTTAACCACGTCATCTGAAATAGCTCAAAAATTTTTTTTCACAAAAAAAAACACAATATGGTTTTGTTTGAGGTTTGATCCCGGGTTTCTAGTTCCGTAGTCAGGACACGTCAAGGACAGGACAATGAACGAAATTTTTATAGAGCTCTTTCAAATCCATTGTCTTTTCTTTCATCGTATTGCGTTTGACGGCGTTGTACTTAATACTCTCCAATAGATGTGAGGAAAAGTCGTATTTTTCAGTTAATATTAATTATTGATCATCGCAGAAATATTTTTTAATAATTTTAAATTTCTAAAAATAAAGACGAGCTGGATCGATTCACCGAAACCAGTGTACTAAATTTCATCAAAATCGTTGGAGCCGTTACCGAGATTCAAAATATATATTTAGGTAGGTATATACAAGAATTGCTCATTTCAAGGTATAGATGAAGCTATTTCAACAACCAAATATTAATGTTTCTTCATTTTCACCAAATAAATGTTTATTTCTGTCATTAGGTCGTTGCCGTTTACCGGATATGACTGTTACTAATTCCTTTTATGGCCGTAAGAGCCATTATGATCTTAGAATCTTCTGAAGGTAATGTGCTTGTTCACGAGTTGAATTTGGCGTCAACACATCGTTAATTTAATTCGAAATGTCGGCAGAGGCATAAGCAGAAGTTTTAAAGTTTGATTTGGCTGCAAGCCTTTTTGCGTCCCACTGCTGGGCACGGGTCTTTCCCCATTATTGGGGAGGCCTGGAGCTTATTCCACCACGCTGCTCCAATGCGGGTTGGAGTAGAATGGTGTTAAAGTTAGATTTAGAAATAGACAAATAATTTAGTCTGAGACACTAAAAACTAAGTTACCTTTTTTATATCCCACTGCTGGGCACAGGTCTCCTCCCACAAGTGAGAGGGTTTTAGGCCATAGCCTACCACGCTGTCCAAGTGCGGATTGGTGAACATCATACCTTCGAAAAATTATAATTTTCACAGAGGCATGGACGGCGATGGAAAAAACGTAATTAATGAAATATCACGATATTTTCCATAAACGCCGTGGAGTGCACACCGAGGATTTGAACCCGGTATCTCCGTGTCGGAGACCCCGATCTTTACAGTTCGGCCATAGCTTCTCTAAAATTAATTATTATTGTTTATGTGACAGAGTATGCTTGTTAATCCGTTGCAATGATGCTAGAGGTATTGGATGGTTGACCTGAATTTTTGTATGGAGATAAGTAAGGGATCTGGAAAGTGACATAGGCTATTTAACTAAAAGTACACATTCTTGCCTGAGATCATATCATTTTGCTGTTGCGTTGCTATTCATGTAGAGGCCGCGCCAAACTTTATTGCGGATCTGAAGTTAGTAACAAGGCGCGTCGCATTAGCTAGTTTCACAGAATGACCAAATATTACGCGACTATACCGGCGCAAACAGGCACTCGCAGCTCACTTCAGATCCGCAATAAAGTTTGGCGCGGACTGTAACATTCTATATTACCACCGGTGAGAAGTCAGCGAAATCTGACTCCTCACTGGCGCTATTCCCGTACGAGTTAGCGCTAATGTAGCTACTAGTTCCCCGCCTCCCTCTTCAGAGGTGTCGCCTGTGAATGTCACGTCTTTGCCTCAATGTGTACACTGCAGCTGCTGCCCGCCAGAAACCCAAAAAGCGGACAAAATTGAGGACTGAGAGTGTGAGCGGGCACACCCGCAACGACCCTCCTTGTAGTACGGTGTCTATTGGACAACCGGACAAGGACGGACGGCTTCATCAAGATGGAGCGCAAGAAGAGGAGACCTCCTTGCCGTAACCACAGTGTGGGTTGAGAAGCTGGAATAGCGCAACCCTGTCGTTTCTGGTGCAAGTCCCGACCGACATGCGAGTACCTTTCTAAAGGAGGAGGTGGGGGTCGTGTTCCGCATATATCGTGGACGTCGTCCACCGCCGGGAGTTACGTAACCGCGTCTTACATCGGCGATAAAATTTGACTTAGTTATAAGATATAATAAACATGTATAGTCTATAAGGTATTTATACTATGAGCCTTGTTGCCTGATAATAAAGAATTTATTATTAATATTATTACAAAAACAGTAACGAAAGAAGTAAGCTCTTAGAACATGTATGTCAGTTATTAAAGGAGAAAACTTCAATCATCCATCAGCCCTTGTCTGCACCCTATTTGGCAATCCATCCGGTAATCTTCATCCATCATCCGTCATTTGCATACCTTATGTATGTATGTATAATATGGCGAACGAAATGTTTGTAAGCAACCCTTGTAAACAACCATGTTTGCGAAACTAAAGGTCTTCTTTGCCTTTCGCCTAGGTGTTACAAATACAAATATTCTTTATTGTACACCAATATTATACAATACAATTTAAATACAGTGTTATAGTATACAAAAGGCGGCCTTATTGCTGATAGCGATCTCTTCCAGACTGCCTTAGGGTAGAGAGTTGGTAAAAGACTGTAAGAGAAGGGCATCGGTGCACAAAATTAAGTATATAAATATATTAAATGCAACTTCGAGCCAAATACATACTTACTTATATCCATAATATATTAAGTTTTCTGTATTTTTCGTGCCATCAATGTTATAGTTTTCTGCTTAAGTACTGCTCTTTAACACGCTTTTATTAGCTTCAATAAATTGACGACCTGCGTGGCGCAATGGTTACTATGCCGGACTGCCAATCGAAGGGTACCGGGTTCGATACCCGGCAAAATAGAAATTTGAATGATGAGTTTAAATTTCTGTTCTCGGTCTGGGTGTTTGTGTTTCTGTCTTTGTGTGTGTCCATGATACCCACGACATAGGGTACATCTACCCTACTGTGGGGCTATGAGTGTGAAGTGTTATTTATTTATTTATTCAATCGTATATACTCGTATGTATGTATCACTGTTTGTAAAAGAAAATTTGAACGTGGTTTTGTCCGAATTTGTAACGTCCGATTAATTTGATACTTTGCATACTTATCAGGGACTGATGACTATTCAAGAGAATGAAAGAAAAACCGTACTAAAAATAAAAAATAAATAAAAGACAAAAACCTACAAAAACATGCTTTTATAGAAACGAAGTAAACAGTAAAAAATACGAAAAAAGTGTTTTATAATAAAAAAGCGTGGGATGCTATTGGAAATATCAAAATGATAATCCTTCAACTCATATCTGTATAAAATATTTATAACTTTTGATACCACGAACCCTACGTAGCTGGCCGCAGTCGGGTGTAAGATGGGTGAACGCCACTAGAAAATGCACATACGCGTTTCCGTGCTTCGGTGGGCAACTCATAGGTACCTGATTTTATCGAGAAATCAGTCGCTAAACCTTTTCGGAGGATTAATAATGAAAGACCCAGTAGTAGAATGGAAAAGTGTTGCAGCCAAGTATCAAACTCCAAAATGTTTAAATATAGGTAACGTAAATAATTGAATTTAATTTTGATTTAATGTTTCTCTTGTTTTTTTTTTATATATCTTTTGTGCTACACTAACGCATTAGGCTACCCTGTAACGTTAATTGTAAGTATGAATAAATAAATAAATAAATAAAAGTACAACATATTCAGTATGAACATAATTAAAAGATTAGTCAAGTTAAAGTCGATACGCAGACGTAACCTTGAGCCATCTCGCTGACTCACGACAATCTGCGCAAAAGCCTAACGCGTCAATATGAAGAGATCTGGCAGCGCTCCAGGAGGAAGTAAACATAGCGGTAAAATAGGCACAAATTATTGGAGCCTTGGTTACCATTTCATGGTTCCGTACGAAAAAATGAACGTGGTACCTTTTAAAATTAATCGTGTGTTTGCCCCTCTATCTGTCAAAACCAATTTGTTCCGGAACCTTTTTTTGTATCAGAGGAAACTTTAGGTAACTCGGAGATTGACGTACCTACCCAACACTTTGGGAGAGATTATTTTATTTATTTTACTTTATTTGGAAAACAAACAGTGTTTACACCTACTTAGTCGCTACTTATAAAAACTATACACAAATTAAATGTTTTCGCATATATATAAACTACACTTATTTGTTTACTATATAAAATATACAAGTTTACCAGACACAAAAAGCATGAAGAGAATTCTGAAGACAGTAAGAAAGTAAACTATACTTAATAATTTTGACACTTATGGAGTCGCACCAAACTAGTTCTTTTAAAATATTATTATTGTTTATATCAGTGTTGAAAATGTCAAGATCGGGAAAGTCTTTTAATTCGTTTACGAATCTAGCGGAACTAGTTTTTCTTATATTTAGTTGTACAAAGAGTCTAGCGGAACTAGTTTTTCTTATATTTAGTTGTACAAAGAGGTATGTGCAGGGAAATATGCGCTTGTCTCACGGATCTCATAGACGTTGGTACCTTTAAACTTAATTTGCTACGGAGAATCTATTTTTGATAACGGGTTATGTGGGATTTTGACCTCACTAAAAAGCATGGAGGATACGGAAGTGTCCTCTATGCGCGGCGCCCCAAATCGGACCAGTCATACGGAGAATGATGGTGCTCTCCTGCATCTTCCAGAGCTTGCGACGGCAAGTATACACTCACACACCACCGCCCTTCCCGGGACTGACTGGATGGTTTGAGCTCCAATTGTCAGGCAGGGCATATCGTTTCTTCTTATCCGTTACTCTCTTGACAGAGCGGTCGTGGTCCTCATGTAGTAGAGGATTTGGGGGCAGATGAAATTCGCCTCACGACGTCCCGCCAACTATCTCTGTTGTCCGTCATTCTGGTACATTCATTTATAGGGCCACCCACTGCGTTATTTGATCAGTCCATCGCATAGGTGATCTACCGCGAGGTCTGGTACCTTCGACTCTACCCTGCACAACCAGTCGCTCAATGGATCCCTCGTTTCTTCGCGAGACGTGACCAAATAATTTTAGAATGCGCTTCTGTACTGTTGTCGATAGAAGCTCTTTGATGTCAAGTTCATATCATAGGCCATATCGTAGCACTATTTTAATCCTGAAACCTGTAGCTCTACTTTCAATCTAGTAACCTACGGACCTGCGCACCAAATTAAACGGTAATTTAATGATAACAACTGGGACCGATGGCTTTCGTGCCTTCTAAAGCACGGAAAATATCTCAAACCCGAACGTAATGTTTTCTGATACTAGCGGATACCCATCTCACACATGACCACGCCTGTTTTGAATACTTACGTATATGGCTTGTGTTGTATATCAGCCACAGGGCCATGCGCGTTGAATGGCAAATTTGTTGAAGCTTTTGATCCTTTACGCTTATTCCTCCCAATAGCTAACACCCGTATTCATAAACAATACTATGAGGTCTCATAGTGCTGGCCAACGCATAGGGTCAACTAAAAAAATCGTAGGCGATACTTGAGTGAAGCCTGCTACAATGTGTTTGTTAAAATCGACACGAATCGATGGCTTGACATAACGAACGCACGTCAAATAGCGCTCTTTGCATAGCGTTGCCTGCTTACTGAAGCAAGTTTGCTTCTTGAATACGGCTGAAAGTCTCTTAAAGGATCAATAAAATCACAAGATTCATTCATACTTATTGGATGTTCGAGTAAATTTTCAATCGCTCTGCCACTCCAATAAGCACGTCCAAATATCATTTAATTTTGAAAGTGCCTGACAACTTTTAATTTCATTTCACGATTTGTTCATTTTGCACTTTATTGTAGTAGTTTTAAAGTCCATTTTGAGTCATCAACAGTTTAAATTATTCAGTTAATGGTGATGGGATCGTGTAATTTAGAAAATTAATTGAATTTCTGTCAATAAACATCTTTTAACAAATCCGAAAATTTGAGCTCTATTACTCTAAATGCAGAGTCAAATTAAGTAATTTATTTAACTCAGCAGAATTTTGTTATTATTACTTCTAGTACGTGTTAAATCTATCCCTAAGGACCGTTCACCAACCGACCGAATTGTTTAATTGTCTTAATTATTAAATTGTCTTAAGATATTAGATAGCGATCCAAATATGACTTTTTTACCTCCTCCTAGCTCCGATGACTGTGTGATATGATTTGAAACGTCTTTGTTGACAAAGGTATTAATAGTAAGGCGGCGTGATTCAACATATTTGACTAATATAAGGTCTGTCTCGCTTTTCGTGAAGGTATCGAAAACGTAAGTATGTATGCACAAATGTATTAGAATCAAAGTACTTTTAACACCTACCTTGCGTTTTTATTTTGAAAGTCATTTGTTCTCTAGAGTACTACAAAAATGGTAATTCAATATTTAGATTCATTTATTTTTTAACACGCCACACACACATCACGCGTCGGCTGGACCGATTTCACTTATTGTTTTTTGTTGTGTTCGTAATTATCAGTTGAAAGTTCTTATGAAAGAAAAATTTAAGACAATTTCGCGAAAAATTAGAAAATATAAGAATACTTAACCACCATATAAAATTTTGTAATGTAACCATAGCGCTTTTGACAATATGAACTTTTTAAATATTATCATTAATAATAATGAAATTCTGGGGTTGCGTCTCCCATTCCTTCTCTGTTTAATCCATTAAATCACAGCCACTAACAAAATTATGAGGAACAAACTTACATTTAATTTCGTAATACATACTCATATGTATACTCATACTAATACTCATGTGTTATAAATGCAAAAGTAACACACACACACTCTCTCTCTCCCTGCGTGTATGATAAACCGAATCCTACGCGGGCGAAACTGCGAACAAAAATTATTAAATTTCCATTTAAAAATAAACTGAAAAGCATCCTGAAATATCAATAAAGTCTCAAGACTCATACTTATTGGACATTCGCGGAAATTTTCAATTGCTTCGATGGGCTCGACTTCGATGAGCACGTTCAACGATCATTTTCAAAGCTTTTCAAATCCATTTCACGGTTGGATTATTTTGCGCCTTTGTGCAGTACATTTAAAGTCCATTTTGAGTCATCAACAGTTTAAATTCTGAAGTCTGAAATTGGTGCTACTTGTATATAAAGTAATTTTGAGAATTTATTAAAATGTACTGTTAAGCCGGGGCCACACTGACGTGAACGTCAACGTTAACGTTAATGTCCATCAACGCGATAAACATTGCGTTTATTTTAAACGCTTTAAAGTTGTCGCCACACTTGAACGGTCAACGGAGTGCCCATGCTTCGCTTTGAAATTGGTATTGTTCCTTGAATTTCCAAGATTTAATGCTATTCTGTATTTGATGAGTATATATTATTACTATGTGAATAGCCGACGATCGGATTCGATCCGAAGTACAAATAAATATGAATAAATAATTAAATAAATAAACAACTAAATAAATACATAATTGAAGAGATAAAATTTAAAAAAAATATTTTAAAATGCGCTATATGGGATCAAATAAAAATAAAAATAATACTGATAATAATTTTCATTTTTATAAATTGTGTCATTATTAAGTTTTTTTCTTTTATCTTTGTAATATTTGCATACCTCATGAAGGTAAATATGGTGTACTAAATATGTATTAACAATTTTTGTAAACACCCATATTTGTGTGGACACCCAAATAAAGTTCTTTGTCTTAAAAATATTAGATACTCGTAGATTAAGTAAAGTTTTATAGTGAATAACGTTAACTCATTGACATTAACTCATTGTCTGTTGTAAATAGAAATTACTCAGTCAATGGATTTGTCGACTGAGGATGATCGTTGCCCAGGATACTGAGATAGCTTCATGAATTCTAATTAAGCCAATATACACGCTTTCCTCGACGAATATTACTTTATTAAGTCTTGCTGATGAGGTCTCATATTTCAAATTTATTAAACAGCAAGTTCAAATTTCTGTTTCTTGGTAATATTTCAAGGTAATTTTGTTTTCATATAGGCAAATGATGAAGGCAGACCCTTCATCCAGTACCAGGACATTAGGATTTTATCCATCTATATTACTCATAGCCTTCCGCCAGCGGCTTCGCCCGTGTGGACCCGTTTAATGGGTCCCTGTAGGATAAAAAATAACCTATGTGCTATTCCAGGCTTCATTGCTATATTAAAATCATAGGTGTTTAGCCAGTTGCTTCAACCGCGTTGACCCTATTACCCGTTTTCACGTAGGAATGAAGCATTTTCCCGCGGTAAAAAGTAGCCTATGTTACTCAGCGTGAATGTAGCTTTCTAATGGTGAAAGAATTTTTGAAATCGGAACAGTAGTTTTTGAGTTTATTCATCACAAACATACAAAAATACAAAACTTTCCTCTTTATAATATTAGTATAGATGACAATATTTCGTTGTTTACACATTTATTTATACGTTTTTGCGTTTTTAAGCAAACATATTTGACGTTGGACATAAAAAAGCGTAGTATGTATGTAGTTTATATTATAACATTTTAGACGGAGCTAATATAATTTCTCGAATTACAACTAAATAAACAAACTATTTAACTAAACACACTAAAAAGTAATATTACGATTACAGCAGACTTGTATTGTCAACAATTGCAATCAATGATGGAAAAGCTCGCCATTAAACAACCGAGACTGGTGGGGGTTTTGGCGGGAAGTCTGAAGGGACAAGTTGTGCTCTTGTTTTATTTCCATTTTCTTGGTGTATTTTTGAGTTATATCGGACTAGCTGACCCCGCGAACTCCGTATCGCGTTTAAATATTAAATGATAATAATAATGGATAGCATATAAACCTTCTCCGTGAAAAAATACATATACATACCAATTTTCATAATAATAGGTCGAATAGTTTCTGAGTTTTGCGATGTCATATATACAAACATCCTCTTTTATATGTATAGATAGATAAAGTTGATGGCGTTTTTTTCGATATAGGTTAATGACAGTGCACGAGTGTTGTGAAATAGAATAACAGTGCGAAAACATATTTATTCGGCTTGCCTCCAAAACTCTTTCGGTCATGTTCTCGTAAAGTAGCCATCGCTTTACTTGAACATCTGACTGACTAGACTGACTGATACCTGACGACTTACTGATTTATTCTACGATGCAGAAATTTACTTGACACTGGTAATATGCACAGAGTGTGATGCTATTATATATAATAATGAAACCGAGACTGGTGTATAGTAATTACTCTAGCCCACTGCTCCTTCAGGGTAACGCTAGACCACACACTGCACCATACTCTCCAGATCTTGTAACAATCGGTTACCACTTTTTTAGGGTTCCGTAGCCAAATGGCAAAAAACGGAAGCCTTATAGTGGGATCTATGGATAGGTCTTCAAAAATGATATTGAGGTTTCTAATATCATTTTTTTCTAAACTGAATAGTTTGCGCGAGAGACACTTCCAAAGTGGTAAAATGTGTGTCCCCCCCTGTAACTTCTAAAATAAGAGAATGATAAAACTAAAAAAATATATAATATTATATAACAATGCAAACTTCCACCGAAAATTGGTTTGAACGAGATCTAGTAAGTAGTTTTTTTAATACGTCATAAATCGGAAACCACAATTTACCTTTCATTCAACCTTAATGCAATGATTTCTATGGATAATCAAAGGCAATGATGTATTTCTGTTGTCGCTATTGTTATACAAATACTAAAAATAGAATAAAATAAATATTTAAGGGGGCTCCCATACACTAAACGTGATTTTTTATAGATAATGGTATGGGACCATTCGTGCGTGAGTCCGACTCGCACTTGGCCCTTTTTTTAATTTGGATAACTTTTTGCAAGGAAAAATTCAAATCTCATGAGTCAGTCAAAACCGCCTTCAAACAGTTCATAGACTCTCGCTCCCAGGTTTTTTTCCACAGAGATCAATGACCTGCCTATAAAATGGCAGAAGTTACCGACTCCAAAAATAACAATAATTGTTCCTGTCTACATTATACGGTAAACACAGATCGTATCTACATATTGATGAGTAAATGTAATTTAACTATTAAATTGTGAAGAATACGCATTTTTTTACTTATTAGTGCATATTAATTTAGTTTGGAGTAGTTTTATTTTGAAGTCGGATTTTTTTTGTTAAAATTTTTGTTTATACTGCGGGGCAATTATAATATAAAATAAATAGGTGATAAATATCTTTGGACAACTCATACAACATAATCTGATTCCAAACTAAGCAGAGCTTGTACTATGGTAATCAGAAAGCTGATAAACATACTTATATAATTCGAAATACATACTTAAATAAACAAATTAACACCCAGACACAGAACAGTCATGTTCATCACACAAATATTTGTCCTGGGTGGGAATCGAACCCTCGACCTCCCGCTTCGCAGTCGGCTCATCACCCACTACGCCACGGAGGCTGTCTATTGTATATTGAATCAATTTTTGTTTTGCAGAAAAGGGTTATTCGCGCAATTTATAACTATTATGCTAGAGAATCTCTTAAAAAAAATAATTAAAGAGATAAATATTGCTTCGTAATATACCTATCTACGAAAACACAATGTTACATACATGCAAAAATAAACAGAAATTCACTACCATATTGGACTTGCATAGTCTTAACTGTGTCTCAACTAGGAACGGCCACAAGCTGGCATTTCTGAAATGCCGGTTCCATAAAAAAACAAAAGGATTTAAGAATGAATTCAGTTTCGATAACGAAATAACAGCTGTTGACGCCGCGACCTGTTTGTGCCTTTATGAATTTCAAATGATCATTTCAAGTATTCACCGGGACCACTTTTGTATCTAAATAAAATAAATAATACATACATACATCAGGAGATGAGAGAAAACCTGTGCCCAGTAGTGGGATATAAAGGGACTGAAAAAATACATAATATTACATCTATCCCTCGTAATTTTATTATATCTCGGTAAGTACGTAAGTTTTCTTTAGGTTTTGAATTTTTGGAACATAACATTTTTAGGGAAATGTCGACGGTATCGAGGCCATTACTTGCTTTTGATGAAAGAATTCTAGATGAAAGAAGAACGAAGTTTCTACTCAACGTAATGAATGGTCTAAAACTTCCGAAGTTTGGCTTCTGACGAAAAATTTTCTATTGGCTAAAGTATACGTTACCTAAACTAGTTACAATATTAGAACAGACTTTAAAAATGCAGAGAATTTTGGACTAGTTTGAATAGAAGAACGTAATTTGAACGTCTTTTACTGCACTTTACAAAATGAACAAATATTGAAAATGAAATTTTATTAACTTATGAATATATCACTTGGTGAAAAATCTATCTGCGCAGTTAACTCGAACCGGTGCGGTCGGGTGTGTGATGGGTGACCACGGTTGAAAAAACCCATGCTCGTTTCCGTGCTTGGGAGGGCACTTTAAGGTATTGTTCCCGTTATCGATAGATAACAGCTTGCCGGAGGCCTTGTGGGCGGATTGATAATATTCGACAGCGGGTTGGGCACTAACCTGCTGTCGGAGAGCCATGCCTACCAGTGCGAAGCAAAAAGAAAAAGTGTGAACGAAAATACTAGTATTATTGTGAAAAAAGCTAGAAAATACTATGTAGTATTATTGTGAAGTACGAAATATGACACAAATCGCACACGCTTTTTACACGCTTTTTATTAGCTTCACCTGTATGTTTGTATGTTTGTAACCGACTTCTTTGGGCGCGATTTTGACCCACTTTAAACGGCCAGATTTCGTTCAAACTTTGTAGATTTATTGAGGACCGATGACAATACACTAATTTGATAAAATTATTCCATTTTTCAATTTGCAAAATATGATTTTTGTTCGATTGCGTTTATAGGCGAATCAGCTATTCTACAGCTATTATACGACTGTTATAGATCAAACGATCTAATAACGAGTATTTTAGCCACTTTAATTCAGCATCTGCTAAAAGGTGGAGTAAAAGTGCTAAAACATAGTGCTGTAAACGTTTATTCGACGTCCTTAAAGCACACATTAGCAAATATTGCCAAATAGTCGAGATAACCGCTATTACGCGATAAATGGGTGTTTTAAGAACGGTTACTCGGCTCTTATACGATTAAAGGCTGAGTAATCTAATTACTATTCGACTATTTTGCTGCTTGGGTTGCTCATATTTATGTAGGGGAGTACTGTAGACTATTGGTGCTCAGTAACCGAAAACGTGTATGAGATATATAAAGAATATAAATAATTTGTTAAGTCGTAAGACAGGTGAAATTTTATGAAAACGTAAAAATTAAAAAAATATGTAACCTTGTTATGTAACAAGCCTAATGATAGATAAAGATATTTTTGAAAGAAAGAAGAAGGTTCTCAGTAACCAGTCCATTGCTCGTGGAAACATCATGGAAAGAATAAATAATCCAAACTAAAAAGTAGAAAATAAATAATAGTTTAAAAAAACTAAAAAAAACACGCTTTTTATAGAAAACCGAACTAAAAAATAGAAAATAAATTTTAATGAATTTAAATTAAGAAAATAGTGTTAAAAATTTCAATGAATATAAGTCAATAATAGTGTGAATAAAAAAAAATATTTTATTTAAAAAAAAGCGTGGGGTGCTTTTTAAAATATTATCGAAATGATAATCACTCTACTCATATCTGTCAATAAAATATTTATAACTATTGACACCATGCACCCCACGCTTTTTTTAAAATAAAATATTTTTTTTTATTCACACTATTATTAACTTATATTCATTGAAATTTTTAACACTATTTTCTTAATTTAAATTCATTAAAATTTATTTTCTATTTTTTAGTTCGGTTTTCTATAAAAAGCGTGTTTTTTTTTGTTTTTTTAAACTATTATTTTTTCACAGTAATACCATGTAATACTAGTATTTTCGTTCCTTATTATTTACGTAAGCTTATTTAAAAAAAGTTATTTAACTCTTTAGTTTGTGTGCTTTAAAAGCGTGTTTTTAGGGAAAATAACGATAGGCTAGCAGCGTGGTAATGTAAATACATTACCACGCTGCTTTACCTAACACTATCAGCAGATGGATAAAGGATATTTTGAAGCTTGAGTGTTTTTTCGTTTTTTTAAACTATATTTATTTTTCACCTTTTAGTTTCATATGCTACACATATTGACATTTGACGACCCGCGTGGCGCAATGGTTACCATGCCGGACTGCCAATCGAGGGGTCCCGGGTTCTATTCCCGGCGAAACAGAAGTTTGAATGATGAGTTTAAATTTCTGTTCTCGGTCTGGGTGTTTGTGTTCCTGTCTTTGTATGTGTCCATGGTACCCACGACACAGGGTATTAATTACGTTACTGTGGGGCTATGAGTGTGTAACGTTTATTTATTTATTTATATAAACATACAAGTGAGCTAATAAAAGCGTGGTAAAAAGTTGCAACTTGAAAAATCTTTTTGAATAATCTATTTTGAATTATTTGAGTTAAAATTTTAGGAAATTTTGGTTGGTTAGGAATCTTTGGTATGATTCTCTTGAATGTAGGCTACATTCAAGATAATCATACCAAAGATTCTTAACCAACCAAAGGTTATAGGTTACAATATACAAATGACACAAGGTTGTTGTTAGTGGAAGCACTGTATCCAATATACATTATTTTGTCATTTCTATGTCCGTTTTCCAGTCTACGCCCAAAAAATATTTGGCTTAAATCGCATCGATGTTTGAAAGGGTATAATTCCCATTGTCAAAGTGAGTTGAGACATACATTGGGTCCAATTTGACGCGCTGCCAGTCGGAAGCAAACATCGGACCCGACTAAGCGACAGGAAGCAGACCGTCGGCTTTGCCCACGGGACTGAGGTTTTAATAATTTTTAAAAGATATTTTTACTTAATGAGCAGCGATGGCCGAGTGGTAGCAAACCGGGGTCTTCGACACGACCGATCCCAGGTTCAAATCCTCGGCTCGCACCTCTGACAAAGAAATTTGCAATGTGCGAATTTATCGCTGCTCCACGGTGATGGAAAATATAGTGATATTTAATGGATAACGATGTTCTCCATCGCCGTGCACACAGAACATTATATTTAATGGATAACGATGTTCTCCATCGCCGTGCACACAGAACATTATTATAATGTTCTGTGGCCGTGCATGCCTGAGAGAAAATTCATAATTTCTAGAAAGCATGACGTCCACCAATCCGTATTTGGCCAGCGTGGTGGATTATGGTCTAAATCCCTCTTAATTGTGTGAGAAGGAGACCTGTTGAAAAAAATTTTGACTTAATAATAGGTTGAATGTTAAACGGAATTTATTTTACACATACGTTTTCTTTATTCAATATATTTATCATAATATCCTGGAGTTATGTTGAATATCATTCAATATTATTCAATATAACTCCAGGTGCGCAGTATTTGTCACACATGCACTGAAGTTGTATATTTGGCTGTATGCCAGCAAATATGAAGCGAGTCGTTAGGATTTGTCCAATTTGACATCTTTAGAGCAAAGGTTTTGAAATCTTTAGAGCAAAAGAAGACTTTATTCATTAATAGATGCACTTTGTTTAATTTCCATATTTTAAACACTCGATATACCTACACGAATTTTACAAGTATACAGACAGTCGAGCCATCAGCTGTCACCCGTCCGTCTTACGAATATTCGATCAGGCCACGTGTCCTGACGCGAGTTTAACATTTTTCCCATCCAAAAGTCGCTAAAGAAGTTTTCACTTCAAAAATAGAAACTAATAACACTAAACATATAAAATGATAATAGAAACACCGAGAAACCTTGGTAGACCAGAAGTTACCTAACTTCGATGCGGCAATGCCTATCACGTTGCGAACTTCCGCACCTAATTGCAACGTCAATCTTTCGTGAGCTAAATTTCTTGGATTCAATTATAATCATAGCTTTAAATTCATAAACCAGGGGCATAAGAAAAAACGTTTATGGAGAAAATGATGTAGGTACTCTTTCTCTTTAGATTTTGTATATTTATTTGTATTTTTTTTAAATAGAGATACCTTTCTTGAGTAGTAGGCAACGAATCAACCTTTTATTTTGGTATCGGGAGGGAAACCTTCAAAAGGCTCCCGGCACCTTGGGAGAGGATACTGGGTTATGTGGGATTTTACTGCACTAAAACCCCTCGGGTCTGCCTCTGCTCTTGGGATCTCCAGTGGAACGCACCGGTGTTCTCCACGCGCGGTGCCAATCTTCCATCTTCGGGAGGCCCATGTGCTTTCCTGCACCTTCCGATGCTTACGGCGGCATGCGGCCACGCACAAACCGCCGTCCTTCCCGGGGCTGCTGGCGGGCGGATTGAGCTCCCACTCACACCATCCACAACCCCAGAAGCCCCCTTTTAGTCGCCTCTAACGATCAGGCAGGGGAATTTATTTGATATTTTGCACACCCATTAGGGCAGAACATAAGAACTATGTATGATAATATTAAGATCTCTATTATGTAACTATGTTCTTACATATATGAATTGAATTGACGATAAATAAATAATTGTGACCTTATAAGATAAAACTTGCTTGTGCTAAAATTGTGATTAATCTGAAATCTAGTCAGTCCATCAGTATAAACCAGGTAGGAATAAAGCGCTAACTTCATGCTCGATAAAAAACAGAGATAATGCATAAAACACAGATGTTATCCGCTTTAATCCGACTAAAGCTTGCGAGCTCGCAGTGATATCGCGTCTGTGAGGGGACAATCTCATTAATATAATGTGGTTTGTGCAAACGGGCGGTCTGGACGCTTCGTGAATGCGAGAAACGCTAAACGCATAGATGATAAATAATGGAAGAGATAATGTATAAAACACAGATGTTATGAGCTCACCGTGATAGCAAATGAGTTTTATATATTCTCATATATAATCCCATTACTACCATGTGGTCTATGTTAGCGGGCGGAATGGAAAATTTAATTTTCTCTGTTTATAAAATAGGTAAAACACAGATTCGCAGACTTTGTAGCAAATAGGTGCTAAAACTTTCATTGGTCGATTGGGGATGCACCACCGGTCAATATCATCCCATAAATAACTTCACGCCACTTCAAGCAAGTCTTGCCTCAGTTCGAATACAGTTTCCCTGCTACTCCGGAGGCTGATGATCATCTCAGGTCAGTCTGTCTGAGACAAAAATCTCAGCTCAACATCTAGCCTAAACGGGCATCTAAAGGCGATGACCAGAAAAAAATGATATTTATTAAGCGAATATTTTGTATTCCTAATATGAAATAAATATTTTTTCTTTTTCTTTTCTTCAATAAGCTGTGATTCTACGCCGGTCTACAACGCTCGCTACATTATGGATAGCACCATTTGCGATTCAGTTGCGATGCGACGGTAATATGTTTAACCCTGAAACATTCATATTATTTTTAGGTCATGATGTATGTTTTAAGTCTTATTGACATTAAAGCATTAGATCATTATCTAATTCATGTTTTATTGACTGTATTTTGCAGTTAAATAAATCTAAGTGAAAGAGTGTACTCACTTTATCTTTCTTGTTGTGGCACTTATTCTAAAGTAATAAATGAGTATATAACATTTTTTAAACAGAAAAGGAGTTTTGGCGGGAAGTCGAAAAATACATATTGTGCTCTTGTTTTATTTTCATTTTCTTTGTGTATTTTTGAGTTATATCGGATAAAGTTGATGGCATTTTGTTTGATATAGGTTAATTACAGTGCACGAGTGTTTGTGAAATAGAATAACAGTGCTAAAATATGTTTTTTCTGCTTGCCTCCAAAATTCCATCGGACACGTTCTAGTAAAGTAGCCATCGCTTAACTTGAATGTTGGACTGACTAGACTGACTGATTACTGACGACTTACTTACTGACTTTGTTATTACTTCGTCCAGTTTCATTGAAACTGGCAAAAAATTGATGAAAAACTTGACGCTGGCAGTATGCACAGAGTTTGCGATGCCATAATTGAAAAAAAAAACAGAAAAGCGCCGTAATCGAACCCAGAACCCGGGTTTTCAATCTAAGCTGTCATTATACTAGCTGAAACTCTTTTTGACATTCTATTGCTGGTGACGGATCTCTCCCCTCTAATTGGGGAAGGAGCTTACTCCACCACGCTGCTCCAATATCGGATGTTTTCAAATCTCCGATAAGGTTTTACGACTCGTATCTATCGATAACAACCGGTTGCGACGGCTTAATGTGCGCTCTGAACCACGGAAACGCGCATGAAAATAGCCCATGGCGGGATGAGTAGGTGGTCTCACGTTCGACCGCTCCCGCTTCGCTTAGCTACGTAGATCGCTTGTGTTCTACGCCAGCCACAAGGCCTTGTGCACTTGAGTATAAAAATATTAGATGTATTGAATTTTACGCCAAAGCTAAAAGATACAAAAAGATAAAAGATAGATCGGTATCATCAAAGTCAGAAGTACTCTATTTAATCTGGATAATGTCTCGTCTGTAGGTACAACATCTATCAATCTGCTCCAATTGCGGTTACTAGCTCAATAAAGTACAAAGTAAGTTTTATTTTAGGTAAGTTAGTAAAATTATTTTTAAACGATTTCAAAAAGGGTCACCAGTTTGACCTATAGTATGTGTGATATTGTTGGAATTGGATAATTTTTTTTTCTATGATGATCGATTCGAAATTTCGTATGTATAATATATACCTATTCGTATGTTCGTCCACCACTTTTTTTCGGAAGGGTCACCTCGGATTAATCTTTTTTGATTTAAATTTAGTATAGGTATTCCAAATTAATACAATTTCCAAGTTTCATTAACATTGGTATAGTTTTGGAATAGTTTTGGAGATAATATTAACCATGCATTTCTGAAGAAGACATGTATTAAAGTATGTTTTTAGTCGGTTAATTAAAAAAAACTTTTTTATATTTGAGATACAAAACTAGAACATCCAATAAATAACTCTCAGCCCAACGCCTGATCTCAATAATACTATTCCATTCTGAATGTTTAAAATGGTAGAGTACTAAATATATAATTATTTTATGTAAGTTGTTGCTGTCCTAGTAATTTAACACACGATTCCTTCAATACATTTGCTTCTATTCATCATAGGAATATTCATACGGTCTTTATGCTGAGTAAATAAAGTTACGTACTTTTATCTCAGCTCTGAGCAACAGACCGTGAAAACGTGTGAATATGGCGTCATTAAAATTATTGCAGAATAGGGTTGACGCGTTCAAATTTAGGAGAAACAGAGGAACATATACCAAGAATTGTATTAAAATACCTACGTACGAATTAAATACGAAGACAAAGTTATTTATGTTTAAGTATACATACATATAACATTGGTATCAAACTGTCATTTTTTAAATGCTTTTATTTAACTTGCAATGTATGTTTGTTCGGGTGGAATCTTGCTACTAAATTTTGAAGCAGAATCTTCAACCGATTGAGCTGAAATTAATAACACACGACAATACACGATAAGCTATGTGACGTCATTCTAAATCCAATCTGGCGGATCATCCAAGATGCCGGAATAGTTATTTTTTATGCACTTTTACAATATGGGTATCAAATAAAAGGGCTTGTTGAGAGTAACTCGCAAAATTATATGACGTCATTCTAAATCCAATATGGCGGAACATCCAAGATGGTGGTATAGTTATTTTTTATGCACTTCTGCAATATGGGTATCAAATGAAGAGGCTTGCCGAGAATAATTAGACATAATTAAAAAGTAAAAATAAATTAAAAGAAATAAAAACCTTTTAAAAAAGGTTTTATTACATTCTCTAAAAAAATAAAATAAAAATTTCGTTAAAAATTTTAACTATCAATTTATAATCTCATTATACGCGATTTAAATACTTAAAGGTACTTTCGCAAACCTTGATAATCCTATGATCATATAAGTTGTGTAGATATAATGAGGTTATTAAGTTGATAGTTAGAATTTTAAAGGAAAATTTTATTTTATTTTTTAGAGCATTGAAATAAAAACTTTTTTAAAAAGATTTTTTTGCTATTACAATCAATAAGATTTTGTTTAAATAAATAACGTAATAATTATTTTAAATTAATATTCAATAAATTAATTATTCATATGAATACTATATTTCAAGACACAGGCTTGACTGGCTTATGAATATCTATATACTAAATAGTATGGACACTAAGTACTGTAACTATGTTTAGTGTTGAAAATATATGTTTTTATTATTTCGATTCTGTGGATGAATCATAATGTCGTACCTGCGCGCGCAGCTCTTAAATTCACTCTCATCCAAACGCACCAAGAGAAGTATAACTTCAATAAATACATAATCGTTGAACGCTGTAATGGTTAACTATTCTCTAAAAAACCCATATTTACACGACAAAGACATAATAAATGCCATTGTCTTTATCCGTTTCATGTATATGTATAGATCTTATTAAATTCTAATACAAATTTACGATTAGAAAAATTTACATAACATGCTGTTTCAATTTGCTTGATTTCGTCGGTCGTAATTTTATATCAAATATAAAACTTTTGAACTGTTTCAGTAAGTTAAGTGTGAAGTGAGTAATAAAAGTTTTACGATTCGAAGTAGCCAAGTAGCACTTGATAAATTACTCAAAAACTTTAACTTGATAACTGAAGTAAATTGTTCGGGTCGTCCGTGTGGCGCAATGGTTACTATTCAGGACTGCTAATCGACGGGTCTGGGGTTCCATTCCCGGCGTATCATTTTGAATGATGAGTTTAAATTTCTGTTCTCGGTCTGGCTGTTTGTGTTTCTGTCTTTGTGTGTGTACATGGTACCCACGACACAGGGAATCCTAGTGTGGGGCTATGAATATGTAGCGTTATTTTTTTTTATTTGAATGGAGCAGGCCACATGGCGTTAAGTGGTCACTGCAGCCCATGGACATCTACACACAACCTCAAGCAAGCATAGGTAAGTCTTGTCTGAGGTCGTATGCAGTTGCGCTGCTACTCCGGAGGCTGGTGGTCGCCTCATGTAAGTGTAGCCGGCAACTGCACCTTTCCACCGAAATACAATAGAATTGGTTTACGGCAGAAGTGGATGCAGCGGTGGTACTTTCCCGGGCGAACCATAATAGTTCTACCACCTACAACCGCCGTGTGGCGCAATGGTTCGATACCCGGCGTATCATAAATTTGAATGATGAGCTTAGAATAAAATGATAATTTTAAATTTCTGTTCTCGGTCTGGGTGTTTGTGTTTCTGTCTTTGTGTTGTTATAGTTTGTGTGTACTTGGTACCGACGACACAGGGAATCCTAGTGTGGGGCTATGAGTGTGTAGCGTTATTTATTTATTAATTATTATTTATTTATAAATCCTACGAGTATGAATTAATTCCATTCGGCTTTAGTTCTATCTCTGTGCCGCAGCATGGTTGAGCCTAAAACGGCGTGAATACGCCGGCATTAAAATGATTGCACGGACTGCGACTGATGTTCTGAATAGAGGATTAGATTTGAATAGGGCGCATTGAAGCGCATGGCCCGGCGGTTAGCGTAGAACCAAGCGATCTATGCGACTAAGCCAAACGGCCGCTGTCGGGTGTTTTCAGACCGACTTATAGCCTCCAATAAGGTTTAACGACTGTTATCTATCGACAACAACCGGGACCGCCGGCTTAACGTGGCCTCCGAAGCACGGAAATGCGCATGAAATTTTTGTCACCAGCGGCGACTGCGCCCGTTTGGCTTAGTTGCATAGATCGTTTGCGTTACGCGTTCGTTCGTTCGATCGTTGCGTTGTACGCTAACCGCCGGGCCATGCGCGCTTACATCCTTATCCACATTCAAATGCAGTGCCAGAATTAATAAAGTATATCTCGGTGCCAGAAACCAAACCGAATAAAAAAAACATCCCGAGAATTGGGAGGAGTGGCTGTGAATGTGATAATTTTTCGTGCGCCTAAGGTTTCCGATATATTTAATTTTAAAACTTAATTTGAGTTTAGTTTAGTTTATAATTATTAACTATTTACTTAATTCTTACTCTTATTAGTTATATAGGTACTTTTCAGTTTTCGTTTGTTTTTACAAATCAAAACAGAATCCAGTACTTATCCAGTGAAAAAAACTATACAAAGGTAAGAGCGAGATATTTCTACGAGCATTAAAAAAGGAATGAGAGGTTTACATTTCACATACATCAGTCATCTAAGTTAAAAAACACCGTAATAAGCTGACAATAAACGCCTTCTACGTTACAAACGGCATTTTTACTACCCCTAGCGCGTATTAATGTATTTGCCACTACTTTTTTAGTCAAAGTTAGGACAAGATAAAAAATAATTTCTAAGTGTCTAACATTAATGTACTTACTTCGAATAACCGGTATAAGAAGATCCCTATCTAAGAATTTCGTACACAAAGTTTACTCAAAAACTTTTCAGCAGAACTTTCTGGAGCATGACTTCATTCGTAGAGTCAAGATACTTTTTCCGTCGCTCTTTTCACATTAAACTTACTCCTGTGTCAAACCGTCAGATAATAGAGTCAGATACGAAAATATTTTATTTTCCAATTTAGTGTTTTTAAATAAGTTTTGACAGCTTCCGTGGCGTAGTGGGTGATGAGCCGACTGCGAAGCGTGAGGTCGTGTTTTCGATTCCCACCCAGGACAAATATTTGTGTGATGAACATGACTATTTGTTCAGTGTCTGGGTGTTAATTTATTTATTTAAGTATGTATTTAAAATTATATAAGTATGTTTATCAGCTTTCTGATTACCATAGTACAAGCTCTGCTTAGTTTGGAATCAAATGGTGTTGTGTGAATTGTCCAAAGATATTTATTATTATTTAATACTTCCAACCACTCTCACATACTCACGACTCCTGTCATATCATGCCTTCGAGAAATTACGATTCTCTTAGGCATGCACGGCGATAGAAAACATCGTAGTCAATTTAAAATTACAATATTATCCATCACATCAAATGCACACATAAAAAACTTCTTTGTTAAAGGTGCGCGCCGAGGATTTGCATCCGTTACCTCCGCTGTCTTTATCGCTCGACCATCGCTGCTCACCTGACAAAAACATTTTTTTTCCAATTAAGGCATCGCAAACTATGTGCATGTTGCCAGCGTCAAGTATAATTTTTGCATCAGTTTTTAGCCAGTTTCGTCAAAACTGGCGACTCTGGCGAGTAATAATAGACAAAGTCGTCAAAAATCATTAAGGCGATGGCTACTTTACCAGAACGTGACCAATGGAATTTTGGTGGAACGCTGAAAAATTTTTTTCGCACTGTTATTATATTTCACAACACTCGTACACTGAAATTAACTTATATCGAACAAAACGCCATTAACTTTATCCAATATAACGCAAAAATACACCAAGAAAATGAAAATAAAACAAGAGCACAATATATCCTTTCCGAGTTCCCGCCAAAAACTCCCGTCAACAACTTTATATGTTAGCTATTTATTGACATCAACGAGGACACAAAATATAACTTGTACTCTAACGCTCCAAGCAGCTTACACATTTTCTATTAAAGCCTTTCATTTCTGAACTCTGCAAGCTTTGTAATTTTACGCTAGCCACAACGTTTTTTAACACGCTTTTATTAACTTGACCTGTATGTATGTATGTATGTATGTATGTACGTATCTAATGAAATCTTTGAACTTCATTTTCACTTACTTCTAGGAGCCTGATTAACTTGAAAATTTGCACAGGGGTCAAGGGTCGATGACAATACAATAATCTCATAACTTTATATTAAAGTCCTAACTAGGATCATCAGGATAAAAAAAATATACGACGGGCGGCTGATAAATTCGTGGCCTAATGTACTTAATGAAACAAATATAAAGTTTTATATTTTTAACACGTCTAAGCGTCTGATTAACTTGAAAATTTACACAGGGGTCAAGGGCCGATGACAATGCAATAATATGAGAATAAAAATTCCATTAAAAATTAAAAATAAATTATGTAGTTTAAAAAACTAAAAAACACGCTTTTGTGAAAATACGAACTAAAAACTAAAAAAATAAGAAGAAAATGTATTTTACTGTACAAAAAAGCGTGGGGTGGTTTTTAAGATACTATTGACACCATGCACCCCACGCTTTTTTGTACAGTACAATACATTTTCTTCTTATTTTTTTAGTTTTTAGTTCGTATTTTCACAAAAGCGTGTTTTTTAGTTTTTTAAACTACATAATTTATTTCTTTTCTGCAAGGTAAGTACGGGGTTTCCGTAAAGAATGGAATTAGCCCCGTTTGAAAATTAAAAAAGATGTATACCTGGAAATATACCTATTTTTTATTTAAATTGATTAAAAGGTACATTTTATTTGTATACTGGAAACATATTCTGTTTTAAGTAGAAATATTGGAATTCCACCTTTTCCAGCTTTATTCAAATCGTACATTATAATTCGGGACTATAACATGGGGTTCTTCAAGAAAGCTGTAAAAAAGCTCTCCTCCAAAGCCGGCAATGCTCGGGCGGCTCCCCTGGGGTTGCCCGTGTCCATAGGCGACGGTGATCGCTTATCACCACGCGGCCCGTCTGCCATATTGTTAGGTTTATTTATATTAAAAAAAATGTTCCAATAGTCAAGATCAGTCGTCGCTATTTTATCAGCCAGTGAAGTCAATCAGTTATCCGAGAGAAACGGTGGTTATTTAACCAGAACGTGTCTGATGGAGTTCTGGTCGCAACCCGAAAAGCCATACTTTCGGACTATTATTACATTTCACAACATTTTGACTATGTAATTAAAGCAACTTTGTTCGATGTAACTCAAAAAAATACCAAGAAAATGTTGCCAATTTCCGCCAAAATTCTTTTAGAATCTTATTACATACGTGCAACCAAAACTAAGCAATTAAATTCCCGCAGCTCAACTTACACTGGTCTACATTCTTTGCCAAATTCGTAATTGCCTACAAAGCGGTACAAGCTTGTAACACATGTGGAGTTCAGAACGCGTATTCACTTTTAGGCTTATCTCTAATCGTTTTACACGAGAGGGCACTTTTTACGGATTTCTGTGCAATTTGTAACAACATGGTGGTACAGGTTATTCACATATTTATAGGCGTGTAACTTTTTTTAACATTGCTTACGTAAAAAAGTTCTTTAAATACCACTGTTGGGCGCGGGTCTTTCATTATTGGAAAGGCCTTGAGCTTACTTCACCACGCTTCTCTCAAGTAATCATTTATATATTTAAACACACATGTGAGGAGAATTTCTTGACCTATTAACTGTTTCTTGCTAATGGCAATCACCGACCTCACACCCAACCGCAACCTTTCTGCTTAATTCGCACTTGCCCGGGTTTTTCTGCTCCAAGTGATGTTTTACATCAAATCCATCTTCGATATCAGATGTCTGGTAGAACCGAAATAAAATCGCGAAAGCTGTTAGATTTTTTGTGCCTCCCTCCTTAACGTATCAGATGTTATCGAGTTTGAATAAAGCTTTTTGCCGAGTGAAGCCATGTTTCGCTGGATATTCTATTTCTGTTATTTTATCCCGATCTTTTATATTTAAGGGAGATAAAATTCTCGCGAGAATATTTGAGCTTTATTGGCTTATCGCTTAGCGTGATAAATATTAAGTAATATAGAATCTAGTGAGATACTGACGCCTAGAGTCACCGTTTTGAACTGGGCTTCATAAATCCTTTTAAACATAAGTCACTGATTGCCCATCGGTCACCACAGTGACAGGACGGGTTCGAGCCCCAGTGGGGATACATCTAAATGATGAATTTAGACGTCTTGTCCTGGTCTGCTTTTCTGTGTGCTTGATTTTGGGCTGCTAGCTATCTTACCAAGGAGGATGCGAAAAGGAAATTCAGAAAAGGACTCAAATGGTTAAAAATGCTATGAGCAAATTAACCAGCATATGACAAGATCGAAAGGTCACTAATGTCATCAAGACCAGACTAGTCCGGTCTTTGGTTTTCTCAGTATTTCTCTATGCATCTGAATCATGAACGATTAGGGCAAAAGAAAGGAAAAAATGACGCTTTTGAGATGTGGTATTGGAGACGGATGCTTCGCATACCATTATTAATGGACCATGGACCGCCAAGAGAACGAACAAGTCTATACGGGATCAACTTCGCATCAAGACTAATTGGGACTGGGATAATTTGGTCACAATGCCCGTCGACAACCTTGAACAAACTGAATAAAAATACTTGGACAAACTGATAATAGTGGGCAAGGTCGAAGGAAAAAAACCCCGCTGTCGATCACCTAACCGTTGGTGTGAACAGGTGACCGCATTAACCAGACTCTCTGTCACAGAAGCCCTAAGAAAAGCCGAACATCGAGAAAATTGGAGGCAACTCATAAGAACCGCTAAGGAGTTTCACAAAGGACACGACCTTCAGTAATGAAGAATACGACAAGGAAGAGTCTTTGTCCATGGCAACCAAGACACGGTATATATTTGTTATTGATTGGACGGTCGGAAAGGAATACTTAAAGTCATTGTAACCATTGTGTGATGGAGCGGCAATGGCCGAGCAGTAAGAACCGCTGTCTCCGACACGGAGATACCGTGTTCAAATCTTGGCGAGCATCTCTGACAAAGAAATTTGTAATGTTTGTATTTATCGCTGCTTTACGGTGATTGAAAAAATTGTGAAATTTAACTTTTAGCAAAGGGAGATCTCCCGCCGGGCGAGGTGGTCTATATGGTCGGATATTTAGAAAACTACGATAGCGTGATTCAGAATACCCATAGCGCCATCTCTTGATGAATAGCGGAAGGTTTCTACAAACTAATTACGATGTTTTCCATTACCGTGCATGTCTGAGAGAAACTCATAACTTCTCGAACGCCTGATGTCCATTAATCCGCAACTGGCCATCGTGGTGGACTTTAGCCTAAAGGCCTCCTACCTCTGAGATCTGTGCCCAGCAGTGGGACCCAAAAAAAGGTTGAAAAATAAATGTATATGGTTTTCAGCGACTACTATTTGCTACTTCATTACATCTAAAATCATCTTTACCCTATAAAATAAGCAATTTTCATAAAATATTTATACCAAGTATTTTAACCACTTGCTAACATGTAAACATTCTCAAGCGATGTTAATTCACATTTATATTCCAAAGAAAGCTCAAATTTTCAGCACAACGTAAAACGCCCTTATTTACGGATGCAAATGTTGAAGACCTGCATTCAAATACGCGGCCGAATGCTAGGCATGGGAAATTTCGAGTTTAAGAATAACGTGTTATTATTTAACTTGGTTAATTTTAAAAATAACATGTTATCGTTACTGTTATTGCACTCAAAAGCATAAAATTTTGTAATTGAGTAGCGTTGAATTTGGTAGGTATGGTACTAAGTAGCTGCTAACTGTATAGTATCATTTAATTTTTTTTATAAATACACATTATGTACTTTTAGCTTTTTATTCCTGTTTAGTAGGATTACATTTTTTTTTCTTTAAGCTTTATGTGATCAACTTTAAATTGTAATAAAAACTATATTATGTATAATTATTTGGAATGGAAAATGATATAATAAGCCAAGATGAATTAGAGATGTATTCTGTAAAGTTTTTTTTAAAATGCCACTAAGGCCTGTCGACTTTCACTGTTTTATGCAATTTAGTTAATTTGTTTTTTGGAACTACGTAAAGGTATGAATATATATAAATAGGTATTTCTTTTCGTCACGCATTTTCTTAAATATAGCACGCTACCAGTTTGGCATACCGAGCGTTATTTATCATCGAGAATAATAATAACATGGATGTTATTATCCGTTATTTGTGCCATGCCTACAGAATAAGAGTAGGTCCACGAAATTACGCCAAGTGTTGCCGTAAATTACGTAAAATTACGCGATTCAACTGTACGGACCGATTTAAAATTAATTGCTTTTTCTGATACAAATTGAATTGAGTCTTTTTCTGATACAAATGGAATGAAATAACGGAATTTATTGGAATCTTTTATGAAAGTTGTTTCACTGATATCGTGACAATTACTATTTTGAGTCCGAAAAGCAATGACCAGTACTCATAGACCAGTAGGATCAGGGTATGTGTTCAGACATAAGACAAACGCTGCAACCCTTTTTGCATCGCATTGCTGGGAACGGGTCCCACCCTCCAATGCGAGTTATTGGGGATATGGGTTAGTGGCTGCTGTCGAATGTTTTCAAGCCGTATAAGGACTCCGATAAGATTTGACGATTGTTATCAATTAATAACAACCGGGTCCGACTGTTTCACGTGCCCTCCGAAGCACGGAAACGTGCATGAATTTTTTGCAACTAGCGGTCACTCATCTCACTCCCGACCGTTTCCTCTTGGCTTAAATGCGTAGATCCCTTGCGTAACATTACTTTTTCGGTTTCAATACCTTTTTTAGGCTTACACAAATCCCTTGTGACGAACATATGTAGCATTTTAAGTGACGTGTCGACGAAAGTGACGACCCGCGTCGCACAATGGTTACCATGCCGGACTGCCAATCAAGGGGTCCCGGGTTCGATTACCGGCGAAACAGAAATTTGAATGATGAGTTTAAATTTCTGTTCTTGGTCTGGGTGTTTGTGTTCCTGTCTTTGTTTGTGTCCATGGTACCCAAGACACAGGGTATTAATTATCTTACTGTGGGGCTATGAGTGTGTAATGTTTATTTATTTATTTTATGTCCGATTAGTTTCATTTGATGACACATTTTTACATGACACAATTACATTTACACAATTGCATGACACAATATTGGTACAGTTCTTTTGTCACGTAATCCCGAAATGGGTACTAAATCGCTATCCAACGCATATTTACCAACTTCGAAAAGGAGGAGGTACTCGTATATAGATATTCTATATCATGAAGTCCGTTCGGCTATGAATGTTGTGAATCGTGCTCATGGATATTTTTTAGTGTGCGTAACCTCGAGAGCGCTCAGTGCCGAAGAACGTCAGCATGACAACTATACGTAGAAGAGTTATGTGAGTAAGGTAATATTTTTAACACGCTTTTATTAGCTTGACCTGTATGTATGTATGTATGTATGTATGTATGCATGTATGTATGTATGTATGTATGTATGTATGTATGTATGTATGTACGTACGTACGCATGTATGTATGTATGTATGTGTGTATGTAACGCAATCTTTTAACTTAATTTTCACATACTTCTAAGTGTCTGATCAACTTGAAAATTTGCATTGACAATGCAAAAATATGAATAAAAAAACAACTAAGGTGCTTTTTGAGATACTATTGACACCATGCACTCCACGCGTTTTTACAGTAAAATATATTTTCTTCTTATTTTTTACTTTTTAGTTCGTATTTTAACAAAAGCGTGTTTTTTAGTTTTTTGAACTATATTATTTATTTTGTTTCTTTTTGTTAATAAGTTTAATACCAGACATGTTCAAATTTTATTGCCATCGCTTCAAAATCTTACAAGCTTAAAACACAAGCGAGGTGGTCAGTTAAGTATACATCACAACCAGAGCCGGTCGGAAAAAACATTCTTAATAAACATAATGTGAAACAATGATCTTATAAGAACTTCTCTTTCCTTTCGATGGATTTTACTGTTAAACCCTGTAAATTGTATAGCTGAGAGCTCTACATTCAACGAAAATAAATTGAGCACGTAGGATCTAGTTCGGATAAGAAATGGATATAAATGTAAAGTGTATAGGGGTAGAAGGAAATCTATCGCGCGATATCAATAGACTTTATGCCGTGTTCGGATAACACGGTATTTGAAGAAGTTTTTTTATTTGAATGGAGTAGCAGACGAGCATGCAAGTCACGTGGCTTTCATTATTATTATTTTTTTGTCCCGAGACTCAAATATATCAATCTCTGACTTAATATCTCAATACTTACGCATAATTTATGAAAAGAATATTATAAGGTAAATTCTGTTCTACCTATATATTTATTTTATTTGAATGGAGTAGCAGACGAGCATGCTGGCCACGTGGTGTTAAGTGGTTGCTGCAGCCCATGGAAATCTACATACAACCTCAAGCAAGCATAGGTAAGTCTTGTCTGAGGTCGTATGCAGTTGCGCTGCTACTCCGAAGGCTGGTGGTCATCTCATGTAAGTGTGGCCGGCAACTGCACCTTTCCACCGAAACACAATAGAGTTGGCACACGGCAGAAGTGGGAGCAGCGGTGGTACTACCCCGGGCGAACCATAATAGTTCTACCACCCACAACTTAATTGTATGAACCATTTACAAGTGAATTTTATTGCGCCAATTTTAGGCACATTTTGTAATTTTTGGTATATTATTATTGGCCAACATTATGTTGATTTTGCTCTGAAAGAATGCTTGATGTTCCTTTCGATATAAAATACGAAACTAAATTAAAGAATGAATGAAATGAGTGAAACACAGTAATCCACATAGCTCATTAATTTTGTAAGTAGCAGCAGGTTGGTTGTATATGTGGAAGAATGGAGAAATTAGTATATTTATTGTGCGATAAAAGCATGTTTTCGCCTACTTCTCCTTTTTTCTTGGGAGAGGATACAGGGTTCTCCTAGGTTATCCACTAATTTTAATCAATTGCAGTTGCCATTAAAACAGTCAGTCGAAAACTAAGAAGTGAATCAAATGAATGATCTTACCCAAGCTAAATCACTAATAGCAATCATGGCCCAGCGGCTAGCGTAGAACGCGAGCGACCGATTCAGTGAAACCAAACGGCGGCGTTGTGAAAATGGGTGACCGCTTTAATGGCAAATTTCATTTGCGTCTCCGTGTTTCGGGGGACACTTTAAGCCGTTGGTTCCGGTTGCTATCGTAAGATAGCAGTCGTTAAATCTGGTCGGAGACCTTATGGGCAGTTTAAAAATAGCAGATTGACCTAACCCACATCTTTACCAAACCATATTGGATCAGCGCGGTGGAGTAACCTCCAGGCCTTTTCAATGGGGCGAGACCCGTGCCCAACAGTGGGATGCAAAATAGGTTGCAACCAAATCACTAACTAACACGGCAAATTAATTAAAGCCTTGTGAAATACGAGTAGCATTTTTCTTTTAAATGCGATATATTCTTAATAAGAAAAACGTGTCCTCGGAGTCGAGTCGAAGCGTCGTTAAGAGCAGATAACCGTCGTCCCCAGCTGCCGCTAACAAGCCCCAATAACTCACTCGTCACTTGTCACACCTACGGGAGTAAGCGAGAGGCGATCATGCAAGAAAATGTAAGTATAGATCCCGAGCTTTCTTTTGGAGAACCTGGGTATTTATTGTATTGTTTGTATTTTGCAGTGCGCGGCCGGCGGCTTTCTTCTTCGGCACGGGGAAATCTTTCCCTGCTAAGCCTACATTTCCCCGTGTCAACACGAAAAATGTATCTATATCACAAAGTCCATTCGGCTATGCATGTTGTGAGGCGTGCACATGCACATTTTTAGTATGCGTAACCTTGACAGCGCTTAGTATTGAGTAACAACAGCATTAAAATTCGACTTAGAAGAGTTGTGTGAGAAAGATTATATTTTATTGACATTGAAATATTTTATTTGATGGATTCAGTTTACGCAGGTGTAAATTTGCAAGCTGATGTGGCAATGGGCAGGCCATATAGTTAGGAGGACTGACAACCGATGGGGAAGAAAGGTCCTCGAATGGGCGACCACGTCTCAGCAAAAGGAGCACAGGCCGCCCTCCAACTAGGTGGACTGACGACCTAAAGAACGAAGATAGCGGGAAACCGCTGGATTCAGAGGGCGCAGGACCGGACGGAGTGGCGAACATTAGGGGAGGCATATGTCCAGCAGTGGACTTTAAAAGGCTGATAGATAGATAGATTTTATTCCTACAAATCCTGCCTGACGGCGTGCAAATTTATTTAAATTTAAAGGTCTTTTCATTAATGAGAGATATGTTCAGCATTATTTTCTAACGCTTCAAAAGCTTACGCACACAAGCGCGCTTATTAGTAAAGGATGGATGTCAATAAAGCTCAGCAAAGTCGAGTGCGGTCAAAAGTAGGATGGGTGGCCATTCAGAAACACGTGGTACGGTCATAAGCAGGATGGGTGTCAATAAAACTCAGCAATGTCGAGTGCGGTCATAAGTAGGGTGGGTGACGAGGCTTGATTACAATCGTGAGCCGCCATATTATAGAACGTATCGCAATGACAATCCGGCTTATCGTGGACCTGCCACAATACAGAACGGTCCTGTTTTATGAAACGGCTAGCCGTAATGTTATACGGCAGATTATACGATCCGACTGCGACATATAGTTGGCATGGCACTGGTCCTACTTTTGAGCTCTATGCCTACAGCGTATAATCAAAAGTATACGCCAAAGATTCTAACGCGTTTTTAAACGAAACCAAGTTCAAATATTAGAATACAAACATCATATTTTCAAAAATATGATATAATTCTTAATAAGAGAAACGTGTTGCAGACGTGTCGAAGCGTTATTAAGAGCAGCTAAACGTCGTTCGCCAGCCGTCGCTAACAAGCTTCAATAACTCACTAGTTACTTGTTTCATCTACAGATGCAGGCGAGAAGCGATTAAGAATTTGTAGGTGGTAAAACTTGCACGGTTTTACGCGTGAACCATATAAAACTTGCACGGTTTTACGCGTGAACCATGCAAGTTTCTCTATACACTACCGTCGTAAATCAATTCTTTTTTTTTGGTCGAAAGGTGCTGTTGCTGACTAGAATTAGTGCGGTTTCACACCAACATATTTTTCGGCGCGTTCGCGAGTCTTGTTTGTTTTTTGAAGTACACGATGCCGTCAAATGCCAAGATTTGGCATTTGACGATACAGGAAATAGCGTGCGTGTGAGAGCGTTTTTAGAAACGACCGTATACGCGCGTCACAATACACTCGTCTGAAACCGTACTTACACAAAGCCATTCTAACCAGTTATGAACGACATCTTGAATTTGAGTAAAGATGTTCATGGTTAGCAGCGATCACTAAACATCACTTAGCGCGTTTGACTCCATTTTCATTTAAATTTAAAAAAGTTAAACTGTCAAAAAGATAAGGAGACCTTGTGTTACAAAGACAAGAACACCTCTGTAACTTGAAGAGAAAATTACATTAAAATCAGACATCAGATTTCTCCCTCCCGAAAAAAAAACCTAAACTATGTTCTATTGAGCATATATAGCTACCGGCTGCGCCGTATTTTTGTTTTATTTTTTGGTCTTTTCAACTATTAAATAGGTATTACAGTAGACCATATGTCTAATGTATGTCATATTTGATATATCAAGAGCAGATTTGAGTGCCCATTATTGATATATTAAACCGTTAATTAACACTAAAACCACGTTCCAATTTAAACAATATTCAATATTCTGGGAAAGAAGCATTTTCATTCTTTCATCTTTGCAGTTTTATTTCAGATATTCCCATCACTCTCATTTTGAAATTCCATCTCCGGAGTGCGGTTACAGTGATATCTGCTGCGAGAGATATTGATTTGCTGACGGCTTGCGATGCCGCGATGGCTGCTGGCGTCTATTTCTAAAATATTCGGGTTGCTTTAACGGTTGCATTCGTCGTGACAGATTACAGTTAGCTAGTGAAGTAAATCCAGGGGGAACGCGCGAAATAAATTGCTATGTTAATTAAAGTTTCGTGAAACTACATTTGACATTTACATGACTTGAATTTCTGACATTTCAATAACATTTAATTAATAACTGTACTTATTTGTTAATTCATTATTATCTACTAACTAATAATTGCGTAACTTGATTTTTAGTTTATATTATTAATTAATTGTGTCTGTTAACTTAATTTATTTTAATTTGTTAAAAATTTGCACGCCGAGTTACATCGGTAAAATATGCAGGATAATTATAATGTAACGACTTACATGCAAATAAATTCATTCATTCGTTTGTCAGTTTAATTCATTACGATAAGAAAACCCAAATTAAATTTTCAATAACTTCAAAATTGTGCTTACCTATGCCTAAAATTCAACTGACATTCAGAATATAGGTATTCTATTTTTAAGTTCGATCGGCTCTGGATGTATTAGTGATGTATAGTGACAAGCTCGCTTGCGTCAACTTTTGAAACAGTAGCATAGAAATATGAAAAATTATAAAACCTTTAAAAGGTATTTATTAGCTCACTATGGACATTTCTTCTAACACTGCAGAACTCTTTCGATGTTACACACTAAAACAATGTGTATCTGCACGCGTCACAACATTCATAGCGGATTGGACTTTGTAAAATAGAATATTTATAGGGCAGTGCACTGGCAGCACTTTATTACACAAAATATTATACGTAACAAAAAATACGTAAATCACAGTATTACTAAAACCGGCCAAGTCTAAAAAAAACAAGTTTATTGTATGAGCACTCCCCTAAATTATTTACTTAAATAAATAATTTAGGGGAGATAAATCCCCTTAATTATTAATATTTATTTTATTTTACTTTTTGGTATTAATTTGTTGTTACAGCGGCTACAGAAATACATCGTCTGAGAAAATTTAAAATGTCTAGCCATTACATTATTTAATGATAAAGATTACAATTTGATATATAGAGGTTTTGATCGTTAATTTTGAATTAAATTTTAGCAGATACCAACCTCAAATAAATCTAAGGAAATAAATCTTCGTACCTTTTGAACCATTGGAAAACCATTTTTCAAACGTCGACCGTTTATCAAAAACCCGTAAAACTCTTGACTTACAGCTGATTAAGGAACAATTTGGAGAATACTTCCAAAATGTTTCCAATTTGCAACTCGGCAAGACTTGGTAAATTCGGCCAAATTTATTATCTGTAAAGATTGGAAAACAAATTGCCAAATAGCTTTTCGAATAAGACCTTCATCAAAGTAGAAGAATTCAATCGCTGAGTCTTGTAACATGTTGTTTGAATTGGGCAATTTTTCCCGAAAATCGGGAGTAATTCTTTGGCTTTTTGTCACAGTCGTTTTATCCAATAATTTTTCGAGTCACGGTCGTTTGGTCCGATTTTTCAAAGAGCTCTTTAAAGCCGAAAACTATTGTTTAAGAAAACAGTTAACGTAGCGACAAAACCAGCAGGGTTGGCACGGTTGTTTGAATTTAATATTTATATGAAAACATTCTGGATTTAGAGGGCGCAAGACCGGATATAGTGGCCTATATTAGGGGAGGCCTATGTTTAGTAGTAGATATATGAAGGCTTATCGATGGATGGATTAAGTGGGGAGTGCTAAATAAATGTAACGCTGAGTTTTAGGCCTCCCAGTTTTTGTGGAGTTAAGCAGTTTCCGATAAAAAATGGATATGGGAAAGGGGCTATTTATTGGTGTTCTTTATTCATAAGGCCTTCGATAAGGTAAAAAGAATTTAATCAGGTTCTCTGGATAAAAACACACGCGGCTTACCCATAATAATGTTAACCGTGATTAAATTATCTTAACTCGGAAGCGGGGTATTAACAAAACCACGTCTCCACCAACCTGCATTGAAACAGCGTGGTCGAGTGGGCTCCAGGCCTCCCCAATAATGGGGAGAGATCCGTGACCAGAGCCCTTCGTGTAAGTTTGTTAACGCGCAAATGTTATTACTACGTCCGAGTTAAAATTTGACATATAGATCTTAACCTGAAAGGAATAAGGTCGATAATTAAATTCTTAACGCAAACGCGTTAGTAACGTTTTCGCATGTGCAAACTTACACTAAGGCCTCCGAAATGGGACAAAAAATCTTTGCAGCCATTCGAACCAAGATATATCTATATATACAAATGTTATGTTGTTTTGTATACGCTTCAAAAACTCAAAAAGTTTTGCACCGATTGAGCTGAAATTTTAACATGATATATAATCCGCATCAAGGATTATTTTTATCTATTTCTTGCATCAGTCACATATTCGCGACCGCCAAAAAAAGGTTTTTTTTAACGACCAGCTGTGTACCAGTGACCGCGCCATCTACCGGAAGCGAGGAAAACACTCGCAGACAACCGCAGTAGTAATGGCGCAGTCACATGAGTTCAATCACAATGTGCCACAGCGAAGCGTGGCAGGGTACAGCTAGTAATAAATAAAATAGTTATTTATATCTTTCAATATACTGAGGTTGATATTTTTTATATTCTATCCCACATTAGCATTATTGGCAACCCTACTGAAAGCTCTGCAGCTTGTTCATAAAGCTTAGTTCTTCGGTTTTTTCCCGGGCCTGCGTGGAAACGCTTACTTAACGGTTTTCTTTGTTGTTATTTTATAACGGCTGCCTCTTCGCGATTAAGAGGCCTAAGTCACGGTTGAATTTTATTACTGAAACCAGCTTTAGATTAATTTGTTTATTTATACCCAATAAAAAAATACGGGACTTTCTTGGATTACATACTGCAGTTGTAAAAGACGATTGCTTGATGGGGCAATTTAAACTGTTAAAGTTATGGCAATAGAAATAAGATGAATCTTATGTACATATAATATGTATATTTCTTCTGTGCGTGTGTATGTCACTAAACTCCTCCTAAACGACTGGACGGATTATGATGAAATTTATTGTGTGTGTTTAAGGGGATTTGGGAATGGTTAAGATTCACAATTTTTTCCACTGGAAAATGCTTTTTTAATATTTTTTATATTTTATAAGTGGTTTTCTCATATAAACTGTTCTTACCTGTATAACGTTTGTATTTCGTGTCGTGTCGTTCTAAACTTTGACGCCGTCAGAATAACAGAACAGTTCGTATGACAATATTTGTTTTATATTTTTGTTTGATAGTAACATGAAATCTCTTTAAGATAATAAAAAAGTAAAATAGAGATGTAACTTTATATTAAATAAATAGCAAGAAATAAAATATACTGACATAGTTGCCGTACATTTGACGAAAAATTCAGAGGTTGATTTCCATTCAATGGAAATTCTTCTAAAAGCTCTAAAGCTGGTTAATATGGTATATGTTATTAGTAAAATGTACCCATACTAAATAAGATTTTTTGTAGTGAATTTTCAATGTCTGTCTATCAAATCAAATAAATATATTTCCTTTGTATGAAATGACATGGAGATTTGGTCACGGAACTGTCGTTTACCCTTTTATATTTTTTTCGCAAGTCATCGTTACAATCTCATGGGCTTGACTTGATAAGACATCGGCTTGCGTGCTACGAAATACGTAGCGTTGACACGTAGCATATTCCGTAGCAATATACGTAGTATTCGTAGCACGCGACTGTTCTACGCTACATTGTCAGTATAACACATTTTCTTCGTATGATTACGTACATAAAATAATACAAAACATAAATGGAATAGACAATTTTATTGGAATTTATATTGTAACTGCTGTAATGCGAGAAGGTCAAATGAATGCAGGTTACAATTTTTCTTTTCCTAGTAAGATCAGCTTTGTGACTCTGCAAAAGTTTTGAGTGTATTTGATTTAACCGGTTGACTTGTAAATTCTACAGCGACATCTTCTTGCTTATCTTGATCAAAATGAGCAGCGATGGCCGAGTGGTAAAAAGCCGCGATCTTCGATGCGACCGATCCCGGGTTCAAATCCTCGGCGCGCACCTCTGACAAAGAAATTTGTAATGTGCGCATTTATCGTTGCTCCATGGTGATGGAAAATATTGTGATATTTAATTGATTACGATGTTCTCCATCGCCGTGCATGCCTGAGAGAAATTCATAATTTCTCGAAAGCATGACGTCCACCAATCTGCACTTGGCCAGCGTGGTGAACTATGGCCTATATCCCTCTCACTTGTGAAAGGAGACCTGTGCCCAGCAGTGGGACATAAAAAAAAGGTTGAAAAAACAATCAAAATAATAAAAAGTCTGGCACACAAAAATCTAATTGATGAAGGGTCGATTTTTCTAGGCCCAAATTAAAGTATTTGTCGAGAAAATTTTAAGCGCTATCATTGTTACTATTATGACTTACGAGTATGACATCCTTGTCATACAACGACAATTTTAACCAACTAATAACTTTATCTCAGGATTTAACAATCAGCCCTCAAGCGACTATATTTAAAGCTAGAGCAACAAACGTCAGTGATAAAGATTATTCGACCTTGCCATAATTAAAGATATGAAATTCATCTGCGTAAAGAGATTCCTACCCAATATATTGAATGTCTCTTTCATGTCGTTTCAGCGTTATTTTTAAATGATGGATTATTTTTTCAGGAAAATGTTCAGAAAATGAAGTCGTGAAACGAATGTACAATGAATAACATTTTAAAATTACAGCAACAAATGACATCTAAAATGCAATGACCGTAGAAAAAAATATGTACGAAATAATAAAAAGATCCCGATGAATTGAGAACCTGTTTCTTTTTTGATGTCCGTAAAAATTAAAATTTATTTTCAGCCAGCATAAATCCAAATCAAATGAGTTTATTCACACAAGTCTTAAATAAAGATTAAGAAAATCCCATTGGATAAAGTCAATGCTTAAAACGTCTTCGATCAGGCTTAGGCGCTCCCCAAAATACTTTCATCTCCTTGGAGCCTTATATTGTGATGGATTGATTTTGAAACTACATTATTTTCGTTTTAGAGAAGCTTTCGGGGAATAGATTCGTGACACTTGTCAGGCGATGACAGAAGCGGGAGTAAGCTCAAAGAATCTCAGTCACCGAGAACAATAGTGTGATCAGAAAAGAAAAAAAATTGTGTGGAGAATCACACAAATTAATCTCACAATTTTACGAGAAAAGTTAGCAGGAAATTAAAGTTTTAAAAATAACCTCCTTTATAGTAAGTTTTTAAATTTTTAATGTTATAAACTTGGATAATAATAAATAATAAACGTCTCACATACATAGCCACACAGTATGGTAGATATAATCATGGTGAGTACCATGGACATAAACAAAGACAAACCCCAGACCATACTGATTATTCTTTCTGCTTCTCTGGGAATCGAGTCCGAGACCCTCCGATTGGCTGTCCAGCATGGATGAATGTTATGTTTTACACAAATGCTACGAACAAAATAGTACATAAGTGTTAATGTAGCTAAATGTATTAGAATTAATGACAATGACATGTCCAAATGTGGATGACAACCACAGACAGGGCATAGCTAGTAGATCCTGTAGCTTCGGGATTAAGAATAGAGCTACGGTATCCCCTGCCTGATTGTATGAGGTGATTAAAAGGGGGCTTCCGGGGTTGCGGGCGGTGAGAGTGGGAGCTCGATCCGTCCAGCTAACGGCTCCGGGAAGGACCGCGGTGTGAGCGTGGCCGCATGCCGCCGTAAGCATCTGAAGGTGCAGGAGAGCACATTTGCTCTCCCGAAGATGGGCCCGTATTGGGCGCCGCGCGCGGGGAACACCGGTGAGTTCCACTGGAAATCCCGGAGTCCTCCCCAAGCACAGAGGCAGGCCACCGATGGGGTCTTATAAAGGTTTTCCCCGATAAAAAAGGGCAAAACTAGTATTGTTACATTTCAAAACAGCTACAAATCTACTAAATGTATTTACAACGAAAAATAGAAAGTTATTGTTGTAGATGTACGGTTGGATTAGACTGTAGAAGCTGGGTTTATAATATATTTTATGACGTTGATAAATCTTAGAAACGTTCTCGTGTGAAATAAACTTTGTTATCTAGTCCAAAATTTTACGATCTTGGAGGGTAGCTCGGTCAGCACTTTAAATCATTCTAGAAGAAATTACTTTACTACTTCAACAAGAGTTAAATCTATACATTTATACAAGTAAATAAAATTGGAGTGTCTGTTTGTAATATTAAAATAACCGCTTTTTACTAAATAAAAAATATTTTTTTGCAATTTTTGTCTGTCTGTTTTTCTGTCTGTCCGTCAGTTTGTTCCGATTTTTGTCTGTCTGTCTATCTGTCTGTTTGTCTGTCTATCTGTCAGTTTGTTCCGGCCTATCTCTGAAATGGCTGGACCGATTTTGTTGGGAATTTATTAACTGGAAGGTAGTTGATGTAATGAAGAGTAACTTAGGCTTCTTTTATTTTAGAAAAATTCTAAAAAAATCTACAACTAAAGTCCACGCATTCTTGTAATTTAGTGGATATCTATAGGTTAAATGATAAACTTTGCTATTTATTGCATTTCTTTATAAATTTAAGTATAAAAGAAATTAAAGATTTTCTCTCGTCAGTATATAAAATAATTACGACCACCACTTTGTTGTTTTCATTTGTCCAATTATGTGCCGAATAACCTGGTTTTTTCGTAAATCAATATTTGATCACCACCAATTTTAAATTAAGATAAGATTAAAATAAAAAATGACTACTTTAAGGTAAGATTTTATTAATTAACCCTCGCTCGTCACAATATGTTCTAAACCATCTCTGTATCAATCCCAACACTGTCGAGGAGGAATTCTCGGAATTTCATACAAGTATTTCAGTGATTGTAGCTATTTACGATTCGTGAGGCCTCTAAATTCTGAACCACTTGGTATTTGAACTCCAAGCTGAGTATGGAAAATAGTTAGGTAATAGATAAAAGTCTTATTACCGACTTCCAAAAGGAGGAGGTACTGTATTCGGCTGTATGTATTTTTTTTATATATGTTCACCGATCACTCCGCCGTTTGTGGACCGATTTTCAAAATTCTTTTTTTATTCGTATGCTTATACTCCAGAGGTGGTCCCATTGTCACCAAATCAGGATCTGATGATCCAAACTCTCCGACTCCAAAAAAGTTTTAACAGTCATTACCATAAGCAAGAAGAAGTAGGTACTGTCCCACTGTCTGTACTGTCGGTGCCCATTTAGAACGAATGGTACGACATTTTAGTTAGGGCCCAACTCCAAAAATAGTTTTAAGAGTCATTACCATAAGCAAGAAGAAGTAGGTACTGAACAATTTATTTTTTACTTATTTCAATCGAAGTCGGTTTTATTTTTTTGTTAAACACTTAATTTATTTACCTAACGTTAAATCAACAAAGTAAAAACTGAAACATTTTATAGATTTTATATCTTAAATACTAAGTGGTAATTACAAATTAAAGACACAGGCAATTAACTAAAACACAAAAGAAATTCAATTAATTAAGTTATAATTGTAATTATTTTGTAAATAACTAACTTTAGTTTAATTTAGTGATTATTGGATGCCTGAATAAGTTAGACTGTTTAAACACTATTGTTAAACGTAAACACTATTTTATTGTAAACAGTCATCAATAAATGTTTTTCTTAGGCATAATATGGGGTGGTGTACAATAAAGCATATTTGTATTTGTGTCCATAGTCCATAGTCAGAAGCTCTTTGTATTGTGCCTATTGCATAGGGTAGCCATCTCTAAAATTTGTCAACCCGGACAAGACGCGTTAAAACCCCGGATTTTAGAGCCCAAAACCCGGACATGTCAACAGCGGGGGGACGGTGAATTTAGTGAGTCGGTTCGTCAGTTGACCGCGGCGTGCGGGGACAGTGCGTGTGTCGCGGGCGGCCCAAGACTATTCTTTTTAAACCCGCACTACCCATGAAGTCCGGCCCGGACGCTCCCCGGACGCCCTCTAAACTAGGACAAATCCGGGGAAACCCGGACGGATGGCAACCCTACTATTGCACAACCTTGGCTAAGTGGATTGGTTTATGTACACCTTACTCACGTAGTGGCTGATGACCTAAAACCCTTTCAATAATGATAGGAATTCTTTGCCCAGGCGTGAGATGTTTAAAAGAGTTGAAAAAAGGAAATATACAATAAAGATTAGTGAGCGTTGCGCGCCAGCATTTGAACCGGGAACCTCCACATCGGCGGCCGCCCGCTATGTTAAAGACTGGTCTTGCGCTAGTCATTATTATTATTTTGGATAACATGATTGTAAATCATAAAAATATGTTTTTTATGATTCATATCTCACGAAAAATAAAGGACAAACGTATTTCGACGTCGTACAACACATTATCATCTGGACAGTGTCCCCAAGAGCTCGCAGTGAATTATTTATCAACGCGGTCCTTAAAGCGATGGGCTTAATTTCATGGCCCGGTTTTTTTGCTACATTAAATAATTTATAGCATTGACAATATATAAATAAGAAAGTAACCGCCGACCGTTTTCATTACATCAGTCATTTTATAAAGTTATTCAACATATATCTTAATATACATAAATTACGTGTCACGTTGTTTGTCCGCGATGGACTCCTAAACTACTTAACCGATTTTAATAAAATTTACACACCGTGTGCAGTTTGATCCAACTTGAAAGATAGGATAACTTACATCTCAATTTATAGTTGCAATATTAGGTGTTTTATTACTGATAATTTAAGGCAGGACAACGTCTGCCGGGTTAGGTAGTATGTAATTATATATTTTAATTCTGATAAAAACTGGCCAAGTCAAATCTAACCTAGTTTAAGATCTCACATTTTTAAATAACAGCAATTGTTATAGGTATCCAATAAAGCAAAGAAATAGAGTTTAATACTTGTTCACAGTGTTATTTTGTTCCTATAAATACATATTTGGATTTTGCATAGAACTTGGCACTCATTTAGATCTCCATTATTTTTGCGGCGAAGCCCACAGCCAAGCATAATTTTTGAATTGAACTTGCCTCTCCTTTTTTACATTTATGTTTTTGGTGGGATATCATTACTTTTTATAAAGAAATATATTATATATATTTCTTTGTATATTGGGTTAGTTTCAAATATCTGCTTGTAACAGTTCCAACACTACAATTATTATTTTTTATATAGGGACCCCCTATTTTTTAACTTTTTTTTTATTTTTAGATTTTTTCCTACGCTTACAAACAATTACCGAGCTGGATTCCAAATTTCATCTTTCTAGGTCGTAAGGAAGTAGGTTGAATTTAGGTACTATATGTCAGTCAGTCAGTGCTTTTTGGGCTTCTAGATGTCCTTATGGATATAATTAAACACACGTTGTTTTATGTGTTTACTTTAAAGAGGTTTTGAGTTATAGAAGGGTCAAAAGTGGCACCAAGTGGTTCATGTAATAATATTACACTCGGCGCTGGCTAGCCAGTTCCTTTGCTTGAACTTGGCTTGACACGCTGCCGCGTGTCTAGATTCTATTTTTTAAATTGGGAGCTGAAGTACATGCTGTTGTTAAGTAAGCCAATGAGTCTCTGAAAAAACAGTTTTTTATCCGAGCAAGGTTCAGTTATCCGGGTACTACACATAATCAGTTAAATCGGCTGCACTTGCGACGTGAAAAACGGACAAACATACACACTTTCACTTTTATAATATGTATAGATTACGATGCATTTACTGAAAGGAAAAATGTAATATCATTCTTGTGCTATTATCATGTGGCCAGTTTATCCATATGTCGTAGGCGTAGTCCAGACGGGAGTTGGGTCGGCAGAGACGGGAATGAAGTGAGTATTTCTTACATTACAGCACGAATAACAAATAAATAAATATACGTTACACACTCATAGACTCACAGTAAGGTAATTAATACCCTGTGTCGTGAGTACCAACAAACATCCAGACTGAGAACAGAAATTGAAACTCATCATTCGAATTTCTGTTTCGCCGGGAATCGAACCCGGGACCCCTCGATTGGCAGTCCGGCACGATAACCATTGCGCCACGTGGGTGAAAGAATTTAACGCGGGTCAAAAAGTTCAGTAAGATCAGTAAATTTCAATTTTTCGAATTTGTTCGATTATTTTATGAGGATCTCATCGTTTCTATCTTTGTGAAACTCATTTAGCACTTATTGAGATCAGTGCGGCACAGATTTATTCATTCGTGGGATTATAATTAACTTTTTACGGAACCCCTCATGGGCGAGTCCGACTCGCACTTGGCCAGTTTTTATGTAAGGTTAGTGTACTATTATTATCTAGTCAGTTTATCTATGTTTTATCAGAGCGCTTGCAAGGAATTATTTATCAGGCGTGGTCCAGACGGGAGTCGGGTTGGCAGAGATGGGAATAGGATGATATTTCTTACACTACAGCACAGGTAATAAATATCGTTTTTATGACTCGATTCTTTTTTGTTCAGTAAAATAAGTACCTATTTTTTAACACAGTTGCTCCAAAAGTGACGTATTGCAGGGACGTATAGCGTGCGGGAAGTGGGCTATTACACACTCGTGCTTTTTCTTTACCTTTTCCGCACTCGTGCGTTCTCTTTCCCAATTGTCAAAATAATGTCTATTAAAAAGAAAAAAACTAACCACGAAGTTTTAGAAGTTTTTATGATTCATGCAAATATTTCTAAAAAGAAGCTACTAATTTGTTTCAATATCTGATTTAATGATTTGGTTCAATGAGTTAGGTTAGGTTTCATTTCATTTCATCTCATTAACATTTTCATTTCATATCAATAAAAAAATTCTACTGAAGACTGCCTACCCAGAATGGGTGAAGAAAACAAAAAAATCTCTGCTTATATTCTTATACGGTGGGCGCCATTTTTCAAAAATGTTCTTTGCGAGTTTTTATTATTTAATTAAATTGCTTCATTTTTCGCAACTGTATTGAAAATAGTTGTTCAGTACACGTGCGGAACCGTCATTGGAAGGAGTTCCGACTGTAGACATTTGTCGGAACTCCTTGCAATGACAGCTTTTCCGCACTTGTAATGAAATATACCTACTATTTCACTGCTTTTCATTTCGAATTGATTATATTATTTTATAAATATCTCTTCGTCTCTATCCTCGTGAAATTTATTCAGCAGTTTATTCAGATTTACGTGTTTTGGAGTCGTTATTAAATGACAGGGGCTCACTGGGGTATGTATACATTTAGTTTTTTTGTGGTATTAAATTAAGGTTATAACGATTACTACCTATAACGAAATAAAAAAAAAAAAAACATTTTTGGAATACAAATAATTTTAAATCCTTAGAATAATTACAATAATTACATTTTAGAAACCAAGTCCGCGCGACCAAATTAAAGCATGTTGATTGGTGCCATTAATGGCTGAACCAAACGCTGGGCCGCTCCGTAAGACTTAAATTAAATTCAAATTTAATTTTATCGCAACACTTTTTAAAAACAAAAGAAATCTAATAAAATAACTTTTCACAATGTTTTCAATATTTTGTAGTATTTTATAGTTAATTTAGTGAAAATAAAAATTTTGTTTGTTAGATGTGACAGCTGTAGGAAACTATTTAGTGCATTGAAGCATGTTGATTGGTGCCATTAATGGCACCAAACGCTGGGCCGCTCCGTAAGACTTAAATTAAATTCAAATTTAATTTTATCGCAACACTTTTTAAAAACAAAAGAAATCTAATAAAATAACTTTTCACAATTTTTCAATATTTTGTAGTATTTTATAGTTAATTTGGTGAAAATAAAAATTTTGTTTGTCAGATGTGACAGCTGTCGGAATCTATTTAGTGCTTCAATTTTGACAGCGCGCTTGTATGAAGACTGACGTTCTTAACGTTATTATTCTAAGTTTAAATCAACTTTTCAATGGTATCACACTTTTTACCGACTTCCAAAAGAAGGAGGTACTGTATTCGGCTGTATGTATTTTTTTATATATTTAATGCTACATTTAGGGAGTATGTTTTGTTGAGGAACAAAGTTGCGTAAAAAACTACCCAGCAACACTCTTTAAATGTTCGTATTTATATAAAATCATTATAAAAATCATAACTTTGAAGTACATATAAGCAGATGGCTGTGGGACGACCTTGATTCATGCGGTAGCCCTTTTTGTTTCGGGAGGAAACCTTCAAAACAAACAAACACACCTTGGGAGAGGATACCGGATTATGTGGGATTTGTACCGCATTAAAACCCCTTCAGTGGCCTGCCTCTGCGCTTGTGGAGGATTCCGCGATCTCCAGTGGAACGCACCCGTGTACTCCGCGCGTGGTGCCCAGTACGGGCCCATCTTCGGGAGAGTAAATGTGCTCTCCTGCACCTTCCGATCAGTGGCGGAATCAAATCTTTTGTTTCACGCGTCGGCCTGTGTCGATGTTTCTCTTTCGCACTCATTGAATACAGCGCTAGGAATCGTACTAAACTTCGTTTCATAGGAGCGCAATCGCTGGCGCCCCACTCTTTACAACTTGACGCTAAATGTACGCGTAGATATAGGTAATAATTAATATAATATACTATGTATAGGTATAGTAGAATAGAATGAATGTAATGTAAGGATAGTATGTATTATGAAGGGACATAGATTACCTATGTAATTTTCTTGGGAGTGCACTGCACCAGCGCTCTTTAGGACGAGCCGCCTCTGCATCCGATGCCTACGGCGGAATGCAGCCATGCACGCACACACCGCCGTCCTTCCCGCAGCATAGCCTTAACGCACCCAGAGCAGCCCATAAAATAACGTCCGCTTAGAGTTTGTAAAAAACCGTACAGTGAATAATTTTTTTCTCTGTCTCTCTTTCTTTCTTTTACAAAAAAAATACTTATGTACTTGTTAACAGTAACGATCTATGAAATGGTTTTTACTCGACGACCGCCAGCAATAAATATTGTTCTTTGACTCTGCTTTTTATCTTGTTTCGCTGACGACGTTATTTCTCAGTAACAAGCTCAATAAATCTACTGTTTTTCTCATGGGTTTAATCAGAATAAGAAATCGAAAAGAGACTTAAGTATCTTATTTTCGTGCAAAGTTTACAAAGTTAAGGTAAGTTTTTTTTCTTTTAATAATGGCATCGCTCTATGTGTATGATATTATAATCCTATATATAAAATTCTCGTATCACAATGTTAGTTACCGTACTCTTCCGAAACGGCTTGACCGATTCTCATGAAATTTTGTGAGCATATTGAGTAGGTCTGAGAATCGGCCAACATCTATTTTTCATCCCCCTAAGTGATAAGGGTGGCCCACCCCAAAATTTGAACGCGGTACGGAGTTTGCGGGGTCAGCTAGTACTATATATAAAATTCTCGTATCACAATGTTAGTTACCATACTCCTCCGAAACGTATTGACCGATTTTTATGAAACTTTATATGCATATTCAGTAGGTCTGAGAGTCGGCTACTAGGTATCTATTTTTCATATCCCTAAGTGATAAGAGTGGCCCACCAAAACATTGAAACGCGGTACGGAGTTCGCGGGGTCAACTTGTAATATGCATTACTAGTATCAAGCAAAAGCTTATGAATTGACCTTTAGTCCTAATTACTAAGTTAGATCCGTGTGGCGTAATAAATAAATAATAATAAATCTTTATTTTCAACAAAGCATTACACAGTAATGGTTACCATGCCGGACTGCCGATCGGAGGGTCCCGGGTTCGATTCCCGGCGAGGCAGAAATTGAAATGATGAGTATTAATTTCTGTACTTGGCCTGGGTGTTTGTGTTTCTGTCTTTGTGTGTGTCCATGGCACCCACGACACAGGGAATCCTAGTGTGGGGCTATGAGTGTGTAGCATTATATATATAAAAAAAGTCATCAGTAATCACTCAACAAAGACAACCAAATCTCCGAGATAAGCCATGGTTCTATACCAGAACAAGCTTTGTGGGGTTTTGGAAGTAATCCGAAAAACAGTTTATCGTAATACTGCGCTTATCACTATGATAAACCTTTATTGAACAAAATATCAACTTTGTTTAATGTGGCTCAAAAATTCGCAACGAAAAAAAAAACCGCGATAAGACTCTTTCAAGATCCTGTTTACTTTAGTTATCTAAAGTAAAAAGGTAAAGAGTAAATTTGTTAAGCTAACTTAAACAACAGACAATCTAGAAAAAATAAATATTTAAACACTAGCTGACCCGACAGACGTTTTCCTGTCTTAACTATGGGTATTAAAATCGAATTTGTATAAAAAATTATATTAATTATCAATTTTCTTAATTTTTTTCATTGATAAGAACCTTCTCCTGATAATAACAAACACAACAAAAAAGAATTATCGAAATCGGTCTAACCGTTCACGCGTGAGGCCGAGACCAAGGGAAATAGGAATTCAGTTTTATACATATAGAGTTAGAGAAATGTTTTGCCCGCGACTTCTTCCGCGTGTACTTTAGTTATCAGGACACAGTTTAAATTAACCCCGTTATAATTGTGTCATACGTATCTGTTCTGCGTCTGCAAGTAGGTACTGCTATAAAAGATAGGTAACAGGTTACTGCAGTACCTACTTCGTTTTGAAGCTGGTGTTAAAATGACCAAGTTATTTGGTGCACTAACCCGCTAGCAAGCCACATAAACCAGACCGTGAGAAAAACAGCCCCCTTTTTAAATTAGTCCGACGAAATATAAAGGTTGTCATAATTATATTTTTAAGAAATAAGAAAGTCTGGCCCTATATACCAATGTTTATACTGCTAAGTTCAGAAATGAGATAATAATTAATTTCTATACATTTTACTTAACCCTTCCCCCGCCTTTTTACCCTTTTAGGCGGAAGTTTATCCATTTCACCTGCACAAATCATTTTAAATTGTAATCAATCACATACTCGTATGTATATTACCTACTCTACTTATTAGAAGTATAAGTAGAGTAGGTATATATATATAGAGTAGGTCCAGATATGAGAAAATTCCATGTAAACTTCACTCTCCTATTTCACTCTCGTAGGAGTTAGTTTACTTTTTAAAGGCTCAAAAATATTTTGAGTAAATCTAGTATCGTGTTGCAGAGCCAGCTCCTGATTTACCTAATAACTTTATTCAACAATTAATTATTTTCACTTAAATCTACCTTCTTACGGTATCTGAGGCTACGCCCGAGAGAGACAGCGAGTTAATTATTTAACATTTCAACCACACTAAAACCCACTGAATAGGATTTTCAGCGAAACCTGCCAATGTCTTCCATGCGCAGCGATGTACTCTGTGGCGCGGCGTTACAAATGGGCTCTTGGGTGAGCAATGTAGGTAACTCTGCCAAGAGTCGTGCGGCCGAATACGCCGTCGTTTTACCCGTGGCTGTTGGTCCGACTCCCAGTATAGCCGTGAAAGCCTCTACTTAGTCGCATTTTATGATTACGTGGAGGACACCATATTTCATATTGTTAATGCCGATGTAATTTTTATGTTTTCGGGACGGAATCTTCGCAAGGTACGTGTCAGATTGAAAAGTGATACCGGGTTATGTGGGATTTATACAGCACTAAAACCTCCTCAGTGGCCTGCTGAACACTCGTTCAGAGGACTCCATGCGCGGTGCTCCAAATCGCCGCCTACAACTCCAGAAGTTCACATTTATTCGCCTCTTACGATTAGGTAGCTGATCTGTTCTTACTGTATCTAGTCTTATTGTAGCTCATATTCATAACTTCCACCTACGGAGAGCAATCCCGAGCTAGCCAGTTTAGCTTCTTGAAGAAACTACCTACATTGTACAGAAACCTACAACAAATGTATGAAGAGTATTTTTTAAGTATTCATATTATATTATCTATGAAGTTTTTAGGTTACTGTCCAATAAACTGTCATGGAAGAAAATAAAATAATGACAGATCTCGTTTTAACGTTTGATTCTGAGAGCTATTTCGAGAGAAAGCGACAAAAAAGTACAAAGATTTTCAAATAGCATTTTTTTTATATTCCGTCAAATTGGTGGAGCATAGAAATATTTTTGTCAGTCAGCAGGATTTCTTAACGTTTGGCGTAGAAGGTACTTACCTCAATTTAAAAATAAATATTCACTGCAGTAACTTTTCTAAAACCATAAAAAATAAGAAGAAGCAAGCAGTCAATTAATGATAAGTTTCACAGTGTTCAGTCATGCAAAACTTGTAACTCGGTGTATCACGTATGAAAGTCGATAAAAATAGTAACTAACATTTTGCAAGTTCAAGAGTTTTTATATAAAAAATAAAATCTTTTCCATAACTGATGATCAACGTTTAATTTTTTAATACCGTGCAACAGTTCATCATGGATTTCAAACACTAAGAAATTTAGCTGATGTGACGTAATTAAAACAAAATATTAGAAAATGGTTGCAAGTTTTCATTGCTTAGCTCTCTGAATATTTCATGTGAGTAAAATTTTTGAAGTACGCTGTCTTGTCTTAAATGTTAATGTTGCATTCGAATTGGAAAATGGTTTTTAAATTTTCTAAGTTTTCGTGATATTTCCTTAATGTTTTATTACATAAGTACCTTCTTCTGCCAATTACAAACACAACAAAAGAAGAATTAGCGAAATCGGTCCAGCCGTTCACGCGTGATGTCGTGACCAAGGGAAAATGGGATTCATTTTTATATATACAGATAACAGAAGAGCCCAAATTAAGCATATAAGGTTTTAGGATCAGAGACCTTTGAGGTTTCTTTGTCGTTTATAATTATATTATTATATAATTATATTAAATGTATGCTAAAATAATCAATAAAACAATACTTGTATTGTATTGTAAAAAGGTTTACAAAGGAGTTATAAAAGTGTTACCCAGAAAGAAAGAAATGTATGTATGTATGTATGTATGTATGTATGTATGTATTTATGTATATATGTAGATTTATTAGTATGTATGTTTGTGTATGTATATTGTATGTAAAATTTATGTACACTATTTACTATCATTAGTTAACACTTCTCCAGTTACAGGTCTGCTGGAAGAGATTCCTAAAGGAATAAGCTGTACCTTTGTACAATATCTATTGTTACTATTTGTAATTTAAGTGCTTCTGTACATTAATAATTAAATAAATTAATAATAAATAAGAAAGAAAGCCAGACTTAAACATTTTTCAGTGACAGGAACAAAACATTATCAACTTTTCAACAAACTATAAATAGGAAAATAGGAAATTCAGCGTTTCGTTTCCTTAAACAAAAGAATTTGCATTTAGATTGAAACAGGATAAGAATAGACTAAACATTGACAATATTCTCAAATATGATCAAACTTATATTACAGTTGTGTTTGAAACTTCAATAATCCAATCATATTGAAGTACATACCAACATAGTTTTCGATTTCAAAAGTGTCTTATTATTATATTTTCCGTAAGCTCGCCAAAGACCATGAAAATTTATAACTTTTACAAATTTCCGCCCGCGGTACCATCCGCGTAGGCTACAGGTTTTTTTTTGCATAGAAATGAGATATTTTACCCTATTTTATGTGATATGACCAGCCCTCAGAATCTAGTCCCTGTAGCTTCGGGATTAAGAATAAAGCTACGGTACCCCTGCCTGATCGTAAGAGGCGACTAAAAGGGGGTTTCCGGGGCTGCGGGCGGTGAGAGTGGGAGCTCGACCCGTCCAGCCAGCAGCCCCGGGAAGGACGGCGGTGTGTGAGTGGCCGCATACCGCCGTAAGCATCGGAAATTGCAGGAGATCAGATCTGCTCTCCCAAAGATGGGCCCGTTCCAGGGCGTCGCGTACCGGTGTCCTCCGGTGCGTTCCATGGGAGATCCCGGAGTCCTCCCCAAACGCAGAGGAAGGCCACCGAGGGGGTTTTAGTGAGGTTACGAAAAAAAGTCCTCAGAATCTATATATATAAAAATTTCGTGTCCACCATTTCACCATTCTCCTGCGAAACGGCTAAACCGAAGATGATGAAATTTTATATTCACACTTGGTAGGTCTGAGAATAAGTCGTTATCTATTTTTCATCCCCCTTAGAGATAAGGGTGGCCCACCCCAAACATTTAAACGCGGTGCGGAGTTCGCGTAGTCAGCTAGTATCTCTGTACGAAAAATCAAGTCCTGTGCCGCAAGGCTTATTACGATCTTAAGGACTATTTAATTGATTAAAAAAAAATTGGGATTGAGCTGTAGTCCCACAAGGCTGTATGTATAACTAAAGTAATAGACTTAAATGAATTAAACTGCCTATGTTAGCAGATGGCTGTGGGACGACATTAACACATGCGGTGGCTGTCACGTATGTCCCTTATCGGCCCAAAGCTACTCTGTAAAAAAGCTAATTATTGTATACCCCATATTTTAAAACAGGGCTAAAGTTCTCCGTCTGTTCTTTTCTTCAGCTCAGCATTGCCTAAGCGCACCCAGAGCAGACAGAACAAAAAAATAACGTTCACTAAGAGTTTGTAAAGGAACCGTACAGTGAATAAAGAATATTTCCTTTCATTTAATTTCAATACGTATTCCTCGTTTCGTCTTCGACACACCCGTACCGATACTAGAAATTTAAACAGATCATTCAAATTTATGCCTCACCAGGACTCGAACCCGTTTATTCGATTTACCATAACCATTACGATTGCGACGTAAGTGTAGAAAAATGAATTTTGTTTCTTTAACAACACTATGTAAACGAGGCGTAGCTCATTCGTAAACAGAAATACAATATTCAAAACACCAAGTTCAAATTCCAAGTTGCCCCTTCGCCCCGGGGACACTAAATAGCTCTACAATTACTCGAATATTTGCGTACCACATTCTACTACACCATACTATTCCGACTTGACAAACTTGAAAATGTGTTTTGTACTGAATTTACTACTAAATAAAGTTGGCCGATTGTGAGTTAAAATCTTAGGTATACAAAATTTACGACTTCAAAATTAGAAAAAAATAATGCATATTCTAAATTATCGGATTTTTCTTGTACTACATAGGTATAAGAAAATATTATAATCATCCATCTGCCTTTAAAAGTCCACTGCTGGACAAAGTTCTCCATTAAAATTCGCCACTCCGTCCAGGCCTGCGCTCTCTGAATGCCGCTGTCTCCTTCGAATGTTTATTACAAAGTAATTATTTCTTAATTCTTCCTTTAAAAAAAACATGCGACGTACCGAAACAGCGTATATATATTTTTTTAAATAAATTTACCGAACAAAAAGGCAGACGGGCAAAATTGTTAAGCGATCAAGCGTGTCCATAGGTGGGACACGGGCAACCCCAGGGGAGCCACTCGAACATTGCCGGCTTTGAAGAAGAGCTTTTTTTTACAGCTTTCTTGAAGAACCCCATGTCAAAGTCCACTGGAAATGCCTCAGCTGGAAGGTTGCCCATAACTTACACGTCCGTGGTAAAAAGGAGCGTGCAAAGCGGACTGTGGAGGACCGCCACGAGTCCAGATGGTGTCGGTGGAACTTTAACCTTCGTCTGGTTTTATAGTCATGGAATGGTGATGTAGGCATCAATTTGAAGAGTTTCTCGGAGCACTCACCATATTAAAGTCGGTAGAACACGCAGAGCGAGCCAGTCTTTTCGCAAGCTTAGTGGTTCTAGCCTGTCAGTCAATCTTGGGTTGTTGACGATTAATTTGCTGACTAACAAACTTGATTACTTATACTCGTAGATCGAAAAATTTACTACAAAAGATATTAATTTAAAGATTGGCGTAGTACGGTAATTGAACTTCTTAAACTAAATTGGAAAACTTAACAGCAACAGCAATATTTTTCTGATCTCTTATCGAGTGAAAACCGTGAAATAAATATCATCCCGGCTTCGGGAACGGCCGATAAATAATTCTAGCCAGAGTTCCGGCAGCGAAGAGAAAACTCAAATTTTAATAATGGCGCATTATTGCAAAGCGCTAGCGGCAAAAAATATTTTTCAATTTGCCTTTGCCCGAAAGGGTAAGGAGATTAAAACTGCGCATGTATTTGAGTATTTTGTGAAAAGAAAAATTGTAACGCATTTAGCGGATGTACTATGAGATTTATTTGTTGTTTATTTGTGGCATCAGTGGCATGTACGTATTTATTTAGAACCAGCTGACCCGACAGAAGTTGTGCTTTTTAACCATGAAATTTGAATTCGAATTGGATGATGGTTATGTATTTTTTTAATTCGCGTAAATTTCTTAATTTTTTCTATCATGAGAATCTTTTCCTAACAATAACAAAATTAAATACAACAAAAAAAGATTAGCGAAATCGGTTCAGCCACTTACGCGTGATGCCGTGACCAAGGAATGTAGGGGTAAATTTTTATATATATAGATTATGCTTTGACAATTGTTTTCTATTAATAAATTAGGTTAATATACTGTGTTGTATTTACATAATATTTAATAGCGATTACATAGATAAAAAGCATTGCTGCCGACCGGTAAAACCCGCGGTCTCCGACTCGAAGATACTGTGCCCTAGGCGCACACCTCTGACAAAATATTGGTTAAATACGTATTTATCGCAGCTCCACGTTGAGAAAAAATGTTGTAGTATTAAATTTATGGTTTATAGTTTCACCGTACATGCCTTAGAAAAACCCATAACTTCTCAAAAGCATGATGTCCACCAATGCGTACGTAGCGTCGCTCTGGCCTGATCATGGCCTACGTCGCTCTCCCTTGCGAACTCACCTGTGCCCAGCAGTGGGACATAAGAAAGGTGAAAAAAAGATACAGCGTTCATACAGGTACCAAAAAAAAAAATAACAGAAAAGGAAAATAAAAAATATTTATTTTATATTAGGAATACAAAATATTCGTTTAATGAATGTCATTTTTTCTCGGTCATAAGTGGCAAGCCCGCTGTTAAAATCGTCAGGTACGAAAAAAATCACATGATTAGTAAGTTAATTTTCACGTAACTCAACAATATTAAGTGCAGTTACTTTGGTAATTTAATGTCGTATCAGGTCACAACTTGGATTGATGGCAGTATTTGAAACTCTTATTGGACCCTAAAACTTTTCCTACAAAAAGTTGACCCGCCGACGTGGCATGAATAATTTCCAACCCCTTTCTCAGAACTCAAAGGCTGATTTTTTTGAGGATATGTCGATATTAAAAAAGTTTTGTGAGTGTGGTAGAATCGCTTTTGTGTGCTATTTCTTCTACTGTTAATCGATATTTCTACTCTAGTCTGGTCATGTAGGTTTATTCTAGCTTTGAAAGATATTCTTTTGACGATCCGCGTGGCGTAATAGTTACCATGCCGGACTGCCGATCGGAGGGTCTCGGGTTCGATTCCCGGCGAAGCAGAAATTTGAATGATTCTGTTCTCGGTCTGGGTGTTTGTGTTTCTGTCTTTGTGTGTATCCATGGCACCCACGACACAGAGTGTAACTACCCTACAGTGGGGCTAAGAGTGTAAAAAAAAATAAAAAAAAATAAAGCGCGCATGGCCCAGCGCATGGCGTATAACGCAAGCAATCTACGCTGCTAATCAAAGGGTGTATCTCACACCCTTAGCTGGTGACGGCTAATGGCAAAAATTTCAAGTTGGTTTCGTGCTTCGTCGGCCACTTTTAGCCATCAGTATCAGTTGTTATCGATAGATGGCAGTCATTAAACCTTGTCGGAGACCTTATGAGCGGTTTGAAATAGCCAACACTGGGTTAGCCACTAACCCGCATTGAAGTAGCATTGTGAAGTAACCTCCTGGTCTCCCTAATTATGGGAAGAGATTCTTGGCCAGCAGTGGGACGTAAAGTGGTTTGCAGCTAAGGATAGTTGGGGAAACTCTCAGCCAGCCTTCACAAACTTCTTTATATCGACTTACAAGAATCTTTCAGCTTGAGCTTGACGAAACGGGTTGGAAATTATTCATTCCGCGTCGGCTGAATAGTGCTCTATTTATAACAATAACACAATGTAACAGTTGTGCCCACCTTTTTGTAGAAAAAGTTTCAGGCGTTTAATAAGTACCTTAGGAGATATTCTTTAGCGTCAACCATAGACAATTTAGTCGCGTTTTAGAAGCAAAACGCAGCGACTAAATGGGCGATTTTGATGCTGAGATGAAACGCAGTGTACAAAATCGCTAATCGCCGATGCCAAAAGTAGCATATCCGCGGAGGTGCTTAGAGTTTTAAATATTGGAATCAATCCAACTTGTAGCCACACTTATCATTGTTGATCTACGTGAAAATTAAACCATCCGATTTCTCCGCTTTCTTTCTTCTCTCTTACTTGCAATGAGCAATAAAATACATATAATAGGCATGATGACAGATTTTTTAATACCTTAACTTTCCTTATTGTGGGTACACGTCTCCTAGTTTCGAAAAAAAGTTTATTTCAGCAATAAACTTAAGTTTTAACGTAAATTAATGTATTTTCTGCTATGTAATTTGAATTAAGCGCGAAAACGTTCGTAGGTGTCATGGCGTCGGCTTGCTCGTCAAACTTCAAGCAACACGATGACTTTTACTGAGACGTGACGTCATTCCTTTTGATTGGTGTTTCAAATAACATGGCCGATTGCTGTATTTAATACTTTTATTTTATTGAAAATCTTATTAATCTTAATGTTTGTATTAAAGCGGGGTCATATTTTAGAACTTTTTTAGCATATATTTTTCTGTAAAACCATTTATTCTCTGATTCTTTAACAGTGTCATCATGCCCATTATATATGTAACTTGTTTTAGGCCCCACTTATATTAAATTCAGTAAAAGTATCTACAAACTGTTTTTACTTTCAAAAGGTAAAATTCTATTGCTTGCAGACGAGTAAGCATACTCAAGATTTACCTCTCTCTAGGCATAAGAACCTAAGAATTCTCTGCCAGCCTTCACAAAACTTCTTTAATATCGACACATCCAGTTACTTCTAAAGTACCAACAAAAACCTTTCGCCTTTGCGTTTGATGAAAGGGCTTGGAAATTATTCATTCCACGTCGATGTTGAATAAAACTCTATTTATGTATACCAACAATATAATGGAACGAGTTGGGCCCACCTTTTTATAGAATAAGTTTTAGGCGTTCAAAAAGTACCTACATTGGCAAATAAAGATAAAGGTTAAAATAGCACTTTAAGCATCAGTGATCGACGATTTAGTGGCGTTTTTTCGAAGCTTAACGCAACGACCAAAAACTATATAGAAACGGCTAAAACGTGCGATTTTGATACTGAGTTGAAATGCGGAGTCGTGAAATCGCCTATCGCCGATGTTAAAAACAGCATGTCTGCGGAAGCGCTATGAGTTTTGAATACTGTCTGTGATACTGCCATCAATCCAAATTGTATCGTGGTTGATCAATGTAAAAATAAAAATTTCCTCCGACTTTTTTCGCTTCGTAAGAACAATAAAATGCATTGTGTGTATACCTTATATTAAACCGCTTTTATAATGTTTTTTGAATCACTTAAAATCAAGTAACACCCTGTGCTACTCGGATGGATAAAGCCGACGATTCGAAAGATTGGATCCGATCCGAAATATAAATAAATAAACATTTTAATTTATAAAAGGCGCAATAAGGGACAAATAAAAATAACAATAAAAAAGATGTAAATGTACATTTTGTAATTGTGTTGTAATTAAGTTTCCTCGTTTATATTTTTATTTTCGTAATTTTTACGTACCTCAAGATGGCGATGAGGCAACATGGCGAACTAAATATATACAAATAACTTTTGTAAATACCCATATTTGTACAAATAAAAGTCTTTGTCTTTTTCTTTGCATTTTTTTAAAATCTAATCACTCATTACTTGCAAAACATAATGGTTTTATTGTTTACAGACGAGTAAGCATAGTCAGACAGTCAGTCAGTCAGAGCAGCGCCGAGTGGGAAAATAACGCGGTCTTGGACGCGACCGATCCCGGGTTCAAATCCTCGGCGCGCACCTCTGACAAAGAAATTTGTAATGTGCGCATTTATCGCTGCTCCACGGTGATGGAAAATATCGTGATATTTAATTGATTGCGATGTTCTCCATCGCCGTGCATGCCTGAGAGAAATTCATAATTTCTCGAAAGCATGACGTCCACCAACCCGCACTTGGCCAGCGTGGTGGACTATGGCCTAAATCCCTCTCACTTGTGAGAGGAGACCTGTGCCCAGCAGTGGGACATAAAAAGGGTTGAGAGAGAAGCATAGTCAAGATGCAGTTATAAGAGCGTAAGAATTCTGTGCCAGCCTTCACAAAACTTTTTTAATATCGACATGTCTTGTTACTTCCCACGTACCATCAAAAACCTTTCGCCTTTGCGTTCGAAAGGGCTTGGAAATTATTCATTCCGTGTCGACTGAATAATGTTCTATTTATAACAACAGCACAATGGAACGAGTTGGGCCCACCTTATTGGAGGAAGTTCTGGGTGTGTAAGAACTAACTTTGTACTACGGAGTAATTATGTAATGTGTCACAAAGTTGAAGTAATATATAATGAATGTTAAGCTATGTATCTTCTTACTTTTTTACGGTTTACAATTGAAATCAGCGTTTTACTTCTATCTGTAATCTGTCGACTATGTTTTAATGGTCTTTCAGATCACCGTATTATACGCGCTTATATTATGATTGTTTATAGAAGCGCGAGTATGCGCGTATCGTCTAGAAATTTCCATACAAGTTACTCGTACGAGCGCTAACACGCTTAGATACCCATATTGCGTATATGGTTTTATAAAGGGCGTAAAGGGCGTGCTTGTAAGTGCGTATGCCGAAACTATCGTTTTTTTTCCAATTTTCTTATGTCCCACTGCTGGGCACAGGTCTCCTATCACAAGTGAGAGGGATTTAGGCCATAGTCCACCACGCTGGCCAAGTGCGGATTGGTGAACGTCATGCTTTCGAGAAATTACGAATTGCTCTCAGACATGCTCGGCAATGGAGACTATCGTAATCAATTAAATATCACGATAGTATCCATAACCGTGGAGCAGCGATATAGTTGAAATTGAAATAGTTTATTAACATCCTGGGTAATAATATACACTTGATGTTTGTCATTGTTGTACGGCCATCAGCTTACCGTCATCCGCTTTGGGTGCGCTAAGGCTTATATGGGCTAGGAGAAAAAAGCGGGCGGAAAAAAACTCCAGCACCGTTTTAAATAAATTTTCAGGTACAATTGGTATTTATTATGCAGCATGACTGTGGGGCGACAAGGAGCACACGAGACAGCTATCATGTGTGTGTGTGTGTGTGTGTGTGTGTATGCGCACATCACATACTTATTTTTCAGAAGTGCGCTCCGAAGTTTTGTAACCGGGATCGGTCGCGTCAAAGACCGCGGTTTTTTATCACACTGCCATCGCTGCTCGTCAAAACCATCGTATACTTACAGAAAGATACGCTAATTTAAACCAACTTTAACAGTTGTAATAGAACACAAAAGTGGTACTTTTATCCTCACAAAACTTTCTTAATATGGACATACCCCGTCATTCCCCAAGTTTAGGCCGTATTAACAAAAAACCTTGAAGCGCGCATGGCCCGGCAGTTAGCGTAGAACGCTAACGATCTATGCAACTAAGCAAAACGGGCGCGGTTGGGTGTGAGATGGGTGACCGCTAGTGACAAAAAATTTCATGCGCGTTTCCGTGCTTCGGAAGGCACGTTAAGCCGTCGGTCCCGGTTGGTGTCGATAGATAACAGTCGTTAAACCTTGTCGGAGGCCTTATGGGCGGTTTGAAAACATCCGACAGCGGATTGGCCACTAACCCGCATCTCCACCAACCCGCATTGGAGCAGCGTGGTGGAAGAGCTCCAGGCTTCCCCAATAATGGGGAGAGACCCGTGCCCAACACTGGACGCAAAAAGGGTTGCAGCCAACAAAAACCTTTAAGCTTGGTTCGACGAAACAGGTTGGAAATATTCATTCCGCGCCAACTGAATAATGCTCTACTTATAACAACAGCACAATGGAACGAGTTAGCTCCACCTTGTCGGCGGCAACTTTTGGGTGCGTAGAGTAACTTTGTACTACGGAGTAATATGTGATGTGTCATAAAGTGTAAGTAATATTTATGAAACTACTTTTTAGGTAGGTAGATAGTATTTTACGGGTTACAATTTAGATTTATATAAAATAACATTTCACACTGGTAGTCCCATAGTTAATAAATAATAAATAACGCTTCTTTCTTTATAAGGGTATATATACCCTGTGTCGTGGGTACCATGGACACATACAAAGAGAGAATCACAAACACCCACACCGAGAACAGAAATTTAAACTCATCATTAAAATTTTTGGATCGCCGGGGAAGGGACCCCTTGATTGGCAGTCCGGCATCGTAACCATTGCGCCACGCGGGTCGTTTACTATAACATCTTATGTCTTGGGTATGGGAATCTGTTTAAAATAGCAGAGCAAGTGCATCCCAAAAATACAAGGCAACCGGAAAGTTAGGTACTGGACACACCATCGGGTATTTACTTGCTCCAAAGAAACGCATATATTTACGCAGTTATTACTGGGCCACATTTATCTCAGTAAGGCATGCTTTTGAAGACAGATTATTTTCTCTAGTGTTGTATGCAAAATTTCACTCAAATTACAGACACTTGCACATATCCGATCGCACAACATTCGTCACTGTTTAGAGCAGACATGATTTATGGTTTATATTTTTCATGTGCACTTACTTTCCAAACAGTTTTTGAATTTCAATAACAATCAACGTCATAAATTTCGCTATATTTTCAAGTAACAGTTACCTGTACGGTAAACAAAGTGTTCAATTTATAAGGAACGGGTGTATGTCAATATGCATGACCTAAAATAATAAAGAATTGTTCATTCTCAATAAAGGGGGCTGCAAATGAATGAAATTCATTTAGTTAAGATGCTAGTTTCGGAAAAAAAAATTCAGTTCAAACCCCAGCACGTAGTTAACAGATTCACACGAACATCGTATATATACGTCAAATTTTGGTAGATGTGGTGAAGCACAACGCACTATTACGTTCACCTAATAAGGGGCGTGTGGAGCACAACGTAATATCACGGCGCCTCTTCATAAAGTTCATAAAGGCGGTGTACAAAGTAATTGAAAATTGTATTGAGGTTTGACATTCGATTTATTAATTATTACATATTTATATATTTGACGTATGAATTTTATTTTGAGTGACTGGTTTATTTTTAATTTTTAATCTAATTATTTTGACATGTTTTTTGACAATTTCATTTTATGCCTACTAATTGTAATTTAAATTCAAATTGACATCAAATATAAATTAGATTTATTTTTTTCTATTATATTGAATTAATTTAATTGTTATATTCTGAGTTGTTATATTGAAATTTATATGTATTATTTTATGCTACGCTAACGCATTGGTTTCTAAGCTGTAATGTTAGTCGTAAGTTCAGTAAATAAATAAATAAAATAAATAAATAAATAAAATATTAATCTCTAATAGTTCGTTTGCTGTGCGACAACGCATCAAATTCTTAAAATTGTAGTGCTACACCACGTCGAAAATTTTGCACATCTTCATGTATACGTTGACGTCATAGGACGTAAGTGCTTTATAACATAGTACTAATTTTACGTGCTCTTAGCTGACCGTCTCTAGGCGTCGATCTAGTTTTTTTTAAATTTAGTTTCCAGACTTTAGTTTTAGATTTTTTCTAAAATAAAAGCAGCCGAAGTTACTCCTTATTACATCAGCTATATGCCAGTGAAAGTCCCGTGAAAATCGGTCCAGCCGTTTCAGAGATTAGCCGGAACAAACAGACAGACCGGCAGACAGACAGACAGGTAAAAATCGAAAAATAAAGATATTTTGGTATATGTACCGTATTACATTCATTTGCTGGGCACGGGTCTCCCTAATAATGGGATTAGGGAGGCCTGGAGCTTACTGCACCACGCTGCTCCAATGCGGGTTGGTGGAGATGCAGGTTAGTGGCCAACCTGCTGTCGGATGTTTTCAAACCGCCCATAAGGCCTCCGACAAGATTTAACGACTTATCTATCGACAACAACCGGGACCGACGGCTTAACGTGGCCTCCGAAGCACAGAAACGCGCATGATTTTTTTTGCCACTAGCGGTCACCCATCTCACACACGACCGCGCGCGTTTGGCTTAGTTGCATAGATCGTTTGCGTTCTACGCTAACCGCCGGGCCATGTGCGCTTCGATTTTATTTATTTGTATAGATTTAGCAGTTTAGGTTAGAAATACATTTCTAATTCGACAGCCTCCGTGGCGCAGTGGGTGATGAGCCGACTGCGAAGCGTGAGGTCGTGGGTTCGATCCCCACCCAGGACAAATATTTGTGTGATGAACATGACTATTTGTTCTGTGTCTGGGTGTTAAATATCTATTTAAGTATTTATTTAGAATTATATATGTATGTTTATCAGCTTTCTGATTACCATAGTACAAGCTCTGCTTAGTTTGGAATCAGATGGCGTTGTGTGAATTGTCCAAAGATATTTGTTTATTTATTTATTTATTTAATTAACAAGCCAGCCAGGATCATGACTTGAATCCCTCTCAGTTCCGAGACCTTTGTTCAGCGATGGAACATAAAAAGGCCTGAAAAAAATTCAATCTCGCCATGCGACCAACTAAAAATTCATTATCTCTTTTCTACCCAAAGTAATACATGCGGTTGATATTATAGCAGTTTTCACAGGCATTGCCTTTGAGGGATTTTCGACGAATTATTTATTGGTCGCGAGCGGGCGAAGCGGGCGAAATTTATTTTACGCTTTTTACTTGACAACGGCCCGCGCAATAAATAATGATATTTAGACGTCACGTCCACGTACATTTTAGAGCTTTGTGGGTATTTTCCTGCGCTTATTTAGACGTGACGGGATGACAGACAGAACGAAATCTATACATCTTATATAATATATATAAATTACGACTCCTAAACTACTTCACCGATTTTAATAAAATTTGCATACCGTGTGCAGTTTGAACCAACTTGAAAGATAGGATAGCTTACATCTCAATTTATAGTCGCAATATTAATTTATTTCTGATACTTTAAGGCAGGACAACGTCTGCCGTGTTAGCAAGTAGTTATATAAAAAAAGGAGCCGTATGAAATGTTAATGTCAGACATCCTTTTTTTAACACGCTTATATTAGCTTGACCTGTATGTATGTATGTATGTAACGAAATCTTTTAACGCGCGAGTTGACTGTTTTTACGCCACTATGCGAAAACGATGCGGGTTCCTTTCGCGTAGACTGCGGGGCAGTACCAACAGCATCTTCAGGATGATTGCCAGCAGGCTAGACTGCAGGTATGCGAGTCATTGCTGCGCTGTGTCAAGTGGAATGGCGCAGCGATGACTCGCATCTCCACTACTTTAGAAATAAGCTTAGGTTAAGTACTAACATAGTTTATAAGTCTCTGATACTAACCAATATGAGCCCTTGTTGCTTGTGATATGGAATAATAAATAAATAAATAAAATAAATAGACTTAACTTCATTTTCACCTACTTCTAAGCGACTGATTAACTTGAAGATTTGAACAGGGGTCAACGGCCGATGACAATGCAATAATATGAAAAAAAAGTCAACAAAAAAATTTAGAATAAATACAAAGTTCCCCCCCCCCGATACCAATAAAAGGGTAATTAAGTACTCAGAAATATTTTTAAAATCAAACATCTACAACATTTACAAGATTGAGTTAAAATAAAAAATACTCAAAGAAGCTTATAACTCAATATTTGAAGAGCAAAGCAAAGAGCGAACTCGAGTCAAAAGGGGCATTCTACTAACCTCCATAATATCGCGCGTTTATTACTGTTGGAAATTGCAGGCTTTGCCTTTTCTGTACATTTATTTGATAGTTAAGAAACTTTTATACCTATGGTTATAACTTACGAGAAATAAATAAGGAAACTCCAGCAGGCACATTGGAGCAACGTGGTGGTGTAGATTCCAAGCCTGGCCAAAGTGTGGTACTGTGCTCAGTAGTGGGACGCAAAAAGGGTTGCAGATTGCAGATAAACAATCAATTCAATATCTCCTGACGACCGGATGGGTTGGCCTACGTCTAGCAGTGGGCTGTAAAAAGCTGATGGATGAATATTGCTGAATTCATTTTTATTTGAACTCAGAGATGTTTGATAAAGACAAATACTTATTTGCACAAATATGGGTGTTTACAAAAGGTGTTTTGTACATTTGGTTCGCCATATTTACCTTCATGAGATATGCTCATATTACAATAATTAAAAACTTAACTTATCACAAATATGTACATTGAAATAGTTTTATTTATTTCATTAAGTTTAGTATACTTATATTAGAATTATTTTCATTATTTGTACTCATATTGAGCCTTTATATTGATAAATTTTTATTTATTTCTATTTTTCGAATTGGATCCGATCGTTCGCTTGGGTACCCATATTGTAGGGTTTTTGTAAACTGAGAGGAAAAAAAGCCAGCGGAAAAGATCCTCCCAGATTTTTATGGAATTCCTTTATAAATTTAAAAAAAATTAAAATTTAAAAAAACTTTATGAACCTCAATAATGCCGTTAGTTTGATATCTATGTGTATACTTATTCCTAAAAAAATTTCTTGTTTCATTTCAGATATAAACTTTGTTTTATAGCTAATATTTACTGGCTGTCCGTGTGATACTGTGTTTTATGTTATTGAGTGAATTATGGTTGTCGGTCGAATTGGGTTTTTTAAAAACTAGTCTTTACGATTACAGAGATTTATTGAACAAAAAATTAAATACATTTGAAATGAAATCTAAATACATAATCTAAACCTACTGACTGGTCTCAACTACTACGCGATCGAGCAGGAGACCCAGCAGCGGAGGCAACCGCTTGCTTCCAAGATTGGATCAAGAGTTGATGGGAAGCCGGTGCAGGGCGACGCTGGTGTCCGCGACTCAGGAAACGCTGCGTCAGCTAATGCATCGAACGACGTCTTGCGCAACCCTGCCTTAACCGTGAGAACTATGGAGAACGGTTAGGGGTGTAAGGGCCGTATAACAAGTTTTAATATACTCCCATTCATGCAGGGCCGGATTTAGAGGTCTGGAGGCATCGGGGCAACAAAGGAGTGGAGGCCCCTTAGTCTTAAATTATTTTCCAAATAAAATGGACAATTTTATCAGTCGTGTTTTCCAATAAATAATTTATTGTGAACCCAAGCATAGATTCTTTTATTATTTCACAAACTCATATAAATATAATACATACTCGTATAAATATAATCGTAAAGAAGGAAAAGTTGTTTACTAGTGTGTACTAGCCTAAATTTGAATTGTTTCTCCGAAGTATCTATTGTGGGGGCCTCTCTTTTGTGGAGGCCCTGGGGCTGTAGCCCCGGTTGCCCTCCCCTGAATCCGGCCCTGCATTCATGTCATTCAAATTACAATAGAATCAACAGGAGACACTATTAAATTGTTCGGATATGAATGGTCAGCAATATCCGGTTCAATACAAGTAGGACCTTATTTAAACTGAAGCCAGATTGTTTGAAGACTTATTGAAGAATCTCTTATTACTCCATCATCCACCAGCTTTGTGCAATTAACTTTTGGATTAATGGAAGAAGCCGTAATTAGCAATGGGATACAAAAAGGGTTGCAGCCGACTATTAATAGCAACACCCTAAACCATTGGACCGTTTCTAATGGGACTTTGAAAGTTTGACAGCATAATAAATAATTTAGTTCGGCGTGGATTCAGTCGACCTTTGACTTTAAACTAACTTTACCTTCTATAGAAGGTGCAAATCATAATGGTTCCAATCCTTTTTAGGGCTCCGTACCCAAAGGATAAACGGGTCCCTATTGCTTATAATAATAAAAAAAATTTTGAAAAGAAAATTGGCATGCGCGTTAGAGATTGTAAGGAACTATCGCCTTACTGAGGAATAAATAAAAGAACTGATACTGATTAACAACGTTTTATTCGTTTCCAAATTATAAAGTAACGATTAAATACTCTCTATTTGCTTTACTCGCATCTCATTATTTAATAGCAAGGAAATACTCATATATTTATATATATTAGATATAATACACTGACCTTTTCAAACGATACTCCACTATACCTTCACCACTCACAATTACACACTTAGCAAATTACTTAGAGAGGTCTTTCCTCCACGATGGCTAGCGACCGACTGACGATGGTTTGGTTTGTAGGCAGCCATCTTGGGTAGTAAACAATAAAGATGGCTGCCAACGAACGAGTAATCTAATCGGGCATTAATCAAATGTACAACTTTTTATGTTCAAATTACAAATTAGGCTTACAAGATGTTCCTACAAGGCATGTCACATATAAATTACCTAAAGATATAAAAGTGCTACAAAATACGAAATTCAAAATCACTTAAACAATGGCTCGTTAAAAAAGTTTATTATGGTATCAATGAGTACTTTGATGATAAAACATTATGGAACTATCAAATGATTCATGAATAAAAGTACAAAGGTTTGGGAAGCTTTTCCGAGCTAAAATATAAATTTATCTATGCCTGAGAGTTTTTTCCTCCGGCTTTATATCTCTCATTGACCCAGCGGTGGGTAGGCATTAAAGCCGAAGATCCGTTATAATTTATTTTAACGGATTCTTAAAACTTAAAATTAACTTTAAAATTAAAATTAAATTATAATTGTTTACAATTACAACGAATGTAAATATAAATACATAATTTTGTAAATAAATAATAGCTTTAGTTTAATTCCGTAATTATTGTATGCCTGAATCTCACTCAAGACTGTTTAAATACTATTGTAAAACTCAAACACCAATTTTTTTTGTAAGCAGTCATCAATTAAAGTTTTTCATTTCATTTCATTTCATTGCTGAGCTGTCCGTCCGTCTGTCACCAGGCTGTATCTCAAGAACCGTGTAGTTAGACACTGAAATTTTAACAGAGGATGTATTTCTGTTTCCTCTATAACAACAGTTGATGGCTTAACGTGCCCTCCGAAGCACGAAAGAGACTTTCGTAACGCTGGTTCAGTTTTTCTCATTCTTCGCGAAATCCGCCCTAAATATTTACTCATTTGTCATACTTTTGAACATTTTTAAAGCCGAGATCAAGAGCATTTTGTATTTCTGTTTCCTCTATAACAACAGTTGATGGCTTAACGTGCCCTCCGAAGCACGAAAGAGACTTTCGTAACGCTGGTTCAGTTTTTCTCATTCTTCGCGAAATCCGCCCTAAATATTTACTCATTTGTCATACTTTTGAACATTTTTAAAGCCGAGATCAAGAGCATTTAAACAACGTAACGTGTCGCTTGAACCTTGAGGACAAGGCAATTGTTCTACTCATAAAGGAGAAACGAAACCTTGAAGCGATTTTATTTATAAAAAATGTTTATCAGGCCGATGTCTTCACATGATAAACTAGCGGCCGCCCGCGTCTTCCTCCTCGTGGACTTAGAATTTTTTAAAATTAAAATTACTCCTTATTACACCAGCTACCTGTCAGTGAAAGTCTCGTCAAAATCGGTCCAGCTGTTTAAGAGATTAGCGGGAACAAACAGACAGAAATTGTAAAAAATGTTATTATTTACCATGTACGTATATACATTCCTATGCATGTAGTATAAAGCTGTATTTTAATATTACAAACAGACACTCCAATTTTATTTATTTGTATAGGTAAATATTTTCAAAAATTTAAAATTAAGGGAAAATTTTAGAGCAAAATTTAAGTTTTTATGCGCATCACGCAAATAGTCTTCAGGCGGTAGAATTTCACGGTTTAACGGGTACAAACATAACATCCTTTTCTGCTGCGAAGCAATTCTCTTGCCTTTTGATGGTAATAAATAGTTACTAGCTGTGTAGTGATCTGCTGCCTCAGTAACAATGTTGCTGTATATAACATTAAACTAGGTTCTATGTTTGCTTGGTTGTGCCTTATCCAAAGGGTACAACCACTTTATGACCACCATGTTTCTTTCTTATGCATGCAGGTAACGGGGTTATGTTTATTTATTTATTTTTATAACAATCATGATGTTGTGACAGTCCACCTCGGCTAGGCTCTATAAGCGGTGAGCAGGGTGCACCAGATGTTAGGGTGCACCGGTGTGTGTGAGGGTGTGTGGGTGTGTAGGCCTGGAGGACGGTGTGGTTAAAAAAAACTACACAGAACAATAAAAAAAATGGACTATTTATTATCAATTCTTCAAAGGGTAATTAAATTGTTGGGCGCCTTACCACACTATCACAATCAAACAGTTGGTTCAAATTATTATATCTAATTTCACTTAAATAAAAGTACCTAAGAGGTTCTTATTACCTAATACAGGTAAAATACCTAAGAAATAAGTCTTAAGTTTAACAGTTTTCTCCTTATTTGTTGTTCCCTTTATATAGATAAAAGGTGAAATAATTTAAGATAAAAAGGAAACTGAAGTTAAAAAAAATATACTCCTACTTCCCTCCTTCAAGGAACCCGGAACAATCCTTGGAGAGGCAGCATAAGTTTTCTAAATGGAGACCTCAGATACCAACACCCACAGGGCGTCACGCTCCGGATGGGGTTGAGGTCTCCAAGACGGTTCAACCAATTCAACCCTCAGGAAGATTCCAACGCGATGATTACTACCACGTGGATGTAGAATGGGGTTGATGGAGTGGACGTCTCGTGAAGTAAAAGAGAAGAAGAAGAACCAAGAAACGAAGAACCCTGGAACACAAAGGAACACGTGGTTAACCTTTGTGTTTGACAATAGGCCCACCAAATAAACCTAACCTTTTAAAAAAAAAAATGGTTCAAAACTTACCAACAAAGGTTGGGTTCTTCCAAAATAAATAAGGTGAGGGAGTTCGGCGAGGGTCAGGCGCTCGAACTCAACCCCAGGAAATGGCAGCTAAAAACAAAAGGAACGCACTTCTTAGCACCAAAAATACTGTGCACAGCACTAGGAAACACTTTTTAAAGAAAGAAGAACTACAACAAAAATCCATCAGATTCTCACCAGCTATACTGAAGAATAGCGCACGTGGTCTAAGAACACGGGCTACACGCGACGACTCTGCTTCTATTTGACGCCGGCTCCGGAGAAAGAAAAGGCGGAGGCCTACCCCTCCAGTCCTTATATACGTTTGCGAACGCCGAAAGTTCGAGAAACCCAATTCTTGCACCGTAATGCACCATGGTCACAGACAAAACAAAAAAAATAATAAAGCAACACTGTATCGCATAAGTCCAATTGCAACTATGATTTGAAAAAAAAATACTTTACCGACATTTAAGAAAAACAACTCTCGTGACGGACATGGGCCTAGTTTGACAAAGCAAATAGTATTTATCTTAATAAAATCTAGGATATCTCAATTTTAATTCTAAAATAATTTACTACAATTGATGTTGGCCAAATAATGGCTGTACCGATACCCTTTTCAAAAAAAAAAAAAACAACTACCTGTACTTACAAACGTCAATGCCAGATGTTAATATAATGTCAGTCAGTCCGTCAAGTACAAAAAAACTAAAGACAAACAATGGTGATTTACAATTATTTAAATGTAATACAAGTATGTTATTATATGTGGAAATCCAAAGCAAAAAGTAAGTGTTAACAGTGGTGTAAAATATGGTGTTACAATGTTATCCGCATACTTGTAATAAACTCCATTCTTACACGAATGACATGATGCCTTAGTGTAAGTCTGCAAACGCGAAAACGTTACTATCGCGTTTGCGGTAAGAAATAAATTATCAACCTTTCCTTTCAGGTTAAGATCTATCTGTCCAACTTTAACTCGGACGCAGTAGTAAAGTTTGCGCGTTTACAACTGCTATTACAAATAAGAAAAATACAAAATATTAAACTTTTATTCGCTTTTCGTATATCTCAAAACATTGTGCTCATACCTTAAGTTCCTAAGGAGAGAAACGGAAGAATTTGGGGGGTAAGGGGCCAACATCCTTGAATGCGGGCTGAACGCGAAAATATTTGTTCTCACGGCTTACAAGATGCGTGCACATATATGCTAAGTATATGCTAAGATGTACGACTGTACATGTGTCACGCTTATGGAATATTTCGGTAGTGAAATGGCTGTGTGCGTTTTATATTACATGTAAATGTTGGTTCTTCAAAGATGACAACTTCGATCGGCGGAGGTGCCTTCGCAGAGTACATTTTTGCTGTGAAGATGTTTTATTGTGTTATGGTGAAGTAGGTTTGAGAAATAGCTTAGGGATAAAGAATAGAGCTACGGTATGCCTGATCGTAAGATGCGACTAAAAAGGGGCTTTCAAAGATGGTGAGAGTGGGAGCTCGACCCGTCTCTATCCAATGAATACAAAATGGTTACTTCATCTTTTTAAATGGTTTTTTTTCAACCTTTTTTATGTCCCACTGCTGGGCACAGGTCTTCTCTAACAAGTGAGGGATTTAGGCCAAACTCCACCACACTGGCCTAGTGCGGATTGGTGGATATCATACCTTCGAGAAATTATGACTTTCTCTCAGACATGCACGGCGATGGAAAACATCGTAATCAATTAATTATTACAATATTTTCCATCACCGTGGAGCAGCTATGAAATATGCACATTACAATTTTTTGTCAGAGGTGCGTGTCGAGGCGAACCTGCGTCGGAGACCGCTGTCCTTACCTCATAGCCATCGCCGCTTAATTGTTCATAGCCGCTTTAAATGGTTACAAAATCTCATTTGTCTATTTAGAAAACCCATCTAGATAGGAATTTAAATGACTATGTTAAAGACCAAATATTTAGAGGTGATATTTTTTCAGTTATTTTAAAAATGCTGAAAAAGTATAATTGTTATTTTTAAAAACACACATAAGTTTAATAATAAACAAAGTTGTAACGAACGTTACTAAGCAGCACAAAAGCTTAAATTAACAACATTTAAACAGCTTAAAAAACTGAAATTTTGCTCTTTAGTAAATCAACTTAAATTGCTGAGAGCTCTCGGGGTCAACAAGAAATAAAAATGTTTAAATATGTTTTTTATTACTTTGCTTGCGTTTTGTACAAAGATAGAGTAATTAAAACTTGAAATTAAAATTCAGTATATTTACTACTCTCCTCTTGAAAAGTTCACTTGTTTCACTGACTACGATCAGCTTGATATTCTTTTTAACATGCTTATATTAGCTTGACCTGTGTGTATGTATGTATATATGTATGTATGTATGTAACGGAAACTTTTAACTAGTCTGATTAACTTGAAAATTTGCACAGGGTCAAGAGTCTATGACAATGCAATAATATGAAAAAAAAACAACTAAAACATTTCAATTTTAATAATGGCGTCGCAAACTCTGTGCATATTGCCAGCGTCAAGTAAAATTTTTGCATCACTGTAGTCGTAGAAAAAAGTCAGTAAGTCGTCAGGTATCAGTCAGTCTAGTCAGTCAAATGTTCAAGTAAAGTGATGGCTACTTTACCAGAACATGTACGATGGAATTTTGGAGGCAAGCCGAAAAAACATGTTTTCGCACTGTTATTTTATTTCACAACACTCGTGCACTGTCATTAACCTATATCGAGCAAAATGCCATCAACTTCAACTTTATCCGATATGACTCAAAAATACACTAAGAAAATTAAAATAAAACAAGAGCACAACTTGTTCCTTCAGACTTCCCGCTAAAACTCCCAACTAAAAAATTTAAAATAAATGATGTAGTTTAAAAAACTAAAAAACACACTTTTGTGAAAATACGACCTAAAAAGTAAAAAAATAAGAAGAAAATGTATTTTACTGTAAAAAATGCGTGAGGTGCTTTTTGAGATACTATTGACACCATGCACCCCACGCTTTTTTACAGTAAAATATATTTTCTTCTTATTTTTTACTTCTTAGTTCGTATTATTATTATTATTATTTAACAACCCGTGTGGTGCAATGGTTATAATGTCAGACTGCCAATCGGAGGGTCCCGAGTTCAATTCCCGGCGAAACAGAAATTTGAATGACGAGTTTAAATTTTTAAGTACTCTTTTTTTTACTGCGGCGCTAGTAGTCACCAAAACAAACATGGCGTCAGAAAGCTCGAAAAGCAAGCAATGCTTTTGAGTTTCTTTAATTTAATTGAGATAACCACTTGTTGTTTTATTTCTTGGTTGGTGAAGTTGTGGGTTTCTGACCACCCTGCTTTCGGATATTTTCAAACCTAAGTAAGTGTAGTAAGAGGTCTTGTAAGGCCTCTGACAAGATTAACGCCTGATATTTTTATCAACCACGACCGACGGCTTAACGTGCCCTCCAAAGAACAGAAATGCTCATAATTTTTTTGCCAATGCGGTCACCCATATCACACCCGACCGTGCACGTTAAGCTTAGCTGCGTAGAGTATTTGAGTTTTATGCCAGCTGACGATGAAAGAAAAAAATCAATCATTTAAAGAAATCATTGTGCAATGTATTTCACTATGAAGTTTTCCATCAACTGTGTAACTCTCAGGTGAATGCCTGTCTGAGAGTTACACATTTTGACAATTAAATTTAAAAAATCAATGCCTGTCTGAGAGTTACACATTTTGACAATTAAATTTAAAAAATCAGAGTATTGTTTAGTACAAGTTCTGTTTTCTATATAGTTCGTAACTAACAATCAAGACAAAATTTTCGCTTACACTCTAATAGTGCGACAAGTCCTAACCGAGACCAGTCTCCGCCGTGATGTCACCGCGACCGGCGGCGGGAGCTCATGACTAAGGTCCTCGGTTAGGACCGAAACTATTCGGGCATCCCCGAATAAAACCGCGTGAGTACAGCCGTGATATTTATATTTACAATGTTATTTCACATCACGATAAGTTCTATAAGAAAAAGAAGATACATAACGGTATACGAGTATATCGTTTTGATATAAGCGTGTTTTTAATAAAGACTGAAATACATTCTATGCAAAACTGAGAAAAAAATTAATAGATCTAAGTTAAAAGTAGGGGTATGACCAACCTACGTACCTATGTACAGGCGCGGTCACAGCCTTCAACTTTTTGGGTCACCAAGAAATTTCAGGGGGGGGTCCTTTTTTTGAAAAGGAAAGAAAAGAGATATGGGGGAAAAGGTGTCCCGAATTGGCTTGTTTCGCCTTCCATCTACGCATGTCTGATGGATTTGGGGGGGGGGGGTCATGTCCCGTGCGACCCCACCACCGTATGGCGTACTAAATATGTATTAACAACTTTTGTAAACACCCATATTTGTGCAAATAAAGTTCTTTATCTTTGTCTTTGATGACTAAAAGGTCCGACGTGACCTATAAGAGGGTTCGAAGTATCGTTACCTTAATTATTTTTGTACTTGACCTATTCAATATCAAAGTGAATTTTGTCGAGTTTAATGACCTAAAGGCTTCCTACAGGTAATTCATTTGCATGATAGAAAACTGCTTTTAGTCTAAAGTATATATAAAACTAGCGAGAGAACAGCAAATGTTCAAATCCTCGGTGATCACCTCTGACAAAATGATTTGTAAAATACGTATTTATCGCTGCACTACGGTGAGGCAAAAATTTGTGGTAGGTAGTTAATTAATTGAAGCGCGCATGGCTCGGCGGGAAGCGCGCATGGCTCGGCGGCGAGCGTAGAACGCAAGCGATCTATGCAGCTAAGCCAAACGGGCGCGGTCAGGTGTGAGATGGGTGACCGCTAGTGGCAAAAATTTCATGCGCGTTTCCGTGCTTCGGAGGGCACGTTAAGCCGTCGGTCCCGGTTGTTGTCGATAGATAACAGTCGTTAAACCTTGTCGGAGGCCTTATGGGCGGTTTGAAAACATCCGACAGCGGGTTGGCCACTAACCCGCATCTCCACCAACCCGCATTGGAGCAGCGTGGTGGAGTAAGCTCCAGGCCTCCCCAATATTGGGGAGAGACCCGTGCCCAGCAGTGGGACGCAAAAAGGGTTGCAGCCAGTTAATTAATTACACTAGCGGCCCTGGATTCGCTAGGCCCCCGAAACTATACGGGTTCACCCTTAACAAACGTCTAATTCCTCCAAACTAACATCAAGCCCCTATCAGCATCAGCCCCTCCCCCTGTTGACAATCTTTCTGGCTGCAACCCTTTTGCGTCCCACTGCTGGGCACGGGTCTCTCCCCCTTATTGGGTAGGCCTGGAGCTTACTCCACCACGCTGCTCCAATGCGGGTTGGTGGAGATGCGGGTTAGTGGCCAACCCGCTGTCGGATGTTTTCAAACCGCCCATAAGGCCTCCGACAAGGTTTAACGACTGTTATCTATCGACAACAACCGGGACCGACGGCTTAACGTGCCCTCCGAAGCACGGAAACGCGCATGAAATTTTTTGCCACTAGCGGTCACCCATCTCACAACCGACCGCGCCCGTTTGGCTTAGCTGCGTAAACCGTTTGCGTTGTACGCTAGCCGCCGAGCCATGCGTGCTTCTTCTTTCTGACCTCCTCCAAAATATCAGCCATCAACCCCCCCCCCAACCGAAATCCTAGATCCGCCACAGATTAATTACGATGTGTTTCATCACTGTGCATGCCTGAGAGAATACTCATAATTTCTCTAAGGCATGATGTCCACCAATGTGCACTTGGACAGCGTGGAGAGGAGAGGGAAAATGAGACTTCAGAGAGGAGACCCGTGCTGTTGAGACTGCCAGGCAGCAGTGGTACATAAAAAAGGTAAGAAATTCATAGATTCAGGCGTTACTATGCGGAAGTCCATTGTTATAAAGTTAGGTAAAAACTACTTTGCAACCATCCGCAATCAGAACGTTGACGTTGCAATAGCACCTTCCTCCCTCCCATTTAGGATACATTACATGCACATGCAACAATAAAAAATACACACCAACATACGTACCACCTGTGTTGGTATATTCAGTAACTGGAGATCCCGGAGTCCTTCCAAAGCGCAGTGGCAGGTTTTAGTGCGGTACAAATCCCACATAACCCGATATCCTCTGCCAACGTGCTGGGTACGTTTTGAAGGTTCTCCATCTCCCGATACAAAAAAAGGTGTTACGATTGTGTTGGTGCATGTATCCTATGTGTAAGGGAGGTGCTATTTTATGAAACAAGTATACACCATCATACGTTCTGATTGCGAATTGTTGCAAAGTAGTTTTGACGTGATAACGTCTTCAAAATCGTTTTAGTCGGGTAACATGTTCAGAAACTTGTGTCACACCAAAACCTCACGAGCGCGATCGCAGGTATAACGAGAGAGAGACGGACCGATCTCCCGTCTCATCTCGAGCGCTGCCAGTCATTCCGTGAAACTTGTCACGCGGAATCTTCACGAGCGGAGGCTGGCATAGCGTTCGAGTGAGTGGACCGATCTTCCGTCTCTCTCACTCTAGCGGCATACAAACGAATGGAGATTTTCTCGTGCGGACGTTATCACGTGATCATCTCGATCGTAAACCTACTTTACAAACAATTTGCCGTTTTTTACCTAACTTTATAAGGTTAAAAAAACTTTTGTCGAAGGCATGATACAGCCCGAAGGTTCAGTCTTTCTTGAGGTTGGACATCTACATAATGTCGATGGGCTGCAGCGACCACTTAACATTACGTGACTAGCATGCTCCTCTGCTACTCAATTTAAATTAAAAAAAAAAGCTAAAGATTGCTGATCTTTGTAGAACGTTTACATTACAAGCTAACCGTGTTAGCTATTGCCAGCTAAATTCTTATTCAAATAGCTTTTAAGCTTGCATACATATCATGTTTGCCGACCACTGAATGTTCTGAATGCAGACCGATTTTAAGACCGAGTCCTATTCTATTCATATTCCTTTGACGTATTACATGAGTGCATTGTGTTTCTAGATTTGACTTGTATTGTTGATGCACGTAAAATCTTTGAATGATATTATATTAAACTAGCTGACCCGACAGACGTTTTCCTGTCTTAGCTATAAATATTGAAATAAAATTTGTAAAAAACAAAAAATATGGTGGTTAATAGGTAAGCTCCGCCAAGAGTCGTGGCAGTTGGTCCGAGCTTCCACTATAGCCGTGTACACCCCCCAAAACCTGTACTTAGTCGCCCTTTGTGATTACATGGAGGACATCACATTTCATATTGTTAATCGCGAGGTAAATTTTATGTTTTCGGGAAGGAATCTTCGCAAGGTACCTGTCAGATTGAGGAGTGACACCGGGTTATGTGACATTTATACCGCACTAAAACCTCCCCTGTGGCCTGCCTCTGTGCTCAGAGGATTCCGATATCTCCAGTAGAATGTGCTGATGTCCTCCATGCGCGGTGCTCCAAACCGCCGCCCACAACTCCAGAAGTTACATTTATTCACCTCTCACGATTAGGTAGCTGATCTGTTCTTACTGTATCTAGTCTTATTGTAGCTTATATTCATAACTTCCACCTACGGAGAGCAATCCCGAGCTAGCCAGCTTAGTTGCTTTGAGAAACTACCTACATTGTACATAAACCTACAACAAATGCATGTAGAGTATTTTTTAAGTATTTTATCTATGAAGTTTTTAGGTTACTGTCCAATAAACTGTCATGGAAGAAAATAAAATAATGACATATCTAGTTTTAACGTTTGATTCCGAGAGCTATTTCGAGAGGTAAACGACGAAAAGTACAAAAATTTTCTATTAGCAATTTTTCAATATTCTGTCAAATTGGTGGAGTATAGAAATATTTTTTGTCAGTCAGCAGGATTTCTTATCGTTTGGCGCAGAAGGTACTTACCTCAATTTAAAAAGAAATAAGAAGCAATCAGTCAATTAATGATAGGTTGCACAGTGTTCAGTCATGCAAAACTTGTAACTCGGTGTATCAAGTATGAAAGTCGTTAAAATAGTAACTAACATTTTGCAAGTTCAAGAGTTTTCATATAAAAAAAAATCATTCATAACTTTCACCATTCCTTAAATATTTCCATAACTGATGATCAACGCTAATTTTTTTAAGACCGTGCAACAATAAAATTCATTATGGATTTCAAACACTAATAAATTTAGCTGATGTGGCGTAATTATAGTTAGTTCAACTCGTTTGTGCGCGCGGCGCTATGTGTGGGTAAACCTGTATATACACAGTGACTTTGTGTGCGTGACAAGAGGTACAGTGAAGTTGCTCGGACGACGACGGCCGCGTCATTGTCACACAAATTAAAGCTACATAATTACTAGCCCACGCACACATAGCGCCGCGCGCACAAATGAGTTGAACTAACTGTAAAACAATATATTAGAAAATGGTTGCAAGTTTTGATTGCTGAACTCTCTGAATATTTCATGTGTGTCAAAATTTGAAGGACGTTGTCCTGTCTTAAATGTGAATATTGCATTCGAACTGGATAGTGGTTAAGTATTTTTAAATTTTATAATTTTTCGTGCAATTTCTTTAATGTTTTCTTACATATGTACCTTCTTCTGCCAATAACAAACACAACAAAAGAAGAATCAGCGGAATCGGTCCAGCCCTTCACGCGTGATGTCGTGACCAAGGGAAAATGGGATTCATTTTTATAATATACAAGATGGAAGAAAATTATTAAAACACAACTAAGTATTTAAGATATTTTAGTAAACTTACTTTTTATTAAAATAGGTCACTAGTGGAGGAAAGCAGAATCAAACTTATGGGTGAAGTCGAGAACTCTCTGGAGCGGGTCTCGAAATGGGGTCGACTTAACCTTGTCGAGTTTAACCTCACGAAGACACAAGTTTGCACGTTTACTGCTAAAAAAACCCATTTGTTATAGCGCCCCAGTTCCAGGGCACCGCACTCACCGTCGGTGAAAGTGTCGGTATTATGGGACAACCTTCCAGCTGAGGCATTCCCAGTGGACTATAACATGGGGTTCTTCAAGAAAGCTGTTAAAAAAGCTCTCCATGCTCGGGTGGCTCCCCTGGGGTTGCCCGTGTCCATGGGCGACGGTGATCGCTTAACACCACGCGGTCTGTCTGCCTTTTTGTTCGGTTTGTTTATAAAAAAAACTTTAATTTATATAAAAATTTAAAAATGATTTAGAGAAGTAAATAAAAAAAGGTTCCAAATATGCAAACTGATGGAACCCTCATGAAATTGTAACGGAATTTCTAGATATTTTAAATTCTTTCAAAAAGAACACTTTGAGGCTTAAAGATAAGTCATAAATAAAATTGGTAAAAGAAGTTAACAATTGTACGCATGTTCTGTTTAATACTACAACCTAGATGGCGCTACCGTCTCAATGTTTTCAATGTTTTGTGGAGTAAAAGACAGATGGCGCTGTACCGATTTGTGAATCACGCTCATGATATTAATACTGCGTAGTTTGTATACCTATTGTGATAAAACATGTCACCACGCCGAGAATCGATTGACGACACTTAACACGTTAGATTTTTTACAACAAAAAATCCTAAGTAGGTATATATGGACATTTTTTAATTTTATTCAATAAAATGTCTCCTATAATCAATAAAATTTATTGATTATAGGAGACATTTGTAAAACCCTTTTGATGGGTGGATTAAAAACAAAAAATGAAAATCCGTAATTAGCTGTCAGTTCGTTTGTAAGTTACATGTATACTATTCCTTGGACAGCAGTGTATTTTTTACAATAAATAACCGAATAGGCTAAGTCCTATATACAAAAACTAGAACTCACCGCTGAGCCAGGTCCCATTGAACGGCCTGTAGTGTTCGGCGAGCACGTCCGCCAGGGTGGGCCTCCTCCCTCTCCCCCCGCCGCCGTCCGCAGCGGGCGTCAGGAGCGCTATGCTGAACACGATCAGCCCTAGCACCGCGGCGATCACCAGTAGGGCGATGAGAATTCCGCGCCAGTTCCGCTGCGTAGGAGTCGCTGCTGCTAGCTCCTGGAAAGAAGATAGTTGGTTGTTATTTTTTCTTTTGACGTGATAACGTATTTAAAATCGTTTTAGTCGGGTGACATGTTCAGAAACTTGTGTAACACCAAAACCTCACGAGCGCGATCGCAGGTATAACGAGAGAGAGACGGACCGATCTCCCGTCTCATCTCGAGCGCTGCCAGTCATTCCGTGAAACTTGTCACGCGGAATCCTCACGAGCGGAGGCTGGCATAGCGTTCGAGTGAGTGGACCGATCTTCCGTCTCTCTCACTCTAGCGGCATACAAACGAATGGAGATTTTCTCGTGCGGACGTTATCACGTAAACATCTCGATCGTAAACCTACTTTACAAACAATTTGCCGTTTTTTTTAATTGAATGAAGTAGCAGATGCGCATGCAGGCCACATGGTGTTAAGTGGTCGCTGCAGCCCATGGACATCTACACACAACCTCAAGCAAGCATAGGTAGGTCTCGTCTGAGGTCGTATGCTGTTGCGCTGCTACTCCGGAGGCTGGTGGTCGCCTCATGTAAGTCTGGCCTCAACAACCCCTTTCCACTGGAACACAACAGAATTAATTCACAGGAGAAGTGGGTGCAGTGGTGGTACTTCCACCGGCGAACTATAAAAGTTCTACCACCAGCTATCGCAGTTCACATAAATTTCGCCACTAGCGGTAACCCATCTTACACCCGACCACGCCCGTTTTGCTTAGCTACGTAGATCGCATCCCTAATACGCCAATCTCATACGTCATGCACGCTTCCATTGAGCTATATCGGCAGTATTAAACACTCTAAAAACTTCAAGTCAATATAAATTTTTTCTCTTTAATGAGTGATGAAAGTCATCCAAGGACCATAAACTACAACTCAAGAAGATTAATAGTCCTTGTCTTTGCGCAATAATGTGCAATTTTCTCTTCCTAAACTTCGCAATAATTTATCTATCCTATCTAAAAGCTAGCTTTTTAGAACCCCAAGTGATGAAACTTGTGGTGATATCATAACATCGGAGTCCGCATACTAAATACATTTTATTAGGAAAACCTTGAAACGCGCACGGCCCGGCGGTTAGCGTAGAACGGAAACGATCTATGCAACTAAGCCAAATGGGTGCGGTCGGGTGTGAGATGGGTGACCGCTAGTGGCAAAAAAATTCATGCGCGTTTCCGTGCTTCGGAGGGCACGCTAAGCCGTCGGTCCCGGTTGTTGTCGATAGATAACAGTCGTTAAACCTTGTCGGAGGTCTTATTGGCGGTTTGAAAAACTCCGACATCCGACAGCGGGTTGGCCACTAACCTGCATCTCCACCAACCCGCATTGGAGCAGCGTGGTGGAGTAAGCTCCAGGCCTCCCCAATAATGGAGAGAAACCCGTGCCCAGCAGTGGGACGCAAAAAGGGTTGCAGTCATTAAAAACTTAGAACCTCAGACCAAAAAAAAATCATGTAAAATGTTGCTAAAACGAGTTCATTATGGTTTATGAATCTACACGCCCTAAGTCTAACAGCCCTAAGTTCACTAACTTTACATCACGATCAAAATGTATACTATTAAGTTCACTAACTTTACATCACGATCAAAATGTATAGGTACTATTAAGTTCACTAACTTTACATCACGATCAAAATGTATACTATTGAGTTCACTAACTTTACATCACGGTCAAAATGTATACTATTAAGTTCACTCACTTTACATCACGGTCAAAATGTATACCATTAAGTTCACTAACTTTACATATTGGTCAAAATGTATACCATTAAGTTCACTAACTTTATATCACGGTCAAAATATATACGATCAGCATTATTAGTATTATAGTGTATATATTATGCAGTATTATTTAAAGTTTTTTTTTATTTCTATAGCTGTGACTTGTATAGAAACTGGTAAATCAATCTCTAATAGTAAATTATTCTCCCAAGATACAGTCGATACACAATGTTACATAAACTACATACATATGCTTACATATCTAAAGCCGACCTAAGCCCATCAGATACCGGTCCGACACGCGTCTGTCACGGGAACATGTTTCAAGTCGCCCTGTCTTGTACACGGAAACACGTAGGAAATAGACCAGAATACGGATAAGTTGTTTGCAATATAAATATTCAAAAGTTAAAAGATGATTTTATATTTTAATATGTTATTTGCAAATTTGAAGCTGGATTAAAAATATAAATATATAAAACTGGCGAACCCGGGAGACGTTGTCTTGTTTTAAAGTATCAGAAATAAATTAATATTGCGACTATAAATTGAGATGTAAGCTCAAATCAGTTAAGTAATTTAAGAGTCCATCGCGGACAAACACCCTCACATGTAATTTGTATATGTATATTAAGACGCAATTTTGTAGGTGGTAGAACTATCATCGTTCGCCCGGGGAAGTACCACCGCTGCACCCACTTCTGCCGTAAACCAATTCTATTGTGTTTCGGCGGAAAGCTGTAGTTGTCGACCACACTTACATGAGGCGACCACCAGCCTCCGGAGTAGCAGCGCAACTGCATACGACCTCAGACAAGACTTACTTGCTTGTTTGAGGTTGTATGTCGATGTCCATGGGCTGCAGCGACCACTTAACACCACGTGGCCTGCATGCTCGTCTGCTGCCATTCAAATAAAATAAAAAATATTCATATCACCACAGTAAGGTAGATATACCCTGTGTCGTGCGTGGGTACCATGGACACACACAAAGACAGAAACACAAACACCCCAACCGAGTACAGAAATTTTAAACTCATCATTCAAATTTCTGCCTTGCCGGGAATCAAATCCTCCGATTGGCAGTCCGGCATGTTAACCATTACGCCACGGGTCGTCAAATATAATAATAATAAGTCTTTATTTCAGGACATGCATTACATATAAAATAAATTACATTCATTTAAAATTAAAATTAAATCAAATGATAATAAAATAATAATAACAATAATATGAGAAGTCAGATAAATCGTAATTTAAATACTTGACTCTACTGTTCAAGCTATTGTGTGTACGCCACCTATCTTTAAAAATATTCACCAACATACATACAACACCTTTACCTAACTCTATATCTTTTGTCGTATATAGCTTTTTCACATTCGATTATACTTCCATCACCCTATCGCGACCTAAATAAAACACTCCAGTATAATAACCCAAATACAATTTGGCGTCAAAAAATTTGCTCCTTATAAAAGGAAAATTTTGTCGGCCGCTCTTGAGTGTCCTAACGAGCGAACCTTGCGAAGCTCTTTGCTCTGGGAGATTGATTTCCCAAATATTCATCCATAATTATATATGCGAATGTTTGTCTGTTTGCTTATTTATTTTTCCTTCTTTCACGTAGCAACGTTACTAAGGATTGTCCTGACTTTTTGTATGGATATAAAATAAATAAATAAATAAACTTTACATACTCATAGCCCCACAGTAAGGTAATTAATACCCTGTGTCGTGGGTACCATAGACACATACAAAGACAGGAACACAAACACCTAGACCGAGAACAGAAATTTAAACTCATCATTCAAATTTCTGCCTCGCCGGGAATCGAACCCGGGATGCCTCGATTGGCAGTCCGGCATGGTAACCATTGCGCCACGAGGGTCGTCAAATATAGTTTGGGTATTTTAATGGGATATCGGGTAGCCCACGCGGGTGAAGGAAGCCGCGGGCGGAAAGCCTGTGCTGAAATTTCACATGATTTATTCTCAGAAACACGTATACAATGTTTCAGGTAAATACAATCACCAAAGGGCAGTACCTATACCAAATAATCCATTTGTAGAGGATCAACATCTATTCTCGTACTAACATTTAAAGTTGAAGAGATTGTTTGTTTGAACGCGCTAATCTCAGGAACTACTGGTTCGAATTGAAAAAATATTTTTGTGTTGGATAGTCCATTTATCGAGGAAGGCTATAGGCTATATAACATCCTGCTATGACTAAAACCAAAGTCCACACGAACGAAGTTTCAATATAAACTCAGTGCCAATGTTCAAAGTTGTACAACAATAGCTGCTGTTATGGTTCTAGAGAACAAGAAAAAAAAAACAACGGATTGAACTCCGGGAGTGCCGGCAGAAGTGAAAACATTAACGTTGTGCATTTTTGATGTCTTGGAATCGTTAGGGAATAATTCCGCACGAATTGCTTGAATTATCAGTGTTAATTTCTATCTAGTATTTTTATAAAGTACTCACTCATTTTATTTCACTATTTCTTCGTCACTTTTTTCATTAATAGATGCACTTTGTTCAATGTTTCCATATTTTAAATACTTGATATAAACGTATTTTACAAGTATAGACAGTCGAGCCGTCATCAGCTGTCACCCCTCCGTCTTACGAATTTTCGATCAGGCCACGTGTAGTTGACGCGAGTTTAACATTTTTTACCCATCCCAAAAAAAGTGCACAACGCCGCTAAAGAAGTTTTCACTTCAAAAAAACTAATATATGTATATACAGATTATAGGGGGTACCTTATCCTGTCACGTTTTCTGTACTCTGAAACGACAATTTGTCAGGATAAAAGGGAAACTGTTTCGGTTTGTGTATTTGTACACAAAGTGTAATACAACACGACGTAATAAAAAATTCGCTTTTTATAAGAATAACATTTCGTATGCTGTTCTTGAGTATTCTAATAAGGGATCCTAAGAGCTCTGAGGGATTGATTTGTCAAATATACCGAAAGTTTTACACCATATCTAATCACAAAGTTTCAATTAAAATGAATCTTCATTAGGGTAGTACGTTAGAGTAGCATTTGCCGAGCGGTTCAAATCCCGTCGTGCACCTCTAATAAAAAAAATTGTTGTCCGTTATCTTTGCTCTACAATGAGGGAAAAATTGTGATATTTAATAGACTATTTTGCTGTAGAAAAAAAAGTATTAAAAGTATAAGTAATAAGTTTGACGTCCTGCGTGGCACAATGGATACCATGCCGGACTGCCAATCGAAAGGTCCGGTTCGGTTCCCGGCAAAACAGAAATTTAAATGATGATTTTAAATTTTTGTTCTGGGTCTGGGTGTTTGTGTTTCTGTCGATGTTTGTCTCCATGGTACCCACGACACAGGGTATACAAGTACCCTTCTATGGGGCTGTGAGTGTGAATCGTTATTTATACTGCATTATGTAATTTTACATTTGTACAAAACTTACTATAAAAATTTCGAGGCATACAAGAGGATTCGTCGGCCGTACTTGAGTGTCCTAACGAGGAACCCTCAGAGCTCTGGAGGCTAACTGAGATCTCGAGAGGCATTGTTATTACCGCCCTATCACCTTTTGCGATTTAGGGTCATATATTTATAAAATTTATCATTATTTTTGTTTTATTTTAATGGCATGATATTTGGATGATGAGTTTAAATTTCTGTTCTCGGTCTGCGTGTTTGTGTTTCTGTCTCTGTGTGTGTCCATGGTACCCACGACACAGGGTATATCTACCCTACTGTGGGGCTATGAGTGTGTAGCGTTATTTCTTTTTTCTATTTATTTAAATTTAATGAGACGAGCCAGTAACACCATATAATGTGGCCCTTACAGCCCGTGGAAATCTACAATACCTAGCAAGTCTAACTCTATTTATACTCAATATATTATTATAAAGCTGAAGGCTTGTTTGTTTGTTTGAACGCGCTAATCTCAGGAACTACTGATTCGATTTAAAAAAATATTTTTGTGTTGAATACGTACTCAATTTATTGAAGGCTATAGGCTATATAACATCATGCTATGACTAATACTGAAGTCCACGAGGACGAAGTCAAGGGCGGTCGCTAATGTCTAATAAGTATGCTTTTGCGCTGCTACTCTGTATGTTCTCTTGTCAGTCTGACCGGCAACTACATCTTCCAACCGACAATATCAATCGGATTACGCAAACCGGAACCAACCCACACTCATGCCGAAATTGAGTTAAGTACACAGAAAAGCTTAAAATTAAAATTGCACCTTCTATCGACCCTGTAAAAATCAAAATGATCTGACTATTTTAACAGAACAAAACATTTTCATGACATGTTTACCTATCCTCAAAACATCAGTTGTCTAATACATGAAACTGCCTTTTCTCATCATCATCAACTATCATCATCATCATCATGTGTGGGTTGGTTCCGGTTTGCATAAATAGGTTCATTATCGATCCTATTTGACATAGGGATCAAGTGTCCTTAAAGGACCACAACGATTGAAGCACCACGAATGGCAGAAATGTGAACTAAAGATAAACCTCACCGCGTAGCATTGATAGCGTAGCACGGCCTATACTACGAGGCGAGAATATAGTCTTCCTACTATAATAAATAATGAAATTAAAATTTTCTTATTGAACGAATCGTGAGTGTACACTAACATTGTATATAGTTATATATTACACGACTGTACTCACGTAAATTTTATCGGATTTGCCGACATGTTTCGGTCCTGACCGAGGACCTTCTTTGAGAGCTCCCGCCGGTCGCGGTGGCATCGCGGCGGAGACATGTCGGCAAATCCGATATAATTTATGAAATCAAAATTAACTCTCTCATAAAATCTTCGATTAAATCAATTAGAACATTTATTTATATGTATATTTATTTATTTATTCATTTATATATATCTTCACAATATGGCGAGTCTTCACAAAGTAAAGCATAAAATCCAATAAATATACCCTTTCCTTATTATACTCTTAGTAGAGTAAAAACGTGATTCCTCCAAATTGAGTCAATTACGATTTTAGCAATTATAAAAGGTGACTTGTATAATTTTCCTCTTTACAAAAAGGGCCCCATTTACAACAGGGATTAACGACTTATCGTGCTGTCTTAAGTACGGTAACCCTATTTTAAAATACCCACTGCTGGGCTCAAGCAGTCGTTTAGGAATTGCGAGAGAGGTCACAGTCCCCAACGCTTACCAAGTTTCTACGGTTATATAGTCTACCTTTATTATGTCCCACTATTGGGCACATATTATTAGGATTTAGGCCATAGTGCACCACGCTGGCCAAGTGCGCATTGGTGGACATCATGTTTTTGAAAAACATCGTAATTAATTAAATATCATAATATTTTTCCTCACAGTGGAGCAGCGATAAATAATAATATATGCACTTCAATTTTTTTATCAGCCGGGTTCGAACTAGGTATCTCCGTGTCGGAGACCGCGGTTTTGACCGCTCGACCGTCGCTGCTCAAGTTGCTGGGTTATTAGACGGGAAAGTGAGTTTTCTGTGTGACAAGTGCTATCCTTTCTAACTAACCCAACCACGCCGATATTTAGTATAAATATAGTTTGCTTTTGACATTTATATATTTTTATATGTTACCTGAAGTAACAAATAAACTATAATTTTATTTACACTTCATCATAGAATGAATATTTGAAAATTTTCTCTCTGGGTTTTAAGGGATGATAGCCTTCCCTAAGTGCTTTGGAGAACTTTTTTATTATTGGCTTATTTAAAATTCTTTCTGTAATGCTTTAAGTACACATTGTAAGTAATTACTCGCATCTGTGAGCAGGTGGAAGTGGGTTGATAGTGTCGCACACGATTAGCTGTCACGTGTGACCATTATCAATCCATAACCATTCTGTAGCTCAAATATATTATTATGTACTTCTTTTAAAAGAGTGCTGGTAGTTTTTTTTCGCCGCCTTTATTCTCTCAGCGGGCGGCTTCTCCAAACGGGCACCTAAAGGCGATGACTGGGAAAAAATGACATTCATTAAGCGAATATTTTGTATTCCTAATATGAAATAAATATTTTTTCTTTCTTTCTTTCTTACAAAAGTTTAGAGAAAATTGTTTAAAATTGATATTTGTCTGACCGATCTGTCTAGTTTGCTGGTCACATTGGTTCACCGTGGAAGTATTGCCAGTTTTACATTTTCATTTTACTGGTGTATTTTTGAGTTAAGCATACTGTATAAAGTTAATGGTATTTTGTTCGATATATGTTTATTACAGTGCACGAGTGTTGTTAATGTAATAATAGTGCGAAAACATGTTTATTACATGTTTTATTCCAGGTTGCCACCAAAACTCCATCGGACACGTACTAATAAGGTAGCCATCGCTTCACTGGAATAACTGACTTGACTGACTGATTACATACGACTTACTAAGTTTTTCTATTACTACTTCGTCCAGTTTCAATGAAACTGGCAAATAAGTGACGCAAAAATTTAACTTGACGCTGGCAATATGAACGGAGTCTGCGATACCATTATTGAAATAAAAAAAAACAACGGGTTGCACTCCGGTAGTGCCGGCAGAAGTGAAAACTTAAACATTAACGTTGTGCATTTTTGATATTTTGGAATGGTTATGGAATCGTTTCTCACAAATTGCTTTTATTATCAGTATTATTTTTCATCTACTATTTTTATAAACTCACTCATTTTCTTTCGCTATTTCTTCGTCACTTTTTTCATTAATAGATGCACTTTGTTCAATGTCCATATTTTAAATACTTGATATAAACGAATTTTACAAGTATAGACAGTCGAGCCGTCATCAGCTGTCACCCCTTCGTTTTACGAATATTCGATCAGGCCACGTGTTCTGACGCGAGTTTAACATTTTTTACCCATCCCAAAAAAAGTGCACAACGCCGCTAAAGAAGTTTTCACTCCAAAAAATAGTATCACCGCTGCACCCATTTCTGCCGAGAAATAATTCTTTTGTTTTAGTGGAAACACATTAAATCACTGTCAGCCTTCGGAGTAGCATCGTGATTTAAGGCATGAGCCTTCGTCTTTGGGCTTCAGATACAAATTTACACTACAAGGCCCGCGTGTTCATCTACTAGTCAACAAAGATCGAATAATATTAACGTTGGTCTTTACAATAATAATAATAGATAGCGTAGTTAAAAGTTAGTTTTTAGCTATCCCATAGTTCTTCATAGCCCATCTACTAGTCCCTCGTTCGTTCATCCCCATAGACCTAATAAAAGTTTTCCCTTTTATAGCAATAGTTCCTGTGCACCTGGCGGGGACCATCTTCGGGTCATATAACCTTTTATACGATATTGCCGAGGATGGTATACGCCACGTGTTACCATATAACAACATTAAAGTGTCTCAAAGGGGCCTCTATGTGTTGGACCTGTATCCCCACGCAAGCCTTCCTAATGACCGAGTCAAATAACATCTTCGACCCGCGTGACCTATAAGGAGAGATACATAATAATAATGTTTTTACAAAAGGAATTTTTATTATTTTGAATTAAAAATTCGTTCTGGTAAATACCGGCAAAGTTCGTTAAACGTTTCCGAGCTTTATAGTTAAACTTTGCTTATTTTTTCTGTTTTTGTAGTGCCAGCTGCATTCCAGCTAAATTTTAAACAGTTGGTTCTTTAATTTTTGGGAGAAAGTCATAATGCGAATGTTAAAATCTGTTCTCCAAAGCCAATTAACGTCACCGTTTTGTAAACTAATAATACCTAAGTTAGACCGTATATGAAACATAACACATAATTATAGAGAATGTAAAACGGTACTCTCACTTTGATACTTATTCTATTTCTGAATGGATTGTCGCCATAATCAATAACAGCCTCCGTGGCGTAGTGGGTGATGAGCCAACTGCGAAGCGTGAGGTCGTGGGTTCGATTCCCACCCAGGACAAATATTTGTGTGATGAACATGACTATTTTTTTTGTGTCTGGGTGTTAATTTGTCTATTTAAGTATGTATTTAGAATTATATAAGTATGTTTATCAGCTTTCTGATTTTACCATAGTACAAGCTCTGCTTAGTTTGGAATCAGATGGTGTTGTGTGAATTGTCCAAAGATATTTATTTATTATTTATTTATTTATAAACTTTATTTTACTTGCCGCAATTTTGTAATATTCTTCAGGTATAGTTTAAAGATGCAGATGAAGATGTCTAGAGCAGCAATGGCCGAGTGGTAAAAAACCGCGGTCTTGGACGCGAACGATCCCGGGTTCAAATCCTCGTGCAAACACCTCTTAGAAAGAAAATTGTAATGTTCGCATTTATCGCTGCTTCACGGTGATGAAAATATCTTGATATTTAATCAGTTACGATGTTTTCTATCGCCGTCATGCTTAAAATAAATTTATAATTTCTCGCCTCACACACAGCCTCAAACACACAGCCACACAGCCTCAAATAATCTTGAGTCTTGTTTGAGAACATGCAACGTGGTATTAAGCGGTCGCTGCAATCCTTGAACATGTAGATGGTCATGAAGGCTGTATGTAGACACATACTCAAAGAATCCTGAGTCTTATCTGAGATCGTATGCAGTTGGGCTGCTACTCCAGAGGCTATAGTATTATATAGGCAATATGTAGGCAACAGATTCGCTTCACTGCAGAAATGTGTGCGGTAGAGGTACTCCTCGTCATGGAACCATCCACTACCTACAAAAGTTATAGACTAACATTACAAAATTTATTATTTTATATCCAAAACTAAAGACTGATGCTAGAACTCCAGTTCGTTAAAATTTTCCGAGTTCAGTCGTAAAACGTTCAGGCTTTGTTTTTTGGGAACAACAGCTGCATACCACCAAAAATGTTTAACAGCTTCAAATTAAATTCTTTTAGTAGAAAATGCAGAAGTTGTTAGGACTAAAAAGGAAGCATTTATTACGAAGCAGTAAGGATTTCTTGTCTCTTCGTGTGATGCCTTTTATTTCATCTTGAATGAGTGTTTAACTTTTAATTACGTTACCTTTTAACCAACTCGGTTTGAAGCGGATGCTGGATGGATTTGACAGTTGCTCATGAGGTTTAGTATTCGGACGACCGAGCTTTACTCAGATAAAAATAATTGAATTTTTGGTTTTATTTCGAACAAGACACTCATTGGCTTAGTGTTCTTTAACAACGCCATCTGAAATAGCTTCGAAGTAAAAAAATATATTATTACAACATATAAAAAACGGAATATGCTTGATTGAGGTTTGAACCCGGATTTCTTCTCTACCTCCGCAGTCAGCGTACGTAACCGTTTGATCAAGGTAACTTCAATTCAACTGAGGACTTTTTTTTATAGAGGTCTTTCAAAGCAACATTATCATTTTATTTGAAGATGGTTTGAACCATAGACTTAGGATAACGGTAGTATATCCTAAGCTTATAATATATTAGCCTAATATAGCATCAGCAGCTAGCTATTACCATAAGCGTCCCTAAGCTTATTATATAGTATATTATGAGCTAACTGTGGATGACGTTTGACGGCGTTCTACGCCACAATATGATTAATACTTGATTAATAAAATGGTTTTAGAAACCTTGTCATTCTTTAAGAACTATAATAATAATAATAATAAATATCTTTGGACAATTCACATAACACCATCTGATTCCAAACTAAGTAGAGCTGGTACTATGGTAATCAGAAAGCTGATAAACATACTTATATAATACTAAATATATACTTAAATAGATAAATTAACACCCAGACACAGAATAAATAGACATGCTCATCACACAAATATTTGTCCTGAGTGGTAATCGAACCCTCAACCTCACGCTTCGCAGTCGGCTCATCGCCCACTACGCCACGGAGGCTGTCAAAACTATAAATATGATAATGTATATGATAATGTATGTATGTACGTACAGGTAATATGAAATTTTATTTTGCTTCTGTTCCATGTATCGGAAGACATGAAAAATCTGACGAATGACGACCTGCGTAGCGGAATGGTTATCATATCGGACTGCCAATCGAAGGGTCTCGGGTTCGATTCCCGGCGAAACAGAAATTTGAATGATGAGTTTAAATTTCTGTTCTCGGTGTTTGTGTTTCTGTCTTTGTGTGTGTCCAAGCCCTCTACTTACACTACTGTGAGGCTATGGGCCTCGTTCACCATCTCCAAGTGTTGATTAGTAACTTCCCAAGTAAAGTTAATTGGCAAGTAAAAGCTATGAGTACGGGTCAGTTTATCATATAATTAGTGCTACCCGAACATCGTAAATTGAAATTAAAGTTACGGGTTACTTTAACCGACAATTAGCGTGCATGTCACTTTACTTGAAGGTAGTGAAACGTTCCTATGTGTGTGAAATGTTATCTATTTATTTATCAACAAGGTTTTTTTTGCAAAGAAAAAGCATTTTTTTAACTTTGTTATGCTTTAACATACAGTTAACTACTGCAATAATTTCATAAATTGCTAAGTGCAAATAAATCAAAGTATTCTTTTCCTTCATTCTGGCTTTGTAACATTCGAATCGCATTCTAATTACGATACTCAAACACAAGTGGATCTCAAACAGTCGCAGATACCATTCTTCTCCGAATGCAAGCTTCAACAAAGGCTTTCAGAAAGTATTGTGAAGCCTATCTCACTATCGAGACGCGAGGAATATTAGCGTTAACAAAGGAAGCAATGGCTGGAAAACGGTGAAAAAGGGAATTTTGGAAGAAGTTCTTTTTTACACAGGACGACTTTGATTTTCACAGTTCATAGATGAAAAAATTATAGTACTGAAAGAAGTTTCCATGGGAAGACCTGCTGACGGCTCGAGGTTAAGGGGGCTCCGATAGAATAAACATGTTTTTAGGGTTCGGTAGCCAAAATGGCAAAAAACGGAACCCTTATAGATTCGACATGTCTTCTGTCTGTCTGTCTGTCTGTCTGTCCGTCCGTATGTCACAGCCACTTCATTCCAAAACTATTAGGACTTCAAAGTTGAAACTTGGTAGGTAGATATAATCTCTGAACCGCTTTACGATTTTTATACAAAAATAAAAAATATTAATAAGGGACATACATGGAACTCAAACAAAAAATGTTTTTTTCATAAAACCTATTCGTGTACGGTGTTTATAGATAGATCTTTTAAAAGGACATTGATGTTCCTAAAATCATTTTTTCTCAAAGTTAATCGTTTGAAAGATACACTTCCAAAGTGGTAAAATGTGTGTCCCCATGTGTAACTTTTAAAGTAAGAAAGTGAAAAATCTATCTCAATTAAAAAATTCAACAAAAATTGGTTCGAGCGAGATATAGTACGCAGTTTTTGAGATGTAGTAAATTTTTAAAACCGCAAATATAACTGTCGTTCATACAAACACTATGAAAAACAAAGTTATTTTTGCTGACGAAAAATAATAATGCTTGCTACTACGGAACCATTCATGGGCGAGTCCGACTCGCACTTGGCCACTTTTTTTTAGATAATGGTATGGAACCCTACGCGCGCGATTCCGAGTTTGTATATACAATCAGGGTTAGCCTTTTAAATCACCAATGAAATAAAATAAAATGAAAATACTATATTGTTGACTGTTAACATACATAGAATAAGATGTTTAAAATTATTATTGGAGTTTTAAACAGTCTACCATATTCTGGTATACAATATTATTATTTAAAATTAATTAAAAACATTTTGTTCTAAGATCCGTAACGGATCATCGGCTTTTGATGCCTACCCACCGCTGGGTCAATGAAAGAAAAAAAGCCGGCGGACAAAAAACTCTCAGGCTATGTTTAGAGTAATATTTTATATATTTTACGCGGAAGCTCCCCAAACTATTTTTATTGCACGTATCACGATGTCTTATCTTCAAAAAAATCGTTTATGTTGTAGTATGCTATTTTATAAGCCAATGTTTTAGTTGTCTTTTAAATTTAGTATTTGATAACTTTTTTTAAATCTATGGGTAATTTATTATATATTCTAATAGAAATTATAATAAATAAATAACGCTTCATACTCATAGCCCCACAGTAGGGTAGATATACCCTGTGTCGTGGGTACCATGGACACACACAAAGACAGAAACACAAACACCCAGACCGAGAACAGAAATTTAAACTCATCATTCAAATTTCTGTTTCGCCGGGAATCGAACCTAGGACCCTTCGATTGGTAGTACGGCATGGTAACCATTGCGCCACGCAGGTCGTCGTCTATGGTAATATAATGGTAATGGTAATGTCAGTTCCAAAGACTGGATTATTATAGCCAAAGCAAAATTTTAATAGTTGGCGTGGGAAAAAACGAGATGAAAACTTTCTATAATAGTTAATAATATAACGAAAAGAGCGCGTCAGGTGAAAAACACTCATATTTCCCGTGTTCGTAGAGGAAAAAACACATTCAAGTAGATTGCTCAATTTCCCGATAAATATCGCAAAATAATATTGGAAGAGTTTTACCAAAAAGGAAAAATGTACCTGAAGGTAAGTAATAACAATATTGTGACGTAAGTAGGAAATAAAATGGAACGAAAAAATTGTAATCACTTGTACATAAAATCTTGGAAAGAGTTAACTAAATAGTTAGATTCCTAGAGTCCTTCATCCGTGCTTTCATCCATTAGCCTTTAGAAGTCCACTGCTGGACATCCCTTACAATCGCCACTCCATCCGGTCCACATCCAATGATTCCAGTGGCAGTCTTCTTCAGGTTGACAGTCCATCTGGTTGGAGGCTGGCCTGGGTACTATTTGCCGAAACGTGGTCGCCATTCGCGGACCTTTCTTCCCATCGGTTGATTGTTCTCCTAACTATATACCCCGTAATGGGCCAGGCACCCACTGCCACTACCTTTCTTTGTACGGATTTCATCGTTACGGATACTGTCGCATAGAGATTATCGAGCATCTCTCTTCATCGCTCCCTGAGTGACCTTGAGCCTATCTATACTAATATAGAGTTTCTTTATTTGTTTGTTTTTAATTTTTGTGTTGAACAGTCTATTTATCGAGGAAGGCTTTAGACTATATAACATCATGCTATGTCTAATACCAAAGTCTACGCGGACGAAGTCGCGGGCAGCCTCTAGTCCCTCTACTTAATATTATAAATTCGAAAGTAACTCTGTCTGCTACGCTTTCCCGCTGAAACTATTGAACCAATTTTAATGAAATTTGTAACACAGATAGAGTGGACCTTGGGAAAGGACATAGGATAGTTTTTAACCTACGGGAACCTATAAAACAGGGCCACGCGCGTGAAGTCGCTGGCGGAAGGCTAGTTCATTATAAAACAGATTCCTTACGCGATACAAACTTTCGTAATTATTTGATGTAATAAAATGCCACCACAAATATTATTATGTAAAATGTTCCCTAGAGAAGACCGTGTGGCTCGCAGTGTCAAAAATTTCAGATTTCATGCAGAGCCGAGCTTCTATCTCTATACGGCCTAACTCTACCTTATAAGTCCTAACTTCAAGCTTTAACTCTTTACCTTAGTCAAAGTTTGTGGCTTGGCCATTTTGCTGTAAGACATCAGTGTAGACATCAGTGTTGCAGCCATCTGGTTAAATCAGGCACTTAGGCAAATTGACAGGCTAGCCCGGTAATTAAACGCCGGCATTCTATAAAGTGGCTAAATGACAACTAGCCAAGTTGCTGAATGTAACATCTAACGATTTGGCTGAACGTCAATTAGCCGCTTTGTTAAATGGAATATAGGCGACTCTGTAATGTTTGGGGTAACGTGACCATAAGTACGCAACTTATGAGTAATTGACAAAAAAGGAAACTAATTATTTAAGATTCGATTTATTTAATATAGCAATTTTTTTTATTAAAATTAAATTTAACAATGCAACTACTTGAAAAGTTGTAGCCGGTGGCGTAATATTAGGCACATGCATGTTTTCACACATTTTATAATATATAATCACACTTGAAGTTCAAGAAACCCAAAAACATGGACACGGGCAACCCCAGGGGAGCCACCCGAGCATTGCCGGCTTTGTTGGAGAGCTCGTTTTTATTTTTCATTCGGACTCATTTAGACAACATTTTATGTAAAAATGTTATTGCTGGGATTTTATATTTTTAATCTTGAAATAGAAGGAGATCGCTAAAAATCTATACTAATATATAAAGCTGAAGAGGTTTGATCGCGCTAATCTCGGGAACTACTGGTTCGAATTGAAAAATGATTTTTGTGTTGGATAGTCCATTTATTGGGGGAGGCTTTGGCTGCAACCCTTTCTGCGTCCCACTGCTGGGAACGGGTCTCTCCCCATTATTGGGGAGGTCTGGAGCTTACTCCACCACGCTGCTCCAATGCGGGTTGTTGGAAGGTGCGGGTTAGTGCCCAACCCGCTGTCGGATGTTTTCAAACCGCCCATAAGGCCTCCGACAAGGTTTAACGACTGTTATCTATCGACAACAACCGGGACCGACGGCTTAACGTGCCCTCCGTAGCACGGAAACGCGCATGAAATTTTTTGCCAGTAGTGGTCACCCATCTCACACCTGACCGCGCCCGTTTGGCTCAGTCGCATAGATCGCTAGAGTTCTACGCTAACCGCCGGGCCATGCGCTCTTCAGCGGGGAATGCTTTATGCTACATAAAATCATGCTATGACTCATACCAAAGTCCACGCGGACGATGTCGCCGGCGGCTGCTAGTTAAATAATATTGATTGAGTCAAGTTGCCTCAAAATCTCTCAGAGCTTATGGTTTGATATTTTCAAAACCATAAGCTCTTGTATGTCCATTTGGATCTTGGGATACGATTTTTCTAACAGATTAAATTTATTTGTAAATTATTTGAATATGCATATTCAAATATACCAAGGAGATATTCGCAATGAAAGGACTTTCATTCAAAAGGATTCTCAAATAAACGGTGTAACATATACATATAAAAACCTGGGCGTATTTATTTTAATACCTCGCATTATCGATTGGAAGTGGGTCACGGGTGGTAATCGTAGGGGAGCCCAAGAGGGGATTTTTGGATTTACTCGAGCGTGTCAGATTAAGATATGGGGTACTCCTTGCATCCTGTTGAGTACTGCCACGATTAAAAAAACCTTCTATATAGGTACAGTAGTTTTTTTTTATCTTACTTCCGGATGTCAAAATGGTCAGATTAGAATACCCCATTACCATTGAACCATGACTTTTTAAATAATAAAAAATCAAACTCTCCCGAGATTGCCAATATGTCTTTTTTTAATTCGCTGTTTTGTATACATTCATACTAAAATCATCAGATTGCTGAAATATGAATTATCATGCAATTTAAATTATTGAAATATGACTTACCACGCATCTAATTTATTCTACTATTGATCGATATTTGTTGTTAATTTATAGGTAAATTTCGTATAAAAATTTTGAAAGCCTATAGGCGCTCTCCCCACCGGTTAAATGGAAAACGTCATATAATCTTTTAATCTTCCTACCACCCAACCTATAAAACGCACAAGGTCCTGATGACGCTCGAGTAAATCCACAATTACCCTCGATGGCTCCCCTACTATAAGGGTTGTCTAAGAATAGCCCCTCGTCCCTTATCAGAGTCGGAGTTATGAAGATAAGGGGATGGATTGTGTTCGATGGGTTAGAATTAGGATTTTAACTATGTTTGTTTATTGACTTGTGTAGCATCTAAGCGAAACGGGAGTGGTTGGAGGAATAATTTATTTTTTTGTACTTACGTCGGCTTGTATAGCAGTGGTCACCGTGCATGAATACCTGGGTTCGATTTCCAATGGGGGAATATTTTAGTTTTTAGTTGAGGAAAAATTCAACAACTTGATTTTTTATGTGTATTTTGTTATAGTTAAAGATTGAGTTCAGTTTGTTAAAGCATAATGTAAAAGGTAATCAGGTCCACAAAATATCAAATTACCGACAGTAAAATTGTATCACATTTTTTAACAAATCAAGTCCACAAAATATTCAACTTATCATTGACCACAGTTATTGATTTATTTACTGAGTTATTTATTATTCCTTTAAAAAAATAGTGTTTGTCTGAAGATATTAATTATTCCATCTGTCCGACAAAAATGGCTATATTTTTGGAACGGAATGAGATACGAAAACGCCTGTAAGGCTCAAATATGCGGCATGTTTTAGGTGTTTTGAAAATAGGGAAAAGTCAATATCCCAAAATCGGACGTATTTAATTTTCCAACTACGGGGACGATATTAGGAATACAAAATATTCGCTTAATGAATGTCATTTTTTCCCGGTCACCGTGGCCGGATATTTGCAACACCTGAGGATTTGCCTATGCGTTGCCAGCTTTGTTTTGAAAAACTGAACAAGTAATAGTCATCTAGTTCAAAATAAATATCCAATGCCCTAACACGTAAAAGGAAAATATACAATTGATTTGTTCGCAAAGCTCGTAACTTCAAAAACAATATCCCGCGCCATATTGCCACGATTTGCGCCATTTGTCTTCCTGCGTTGAGTGACGTCATGCGAACTTATTTGGAATTCGTCAATCCGCCATTTTGAGTTCGAATAATTTGTTTGAAGGCTGAATAATTTGAAAATTCCAGGGATATTGCGTCCCCAGAATTTTCTATATATTATTAAATAGATTTTTGAACTTCCTGCAAAATAAATGTTTTGTTAGGTTTTTACAGTGATGATTCCTCCTCTTGATGATGATTTATCTTTTGATTGCGCTGGCTTAGAAGTTTGATTTTTTTACAGCTCCACGGAACAGTAGACTTGATTGAGTATTTGACATAAATTCCAGCTTGATACCTCCACGCGTTCCTGTGAAAAAGGGTCTTGACAGATAGACGGTGACAACAAAGCTTGGAGCATCAAAATTACTGACTCACCCTTCAGGAGAGACGGCATAGCGCCTCGCTTCGATACATATTTTTTGTGCCAAATCTGGTGCGGGGAAAGAACGCACACATTTATTGTCACACATTCACAAATATTCTTTCATCGCTACAGACATTTCTAAATATGTCAATTTCAATTCACAACGTCATTTTCTATGCACCGTCAATACTGACACCGACACACACAGACACACTAGTTGTATAACTAGAAGGCACATTGTGCATGCACGTTGGGACGAGGGGTTCGCCCGTAAAGGCCACTCCTTTGACGGGTATCATACCTGTCATACCTTGATGCTTTAAGCAACAAAGTGACAACAAAGTGATCCTATAAGGGTTCCGTTTTTTCTTTCGAGGTACGGAACTTTGAAAACAGAGTATGAGTTGTATGAATCGTTCTAAGGTCACTGAAAATATACAGTCAATTTATCAGAACGCCCTACTACAAAATACCAGGCGCCATATTGTAACAATTCGCGCCATTTGTCTTCTCGCGGACGGTTCGGTAGATATCACACGAATTTATCTGTATTTTCACCTGCCCGTTGGATTTAATTTTACCGGACTGAATAATGGATTTTTGAAATTTTTATTTTAGACAACACAAACAATGAAACACGACTTAAAAGTAATAATAAAAACTAAAAACTAAAACAATTAACTATAAAAAGAAAATCCCATCTAAAATTTGCGCTTGTGGCATTGTGCCCAGAACGCTGGCAGCATTTCCCCTCTGAACTAATAGGCTAATTTTTTGAGAAAAATAGCTGCCAGCCCTCTGGTCACCTGAGGCTAGAATAAGTCTGGTCGACATGTCTTGCATGAATGTTTGAAATGAAATGAAATGAAATGAAATATTTTTTTATTTGCACAAATATGGGTGAAAAAAAAGGTTTTACAAAATATTTAGAACTCCATATTTACCCCTTAGGGTGGTTGGTGGGGGGGGGGGGTCGGGTGGGTGGTTTTCATGTCAGCCGACCATGGACCCATAGTTTCCATCGCAAGCGCCGCAAATTCATAATCTTTTGAAATGGAAGAATATTTGCGGCGCTTGAGAAGCTGTGCATGGTCGTCATGATGTCATGGATTTTTGTTTCCAACAAAATATTTTACTAAAAAAGTAAAATGAAAAAAAAGTAAATGAAAAAAAGGTTACAAATATATTTTTTGAAAAGTAGGCCTGTTAGAAGTTGTGACCTTAAAATTATAATATTTTGTACTATAAATTATATCCATTATGTTGTTCAGACTAAATAGGCATATAAAAAAAGTTTCTTTGATATCTTTTCGGTATTTCTGGAGATTCGCGTGTACAAACAGACAAACATTTTTAAAATGTTGGCTTTATGTTTTTCACCCTCCCCTCAATTATTGAGGAGAGAAAAAAACATTAATAATCTTACACTTTTTAGTACTGCTGTAACCCATTTTTGCTTCCCACTGCTGGGCTCGGGTCTTTTCCAATAATTGAGGAGGCCTGGAGTTAACCACCACGTTACTCCATTGCTGGGTTTTTATCAGATTTTATGTGATATGTATTGATTGATATGTATAAGGTGAGTAACAAACTTATGTCTGAAGTTAAGGCTTCAACGCTGAATTATACACTACCCGCGTGGCGTAATGATTACCATGCCAAACTGTCGATCGGAGGGTTCCGTGTTCGATTCCCGGTGAAGCAGAAATTTGAATGATGAGTTATATTATATATATAGAGTATTTCTGTTCTCGGTCTGGGTGTTTTTGTTACTGTCTTTGTGTGTGTCCATGGCACCCGACACAGGGTATAACTACCCTACTGTGGGGCTATCAGTGTGAAAATTTATTTATTATTTTCTTTATTAGTTATTGAGATATCGAATCACAAGTTTTTGAAATAATAGGAACACGTTGGAAGTGTTAGGCTTACACCGAACTTTCTTAGAAATGCTCTTACGTGGGCAATAATTCTGGGTAGTCGTTCTTGTTGACTACATACATCAAAGTGTTGGCACTAGAAGTGCTTACTCTATTTATTGGTGGCCAACACTGAAATATGGCCTTGTTTAGATACTTTACGAGTAGGTCTAATAAATAGTTCGGTAGCGCCATTTAGTACGCGTGGCGCAATGGTTACCATGCTAGACTGCCGATCGGAGGGTCCAGGGTTCGATTCCCGGCGAAGCAGAAATTTGAAATAAAATTCTGTTCTCGGTCTGGGTGTTTGTGTTTCTGTCTTTGTTGGTTTGCTGCCCACGACAGAGGGTATATCTACCCTACTGTGGGACCACGAGTGTAAAACGTTATTTATTTATTGCTATTTATAGGTGTTCTATGTCACGAAGACCGTTCGACTAGGAAAGTTGTGAGGCGTGCACATGTACCTACATACATTGTTTTAGTGTATGTAACCTCGGTGAGTGCTCAGTCGAGTAACGTCGGCATGACAACTAAACTTAGAAGATTTGTGTGAAATGAAATGAAATGAAATATTCTTTATTCACTGTACGGTTCCTTTACAAACTCTTAGTGAAGAGCAGACGGAGAAAAACTTCAGCCCTGTTTTAAATTATGCGGTATACAATTATAAGCATTGTTACAGAGTAGGTATGAGCAGATAAGGAACAAACGTGACAGCTACCGCACGTGTCAATGTCGTCCCACAGCCATCGTGATTAAGGTAATATCGTATTTTTGAAGGTTTTCTTGTTAACGACAGAGATGTTCAGATGTCTTCACGCATTCGACGCTTCAAAGATAAAGAGAGCCGATCAGACTGCGTCAAATAGAATATATATACCAGGCATAAAAAATTGAATATAGGTACTTGTAATCAATTGAACCAGGCGTTAATTTGCGAAGCTGCATATTGTAAAGTTAGGTAAAAGATTAATTTGCAACAATCCACAATCAAAACATGTATTATTTTTCATGCAATAGCACCTCTTTCCCTCAGAAATAGGAACCATGCACATGCAATAACAAAAAAATATACATACGTAACACCACCAACACGTGTCGCCGTGCCAAACAGAGCCTAATGACAGTGATTGATGATCAGGGTTGTAGACTCTACGACCGTTACTCGCAAAGAGATAGAATGTGTCAACTTATTTCTGTACCAATTTTATTTTATTGATCCATATTTTTTTATAAAGTTTTATCCTTTTTAGTGTTCCGTACCTCGAAAGGAAAAAACGGAACCCTTATAGGATTCTTGTCCGTCCGTCTGTCTGTCAAGACCCTTTTCTCAGGAACGCGTGGAGGTATTAATTTGTATAAAATAATCAGCTCTACTGTCCCTTGGAGCTGGTAAAAAAAAACCAAACTTCTAAGCCAGCGCAATCAAAAGATACAGCCGTTTATGCCGCTAATTTTCGACACTCGCAGTAAGGGAACCAAAACCTACAGTTTACTTCGCGTGAAGAATCTTGAAATTTGGTACGAAGCAACGTCTTAAAGCACACCAAAAAAACGGCAAATTGTTTGTAAAGTAGGTTTACGATCGAGATGTTTACGTGATAACGTCCGCACGAGAAAATCTCCATTCGTTTGTATGCCGCTAGAGTGAGAGAGACGGAAGATCGGTCCACTCACTCGAACGCTATGCCAGCCTCCGCTCGTGAGGATTCCGCGTGACAAGCATAGATAAAAGTATTATACTAACGTAGTGACAAGTTTCACGGAATGACTGGCAGCGCTCGAGATGAGACGGGAGATCGGTCCGTCTCTCTCTCGTTATACCTGCGATCGCGCTCGTGAGGTTTTGGTGTGACACAAGTTTCTGAACATGTCACCCGACTAAAACGACGTCAAAAGGAAAATTTGCGAAAACCGTAAATTTATAGTTACATCTTATATAAAAATAAAAAATATTACGGAACCCTCGGTGCGCGATACCGACTCGCACTTATCCGATTTTTCTAATTATTGAAATGTTCAACACCTGCCAGACGGACCACTACAGCTAATAAAATATTTTTTTCCATATAGTTCTTTTGCCTAGCAACACTGTTATACACGATATAAATTCACTTGTCTTATAAAAATGTAGGAATCTCAGTTTTACTCACTTGGCACGTACTTGAGTAGTTATCTTACACTCAAGTATGTGAAGAGGGCGTTGAGTGGTAGACCCCGACAGCGTTCGTGCTGACTTCACGGTGATAAATGACTCTCGGGCTAGTCAGTTCTGGAGGTCTGTCTTCGTACTTACAAAATGGTAAAAAAAGCAGAGACGCGTAGGTAACCTAGTTAAAATGACAGTATATAGGTGATTGAGCTTAGTTCGGTATTTTATGCGGAACATCGACAATAAGATAAAAACAATTGATTTTCTTGGTCTAAGTACTCATTGGCTTAGTGTTGCTTAGCAACGCCATCTACTGAAGAAGGTCCCCATTAAAAGAAATAGTATTAGTACTCGCCAATGAGTGTCTCACCAGAAGAGTCATATTTTAACACGCTTTTATTAACTTGACCTGTATGTATGTATGTATGTAATGAATGAAATCTTTGAATTTCATTTTCACTTACTTTTAGGAGTCTGATTAACTTGAAAATTTACACAGGGGTCAAGGTCCGATGACAATGCAATAATATGAGAAAACTAAAAAACACGCTTTTATGAAAATACGAACTAAAAACTAAAAAATAAGAAGAAAATGTACTTTACTGTACAAAAAAGCGTGGGGTGGTTTTTAAGATACTATTGACACCATGCACCCCACGCTTTTTTTAGTTTTTTAAACTACATTTTTCTATTCATGTTTGAGTTGATCATCGGTGAAAACACAGATAAAACGACAATTTCCAAAACCGTAACCAAATCATATCGATTTATCAGCTTCGAAACCCCTGCATTCTAAGTTACATAAAAATCGTTGGAGTCGTTTCTGTGATTCAGATTATATTATATAGGTATACTAGTGGGCCCTGCAGGCGTTATCCTGCCTTAAAAGTATTGAAAGAGGATTTGTTTTCTTATTATTTTAAAGAGATTTCATGTTACTGTCAAACAAAAATATAAAACAAATAATGACATACGAACTGTCCTGTTATTCTGACTGTGTCAAAGTTTAAAACGACACGGCACAAAATACAAACGTTTGACAGGTAGGAAATTATATGGGAAAACTAAATAAATAAAAAAATATTAAAAAAACATTTTCCAGTGGACCGAATTATTATCTAAACCATCCTCGAATCCACACAAAAAAATCATTAAAATCGGTCCAGCCGTTTAGAAGGAGTTTACTGTCAACACACGTAGGTACAGAAGAATTATATCTAAAGATAAAGATACGCAATTACTCTTTAAAAGGTTAGATTTAAACAAATTTCTTTAAGCAATAAGCAGTTTCTTTAATCTTTATTGTTATATGTTTCTGTATACAAAAATAGTTCTCTTCTTCTTAGTCGCTTATTCATTTCTGAAGGTCGCGTTCATGAAAGTCCTCCATGACTTGGTGGATTACTCGCTTCCATTTCGTCCGGTATTCAGCCTCTTTCAAGTCAATTGTTATTGGGAGACCAGTAATATATGTTATTTGGTCACACCAATGGCTGGGTGACCTGCCACGGGTTCTCTTTCCTTGCTCCTTACTCACCACATGCAATTTGTTGAGGCTGTCAGTTTCTCGACGGGCACTATGACCGAAATACCCATGGATAAATAAATAATAAATAAATAAATAAATGTTACACACTCATAGCCCCACAGTAGGGTAATTAATACCCTGTGTCGTGGCTACCATGGACACATAGAAAGACAGGAACACAAACACCCAGACCGAGAACAGTTTAAACTCATCATTCGCATCGCCGGGAATGGAACCCGGGACTCCTCGATTGGCAGTCCGGCAGGGTAACCATTGCGCCACGCGGGTCAAAATATTATTAAGAGTCTTGTTTTTAGTAGTTCTTATTTAGTTGAACAAAACAAGTTAAATAAATAAAAATAAATAAACGAACACATTGTATCGAAAGTTTTACATCCCATACAAATTCAATCCGTACACAAATTATTCGTCCATAACAATTTCGCAGCGACGTCACTTGCAGGAAGACAAATGGCGTGATTTTGCGGACAGTGGACAATATGGCGACAGTTTTGTTTACGGACACACTATGTTTGGTTCAGAATGTTGTCAGTTGCATCCATCCAAATATACATATTTTTAACTTTAAAAGCTAAATGGTAAGTAGCGGAACTAGGAATATGAGTAGAAGAGCAGAGGGAACTATTTCATATTTTGTAATTTATGTAAAAACCTCTTTTCTATTATTTTCTTTCGTGCATGTGCTTTTGTTTTTTGACTTTTGTTCGACGCCAATTGGAAAATGCTATAGTGAAAATTGTTACCGGAATAAAAATCTTTTCTCTGGCCTTAAATGCTTAACATTCTTAAGTTTCATTTCTGTTCAATAATTCTTCAATCAGTCTAAGCTCTTTCTTTCTTCACGTACGTTTCTTGCGTACTTCCTCTTTTGCTACTGCTGTGATTTCTTGCTAATTAAAGTTTCTAAATTCATACTTTCATAAGGCTAGTAAGTTAGGTTGTACACGCACCACAGACGATAAATTGGAGATTTTCAACCGTTATTTATATAGTAGTATTTGCCGTCGTATTTTGTAGTATTTTGCAAGTATTTGCCGTCACCGGTTCGCTTTTCTGATGAAAGGAAGAAAGAAAAAAATATATTTTATACAAAAAAGCAATATGGAATACAAAATAATATGCATTTAATGTAATTTTTTCCCGGGTAGCCCATGACCTTTTGGGCTAAAGTTGAGCTGATAAAAACTCACAACAGCTTTCTTTAAAAAAAAAAACAAAATATATGAATGACTATGGGTCGATAATGGTCACACGTGACATCAAATCGCGGGATGTACTAATATAAACCCAGTTTAATCGGTGATCCTGGAGTCGTCTTTTAGCGCTGATACGAGTGGTAGATACACCTAAACTATGCACATTTCACACTTTTAAAGGAGTATGGGTGGCCTCTCACCTCCACACCTAATCGAATACAAAAACAATTTAAAAGGATGTTTAATGGGCTGAAATTCTTTTCCGACTGCTTTTAGTTTTCGACTTTAACTTTCTGTTCTCGGTCTGGGTGTTTGTGTTCCTGTCTTTGCATGTGTCCATGGTACCCACAACACAGGGTAATAATTACCCTACTATGGGGCTATGAGTGTGTAAATTTTTTTTTCTCCTAGTTCATATAAGTCACACCGCACCTAAAGCGGATGACGGTCAGCCACATACCACCGACCCAAGCGGGTTGATGGTCTGTGCGGTCAGCCGATGACCACACAATTACAAATCAAATGTATATTACAAAATAACTGTTTATACAAACTCCATGCATTATTAATTTAATGAAAGTAAATCATATTCGGCTATAACGATTTCACAGTGACGCCACACGCAGGAAGACAAGTGGCGCGAATTTGCGGACAAAATGGCGATTATCTCCGTTTGTTTCCGCAAGCGTATTGGCTTGGAATATTATTGTGGGCATTCACATCCATTACAACGGTATTTAAATAATTTAATACCTTGACTTTTTATTCCAACACAAAAACAAAAAAATGTTTAGGTTTAGGTAGAAACTTGACTGCAATCCTTTTTGCGCCTGACTTCTGGGCGCAGGTCTCTCCCTATGATATTTTTTTACAGTAGCAGACGAACAAGTAGACCACGGAGTGAATAGTGATCGCTGCAGCCCATATACTCAACTTGCTTGTGCAGCGCATCTGCATACGACCACAGACAAGATTAACACGTAAGACTTCCCTGTGATCGTATACAGTTGCGCAGCTTCTCCGAAGACTGATGGTTGCCTCATACATGTCGATACGGCAACTGCACCTTTTTACCGAAAAACAAACACATTGCTTCACGGCATCGTACTTATACTTCGAACCAATAGAGTTCTCTATTCCCAGGTTTTTTTTAAATTATTTTTTTTAATATGTAAACCGAACAAAAATGCAGACGGGCCGCGTGGTGTTAAGCGATCACCGTCGCCTATGGACACGGGCAACCCCAGGGGAGCCACCCGAGCATTGCCGGCTTTGGAGGAGAGATTTTTTTACAGCTTTCTTTCAGGTTGGGGAGGCTAGGAGATTACTCCACCATCTTCTTCTAATTGTTGGTAGAGGGAGTTGGTAGTACCTGCCTCGGGTCATTAGAATAACATAAAAAATGTAGGTAACTTAATTTTTACACCGAAAATAATTTCGAGCAGAGCATAAAAAGTCTGTTGAAAGAAACACGAAAATAAAAGGTGTAATTAGTGAACAAAAGTCAAGCGGTAAGTCTGCTGGCTCCAGATGTTCAAAGGCATTTTTCGTGCTGACTGTACCGTGATTAATTACGGTTTGTGTGACTTTGCATTAAGGCACTTGAGGTTTTTGTTAGCTATTATGAATAATACTTAGAGCCACTTAGAGACTCTAAAGCATATTTATTTTTGAAGGAAGTTGTAGGAAAAAATATTTCTTGTAATGAAATAAAAATATTTTTTTGCACAACTATGGGTAGAGATGATTGAATAATAGCAGCTACAATTTTTTTAATCCTTTACGTACTATCTTATCGTTCTCTTATTTATTTCAATAATAGTTTTTCCTTACAAAGTCTGGCTTGACATACTTACTCCAATAGGAGGCTCGGAATAACCATAATGCCCATATATAAGTGTACTTACATAAAAAAACCAGCCAAGTGCGAGTTGGACTCGCGTACCGAAAAAAATTACGGTTTTCATGGTTTTCGCCATTTGTTTTTTAGTGACGTTGCTTCGTACTGAATTTCAAGATTCTGATTCCCTTGCGAGTATCGAAAATTTGCGGAAATTTGCGGCATAAACGGTCATGCTATGTCTTTTGATTGTGCTGGCTTAGAAGTTTGATTTTGTCATAACCCAAGAAACAGTAGACCTGAGTATTTGATATAACAGACGGACGGACAACAAAGTGATCCTATATATATTGATACTCCATGAACGATGCAATCTTGCAGTGGAGTCTTAGACTGCATTTAAAGTTTCATTGGGAAAGTCTACTACACCAGCTCAAAGACAACACTATTTTCCAACATTCAAAAGCAATTCAACTTTAAAACTTTTCAGAGTGAGTTGCATCTATATTTTTTTATGTAAAAAAATCATTAAGATCGCTCATCTTCCCTCGCTTCTGGGATCTTAGACTTTATAGTTTGATCGTGCAAGTACAACGACTACACATGCTACAAGACAATTCTATTGCAAATTCAAAAAATTGGTTGTCTGTAAAGTCGGTTTACGGACGATAGTTTAAAGTAATAACGTCATAACAAAAGAATGAAAACCACATTAACTTTTCACTTCACTTTATAAACAGTGTACAAACGGCGCAAGCTGAACGCTCAAGCCTCAACGTACCGTTACAATGAGCGTAACGTTACAATGAGTCATCCTTTTTCGTGCGTGCAGCCGGCGTTCACCGATTTATTAAACGTTGTCACGTCAAAAACAATTCTGTTTTAAACCTTTCAAGAGCGGGTTGTTTCTATCTCGTTTTACCTGAAAATAATTGAGATCGCTCATCTTCTCTCGCTCCACAATGAAGCAAGTGGCTTAAAACACGCACTTCCCATAAAGCCTGTTTACTCAAAGCGTTTGTCATGAAATATTAAAACATCCCGCTTGCTGGTTGCGACTACGAATTTATTTTTAACGACCACCTTGCCAACTAAAGTGGGTTAATTTGGTATGTTAAAATTTTCGCATTAATATTCATTCTCTCGACCTCTGTCAAATCTGTGTTTGGATAGTGTGATTTCAAAGTGGATATTAATTATTACTTTCTTGGATGAAGGTAAGCTTTCGGAAGAAAATTTGCAGCAAAATTTACTTATTTAGCTTTGGGATTAAGAATGGGGCTACTAATATGGCGCTTTCGGGGTTGAGCGCTGCGAGAGTGGGAGCTCCAACCGCAGGAAGGTAGGAAGGACGGCGGTGTGTGTGTGGCCTCATGCTGTACCAAGCACTAGAAGGTGCGGGAGACCATCGCTCAGTCCCTGTAGCTTCGGGATTAAGAATAGAGCTATGGTATCCCCTGCCTGATCGTAAGAGGTGACTAAAAGGGGGCTTCCGGGGATGCGGATGGTGAGAGTGGGAGCTTGACCCGTCCAGCTAGCAGCCCCGGGAGGGACGGCGGTGTATGCGTGGCCGCATGCCGCCGTGAACACCTGAAGGTGCAGAAGAGCACATCTGCTCTCCCGAAGATTGGCCCGTTCTGGGGCGTCGCGCGTAGAGGACACCGGTACGTTCCTATGGAGATCCCGGAATCCTCACAAACGCAGAGGCAGGCCACCGAGGGGGTTTTATTGCGGTCAAATACCACATAACTCGGTATTTTCTCCCAAGATGTCGGGTACCTTTTGAAGGTTTCCCCCCCGATATCAAAAAAAAGGAGACCATCGCTCTTCTGATAATGGGCCCGTGGAGTACAGGTGCGTTCCTCTGGAGATCTGGGAGTTCTCCCAAAGCGCTAAGGCAGGCCGCTGAGGAGGCACACTTAGCCCAGCATCTCTCCCAATGTTTCGGGTATCTTTTGATAATTTTCCCCCAATATATAAAAATCTGGATGTAGGTTGATACGTCTTCGATTGCTAGGCAACCAATTTGCACTATGAAATAAAAACTGATGAAGGCAAGGTGGTGCGCCGTCTTGCAGATCAGACGTTACCAGCGACTTTGGTGACGAAACCAACAATGGAATTGGTGACGAAATCAACAATGGAATAAGGGGGGAGGATCTGATATGCCTTTGATTGCTAGTCAACCAGTTTGATGTTGATTTTCATAACAAAAATAGTACGATTAAATGAAAACGTTTATTATTTGTAAATAATCTTTTAAATAAAATTCTCATGTCACTATGTTACCATACTCCTCCGAAACGGCTCAACCGATTCTCATGAAATTTTGTGTGTATATCGGGTAGGTCTGAGAATCGGCTACTATCTATTTTTCGTCTCCATAAGTGATGGCCCACCCCAAACATTTAAACGCGGTAAGGAGTTCACGGGGTCAGCTAGTAAGTATACTATAATATAGGTTCTTGGACAGAACACTTTTACGTCCCACTGCTGAGCATAGGTCTCTCTCCGTAAGGGGGTCTTGGACACTTTGCAAAAAAAAAAATTATGCTGCGATTTTCATTACCTTTTAAATCTATAAAAAAGACAATTGACTATGAACGATATGTGAAGGTAGGTACAACTCATTTTCTCATACTAAATGTACGAGAACGTCACGTTTTGACAGCTCATTAAAAGTATCTCAATTGAATTGGTAGACCACCAATTTGGAGTTAACTCCACCAAGCTGTTCCAATACGGATTCGATTTCCAACGGGTGAAAATTTTACGATGAATATAGAGGTCTTCTCCTGGTTCTCCCATGATACAAAGTATACTGCTGCGGAGATTGGATTGCGAAGCGTTATTCTATAAGTTCAAATAGTTTATAGAATGGGATTTTTTTCATTTGAATGGAGTAGCAGACGAGCATGCAGGCCACGTGGTGTTAAGTGGTCGCTGCAGCCCATGGACATCTACATACTACATCAAGCAAGTGTAGGTAAGTCGTGTCTGAGGTTGTTTGCAGTAGCGCTGCTACTCCGGAGGCCAGTGGTCGCCTTATGTATGTGTGGCATTTAAATAAGATTTAGAGCAGCAATTTATTCCACCACATTTTATTGCGTTAAGTTTTATGTAGTAGAGGGAAACGCGTTAAAGAAATGAGTCGTAAGTTCAAATGGGGCTTTTATATAAGCTCTGCCATTTGTGAAAAAAGTTTTATGTTCATCGACTTATTTCTTGCTGAGTATTTTATCATTTTAAGGATTAGGTTACATATTCTCTTTCCACGTTTTTATTTTGATTTTAAATTCATCTTATGACGTTGGGTGTCAGGTATGACGTTGGTTTGAAGGAAACAGTGTTTGACATCCAAGTCAAGATCATACAGAAACATGACAAAATAGTGAGCCTTTTAGTGGTTCTGGAGATGAACTGCGTGGCTATCGCATCCCCTAACCTCCTAGCTGGTACCTTCCTTGAGGGCTGCGTGGCTACCGCTCAAGTTGGCTCAGGTCACAGAGTGGACTGCGGGGCTATCGCACTCGTGGCCGTCTAGCTAACCACTGACTGACTTGGCTGGAGCTCGTTCACGCCTTTTATATGCTTTGGTGACGTATGTAGATGTGACGTTGACTCGTAGACACTTGTAGCCATTGATGTGTGTGTGCGCATGCAGTGATTCACATAATTGTCAAGAATCTTTATTTTACAATATACTGTAGGAGACAAAAAGTAGGAGACTTAAGACGTTTTCTAGCGAGTCTTTATTCAAACGAAAAACTTGTCTTATAGGTGCATCGATTATTTTTGCTATGTGCGTATATGTATAATTGCTACTCCACGGTGAGGGAAAACATCTTACTCTGTGCTTACCAAGCAATCCTAGAGTTACAGAAAAATTCTCAGACATGTCCACGAATCCACGCTTTTCGTTTCAATCCTCCTGCCATACTACTTTTTTCAACGCCATACAATATTTTATTAACTAATTAATTAATTGTAAGTTTATTTTTAAACACGATTTTTATTACCTTTTAAATCTATAAAAAAGGGTCGATTGACTATGAATGATATGCGACGTCACAACTCATTTTCTCATACTAAATGTACGAGAACGTCGCGTTTTGACAGCTCATTGTAATTATCTCAATTGATTTGGTAGACCAAGACCAGATTGTGGTGGCCTGGAGCTAACTCCACTAGGCTGCTGCAATACGGGTTCGTAACTTTTCAAACATTATTCCAAAACGACAATTCTAACGTAAAGTCAGAAGTGACACAAACAACTTTTTGTTTTTTTTTTTCGCTTTTGAAATTACTCTGTGGATAAACAAAGCAAATCCCGCATCACGCGTATAAAATATAAAACAAATTAACATATCCGCCACTCGTCAGCTTATTTCGTACAAAGAGCCCGCAAATTCATTTTTAACGACCTGTTGGCGATATATTAAATATATTAGGTAAATGTACTGGTCTGAGTTGATAACCGCACGCATGGTCGGAATCGACAATATTTTTGTGTTTTTATTTTTAAATCCTAACGCTGACTGACGGGTGACGCAGAGAGATAGAGGCTTTAAATTTTTAAAGGGAGAATATTATTTTTATCTACCTAAAGGGTATGGCTAGCGTAGAAATCAATCAATCTACGCAAATGAAACAGGCACGGTCGAGTGTGAGCTGGGTGACCGCTAGTGGCAAAATATAAGTATATATATAAGCCGTCGGTCTCAGGTGTTATCGATAGACAAAAGTTATTGAACCTCGTTGGAAATCATACAAGCTGCTTGAAAACATCCGAACATGGTCATCCGAAGATGTAACACGTCAAGTGTTCCAGGATTAGTATTACCTAAAGACTACATATATGCAAAAGATCATCACATAATATTAGACCCTCTTGGGCAGCAGATATTTTCATTACAAATACCTCCAATCCATCCCTTCGCTCCTAATTAAAGCAGCTAACCGTGTGCACCCCAATCAACCCTCCGTCTAAATTTGACCTGCCCTAAAACTAGTCACTCGCAAGTAAATTCATGTGACACCTTTATACATGAAGTACTTTACTGAAACCTAAGGTAGACCTTATTTGCCGAATATTTTGGTCACGCTCATATCGCATGGTTTTATCATGGCATTTTACTTTACGATTAAGCAAGTTACGCTGATCAACTTTTGAACAGAAATCAAAACCGACTTCGAAAGGTAAAAATAAAATTATAAAGTACTAGCTGTGCCCCGCATGGCTCGGCGGCGAGCGTAGAACGCAAGCGATCTATGCAGCTAAGCCAAACGGGCGCGGTCAGGTGTGAGATGGGTGACCGCTAGTGGCAAAAATTTCATGCGCGTTTCCGTGCTTCGGAGGGCACGTTAAGCCGTCGGTCCCGGTTGTTGTCGATAGATAACAGTCGTTAAACCTTGTCGGAGGCCTTATGGGCGGTTTGAAAACATCCGACAGCGGATTGGCCACTAACCCGCATCTCCACCAACCCGCATTGGAGCAGCGTGGTGGAGTAAGCTTCAGGCCTCCCCAATATTGGGGAGAGACCCGTGCCCAGCAGTGGGACGCAAAAAGGGTTGCAGCCAGCTGTGCCCCGCGGTTTCATCCGCGTTAGAGAGGATCATTATCATTAAGGTGAAGTCCCTTCTGAAATGCCGTGGACCGGCTTTTTGTGGGACTATTTAAGATAAACATTTCCATCATACATTCATGGGCAACTCTAGCGATTTTGGCAGCACACGCCAGAATAGCTCGCAGATGGTAGATTTTTTTCTACTTACTTTGACACTTATCGTCATATTGGCATGCCTTAGACTGCCTTAGAGTCGTATATGTAGTATGCCTATTATACCTTTCACTTCCGAAACGAGACCTATGCCCTGTAGAGGGACATAAAGGAAAGGTTAAAATAAAACTATTGTTGCTTATCATAATAAATTTTCTGCTACTTTAAGGTCGCTCGGTGCCCCCAGATTAGAACAACGTGACTTTAAAATATTCTCTCTGGAATTTTTCGAATTGCCCTAAAATTGAATATCAGTCGAGAAACGGTCATTTAACATTTTACTCGTAAAATTTATGCGAAACTCGACGGGGTCTGCATAAATTGCCCGTGATTTGGGAGAAAGACCCATTTGGGGTCAGATTAAGAAGAGTCGCTATACTTGAGTATGTTTACTGATATATTTTTAAGAACTTGACTTAAAGTAACTTTAGCGTAAATGGATGTTGCTTAACGTTATTGTTTAGATTCATTTTATAGTATTTTAAATGATTATTTGCACAAAATCCCATAGAGAAAAAATCAAAATAAAAAAATCCCCAGACCCAAAAAATAAACTCTAAAAACTAACAAATAATGTTTTAAAAATAATTATTAGGACCTGGACGCCCGCGCCCGAGCGTTGCTCGGATAAAAACAATTGATTTTCTTGGTTTATATTTAAGCAAAACATTCATTGACTTAGTGTACCTAGCTCCCAATTTTTAAAAAAATGTCACAAAAAATAAAAAAAAACGCAACTTGCCTACTAGATGTAAGAACCTGGATCTCTAGCTCCGTAGTCAGCTTTCGTAACCATTCGACCAAGAAAGCTTTAATTCCATTGACGAAATTTTTATAGAGGTTTTTCATATCGACGTTGTCATTTGTTTGTAGGGCGGATTGACGGTCGACATTTGACGGCTTTCTACGCCACAATATTATTAATATTCTCCAATAGATGTCAGTAAGAGTAATTTTAGATTTAACGTCATAAACATTAAATAAAACGACAATTTCTATCAATAAAAATTAGCTGGATCGATTTATCATCCCCGAAACCAGGGTACTAAATTTTCTCAAAATCTTTGGAGCCGTTTCCGAGATTCAAAAAATATATTTAGATATATACAAGAATTGCTCGTTTAAAGGTATTAGATTATTGTCGGCACATAATATGTATACATAATATATTATATTATGTAAGTTCTAATATTTTTATTTTCCAAGCGTCGTCGCGTCAGGGGACCGCTAAACGTGAGGGCAGATGACGTTGACGGTTGTGTCGATATTGCGAATTTTTCGGAGTAAATTATTTTGTTGCAATCTGTGACTACATCTTTTTTTCTCACTGAGCGGTCCCCCGGTTTAATTTTTTTTTTCACTTTTATTTTGTCCTTTAAAAGTAGGTATAAATATTAGGAACGTATTTATAGTGATTACTTAGTAAGTAACTTAGTTAAGTAAATATATTTTTCGAGTTTTTAGATTTCATTTTGTTAGTTGATAAACCTCATTCCCTTTCAGTTTTTTTCAACCTTTTTTTTATGTGCCACCGCTGGGCACACAAGTGAGAGGGATTTAGGCCATAGTCCACCACGCTGGACAAGTGCGGATTGGAGGACGTCATGCTTTCGAGAAATTATGAATTTCTCTCAGGCATGCACGGCGATGGAGAACGTCGTAATCAATTAAATATCACGATATTTTCCATCACCGTGGAGCAGCGATAAATGCGCACATTACAAATTTCTTTGTCAGAGGTGCGCGTCGAGGATTTGAACCCAGGATCGGTCGCGTAGTAGACAGCGGCTTTTACCACTCGGCCATCGCTGCTCCCTTTCAGTATAGTGTACAGTATTCTACTATTCAAGACCTTTCATTTGATACTCGTATCCATATCGGGGGAGTTGTTAAAAAATATATATTCCGCCATTTTGTGGCGGCGACCATATTGGACTGATTTTCATCAAACATAGCCAAGAACACTCCCGTATAATTCATCTTTCAAACAGAAAAAAAAAACAAAAACAAAATCGGTTCATCCGTTCGGGAGCTACGATGCAACAGACAGACACAAACACAGACACGTCAAACTTATAACACCCCGTCGTTTTTGCGTCGGAGGATAAAAACAGTGATCCAGTAGATCCATAAATTTAACACTGCCGTAAACCGTTCACCTTTAGGTGAATGAATTGAAAATTGCATATCATTATATAACGCTTTACACTCATAGTCCCACAGTAAGGTAGATATACCCTGTGTCGTGGGTACCATGGACACACACAAAGACAAAATAAACAGCCAGACCGAGAACAGAAATTTTAAACTCATTCAAATTTCTGTTTCACCGGGAACCGAACCCGGGACACTCCGATCGCCAGTCCGGTATGGTAACCACTGCACCACACGAGTTGTCGTTATTATCATTGTAAAGGTTTCGTTTTGAAGGTTTTTCTTTCAAAGTTTTATTTTAAACCAGAACGTGATTAAATATGTACTTACTTGGTTTTTAGGCGGATAGTTCAAAAATACATATTGTGTATAAAAAAATATATTAGCTCATTATGTCGTTTCAAGTTTCCACGATGTGAACAAAGTACTAAAATGACGACGCACAGGGACCCTTCAATGCAGACGCAGGGTCAGCTCATCGACGCGGAAACCTGCCACATGTACACATAATTCAGCGGAGGTACACCATAAATTCATGTGACATATAATGTTAATGTCTGTATACGTAAAATAATGGTTCTCAAGAAGAAAAATAAAATAATGACTGCGTAAGCACTCATTTTGGGTTTCATGGTTCGGCCGGGGTACCATTTCGGTACCCATTTCTGTCGTGAAGAAAGAAAGGAAATGAAACAAGAGAAAAGAAAAAAGAAAAGAAAAGGAAAGAAAAGAAAAAAAAGGAAAAGAAAAGAGTATTTTTTGCGCAAGTATGAGTATTACAAATAAACGAGCGTAAGACCTCAAAAAGACTCTGGTTTGCTTGCTTGAAGCTGTGTTTAGATATCTAAGGCCTGATTGTTCAACTGAGAAATATCCTCCCCCTCTCCGTTGAATCGTTGAACCTTTTTAAATGTCAACATACCATGTTGTACTAATATACTATGAACCCCATGAGCCTTCATAATGTTCACGCACGGATAGCTCAGTGGTTCGGACTGGTTCGGAAAATCGGAAATCTGCCACACGGCTCACGTAACTCAACGAATACGCGCCATAAATTGGATCATGACATTTTAGCTTCACAATAAGAATCCCCGGGGCAATGAAAAAATGGAAATCAAAGAAAAAACAAAAGAAAAAATTGTAATTTTTTAGTATACACTTTTTCGGTTAGAATTAAATTAAACATAAGTGAATTATTGACAGATAAAAATATATAATCCACCATTTTGTTGCGGCGGCCATTTTGAATTTACAACAATATTGAGTACTATATTGTATAATCCAAACTAATCGTGTAGGTATACAAAATTTTAGCTCAATCTGTTTTTGCACGACTCATAACGCGAAGCGTTTGAGGTAGTGCACTACTCTCAACTAGCTAGAAAATGTGCTTTTCTTGAACTTTGATTGCCTCTTATCTATGTATTTTGCACCGATTCTTTCATATGAGCACACCGATATGCAGATGAACTATTAATTTAACATTAGTAAACTAATAATTGAACATTTATTGTGTTTTATATAATTACAAAACTGATTGAAAAAAATCTTCTATCGACGTCCGTGTTTCTGTGCGTATGGATCCCGTGATAACGTCGCAGTGATAACGTCCGTAATACTGCACATATCATATGGAGTTGCAAGATACCACCCGAACAAACATACATTGCAAGTTGATAAAAAGCTTGCAAAATGATGCCTTCTCTCGGGAATGGGGAACTGCATAGACGCGAAACTGCTTCAATAGATTTGCACTAAATGTGTGTATTAGTCGCTCAGCAGCCGTCCACTTTACTAACGAGCTATTCAGAAATCCTAACATCGAGGTTAGACCGTAGGCATAAAACTTGGACAGTTATCAGCTGAAGCAGTGACAGCGCAGCATCAAAATCGTACCTACTACTAATACCTTTGAACGAGCAATTTTTGTATGGCTGCAACCCTTTTTACACGCTTTTTATTAGCTTCACCTGTATGTTTGTATGTTTGTATGTTTGTTTGTAACCGACTTCTTTGGGCGCGATTTTGACCCACTTTAAACGGCCAGATTTCGTTCAAACTTTGTAGATTTATTGAGGACCGATGACAATACACTAATTTGATAAAATTATTCCATTTTTCAATTTGCAAAATATGATTTTTGTTAATTTATATAATTTTCTGGTTAACTTGAAAATTTGCATAGGGGTCAAGGGCCGATGACAATGCAATAATATGAGAATAAAAATCCAACTAAAAATTAAAAATAAATAATGTAGTTTAAAAAACTAAAAAACACGCTTTTGAGAAAATACGAACTAAAAACTAAAAAAATAAGAAGAAAATGTATATTACTGTAAATAAAGCGTGGGGTGGTTTTTAAGATACTATTGACACCATGCACCCCACGCTTTATTTACAGTAATATACATTTTCTTCTTATTTTTTTAGTTTTTAGTTCGTATTTTCTCAAAAGCGTGTTTTTTAGTTTTTTAAACTACATTATTTTTACGTCCCACTGCTGGGCACGGGTCTCTCCCCATTATCGGGGAGGCCTGGAGCTTACTCCACCACGCTGCTCCAATGCGGGTTGGTGGAGATGCGTGTTAGTGGCCAACCCGCTGTCGGATGTTTTCAAACCGCCCATAAGGCCTCCGACAAGGTTTTACGACTGTTATCTATCGACAACAACCGGGACTGACGGCTTAACGTGCCCTCCGAAGCACGGAAACGCGCATGCAATTTTTTGCCACTAGCGGTCACCCATCTCACAGCCGACCGCGCCCGTTTGGCTTAGTCGCATAGATCGCTTGCGTTCTACAGTAACCGCCGGGCCATGCGCGCCTCATTCAATTTTTGTATGTACCTACCTAAATATATATTTTGAATCTCGGAAACGCCTCCAACGATTGTGTTGAAAATTTAGTACCATGGTTTCGGGGATGATAAATCGATCCAGCTAGGTTTTATTTTTAGAAATTTTAAATTATAAAAAAATATTTTCAACGATAATCAACTTAAATATAAACTGAAAAATACGACTCTTCCTAACATCTATTGAAGAGTAATGATAATATTGTGGTGAACAACGCCGTCAAACGCCATCCGTTAATCCGACTTTCAAAGAAATGAAAATGTCGATTTGAAAGAACTCTATAAAAATTTCGTTCATTGAATTGAAACTTCCTTGAGTTCCTTGGCCGAATGGTTACGTGGGCTGACTGCGGAACTAGAGACCCGGGTTCAAACCTCAATCAAAACAATATTGCGTTTAATTTTTATATGTTGTGAAAATATTTTTTTTTTATTAGGAGATGTTTCAGATAGGTCGTCCGGGTACCTTTTCTTATACTTTTTAAAGTCGTTCAGATATTTATGTCTAGTCAAAAGGCCGAATCAAGTTTAGTTAGTGATTACAAAAGTAAAAGCTTTAGCTGCATAATATTAGTAGAAAGTAGTACGATTATCTCCGATATTCTCCGGTATACTACGAATATTATCTGCTCTGTAGTCGATAGCAGGAAGTAGGTTAATGATCATTGTTTCAGAACTTTAAACGATGCAGCTTAGGTGAGCGTATAGAAAGATAATATGAAGATACCTAAATACCTAAATCAAGATGAAGCGTATATGACCCGGCAGCTGACATAGATCACATGCGATCTACGTAGGTAAGCTAAACGGGCACGGTCGGGTGTGAGATGGGTGACCGCTATTGGCAAAAATTTCATGCTCATTTCAGTGCTTTGGAGGGCACTATAAACCGTCGGTCACAGTTGTTATCGATACTGATAGATAGATAACAGTAGTTAATTTTTTTTCGGAGGCCTTATGAGCGGTTTAAAAACATCGGACAGTAGGTTGGCCACTAACCCGCATTAAGCAGCGTGGTGCAGTAAGTTCCAGACCTCTCCAACAATGGGTAAAAACCTTAACCCAGCAGTGGGCATAACTGCAGCTAAGCCTTATATCAGAAGAATAGCGGCCGCCCGCGACTTCGTCCGCGTGGACTTTGGTATTGGTCATAGCATGATGTTATATAGCCTAAAGCCTTCCTCGATAAATGAACTATCCAATACAAAAATATTTTTTCAATTCGAACCAAGATTAGCACGTTCAAACAAACAAACTCTTCGGATTTATATATTAGTAAAGATAGATTATTCCCGTTTTTGCAACATTTTTCACTGATGCTTCGCTGCTATATAGCCTAAAGCCTTCCTCGATAAATGGACTATTCAACATAAAAATATTTTTTCAATTCGAACCAGTAGTTCTTGAGATTAGCGCGTTCAAACAAACAAACAAACTTCAGCTTTATACATCAGTATAGATATAAGATGGCCAGAATGAATCTCAGAAGTATCTAAGAAGATTCTACAAGTATATATTCTTGTATAGTCCATGTCTTATAACGGCGGGCATAATGACAAGCCTGAATTTATGGTACGTCTCCGCTAAGTTATGTGACAGATTTCCGCTTCGATGGGTTGACCTTATAGGGACCCGTTGGTGCGTTGTAAGCTTGTATGATTTTGTATTTATGGGGTGGAAATTTGTGAAGGGACTGTACATCACAAAATGAACGGCTCATAAACTGCAATTTAATGAACATAACAGTATGTAGATCGCAAAGGTCCTGATGCATATTGCAGGTAGAGGTTTTTATAAATGAAAACTAACGGGGTTAAATATAATGATCACTATAAAAAGTTTTGATACCACCAGAAAAATAAAATCTAAAATTACAATAGTACTAGCTATTTTAGTCACGACTGCACTTCAAATTGTATTCGAACACTAAATGTAGTAAATGATCACCAAATCTTAGCGAGCAAATTAATGCACTATTTCTGCCTAAATAAACCTCCGGGAAAGGGGGGTTTCGGTGGGTGAAGCCCCCCGAATGGGAGGAGGTGGGGCCGAAGCCCCCCGCCAAAAAATACAAAAAGGAATCATCATTTAAAATGAATGGGATCGGTTAGGTTAGGTTGGACTTGTTTTAATTAATACAAAAAAGGAACTTCGACATGGTACCATTAAAAAAAACAAAAAAATTAAAATAAAATAAACCCAGCTTCGCCCCCCGAAACTCTCCTTTCCCGGAGGTTTATTTAGGCAGAAATAGCGCATTAATTTGCTCGCTAAGATTTGGTGATCATTTACTACATTTGGCGTTCGAATACAATTTGAAGTGCAGACGTGACTAAAATAGCTGGTAAATTGAACATAAGCCAAAACTAACTGTGCCTCGCGGTTGCACCCGCGTTACAAAGGTTTTCCATGGGAATGAGAAGGTTTTCTTCCTCTTACTGTACAAGAAACTAATGGAATATGTGCTCAAAAAAGGCAAATGTTAAATAAAATAATGCGTCAGAGAATTGTAACATTTCATTCGCTATAAAACAGCCATCTGTATAAGTGTTTCAATTACGTTACGTACTTTCACGTATAAACATAAACAACAATGGCGTAATGAATGGACATCATTACGATAAAATAAATAATGGGTATGTTTAAAATTTTCTCCACGGATGAGCGCAAAACACTCACATTAAGAACAGGTTTTACAGTATACCGTACTTAACATAATTTGACCTAAAACGGACCCTTGCCCAAATCAGAGGCGATTTATGTGGATCGCATAGAGTTTCACATCAATTTTCGGAGTAGAATTTTAAATGATAATTTTTCAAGTTATATTCAATGGGGTTGTACTAAAACACCGGACAAAGACCAGACAGACCAGACCAGACAACCGGTGGGGAAGAAAGGTCCTCGAATGGCGACCACGTCTGGGCAAAAGGAGCACAGGCCGCCCTCCAACCAGGTGGACTGAGACCTGAAGAAGATAGCGGGAAACCGCTGGATTCAGAGGGCGCAGAGCACGGAGTGGCGAACATTAGGGGAGGCCTATGTCCAGCAGTGGTCTTTAATAGGCTGATGGATGGATGGATGGATGGATATTATATATATGTATATGTATAAATGTAGATATTATAAATATACATATATACATATACTCTAATATCTAATATAATATAATACAAATACTTCATGTTAAGTTTTTTTTATTTCATCTTTGTTTTGATTTAATTATGATGCCTACCACAATTTCTCACCATCGCCAAAGGTTGACTGGTAGAGAATGCCATCAGGCATTAAGTCCGCATATTGTAAAAATACAATAAAGGGTAAATAAATAAATAAATCGGTGCTCCATAGGCTTATAGTATAGCTAAAACTAAAACCGTGAATTCGTATGTTCAGTTGTGCCTTGTGTTGTGTATCGAACTATTTAGGGAGTCCGTATGTAGCGAGCATATCTCATATCAATTCAGCGGCATATCACAAGTTGGCACGACCCGACTGATATGAAACCCATGACATATTACTGCGATATTACACACGAATGTGAGACTACCAATTTACGTTCCTAAAGCAAAAGTATTTATTTAAATAAAAAAATAATATCAACTTTAAAATCTATCCTACTCAAAGCTGAAGAGTTTGTTTGTTTGTTTGTTTGATCGCGCTGATCTCAGGAACTACTAGTTCGAATTGAAAAATTCTTTTCGATTTGAATAGTCCATTTATTGGAAAAGGCTATAGGCTATATAACATCATTCTGCGACTAATACCAAAGTCCACTCGGACGAAGTCGCGGGCGGCCGCTAGTGTAAAATATAAATTTCATTTGCTTGTTTTATGATACTCTTTGTTGCGAATGATGATGACTCTAAAACCTACTCACTGGACTTAGGTCAAAGAACATTGGATGCAACCTTTTTTTGCGTCCTACCCCTTTGTACGGGTATCCCCCACCCCCTCATTTGGAAGCCTGTTCTTATGCAGGGGAGAGACCCATGCCCAGCAGTGTTCGGAAAAAAGGATTGTCGCCATATTTATTATTAACATTTTCTTATTTATTTATTTAAAAACTTTATTGAACCCATAAAAATGTGGTACAATAGCTTAATGCCAAGTGGCATTACCTACCAGCTTACCCAGAGAGTGCAGATAAATTTGAAGGCGGTTAAGGAAGAGACAAGAGAAAAGAAACAGATATATATAAGTGATAAAATTTTATTATATAACGAATCGTGAGTGTAACTTAACATGATTATTTACTTGATTGATAAAATATCACATGAGTGATAAAATTGTATGTAGATTAATAAAATAGACAAAGAAAACATATATTGCATAACAATAAGCACATATATCCATAAATACATATATATGTATGAATAAATATGAAATTGAACAGAAGTAGGTTTATAACAAATGTTCTTTGAGAAAGTGAGCCTTTACACCTTTTTTAAAGGAAAGCTTGGAGTGTGATTTTCTGATATCAGCGGGCAGAGAGTTTCTTTTTCTTGATGATATTGTACGAGTAATAAAGACATTACGCCTCTATTATACTTTGCAAGAGGTCCCAACATCTGCGTCGTTAAGCGGCATTACAGTTTTATGAAAATGTTTAAGCCCTACTAAAGCCTTATAAAGTGTACTTAAGCTTTTGTTTTTACTTAAAAATCAACGAACAAAAGTTGATGTTTATGACGCTTATATTAGCTTCACCTGTATGTATGTTGTTTGTAACTCTCCTTTGGATTTGATTTTGACCCACTTTCAACGGACAGATTTAATTCAAACTTTGGACTCTTATCAAGAATCGGTGGCAATACAATAATTTCACGAGTTTATCTAATTCCTAGAACTTGAATTTTTTTAAACAATAAATCGATCTAAAAGAGTGAAAAACAATCCTTTATATAAGCAGTAAATATTAATGAACAAAAATACTAATATTATTATGAAAAAAAAGCGTGGGGCGCTCTGTGTCATATTTTTCGTACATCGAGCAACAAACAAAAAATTGGCATATAATATTTATCATAATATACACATATGGATGTAAAATAATATGCATATTAAAGCATACTTGCTCTGTCATTAAAGGTACCAATAAATAATTTCGTACAATAATACCAGTATAATATGTGATATGGTTATAGTGGTCCTTGAATGTCCATAACATTTTCATAACATCATAACTAGGGATGCATGCGATAACGGTATATATCGTACGAACCGATATCGGTAGACTTTAGTAGCAGTAACAGATAAATATTTATTCAAGTAAACACATATTCCAGATTAAACACTCAACCGATCATCATGAAACTTTGTACATGCATATATTCTTTCAGTTATCAGAAGTAGAATAGGATACTTAAAAAAACTGCTATGGTGAAACCGCGGGGCACAGCTAGTTATTTATAAAAACATTTGCAAATCTGCGATATGTGTTTACTCATTACAAAAACTAAAATTTAAAATTTGTGAGCGGATGGCAGTGTGATACCATTGACACACCGATAGCTGTCTCGTGTGCTCCACAGTCGCCCCACAGCCATGCTGCATAATAAATACTCATTGTACCTGAAAATTTATTTAATACAGGGCTGGAGATTTTTTCGCCCGCTTTTTACACGCTTTTTATTAGCTTCACCTGTATGTTTGTATGTTTGTAACCGACTTCTTTGGGCGCGATTTTGACCCACTTTAAACGGCCAGATTTCGTTCAAACTTTGTAGATTTATTGAGGACCGATGACAATACACTAATTTGATAAAATTATTCCATTTTTCAATTTGCAAAATATGATTTTTGTTAATTTATATGTATAATTTTCTGGTTAACTTGAAAATTTGCATAGGGGTCAAGGGCCGATGACAATGCAATAATATGAGAATAAAAATCCAACTAAAAAATTAAATTAAATTTTTAGTTTTTTAAACTACATTATTTATTTCTCCTAGCCCATTTAAGCCTTAGCGCACCCAAAGCGGATGACGGTCAGCCGATGGCCGTACAACAATGACAAACATCAAGTGTATGTACTACTTGGGTAATATTACCCGGGATGTTAATAAAGTATTTCATTTCATTTCATTTCAAACTATTTCATTTCATTTCAAACTATTTCATTTCATTTCAAACTATTTCATTTCATTTCATAATAGTCAATCAATTTATCTACTATTTAAATAAAACATTTTATTCTGTAATCCCAAATGGTGAGAAATGATACAAAAACATTCCAGTAATTTAATGAAAATTATGTCCTTGCTAAAAGGCTTAGCGGCAGTCTCAAAAAACCTTTATTCTATCTTCTTCTGGCCTATTTTTTTACAATATTTTATATAGAAAATATTTTAAATTAATAGTAATTTAAATAAGATTTTTGCTGTTAAACTTTGTTCTCAATTCTTTTCTCGTACAATTATAATATTTCATTTTACAGATATCTCCTACTATCTTCAATTATTGTTTTGGTTTCGGTATGTAAGAAATAGCGGTATTAATATCATACAAGCAGAGGTGTCACATCCCTAATTGAATAACGAGTGGCGCCGGCAATACTATGTTACTACGAATGTAAGGAAAGAGTTTCATATTGTAATGTCTTTGTAGTCAGCCTACATGATGAAGTGAATTTACGGAAGAAGACTTGTTAAACACGAAATTTCTTGAAGAAAGCATACTGTGACGCTAAAAGTACCAATATATTCTTAAAGCCCTTAATGTTGTTTATCTTATATATATTATTTATAAAAATCCCTATTTTCCTTGGTTACGACATCACGCGTGACCGGCTGGACGAATTTCATTAGTTATTTTTGAAGTGAAACTTCTTTAGCGGCGTTGTGCACTTTTTTTGGTATGGGTAAAATATGTTAAACTCGCGTCAGGACACGTGGCCTGATCGAAAATTCGTAAGTATTTAAAATATGGACATTGAACAAAGTGCATCTATTAATGAAATAAGTGACAAAGAAATAGTGAAAGAAAATAAGTGAGTACCTTATAAAAATACTACTGAAAATAGTAGATAAAAATATTACTGATAATAAAAGAAATTCGTGCGATTCCCTTACTATAGTACATACTGTCAGAAGAAAATGTATTATATAATGTACTGTCTTAATTATGAAAATTCAAATTCAATTTTCATAATTAAGACAGTACAATGTCTACCGGGTCAGCTAGTCAGATAAAATATATAATAAAAAAAAGTACATTTATATATTTCAGATAACTGAATGGATATGGGTCAATAACGGATACACGTGACAGCTGATCATGTGAGACACTATTGAGCTAGTTATTCATTGCAGCAACTATTTAACTTTCGTTCCTCGTATATAAAGTAGTACATACTTCGAGTTAGTGGTACCATATGTAGAGCTTTGCTCTGTATTAAAAGTGAACACGTAAGTTTATAAGAATTTGCCTTCCTATTTAAATGATATTGTAATGGTTTTTATTGCCTGAAAACACAGATAAATAACGATATTTTCTAGTAATGAATCCTTCAATTTATCGCCTAATATCGTTGGAGCCGTTTCTGAGATTCAGATTTTAATATTTATACAAGAATTGCTCGTTTAACATATTAGATTAGATAGATACAAGCTAAGGGCCTCGTTCACCATCTCCAAGTAAAGTGTTGATTAGTTACGTCCCAAGTAAAGTTAATTGGTAAAAAAAGCTTTAAGTATGAGTCAGTTTATCATATGATTAGTGCTACTCGAACATCGTGTAACCAACAATTAGCGTACTTGTCACTTTACTTGACAGAAAAAGAGGCCCTAAGGCTATTTGCGGTTTTATCTGAACTTCTTTTCCCTCTTGGTAAGACATTCATGGGTAAGTAATTGTTTTAAAAAAAAAACGGCAAATTGTTTGTAAAGTAGGTTTACGATCGAGATGTTTACGTGATAACGTCCGCACGAGAAAATCTCCATTCGTTTGTATGCCGCTAGAGTGAGAGAGACGGAAGATCGGTCCACTCACTCGAACGCTATGCCAGCCTCCGCTCGTGAGGATTCCGTGTGACAAGTTTCACGGAATGACTGGCAGCGCTCGAGATGAGACGGGAGATCGGTCCGTCTCTCCCTCGTTATACCTGCGATCGCGCTCGTGAGGTTTTGGTGTGACACAAGTTTCTGAACATGTCACCCGACTAAAACGATTTTAAAGACGTTATCACGTCAAAAATTATAATGGACAACAGATGAGTATGCAGTAGTCCCCGCAGCCGATACCCTACAGCATACGACATAAGGCAAGACTTTCATTTCAGAGGCGACTAATGTTTACTTTACACCTCATGAACTTTTGGTCCACATTGTCCATGGTTGTCCATTGTCCTCTCTTAATCCTACAGAGAACTACAATCATTTTTAACACGCTTTTATTAGCTTCCCTTGTAACTCTATGTATGTAAGAAAATCTTGGAATCTTAATTTGACCCACTTCCCGGTCTTCGATTAGGATGAAATTGTGCACACGCTCTGAGTTCTGATGACTATACATGACTAGCTAAGAAACGTCATTACAAATCCAATATGGCGAACATCCAAGATGGCGGACAGGCTATTTGAAATGCACCCCCATGATATGGGTATTAAATGAAAGAGTTTGCTGAATGGGATAGGTACGAAATTATTGAAAAAAAAAACAAATAAAAATTAAAAATTAATAATGTAGTTTAATAAACTAAAAAATACGCTTTTGTAAAAATACGAACTAAAAAGAAAAAAATAAGAAGAAAATGTATTTTACTGTAAAAAAAGGGGGGGGAGGGGGTTTACGATACTATTTTTCTTAGTTTTTTAAACTACATTATTTATTATTTTTGATAATACAAGCTAGTGTCCTAGGATCCTGAATGGGTTGTTTTCATTAATATTTATTCAACCAACCAAACAGAAAGAGCGATAGACAAGTAAAATAGATTTTTATAGGTTTGCAAATGGGTCGAGCGATGGCTTACCTTCACCTTACTTTTTATGGGGCAGACGTGTTATCGCACGAAGGTCATAACACTATTTTATAGTTATATTCCTATTACCGGCATAACAGGTCTTTATTTATCGCCCGTTAGGAAGTTTCGGCGCATTTATTTGTGTGAGGAGAGGAGATGTAAATTTATATATAAATATAAATATGTTTGGACAATTCACACAACACCATCTGATTCCAAACTAAGCAGAGCTTGTACTATGGTAACCAGAAAACTGATAAACATACTAAAATAATTCTAAATACATACTTAAATAGATAAATTAACACCCAGACACAAAACAAATAGTCATGTTCATCACACAAATATTTGTCCTGGGTGGGAATCGGACCCACGACCTCACGTTTCGCAGTCGGCTCATCACCCACTACGCCACGGAGGCTGTCTTGAATGATTGGCTGTCTGAATGATTTGAAATGGAAATGGCCGTATGACCGCTGCACACATTTGTACAATGAAACAACACTGCTGAATGTGTTTGTGTAGAAAAGTGCGGTTCCCGGACAGACTTACATGAAGCGGTCATCAGGCTCCAGGAATGCAACTACATACGATCTTAAGTAAGACTGATTCTTGCTTGAGGTTGGGGTGTTTTATTGTTATTATTATCTACATCTAAACACTAACATTTTAAAGAGGATTTGATGGATTGTTTGTTTGTATTGAGTAGGCCCCGAAACTACTCGACCGAATTGAAAAACTCTTTTAGTATTAGAATCCGACATTAGCCCTGATTATTATAGGCTACTTACTATCGCGGGAAAATGCTTCATTCCTACGGGAAAACGGGTAATAGGGTCCACGCGGTTGAAGAAACTGGCTCAACGTCTATGATTTTCATATAGAAATATATCGTCTTATGTCGTATTTCAAATGGATGGAAGAAAGTTAGAGATATAGCCTAGAATAGCTTATAGGCTATTTTTTTATCCTACGGGGATCCATAAAACGGATCCACGCAGGCGAAGTCGCTGGCGGAAGGCAAAAGTGTTTGAATAAAGTTGCAGATTGTTATGCAGGCCAAGTGGTGTTAAGTGGTCACTGCAGCCCATGGGCATCTACACACAACCTCAAGCAAGCACAGGTAAGTCGTATTACTCGGTCAGCGTTTACCGGTAAGAATTGGTTGTAACGTATTTTTTAATACAGTTGCTCAAAAAGTGGCGTATTGCAGGGACGTATAGCGTCCGGGAAGTGGGCTATTACACACTCGAGCTTTTTCTTTACCTTTTCCAAACTCGTGCGTTCTCTTACACAACTGTCAAAATAATGTCTATTAAAAAGAAAAAAAAACCAACCACGAAGTTTTAGAAGTTTTTATGATTCATGCAAATATTTCTAAAAAGATGCTACTAATTTGTTTCAATATCAGATTTAATGATTTGATTCAATGAGTTAGGTTAGGTTTCATTTCATTTCATGTCATTAACATTTTCATTTCATATCAATAAAAAATTCTACTGAAGACTTGGCTGTATTGGCATAGTTCCCTTTGCCTACCCAGAATGGGTGAAGAAAACAAAAAATCTCTGCATGTAGGTATTCTTTTACGGTTGGCGCCATTTTTCAAAAATGTTCTTTGCGAGTTTTTATTATTTTATTAAATTGCTTCATTTTTTCGCAACTGTATTAAAAATAGTCGTTCAGTACACGTGCGGAACCGTCATTGGAAGGAGTTCCGATTGTCAACCCTCACCTTCGGCTGCGCCTCGGCTCGGGTAGACATTTGTCGAAACTCCATGCAATGACAGCCTTTCCGCACTTGTAATGAAATATACTATTTAAAATTTCTAAATCATAAGGGTGGTCCACTTCAAACATTATTTTAAAAACCTTGCAAAGGCGGTACGGAGTTCGCGGGGTCAGCCAGTTAAATATATTATTGCCTAAAAGAAAACATTTTCTTGAAACTGCAGACATTTCCATTTATCTAAAGCTTGTTTTTGCTTCAAGATTTAAAACTGCAGCAAGTAATGGCGTATTTCGCGACAATTGGGCTCTTAATTGCTTTAATCAGTGACAAATAAATCTTTTAACTACTTTGGTCTCTTTGGTAAATACTGCTAAATAATTATATTATACACATGGTACTTATAGACATTTTCTAGTGCTTAAACTTTTTAATGTCTGTTGAAAAGTAATTTATAGATATTTTTATAAGATGCTTCATACGCAGCAGTCATTTTTAACACGCTTTTATTAACTTCACCTGTATCTATCTATTAATGTAATGGAATCTTTGAACATCATTTTCACTTACTTCTAGGCGTCTGATTAACTTGAAAATTTGCACAGGGGTCAAGGGTCGATGACAATACAATAATCTCATAACTTTATATAAAGTCGTAACTAGGATCATCAGGATAAAAAAATATACGACGGGCGGCTGATAAATTCGTGGCCTAAGGTAGGTACTTAATGAAACAAATATAAAGTTTTATATTTGTAAATTTGTAACACGTCTAAGCGTCTGATTAACTTGAAAATTTACACAGAGGTCAAGGGCCGATGACAATGCAATAATATGAGAATAAAAATCCTACTAAAAAATTAAAAATAAATAATGTAGTTTAAAAAACTAAAAACATGCTTTTGTGAAAATACGAACTAAAAACTAAAGAAATAAGAAGAAAATGTATTTTACTGTACAAAAAAGCGTGGGGTGGTTTTTAAGATACTATTGACACCATGCACCCCACGCTTTTTTACAGTAAAATACATTTTCTTCTTATTTTTTTAGTTTTTAGTTCGTATTTTCACAAAAGCGTTTTTTTAGTATTTTAAACTACATTATTTATTGCCATTATATAAACATATTGACACGTTTCCTTCAAAAAATGAGCAGATTTGTTTTTCTTTATCAAAAGTATTTATGTGTTACTGCTGGGCACTGATCTTTTCTCGGAAGCGAGAAGGATGTCGGTCATAGTCGACCATGATAGCCAAATACGAATTGAAGGACAGGTTAATGCTTGTTAGGGTTCCGTACTCAAAAGCTGCCAATGGAACCCTATTACTAAGCTTCCGCTGTCCGTCTGTTCGTCTGTCTGTCATTAGGCTGTATCTCATGAACCGTAATGGCCAGACATTAATTTTTTTGCAGATGATGTAGTTCTGTTGCCGCTATAACAACAAATACTAAGACTATGACTATGTAGACCATTCAAAACTGCTACACATATTAGAAAAGTATGGAATTAGAGGTCCCGCACTGTCGTGGTTCAACAGCTACCTACGTAACAGGGAACAAAAAACCCATATTACTAAAATATGTCCTGCAACTCGTAGTGTAATTAATATTTTCTCGGAAAATAAATTTAAACTCACAAGTGTACCCCAAGGCAGTGTATTAGGGCCAATACTTTTTATAATTTACATTAATGAGTTGCCTAAAGTAACAACACACAAAATGCTGTTATATGCAGATGATGTAACGATTTTAATTAAAAACAAGAACCCAGACCTCGTCCAAAAAGACGCAATTAATACCTTAAATGATATAATTAAATGGCTCCAAATAATGAATTTAAAAATTAATGTAAACAAAACAAAATGCATGCAAATTCGAACATATAAAACAAAAGACAGTGACATTAGAATTATGTATAATAATAATATGATAGACAACGTGGAAATGTTTAAGTTTTTGGGAGTGACCCTGGATAATTACTGTAACTGGAAGAAACACATAGATGAAGATTGTAACACTATCAATAAATTTGTCTATGCACTAAAAAGACTACGTAATATTGCGTCACCTGAAACGGCTCTATTAGTATATCATAGCTATATATGCACGAAAATTAGGTACGGCATAATTATCTGGAGCAACTCACCTGACATTCAGAGAGTCTTTATAGCTCAAAAGAAGTGTGTCAGAACAATATATTCATTGAAATATAGAGATTCATGCAAACCATTTTTTATAAAACATCGACTACTAACGGTACCGTCTATATACATATACGAAATGGTAAAATTTGTTAAAAATAATCTACATTTATTTGATCATAATATACAATTACAAAACTCTAGAAGAAAATTAGAAAAACCGCTTAATAAACCTATGTGTAACCTTAACATAGAGAAAAGGAACTGTTATATTATGGCTTACAAAATCTATAACAGACTACCAAATGATATAACCCAAATCCCAACGGAGAGAAACGCCTATTTCTTGAAACTATTATTTGACTGGTTGTGTAATAAATGTTTTTATTCCATTAATGAATTATTTGATGATTAAAATATGCAGTGAAATATCAAAAATACTATAGATATAAAACGCACTGTCAGAGCCAATAAATTTATATGTGACATTTAAGTAGAACTTTCTAAGCTTAGACTAAGAATAATATACCTATTTCTAAGATAGAACTTCAATTGTAGTATTTGACAAATGGAATAAATAATTATTATATTTCTATTATACTGTGGACATTGTGATTTATTACTAATTTGACATTCGTAATTATGGTTTATTTCTTGGAATTTTTTTTGATGATTTATTTTGATAATTTTAATTTTATAATTGATTTTAAATTTAATGTGTCTTTATGTTATTAAAACATTTTAAAATTATTTTAATAGATATTATAAATAAGTGACTATGTACATAATGTTAATACTAATACAATTTGCATACCACGCGGTGGTTAGAATTGATAGCTCATTTACAATTATATTTAAGATCTTGTTATGTACTCAATTCTAAGGCAAATTAATGAAATAAATAAATAAATATAAATATAAATAAATATATATAAATATCTTTTTGAACAATTCACACAACACCATCTGATTCCAAACTAAGCAGAGCTTGTACTATGGTAATCAGAAAGCTGATAAACATACATATATAATTCTAAATACATACTTAAATAGATAAATTAACACCCAGACACAGAACAAATAGTCATGTTCATCACACAAATATTTGTCCTGGGTGGGAATCGAACCCACGACCTCACGTTTCGCAGTCGGCTCATCACCCACTACGCCACGGAAGCTGCCATAAATAAGAAATAGAATAAAATAAATATTTTAACAAATATATTATATGGGAATGGGAGCCCCCTATATAATAAACGTAGTTTTTTATTTTTGAAATTGATTAGCAAGAATAAAATAAATTTTATAGGTTATTGTATTTGTATCTTCGACGGTATCATGACAGCACCCACTTGGTGCAATTGCCGGCCAGCTTACATGAGGCGACCATCAGCCTCCGGAGTAGCAGCGCAACTGTATTATACCTTTTAAATACGTTTTAAGTTTCTTTAGTTTAGTTTTTTTCCAAGAGGTATTATCGAGATTCAGATTACATAATAATACATATACTGAAGCTGTTGGCCTATACTCAGGAATGAAATGCAGCTTTAAACTTTCAACAATTTTTATTCACTTCAACCAGCACAATGTATTATAATCTAATAATTTACTTTTCACTTCATAAAATAATGTAATTATACAGGCCTAGTCTTTCATTTGAATTGCTGTTTTAAACAGATGACTGCGAAATAACAAGAATTGTTATTTTAAAAGTATTAGATAAAATATAGTTGTTCTTGAAAATAACGATGAAAGTTTTAACTTTTAACAAATGTTAAAGTTCATATATTGTTGCGTTACACCTACAGACAGCTGCAGACAGCTATTTGTTGGTTTTGTAACTTTCTTGCGATTTATTTAACTGTAGTTGTGTAATTTTGGGTTGTTTCTGTTAATTCAAGTTTGGAACTTTTTTGTTTGCAGATAATTTATTGTGTAATTAAAGGAAACTTTTTCTTTACTTAAATTGATGGTGCAATGGTTACTAAGCCGGGTTTGTCAATCAGGGGTTCCGGGCTCGATTCCCGGTGAGGCAGAGTTTGGAATAGCAATAGCCCTCCTGCACCTTCCGATGCTTACGGCGGTATGCGTTTACGCAGACACCTCGAGGCTGCTGGTTGGACGGATCGAGCTCCTATTCTTACCGCCCACAACCACGGAAGCCCCCTTTTAGTCGCCTTTTACGATCTAGCAGAGGATACCGTAGCTGTATTCTCAACCATGTTTTACAATTTTTTTTAAACATTGATTTAAATAAGTATTACTTAAATGTAAATAACGTTTATGCATAAGGCTGTACGTGTATAACATAGTTGAAATCCGTTTAAATTCTTATGCTACAATAGAATCTAAAGGATAATAGTTACAAAGAAGTGAAAGAATGCTTTTTTGGCAACCTTTCGCGGGTTCTCAACGTTCGCCTCTGGATTACGGCCGGGAATTTATATTATCCGAGTGAAAATCCCGAGAACTTTTTATTTCTCGCAATAACGGCCGGTATTTAGAAGCGATTTGTGGATCTATTTTTCTGTTAATCGTAACAAAGGCATTGTACGTTTTATGCTGACCTATTTAATGCCAATAATACAGTTGCTTTCATCAGTATTAAAGTTTTTCAGTTAATTAGCAAATGAAAGTGCAAGCCACAAGCTATGTGAAGAAAAATGTGACCTCATTTTTTCAGGATGTTTCATATGTATGGCCTGACAAACTTTATTACGGAAACACAAATAAATTGAATTATCTAATATCTTTAAACAAGCAATTCTTTTTATACTTATAATTATATAATCTAAATATCCGAAACGATTCCAACGAGTTTCAGTTGTGCAGAGGTTTTCGGGGGCAATAAATCGATCCTAGCTAAGGTTACATTTTTAGAAAATATCGTTTTATCCGTGTTTTCAGCAATAATTAACTTAAAAATAAACTGAAAAATATGACTCTTCCTGACATCTATCGGCGAGTGTATGTATTTCTATATTTTTAATTAGGAGCTGAAGTAGATGGCGTTGTTAACCAAGCCAATGTGTCTCTGCAGAAAATCAATTGATTTTACCCGAGTGACGCTCGGACATCCGGGTACTGGTAATAATGGAAGCAGTAGTAGAGTCTGTTCAAAAAGCAAAAAGCATGGCCTTTCATAAATTAATAAAAATCGCAGTAAAGCTAAATATCAGTGAAATTTCTATACATGTCCTCTTTCTAAATGGTATTTCTACATACAAACTTTTCAAGACAACGGATATTTGATTCGATTTGAAGAAGGGTAAAGGTACTAATATTTTCAAAGGTTTTGGAACGAAGTTTCTTATCGCGCGTTGCGAAAGGGGGCTAGACGAAAAAAATTAAAACCAAAAGTTGTAACGACACTTTTTTCACTTTGCACTCGACATTGCTTAACTTTGTTGACTCCCATCCTTCTTATGACCGCACTTGATGTTGCTTAGTGGCCACCAATCCAACTTTTGACTGCACTCCACATTGCTGAGCTTTATTGCCACCATTCCTACACTTGACCGCACTAGATGTTGCTGAATTGCCACCCGTACTTCTTTTGACCGCACTCGACATTGCTTAACTTTGTTGACACCCATCCTTTTTATAACCGCTCTAGATGTTGCTTAATGGCCACCCATCCTACTTATGACCGCATTCGACATTGCTCAGATTTGTTGATACCCATCCTTATTGCCGCACTAGATTTTGCTGAATGGCCACCCGTTCTACTTTTGACTGCACTCGACATTGCTGAGATTTATTGCCACCGATTTTACTTTTGACCGCACTTGATGTTGCTTAGTGGCCACATTGGGCATCCATCCTACTTTTAACCGCACTCGACACTGCTTAGCTTTGTTGACACCCATCCATCCTACTTTTGACCGCACTTGTTTTACTTAGTTTAGTTTTTTATTTTGACATTTTTTTTTAAATTGGGAGCTATTTCAAAAAGCTTTGTTAAGAAGCCGTGCGGCGTGCGCGTGTTTTCTGTTTCTCTCTCTCTCTCTCTCTCTTATATGCATATGTTTTAAAAGTTTACATTTTAATTAAAAAGCCAAGGTCCTACGTGAAATAGAATAGCCATACATAACTCGAATTGGTTATCGCGTTGTGTGTTACCCAGGCAGAAAAGAAACAAAAAGCACTGCATTCGCAAACTGCACGCCAACAATGTCATCAAAATTAAATGTCAGTCTGTGAGTGTCGGTGACCGCTCGGATCTCGGCAGAGCCAAGTGGAGCGCATTAATTGGCTGGCCATCTTCACCGGAAATAGACCGATACTCTAGAAAGATAAACGCCGGTGTTAATGACCCCGGAGACTAGAAACAGTCGTGCTTTTCACTTTCAGTCAGGAATTAAAAACATTTTGAATAAAATAACATAAAATGGTTTTTAAAACCGTCTAAATGCGAGTCGGTTCTGTACATTGGTAGGTGGTAGAACTATTATGGTTCGCCCGGGGAAGTACCACCGCTGCACCCACTTCTGCCGTGAACCAATTCTGTTGTGTTTCGGTGGAAAGGTGCAGTTGCCGGCCACACTTACATGAGGCGACCACCAGCCTCCGGAGTAGTAGCGCAACTGCATACGACCTCAGACAAGACTTACCTATGCTTGCTTGAGGTTGTACGTAGATGTCCATGGGCTGCAGCGACCACTTAACACCCCGTGGCCCGCATGCTCGTCTGTTACTCCATTAAAAAAAACTATAAAAAAACGGCACAAAATCATATTTAATGTATGGAAACTCCCCATTTTTGCTCTTTTTATAGTATTTGTTATTATAAGGGCAACAGAAATACATCATCTGTGAAAATTTTAACTATTTAATCTCGGTTCATAACTGCCTGGTAATAGATGGATAGACATAACAGACAAATAAAAAGATAAAAAAGTGCACAACGCCGCTAAAGCAGTTTTCACTTAAATTAAAACAAAAATAATAATAATAATAACTGGCAAAATTGTTGTATATAATAAATTGTAAAATAAAAGTTGTAAATAACTAATATTATAAATTCGAAAGTAACTCTGTCTGTCTGTCTGTCTGCTACGCTTACCCGCTTAAACTACTAAACCAAGTTTAATGAAATTTAGTGCACAGATTGAGTGGACGTTGGGAAAGGACATAGGATAGTTTTTATCCTACGGAAACCTATAGAACGAGTCCACGCGGGCGTAGCCGCTGGCGGAAGCCTAGTACCTATAAGATAAAGATAGATAAAATTTACTACACCTTGAGGACAATCTTTATTGTACTAAAAGCAGAAAATGTTACAAACAAAATCCATGAACGTTTTTAGTTCGATGACGATGACGAAATTTTAGTTCAACGCGAAACTGCGGTAGAATTACGAAGCGTAAAATTAAAGGATAAATCAACGCCAAATTTTGTGAGGCCCATAAAATAGGTCAATTGTGTATGAAGGTTATTAATTTCAGAAGAAAAACTTTTTGGAGACGTCGCTTATAAATATATTATATCACCACAGATATATGACTCCAACATCTTAGTTTTTGCAAATATTTAAAAATTCAATTTATACAATGCAGTTGGCTGGTTTTGGAAGATGAATTTTTTTTAAAGTATGTGTAGCATATAAGTACAGTATTAATGTAAATGTGTTTCCGAATTATTTTTTTATAGTTAATTTTATCAGAATTTACGAACTCTCACTTGTGAATCGCGCTTGTCGCGTTTTGTACGGAGAATAAATTAAAAGTAAAAAACCTTTGTAAAAAAAGCTTTTATTTAAATGCTTTAAAATAAGAAAATAAGTAAAATTTTCATTGAAAATTTTAACTATTCTTATAACCTCAATAAACACAATTTATATGATCATAAAAGCTTGTCGCTAGATTTGCGTAACTGAATTCGATGATCTTATAGTTATAATTGAAACGAAAAATTTTATTTTCTTATTTTAGAGCATTTAAATAAAAGCTTTTTTTTTAAGATTTTTACTTTTAATTTATTTTCTATTTTTTAGTTATCGCTGGCTAGGTTTTTCTAATTATTCAATAATTATTAAATAATTCAAGCCCTTTCATTTGATATACATATTGCAGAAGTGCATAAAAATAACTATTCCGCCATCTAGGATGTTCCGCCATATTGAATTTAGAACGACGTCACATTATTTTTAGAATTACTCTTAACAAGCCCTTTCAATTGATACCCATATTATATAAATACGTTAAAAATAACTATTTCGCCATCTCGAATGATCCGCTATATTGGATTTAGAATGACGTCACACAACTTATTGTTTATTGTCATCCAAACCAAACGTGCACACAAAATTTCAGCTCAATCGTTTGAAAATATTATCTGCTTCAAAATTAAGTAGGTAGCAAGATTCCACCCGAATAAACTAAACTATGTATAACTAAAATATGTATGTATGTACGTTGCAAGTTAAATAAAAGCTTTTAACAAAGCGCTTTGCGCCGCACATACGAAATCATATCATTGCAAAAAAAAATAAGTTTTCGTACGACAAAACCAAAATTAACTGAGCATCCCAACACTAAGAAGTTTGAAAATATCTGCTTCAAAATTAAGTAGGTAGCAAGATTCCACCCGAATAAACTAAACTATGTATAACTAAAATATGTATGTATTGTACGTTGCAAGTTAAATAAAAGCTTTTAACAAAGCGCTTTGCGTCGCACATACGAAATCATATCATTGCAAAAAAAAAATAAGTTTTCGTACGACAAAACCAAAATTAACTGAGCATCCCAACACTAAGAAGTTACACTCCGTTTGGTCAATTAAACTAAATTGCAGCAAGGGACTATCTACCTTCGACAGACAAACTTACGAAGTCCGAGGTTGGCACGCTGGCTTTTGACATCGATTGCTAAAGTTTGTGTCATGTAGAAAGTTAGGTTAGTTACATTTAAATGACATGAAATGAAATGAAAATATTTTATTTGCACAAATATGGGTGAAAAAAAGGTTTTAAAAATATTTAGAACTCCATATTTACCCTTTAGGGTGTACAAATTTTAATTTAATTTAATAAACTAATTAAATTTAATGACTTAATTTAAACTTAAATTCTTAAAATTACTATTAAAGAAGGGTACACAAGAAATATTAAAGTATATAGTTTTACATTTGTATAGTTTTAATTAATTAACGCTTTTTTTACATGCATTTTTACACTATGTTAATTCAAATTTATTTTAATTTTTTAGTTGGATTTCTTTTAAATGCGTGGTTTTTGTTTTTTAATTATAATAATTTATTTTTTTTGAACCAGAGGAGGTTCGCCGTCATCAGCTTTGGTTGTTTTTTAATTAAAATAATTTATTTTTTTTGAACCATAGGAGGTTCGCCGTCATTAGCTTTGGGCACCCACACAAGGTACTTTTAGTCAACCTACATACTATGCCTGAGTCTGAGTTAAATAGGTATTTAAAGTCTTTTTTGAACATCTCTCCCTATAATTTGGGAGGTTTTCAAACTACACATACTAACACTCACGTTAAATGTTTCCAAACTGCCCATAACAATTTCATCACAGATTGACGACGGCTATCATACAATAACAACCAGGACCGACGGCTTAGCTTACCTTCCTAGGTGTACGTCACTGTACCTAATCGTTATTAACGATTTTAGAACGAACAAATTTATGGAAATCCGCACGAAATGTTACTAACGGTTACTCATCTTATACACGACTGCATCCGTTTCGCTTACCTGTAATAAAAATCCTTATTTTTATTATATATCTTATAGTTGTGATAAAGCAAACATTTTAACTTGGTATCATAATACTAAGAAACTCCATCTCTTCTTCTTCTTAATATATGTTCTATATCTATATGTTGAGTCAAACTATTGGGAATTATTAGTTCCGTACCTCGAAAGGAAATAAACGGAACCCTTATAGGATCACTTTTTTGTCCGTCCGTCTGTCTGTCAAGTCCCTTTTTCTCAGGTACGATTGGAGGTATCAAGCTGGAATTTATATCAAATACTCAGGTCTACTGTCTCTTGGAGCTGTGAAAAAGTCAAACTTCTAAGCCAACGTAATTAAAATAGAAGCTAAAGAAAATAAAGCTATTGAAAATTGAAAAAATATTTTTGTGTTGGATAGTCCATTTATCGGGGAAGGCTTTCGGCTATATAACATCATGCTATGACTAATATCAAAATCCACGCGGACGAAATCCGCTAGTGATGAAATATATGTAGTGTCGTGGACTACTATATCGATGAGTGTCGTACACAAGATTGATAGTATACTGACCGAGAGCATGAAATTGGCTCTAAATCCATTTAGGGACACTAACGGGGGCGAACAGCTGTCGTGGGATAGATTACAAACCAATTGTTGAGTAGTTTTCACTACACAGGCCGAATTGTTACTATTATTCATTTACTATCATTTCTGATATTCTAGTCTTTTCTGTTATTACGAGAAGGAAACCTTTTTAGAGTGATACGTTTTTTTCATTTACCGCTGTTAGTCTTTCATTTCATGCCACAGAAAAATGTTTTTGGAGTAATTACAGATAGAAGTTATGAACTGCAAAGAATGTGCGTTATTATTTACTAGCGGCTGCCTGCCGAGGACTTTGGTATTAGTCATAGCATGACGTTATATAGCCTATAGCCTTCATCAATAAATGGACTATTCAACACAAAAAAAAATTTTCAAATCGAACCAGTAGTTCCTGAGATTAGCGCGTTCAAACAAACAAACAAACTCTTCAGCTTTACTGTATGTATAATTGTACTTTACGTTTAACATTAAAGAAACTAATTCTATAGAACGGTATATATCTCTGCTATGTAGCAGTTTGATATTCATTTTTGTTAGGTTTCTGCAACTTAAAAGCTAATAAGATGTCATTGTAGTGTAGGCCCAATTAGCCCATATTAGCCCATCCCAGTCGTTCGTCTATTTGTTTGTCCAACAGCCTGAGTCTCTTGCTTTCTTATTTCCGTTGGTATTAAAAACGTTTATTTAAGCATAATGGAAAACTCTTAAATATAATTTTGACGTGATAACGTCTTTAAAATCGTTTTAGTCGGGTGACATGTTCAGAAACTTGTGTCACACCAAAACCTCACGAGCGCGATCGCAGGTATAACGAGAGAGAGACGGACCGATCTCCCGTCTCATCTCGAGCGCTGCCAGTCATTCCGTGAAACTTGTCACGCGGAATCCTCACGAGCGGAGGCTGGCATAGCGTTCGAGTGAGTGGACCGATCTTCCGTCTCTCTCACTCTAGCGGCATACAAACGAATGGAGATTTTCTCGTGCGGACGTTATCACGTAAACATCTCGATCGTAAACCTACTTTACAAACAATTTGCCGTTTTTTTACTTACTCCTTACTTGAAATAATAATAATAATAATAATAAATGTTTATTGATCTTAATTGTACATAACAAATATTTGAAGTCCCTGTCTGCCACTGTAGTTTACACTGTGTTGCATATAGTTTCCCATACAAGACTAGTGGTATTCTGACCGAGATATGAAATTGGCTTCGTCAATCCCCGCACACTGACGCGGCGAGAAGCTGTCGTGGCTCGGATTAGTAACCAATTGTACTGTTCACTACATTGAACTAATTGTATTCTTTAGTTCCTTCAATTTGGCATTACGTAATGGACCGTATTAACTATGTTTATTTCAATTTTAATGAAGTAGCAGACGAGCATACAGAGGTTCACTGCAGCCCATTGACATTTAAAAGTAATGTCATAGGTTACCACCATTAGTCCCTGTAGCTTCGGGATTAAGAATAGAGCTACGGTATCCCCTGCCCGGTTGTAAGAGGCGACTAAAAGGGGGCTTCCGGGGTTGTGGGCGGTGAAAGTGGGAGATCCGTCGAGCTAGCAGCACCGGGTAGGACGGCGGTGTGTGCGTGCCTGCATGCCGCCGAAAGCATCGTAAGGCGTAGGAGAGAACATCTGCTCTCCCGAAGATACGCCCCTTCTGGGGCATCGCGTGTGGAGGACACCGGTGAGTTCCACTGAACATCCCGGAGATCCGGAGATCCTCCCCAAGCGTAGAGGCAGTCCACCGAGGGTTTTTAGTGCGGTACAAATCCCACATAACCCGGCATCCTCTCCCAATGTGCCGGGTATCTTTTGAAGGTTGCTCCCCCGATACAAAAAAAAAATTACCAACATAGGTTTCAAGGTCTGCAAGCTAAAGTGCTTATGGGCTGGCCATATTGTATGGAGAACTGACAACTGATGAGGAAGAAAGGAGCACAGGCCATCCACGAACCTGGTGGACTGAGCTCTGAAGAAGATAGCTAGGAGCTAATGGATTCAAAGAGCTGTTAGAAAGGCAAATATTAACAGAGGCCTATAGCGAGGCCTATCCACTACTGGAGTAGAGAATGGTTACCATTTTTCCTTTAAAATATTTCTACAGAATTGATTGAATGATATAAAAAAAATCATTCATATGCAATTGAGTTTCTACTTTATAAGCCTTCCAGAACTCAGCGTTGATTTATCTGCTAATTTTACGCTCAGTAATCCTACCGGAGCTTCACGCCGAAGTAATGGAAACTAAATTTTACATCGGTATGTACATTCTCATTTAAATTGGGTGGGATTGTGGCGTAGAAACTCTGTATATTCTAAGTTTGGGGAATGGATATTGTTTGTAAACTTTTGTGTGGGTAATCTCTCTTATGCTACCTTTAGGTCAATTACTGAAAGTTGAAAAAACCATTCGATAAATTGGTCTATACATACAGCTAAAACGAACAGTCTGTCCTAGTAATGACCTACGGCCCTGAAACGTGGCCCTTTATTCTTTTCCACAGGCTCGAAGTCAATCAACGAGTGATGGAGAGGTCTATACTTTATATTTCTCTACGCGATAGAATCAGTTAATTATGCAATTCGTTGTAGAACGAAGGTTATCGACGTAGTGCTCAAAATCTGCAACCATGCGCAAGCATTTTAGCTAGGAGAAGTTACAACCGATGGAGAAAAAATTGCTGAGACGTCGGCAAAAGGAGCACAGGTCGCCCTCATACCAATTGGACTGACGATCTAAAGAATACAGCGGAAAGCTGCTACATTCGGAGGGCGCAGGACCAGAAACAGTGGCGAACGTTAGGGGCAGCTTATATCCAGTAGTAGACTATGCAAGGCTGATGGGTGGATCTTCTTCTTAATCGTTTCGCTCTTAGCAGAGCGGTCGTGGTCGTCATGTAGTCGCATATGTGGCAGATGTAATTCTCCTCACAATCTCTCGCCATTTTGCTCGGTTAGTCGTCATTTTGGTGCACTCATGCAATGGACCGCCCACAGCAGATTTGATTTGGTCGGTCCATCGCATCGGCGATTTACCGCGTGGCCTGGTACCCTCTACTTTGATGGGTGGATGGATTGAATGAAATAACATTCTTGTTGCAATTTTGGCGGGAAGTCTGAAGGGACATGTTTTATTCTTGTTTTATTTTAATTTTCTTGGTGTATTTTTGAGTTATATGGGATAAAGTTAATGGCATTTTGTACGATATACGTTAGTGATAGTGAACAAGTGTTATGAAATAAAATAACAGCGCGAAAATATGTTTTTTCGGCTTGCCTCAAATACTCCATCGGACGCGTTCTGGTAAAGTAGCCATCGCTTTACTTGAACATCTGACTGACTAGACTGACTGATAACTGACGACTTACTGATTTTTTCTATGATTACTAAGTGATGCAAAAAATATACTTGACACTGGCAATATGAACAGAGTTTGCGATGTCATGAACATTCTTATTTCATTGATCTACTGACTGATTCAATACTGCATAGTCTCATGATGATGCTAGTGATAGCTAGTGATGACTAACGATGTAAGTGGGTCTGTTCTCTCCCCATTGTTCCAGAGGCCTGGAGCTTACTCCACCACGCTGCTCCAATGCGGGTTGGCGGAGATACGGGTTAGTGGCCAACCCGCTGTCGGATGTTTTCAAACCGCCCATAAGGCCTCCGACAAGATTTAACGAATGTCATCTATCAACAATAACCGGGACCGACGGCTTAACGTGCCCTCCGAAGCACGGAATCGCGCATGAAATTTTTTGCCACTAGCGGTCACCCATCTCACACCCGACCGCGCCCGTTTGGCTTAGTATCATAGATCGTTTGCGTTCTACGCTAACCGCCGGGCCGTGCGCGCTTCGATGTTCGCATTAGTATGGTTATAAATCCCAATAAAGTTTAAACTCATCTGTATTTACAACTGATAGGGGATCATATTTATAATATAATTATTTTTTCAGGAACAAATTTATATTTGATGGCTAAATAACAATGGCTGTTACCTGATCATACGAGTATCTATGTTTGTAGTCTGACTGTGTGACGGATCGGCGTGCTTCAGTGATATGCTGTATTAATATTATTATTATTATTATAGATTCACATCTTGGAGTTATTATTAGAAATTTATGAAAAACAGATAATTAAATAATTCTATCTTCAGCCACCAGAACATCCGACTGAAATTAACAGAAAGTAATAATATATAATTCAATAATTAAACCTTCGGAAGCCAAAAGGTCTGACTAAAATTGGCTGAAATGGACTGAAACAAATGCATGTTATGTACAGATGTATTATGTACTAGATATACAGTATATCACGATATTTTCCATCACCGTGGAGCAGCGATAAATGCGCACATTACAAATTACTTTGTCAGAGGTGCGCGCCGAGGATCTGAACCTGAGGTCGGTCGCGTCGAAGACCGCGGTTTTTTCCACTCGGACATCGCTGCTTTTCGTGATATTTATTTATATTTACGATGTTCTCCATCGCCGTGCATGCCTGAGAGAAATTCATAATTTCTCGAAAGCATGACGTCCACCAATCCGCACTTGGCCAGCATGGTGGAATCTGGCCTAAATCCCTCTCAACTATGAGAGGAGACCTGTGCCCAGCAGTGGGACATAAAAAAGGTTGAAAAAATAATACAGTATAAACTTTCCACAGATCAAAGTCAAAAGATCAAGATCAAACTCAGATTTCTCAGTTTAGATTCGCAATTTGGGCCACTGGAAATGTTTACAAAGACAAAGACAAAGAACTTTATTTGCACAAATATGGGTGTTTACAAAAGTTGTTAATACATATTTAGTACGCCATATTTACCTTCATGAGGTATGCAAATATTACAAAGATAAAAGAAAAAAACTTTTTTAATTATTTTTTTTTTACACGCTTTTTATTAGCTTCACCTGTATGTTTGTATGTTTGTATGTTTGTATGTTTGTATGTTTGTATGTTTGTATGTTTGTAACCGACTTCTTTGGGCGCGATTTTGACCCACTTTAAACGGCCAGATTTCGTTCAAACTTTGTAGATTTATTGAGGACCGATGACAATACACTAATTTGATAAAATTATTCCATTTTTCAATTTGCAAAATATGATTTTTGTTCGATTGCGTTTATAGAGCTACAGCTATTATACGACTGTTATAGATCAAACGATCTAATAACGAGTATTTTAGCCACTTTAATTCAGCATCTGCTAAAAGGTGGAGTAAAAGTGCTAAAACATAGTGCTGTAAACGTTTATTCGACGTCCTTAAAGCACACATTAGCAAATATTGCCAAATAGTCGAGATAACCGCTATTACACGATAAATGGGTGTTTTAAGAACGGTTACTCGGCTCTTATACGATTAAAGGCTGAGTAATCTAATTACTATTCGACTATTTTGCTGCTTGGGTTGCTCATATTTATGTAGGGGAGTAGACTATTGGTGCTCAGTAACCGAAAACGTGTATGAGATATATAAAGAATATAAATAATTTGTTAAGTCGTAAGACAGGTGAAATTTTATGAAAACGTAAAAATTAAAAAAATATGTAACCTTGTTATGTAACAAGCCTAATGATAGATAAAGATATTTTTGAAAGAAAGAAGAAGGTTCTCAGTAACCAGTCCATTGCTCGTGGAAACATCATGGAAAGAATAAATAATCCAAACTAAAAAGTAGAAAATAAATAATAGTTTAAAAAAACTAAAAAACACGCTTTTTATAGAAAACCGAACTAAAAAATAGAAAATAAATTTTAATGAATTTAAATTAAGAAAATAGTGTTAAAAATTTCAATGAATATAAGTTAATAATAGTGTGAATAAAAAAAAATATTTTATTTAAAAAAAAGCGTGGGGTGCTTTTTAAAATATTATCGAAATGATAATCACTCTACTCATATCTGTCAATAAAATATTTATAACTATTGACACCATGCACCCCACGCTTTTTTTAAAATAATTTTTTTTTATTCACACTATTATTAACTTATATTCATTGAAATTTTTAACACTATTTTCTTAATTTAAATTCATTAAAATTTATTTTCTATTTTTTAGTTCGGTTTTTTTATTTATAAGTAGTTTTCCCATATAAATTGTTCCTATCTGTCAAACGTTTGTATTTCGTGCCGTGCCGTTCTAAACTTTGACACATTCAGAATAACAGGACAGTTCGTATGTCATTATTTGTTTTATATTTTTGTTTGATAGTAACATGAAGTCTCTTTAAGATAATAAGAAAACAAATCCTCTTTTATTACTTTTAAGGCAGGACAACGTCTGCGGGGTCCACTAGTTTACTATAAGTCTCTCTCCCATATTAATGAATGCCTGCAACTTACTCCACTACTACTAACTACAGGTATGCACGATGTTTGAAAGCATCATAATTAATTAAATATCACAATATTTTCCATCACCGTGGAGCAGCGATAAAAACGCATATAACAAATTTCTTTGTCAGAGGTGTGCGCCAAGGATCTGAATCCGTATCTACGTGTCGGAGACCGCTGCCATTACCATTTCCATTGCTGCTTAGATTAATTTGTAATCTTTACTGTATACAGCTGAAGAGTTTGTTCGTTTGTTTTATCCTCAGGAACTACTGATTCGAATTGAAAAATTATTTTTGTGTTGAATATTCCAGTTATTGAGGAAGGCTAAAGGCTATATAACATCATGCTATGACTAATACCAAAGTCCACGCGGTCGCGGACAAAGTCGCGGGCAGCCGCTAGTTATCAATAATACTCTACTGTAGAGTACACAGGTAAAAACAGGGCTGGAGTTTTTTTCTGCCCGCTTTTTTCTCCTAGCCCATTTAAGCCTTAGCGCACTCAAAGCGGATGACGGACAGCCGATGGCCGTACAACAATGACAAACATCAAGTGTATATTATCACCCAGGATGTTAATAAACTATTTCATTTCATTACACTGTGACATCATTAATACACTACAAAAAATATACACAAATACAACTTATTGATAGCTCAGTCTTGGCACAGTAATAGGCACTTTAGAGAAGCGATCACACAATTAACAGCCAATCAGTGTTAAGCCTGTGCTGTAAGGGTCTTTGATCTCCATTGCAAGGGACAATGGATATCAAACCGTAACTGTAACAACCGTAAATTGTATAGTAGTAAACCTCGATCGATAAACAAAGAACATCTCAACAACGTCAGTAGTATTTAATTTTCTTGTTGAATAATAAGTTACCTATTTTAAAAGTGGAGAATATGTAAATTAATGTAATACAGCATATACATTATATGGCTGCAACCCTTTTTGCGTCCCACTGCTGGGCACGGGTCTCCCCCTTATTGGGGAGGCCTGGAGCTTACTCCACCACGCTGCTCCAATGCAGGTTGGTGGAGATGCGGGTTAGTGGCCAACCCGCTGTCGGATGTTTTCAAACCGCCCATAAGGCCTCCGACAAGGTTTAACGACTGTTATCTATCGACAACAACCGGGACCGACGGCTTAACGTGCCCTCCGAAGCACGGAAACGCGCAAACCGTTTGCGTTCTACGCTAGCCGCCGAGCCATGCGCGCTTCAATACATTATATACTATACATTATATACTATACAATAATCATACTGTACAATATAATAATAAATAAGTTAGCTTGGTTCGAAGTCCTTTACTCAGTAACAACACTTCAGTGGAGCGCCCGTCACGCAATTACCAGCCACTTAGTGTTATTCTGAACTTTCGGGGTCTTTGACATCTGTCGTTAATGTCACCTCTGTTATTATTATATACACTTGTTGAGATATATTAATAGCGAATCGCTTTTTATAGCTGCTGGTGTAGAACGCACTATAAGAATAAGCAGCGCAAGAGTCAAAAATTTGAATGATCACTTAAAATTTTCGACCACAGATGTTTGTGTTCTGTGTTTGTAAAGGTAGCCATTGACGATACGTCCATTAATCCAAATGGAGTGGACGTCTTCCAAAATTGTTTCGTGAATGTGAGAAACGTAAGCCAATGAAATTGACGTCTTCCAGCTTTGGATTTCCAAACGGATTGAAATCCATGTATCCACTCCAAATGGACGTCATCCGCGGCCGACTGTCAATGTCAAAAACGTACGACACGCCATTTGGACTTCGTTCGATTTGTCTGTGAATGGGCAAAACCGCGTCCATTTTTTTAGAAAGTTTGTCTCAGTTTTTGCTATGTGTTGACGGGGGGTACATGTGCTACAGTGCTAGAAAGAGCTGAGTTTGTAATTATGCCTTCGTCTGCGCGTGACTTTGTACTAGAAGTAATTGAAAAATGAAATGAAATGAAATAGTTTATTAACATCCTGGGTAATAATATATAGGTACACTTGATGTTTGTCAATGTTGTGTTATCCGCTTTGGGTGCGCTAAGGCATATATGGCCTAGGAGAAAATAGCGGGCGGAAAAAAACTCCAGCCCTGTTAAATAAATTTTCAGGTACAATGGGTATAAAACGTACCAATATCGAAATACCCACTGCTGTTGCCACTATTTGACAACTGTGGCGCAGAGGTTACCATGCCGGACTGCCAATCGGAGGGTCCCGGGTTCGATTCCCGACGAAACAGAAATTTGAATTATGAGTTTAAATTTCTGTTCTCGATCTGGGTGTTTAAGTTTCTGTCTTTGTATGTGTCCATGGTTCCCACTACTGTGAGGCTAAGAGTGTGAAACATTATTAAAAAAATATATTATTAAAAAAATAATTGTGATAATTCTTCCGTACAACGTCTACTCGATCGCGTGCTATCTACGAAGTGGCCGCGCGTACGTCCAAATTGAAGTAAGTCAATGTGCCTTTAAACTGAAGTACATCCATAAGGAAGTATTCCATTTGGAAGCATTCCAAACAGACGTATCGTCAATGGCTACCTTAAGAGTCCGTGGCACCCGCAACACAGGCAATCTGACTGTGGAGCTAGGAATGTGAAGCGTTATAATAAATTCTTAAATAAAAGAATATAAAAGAGTTTTTGATGACTGTTTACAGAAAAATTTGTGTTTAAGTTTAGTTACTATTTGAACAGTCTACCTTATCCAGGCATACAATCATTACATAATTATTATTCATTTACTTAAAAGAAATTAATATTTATTTACTAAATTGCAAAAAATAATGTACAATTTTACATTGTATTTTAAAGTTTTAAGAGTAAATTTTAACGGATTTGGGCTTTAATGCCTACCCACCTCTAGATCGATGAAAGAAAAAAACAGCGGGCTGCACTCCGGGAGTGCCGGCAGAAGTGAAAACATTAACGTTGTGCATTTTTGATGTCTTGGAATCGTTAGAGAATAATTTCGCACGAATTGCTTGAATTATCAGTATTAATTTCTATTTAGTATTTTTATAAAGTACTTAGGTACTTACTCATTTTCTTTCACTATTTCTTCGTCACTTTTTTCATTAATAGATGCACTTTGTTCAATGTCCATATTTTAAATACTTGATTTAAACGAATTTTACAAGTATAGATAGTACGTAGTAGTAGAGCCGTCATCAGCTGTCACCCCTCCGTCTTACGAATTTTCGATCAGGCCACGTGTAGTTGACGCGAGTTAAACATTTTTTACCCATCCCAAAAAAAGTGCACAACGCCGCTAAATAAGTTTTCACTTCAAAAATCCAGATGAAAAAAAACTTCACTGCTTTTGTGTAGTGACAAGTTTCAAAACTTAATAAGCATACACAACAATTAAACAAAACCTGGTACAGAGCTAACTGTTCTACTTACGCAAATTGTTGACTATTTACAGTTACAAGACTTCCACGGGAGTGTCATCTGTTACATTACTTACTTCCATTTTCTTGTTAGAAATTAAGGGTTTCGTCATCACTGTTGATGATAGCTTACCTGAAACAAACGGAAAAATTAAATGATTATCCTAATCATAACATAATGCATAGTAACAACGTTGACAATAGATCCAACAATTTCGTGTACAAACATACCTATATACAAAATTAATATTAAAAGATGATCAGAAAATAGACTAGAAAATTGGTGACTTTATTCGTTGAAAGCATCATACAACCTAAATCAACGCAATACTATTATATTTTAATAAGATGTTTATATCTAATAAGTATTGACCGACTTTCTGCTTATATATTATTATCTGCGAGGCAACACGACCACATAATTTCTCTAGCAGCTGGGACGAACGGACAGAAACGTCATATTATATAATTCATTTCTTATGATATTATTAGCACGTTTATTGCCATTTCTTTGTTGTAAGAATTTTGCTCAAGTTCCAATGGCTGCAACTCTTTTTGCGTCCCACTGCTGCACGGGCTCCTCTTCATTACAAGTGTATCCTGGTACTCCATCACACTGCTCTTGCTGTCATCTGCTGCTTTGTGGTTTGTTGTGGTTTGGAGGAGATGCGGGCTAGTGGCCATCTCGGTGTCGGATGTTTTCTAACCGCCCATTAGGTTTCCGACACTTCTACTGCTACGTATGTTTCTAGAACAATCAGGTCTGACGGCTTTATCTTCGAATTTGTGCATGAAATTTGCTAGTAGCGGCACTAGCAGATCCAGGGGGGAAGGGGCTAGGGGGCTGACCCTTCACCCTTGACAAACCTTCTAATTCCTCCAAACTAACCCCAAGCTCCCCCTGAACCAGACGCGGTCCGAGTATCCGTCATGCATCAGCCAAACCTCCTCCTACCTCGTAGACAATACAAAAAACAAACCCCCGCCCCCCCCCCCCCCAATAAAATCCTAGATCCGCCACTCGGGCACTCATCTCACACCCGGATGCGCCCGTTTTGCCTAGCTGCATAGATTCCTTACGTTTTATGCCAGCCTCTGGGCTATGCGCGCATCATTAAGGGGGCGTTTCCACTGACGCGGAGCTGGACGGAGAGGAGCGGAGAAGAGCGGTGAAAAGTGGTGAGTGTTTCCACAGAAGCAGACCAGAGCGGAGATATCCGCACCCCAATGCCCGCTATCCTCCGCTCCGCATCGCCTTGCTGTATTTTTATGAATATCCGTTCAGCTCTGCTCCACTCCACTCCTACTGTTTCCATTGAAGGGGAGCGGAAATTTCGAGCATAGTGATCGTTTAATTCATGCACCGCCCCGCAGAGCTGGTCAGTGGAAACGCACCCTAAGGATCGGTAGACAGAAATATTTTCCTCAATAATAAGGGCCGAGAAGATCTAACGAAAGCCGTAACGTAAATAGGACATATAATAAGAAATCCACATCAGCAGAATCGTAGTATAAATACTCATAGGATCCTTACAATTAATAAGGATTGGCTGGCGTTTCTGCCATTATCTTCGCTATATTAGCCACCACATAATGTCAGCTACAATGAACGACCTATAATCATCATATATTATATACATTTATTATCATCCTATTTGATTTATCATCGCATCTATACTAATATTATAAAAAGGAAAGATTTGTATTTTTGTATGTTTGCAACGAATAAACTCAAAAAATACTATTCCGATTTCAAAAATTCTTTCATTAGAAAGCTACATTCACCTTGAATAACATAGGTTAGGAAAATGCTTCATTCCTACGTGAAAACAGGTAGTAGAGTCAACGCGGTTCAAGCAACTGTCTAAACGCCTATGATTTTAATATAGCAATGAAGCCTGGAATAGCATATAGACTTTTTTTTATCCTACGGGGACCCATTAAACGGGTCCACGCGGGCGAAGCCGCTGGTGGAAGGCTATCCTATATAAAATTGCAATTAAAATTCAACACGAAATTTAAAGTGTAATTAAAATATCAATAAAGATGATATTAAATATAAGTACGTGATTAAAAAAGCTAAGCAATGTTGAACCACGAGGTTTTTAATCTTTACTAAATCCTTTTTAGGGTTCCGTAGCCAAATGACAATAAACGGAACCCTTATAGATACGTCATATCTGTCTGTCTGTCTGCCCGTCCGTATGTCACAGCCACTTTTTTCTGAAACTATAAGAACTATCTATACTGTTGAAACTTGGTAAGAAGTTGTATTCTGTGAACCGCATTAAGATTTTCACACAAGAATAGAAAAAAAAAGCAATAAATTTTGGGGGTTCCACATACTAACAACTGAAACTGATTTTCTTTAATAAAACCAATACGTGTCGTCTATGGATAGATCTTTAAAAATAATATTGAGGTTTCTAATATCGTTTTTCTCTAAACTGAATAGTTTGCGCGAGAGACACTTTCAAAGTGGTAAAATGTGTGTGTCCCCCCTGTAACTTCTAAAATAAGAGAATGATAAAACTAAAAAAATATATGTAAACTTCCACAGAAAATTGGTTTGAACGAGATCTAGTAAAGAGATTTTATTGGCTGCAACCCTTTTTGCGTCCCACTGCTGGGCACGAGTCTCTCCCCATTATTGGGGGCCTTTGCTGGAGCTTACTCGACCACGCTACTCCAATGCGGGTTGGTAGAGATTGGTGCATCGGCCGGGAAACGAACCCGGGCCGCCCGCGTGGCAGGCGAGCATTCTACCACTGAACCACCGATGTGTGAATGTGTATGTGATTTAGTAAGGAGTTTTTATTAATACGTCATAAAACATAAACCGTTTTACGGAACCCTCTGAGTCCAACTCGCACTTGGCTGGTTTTTATTTTACGAGTTTTTTTCTACGCGCAGGTGTCTTTGATTTGAGCAATGTTTAGGCTATAGTCTACCATTCTAACATTCAGGTTGGCATAAATAGCGTGCTCTTCAAAAAAATGTTTTCCTTTAGAGGTTCGCGTCAGGATCTGAACTTAAGACTTTGGATTTGGAGTTCAGTATCTTAACCACTTAGCTAGGGTGGTACTACCACCACTAGTATACCACTAGTAGTACTACCACCTAGTACTGGTAGAGGTCGGTAGAGTACTTTTTTTTCTTTAATTATGGCATCGCAAACTCTGCATATTGCCAGCGTCAAGTATAATTTTTGCATCACGTTTTTGCCAGTTTCGGTGAAACTGGACGAGTAATAATAGGTAAAGTCAGTAAGTCGTTAGTAATCAGTCAGTCAAGTCAGTCAGACATTCAAGTAAAGCGATCTTTACCAGAATTTGACCAATGGAATTTTGGAGGTAAGCCGAAAAAACACATTTTCACACTGATATTTTAATTCACAATACTCGAGCACTATATCGAACAATTAATCTATATCGAACAAAATGCCATCAAATTTATCCGATATAACTCAAAAATACACCAAGAAAGTAAAAATAAAACAAGAGCACAATATGTCTAAACTCCGGTAGAGTACTTCTACTACTTAACAGTCGTAACACAGCCCAGCTCAAATAAACGAGATCCTTATAATAAATAAGGATTGGCTGGCTTTTCTGCTAATCTATCTTCGCTATATTGGTCACCTAGAATGTCTCTGCAGCTGCAATGAACAGACAGATATATTAACGTCATAAATCTGGGGCACGGGAGTGCCCCCGCCAAGTCGAGCGCGAAGCAAACACTGCCGTACCATCCTTTACTGGAACCATTTCGCCGCATTTTCAGGCCCCTATTTGAGAACCTCTGGATAAGACCAGAGCGCTGAAATTTTCATCATCCAGTAAGCTATAATCACATACTTAAAATCCAAAATTTCAAGTCTGTAGGTCATTTAGTTCCGAAGTTAAGCGAAAGTTTCGCATTTATGACATTAATTACTCGCTCTGGTTTAATTGTTAGGGCGTTAATTGACATAAAACTGCAAACGAAATTAAAAAAAAGGGAATTTAGAGTGTTAATATTTTTGTATGCTTATAAGATAATAAATCATATTTTATTGTTTTACACCATAAGGTGATAAAGCCGTCATAATTATTTGAAATTTGTAATACTATAATTCGCTTTTATAAAATAATATCAAATATAATTGATATAATAATTAATTATAATCAAAATAAGTTTATAAAATTTGTAAAATTGGATATTAATTGAATTCCAAAAAGGAGTTTTTTTAACAAGCATACATTTCATGCCGTTGTCAGGTAGAATAAGTTTTTTTTTTGTGTATAAAGTACAAGAAAAAACTATTCCCCTAAGTACTTTATTTTGGAACCTTTGTATTACTTCAATGTTGCTCTGTTTGGTACAGCCCCACAGCTGTATATACCATAGGTCCATACTGGCATTAGGACCTGTTTATACAGCAAGATTTTATTTTGGATCGACAGTGAGGAATACCTCCCAAGAAGCCAATGCATAGCTCTATATTTGAGCTCCAGTTCTTCTCGTTTCTTTTTGACATGATGCTTCCAGCGTAGCTTCGCGTCAAGTGTCTGAATAGGTATGACACTTGACGCTAAGTAGAATAAGTTGGAATTATATTTATGCTATAAGATCTATGTAAAACCTTATTCATACAAAAGAAGAAATTTGATTTGATAGGATTTGAGATGATCCTTGAAAAGGCATACTTGAACTTCGAATAAAACTTTTAACTTTCTCTTTGATTTATAGAAAGTAAATTAAAACAATTTCTTCAAGTAAAATACTTAGGAGCTTCGCCGTTAAAAGTTCTTTATGTACTTTGCATAATGCTAAACCCGCTAAAGTTATTGCTTAGCGCTTCATTAAATTTTGAGAGCCACCTCGATTTCACCCGCTTAAATGTTTTTAAGAGGAAACGTGGCTTCAGCCGAATTAGAAAAATAGGTATTGTGGAGTGACTATTGCTATCGCACTGCGCCCTGCGCTATCCGCTGCGTGCGATAGGGTCAGATGCGATTCTCCTGTTTCCTCCTTCAAAATTGAGTTTATTAAAAAAAATTTTCATAAATATCAATAAATGGAATAAGTCTATGCCTCTTTGTTTTTATTTGGTTGTAAAAACCTTTCAAATTTGTTTTTTAGTGGTTGGATTAGGGCTGTATGAAAAAGGCTTTTACTACGATTTTTGAAAAGTCATATTTTGTAATCTATTTAGTTGATTGAAAAAAACAAAACATAGGGGCATAGCTTTAGCAGACTTTTATATTGACACCAAAAAACATTCCTCTAGAAGCATTATCCAGGGAGAAAATAGGAGAATACATTTGTATGGGAATTCGATGCTAGCGTTTCCTCTTAAGCGCCCATTGCTCTGTGGTTACTTGGCTAGTGTAGAGCGCAAGTTATCTACTTAGCTAAGTGAAACGGATGCGGTCTGGTATAAGAGAAGAAGCAAATTAAAGAATTTAAGAAGAAATGACGACATGCGTGGCGCAATTGTTACCATGCCGGACTGCCAATCGAAGGGTCCCGGGTTCCCGGCGAAACAGAAATTTGAATGATGAGTTTAAATTGCTGTTCTCGGTCCGGGTGTTTGTGTTTCTGTCTTTGTGTGTGTCCATGGTACCCTCGACACAGGGTATATCTACCCTGTGGGGCTATGAGTGTGAAGCGTTTTTTTTATTTTATACGCGATGCGGTGCTTTGGAGGATACGTTTCGCCGTCGGATCCGGTTGTTATAGATAGATTGCAATCGTTAAACTTTTTCGGAGGCATTGTGGTTTGAAAACATCTGAGATTGGGTTGGCCACTAATCAACGTGTCCACTAACTCGTATATGACAGCGTGGTGGAGAAAGCCTAAACTTATGGGAGAAAAACCCGTCTCAACAGTAAGATGCATTGTGTTGTGTGAGCATTCGTTTTTGTTGAAGATTGCAGCCAACCTTAAATCCTAGAAAATTATGGGTGTCAATAAAATTAAGCAATGTCGAGTGTGGTTAAAAGTAGGATGGGTGGCCATGAAGGAACATCTGGTGCGGTCATAAGAAGAATGGTTGTCATTAAAACTAAGCTATGTTGAGTGCGGTCAAAAGTACGATGGGTGGCCACTCAGCCACATCTGGTGCGGATGACGACTATTTATTTAATAAAAAAAACAACGGGTTGCACTCCGGTAGTGCCGGCAGAGGTGAAAACTTGAACATTAACGTTGTGATTTTTGATATTTTGGAATGGATTTCGCACGAATTGCTTTTATTATCAGTATTATTTTTCATCTAGTATTTTCAGAAGGTTTTCATCTATTATTTTTATAAAGTACTGACTTATTTTCTTTCACTATTTCTTCGTCACTTTTTTCATTAATAGATGCACTTTGTTCAATGCCCCTTTTTAAATACTTGATATAAACGAATTTTACAAGTAGGTATAGACAGTCGAGCCATCAGCTGTCACCCCTCAGTCTTACGAATATTCGATCAGGCCACGTGTCCTGACGCGGGTTTAGCATTTTTTACCCATCCCAAAAAAAGTGCACAACGCCGCTAAAGAAGTTTTCACTTCCAAAAAAAAAATTTCATTTAATACAAAAATTTTACATTAATTAAATTTATTAAAGTTATTAAAGTTGCTTCAATTGAGTGTGGCGACGTTTGCCGTGGCGATGGGTGGGACACCAACAATCCGGTTTACCCCGCTATAGATGTTTCACGTCAAAAACCAAAACTCAGCAAAACAAACGCAAATCCTCTAAGAATGATTAGCGGTTGGAACTAGATCTTTATTAATGTGTCTGTCCGTGAGCACTTTGTTCCTTTCTCGAGGGATTGCCTGTTAACTTGGGGCTCTTTTATTTCACTTACGCGGATATGAGGGTATTGATAACTTAGTGCGTAAACTATTTCTTTACTCTCCAATAAAATTCATTGACTCAGCAAATAAACATGAATAGGCATGAATACAGATTTTTAAATACCTTTCCTTATTGTAGGTACACGTCTCCTAGTTTCGAAAAAAAGTTTATTTCAGCAATAAACTTAAGTTTTAACGTAAATTAATGTATTTTCTGCTATGAAATTTGAATTAAGCGCGATAACGCTCGTAGGTGTCATGGCGTCGGCTTGCTCGTCAAACTTCAAGCAACACGATGACTTTTACTGAGACCGTGACGTCATTCCTTATGATGGGCGTTTCAGATAACATGGCCGATTGCTGTATTTAATACTTTTATTTTATTGAAAATCTTATTGTTCTAAAAACCTAAAAACCTAAAATTGTAAATCGTTTTGTTGGTATTTATTAATCTTAACGTTTATATTAAAACGGGTTATTCTCTCATTCTTTAATAGTGTCATCATGCCCATTGTGATTGATTGTTCGACCTTCTACTATTGTAATATAAACTCTTTGTAATTAATTTTTTTTTCTACTTTTGAGTTCGATTAGCTATGGTTACCCTTTTTACGTCCCATTGCTGAGCACAGATCTCTCCCCATTATTGGGGAGGCCTGGAGCTTACTGCACTTACTTGCTCCAATGCAGGTTGGTGGAGGTGCGGATTAGTGTCCAACCCGCTGTTGGACGTTTTCAAACCGCCCATAAGGCCTCCGACAAGGTTTAACGACTGTTATCTAACGACAACAACCGAGACCGACGGCTTAACGTGCTCTCCGAAGCACGGAAACACGCATGAAATTTTTTGCCACTAGCGATCACCCATCCTACACCCGACCGCTCCCGTTTGGCTTAGCCGCATAGATCACTTGCGTTCTATGCTAACTGTGGGGCCATGCGCGCTTCGATTAGCTATAAAAGCGTGTTTTCTTTTAGTTTTTTAGACTATTATTATTTATATTTTTCTTACATGGGCTACATATTAATTTTAGACGACCCGCGTGGCGCAATGGTTACCATGCCGGACTGCCATTCGAGGGGTCCCGGGTTCGATTCCCGGCGAAACAGAAATTTGAATGATGAGTTTAAATTTCTGTTCTCGGTCTGGGTGTTTGTATTCCTGTCTTTGTATGTGTCCATGGTACCCACGACACAGGGTATACCTACTTTAATGCGGGGCTATGAGTGTGAAACGTTATTAATAAAAACAGTGACAGCAAAGTGGATTATGGAAACAGGAATTTTATGTTTTGGGTTAAGATAGTTTATTGCTACGTAGTAAAATCTTTTAAATCTCTATATATTCTTCTATATATAAAAATGAATCCCAATTTTCCTTGGTCACGGCATCACGCGTGAACGGCTGGACCGATTTCGCTAATTCTTTTTTTGTTGTGTTTGTTATTGTCAGGAGAACATTATTATGAAAGCAAAATATAAGAAAATTAGAAAATCCAGAACACTTATATCATATTACTTTTTACTTTAAAATTCGAAATCAATCTTTATAGTTAAGACGACCTGCGTTGCGCAATGTTTACCTTGCCGGACTGCCAATCGAAGTGTCCCGGGTTCGATCAGTTAAATTGTCCGTTCTCTGTCTGGATGATTGTGTTTCTATCTCAGTGTGTATCCATGGTTCCCACGGTACAGAGTATATCTACCCTACTGTGGGGCTATGGGTGAAAAACATTATTTATTTATAGTTAATACAGGACAACGTCTGTCGGGTCCGCTAGTTAAGCATATTTTTTTTTATAATAGTTGCACCAACAAGGTTAACACCAAGACTTAATTAATGCGACATTACATCATATTACGTAAGGTAGGTGAAACCTAACTTATAGGTGCAAACAACATGCACTGTAATAACAACAAGAAAAAACATAGAAAAAAATATACATTCATATTTACAGTTTTAATTTTAACTTCCAACTTGTGCTGTATAATTTCCTAGGTAAACGGTTGCGATGCCTTTTTAATCAATAGATTATGTAGTACCAGCCTTACCCCAGCGGCTTTGCCGGCGTGGACCCGTTTTAAAGGTTCCCGTAGGATAAAAACCATTCTTTGTCCTTTTCCAAGGTTCACTATATGTGTTCCAAATTTAATTAAAATTCGTTCAGTAGTTTAAGCGGGAAAGCGTAGCAGACAGACAGACAGAGTTACTTTCGAATTTATAATATTAGTATAGAAGTATGCATAAATAGCAATCTTTCGATTGAATAAGAAATCATATTGTTTCCATGCAGGGGTTATACGGTTTTATATTCCTTATTGCAGTACGGATCCTGAAAATTATACCTAAAGTTAAAATAAATACAAACGCAATTCCGCTAAAAATGATTCGCGACTGTAGCCAGACCTTTATTAATGTGTACGCTTCTAACCTTAGCTCCTGTCAGGGATTGTCGGAAAAGATGGGGATTTCTTTTATTTCACTTACGTGGGAGCAGTGATAACTTAGTAATTAAACTATTCTTACCTTTACCCCTAGAAGTAATTCATAACTCAGCAAAACAAACACAACTGTGCTAAGAATGATTAGCGGCTGAATACAGATCTTTATTAATGTGCCCGTCTCTTAGCGCTCTATTCCTGCCTCGAGGGATTGCTGAAAAATAGGGAAACTTTTATTTCACTTATGTGTATTCACACGAAGGGTTATAAACTAGTGGTTAAAGTATTCCTACGTTACCCCTAGAAGTAATTTCTTAACTCAGCAAAACAAACGCAACTCCGATAAAAATGATTAGCGGTTGCAGTCAGATCTTTATAAATGTGTTCTTCCCTGAGTGCTTTGTTCCTGTCTCAGGGGCATACCGGAAAAGAAGAAGATTTATTTTATTTTTTATACGTGGACAACTCGTACTTATTTAGAACTAGTGGACCTCGCTAGAGCAGCGATGGCCGATTGGTAAGAAACCGCGGTCATCGACGCGACCGATCCCGGGTTCAAATCCTCGGCGCGCACCTCTGACAACGAAATTTGTAATGTGCGCATTTATCGCTGCTCCACGATGATGGAAATATCGTGATATTTAATTGAATACGACGTTCTCCATCGCCGTGCATGCCTGAGAAAAATTAATAGTTTCACGAAAGCATGACGTCCACCAATCCGCACTTGGTCAGCGTGGTGGACTACGGCCTAAATCCCTCTCACTTGTGAGTAGGAGACCAGTGCCCAGCAGTGGGACATAAAAAGGTTGAAAAAAAAGTGGAGCTCGCAGACGTTGTCTTGCCTTGCCTTGTCTAAAGTATTGAAAGAGGATTAGTTTCTTTACCATCTCATAGAGTGTTTAATGGTACTGTCAAATAAAAAATAAATAGTGAAAGATTAATTTTATTGTTATTCAGACTATGTCAATCTTCTGGACGATGGCTTAAATTCGTAGCATCAAAGTTAAGGAGTACAGTCATAATCCCAATAAACCAGTAAAGCTGGCTCGTTAGTATGCAAATGTTAATAAAGCTCAATATCGTGTGAGCATTTCTCAAAGTTATTCCATTCTCGTTTTTTTAGGTGTTTATATAAGTTGTCATAGAAAAATAGATGTCTAAACGAAGTAAACAGTGGTCACACCAATACAATATTATTATAGGAAAATACAATAATGTAGTCCTAAGTGTTTTAACAAAGGTTAAATCTAGCTTATAGGGTAATGTACTGGAAATGGCGACAAGCTAACACGAAAAGTCGATTAAGTCGCGCTGGTTTTTCCAACAATTCTGAAAGCACAGTTTTTGCTTTAAAGACGCGTTTTCTTGCAAGCGTGTTACAATAATTAATATCGTTGTTATTACTAGGATGATTGTTATTATATTCTTTGTCCGTATATTTTTCGATATTTCCAAGACAAAGCCAATTTAGCTAGATACAGAAACGTAGTTTTAAAAATAAACGTTTCACACTTATAGCCTCACAGTAGGGCAGATATACCCTGTGTCGTGGGTACCATGAACACACACATAGACAGAAACACAAACACTCAGACCGAGAACAGAAATTTAAAGTAATCATTCAAATTTCTGTTTCGCCGGGAATCGAACACGGAATCCTTTCAAAGACAAAGACAAAGACTTTTATTTGCACAAATATGGGTGTTTACAAAAGGTGTTTTTATACATTTGGTTCGCCATATTTACCTTCATGAGGTATGCAAATATTACAATAATTAAAAACTTAACTAATTACAAATTACAAACATAAAAATGTACATTGAAATAGTTTCATTTATTTTATTATATGTATACTACATTTATCTTTGTTTGTACCCATATTGCGCCTTTTAATTAATTTATTTTATTTTAATTTATTTTCGGATCGGATCCGATCGTCAGCTTTGGGTACCCATATTGCAGGGTTTTTGTACACTGAGAGGAAAAAAAGAAGGCGGAAAAAAAACCTCCCAGGTTTTTATGGAATTCCTTTATGCCGCTTTATCGTTTAGAAAATCAGTGACTGAGTAATATGCCTTTTCCAGTAAATACGTTTTAAGTTCCTTTTTAAACTCATTGCCCGCTTTTATTTTGAGGAATTCCGGTAGGTTATTGTATATTTTTGGTCCCATGCAAAAGACACTGTTATGAAATTGTCTTGTTTTAGAAGCTATTGAACAAAGTTTATTGTTATGTCTTTTCGATTTAAGCGTTTCATATTTAGTGATTTCAGCTTTGACCATTAAAGAGATCTCATAAATGTATAAAGAAGGGAGCGTCATTATTTTTAAATTTCGAAAGTGCTGCCTACAAGTATCCGTTTGTTGCAATTGACATAATGCGCGGATGCACTTTTTTTGGGCTTTAAATACAGTTTGAATTCCCGTCGCGTTACCCCAGAATATTAATCCGTATCTTAGAGTTGCACCAACATAAGCATGGTAAGCATTTAAAACCGCCGTTTTACTGACAACTTTCGTTAATTTATATAGAGCAAATGAAAACTTATTTAATTGTTTACAAACATGTTCTTTGTGTGCCTTCGATTAGCAGTTCGGAATGGCACCCATTACTCCTGCTGCTGTCATTTATTGTGTTACAGTGGAAAGACTCATGCTGGCCAGGCTTACATGAGGTAACCCTCGTAAAAAAGTATTTTATTCTTATCTTAATGAAGCGCGCGTGGTTCGGCGGCTAACGTAGAACGTAAGCGATCTATTCAGCTCAGCCAAACGGGTGCGGTCGGGTGTGAGATGGGCGACCCCTAGTGGCAAAAATTTCATGCGCGTTTCCGTGCTTCTGAGGGCACGTTAGGCCGTCGGTCCCGGTTGATGTTGAAATATATCAGTCGTTAAACCTTGTCGGAGGCTTTATGGGCGGTTTGAAAACATCCGACAGCTGGTTGGCCACTAACCCGCATCTCCACCAACCCGCATTGGAGCAGGGTGATGGAGTAAGCTTCAGGCCTCACCAATAATGGGGAGAGACCCGTGCCCAGCATTGGGACGCAAAAAGGGTTGCAGCCAGCCAATGGAGTAGAAGACGACCATTCTCGACCATGCTCGTTTAAAGCTGTAACTAAGTGACATCTTGTACATAAAGACAAAGGTTTTTATTTGCACAAATATGGGTGTTTATATATAGTCTTAAGCAACCTTTTTTCTGTCTTTCTTTTTTCAAAGCAGCTTTTTTCTTCATCATTAATACTTATGTTTTATATGTATATTTATTTTACTATATGTGTATGTACTGCTGTAATTTTGTGAATAAATGTTTCATAAAAGGTCATATGCAATTGCGGTAATAATAATTGCAATAAGTATGGACCGGTACAAATCATTGAATTATGATAATCTATAAATATAGGAATCCTGTAATGATCATAGAATTAAGTAAAATGTATTTTTGCAAAAGTATAATCTAGATTAAGGGTAATAATGAACTTGAAATATCGACAAGCTAACACGAAATGTCGATTAACGCCTGCTGGCTTTTTTCATCAGTCATTACTACGAGTGTTTTTTGGAAACACTTTTCCTTCATTTCTTTATAAATTGCTTATATATTTAGTAGTGTTCTCATTACTTTTCCTAAGGGTCGGTTGCATATCACGATATAAAAATAAGGTTAAAGATACATATCGGTTAAAGGTAAATATAATAGTCTAAGGACACTAAATTGGATTGTATCACTTAATCTTTCTTATGTTTTGACTAAAATTTAACATTAAGAGCTCTTGTAGACGACAGATTTTCGACTGCGCGGTCGAGTATCCGGTGAAAAAAACGTGCCAGCTTGTAGATGAAACGGCAAAACTACCGGTCGGGACTTCGGCCAGTCGCCACTCTGTTGCGCCTTTTTTTTACACCAAACGTCCTTGTCATGAAATCTAAGAAGAACCAACGCCATACTACATTGATGAAAATCTACGGTTAATTCGCCGTGCGTAGATGCGGCGCGCCGAGAGGCAGACACAGTGCACACGGCCGCGACGCCGGGCCGGGCAGGCAGATGAAAGTCACCGGTTGCCGATGGCAAAAGTACCTAGATTGGCTTGGTCTTATATGATTAAGCGTTGTTACCTAGCTTCAGATATGCAACCAGTGGAATGTTACTTAAAAAATAAAAATCATTGATCAACGACTTTCATTCTAAGTTTAATCAAAGACCGATTAACTGACGATCAAAATGTAGATTTTACGCCAACCAAGAACAAAATATCGTATAGTCACAACGTTGATCACAATTTTCACGGCCTGGATAGAATCAATTATAAAGTCCGGGACGCCCTTCGGGAAATCTCGTCGGATAATGGCTTCGGATAATAGATTTACTGACGTCTCTACGGGGTATTTTCTTTCATATACGGATTTTCTGGCAGTCGTGTTGGAATTGTTTCTCCCATTTATTGTGCGCTCTTTTTGGTTCTGACATTTTGCTATACATAATATATGCCCCAAGATATACGTATAGGTTATAAAATTTGTTAAGCGATTATGTGATTTTCCCGTCGCCTTTGGGAGTTTTTTGCGCCGCCTTTTTTCTCTCAGCTCAACATCTAACCCAAACGGGCACCTTAAAGCTATGACCGGGATTGAAATGAAAATGATTGATTGAACCGGAAATTAAAATGAAAATAATTTATTTGCACAAATATGGGTGTTACAAAAGTTGTTTTATGTACATTTATTAGTTCGCCATATTTACCTCAGCGAGGTATGCAAATTTTACAATTTTTAGGATATGAAAATTTTACAATTTTTAGGATACAATTAAAAAGTTAATTTGATATTAGCAGTATATCAGAATCTAAAATTACTTATAACTAAATTTATTATTAAGACAACGTTGATTTTATTTTAACCCAAAAAAGACATTAATTAAGCGAATATTTTGTATTCCTAATATGAAATAAATATTTTTGATTTGATTTGATTTAATACACATATTTTATGCTCCAAGACAAAAAAATATATGTATTAAATCATAGGCTCATAAAAATTTGTTAAGTGGTTGTGTGTTTTTCCCATAATTTTTTTCCCCATTTTTCGTGTACTCTTCTTGGTTTTGTCATCAATTGACTAAGATCTAAACCAAACGTTATGGCTAAAAAAATATCACATACTACTCGCGTGGCGTAATGATTACCATGCCGGACTGCCCATCGGAGGGTCCCGGGTTCGATTCCCGGCTAAACAGAAATTTGAATGATGAGTTATATTTCTGTTCTTGGTCTGGGTGTTTGTGTTCCTGTCTTTGTATATGTCCATGGTACCCACGACACAGGGTATTAATTACCTTACTGTGGGGCAATTAGTGTGTAACGTTTATTTTAATTTATTTTTTTATTTTAATTAGGTTTGGCAGACTGAATGCTGTTGTACTAAAGCACATACACCAATTTCAATGATCAATAAACATATTTCTTTTTTTGACGTGATAACGTCTTTAAAATCGTTTTAGTCGGGTGACATGTTCAGAAACTTGTGTCACACCAAAACCGACCGCGATCGCAGGTATAACGAGAGAGAGACGGACCGATCTCCCGTCTCATCTCGAGCGCTGCCAGTCATTCCGTGAAACTTGTCACGCGGAATCCTCACGAGCGGAGGCTGGCATAGCGTTCCAGTGAGTGGACCGATCTTCCGTCTCTCTCACTCTAGCGGCATACAAACGAATGGAGATTTTGTCGTGCGGACGTTATCACGTAAACATCTCGATCGTAAACCTACTTTACAAACAATTTGCCGTTTTTTTATTTGAATGGATTAGCAGATGAGCATGCAGGCCACGTGGTGTTAAGTGGTCGCTGCAGCCCATGTACATCTACATACAACCTCAAGCAAGCATATTTTTTAGCTCAAACAAATACTGAAAAGCAGGTCAAAATATCATTTTAGAATTTATCTACAATGAAAGTAACCTAAGTTACTCCTTATTTCATCAGCTACCTGCCACTTAAAGTCCCGTCAAAATCGGTCTATCCATTTCAGGGATTAGCTGGAACAAACAGACAGACAGACAGACAAAAATTTAAAAAAATATTTTGGTATATGTACCGTATATACACTCATATGCACGATGTAAAAAGTGGTCATTTTAATATTACAAACAGACACTCCAATTTCATTTATCTGTATAGATAAGAACTTGTAAGTATATTTAAAAAATGGTAGTCTATTGACATAATATGTGGATGGATTAATGACATATATTAACTTACAGAAAGGAAGACAAATGGACTACGATATATATACTGATTGAAATCGAATAGGGGCATCGGTCAATATTAACTGACGTAATGATATAGATGTATTAACAATCAGATATTAATGGGTCGTCCATTAATGCAATGCATTATTTCTTATGGGAATTGGCATCTGCTGTAGATATGTATATACCGACTTCGGATAACATAATAGTGACCCAGCCCGGGTTCACTCGGGTGATTTGAGCTTATGTAGAGACGACCCGTGTGGCGCAATGGTTACCATGCCGGACTGCCGATAGAAAGGTCTCGGGTTTGATTCCTGGCGAGGCAGAAAGTTAATGATGAGTTTAATTTCTGTTCTCGGCCTGCTTGTTTACGTTTCTGTCTTTGTGTGTCCATGGAACCCACGACACAGGGTATATCTACCCTACTGTGGGGTTATGAGTGTGAAACGTAATGTTCTTTACTCGTATATGTACAGTATACTCGTATATGCGTATAAATCCGTACTAATATTATAAATAACTAGCTGACCCCGCGAACTCCCGCGAACGAATAATAATCGGTCGAATAGTTTCTGTGTTTTGCGATGTCATATATACAAACATCCTCTTTTATATGTGTAATATATAGATATAGATTATAATAAAATTCTTTATTCCTTTCACAAAGTATTTTTTACTTAAATATGTGGCTAGAACCTCCCTTTAAGCTCAGAGCACCTGTAGTAGGAGGCTCCGCTCTTCCACAAGTTACACAAACAAAAACTTATGAAATAATTAAAAATAACTATTATGTGTGTGTGTGTGTGTGTATGCTGTATGGATTCATGTGAGTGACTTTTCAAGCAGTAATTCAGTCTCCTCATAAGTAGATGTCTGTGTGTAGAAGGTGGGGCATTATGTATATTCCTATCTGTTTATTGATTTTATTATAGTTCAGCTGCGCGTTTAGCTTTTTAGTAAGTAATTTGGATTAAATGTGAAAACATGTTTGATTTTTATGGAGAGAGTTGGAGGCCTGGAACACTCTCCAGCCCTGGGTATGTCACTACATACATTGGTTTAACATCTCATTGATACAAAAAAACATATATTTTGGTGGAACAAACGTGGGTCAAGCCGCAGGCGGAAAGCTAGTGATTGAGTATGTCATACAGGTATTTGAAGACACGTAGGGTATGACACCGGAGTACCGTGCAAGATTTCCAAGGTTCGATTCCCAGCGCGTGATACGATTAAATGATGGATTTAGTATTTTTCCTGGTCTCCACGACACTTGGTAATTACATATTTATCGACATTCATATTATGCCAAATACACCGTTAATCAAGTAATAAATACGTAAAGTTAAAAATAACACAAACAGCGTAACAACAGAATTGATTAAGTAAGAAGGTATGCTTCAACTAAAATAATTGAGAAGAAACATTCTTTAAGTAAAAACGTTATCTTCTAGTAGAAAACAAATGGGTTAAAGCTATTTGAAGAATACGGGTCATTGCAGAACTTGCAACGATTGCAGGCTTACCATAAAAAATGGAAGGCTTACACTGGCTGTAGAATCGATAAATACGTAGAATTCCACGTAATAGAATGTAAGATTTCTGGTTAAAATAGGTCTTTCTATGCTATCAGTAACTAATGTGAGAATTACGCCAGCGGTACTTCAGTAGGTACCCTAATACTTAATAGGATAAACCTAACAGGAAGAAGAAATTACTGTAAGTTTTTTTATTCCAATGGAGTTGTAGACGAGCATGTAGGCCACGTGGTGTCCCTGTAGCTTCGTGATTAAGAAAAGAGCTACGGTATCCCCTGCCTGATCGTAAGAGGCAACTAAAAGGGAGCTTCCGGGGTTGTGGGCGGTGAGAGTGGAAGCTCGATCTGTTCAGCCAGCGGCCCCGGGAAGGACGGCGGTGTGTGCCTGGACGCACGCACGCATCGGAGGGTGCAGGAGAGAACATCTGCTCTCCAGAAGATGGGACCGTACGGGGCGCCGCGCGTGGAGGACACCGGTGCGATCCATTGGAGATCCTGGAGTCATCCCCAAGCGCAGAGGCGGGCCACCAAGGGGGTTTTAGTACGGTACAAATCTCACATAGCCCGGTATCATCTCCCAAGGTGCTGGGTACCTTATGAAGGTCGCCCCGATACAAAAAAGGCCACAAGTGTTCGCTGCAGCTAAGCCCAAGTCGTTGGTCGTATGCAGTTGCGCTGCTACTAACGCTAATTGTCTCCTTGTGCAAATCTGCCCAGCAACTGAACATTTCCACCGAAACACGATAGAAGTGCCTCACGGCAGAAGTGGGTACAGGTACCTACATGATACCTACTACTATACATATCAGTGGAAAAGTTCAGTTGCCGGCAAAACTTACATAAGGCGACGATCAGCCTTCGGAGAGAATTTGCATACGACCACAGCTTGCTTGAAGTTGTGTCTATGAACTGCAGCGACCACTTAAAATCACGCAACTCCATTTATCTAAAAAAAACTATTTTTTTTCATTTGTAGACGCTTTTTGTACGAAATACATACAATACAAAATACATAGAATACCTGCTACTCAACTCACAGGTCATTGCTATAGTTTAGAGTTATTTTAAAGCTCACATAAAACACAAATCAGCGTTTTTCCTTTTAACTGACGCGTAAATAAAATAAAAGAATCGTTTGATTTGAAGATAATTTACAGGCGTTTTATGGTTTCCTATAAAATCACGCCATGGCGTCTACACAGGTGTGGTTTTCTACGTTGATTGCTATTTTACTGCCGGGAATCGAACGTGGAACCGGAAAAATAAATAGGCTTGTTTATGTGAATCGTTTTAGATTCGGCAGTTTACTTTTTATTATTATTTCGGTAGTGTATATGGAACTGTTTTGTGGTTTGGAGGCATTCGAAAATGAAGTTTCATGATGATCATAAAATAAACGAGAAGTTAACTTAAAGGAGATGTTTCAATCTTGGCTAGGTATTGTACACCATCTCAAAAATTCGAGAAAAATCTCAAGAATCCGAAAAAATACTTAAAATTAGTTAAAACATGTACTTTTTAGTGCAAAACCAATTTAAACCAACTATTTTCAACATTTCTCATTATGGCGGAACAACAGATTTTACTGTTAATTGATTGTCACATATTAATAATTTCGACTGACAAAATGGCATACATATTACCGCCATTATGTTTTTTCTAGTGTATTGTGGTGCAATTCTAACGAAAAATTCTTGTTTTGTACTAATAACCCCAGACGATAATAACAAAATGCTTAGTAAAAAACAGCTCTATACTATATATTTGCAATTTCTTTATACAGTGTACAAATACCTGGCCAGAGGTTGATACATTTGGAAACATCTTTTTGTTGTCAGTTGAGTCGAAGCACTTTAATTCAATTTTTGACGTGACCACGTGTAATAAATCGATGAACTCCAGCTGCACGCACGAAAAAAGATGACTCATTCTAACGTTACGCTTATAACGTTAGGCTTGTAACGTCACGTTGAGGCTTGAGCGTTCAGCTTGTGCCGTTCGACAACTGTTTTTAAAGTGAAGTGAAAAGTTAATGTGATTTTCATTGTTTTGTTGTGACGTTGTCATGTTAAATTATCGTCCGTTAACCGACAGCATGAAGCGCGCATGGCCCGGCGGTTAGTGTAGATCGCAAGCGATCTATGCAACTAAGCCAAACGGGCGCGGTCGGGTGTGAGATGGGTGATCGCTAGTGGCAAAAAAAAATCATGCGCGTTTCCGTGCTTTGGAGGGCACGTTAAGCCGTCGGTCCCGATTGTTGTCGATAGATAACAGTCGTTAACCTTGTCGGAGGCCTTATGGGCGGTTTGAAAACATCCGACAGCGGGTTGGCCATCTCCACCAATTGGAGCAGCGTGGTGGAGTAAGCTCCAGGCCTGCCCAATAATGGGGAGAGACTCGTGCCCAGCAGTGGGATGCAAAAAAGGGTTGCAGCCATTTGGTGTGATATTTAATTTTAAGAAAAATAAAATTACTTACAGAAGTTTTTGCAAACTAAGACTAAGGACCTCTTTCACCGCCTTCAAGTTAAGTGACAAGTACGCTAATTGCTGGTTAAAGTCACCCGTAACTTCAATTTCAATTTCACGATGTTCGAGTAGCACTAATCATATGATAAACTGACCCGTACTCATAGCTTTTACTTGCCAATTAACTTTATTTGGGACGTAACTAATCAACACTTTACTTGGAGATGGTGAACGAGGCTCTAAATATTTCTTAACTACATTCTCATTCGATGGTCCCGGTTGTTGTCGATAGATGACAGTCTTTAAACCTTGTCGGAGGCCTTATGGGCGGTTTGAAAACATCCGACAGCGGGTTGGCCACTAACCCGCATCTCCACCAACCAGCATTGGAGCAGCGTGGTGGGGTAAGCTCCAGGCCTTCCCAATAAGGGGGAGAGACCCGTGCCCAGCAGTGGGACGCAAAAGGGTTGCAGCCAGATATTTTTCGTATATCGAGCAACCCATACTTTTTTCACAATAATACTAGTATTTTTTGCTCATTATTATTTGCTGCTTATATTTCGGGTTTCCTTTTCACTTTTTAGTTTGATGTGCTTCAAAAGCGTGTTTTTTTAGTTTTTTTAAACTATATTTATTAAAGACAACGTCAAAGATATGGCAAAATTTAATACATTTATTCTCATAGAGTTATCTACTCGTTTAACGTGCACGTAGTAGTGAGATCTCCCTAATTAGACTGCATAGATCACGAAATTGAAGTCCTAATCGGCCATTAATATTAAACCTACGAGAGTTGGTTCTATCATGATCCTAGTCAATCAGTGGAAATTGGACTTAAAAAGAATTTGACAAATTATTTGTAACTTGGTACGCGACGTTTGTCTTTTAAAGTAAAAAAGTTTAGCAAAGAGATATTTATATGCCAGTTCTTTAAGACAAATCTCGGCCACTCGGTTGCACTCATCTTAAGGCGGGGCTGCAAAAACGATAGCGATTTGTTAGCATAAACTTCTTAGCGGATATAAAATGCTCTTTGCAGAAATGAAATGAAATGAAATATTCTTTATTCACTGTGTGGTTCCTGTACAAACTCTTAGTGAACGTTATTTTTTGTTCTGTCTGCTCTGGGTGCGCTTAGGCAATGCTGAGCTGAAGAAAAGAACAGACGGAGAAAAACTTCAGCCCTGTTTTAAAATATGGGGTATACAATAGCTAGCTTTCTTACAGAGTAGCTATGGGCCGATAAGTGACAGACTTACTTATAGCATTAAAACTACTGTTTGTACAAGAATAAATAGATAATAGATCTTTCTCGGTTCTAGCAGGGAAGAACCACCACTGCGCCTATATCTTGCTGCAACCCTTTTTGCGTCCCACTACTGGGCATCGTCTCCCTATTATTTGCGAGGCCTGAAGTAAAGGCAGCGTGATGGGGTAATCCCCACCACGCTGCTTCAGTGCGGCCCACATCCCGGAACTTGCTATTTTCAAACCACTCAGGCCTCTAACAAATTTTAGCAACTAGTGGTCACCCATCTGACACCCAACCTCGCTCGTTTGGCTTAGCTGCATAGATCGCTTGCGTTCTACGTCAGCCGCCGGGCCCTGTGCTCTAATTCCCTGAAATTCTATTGTGTTTTGTTTCCACACTTACTTGAGCCGAGCGTCAGTCTCTGGAGTAGCAGTGCAACTGCATACGACATCAGGCAAGGCTCAATCTTAGACATAGACATCTCCATGGGCTGCATCGGCACATAACTCATCTCCATTTGGCTGCAACCAATTTTACGTCCCACTGCTGGGCACGGATTATTGGGGTCCATTATTGGGGAGGCCTGAAGCTTACTCCAGCACGCTGCACGAATGCGGGTTGGTGGAGATGTGGGTTAGTGGCTTGCCGCTGTCGGATGTAAACAAATCGCCCGTAAGGCCTCCGACAAGGCTTAACGATTGTTGTCGATAGATAAATCGACGGCTTAACGTGCCCGCCAAAGCAAGGTAACATGCATGAATTTTTTCCCACTATTGGTCACCCATCCCACTCCCGACCGCGCCCGTTTGGCTCAGTCTCATAGATCGCTTGCGTTCTACGCTAACCGCCGGGCCATGTGCAACATCTTTATTTAAATACAAACTATTCTTTGATCAGAGATGCAATAAAATTGAATCCACCGTTTGCTTTAACTAACACTTCAGTATAATTCAGTCCCATAGTCACTTATAAATGGTTGTTTCTGAAGAAGGCGATAAGGCGCCCTACTTACTGAAGAAGAATCGCACGCTCTGTTTCTAGAAACGACATCATCTATACTAATATATAAAGCTGAAGAGTTTGTTTGTTTGAACGCGCTTATCTCAATAATAAAAAATTATTTTTGTGCTGAATAGTCCATTTATTGAGAAAGGCTATTATATAACATCATGGTATGACTAATACCAAAGTCCACGCGGACGAAGTCGCGGGCGGCCGCTGATTTGTAATTTATGGAGAAGCTAGTTTAAATCTAAATTGTAAATATGGCTGGTTGCAGCCCTTTTTACATCCCACTACTGGATACGGGCATAATTATGGGGAGAATTCCTGGAGCTTACCCGACCACACTGATCTAAGACGTAATGGTGGAGATATGGGTTAGTGCTCAACCCATTTTCAGACGTTTCCAAACCGCCTATGTGATCCCTAACAAGGTTTAACGACTGTTATGTATCGATAGTAACCGGGGCCGACGGTTTAACATAATCTCCAAAGCACAAAAACGCGCATAATTTTTTTGCCACCAGGAAATTTAGCTAAATAACGCAGAATAGATCTGTGTACTCACCTAAAATGGTTCCCTTAGAATAAATGTAAACAGTCAGGTCCACAGAACATATTAAAAGAGGTTAGAATGGAAATGTGGGCAGGGCAGACGCGCCATGGATATGAGCAACGCTCATATCTCTACAACAACACGCGATCGCGCTGCGATATCCGTAATGGAGTTGTGTGCGGGGCAGACGTACCAAGTGCTTGGAATTCGTTCATTTGAAATAGCGTGATTGTGCGGCACTAAGATTGGCTAGATTTGAAATTGCAAATATGTGCGTAAGCTTCGTATTTATTTAAGTACAGATGTAGTGGAGGTGAAAAGTGGGGCTGGATCGGCGACACCGGTTTTTATACGAACGGCGCATTATTGCCATTCTACCTCTTTTAATATGTGGTGATCTTGGACGTATATCGTTCACTACATCAGAACCAAATTGAAATAACGTCATCCGTAGTTAAATTATTATTAGTGTGTGAATTTATCAACACACGTCATAGGAAATAGGGGAGAAAATTTTACCTTTATCCAAATAATCTCCGGATATATCTCCCTGGTAGGGTGAACGGCTATAATATTATCAATGTACTTGCACTCGTCACTCTATAGAAAACGGGCCTAAAGTTAGACTTTTTCTATGAATGACGAGTATTGGGACATTGACGAAAATTGACGATAATACGGACGTATACTTTATCTTTTAAAGGCTCTGTCGATAAGTCCTAAGTTGAGGACTTTAGGCAACCTGAGTAATTGTAAAATACACAAGAAAAACTACTAAAAATACCAGCACATTCTTTGAAAAATAGCTGTCTGCAAAGAAAGATAAGGTGTCTTATTTACGGGAGACGAATGCTGTGTTCTCAGAGACGACATAATTTGTAAAGGGAGCAGTTACATAAATCAAAAAAGTACAATTATGTTCAGACTTTTTCTCAAAGGAATTATTTAAATGGCAGAAGCAAAGAATATGTAGAAACTAGCTGTGCCCCGCGGTTTCACCTGCGTTAGAAAGGATCATTTGCATGAATCCCAATTCCCAATCGAAACCCATACTTTTATTACTTATTATATTTGTCTGGCTGCAACCTTTTTTGCGTCCCACTGCTGGGCACGGGTCTCTCCCCCTTAGTGGGAAGGCCTGGAGCTTACTCCACCATGCTGCTCCAATGCGAGTTGGTGCCCGCATTATATTTGTCTGCGCAGATAAATTTTATCTGTATCCTATTTATTTAACAATTTTCATACGGCTAAGGCCAGAAATGAGGAAATTTCCATACAAACTTTACCCTCCCATTTTACCCCTTTAAGTAGAATTTTGTTCATTTCACAGACGCAGATAATTTTTAATCGTAATCCAAATCTTATATACCCATTTTAATACTACTTAGTCCAGAAATGAGATAATTACCCCCCTACCTATAAACTTCACCCCCCTATTTCACCCCCTTCGGGGTTGATTTCCAGAAAACGTTTTTAGTGCCCACTTACATCATGAAAGTAAACTGTAAGGTTCTTGGTACTGTGGTTTCGGCCATGCGTGATATTTAAGTCAGTCAGTGAGATTTGCCGTTTACATACAGATTAGTAAAAGTAACTTGTTTAGCGCTAAATATTCGCTGCAACTCATGGTCATTTACATGCAACCTCAAGCAAGCTTAAATTTTGTAGCAGTTTTAATAAACAGTACCCGGATGGCCGAGCGTTCCTCAGATAAAAACAATTGATTTTTCAGAGACTCATTGGCTTACTTGACAACGCCATCTATTTCAGCTCCCAATAAAAAAATAGAATTACATATACTCGCTGATAGATGTCAGGAAGAGTCATATTTTTCAGTGTTTTAATATGAAAACCCCGATTAAACGGTAATTTCTAAAAATGAAACCTAGCTAGATCGACTTATTGCCCCCGAAAACCTCTGAGTGATAAATTTCATGAAAACTTCTTCGAAAACGCAACTACCGCGTACCACGCGTGACAGCTGGAACAAACTAAACTCGGTCGAAATGGAAAAACGATCGCCGTCACGTCATCTTAAAATCGTTGCGAAATAAACTCGTTCTCGTTGACGGTCCGGTAACAGCGGCGGTGGACAAACGCTCTAAGGCTTGGAGTGTGAAGCGTCAATAATTTAATTCTGAAACAGTAGACGAACTATGTTTTAGAACCAGTGCTAAACACAGCGTTACGACCGTGTACTTACTACACATTGCATTGTTTGCATCTTTACGACTCTACCGTAAATTATTTTAGTAACACAGACATCAAACCCGTCTGAGTTGATATTTTACGGTTCTAGCCATAATGTTTAAGACAGAGCACTATCTTCACGCTTTATGGACCGCTGCAACGCTGCTCTGTTCAAAACAAGTTATTGTTCACAAGAAGACAATATATTATTGTTCATTCATCTTTGAATGTAGTGGTCGTTGTAGAACTTGACAATAATTTACAAACAATTTTTACAAAGGTATTTTTTTTCAATATTGGCATCGCGAACTCTATGCATATTGCCAGCGTCAAGTATAATTTCTGCATCACTCATCCTAGATCAGTGTCAATAATCAGTCAGTCTAGTCAGTCAAATGCTCAAGTAAAGCGATGACTACTTTACCAGAACGTGTCCGATGAAGTTTTGGAGGCAACCTTAAAAAAACATGTTTGCACGAGTGTTGTGAAATTAGGTAATTAATAAAAGCTTTTAACAAAAAAATAGAACCGGCTTCAAACGGTAAAAAATAAAATTGTTCAGTACCTACTTCTTCTTGCTTATGGTATGACATAAAACTATTTTGGAGACGCGGCCCGTCTGCCTTTTTGTTCGATTTATTTTTATAAAAACATAATGATTTTGTCCTTGCCGACTTCCTGCCAAAAAAACCATTACTAAGCTTAGTTATTACAAAGTTATAGGTAAAGGTAAGGGTAAGGTCATGTTGTTTTCAAACCGCCCAACCGCCCTTGTCGGCCCCCGACAAGGTTTAACGACTGTTATTTATCGATAACAACCAGGACCGACGGCTTAACATGCCCCCGAAGCCTGGCAATGCGCATGAAATTTGCCACTAACAGTCACCCATCTCATAGCCGAACGCGCCCGTTTGACTTAGCTGCTTGGGAAAGGAGCGTGGGAATGAATCTCGCTCACAGAAGGCTTCATAGATTGTATTAGTTTTAGTAATTACTCGCATCTGTGAGCAGGTGGAAGTGGGTTGATGGTGTCTCACACGATCAGCTGTCACGTGTCACACACAAATTAGCAACCCATAGCCATTCTGTTATCTCAAATATATTATTATGTACTTTTTTAAAAGAGTGCTGGGAGTTTTTTTCCGCCGCCTTTTTTCTCTCAGCTCAACATCTAGCCCAAACGGGCAACTAAAGGCGATGACCGGGAAAAAATGAAATTCATTATGCGAATATTTTGTATTCTTATTTTTTTTTTTTTGTGATATAAAACACCTAATAGGTATTTTATATACATTACGATCTAGTCCATCTAAATGACTAATAAGTAATTTTATTCTAACTTAAATTGCTATTTAGAGTTAATATTGTTAAAGTCGGAGTCCACTGACACTGCACTTTTTTGTTCTAACACATAAAGGTTCAGACACATTGTTCTTGTGTTTTTCAAGTCACGTTTTTTACTTTCACTGCACTGCACTATATCACTAATTCAAACGGTTTTTTACGTTTGAGTCTTCGCACTAGGTCCGTGGTGTCGAGGAGCTGGACAGCCTCAACGTTCACATGATGGTGAAGTCTTTGTTGGTGAGCTTCTGCGTAGTCTTTAATAACTTTTTTAACGAAGTCTACTTTAAGGTCCCTATGCAGATCTTCGTTTCTTACGTACCATGGCGCATTTGCGATCCCCCTGAGTACTTTGTTTTGGAACCTTTGAATAATATCTATGTTGCTCTGTTTGGTACAGCCCCAAAGCTGAATACCATAGGTCCATACGGGCATAAGGACCTGCTTATACAATAATACTTTATTCTCTATAGACAGCGAGGAATATCTTCCAAGCAGCCACTCCATAGCTCTGTACTTGAGCTCCAATTCTTCACGTTTCTTTTTGACATGATGCTTCCAGCGCAGCTTCACATCGAGAGTCATACCTAAATATTTGGCTGTATTAGCGTATGGAATTGCTATGTTATTTATACATATAGGATGATAAATTTTGCTTTTATTAGTGAAGTCTATGTGTACCGACTTACTTTCATTAAGTTTTATACGCCACTTTTTTGTCCAAGCGTGTAGATTGTTAATAGCTTTTTGACACTTTTCCGTTGCCTCCTCATGATTGGTTCCTACGGTTAATATGGCTGTATCATCAGCAAACGTCGCAAAAAGGCTGTCTTCTGTTTGGGGAATGTCACAGGTGTAAAGTAGGTATAGGACCGGCCCTAATACACTTACTTGTGGCACTCCCGCCTTAATTTCTTTCAGCTCTGAGTATGCCTCACCTTGCCTCACTCTAAACACTCTATTAGAAATGTAAGATTGTAAAATATTCACTATATGATGTGGTAATAAAATCCTTAATTTTGATATTAGGCCTTCATGCCAAACTTTGTCAAAGGCCTGCGCTACGTCTAGGAAAACAGCTGAGCAAACCTTTTTTTCTTCTAGAGTTTTTTCAATGAGGTTAGTTATTCTATGAATTTGATCTACAGTAGAGTGTTTTTCTCTAAAACCAAATTGATGGACCGGCACTAAATTCTTATTTTCTATAATAGGCTTTATTCTTTTCAGCAGCAGTTTTTCAAATATTTTTGACATTACTGGCAACAAAGAAATTGGTCTGTATGAAGCAGCCTCATGTGGAGGTTTTCCTGGTTTTGCTATCATTATAACTTCTGCTATCTTCCACAAGTCGGGAACATATTGTAGTCTAAATGAAGCATTAATTAGCGTAGTTAATTTAACAATTGCTTTGCGAGGAAGATGACGCATGATTTCACCAGTAATTAGGTCAAATCCGGGCGCTTTTTTGGGCTTAATATTAAATTTTATTTCCTTAAAGACTTCTTTCGGTGTAACGGGTTTGATTGTATATAATGGCTGCTCTATGAATTGACTGATACAACTAAGCTGTTCTCCTTCATTAGGCTGAAAGATATTTTCTAGGTGTGAGGCAAACCTGTTAGCTTTCTGCATATCATCATTTGCCCACTTTCCATTTAGGTCTTTTATTGGCGGAATTTGCATCATTGGACGTTTTAATCTTTTGGTAGCCTTCCACAGTGAGTAATCTGTAGTTCGGTCACTTGTTAAACCCGTCAGGTAGGTTTTCATCGCAGTATCGTTGAATTTTACGATTTAAAGCTTTTGTTAACCTATTTAATATTTTTTTGTCAGATGGACACCTAGTTTGATGCCATTTTTTTCTTTGTTTTCTTTTCTCTTTTATGAGAGATAAGATTTCCTTCGGAAACGCCTTCTTTTTAACTGTCTTACTGAACTGTGGAGTATTTTTCCAGGCAGATTGTTGTATATTTTTAACAAATTCATTGACTTCTTCATCTAGCTGTTCGGTGGTTTTTAACGGCACTTGCAGCTTTATACTATTCTCGAGATCAATTTTGAAGCTCTCCCAGTCAGTATGTTTATTTACTAATGTGAGGGGTTCATTTTTGAAGATTATTTGATCATTTAATGTCAGGAAAACTGGAGAATGATCTGAATTCATGTCGTATGTCCCTTCAACGGTCATATGACTTTCTGAAAAATTTTTATAAATAAAAAAATCAATTAAATCTGGTAATTTATTGGGATCCGTTGGCCAAAAGGTTGGTTTGCCCGTTGATATTACATTACATTGTAAACTTTTCATAGCGTTGAATAGTTCCCTTCCTTTAGTTGTTGTAAGCCTTGAGCCCCACAGGGTATTTTTGGCATTGAAATCACCTCCTAAGAAATGAAATGAAATGAAATGAAATGAAATGAAATGAAATGAAATGAAATGAAATGAAATGAAATGAAATGAAATGAAATATTCTTTATTCACTGTACGGTTCATTTACAAACTCTTAGTGAACGTTATTTTTTTGTTCTGTCTGCTCTGGGTGCGCTTAGGCAATGCTGAATGCTGATAAATCTATGATCAAATTTTTGCAGAAAATTTATATATTCATCCCTTTTAAGGGAATATTTAGGTGGGCAATAGATAGCTGCTATAGTTATTTTATAATTCCTAGCTTGGACACTAATTGCCACGCATTGGATATCTTGTTCTTGGTGTTTGAACTGCTCAGAGTGTACCAAATTTTCTTTAATTATGACAGCACTTCCTCCTCTGGCACAATTATCTGGATGGATAGCGTGGTATATGATGTATCCTTTGAATTGTATATGAGATTGTTTCGTGAAATGTGTTTCGGATATTAAACAAATGTCTATATTTTTTGTGTCTAGGACTACCTGTAATTCATCTTGATGTTTTAGCAGTCCGTTTGAGTTCCAGGTCATTATTTTTAGTGAATAACCCATTTTAACTAATTGGTACTGCTTTGAGCATAGCTCTCGAGTTTAGTAAGCCGTTCATTAAAGGAGGCCATAAAATTAAGGATTTTGTCCAGCTTGCTATTTGTATCTATGTCTGATTTCGGATTATTTTTTTCGGTTTTATTGACTGCTGTAACTTGTGCGTAAGATCTATTTTTATCAGTCTGTTTGGAAACAGGATTAGCTTTAGTATTATTTTTGATGGCAGTTGACTGTTCAGATTTTGAAACAGGTAATTTATTGCCTGCTGTTTTAGATTTTTTTAAGTTTCTGTTCTTAATCAACTGCATCTCTTTCGCTACCATACATCCCCTATAGTTTGCTGGGTGAGCATCACCACAGTGAATGTACTTTGCTTTAGCTTCGGCTGGTTTCTGACAATCTGCTGTCAGATGTTTTCCAGTGCATTTGACGCATCTGGGTTCCCGGGCACAGTATTTTTGTGTATGTCCATAGGCTTGGCACCTCTTACACTGTGGTATTAGATTGGGAGTTTTAAGTGCATGCATTTCAATTTTACAGCCAAGAATCGATTTAATACCAAATATCTTATTGGTATCTTCCTCATTTTTAAAGGTCAACATGAACATATTAAGTGGCTCTTTGGTTCTCCAACTCAATTTATTCACCGCCTCTGTAATCATAAAACCTTTGTCCAAAAGATCTTCTACGATCCTTTTTGGATCACATGTGTGGTGTAATTTTTTTACTATTACTCGTATTGGCCTTTCTCTTTTATTTTCGTAAGAGTGCCAGAGTAAGTTTTTTTCGGTGAGGGTCTTTGTAATACTCCTATATGCATCATCGTCGTATTTATTTTTATATTTTCTTTACTAACCATTTTTACTGTAAATGATTCTCCAGAAACGTGCTATTTAAGGAAATCATAAAAAGTTTGGTAGTTTTTAATACCATCTACCATGATGGGTGGTGGCTGCGGCATTTTTTTAGTTTTTGACTTAGCCTGAATCAATCCTGCACTGGGACTTTCTTCGTCAACCGGAGTTGGTGATGTCTGTAATTTCCGTTTCTTCCTGCTTTTTTGTCGAATCCACTCGGTTTCCCTCGCAAGTTCATCTTCATCCGTAGTATATTCTATGGGTTGGGATGAACAGGGTTTTCTTGGCGTATCCTCACTGTCTGTAGACTTTTTTACCTCTTTTAATTCTGCAAGTTCCTGTTGCAGCTGAGATATTTGTAGCTTTAAGTTATTTATGATAGCTTCAAGGTTTTGTCTCTCTGATTTTTCTTTTGTATAAGCTTCATAGAGCATTCGTTCCGTATCAGTTTTTATCTTGATAGGGGATTGCTTAGCCATGTTTACAAGTGATGTGGATGCACCTTTATGTTATTACACTATTGTTTATTATACTTCACACTTTATCTGGGTCATTGCAACTACGCGACGCGGCTGCCGACGCAGCGGCAATATTTGCTTCGTATGTACGTTTGGCTCTAATTTAGAGCACGCGAGCGACACGACTGATCTATGCGGAAATCAAAAGATCACTGATTATTCTTAATATGAAATAAATATTTTTTCTTTCTTTCTTTCTTAGATCATTTGCTTTCTACGTCAGCTGCCGGGCCATGTGCATTTCTACCTAAATATTTGATATTATTACAGTAAAACGTACTCATAACATTATATTATAAACTATTCATTCAGTTTCCTAATAGGCTAATTTCAACTATCATCACGAGCCGGAAATTAGGCAATTATAATGAAATGTTACGAAACGGAAATATGAACTTAACGATAATATACGCTTTTGAATATTTTATCACTCTCTAATTAGAGCTTTATTTCCGCGCTTAGCTTTAAGCAATTTTGATTACGGTTATTGGTCGGATTGATTCGAAAGTAACTTAGCTGTAGAGAAAGTTATGATTGGTTTCTTTCCATCAATCCATCCATCCATCCATCCACCAGCCTTTAAAAGTGCTGCTGAATATAGGGGCCTTAAATTTTTTTAAGTATCTTGGGGAACCTTCAAAAGGTACCCGGCACCTTGGGAGAGGTTACCGGGTTATGTGGGATTTGACCGCACTAAAACCCCCTTGGTGGCTTGCCTCTGCGCTTGGGGAAGACTCCGGGATCTCCAGTGGAACGCACTATTGTACTCCTCGCACGGCGCCCCAGAACGGGCTCATCTTCGGGAGAGCAGGTGTGCTTTCCTGCACCTTCCGATGCTTACGGCGGCATGCGGCCACGCACACACCGCCGCCCTTCCCGGGGCTGCTGGCTGGGCGGAAGGAACTCCCACTCACACGGTCCACAACCCCATTAAGGGGGGTCTATCAGTCCACTCATAGAAGCGGCTCGTGCTCCTTTTACCGCAACGTGGTATACAATGAAGGTTCTTCCCCAAACTAAAAAGTAGGAAACAACATTTTGGGACTCATATAACCTATATAGAATATTATTCAATTCATTTATTTTATTCATTTCTAACGTGGATGAAACCGTAGGGCACAGCTAATCTCAAATTAGTATATTGTTCAGCGATTCAATAAGGAAGTGTAGACCTTTTCGACAAGTTATTTGCGGTAAAGGGCTCTATCGACCTCTACTCATCGGAACGGTTAGGGGAGTCAAATTGGGCTGCTTTTATTCATGGATGTTTTTCAGTCAATATATTATCACTAATGATCCAATGCCGATTGAAGGGACGGGTTCGATTCCCGGAAATTTGAATGATGACTTTAAAATTTCTGTTGTCGATCTGGGTTTGTGTTTCTGTCTTTGTATGTATCCATGGTACCCACGACACAGGGTATATCTACCCGTACAGTGGGGCTATGAGTGTGAAACGTTATTAATTTATTATTATTTATTTATAAGTTGAAAAATCTTTCACTTGGATCGTGGTTTCATAAAAGTACATATAATTATTTTGCTTATAATTTTCGAGGTTCAATAATACAGCGCCTAAATATAAAAATAAAAGTAGGTATATCTGTATGAACAATGACAGCGTTATTTGAGTCCCTGCTCCAAATTCTGCGGTCAAAATCTTCTGAAAGGTCGGAAACGATGTACCTTTATCCCGGAATCGTAACGTGCCGTTGTTTCTAATTTTATAGCGAAAGAAATGCTTTTTCTGATTGTGCCCTGCAGTTTCACCTGTGTTAGAAGGTAGGTGTATAGTAGCTATAGGTGAACATGTGATATTAAATTTTAATCTGTGGCCCAAAAATAAACTTTCAACAAAATATTCACAGAAAATCGTATTTGTTTTCAGAAAACATTTCTTAAACAATTTTTTTTATTTAATTATGGAGTAGCAAACTAGCACGAAGGCCACGTGGTGTTAAGTGGTCGTTGCAGCCCATGGACATCTACACACAACCTCTAGCAAGCTTTATTCTAGCCTCAACTTCCTTTACACCTAAACACGATTAAATTTCTTCACGGCTGGAATGGGTGGGTGGTGCTTCTCTGATCGAACCATAAAGGTTCTAACTACTTACCAAAATATTCTACATTTTCTATGTCTAAATAGGGTCTTGAATAATATACACAGAAAGATTCAAAATGCACACCAAAAAGGCGGCACTAAACGAAACGAACTAAACGAAACGAAAGCAGAATAATTGTTCATTTGTTTTTATACATGATTTTTATTACCTTTATGACACACACACACTAGTTGTGTATATTATATATCTAGAATGCACATTGTGCATGCACGTTGGGACGAGGGGTCCTGTGATGCTCTAAGGTCAATTGACTATATATGGGTTGTGACGTCACAAACCATTTTCTCTTTATAAAATGTTTGAGGATGTCACGTTTTGACAGCTCATTAAAAGTATCTCAATTGACTTGGTAGTCCAAGATCGGATTCATGTTTGGAATGATTTCTAATGAGATTTACCTGACATACATTTCTAATATGTTTTTTTTTGTAAATTGGTTCATTGCCAAATTCTATATTCCCCTTAGAATACACAAGTTTATTTGGACCTTTTAGCATGCGAATCGTATGCCAAATTTCAAGGAAATATTTAGTTTACAGAGAGAAATTTTTGGTGTGTTTATTTCAGGTGTAAATCTCTCATTATTATGTAGAGTAATTGAATAATATACAAGGAAACCAGAATTTTTTAATACATAACTCGTGAAAGATTTTTACGTAAAAAGTTTTTGGGTAGCTTAAGTAGTTTTGAAAAAAAAAAATAGAAGCCACTCCTGTGATTACTTGTATTGGAATGAAAATTTCTGAAAATTTATAAAAATCTTCTAAGATAAACAAATTTTTGAAGTGAAAACTTCTTTAGCGGCGTTGTGCACTTTTTTTGAGATGGGTAAAAAATGTTAAACTCGCGTCAACTACACGTGGCCTGATCGAATTCGTAAGACTAAAGTAAAATTCGTTTATATCAAGTATTTAAAATATGGACATTGAACAAAGTGCATCTATTAATGAAAAAAGTGACGAAGAAATAGTGAAAGAAAATGAGTGAGTACTTTATAAAAATGCTAGATGAAAAATAACACTGATAATAAAAGCAATTCGTGCGAAATTATTCCGTAACCATTCCAAAATATCAAAAATGCACAATGTTAATGTTCAAGTTTTCACTTCTGCCGGCACTACCGGAGTGAAACCCGATTTTTATCAATAAAATTCATGCTCTCTTCAAGGCTATTGGGTTGGACGGTGATCTATGACTCAGTACAAACCACAGAACATTATTAAAAGAGGTAGAACGGCAATAACGCGCCGTTCGTATGAAGACTGGTGTCGCCGATCAAGCTCCGCCTTTGACCTCCATTACATCTGTACTTAAATAAATACGAAGCTTACGCATATATTTGCAATTTCAAATCTAGCCAATCTTAGCGCCGCACAATCACGCGATTTCAAATGAACGAATCACACTCAAGCACACACACAAGCACGCATATCGTAGCAAGATCGCGTGTTTCTGTAAAGATTTTGGAATTTTGAACGTTTGCTCAAAATTGATTGGCGCGTCTGCCCCGCCCACATTTCCATTCTACATCTTTTAGTATGTTAAATAATGATTATATGTTCTGTGGTACAAATAATCATTATTGCTTAAAGAAAACTTGTCTCCACGCGAGTTCAATTCGCACTTGGTCGGTATTTTCCTTAAAGCATCAAGGTATGACAGGTATGACACCCGTCAGAGGAGTGGCCTTTACGGGCGAACCACTCGTCCCAACGTCCATGCACAATGTGCCTTCTAGTTATACAACTAGTGTGTCTGTGTGTGTCGGTGTCAGTGTTGACGGTGCATAGAAAATGACGTTGTTAATTGAAATTGACATATTTAGAAATGTATGCGTCTGTAGCGATGAAAGAATATTTGTTAATGTGTGACAAAATTAAAATGTGTGCGTTCTTTCCCCGCACCAGATTTGGCACAAAAATTATGTATCGAAGCGAGGCGCTATGCCGTCTCTCCTGAAGGGTGAGTCAGTAACTTTGATACTCTAAGGTAGTTTCTAACAGACTAGCGGGCCCCGCTGACGTTGTCCAGTGTTAAAAGCATTGATAGAAGGTTTGTTTCTTATCATCTTAAAGAGTTTTTATGTTACTGTCAAATTATAAAAACAAATAAATGACTGTCGTGTTATTCTCGTGTCTGTCAAATTTCTGGACGATGTCACAACAAATATTTAATTGTTACAAACAATTTATGTGGGAAAATGGAATTGTTATTTTACTATTTTCTTCGCAATTTTTCTATACGTTCTCACCGTTTAAACCTTCCCTCGAGTTTTAACGAGACTTAACGAACAGCATTTCATTTTTATATACCTACTAGCTGACCTCACGAACTCCGTACCGCGTTAAAATGTTTGGGGTGGGCCACCCTTATCACTAAGGGGTATAAAAATAGATAGTAGCCGATTCTCAGACCTACTGAATATGCATAAAAAAATTTATAACGGTCAAGCCGTTTCGGAGGAGTATGGTAACTAACATTGTGACACGAGATTTTTTTATACAAGATATAGAAACGAACACATTTAGATATGAATTTAAATTACGTTTCTAAAGCACAAATCTATAGGCGTGATAGTTTTTCCTTTCCGTAAGGTGTATCATAAAAATGCTCGGGTTGTGGGACAGTATGATATTCAAGCGAATTGATTCCATTATTCAAGTCAATAGCAATTTTCTATCCAATTTTGAATTAATCACTATTATTTTGATTTCTACCCAACATTTCTTCACATCAAACAAGCAATTCATAGTTCTATGATGTTTTGTCGTAAACATCTGAAGTCATCTCCCTACAGACATTATCCAAAGATTATCGTGTTATTGCTGTTGGAGTTAGCTTGTTGGTTTAGTCAGTTTAGTGGGAAATTTCGCTTCTATTTACTCAACGGCCTACATTGTATATTTAAACCAACACAGTGAATGTTATTATTGTGTATGTTACTTTTGTTATACCAATTAGTAAATCAACGATTTTTGGCTGGCAACCCTATTGCGTCCCACTGCTGGGCATGGATTTTTCTCCATTATTGAGAAGCCTGAAGCTTACTGTACCCTGCTGCTCCATTGACGGTTGGAAATGTACGTAAGTAACTGTTTTGTTTTAACCTTTTTTATGTCCGACTGCTGGGCACAGGTCTCCTCTCACATGTGAAAGGGATTTAGGCCATAGTCCACCACGCTGGCCAAGTGCGGATTGGTGGACGTCATGCTTTAGAGAAGTTATGAATTTCTCTCAGGCATGCACGGCGATGGAGAACATCGTAATTAATTAAATATCACGATATTTTCCATAACCGTGGAGCAGCGATAAATGCGCACATTACAAATTTCTTTGTCAGAGGTGCGCGCCGAGGATTTGAACCCGGGATCGGTCGCGTAGAAGACCGCGGCTTTTACCACTCAGCCAGCGCTGCTCAAGTAACTGTTAAGTTGGCCTTATTAACTATTTAAAAAAATCACAAATTTTTGCAAGTAAAACATAGAGCCAAAGCTCAAATGATAACAAGTGCATTCAGTCTGAACATCCATTTGGTGAAAGCTAATAAGCGAAATAAATAAAGCGAGCTTACTAAATTCACGTTAGGTCTATTTAATTATTACATTTCAGTAAACTAATTTTGATTAATAAACCACTTTCAAAGCCGAGCTAATAATCGGCCTGGCCTAATTTACATAAATGTTTGTATTATTTTATTATTGAAATACAAGAGCAGACGCATGTTTACTCTTTATGTCTTCAACGTATACGAAGTTTATAATAATATAAATTAAGTTTTTAACAAAAAAATGGAACCGACTTCAAACGGTAAAAAATAAAATTGTTCAGTACCTACTTCTTCTTGCTTATGGTAATGACTCTTAAAACTATTTTTGGAGTCGGGCCCTTACTAAAATGTCGTACCATTCGTACTAAATGGGCACCGACAGTACAGACAGTGATATTGGAGTCGGTGCCCATTCAGAACGAAAGGTACACCATATATACTAAGACAGGATATTTTACTAAGGGCCCGACTTCAAAAATAGTTTTAAGAGTCATTACCATAAGCAAGAAGAAGTAGGTACTGAACAATTTTATTTTTTACCGTTTGAAGTCGGTTCTATTTTTTTGTTAAAAACTTAATTTATTTCACTCTTTTTAGTCATTTTAATAATTCTGCACACATCGTCGCTTCTCATGAATAGTGTACAATCTCAAAGTTAGCTAACTTTACAGGAGAGCGTTTTGAAAATTGAACAGTTAATAAAAGCGTTATTTATAAAGTTCGGCAGTCGTTCTTATTTTAAAAAAATAATTCATCCCTTTAGCTCATAAAATAACTTATTGTAAGTAAATATTTAAAAAGCCAAATCATAAAAAAATATTTTTGAAATTAAGTCGTTTTGACTTTAGCTACTTTTTTAGAAAGAAATTGCTCATAATTTAGATAATCGATAGTTATTTTAATGTATTAAAGCAGTTATCATTGGCGTTTTTTCAATGAGACAATCATACATTAATACAGTTTTTATTGGAAAATCACAGAATCATAATAACTGAGTGTTTTAGTCGGGTTTTATAAAATAAAATAAAGTATTTTCTTCCAATCAATAGGATATAAATTAACCAAACTTAAAAAGTATCAAAAACCATAAAATACTATCAAAAATATAAATCCTTCCTTTTAAATTTTAATTAAAATAAATTCTTTACATCAATGATTACATGTTTTCTGTAATAATCAAGAGTAACATAGCAAAATAACACTTATTTTATAATCCAATTTTTGGAAGTTTATCCAGTATTGTAATACGATAACATCTTTTAAGTTTAAGGACTATATCCGCAGACTTCCAGATAGTAGTTATTATCTTCCAGATTATTTAAAATACGAGATATAATATGTACCAATTTTCAACAAGTGAGAGCCTATCCAAAGATTTATACAAAGACTGTGAAACTGACTATTCTTTACTATCATAAAAGTAACTAGTATATTGAAGTCTTGTATCATGACACATTAGTACATTGAATGAAATAAAAACTATCAATCTTTCTGAGTAGAGTAGGTAATACGAGCATTAATTTTTTTCTTAATCCTCGATTAATGGTCAATAAAAAATCAAAGAAGATAATAAACAAAATGTAACGTTAAAAACGAACAATCAAGAAATGATACGGATATGATGAATAAATTACCGTTTCAAGTTTCAAAAAATTACTCAACAAAACTGTTTAATTTTGAGATTGTACAGTCCTTTAGAGAAGAATTTGTTAAGTGTTAGGTCATCCTTTTGTCAAAAACCATATAAATTTGATTTAAGACAATATTACAGAGAAACTGAACTTACCTTTAGGTCGTAATTTCGTTTTAGTACACTTTTTACGAGGAACTCTAAGTGTAGCCTGCGGAATTTGTGACACAACTAAAGATTGTAATGTTTTTGCGCGAAATGCACGTAAAATCATGCCAATTTAAAACTGAACATTAGCTCCCCTGGCGGCAATTTTTGAAAGTAGCCTCTTGAGATACTTTTCAAGAGAAAGAGTAGGTGATTCTTAGTATTTCTGTATATTTAACTTGATTTCGCAAAATTTTTGACTTTGTGCACTTTTCATGAGAAGCGGCGACATGTATAAGCATAATTGGATTTTTTTTCACTTAACTTCTAAACGTTAAAGAGATACCTTTTATAATCATTGTTCGCGCCAATTAAGTCATTTCACCTTCATCCTCCCTCTCTTTCCCGCAAGCGCACTATTATATAATATCTGCATCGTTCGCACTCGCACGAATGTATATGGATCAGGAAGAATTATCAATCAGTCTGCCTTCGTCCGGCCGCCGATGCGCACGCCGACGCGCACGCAAGTCCTCTCGTGACAACCGCACCTCAAGCCACCACACACGTGGTTAGACTCGCCGCATCGCCGCCATCACCGCTGTTAATAGTTCATGATTTTAACTGACTCAAAGTGAAAAATAGGTGCCTATAGTGTATTGTGAAGGACAACACTAGTTCCCGGGCAAGAGAAGATTGATCGAGGCTTCATCAGAGCACGAGCATACCATCTGCTCCAGCCCCTGTGATCATCCAGGTTAGTGCGCTTGCTCCCTTTATCAATCCTTCTCGTTTTCCACCTTTAATTCGACACGCAACTTACAGTCCACAATTCCCGCATTGGGGGGATCATCTCTTCAAAACCACCACCATTTTTGGTCATATCGAAGCGGATGTCCCACCCTTTATCTAACAATCATGTTTATCTAATAGCCATCTTATAGCCTGAAAGAATACTACTATCAGTCCACCTAAACGTATAAATAAATGAAAGAATTTGCTCTCAGCTCCTAACCGTTGAGGAGTTGTACCTTCAATCGTCAGCTTAGCAACATTAGGTGATAACTACCGGACATACCTAAATATATATTTGTATTATGATAAAAAATATGACTAAAAGAATGTGTGTGCCTATTAAGTTTCAGTGTTTCCCTCGATTTCCCTAGTATCACATCATCAGATTTTGACATGGTGACAGTTGGATCACCTCAGGAATGTAGGATTTCGAACAAAAAACCATTTATTGAAAGAATTTGCTCTCAACTCCTAACCGTCGTAGTACCTTCCATCATCAGCTCAGGAACATCACATGATTGTAATTAAACACAAATGTCTTTTTGCTTTAGTAAGAATATAAAAATCAATTGATGTGCTATAAAATTTAAATGTTCCCCTCGATTTCTCTGGGATTCCATCATCAGGTTTTGACTTGGTGACAGTTGGACCACCTCGGTAGCATAAGTTTTTGAACAAAAAAACATTAAAGAATTTTCTCTCAACTCCTAACCATTGTAGTACCTTCCATCATCAGCTCAGCAACATGATATGATGATATTTATACACAAATTCCTGTTTCGCTTTAGTAAAAATATGAAAATCAATTGTTGTGCTATAAATTTGTATGTTCCCTTCGATTTCTCTGGGATCCCATCATCAGACTTTGACTTGGTGACAGCTGGACCACCTCAGGAATGTAAGATTTCGAACAAAAAGCCATTTATTGAAAGAATTTGCTCTCAACTCCTAACCGTCGCAGTACCTTCCATCATCAGCTCAGCAACATGAGATGATGATTACTATGCACACATATCTCTTATGCTTCAGAAAGTATAAGAAAATCAATGTGTGTGCCTATAAAATTTGAGAGTTCCCCTCGATTTTCCTGGGATCCCATCATCAGATCCTGATTTGGTGACAATGGGACCACCTCGGGAGTATAAGCATACGAACAAAAAAAGAATTTTGAAAATCGGTTCACAAACGGCGGAGTAATCGGTGAACATATATATAAAAAAAAATACATACAGCCGAATACAGTACCTCCTCCTTTTGGAAGTCGGTAAAAAAATAACGCTTCAAATCATAGTCCTACACTAGGATTAGCTGGTCCTGGCTACCATGGACACACACAAAGACAGAAACACAATTACCCAGTCCGAAAATAGAAATTTAAATTCAATATTCTAAATTCTTCTTGGCCGAGAATCGAAACCGGGACCCGCAGTCCGGTATGGTGACCATTGCGCCACACGGGATATTAAGTATCAGTTAAAGTTATTTAACTTTGAGATCAATGGTAACATTCAATATAATTACAGAAAAAAACTGCAAACAAAGTAAGAACAAGGTGATAATGAAAGACTGACAAAGTTCCGAGAATCTCCGGTAAGAAATCCGATCACAAAGAATTAACTCTAAGAACGATAATTTCAAAGGAAGGGGGAGGAAATTTCTCAGAAAAGCTGAGTGGCCAGTGGCGTTACACGTTACACATATAATATTTTTGATAGCGAAGTACCTATCAATTAATAATCACTTTCTTTTATTTGTAATCATGTATTTGAAATACATTATTTGGTTACTGGGACATACTGAAGCAAGTAAAATAATATTTGTTTCAGAGGCCTTAGTGTAAGTGTGCACACGCGAAAACGTTACTATAGCGTTTGCGTTAAGAATTTAATTATCGACCTTATTCCTTTCAGGTTAAGATCTATCTGTCCAATTTTAACTCTGACGCAGTAGTAACGTTTGCGCGTTTACAAACTCACACTAAGGGCTTAGGAGAGCCAGCTCTTCTGTACGTAAAAAAAATTATAACAAAGAAGTTTGATAAGAATGTTTAATTTAATAAATAATAAGAATTTAAAAAGAGTGCTGCTGAGAGTATTTTTTCGCCGCCTTTTGTCTCTCAGCTCAACATCTAGCCCAAACGGGCACTTAAAGGCGATGACCGGGAAAAAATGACATTCATTAAGCGAATATTTTGTATTCTTAATATGAAATAAGTATTTTTGATTTTAATTTTTGGTTTAATCCACAGAACTTATTAAAAGAGGTTAGAATGGAAATGTGGGCGGGGCAGACGCGCCAAGGATATGAGCAAACGCTCCTATCTCTACAGAAACACGAGATCGCACTGCGATATTCGTGCTTGTGTGCGTGCTTGGCTGTGATTCGTTCATTTGAAATCGCGTGATTGTGCGGCGCTAAGATTGGCTAGATTTGAAATTGCAAATATGTGCGTAAGCTACATATTTATTTAAGTACAGATGTAGTGGAGGTAAAGGGTGGGGCTGGATCGACGACACCAGTTTTCATACGAACGGCGCATCATTGCAATTCTACCTCTTTTGAACTGTTCTGTGGTTTAATCTATGCTCGAGGTAACTAAACATTTAACATAATTTTAAATAAGCTTTTACTCATGTTTTATACCAGTGTTGGAAACTTAAAACGATTAACCACAAGAACATATTTCCTTTTCATAAATCTAAAAGAACTAAAAACAAAATAAGAGGAACAATAATGAAATACTGGCGAAGTTTCGAGAAACTTCGATAAAGAAAGTCGATCATAAAGAATTAAATCTTAGAGCTATAACTTCGAAATATGAAGGAAATTTCTTGCAAGAACATACAGTAGTTACAAAGATATACTATATTTCAGATTTTTTGTAAGATAAGGGTAAATTAATTATCATGTCCATTATAATATGCCATGGCAAAGAATACCTCGACCGCCTCCGATGGAGCAGCATGGTGGAGTAAGCTCCTGGCCTCCAAATAGTGGCCGTGCCCAGCAGTGGGACGTAAAAAAGGATCACAACTAAATTATAACGTAATCCTTACTAATATTATAAATTCTAAAGTAACTCTGTCTGTCTGCTACGCTTTCCCGTTTAAACTACTGAACCAATTTTAATGAAAATTTGGAACATAGATAGGATGGACCTTGGGAAAGGACATACTATAGGATGGTTTTTATCCTACGGGAACCTATAAAACGGGTCCACGCGAGCGAAGCTGCAGGCGGAAGTCTAGTATTTATATATAATAAGATCCTCTTTAACTTGAACCAGATGTATTCGCTTTTTCAAATTATTTTTTTAGTAAGTAATATACATACATAACACAAAAAATATGAAGAGTCCATTATTTGATTTTGAGAACGTCAGAAGCAAATGAGCGATTAACCAAAGAGCAAATAAAACATACAGACAGACGTTCGTTGGCACAAATAATTCTGGAACCCTATGTAGTGCTTAGACCCACGAAAATATCAGTGAAATCTTGGCTGTGGACCTTAAAAATTATAATAAACCATGCAAATATACAATGATATACATGCCATAGAATACGCCTCCAATTTGTACAAATATAACAAAGACAAACATTAACAAGATAAAATCTTCTAGCAATTTCTACCGAAGACAGAGAAAATTACTCACAAGAGCTTGCTATCCATGACCAATCTCTCAATATTTCTCGTTTTACAAAGTTAGAGAGAATAACTTTTGTGTAAGAAGGAAGATCCTATGAAAGTTGTGCGTCTTTATTAAATGGTCGTTAGTTACTCTTCGACCTCAGATAGTGACGTATTTTATCATTATCATTTACACTTTTATAATACTTTATGATTCCTTGAGATACGCTGAAGTGGCCGCATACGAAATTTTGCCGATTTCCCTGATTTAGCTGATTTACCATGCAGTTAAAAGAATACTGTATTTCAAATTTCATTCCATAAGTTTGACTGCACAATATGACTGAACATTTCAAGAGTAAACTATTAAGAAAGCCACCTTTTTATTTTTAATACGTTGTTTTACTTAATAGACCTGAAGACGGTAATGCTCACAGTGTAAGAAAAAAAGCTTATACATAAATGTCACCATCACACACATTAACACCCGCTGGGTACATCTTCCTTTAGGAGGAGCAAATCAAACAGCTATGGTATCAGATCTCATTCTACTATTCTGAGAAATTTTAACTAATTCTCAGGCAATCATTTGAAAATCTTTGGACTTTTAAAATTGTTATTGTCGGACCATACTAGTTACTGATATTTATTTAAAAAGACTAGCATTAAGAAGAGTGCTTTTGAAAGTATTTTCCCGCCGGCTTTTTCTCTCTCGGTTCAACTCATCGCCCTGCCGATGACATGAAAAGCTTGAGGTTCATAAAGAGTATAATGTATTAAAAATGCATAAAATATTTTCAAATTTGAATTATAAATCATACTAATATGTCCCTGTCGAATACACCTCCAATTCGAATATAACAAAGACCGACTGTAAGAAGATAAAATCTTCCAGCAATTTATACCGAAGACAGAGGAAATTACTTACAAGAGTCTGTTATCGATGACCAATCTCTCTCAATATTTCTCGTTTTACAAAGTTAGGGAGAAAAACTTTTGTGGAGAAAGGACGATCCTACGACAGTGAAGTTTACAAAGTTGTGCCTCTTTATTACATGGTAGTTACTAATGGAACAGAAACTTGGAAACAGAATTGAATTAATATTTTCATTTTGGATACATTAATTATCGAGGTTAGCTACAGGCTATATAACAACACGCTACGACGAACTAAACGTTTCACACTCACACTCACACTCATAGCCCCACAGTAGGGTAAATATACCTACCCTGTATCGTGGGTACCATGGACACATACAAAGACAGAAACACAAATACCCAGACCGAGAACAGAAATTTAAACTCATCATTCATATTTCTGTTTCGCCAGAAATCGAACCTTCCGATTGGCAGTTCGGCATGGTAACCATTGCGCCACACGGGTCGTCCCTATAAGCCCTATAAGGGTTCCTATAAGCTATTATATTATAGCGTAGTCTGAAAGCCGCTTTAATGTATCAAACGAAAATATCACTAAAAGAAATAACTTTTCCACAGCAATCTGTTGTAAATACTAGTTATACAACTAGAACTATCCATCTAGAACTACTAATAGAGGTACGAAAAGTTTGAAACAGAATCATTTGTTTGGGCAACTTGGATTGTTACCGCCGTGTTCGCCGAAATAACCTTTTTCTCATTCAACTTGACAATTCAGAAGGGTGGCAGTTGTAAATGGAAGATGTAAAAAGGTTCTGAAGTAGAATTAGTTGGGAATGATTGCGAAATTTTCAAAGTGTCAACGATAATATTGATGAAGTATTGTAAAGGGAGAAAGTCGTTACCATTTTTTTTTCTCAATTATGGCATCGCAAACTCTGTGCATACTGCCAGCGTCAAGTATAATTTTTGCATCAATTTTTTGCCAGTTTCAATGAAACTGGACGAAGTAATAACAAAGTCAGTAAGTCGTCAGTAATCAGTCAGTCTAGTCAGTCCAACATTCAAGTAAAGCGATGGCTACTTTACTAGAACTTGTCCGATGGAATTTTGGAGGCAAGCAGAAAAAACATATTTTAGCACTGTTATTCTATTTCACAACACTCGTGCACTGTAATTAACCTATATCAAACAAAATGCCATCAACTTTATCCGATATAACTCAAAAATACACCAAGAAAATGAAAATAAAACAAGAGCACAATATGTCTTTTTCGACTGCCCGCCAAAACTCGTCGTTACCATTATGCATAAAGTGGTAAAATAAAAAATAAAAATAAACTGACCAAGCGAGTCGTATTCACGCGCGAAGGTTTCCGTATCATCTATACAAATATGCTGGATCCTGTAGCTCTGCGTATTGCAGTAGGTCTCCGGCTCGGTGTGAGGGTGTGCGAGCCTCATGTTTGTCCGTGTGGGCAAATGGTGGACAGTTTTGGTCGACATGGCCTGTCCTGTATCAGGAGTGCCGGTAGACTTTTCCGCCACGGTACCTTAAACGACTTGGTTCGCCGGGCTCTTGCCACCGTTTCTATTCCAGCAACATTGGAACCATCTGGATTATCTAGAAGCGATGGCAAGAGGCCTGATGGCGTTACTCTGGTGCCGTGGAGTCTAGGACGGCCACTGGTATGGGACGTGACATGTGCGGATACCTTAGCCCCATCGCACATAGTGATGCAACGGAAGTGTCTTAGCGGAACCAGAAACGGAAACAGATGTCTAAAGTAAATTTTAGCAGAAACGGAAACGGAAACGGATGCAGAAACGGAAGTGTAAATAATATGGAAAAAAAACAAATTTACAAATATAATTTTTATTAAGTATCAAATACACCAAATCTAGATTAGAAATAGATATATTAGAAATCTAAGAAAACAATATTGCAACTTTGCAACTGAACATTTTATTAATATTCAAAATTTAGTAGTGGCAAGTTATATTTTATAAAAAGTATGTAATTTGGCCGCTTTTGCACCTAACAATCGGTGTTCTTCGTATATAAGACCAGCTCCGCTAAATAATTGTTTAAAAGTCCGCCCTTTGTACCTTATTTACGTGCAATAAAGAATAAATAAATAAATAAATAAAAATAAAAATTGTTCACTGGCGACGCTGCTGGGGGGTACCGACAAATATTGGCGCACTAATGGCAAAAGATTACGGTATTTGTGTGAATTTAATTTCCACCACACAAGAGAATCTTCATTTAAAGGTCTTTTCTTTTTTTTTGTTACACACATGTCACAAAAGTATTGACACAAACAGCAGCAGAAAATATTACGCGCTTTCATTCACAAAAAGTACGTAAAGAAACAAAATGTGACAAGTGCCTGCGCAGCTCGCTGGCTGACCCCTCCCCCGCGCGTTTTACCGTCCAGCGACTCGCACGCGCCTCGTGCCGCGCATGCGTAACTCTCAGCCGTCGGTTGTAAACTTCCGTTTAAATCTCCGTTATAAAAGTTGCGGAAACAGAAGCAGAAACGGATGTTGAAAATCGCGCGGAACTTCCGCACTTGCGGAAACAGAAACAGAGATCCGTTGCATCACTAATCGCACATAAGCGATACTGCAGAGAGGGTGGGGTCCGCGGCCGACCATGCACAGTCTCTCAAGCGCCGCAAATACAGTAATTTGTCGGATAATTATCTATTTGCGGCGCTAGCGGTAGAGACTATGGGACCTTGGTCTTCTGACATGAAGAAATTCATGTCAGAAATGTCGACCAGGCTTGTCCTTGCCTGTGGTGACCTAAGAGCTGGCGGCTATTTTGCCCAACGGCTCAGTCTAGCCATACAAAGGGGCAATGCCGCCAGTGTCTTGGGGACCATGCCTCACACGGACTTTTTAGATGAAATATTTTATTTATAAGCTTTTTATGTTTTATATGTTTTTATTTTTATTTTAAGTTATGTATATAGTTAATTAAGATTAGTATTAAGTTCTTTTGTATTGAATATATAACATACATGTTGTAAATAAATAATTGGTTCGAATAAATACAAATAAATAAAATTGGAGTATTTGTAATATTGAAATAACCGCTTTTTACTCTACGCATATGAATGTATGTACGGTACCAAATAACATTTTTACAATTTTTGTCTGTCTGTCCGGCTAATCTCTGAAAAGCCTGGACCGATTTTGACGGGACTTTCACTGGTAGGTAGGTAGGTAGGTAGATGTAACAAGAAGTAGGCTATTTTATATATTTTAGAAAAAAATAGAGTCTCTGTTTATAGTATTAAAATAACCGGACGCGGGCACAATAAATTCAAAAAGTCAAAAAATTCAAGAAACTTTATTCAGTCCACAATTTATGATAGAATAGATAGATTGAAAAAACCTTCAAAAGGTACCCGGCACCTAGGGAGAGGATACCGGGTTATGTGGGATTTGACCGCACTAAAACCCCCTCGGTGGCCTGCCTCTGCGCTTGGGGAGGACTCCGGGATCTCCTAAGGAACGCACCGGTGTTCTCCACGCGCGGAGCCCAGAATGGGCCCATCTTCGGAGGTTAGATGTGCTCTCCTGCACCTTCCGATGTTTACGGCGGCATGCGGCCACACGCACACACCGCCGTCCTTCCCGGGACTGCTGGCTGGACGGATCGAGCTCCAACTCTCACCGTCCGCAACCCCGGAAGTCCCCTTTTAGTCGCCTCTTACGATCAGGCAGGGGATACCGTAGCTCTATTCTTAATCCCGAAGCTACAGGGACTAGTAGAAACTACCTAGTAAGCATAAATAGTTTTATACTTATGACAGGCAGTCCCGCTCTTCCATTTAAGATAATGTGTACTACAATAAAGTATAGCTTACAATAACTAAGTTTAACAAACATAATATATAATATAAAAGCGCCAGCTTAGATACATAAATATATGAAAATAAACCAGCCAGCTTAGATAAATAATAAATAAATAACGATTCACACTCATAGCCCCACAGTAGGGTAGATATACCCTGTGTCGCGGGTACCATGGACACACACAAAAACAGAAACACAAACACCCAGACCGAGAATAGAAATTTAAACTCATCATACAAATTTCAAATCTCTATTTCTCTTCGATTGGTACTCCGGCATGTTAACCATTGCGCCACGCAGGTCGTCTAACTAGATACATAAATATATGATAATAACAACACAACTTTACTATTCTAGCAAAAGGCATAATTGTTTTTCTTGGCACATATTGTCAATATTTCGGATCCAACAAAATACGGCTCCTTTGTGATGTTGAAACTGTATGGAGATGGACCATGAGATAAGTTGTGTGTTCGGATATTCAGATAATGTCAAATTAGATTAGTCATAATGTACTAGCCTTCCGCCAGCGGATTCGCACGCGTGGACCCGTTTAATGGGTCCTCGTAGGATAAAAAAATAGCATATGTGCTATTCCAGGCTTCATTGCTATATTAAAATCATAGGCGTTTAGCCAGTTGCTTCAACCGCGTTGACTCTATTACGGTTTAATGAAATTTAGATAGAGTGGACCTTGGGGAAGGACATAGGATGATTTTTATCCTACGGAAACCTATAAAACGGGTCCACGAGAGCGAAGCCGCTGACGGAAGTCTAATGTTAGTATAAAGTAAAGATAGATTCTAAATAAAAAACCAAATATTTACCGCTCCTATAATGGAACAGATAACACAACTATACCACCAAAAGGCATATTTTCTTGGCACATTATTGTCAATGTTTCGTATTGTTATGGTGGTCGGGTCCAACAACAATACGGCTCCTTTGTGAGGTCGCGGCTGTGGAGATGGACCCGTAGATAAGTTGTGTGTTCTGACAATATTAAATTGGATGTGAAAGGCAGACATTATGCCTCTATAACATAGAACTAGGTAAACAAGCAGGATCTATGGATATAGCTTTATTAACCTTGAAATGAATTCACGTTTTATCACGAAAAGTTATGTACATTTTACTATTTTCGCCTAGCATTTTTTCTGAAAAAATTAAAAAGGTACCTATATTGTACTTTTATGGTCTGATCGGAGAATTACTGCCCCATTTCTTTCATGAAGAAATTCTATTGTATTTTGGTGCAAAGTGCTGTTACCGGTCAGACTTACATTTAGCAACCATCAGCCTTCAGAGTGGGAGCGCAAGTACATACGACCTCATGAAAATCTTATGCCCGCCTCACACGTAACGAAATTTCTCTGTACAGATCTTTTTGCGCAGATTTATTGTACGTGTGGGTGGTAAATCGATCGTCGGCGGCAGTAACAAATTTTATTAGATAAATTGTTTGTCGCTGGTCGTGATCGCTCACAGTTTGGCAGTTCGTCCTGGACCTATTGTTACAGTGTCCCTTATACGTGTAAGATACGAAAGTAGTCTGCAAGTATATCACTGTTTTATTCAGTAACAGATATGGATAGCACTTAGCTACCGAATAATACACTCAAATGAATTACCGACATCGTCTTGGAATATAATAGCTGTCACCATTGTCTTCAAATATCTATTAATGTTGGTCCATTTCACCATTACTTTGCTATTGTCTAGTCCATCAGCTGACGCTATTAAATATGCTATTAATTAAATAAGGGTTATCACAGGCTAATGGTAGGGTAAATGTGGCGTACAACGTTTGGGGACCCGACGCCACAAGCCCAAAAATTAACGGACAAACGGACACACAAAATGCAAAGTTGATATTAAAATTGACTAGTGAGCTTACTTACCGATGTAAGCAGAGTACTGGCGCAGTAAAGCGGTCACCAGTCAGTCAGTAGGTAAAGCTTAATGGTTGAGTTACCCAAAATGAATTAGGGAACAAAAATAATAAAACTTAAATGATTTCCTACGGGAATTTTACCGGGATTCTGAGTATGTGTCTAGTAGAGAGAACCTGGCCTCGTTCACACTCCGTGGTTGGTATAGCCTTGCGTGGTTGGTATAGAGATTACGTGCGTTTTTATACGCCGTAAAAAGTCACGGTGCTACCACGGCTAGCGTTGCCCACGCTCCAAAAAATGTCCTTCCGTCCCAGCGCTAAATTACTACTCTAATATATTCGAAGAAGAGACTCAAATATGGAGTACATCTTTTTTTTCCTTTTTTTTGTATCGAGGGGAAACCTTCAAAAGATACCCGACACCTTGGGGGAGCATACCGAGTTATGTGGGATTTAACCGCACTAAAACCCCCTTTCTGGCCTGCCTCTGCGCTTGGGAAGGACTACGGGATCTCCAGTGGAACGCACCGGTGTCGTCCACGCGCGGCGGCCTGGAACGGGCCCATCTTTGGGAGAGCAGATATGCTCTCCTGCACCCTCCGATGCTTACGGCGGTATGCTGCCACGCACACGCCGCCTTCCTTCCCGGGACTACTAGCTGGACTGATCGAGCTCCCAATCTCACCGCCCGCAACCCCGGAAGTCCCCTTTTAGTCGCCTCTTACGACCAGGCATGGGATACCGTATTCTGTTATTAATCACGAAGCTATAGGGACTATGGAGAACATCTATAAATAAGTAATGTAGACATGATATACTTTTGGCTAAGAGCTACAAAATGGATATTATGGTATGTCTCCGCAAGCTTCAAGACTTGTCACGGTAAGTGACATAATTAGGGCTCATTTTCATTGGTAAATATACAGCATGCGGAGGCTAGCTAGGACTCTCTACAGGCGGACTAACGACCGATGAAAATCAACAAATATATGATATGCGTTACGAAAATCTCTCGCATCCTGAATGCGGTCCAGAATGACCAATGAAAATAAGCCCGCTAATGGTCGCCTCATAAATTGTCAAAACAAAATCAAATTACTTCAGTAATATTCATACTTAAATAGTAATATCACACAGGAGCTCTTTGTATGGTGGTAATATTCTGTATGCTACTTCCTCAGTAGAACCTTCCAGTAATGGCATTGATGGAATTTCCCCGGTCGAACCTACTACGTATAAAAAATCTCCAAGACCTCTCTGAAATGTAAAGGACGTCACAAAGTGAATTGAGTTATGGTGATCAAACAGCACAGCTTTAAGGAAATATTACAAGAACTCTTTAATAATGAAAGCAACATTTAAATTCCACTTTCTCTATTAGACTGATTTAAATCCATACTAATATTTAAAGCTGAAGAGTTTGTTTATTTGTTCGTTTGAACAAGATAATCCCAGGAACTATTGGTTCGAATTGAAAAATTATTTTTGTGTTGAATAGTCCATTTATTGGGGAAGGCTATAGTCTATATAACATGCTATGACTAATACCAAAGTTCACGCGGACGAAGTCGCGGGCGGCCGCTAGTATCGTATGAAATTTATCGACTCTAACTGCTCAGGCTTACAGTAAAATTTGAAAGGATTTTTCTGCCAGTTAATTTGACTACGAAATGTCTTTTACGTAGTTAAATTCTCTCTTACGATAAAGGAGATGTTTCAATCTTGGCTAGGTATTGTACACCATCTCAAAAATTTGAGAAAAAACTCAGGACTCCGAAAAATATACTTAAAATTTGTTAAAACATGTACTTTTTCGGTACAAAACCAATTTAAATCAACTATTTTCAACATTTTTCAATATGGCGGAACAACTGATTTCACTGTTAACTGTTTGTCACAGATTAATAATTTCAATTGTCAAAATGACATACTACCGCCATTATGTTTTTCTAGTATATTGTGTTGCAATTCTTACCTGAAATTCTTGTTTTGTACCAAAAATCCCAGTCGTTTACAGCTCTATACCATATTTGCAATTTATTAATACGGTGTACAAAAACCTGGCCAAAGGTCCATACATTTTGAAACATCTCCTTTAAAATATTGATATATTCAACCTACACGTTCATTTATGACCCTAGCTCTATTACACCGTAGGGTTTAGTTAATTAAACGAACCATAGCTTTATTGAAAGCAAAGCCATCACATGCAGACTTCATCACTTCAATCTGTCCCTAACAGAGAGGATGATTAATACACACCATAGAGCACGCGGGAGTGACTATTTTTTTTTTTTTTTTTTTTATAAATAAACCTAACAATAAGGCAGACGGGCCGCGTGATGTTAAGCGATCACCGTCGCCTATGGACACGGGCAACCCTAGGGGAGCCGCCCGAGCATTGCCGGCTTTGAAGGAGAGCTTTTTTTTACAGCTTTCTTGAAGAACCCCATGTTATAGTCCACTGGGAATGCCTCAGCTGGAAGGTTGTCCCATAACCTACACGTCCGTGGTAAAAAGGAGCGTGCAAAGCGGACTGTGGAGGACCGCCACGAGTCCAGATGGTGCCGGTGGAACTTTAACCTTCGTCTGGTGGTATAATCATGGAATGGTGATGTAGGCATCAATTTGAAGAGTTCTTCGGAGCACTCACCATAGTAAAGTCGGTAGAACACGCAGAGCGAGCTTATGTCTCTTCGCAAGCTAAGCGGTTCTAGCCTGTCAGTCAATCTTGGGTCGTTGACGATTCGGACTGCGCGCTTTTCAACGGAGTCAAATGGGTGTAGCTGGTACTTCGGTGCTCCTGCCCAGAGATGGGAGCAGTACTCCATGTGGGGTCTGACCTGGGCCTTATACAGCGTCAGGAGTTGCCCCGCAGTGAAGTACTGCCTCGCTCTGTTGAGGACACCAAGCTTTTTTGATGCCAATTTGGCTTTGTACTCCAAATGACTCCGGTACTGCACTTTACTCGTAATGTCAACTCCCAAGATACCGACACTTTCACCGATGGTGAGCGCGGTGCCCTTGAACTGGGGCGCTATAACAAATGGGGCTTTTTTAGCGGTAAACGCGCAAACTTGTGTCTTCGTGAGGTTAAACTCGACAAGGTTAAGTCGACCCCATTCCGAGACCCGCTCCAGAGAGTTCTCGACTTCAGACACAAGTTTGATTCTGCTTTCCTCCACTTGTGACCTAGAGGCATTGGCTCGACAGGTGTATAGTGCGTCCACCGTACTATCATCTGCATAGCAATGTATACTGCGTGATTGTTGCAGCATGTCATTGATATGCAGAATGAATAGTGTAGGGGACAGCACTGAGCCTTGGGGAACACCGGCGTTAATGGGCTTCATATCTGAGCAGCATCCGTCAACAACGACCTTAATCTGCCGCTCAGATAAAAAGCTAGCCACCCAGTTGCATAGCCTCAAGGGAAGACCGTAAGATGGAAGCTTCGCGAGAAGGGCCTTGTGCCAGACCCGGTCAAAGGCCTTTGCGATATCCAGGCTGACTGCCAAAGCCTCCCCGTTACCCTCGATGGCTTCAGCCCAGCGGTGTGTGAGGTACACCAAGAGATCACCGGCCGACCGGCCCTGGCGAAAGCCATACTGACGATCGCTGATCAACCGATGTCTCTCGAGGTACCTAAGGAGCTGTGTGTTTATAACACGCTCCATCACCTTAGAAAGCAGGGAGGTTATCGAGGACTATGATCGATATGTTATAGGTATATAATAATTTAATATACTGATTATAAATTGCGCTTTAATAGATCAACGGCGGCACGCTATTTATATAATAGCATCAAGAAGCACAGTTTGACTTTACCAAAACCAGAACACATAAAAAATACAAAAAATGTTTGCCTGTAAGGTCGGTTTACGGACGATAGTTTAACGTAATAAAGTTATAACAAAACAATGAAAACCACATTAACTTTTCACTTCACTTTATAAACCGTCGACGAAAGTCGCAATTCGAACGCTCAAGCCTCAACGTAACGTTACAATCTGCGTAACGTGAGTCATTTTTCGTACGTGCAGCCGACATTCATCGATTTATTAAATGTTGTCACGACCAGGGAAGTACTGCAGTACGGCACTTCTACCATCAAGATATTCTATTGTGTTTTGGCAGATGGTCCACTTGCAGGCCAGACTTACCTGAGCTCATGAAGCTGCAGCAACCACTTAACACCACGTGGCCTGATTATCTGCTACTTCATTGAAATAAAAAAAATGTTTACGGATTCATATATTATGTATTTTTTGAATTCTAATCTGTTACATATTGTGCTGTGTGTTTAAGTTTTAAGTGACATCCATAAACACATTATTTTATGTTCCTAATTTTTTATATATAAAAATGAATTGCTGTTCGTTAGTCTCGCTAAAACTCAAGAACGGCTAAACTGATGTGGCTAATTTTGGTCTTGAAATGTTAGTAGAAGTTCAGGGAAGGTTTGAACGACGAGAAAATATGGAAGAATTGTAAAATTAATAGTAAAACAGCTTCTTTTATTTTCCTATATAAACTGTTAGTAACTATGAAACATTAGTTCTTTGCGCCATCGTCCAGAAGTTTGACATAGTCTGGATAACAATTCATCTGTCACCATTTGTTTTATATTTTTTATTTGACAGTAACGTAAAAACTCTTTGAGATGCATAAACTAATCCTCTTTCAATACTTTTAAGGCAGGACAGCGTCTGCGGGGTCCACTAGTTTAAAATAAATATTCTATTTTTGACAATTTATATGGCAATAACAATGCCCGCCAATCAAGTACCGGGTCCAATTCTCAGCGAGGCAGAATTTCTATTTTCAGTCTGGGTGTTTGTGTTCATGTCTATGTGTGTACTTATGGTACTCACAACACAGGGAATTCAAGTCTGAGTTTATAGGCATGTAGCTTTATTTTATTTATTTTTTCTTTATGCAACCATACCATAACTATAATTATGAAATATCTGCGTACTCTATAAATTTATATACTCTCTAATTCCCTGTAGTGCCTGCTGGGTCATTGCGCGTTTGTTGTGACGTCATTATACTGCGATGACACGATTTCTATGAAAATTAGCTGGTTTAAAGTTAAAATACGCGCATTAAAAGTACTTTATATAAAAGAAGTATGAAAATTAATCTACAAGTATATTTATATAGGATAGATTTTAATAAAATATACCTAGCCCTTTGTTTTTTCGATCGGGTTGAGAGCAATTTAGATCACTGCCCACAGAGCTGGCCAAGTGCATATTTGTGACCAGAACTTTGTTATTATTATAGCTCTCGGACTTTCTTGAGCTTCTTATCGTCCATACACGATGATGAAAACAAAAAGAAAAATGGTAAGAGACTCACTTGAAAACTCTATCACACTCGTATTGGGAAATTAGACGTTTTACTCGAAGATCTTTGGCGATTTGCTGATTTAACTATTATTATTGCGCCTGATTTGGAAGAAACGAACAAAAATTGAATTCTATTGAAAACAATATGCAAAACTACTGAAAAATAACGGGTTGCACTCCGGGAGTGCCGGCAAAAGTGAAAAAATTAACGTTGTGCATTTCTGATGTCTTGGAATCGTTAGGAAATAATTCCGCACGAATTGCTTGAATGATAATTCAAGTACTAATTTCTATCTAGTATTTTTATAAAGTACTCACTCATTTTCTTTCACTATTTCTTCGTCACTTCTTTCATTAATAGATGCACTTCTTCAATGTCCATATAAACGAAATTTACAAGTATAGACAGTCGAGCCGTCATCAGCTGTCACCCCTCCGTCGTACGAACTCTCGATCAGGCCACGTGTAGTTGACGTGAGTTTAACATTTTTTACCCATCATAAAAAAGTGCACAACGCCGCTAAAGAAGTTTTCACTTCCAAAACTAGAGTTAATCGTAATATTGGAGAAAACCGAACTAGGAAGTAATCTTCTTGCGTCCAACCACGGTGAAACTATACGGGAAATCAATTTTATGCTGGGGTGAGCTTATTTTTCTCTGTTTCAAATAATTTCTATTTCAATGCATTTTTAGCCTCGCTGTTTCTTTCCATCTAGAATCTAACACGCAAGTTTTTTGAATAATCGTAGACCATTTTCTAATAGTCATATTTGCGATAAATATGAAGAAAACATTATTCTCATAGGTTTGAGTATAACAATATGGCGACCTTACGCGACTTACCAAGAGATGGCGCCACGGGTATTCTGAATCGCGCTATTGAAGTTTTCTGAATATCCGACCGTATGCAAGTTAAGCAAAGAAATCATTTTAGTACCTTTGTACAAACTTTCTTAGTTTAATTTAATTTTTGTTTTCCCCTTCTGGTGTGTTCATGGCTGCAACCCTTTTTGCGTCCCACTGCTGGGCTCGGGTCTCTCCCCATTATTGGGGAGGCCTGGAGCTTATTCCACCACACTGCTCCATGACGGGTTGGTGGAGATGCGAGTTAGTGGCCAACCCGCCGTCGGATGTTTTCAAACCGCCCAGAAGGCCTCCGACAAGGTTTAACGACTGTTATTTATTGACAACAACCGGGACCGACGGCTTAGCATGCCCTTCGAAGCACAGCAACGCGCATGAATTTTTTTGCCACTAGCGGTCACCCATCTCACACCCGACCGCTCCTGTTTGGCTTAGTTGAATAGATCGTATGCGTTCTACGCTAACCGTCGGACCATGTGCGCTACATATTCATGTGTGTTCATAAATATAATTAAACAAAAAATAAAAAAAAAAACAATTTACATAAGCATTACTGTACATATATTACTAACCTCAGGGTTTATCTGCTGCGGCATTATTATCTTCTTCTGTGGCGGTGACCGCAACACCACGTTTTCATCGCGTATGATGATCTGAGGTTCCATAGCCAGGAGTTTCTTCTTACACTCCTGCATCTGTAGGCATTCTTTATCCTTCCTCGAGAGCACAGATTCTGATGATGCGTGCTTCGAAGACCCCATTGATGTGTTTTTACTGGACAGCTTCAAACTGTCCATTGAAGCCGTCATTTTTGTACTCTCTTTACCATTAGACGATGCCATTTTAAATTTAAAGCTAAACGCTATTTTAAGACAATTACAAGGAGTCGCTCAAGGTTGCATATTAGGTCCAATAATACATGATGGCCATTGAATGAGCATTACTTTTGAATTTTTCTTTTTTTGTATTCATCACTATGTATTTTTGAATTCACATCACTTTAAAGTAATCACTTATTTTGAATTTTTTTTATGTTAGTAGTAAATTAAAATTTGTATAAGACAATTTTTTGTTTGTGAAATTTTAATGTGGTTTTTATATTATCTAGTAAATTCTTGTAAATTTAGTTTTTGCTATTATTATTATATCTACAACTTAATATTAATGGAGATAATAGAGATAATTTGTCATTAAAACGGATCTCTTATAAGTAAACAGTACCCGGACGCCCAAGCGATGCTCGGATAAAAACAATTGATTTTCTTGGTTTAATTTCAAACAAAATATCCATTAGCTTAGTGTTACACTTAACATCGCCATATTAAATAGCTCATAATAAAAAAAAATATTGTCAAAAAAAAAAACTCGATTGAGGTATGAGGTTTTCTACCTCCGCAGCCAGCCTTCGTAACCATTCGGCCAAAGAAACTTTTATTGTATTGACGAAATTCTTATAGTCTTTTTTTTTTCAATTATGGCATCGCAAATTCTGTAGGTACACGCTGGCAGTAGCGTCAAATATAATTTTTGCATCAATTTTTTGCCAGTTTCAGTGAAACTGGACGAAGTAATAACAAAGTCAGTAAGTCGTCAGTAATCAGTCAGTCTAGTCAGTCCAACATTCAAGTAAAGCGATGGCTACTTTACTAGAACGTGTCCGATGGAATTTTGGAGGCAAACAGAAAAGACATATTTTAGCACTGTTATTCTATTTCACAAACACTCGTGCACTGTAATTAACCTATTTCAAACAAAATGCCATCAACTTTATTCGATATAACTCAAAAATACACCAAGAAAATGAAAATAAAACAAGAGCACAATATGCCTTTTTCGACTTCCCGCCAAAACTCCCATCTGACGTTTTCATAGAGGTCTTTCAATACGACATTGTCATTTGTTTTAACTGTGGATGACGTTTGACGGCTTTCTTTCTACGTTACAATATTATTAATACTCTCCAATAGATGTCAGAAATAGTCATATTTTTCAGTTATAAGTTGATTATCGCTGAAAACACGGATAAAACAACAAATTCTAAAACTGAAACCTAGCTAGATCGATTTATCACCCCCGAAACCCACTGGGTACCAAATTTCATGAAAATCGTTGGAACCGTTTCTGAGATTCAAATTATGTATATGCGTATAAACAAGAATAGCTGGTTTAAAAGTATTAGATAATGTTGTTACACGCTTTTTATTAGCTTCACCTGTATGTTTGTATGTTTGTATGTTTGTAACCGACTTCTTTGGGCGCGATTTTGACCCACTTTAAACGGCCAGATTTCGTTCAAACTTTGTAGATTTATTGAGGACCGATGACAATACACTAATTTGATAAAATTATTCCATTTAAAAATCCAACAAAAAAATTAAAAATAAATAATGTAGTTTAAAAAACTAAAAAAACACGCTTTTGAGAAAATACGAACTAAAAACTAAAAAAATAAGAAGAAAATGTATATTACTGTAAATAAAGCGTGGGGTGGTTTTTAAGATAGTATTGACACCATGCACCACACGCTTTATTTACAGTAATATACATTTTCTTCTTATTTTTTTAGTTTTTAGTTCGTATTTTCTCAAAAGCGTGTTTTTTTAGTTTTTTAAACTACATTATTTTTTAACATGCTTTTATTAGCTTGACCTGTATGTATGTATGTAACGGAATCTTTTAACTTCATTTTCACTTACTTCTAGGAGTCTGATTAATTTGAAAATTTGTACAGAGGTCAAGGGCCGATGACAATACAATAATCTCATAACTTTATATTAAAGTCCTAACTAGGAACATCAGGATAAAAAAAAAATATACGAAGGGCGGCTGAAAAGTTCACGGCCTAAGGTACTTAATGAAAAAAATATAAACTTTTATATTTTTAACACGTCTAAGCGTCTGATTAACCTGAAAATTTGCATAGGGGTCAAGGGCCGATGACAATGCAATAATATGAGAATAAAAATCCAACAAAATAAATTAAAAATAAATAATGTAGTTTAAAAAACTAAAAAACACGCTTTTGTGAAAATATAAACAAAAAGGTAAAAAATAAGAAAATAATGTATTTTACTGTAAAAAAAAAGCGTGGGGTGGTTTTTAAGATACTATTGACACCATGTGCCCCACGCTTTTTTTTACAGTAAAATACATTTTTTTCTTATTTTTTACTTTTTTGTTCCTATTTTCACAAAAGCGTGTTTTTTTAGTTTTTTAAACTACATTATTTATTTTAAATAGGTATTTTAATATTAACAAAAAATTAATTTCATCATTATTATTTCGATGCCTTTACAGGATACAGACAAATAATATCACTTTTATTACATCTTTATTTTATGCATGACTAACCTGCGTGACTTATCACAGACAATAAAGAAACATACTTATTTTTAATTTCGGATCTGTTTTCAATTTTATTTCTATCAATCTCTATCTTTGGTATCCTAGTGAAATTCAATATCTTGAAGGAAAGTCACTGATTCCGATTACCATTTTTTCCGGAAAATGTTTTTGAAAGCTCGGGACCTTGAGGTATAAACAGTGTATTATCTTCGCTACTGATGAACTCCTTGTCAAAACAAACTAAACTGTTTACGTAACCGATCGGACCGTTTGTTTTAAAAATGTTTACGGCATTTCGTACACAAACCAGTTTTTAACAGATTCCAGCAATTGTTTCAATACTGAATAGTCTATTGTTCTTTAAGAGGGCAAAACATTGAATATGTTATTGAAAATTCATTTTGAATGGAAACACATTAAATACTCTTGATTCAATATTATATTTACAATTCCACAGATACCTTGTTCAAAATGATAATGGACTTTTATAAAGATACTAGCGACAGCCCGCGATTTCGTCCGCGTGGACTTTATAAAAGAAGCCTAAGTTACTCCTTATTACATCAGCTACCTGTCAGTGAAATTCCCGTCAAAATCTGTGCAGCCGTTTTAGAGATTAGCCCGAACAGACAGACAGACAGACACCAACTTTGCTGAAGATCATGACACGATCAACTGCATAGTTTACGATTCTATAAAGGAAACAGAAAAACATTCATTTTTATATAAATAAATAGAAATAAATATAGATTATTGATTTGCTATATGTAAGGTTGTAAGTGACATTTTTAGCTACGGTATCCCCTGTATGATAGTAAGAGGCGACTAAAAGGGGGCTTCCGGGGTTGTGGGCGGTAAGAGTGGGAGCTCGATCCGTCCAGCTAGCAGCCTCAGGAAGGGCGGCGGTGTGTGCGTGGACGCATGCCGCTGTGAGTGCCTGAGGGTGCAGGAGAGCGCATCTGCTCTCCCGGAGATGGGCCCGTTCTGGGGCGCCGCGCGTGTAGGACACCGGTGCGGTCCAATGGAGATCCCGAAGTCCTCCCCAAGCGCAGAGGCAGGCCACCGAGGGGGTTTTAGTGCGGTACCAATCCCACATAACCCGGTATCGACCCGCGTGGCGTAATGGTTACCATGCCGGACTGCCGATCGAAGGGTTCCGGGTTCGATTCCCGGCGAAACAGAAATTTGAATGATGAGTTTAAATTTCTGTTCTCGGTCTGGGTGTTTGTGTTTCCGTCTTTGTGTGTATCCATGGCACCCACGACACAGGGTATAACCCCCCTACTGTGGGGCTATGAGTGTGAATCCTTATTATTATTATTATTATTATTAATAAGGATTATGTATCACTTTTTAAGTATGATGTACTTCAAATGCGTGTTTTTTTAGTTTTTTTAAATATATTTATTTTTAATTTTGTAGTTCTATTTATTGTTCAAAATACATTTTTTTTCAAGTTCTCGGAAATGGATAAACTCATGAAATTTTTGTAAGTGACCAAAGTTTGAATCATATCTGTTCATTGAAAGTGGGTCAAAATCGAATTCAAAGGAGAGTTACAAAAAAGCTCACACTTTCACAAATTACAAACCAGCTCACAAACACACAAACTTACAGGTGAAACTAATATAAGCGTGTTAAAACGACATAATTGGCTAAACAATCATGTTTTTGATTATCTGTGTGCCAGCATTCCATTTACTTGTTTTAAAAACCTGTGGTTAATTGACTATTTTTATGTTTATCGTTCTGGTTTATTTTTATGTTTATTTTTATTCCGCAGAGAACAATTACAGCCTGAAACTTTTACGGTCAATGATGAATGGGGTTTGTTTATAAAAGTTTTAATACCAACCATGCGTAAGTGAGTTGTCGTACCATCACAGTTGTATTTAATTTTAAATGTAAAAATATGTTTTAATTTACGAAGCTTAAATTATTTTTTTCATTTATTTTATTTTACACACAAAGATATTACAAAAGACTTAATAGACTAGATTAAAAAATAAAAAAAACACGTGCAGGGTACCTACTGTTAATAAATGTACTTTACATTAAAAAAACCTTTGTAATGCTTTATAATCTTAGAGCATCAAGATATTGGTAGGTATGACACTGAAGGCTGAGACAGTACCTTTGATGCTGTAAGTTTTTAATGCTTCAATCCATAGAGACGACTCGTTCGTAAATTGCCCTTGCTATATAATAATGTAACTCGCTACTTAGTCGTTCGACAACAACAGGATGACACTTTATCTTAAACTAGATGTGCCCCGCGGCGTTACCCGTGTTACAACATGTTGTTATTTAGCCAAAAACATTCCTCGATAATTCACTGGTCAACAAAATTTTGTAACAAGAAAGGTGTTGGCTAATTTTAAATAACTTACCTACCCTCATTTTATTACCATATTTATTTTGATTCTATCGGGTCTAGTTTTCGTGTTACAGCTACTACCCACAAAATTAAAAATTAACCATATTTATTTCACTTTCGCATTAAGAAAATTTGTTTATTTGAAGAGCGTAGTGTTTTGGGTTCTGTTTTTAAAGTTAAATGATTCTTATGTAATGTCAAGAAAGTGTAAAAATGATCCTGACATGTTTTGTTACATTTTTGGTGACATTACTTTCAAAACTCAGCGAAGGAATTTGACACCATTAGTGACTAAGTTATATGAGCGGTATTTTGGCTTTACCATCGGACAACAAGACAAAGTGTGAGTACCACACATCTGTTGTGTTACATGTGTGGGTCTTCTCACTGATGGGCGAAAAGATCTCGATCTATGCCTTTTGCAATCCCTATGATTTGGACGGAACCAACGACATTGAGATAGCAGAGAACGAAAAAATCATTATCTTATGCAAAACTGGCCCAAACGGAAATCTCTTACTCCAAGACAAAATATATATATATATATTAAAAACCCTCCATCGGTGTAGCCGGAGAATGTATTTGAACCACATTTACACTAAAAGCTTGGGCTTATGAAAAACATTGTGAAAGCTGTGGACAGGAGTGGTGACGGCTTTTTATGTTTGAAAGAAAAATTTGTTAGGCTAAGTGAAGCAAAAATTGAAGAGGATATATTTGTTGGCCCTCAAATCAGGCAATTGATGAAAGAAGATATATTAAAAAAAAAGCTTAGTAATTTAGAAAAATCAGCTTGGGAATCTTTCGTGATAGTAACATTCAATTTTCTAGGAAATCACCGATCAAATGACTATAAATGTATTATCGCGGAGCTTTTATGGGCTTTGGGCTGTAATATGTCGTTGAAAATACATTTTTTTCATTCAAATTTAGACTTCTTTCCTGAAAATTTGGACGCCGTGAGCTATGAACACGGTGGAAGATTCCATCAAGACATTTCTATCAAAGAAAAATAATATCGGGGCACATGGAGCCCACATTTGTTAGCGGATTACTGTTGGACATTAAAACGAAACGTTTCTGAAGCAAAATGTAGACGAAAATCAAAAAATTAAATTAATATTAATGTTGCAATATATCGAAATAACTTCTTTTTGTTGATAAAAAAACAAAGTTCCTAAAACGTTATAAAATAGTATAACAAAAAAACTATTCGTATTAAAAGCATTTTAATTTTATTTCTAGTATCCTTATCCTTGTCTTAAACATAAATAGACAAAACTTTTCATGTTACATGCAAAAATTGTTTTTTTGTTGACTAGAATTGAACAGTCATCACAAAAATAGTCTTTCAATTCAAACCAGTAGTTCCTGAGATTAACGCTCTCTTCAGCTTCATAATATTAGGATAGATAGCGTGGACTGTGTACCTATTTTAATCTGACATTTATCTTGAAGTTATTTCTAGTTACAGGCCGAGAAGCTTACACATTTTTCAGTTCTTATTAGATCATTATAATATTTTCGATTAAATGGGAACTTTAAAAAATGATGAGTTTCATAGGCGAGTGGAAAGTTTTAATGGTCCATACATTTGTTAATTTGTTCTCTTTATATTTTATAACTAGCGGCCGCCCGCCACTTCGTCCGCGTGGACTATGGTATTAGTCATAGCATGATGTTGTACAGCCTAAAGCCTTCCCCAATTATTGGACTGTTCAACACAAAATTTCCTGAGATTAGCGCGTTCAAACAAACAAACTCTTAAGCTTTATATATTAGTATAGATTCATAAAACCTCCACCAACCCGCATTGGAGCAGCGTGGTGGAGTAAGCTCCAGGCCTCCCCAATAATGGGGAGAGACCCGTGCCCAGCAGTGGGACGCAAAAAGGGTTGCAGCCATAGATTCATAAAATCTAATGCAGTTAAGGAAGGATATAGTCTGGATATAGTGCAACCAGGTGCGGTCCCAGGGGTGGGGGTCACAGGGGACATGACCCTCTCCCCCCGAAATCCATCAGTCATGCGTAGACGGAAGGCAAAACATGCCAATTTGGGACACCTCTTCCCTCAAAATTTCTTAGTGCCCCCCCCCCCCCCTCCAAAACTTCTTGGCGACCCCCCCAAAATTTGAGGCTGCGACCGCGCCTGAATGCAACTGCATAAGACCCCGGCCAAAACTAGGGTTTCCTTGTCGTTGTATGTTCTTGGGCTGCAGCGGCCACTTAAGGTGTAGCCTGCATCCTCGTCTGCTACTCCATTTCACTTCAGGGCTATTTTGTTTATTTATTATTTATAGATCAAATTATACATTTGAACAAAAGGCGAGCTTGGCATTAAAAGTGGCATTTTCTACCAGCTAACAATCAGGAAGTGCAGAAAAATATAAAGTTGGCCACAAGAACAAAAAAAAGTTATTGTGAAAGAAGGAAATAGAAGAGAGATAAAAGATCTGAAATAGGATAAATAGAAACATTTTACATATTATAGATAAACATGTACCTAAATATTATGAGATATGAATCATTCAAAACGGAAAACATAATAACAAATAAATTATAATCATCTTCCTAGTTATGAGCAAAGCTCCAAGAAATGTGCAAAAACGCCCTTTTTGGACAAAGGCTTTGAGTATAATATCCTGAGGTGCTCCGGGAGAGCATTCCAAAGGCGAGTTGCTTGGACTATATAACTATATTATTTATAGGCTATGCGAGAGCTTAACATGAAATGAAATGAAAATATTTTATTTGCACAAATATGGGTAGCAAAAAAGGTTTTACAAAAATATTTAGATCGCCCTATTTACGCTTTAGGGTGTACAAATTTTATTGTAAAAGTTATATAATTACAAGTTAAGTTATAAACTAATTAATTATGTACATTAAACACTAAAATATACAGTATACTTAAATAATTTTACATTATTATCACTTTAGCTACTTAAATTCAATTTAACCCAAGTTTGTGCTTTTTATACAATTTTATTTTATTTGAACCATACGTGGTTGACCGTCATCAGCTTTGGGCACCCACCATAATGGGTGAACATGTCCAATGTTCATTCGTTTCTCTTTGTTAGTAAGACCACTCACTAAACAAGTATCCAGTCTCCGTCTCAAATGTACGACAGTTAGATTAGTTCTTTCCAAATTTTATGTGTCTTTGTTATAAAAGTTTCGGAACTCAATTTACTGAAGTATTACGTTTCGGTGAGTTATATGAGAACGCCAATGGATTTGGACTTTAAAATTACTTCAAATAATTCAATGGAGCTTAGCGAACTTCGGAGTAATGTAAAGTAGTTAAAATTGGATTTTCAAGTGAAGTCTGTCTTTAATCACAGTTTATTTTCAGTTTCAAGATAAATCTCTGGACATTAGACGAATTTAATCTAATAATCTAATCTTTGTTTCCATGTTTTTTGTCACAACTCTATCTTCTATCTCTCAAAAGCTCTCTTTCAAAGCCTGCTATGCTCGGATGGCTCCCCTAGGGTTGCCCGTGTCCATAGGCGAGGTCCATAGCAAAAAGGTATCGTCAAAGTTATTATTCATAAAATTTAAAAAAAGTATAAAACGTAATAATGTACTAAGGTAAAATATTTCTTGCTTATAATAATATTTAAATTATTATCCAACGCTTGTTTACTTTGTCTTTCAAGCAACGAACCTTAATAATTGACTTTATAAGGGACCGAACTTAATTATTCAATTTAATTGGACCTCGTCCTGAGAAAAATACTCAACAGGTCCTAAGGGTTCTGCATCAGTATTAAAAGGTATAATAATAAGTTTACTTCGGTTTTTTTGTATTCTTCAAGAATAAAGAATTATAAACATAAATATAAGAAATAAAAATTCTATTGACTTCTATTGACTTGAATTCTATTGACTAATTAATTGATAAGTATAATTATGCTATTATGTAATAAATATTTAGAATAACTTTATAACTAGATGAGTAGCATAAAGTCATTAACAATATTATGTAAGTGTAAAAATATCTGAATTTCTATATAAATTTGCATACCCTTTTGGGTTAGGATAAGAGTACTGTGTTTAGTACCTGTGACAACTATTAATAACCTTATCTTGCAAATAAATGAAATTGAAATTGAAAAATAAATTACTGCAAAAGGTGGTGGTTTGATGACACGCGTGGCGCAATGGCACCATACCGGACTGCCAATCGTGGGGTCCCAGGTTCGATTCCCGGCGAAACAGAAATTTAAATGATGAGTTTAAATTTCTGTTCTCGGTCTGGGTGTTTGTATTCCTGTCTTTGTATGAGTGGGATTATTATGAACCGTGAACGTTATGAACGTGAACCGAATACACGATAGAACTTACGTTAATAATTTCGATATAAAAACCGCAACACCTCAAAATAAATTGGATTTAAAACTACGCATTGAAGGTGCCACGAATCTTTATCGCGAAATCAATAGTATTCAGTCTAGAATAGAAGAATGTGTTAAGGAATCGGATCTCGATGATCAATTAACGCAAAGAGAACAGTTCGAGGACTGTTATTACAGTACAGTGTCGCAGGCTGAATTATTATTGAGTGAGAGTGGTAGTTGTGGTGGTGAGGTCACTAATTGTTCAAAAATATGCGATAATAGTCAATTACGAGCTATTAAATTACCTACCATTACATTGCCATCCTTTGACGGGTCATACGAGCACTGGTTGGAGTTTCGGGATACGTTCCAATCACTAGTACACGATTCAAACGAAATTACAAGTATCCAGAAGTTCCACTACCTTAAATCTTCGCTAAAGGGTAGCGCAGAGCTAGTGATTGATGCCTTGGAGTTCACATCGGATAATTATTCCATCGCATGGGAGCTCCTACTAAACCGTTATAATAATAGTCGATTGTTAGTGCATAATCATATTAAAACTATTTTTAACATTCCCGCATTGACTAAAGAATCTTATGTTTCTATTCGAACACTAAGTGACACCATTCTCAAAAATCTACGTGCACTAAAAATCCTAGGGGAGCCGGTTGACTCCTGGGATACGTTAGTTATTTACATAATGGTATCTAAGCTCGATAAAACCACTGAACGAGAATGGGAGCAATATAGGGGCACTTTAATTACTAATAACGATCTTAAATCAAAGTTAAAGGTTGATGATTTAATAAACTTCCTTAAGAATCGGGCAGACGTACTAGAAACATTGCAAAGTTCACATACTTCACTAAATAGTAACACGAAGGATGTAAAATACTCGAAAAACAACATGAAGTCATCCACTAAATGCAATGTTTCCACTACTCGACCGCACGAACGTCACTCCGCGCCTAAGTTATGTATTTTATGTAAGGGAGACCATCAACTGTACGCTTGTTCGAAATTCATTGACTTTGACTTGGAATCAAAATTGAAATTTCTACGCGATAATAAACTGTGTGAAAACTGCATGAGAACAAGCAACCACACAGCTGAATCATGCAAGTTTGGAGGCTGCCGCAGGTGTTCAAGAAAGCACAATTCCTTAATTCACTCCTCAGACTATGTAAATCATTCCAAGCATAGTACACAATCAACACCGAACACTAGCGGTTCCCTTACGTTGCACTCGTCATTCGATAAGGATCGGCAGGTACTGATGAATGACGCGTGCGCTGGCCTAGCGGCGACATCTAACCCCGCACCACACGTCGCCCCCGTAACTGCAGTATGTCATGCAAAAAATACACACTTAGATAAACGCACACATCGTTCACTACTACCTGTCTTGCTATCAACTGCACTTATTGAAGTACGGAATAAACATAATGATTATTTACTGGCATTAGCGTTGTTGGATAACGGGAGTGAACGTAGTTTTATAAGCGAATCCTTTAGTAAGAAATTAGGTTTAGATTTATTACAGTCCACTCACGAGATTAGAGGTGTAGGTAACTCTGTGACACAATGTAGTAAATCATGTAACATTCAAATAAAATCGCGCATTTCTTCCTACACTACTAGTCTACACTGCTTTGTTTTGTCTGAGATATCGTCTACACTGCCCGCTGTACATTATGAACGCGCTAAGTTTAGTATACCCAATAGTATACAGCTGGCAGATCCGCAGTTCCTTGATTCCCGAAAAATCGATATCTTAATCGGCGCAGACAAGTTTTGGGAATTATTAAATGATGGTAATATAAGGTTACATAATGGACCTTATTTACAAAATACCTACTTAGGCTGGATAATATCGGGACCTATCGTATTTAACTCGCGCAACGATAGCATTATTCAGTGTAATTTTTCACAATCAATAGACGCACAATTACGTAAGTTCTGGGAAGTCGAAGAGCTGCCTCAGGAGCGGGATACGCGCACAGACGCTGAGCGTGCTTGCGAAGAATTGTTTACTCGGACCACGACGCGCAATGCCGAGGGACGGTTCATAGTTAGTATACCTCTTAAGTCGTCACCCGACCTTTTAGGCGAAACGTTTTTGCAGGCTGAACGTCGCTTTCTAGCACTAGAAAAGCGATTACAATGCACGCCAGCCTACAAGAAGCTTTATACCGACTTTCTCCATGAATACGAGAACCTAGGGCATATGACTCGCGTATCGACCTACGGAACCCACCATTATTTTATGCCGCATCATGGTGTATTCCGCGAACACAGCTCGACGACTAAACTTAGGGTTGTCTTCGATGCTGGAGCCGTGTCAAGCACAGGTATCAGCTATAACGACCTTCAGTTGGTAGGGCCGCCTATACAAGGTGACTTAATTTCAATTATTTTACGCTTCAGGCAACATCGGTACGTCGCATGCGCAGACATTGAGAAGATGTATCGGCAGTGCCTGGTTAACGAACAACAACGCGATCTCCAGCTGATCCTGTGGCGCGACGAGCCCACGCAACCGCTTAGCATCTATCGCCTTAACACCGTCACCTACGGTACTGCTTCCGCACCGTTCTTAAGCTGTCGTTGTCTTAAACAACTCGCAATCGAATGCACTGATGCCGAGGTGGCTAGAATAATTAATGAAGATTTTTACGTAGACGACATGATCACGGGTTCCGATGACAAAGAGACGTTAATTAAATTATGCAAAGCAACAACTAAGGTTTTACAAGCTGGTTGTTTTCAACTGCGCAAGTGGATGTTTAATTTTACATGTGAACCCGCGACCACGTCGTCGACGTGCGCTTCTAAGCAATTAATACTCGATGAGAGCGCAAATCATAAAACATTGGGCATAGGTTGGCTTAATGATAGCGACGAGTTTTATTTTAACACGCAGTTTGATTCTAATAGTAATCAACCTATAACTAAACGCATAATTCTTTCATACGCATCTCAAATTTTCGACCCTTTGGGAATTTTAAGTCCATTTATTTTAACTGCAAAAATGCTACTACAGAAACTGTGGTTATTAAAGTTAGATTGGGACGACGCCGTACCAAATGACATCGCGTGTCATTGGAACCGGTTTCTCGCGTCATTGTCGTTCTTAAAAACAATTCGAGTACCGCGCTATGTTATGGATACTAATTCTAGTTATACAGAGTTGCATGTATTCACTGATGCCTCGCAAACCGCATATGGTGCGTGCGCCTATATAAGAACGGCAAACACTATTAATCACACCGTTAAAGTGCGTTTACTTTGTTCCAAAGGGAAGGTTGCGCCGCTGAAAACTATCAGTATACCACGTTTAGAACTTCTTGGTGCCCTTGTTGGTGCGCGGTTATATAATAAAATTCGAAATTCGCTCCATTGCACCTTTGATCACGTAATGTTTTGGACGGACTCGACTATTGTTTTGGGTTGGTTGCGTATGCCGCCAAGGTTACTAAAAACCTTCGTTCAAAATAGGACGATAGAAATTCACGAGTTAACTAAGGAGCTCCCATGGCGTCACGTGAGCGGAAAGGAAAATCCAGCTGACCTGGTTTCGCGCGGGGTTTTGAATCTGGAGGAACTCTCTTCTTCGAAATTATGGTGGGAGGGGCCAGATTTCCTCCGCGACATTGAATTTCACTGTCAAAGCGTAGCACCGTTTTATTCAAACGATAGTCCGTCGACCGACTTGCCGGAAACCAAGGGTAGTGACGTCACTGCGCTAGTAGCACACGATACGTCCAATGGTGAGGATTTGTCGTCCATTGTCAGGTTTGAACGATTCTCTCAGTTCAGCCGGTTAAGACGCTCAACTGCATATATGTTACGATTCGTACATAATACACGAAATAAATTAAATAAGCGCTTGGGTGTTCTTACTGTCGATGAACTGAGAGACGCCGACAAATTGTTGATCCGGCTGTCTCAGCTTGAATCCTTTCCGGCTGAGTACGATTTAATATTCAAAAATCGCGCGTTAAGTAATAAACATAATTTAAGTAAATTAAATTTATTTATTGATGGTGATAAACTTTTGCGTGTCGGTGGTAGGCTTGACAATTCATCTATATTCGACTACGACAAGAAGCATCCGATTTTATTGTCAAGTAAACATTATTTCACGCAGCTTCTATTTCGCCACGAACATAAAACGTTGCTACATGCTGCTCCGCAGGCGCTTCTCTTTCACCTTCGTGAAACTTGGTGGCCGGTTGCTGGCAGGAATCTCGCTCGAAAAGTAGTCCACGATTGTGTTGTGTGTAAGCGACTGCGAGGTAAATCGCTTACTCCTCTTATGGGAAACCTTCCCAGCGAGAGGATTACGCCTACTTTTCCATTTTATCGATGCGGCGTGGACTATGCTGGCCCAGTGCTCGTATTAAACAGTAAGGGAAGGGGTGCTAAAACTACGAAGACTTACATCTGCATATTTATTTGTTTAGTTACACGCGCTGTTCATTTGGAACTAGTTGGTGACCTTTCCACTAGAGCTTACTGTCTCACGCTAAATAGGTTTATTTCACGAAGGGCGAAACCGGCCGAAATTTGGTCTGACAACGGCCGGAATTTGGTCGGACTTAAAAACGAATTCGCACAATTTTTAGAACGTTGTAGTTCTGAAATTATTGATTACGCTAATGAACAAAACATAAAATTTAAATTCATTGTACCATACGCTGCTCATTTTGGAGGATTGTGGGAAGCAGGAGTACGCTCTTGCAAGTACCACCTACGCCGCGTGGTGGGTAATGCTCACCTAACATACGAAGAGTTCAGCACAGTGTTAGTCCAAGTCGAAGCTGTCCTGAACTCACGACCTCTGACTCCTATGTCATCCGACCCTAACGACTTCCTTCCACTTAGTCCTGCCCACTTCCTGGTTGGCCGTACGCTCACTGCACCCGTCTGCGACGACCTGGTGGATGTGCCCACGCCTAGACTCGATTGATACCAGCGAGTGGAACAACTTCGGCAGCACTTTTGGCGACGTTGGTCAAAAGAATACGTATCCGAGCTGCAGACACGGACAAAGTGGAGGCAGAACACGCAAGAGCTTAAGCCCAACACGTTGGTTGTTATCAAGGAAGACAACTTCCCTCCGCTACGCTGGCACCTTGGACGAGTCGTCAGAAACATACCGGGGAAGGACGGCATAGCAAGAGTAGCCGAGCTACAAACTGCATCCGGGCTTGTGAGGCGAGCCTATACGAAGATTTGCCCATTAGTTGACCCTGACGAGACTGATGTTGGAAGCCAAGGGTTCCAAGGCCGGGGGCATGTTTGAGCATAGAACGGAACGCAAAATTATGTCGCGAGTCCTTATTGGTCCACGTATGAAACCGTATGAGGTGGAGTGTCACATACACGGATAACGAATATTTAAAAATCAAATTTGAATTTTGTATCACATATCATTACCATTGCATCCATGTCACTCGTTGTAACTTGTAACCGAACCTGAAAGTAAAAATTTTGAAACAGTACAATCGCTTTTATTCGACATCCAAGCGCCAACAAATAGATTACCCTCAATAATTTGGTAAGTCCAAAGCATATACTACTAATGCATAATATCTATTTTTAAGAGCGTGCAGTTTAATAATACACTGAGTGACAAAATTAACCGAGCTCTATCTGTCGACAACAACTGCTTGTAGCACCTATCGACATACGTCCGAAACGATATTTAATGTCGATTTTTGCCTTGGTAGAGAAAAAATCAAATTTCTTTTTTAAATGGTATGGTATTTTCTTTTTAAATTAAATTTTCTTAGTTTTCTTAAGTTGTTGAAAGTGAGATAATGCTCATTATTGACTATATGTACAATAAGGTACACTGTCAAATGTTAAATGTCAAATCGGAAGGGTCGATCGGTCGATGTCAAGATCGGTAAGGGTAAGTGTTCGTATGGCGCAGTGGTAACCACGCTGGTGCGCTATGCAAGGCGCCCTGGGATCGATCCCCAGCGGAAAAGATCCCCCGCCTAACCTAAAAAATGTTAAAGAGGTTTTTGACATCCTCCGTGGGGTAGTGGGTGATGAGCCGACTGCGGAGCTGTGAGGGTGTGGGTTCGATGCCCACCCAGGAAAAATATTTGTGTGATGATCATGACTATTAGTTCTGTGTCTGGGTGTTAATTTATCTATTTAAGTATGTATTTATGAGTATGTTTATCAGCTTTCAGATTACCTGTTCTAAGCTCTGCTTAGTTTGGAATCAGATGGTGTTGTGTGAATTGTCCAAGTATATTTATTTATTTTATTTGTCTGTTCCGGGTATTTTATTGGATTTAGTGTTTTTTTTATTGTGGAACCATTTTTTATTAATATACTGTAAAGCTCAAACGTCTTTGATAGAGTCAAATTAGTATTCAATTAAATAGAGGGCTGTTTTATTGTTTGGTCGCCCTTTGATTAAAAATTCGTCAAGCGAACGATATTCGAAGGCCTTTGTCCTCGTGTTCTTATTGTTTTGAAAGAGAATTCGTAAGGAACTTTGTAAAATACAGGGTATCAAAGAGAGTTTTAAGTATATAAAATTCGTCGCAACTGTTCGAGACGAGGAAATAACAAGTATTAAAATGTACGTATTTTTAAGAATTTTTTGTTGATAAGGAGAAAGTCGCCAGGGTTATCAGCATATCAATCTATGTATGTATATATGATTCATTCTCCAATCAATCAAATCTCCCTAAGGAGGTATTGTAGGCGACGCGAATTTTTTTAAGTATGAAAACCTCTAAGGTAGTAAGAAAAGGGTGTAATCTTTTTTTTTTAAATAGTAACCTTTTGTCGTTTTGTTCGTGATAGCTAGACATTATAAATTATCACAGATGATGTATTTGTGTTGCCGCTTTAACAACAACGAATACTAAAAAATAGAATAAAATAAGTATCTAAGGGGCTCCCATGCAATAAACGTGTTTTTGACGTGATAACGTCTTTAAAATCGTTTTAGTCGGGTGACATGTTCAGAAACTTGTGTCACACCAAAACCTCACGAGCGCGATCGCAGGTATAACGAGAGAGAGACGGACCGATCTCCCGTCTCATCTCGAGCGCTGCCAGTCATTCCATAGGCATAGCGTTCGAGTGAGTGGACCGATCTTCCGTCTCTCTCACTCTAGCGGCATACAAACGAATGGAGATTTTCTCGTGCGGACGTTATCACGTAAACATCTCGATCGTAAACCTACTTTACAAACAATTTGCCGTTTTTTATAGATAATGGTAAGGAACTCGTGCGTGCGTGAGTCCGACTCGCACTTGGCCGGTTTTTTAAGAAATCGAGTCATTAATATTGTAATATTAAAATAACAACTTGCCGACAAATTTCTATTTTCATTTATTACAATCCAGATTTTTTTGTATATACACATTTATGTAATAATTTTGTAATTTGTAAATAAAATAGAAATAAAAAGAACATGGTTTCCAAAAATCGATAATTTCAAAGTGATAGATAGATAGATAGATAGATAAACTCTTTATTGTTTGTAATGCACAACAATCATTATGACATAAAATAAAAATACAAAATAACATTTAAACAAACAATGGGCGGCCTTATCGCTTAAAAGCGATTTCTTCCAGGCAACCCTAAAAAGCAAAAGAACAATGTATTAAAAACATACAGGTAATGCAACATTACAAGTAACATTAAAATAAAATACAATAATTATTATAATAACTTGAATACACACACCTGCAATTTTATGATAGTATTCACAGAGTAGCAAGGTAATGCTCCTTAACCAAGTTTTTAAAGGAAGCGAGATTTGGTGCTTTTCGTACCGTCACTGGTAAGGAGTTCCACAAGCGGATAGCTGATATGGTAAAAGATTTATCGAAAAAGGATGTAAAGTGTACTGGAACATTTAAGATCATGTTGTTAGATGAGCGAAGCAAACGGCTGTGAGACTGATCAAGAAATTCAAATTTGTTCCGAAGATAAAATGGAGTGTTTGGGTTAAACAGAATGTTGTACAGAGCGGAGAGTATATGAGTATTCCGGCGAAGTCGGATAGGGAGCCACTTGATCTTTGCACGAAATTCGGAAACGTGGTCATACTTGCGAAGCCCAAATATGAACCTGATACAGAGATTTTGAAGACGCTCAAGCTTATTAAGTTGCTCCTCACTAAGATCAGAATAACAGATATCTGCGTAGTCAAGAATGGGTAAGAGTAAGGAATTGGCAAGCGCAATTTTAGTGGAGACCGGAAGGAAGTTCTTAAGCCTACGAAGACTTCCAGTTGTGGAGAATAGCCTTCTGCTGACCTCGTTAACCTGAGGTGTTAACCTGAAGTGACTTCATGGGCAAGGAATATTTTATCAACGACGTTCCTTGTCTTTGGATTTTTTTAATTTATAAATTATTTACTAGAATACTTATTTCATAGATTGTGGTAGAGTCCTTAATTCCATCTTAATATTTAATTTATTCAATAATTTTAATGAAGTATCTGTAAATATTTGAATAATCATAGACGAAAGGTTTTTTACGCCCAAAAATATATTTCATCCCTCTCACAATAAGGTGTGCCCTATCAAATTCCCTTCCCGCGATTTTAATACCAGAAAGAACTGATCAATTTACGATTATAATATAGATTTTTTGACGAATAATAGTTTAAAAAAACCACATTAAAATTTAACTCTCAACGTTGCAAAAACTTACGATTGAAATTATTAAAAAAAAAACAATTTATTAATTAACATCACACACACTCACACTCACTAAACACCGGAATAAAAACCGCTGATATTCACTCACAAATTTTCACGCACTGTTTCAAATTCAAACGAAGAATTCTACTTTCAACCGAACATGCAAATTTGAATTCTACGTTTATTTTATTGCTATTTGTGTTTTGTTTGGTTACGAAAGTGCGGGCGTCATGAAACGCGTACGCTTCGCCCAGCGGCCGGCGTCGTACTGGCGGCTTTCGTCCTTCCACCCCTTGGAAATAGGGGTGGAGAGTCGCTGATATACTGAAGGACGGCGAAAGTCGCCAGTTGAATTCAATAGAATGCGAAGTACTTGCAGTTTCAGGCTTTTCATTTCGCTTTTGAGGGCGTATATTAGAGCTCTATGGTGCTTGCGTATTTAAATTATATTCAGCCTAAATTTAATTACTTTTGATTTGCATATCTTTATATATATAGACCACTACTTATTGCATATATTTCATTAGATACTAAATTAGCGTAAAACTTAAGTACCTACTTGAAAATTCAGGCTTTTCTTTTGATTTCGAAGGCGTATCATCTTTACGTTGCTCGCTGAATGAAATTATATTCATGCGTCATTCAATTACTTTCTTTGAATGTTATTCAAGTATTTTATTAATATTTTATAGAAAACCAATTTTATTGTGGTTTGGGTTTCCCGAAGAAATAGTTAGTTATTTTCGAGATTCATGCCCAGCAGTGGGATATGTGGTTTGTAAAATAATACTATTGCTGACTCTATGATACGTAGATATTTTGTTTATTCAACCGTAATATTAATTAAGGCGACCTGTGTGGCGCAATGGTTACCATGACGGACTGCTGATCGGAGGGTCCTGGGTTCGATTTCCGGCGAAGCAGAAATTTGAACGATGAGTTTTAATTTCTATTCACGGTCTGGGTGTTTGTGTTTCTGTCTTTGTGTGTGTCCAAGGTACCCACGACACAGGGTATATCTATCCTACTGTAGGGCTATGAGTGTGAAAATTAAATATTAATTGTGTTTTATCGAATTTAATTTCATTTATGTACTTAGTTGGGTGATAAATTAGAGGAATACTTATGGAAAAGGTAAGTAGGTATATTTTTTTCGAAGCTTACAAATTTCATGCATCTATATGAATACTTAAAAATTTTATTGGTTTTGGTGTCCTTTTATAATTTCAAGTTATTTCATTGCTTCAAATTGGTACAGAAACTTTCACTTTAAAAAATATTTAACAAAAGTCTCACTAAAATATTACAAAGGTTGTCATGCGAGCTTGAGATTACGTTAACGACTAAGTCGTTGTTACGTCTGTGCATCATCTATACAAATAAATAAATTGGAGTGTCTGTATGTAATATTAAAATAACAGCTTTTTACTACATCGTATACCAAAATAACATTTTTTACAATTTTTGTCTGTCTGTCTACCTGTCGGTCTGTCTGTCTGTTTGTTCCGGCTAATCTCTGAAACGGCTGGACCGAATTTTACAAGACTTTCACTGACAGGTAGCTGATGTAATGGGAAGTAGCTTTCCACGCGGACGAAGTCGAGGGTGGCCGCTAGTAATAATATAATTTAAATTTAATAGGGGAGGTATGTTGTATTATATAGGTATTATAAAGTTAAAAAAACTAATCCAGATATCTTTCTGGTTTGGTGCTATAAACATTGGCTCTGTAAACCCATAAAAACTCTAGTTAGCCTCAAGTTTTATTTGCTACAATCTACTAATGCAATGAATTGCTTTTATAGAGTTTATGGGATCTCGTTTGCCAAGAATATATTATTATTGCCAAGCTGTTATCTATGGTACTATGGATCAGTGAGTCGCGTGGACTTAGACTTGGTTTTAAGTTCCTGTAGCTTCGGGATTAAGACTAGAGCTACGGTATTCCCTGCTTGATCGTAAGAGTCGACTAAAAGGGGGTTTCCGGGGTTGTGGGCGTTGAGAGTGGGAGCTCGATCCGTCCAGCCTGCAGCCCCGAGAAGGACGGCGGTTTGAGCGTGGCCGCGTGCCGTGTAAGCATCGGAAGGTATCGGAGAGCACATCTGCTCTCCCGAAGATGGGCCCGTTCTGGGGCGTCGCGCGTGGAGGACACCGGTGCGTTCCACTGGAGATTCCGGAGTCCTCCCCAAGCGCAGAGACAGCCACCGAGGGGCTTTTAGTGCGGTCAAATCCCACATAACCCGGTATCCTCTCCCAAGGTGCCGGGTATATTTTCAAGGTTTCCCCCAATACAAAAAAATAATATAAAAGGAACCTTTTATAACGTGGAGTCTCAGTAAAAAAGATTTCGACATTCATCGCTCAAGTGGATTAGTTAGGATATGAAAGTGTATGGAAATCAAAGACAAATAAATTTAGAAAGAAAATGACGTAACCCGAATTAAATCTATACTAATATTATAAAGAGGAAAGATTTGTATTTTTGTATGTTTGTATTTTTGTTTGTTTGTAATGAATAAACTCAAAAACTACTGTTCTGATTTCAAAAATTATTTCACCATTAGAAAGCTACATTCACCTTGAGTAACATAGGCTTTAGACTTTAACCGCGGGAAAATGCTTCATTCCTACGTGAAAACGGGTAATAGGGTCAACGCGATTGAAGCAACTGGCCAAACGCCTATGATTTTAATATAGCAATGAAGCCTGGACTAGCATATAGGTGAATTATTTATTCTTATGATATATGCTATTTTTTATCCTACGGGGACCCATTAAACGAATCCACGCGGGCGATGCCGCTGGCGGAAGGCTAGTATTTATATAAAAACCCTTGAAAGAAATCCTTTCTAATGCGCATGGAAACTCACGTACTCCAAAATAGCAAAAAAAAAAAACGTATGTATATTGCATTCAAAAGATATCAACTAAAATAGATCAGTATGTATCGGTTAAGAATACGAAATTATTTTAGCCATAAGAACTCTACTTAGCCTTAGATATTATTCGCTACAATGGACTAATGCAATGAATTATTTTTATGGAGTATATAGTATCAGGTTTTGTGTGCCAAGATTCTGTTGCCAAGCCGTTATCCATGGAGTAATGCACCAGTAAGTATCGCGGACTTCCTTGGAAATTATTTAGTCCAAATGCGGTTTTGTGTGACACTACGAGTGATACACATATGAACGGTATTCTGTTACAATAGAGTTAAAATGAGGTGTCAAGGGACACCCGGATGGAACGAAGTTGTATTTTTTTACTTTCTTTTTTCTTTAATTTTTGCGCTGCATAATGTTTTTTTCTTCTTTCTGCATTAGTTTTAGGTGTGGGTGTCAACAAAGCTAAGCAATGTCGAGTGCGGTCAAAAGTAGGATGGGTGGCCAATAGTGGCCACTAAGCAACATCAAGTGCGGTCAAAATTAGGATCGGTGGCAATAAACCTGAGCAATGTCGAGTGCGGTCATAAGTAGGATGGGTAGCCATTAAGCAACATCTAGAGCGGTTATAAAAAGGATGGGTGTCAACAAAGTTAAGCAATGTCGAGTGCGGTCAAAAGTAGGATGGGTGGCCACTAAATAACATCAAGTGCGGTCTAATGTAGGAATGGTGGCAATAAAGCTCAGCAATGTCGAGTGCAGTCAAAAGTAGGATGGGTGGCCACTAAGCAACATCAAGTGTGGTCATAAAAAGGATGGGAGTCAACAAAGTTAAGCAATGTCGAGTGCGGTAGCAAAAAGTATCGTTACACAAAAAGTGTCGTTACAACTTTTCGTCTGAATTTTGTCCGTCTAGCCCCCTTTCGCAACGCGCGATAAGGAACATAGTTCCAAAAAATCCTTTATAAATATGTTCATTATATTATGTGCATTTTTGTATGTACTCATCTCTCGGAAGTGAGAGGTTGTGTTGTCCCATCATACCTTTGAGAAATTATGAGTAACTTACACGGATCGAAACAACAGGGATGGAAGCAACATATACACACATATATACACACATTATTATTTCGTACAGTAACTAGATAAGTCTATTTTGGAAAGAAATCCGATATATAATTTTCTCATTAGTAAGATAACAGAGGTAATGAGCCCACGCTATTCCCGTACACGCAACACATTTGCTAGAAGTAAGTAATAATTGAAACATTCACTAAATATAGAAGAAAATGTAACTTATTATTGTAACCCTTGTTTCGAAAATAATAAAGCCTGGAACTCATTTTTCTCATAAGAAGCCTATAGCAGGATTCAGCCCACTCCACGCCCACACTTTGTTAGAAAAGTAACACCGAAACACAAACTATATTGGAGAAAACGTTATATTCCTTGTAACCAAGTCATACATATTAATGAGAAAGCTTAAGACCTACTAGAGCCTTAAGACTTGAGTTATAGACAGGTGCAGAGAGAATTTTGTAACAAATATACCTTAAATTACTATGTCATACATTATTAAAATTTGGAATTACAAATTACAATATTTGTTCCCGGCCTGTGCGTGTGGGGCTTGTGTGTGTCCATGGTACCTACGACAGCAATAAAATTTTCTCTTAAATGCTCGGGAATTTCTTCCAATCCATAAGTCTATATTCTATCCGTTTAGTCTTAGTTATATGTATTTTTGTGGCATAATTTGGTACAATATCTATAAAATTAATAAAACAAATAAATAAAATTGGAGTATCTGTTTGTAATTTATGTAACTAATTTTTACTACATGCATATGAATGTATATACTTACCTATGCCAAAATATATTTTTTACTATATGTCTTGTCTGTCTGTCTGTTTGTTCCAGCTAATCTCTGAACTGGGTGGACCGATTTTGACGGGACTTTAACCGGTAGGTAGCTAATAATTTAGGAGTAACTAAGTATGTAAGCCAGTGTAATTCCTGTCAAAATCGGTCCAGACATTTCAGAGATTAACCGGAACAAATAGATAGACAGACAAAAATTGTAATAAAAACAACGGGTTGCACTCCGGTAGTGCCGGCAGAAGTGAAAACTTGAACATTAACGTTGTGCATTTTTCATATTTTGGAATGGTTATGGAATAATTTCCCACGAGTTGCTTTTAATATCAGTATTATTTTTCATCTAGTATTTTCAGTAGATTTTCATCTAGTATTTTTCTGAAGTACTAACTCATTTTCTTTCACTATTTCTTCGTCACTTTTTTCATTAATAGATGCACTTTGTTCAATGTCCATATTTTAAATACTTGATATAAACGAATTTTACAAGTATAGACAGGCGAGCCATCAGCTGTCATCCCTCCGTCTTACGAATATTCGATCAGGCCACGTGTCCTGACGCGAGTTTAACATTTTTTACCCATCGCACAAGTGCACAACGCCGCTAAAGAAGTATTCACTTCAAAAATGTTTCGGTATATGTACCGTATATACATTTATATACATGTAGTAAAAAGCGGTTATTTTAAAATTACAAACAGATACCTACCCCAATTTTATTTATTTGTATAGATGTATAATAATAAATAATATAATGTGAATGTTCATAAACTCAGAAAAATGTAAATAACACAAAATAAAACACTGACAGATAAAGGGTCATTACCACCCAATGACCCTTTATTTTTAGTCAATGTTTACCTCTCTTTCCAGCTTCGTGGTTTTGCTTCGCCCTCATTTTCATTTCGATGTTTTAGCAGGATTTACTTACCTGAAAAAGAAACAGATTGATTAGGTTTGATAGTCAATATTTAAAAAAATACTACCTCTACTAAAGTACTAAATTGTTGACTTATTGCAGCTCCTTAAAATTCAGTTTCGGCAAATATTATCGTGCATTACTCATCATTGTCCTTCCAGTTCCAGTTCCATTTTTTTTTTCAACCTTTTTTATGTCCCACTACTGGGCACAGGTCTCCTCTCATAAGTGAGAGGGATTTAGGCCATAGTCCACCACGCTGGCCAAGTGCGGATTGGTGGACGTCATGCTTTCGAGAAATTATGAATTTCTCTTAGGCATGCACGGTGATGTAGAACATCGTAATTAATTAAATATCACGATATTTTCCATCACCGTGGAGCAGCGATAAAAAAGTTCCATTATTTTAACATAATTATATAGCTCCAAAAATACGGTGATCATCTTAATTAAAGTGCTTATTATTTAATAACTGCTTTTGGCCGCTAATTACAATACTATTACAATACACAGAATTCAAATTACGTTAAATTCAACCTCAGTGCAAAACGTATAGAGTTCATTTTGAGTTTTTATATAAAAAACTACAAAGAATCAAGTGTCGAGTAAATTTTGTGCTAATAATAATGACTAGGTGAGTGGTTGTGAGAATTTCACCAGATTGTTACTGACAAACACGTAATTCTCATTAGTGTTAGGTTAGATCAAATTGAATACGTTCGTAAATGGAAAATTTACTAAAGTTTCAAGTAGAATGGTTTCATATTGGGCAAAAAATAAGATCTTTTTTTTTAGGTGGTAGCACTTTAATGATATGCCCGGGGAAGAACCATCGCTGCATCTCTTTCAGCCATGAATCAAGTTTATATTATTGTATTCCAGTGGAAAGATGCAGTAGCCGGCCAAACATACTTTTTTTTCTATGGGGGGAAAAGCTTCAAAAGGTATCCGGCAACTTGGGAGAGAATACCGGGTTATGTGGGATTCGACCGGAAAACCCCCTCGGTGGTCTGCCTATGCGCTTGGGGATGACTCCGGGATCATCAGTGGAACGCATCGGAGTCCTCCACGCGCGCCGCTTAGAATGGGACCATCATCGGGAGAGCAAATGTGCTCTCCTGCAACTTCCGATGCTTACGGCGGCATGTGGCCACGCACACACAGCCGTCCTTCCCGGGGCTGCTGACTGGACGGATCGAGACGATCCCACTCTCACCGCCAGCAACCCCGGAAGCCCCCTTTTAGTCACCTCTTACGATCAGGCAGGGGATACCAAGGCTCTATTCTTAATCCCGAAGCTGCTAAACATACCTGAGGCGACTATCAGCCGCCGGAACAGCAGCGCAACTGCATACGACCTAAGCCATGAGTTACCTATGCTTGCTTGAGGTTGTGTGTAGATGTCCATGGGCCGCAGCGACCACTTATCACCACGTGGTTAGGTGGTAGAACTATTATGGTTCGCCCGGGGAAGTACTACCGCTGCACCCACTTCTGCCGTGAACCAATTCTTTTGTGTTTCGGTGGAAAGGTGCAGTTGTCGGCCACACTTACATGAGGCGACCACCAGCCTCCGAAGTAGCAGCGCAACTGCATACGACCTTAGACAAAACTTACCTATGCTTGCTTGAGGTTGTACGTAGATGTCCATGTGCTGCAGCGACCACTTAACACCACGTGGCCTGCATGCTCGTCTGCTACTTCAAATTAAAAAAAAAAGATGCTGCGTTGTTGTCATTACGCTGGTGTGCTACGCAAAGTGTCCCGCGTTTGAATTCCAACTGGGAGATATCTACAAAAATAAGTGTGCAGTTCGTTTTTCCTACCATTCATTTTTTTTTCAACCATTTTTAAGTCACACTGCCAGGCACTAAACTCTCAGAAACTTGAGGAGTGTATAGAAAAATTATATAATCAATAATTTAGGACCGGACGGAGTGGCGAACATTAGGGGAGGCCTATGTCCAGCAGTGGACTTTAAAAGGCTGATGGAGGGATGGATGGATGGATGGATGTTATTACATCTATTATTATTTGTCAGCCTTCAGTTCAGTTGCAAACTGAGATGCCAACTTTAGTAAAGTCTGACAATTAGTGAATTTAAATTATTTAACTGAAGTTTTGGCCATTAAAGTATTCAAAGACAAGCAAGGTACCACAGTGTTCTCTTAATTGATGTATAATTGCGTCCTACGCACCTTTCAAATTTCAAAGTTTGCCCAATTACCCTAAGAAAATATTATTAATGATATTCAAAAAGGTCGGGTTACCGCAGGTAGACGAATAACAGGCATTTGACACTTGCTGATTTTGTATATTTAAGGCTTCACACTCATAGCCCTACACTAGGACTCCCTGTGTCGTGGGTGCCATGGACACACAAAGTTTAGGATACAAACAAACCAAACTGCCTCGCTAGGAATCGAACTAAGGACCTTTGACTCGATCGGTTGTCCGCACATAGTGCTCGAGTGACATGAATATTCATTCCTCTGTGGTTGTTCGGTATAGAAAGAAACTATTGCGTCATACCTTAAAGCATCAAGGTATGACCGGTATGACACCCGTCAGAGGAGTGGCCTTTACGGGCGAGCCCCTCGTCCCAACGTGCATGCACAATGTGCCTTCTAGTTATACAACTAGTGTGTCAGTGTTGACGGTGCATAGAAAATGACATTGTTAATTGAAATTGACATATTTAGAAATGTATGCGTCTGTAGCGATCAAAGAATATTTGTGAATGTGTGACAAAATTAAAATGTGTGCGTTCTTTCCCCGCACCAGATTTGGCACAAAAATTATGTATCGAAGCGAGGCGCTATGCCGGCTCTCCTGAAGGGTGAGTCAGTAACTTTGATGCTCTAAGCGTCATACGGGTCATCAAACGTTGGCTACAATTATGACTTTAAGATGCTTTGTACATTTTATACTTTATCAATATCGATTGGAATAATCAACAGCTAGAATTTATGTTTACAGCTAGAGAGTCTCATTTAGCGAATAGACTTAGTTCTGCAGTTTTTCTGGTAAGGAAAATTCATTCCCTGAAGGCGATGATGGGAAAAAAACATTCCATCCATCCGCCTTTTAAGTCCACAAACCCCTAATATTCGCTCCGGTCCTGTGCCCTCTGAATCCAGCGGTTTCCAGCTGTATTCTTCAGGTCGTCCACCTGGTTGGAGGGCGGACTGTGCTCCTTTTGCCGAGACGTGGTCGGCATGATACCTGAATGATATTAATTAAACGAATATTTTGTATTCCTAATATGAAATAAATATTTTTTTCCTTTCTTTCTTAATATATCTATATATCTCTTTTGGACAATTCACACAACACCATCTGATTCCAAACTAAGCAGAGCTTGTACTATGGTAATCAGAAAGCTGATAAACATACTTACAGGTGGCAGTGAATGAATCCCATATTTTTATACCACGAAGGTAGTTCGTGTAGTACAATGTTTTAAAACGGTCAAAGAGGATGAGAGCCGAAAGAAAAAAAAATACAATTTTCGAACAAAATTAGTGTACAAATAAATGTCACAAAAAGTAACACCCTTTAAATGCGAAGCGCAAAAAAGTCACTGACCTCAATGTAGTGAATGACTCGCCCGCTGTTGCCCGCGCTGGCGCTGCCGTATGCCGGCCGCCGGGCACCTTCACGGCAGTATCTCTTGTCCATTATCTTGATGAAGGAAATCACTACCACTAACATCCGTAAGTATCAAATGTTACGGATTGTAAATATTATTAACTGGGCATGAGTCTCTCCCCATTACTGGAAAAGTCTGGTGCATACTCCACCACCCTGCTCCAACGCGGATTGATGGAGATGCGAGTTACAAGCCAACCTGCTGTCGGATATTTTCAAACCTCCCCATAAGGGCGCCTCTAAGGCGTCCGTCAAAGCTAACAACTATTATCAATCGATATCAACCGGGACACGGCTTAACATGTCCTCCGAAGCACGTAAATGCGCGTGAAATTTTGCCACAAGCGGTCACACATCTTAAACCTAACTGCGCCCGTTATGCTTAGCTGCATAGATCACTGCATCTTACTCCTTCTGCAGAGCCTTGCGGGCTTCTAACTAAATGCTTGTTAGTTGCAAGAAGCAATACCTATACATTAAATATCCACGGCACTGACTAACAAAACCCCGCACTGCTAACATTATATCGCAATAGTACACTTCACGTCTTCACACATACACTTCATCACATAGGTACTACCTACATACCTAATTAAATCAATAAATATTCAAAATGTAGGTTAGTAGGTCAGTACACCGTTTTAAAAAAAAAACTAAAAACCATAAAATGTAACCAAAGAACTAAATAAAAATATCACTACAATTACTAAAAACAAAAATGCGCGCGCGCTTTGCTAACATGCAAAATATCGAATTGCAAAGACAAGTGCCCTCGCAAAGATGTAACCTCACACTAAAACGAAAAAAACCAAAAAAAGTCATGGTCATAATTTCTACTAGTGATTGACCAAGACATAAAAATCTTTTTAATACATAAAAGTATCGATTTTTCAAAATTATACACACAGATTATTGACACATTATTTCTATGGTACTTTATACAAAGTAACTATCCATTAGTTGCAGTTTTAGCAAGGATTATTGCAAATAACTGCTTTCAGGAGATATTAATGAAAGAATAGCTGTAATTAGCCACGCGGGATAAACTTATTCTCCGTATTTATTTGATATTAGATATCGATTTTCTCGGTACAAGCTTTTATCGATAGACATTAGACATCAGTTTCAAAATATTACTAAATTACTAAATTTTATTTTAATGGTTTAGTGTCAGAATTACCGCTTAATCATAACCTACTGTTTTAAAGACAGCATGGTATGATCGTTACGGGGAAATAGAGACACGTACGCGTATGCTACGAGTACCACATTCAATATTTTAAGATGCATTTGGACACGTAAAAGTCATGCTTCTACTCGTAAAAACAGTAACTTCTAATCTGCATAGTCCATATTCCTGACCTACCCAGGTATGGTGTACGTTACAGGTCAAAAAATAAAAACTAAATAAAGTAGGCATTATTTAATACCGACCTTTTGTGGTATAATTTGCAGTTATTTTTTATTTAAATGGACTAAACGTAATTTTTATCGATTTATGTAAAATTGCAATCAAATTTTATGCATATTAATTACGATCAAGTTACATCACTACAGTAGCCGTGGATGGCCGTGACGCGGCTGCATCAAACGGTGTCCAGAACTGAAAATTTATGATTTAAAACGGCACGTGTAACTAGGGTTGCCAACTTTTTAAGAAATCTTAGCTCGTTCCACCGTAGTGGTATCATGCAGTGCTATCGTACCTTAACTCTAATTCCAAAAGTCCAGGTTCGATTCCAACTCGCACATTTACATAAAATGTGATATGTACTACGTTTATTTATCAATGAGTGATATCTGCAATTTGTGAAATCTGCAAGTTACTGAAATTTTTCAAGGACATCATGTAATGAGTACTAATGGCCCAGGTTAGCCAAGTCGATAACGGTCTATTTCCTTTCTTTTCCGTGAATAAATTCGAGGTAGACAAATAGACTGCTGATGAGAGATGATAATACTCGAAATTATTGTCAATTAAATCTAGTAGTAAGCTGTCCGGTAACTGTGTAAATCTAGTACTACCTGTCTCCATCAATCCCCGGGTTCGATTCCCGGCGAAATAGAAATTTGAATAATGAGTTTAAATTTCTGTTCTCGGTCTGGGTATTAGTTTTTTTTTGAAGTGAGAACTTCTTGCCGGCACTACCGGAGTGCAACTAGTTTTTTTTATTTGAATGGTGTAGCAGACGAACATGCAGGCGACGTGGTGTTAAGTGGTCGCTGCAGCTCATGGACCTCTACATACAACCTCAACTAAGCATAGGTAAGTCTTGTCTGAGGTCGTATGCAGTTGCGCTGCTACTCCGGAGGCTGGTGGTTGCCTGTCGGTTGGTGGCGGTTCACGGCAGAAGTGGGTGCAGCGGTGGTACTTCCCCGGGCGAACCATCATAGTTCTACCACGTCTACAAAAACCTTACTTTGTGTTTCTGTCTTTGTGTGTGTCCATGGTACCTACGAGACAGCCGACACAGGGTATAATAATATCTACTGTACTGTGGGGCTATGAGTGTGAAGCGTTATTTATTGTGAAGCGTCATTTAATGATGAAAAATTATAAAACGAATAATTACTCGGCATAATTTTGTTTTCAAGTATGGTTGGCAGCCCTACTTATGTGGGGTAGTAGGCATAGGCATTTAGTGGCCTTTCGGCGCGCGGCGCTGGCAGCGTGGCGGCACATTGTAAAGAGGATGGCGGCGCGGAGCCGTTTGAGGGCACAGGCGCGAGCGCCTTTGCCCGGTACCGCTTTCCGTTTAGGCATAGTTCACACTGTAGTTAAAAAAGAGTTTCGTTGGCGTTTTTATGTCGTTGCGACAGAAAGGTTCATATGAACGAACTGAATCTAGTCCTGCCTCTCGCTTAGAAGACGTAGAAATGGTGACTGCTGAATTATTAATTATTAGTAATAGTGATTTGCATTTATGATTCAAAGAAAAATGAAAAAGGAAGCAAAGGCATTATGGGTACATCCTCGGAATGAAAATACCGTATCATATTTATGTTTTAGTGAGATAATAAAAACATATTCTACTTTTACTGGAGCGCGCTTTTACCAAACGCTTCACTTTTATAACGCCCATGGACCGTGTGAATTTACGCCTAAATAGAACACAGTTAGATAAAAAATCTTGGCGTTTTAAAAGCGTTTGAATAGCTGAGACTGAGAGCGCATTTCTTTCATTTTAAAGCCTTTTAATGGTCGCTAAAAGAGCTACAGTGTGAAAGAGGCTTTATAGTATTTGTGCGTAGGCTACGTACAGGTTATCGACCTTACGATAAAATGCGAATCACATGGTTTTGTATTTAGAGACTGTTTAAAATAAGGAAATTGAAAATAATTTCCTGTGGTTTAACTATTCACCGTACTTCCTTGATTTTTGGTGTACGGACAGATGAAGTTGGACCCTATCTGTGGTCTCAAAAGAAGGGCTAAGGTCGTCTCCACCAGAAGGGCTAAGGTCGTCTCCACCCTGTATAATTCTAAATACATACTTAAATAGATAAATTAACACCCAGACACAGAACAAATAGTCATGTTCATCACACAAATATTTTATGTCCTGGGTGGGAATCGAACCCAAGACCTCACGCTTCGCAGTCGGCTCATCACCCACTACGCCACGGAGGCAGACAAATACTATAATTATTGGCTAATTTTCTTGGACTTTTAAGGTATTGGTTCCGGTTGTTATGAATAGATAGAATAATCACTATACGAGGCCTTATGGGCGGTTCAAAACTCCCGAAACCCTTGGAGTAAAAATAATATTGTAATACGTAATGACCTAACTTCGAAGTTCACATAACCTTTAACAAATGGTCATATTATCTTTACAAATGGGAAAGGTAGGCAATTATAATTTACACACCCAGGCAGTTACTACTTGTGCCCATTTTTGACCCATAGCCATTTTGCTATCGCAGATATATTACTCGTATATTTGTTTTATTTTAAATTCAAAAAAGTTAACCCGGTGAGAAACTTTTTCCGCGCCCTTTTTTTGGCTCAATATTATATTAATTACAAACGGCACCCAAAGGCGATGACAAGGAAAAATTACATTAATTAAAAAAATATTTTGTATACCCTTTGTCTTTTATTTCTAGTACCCGGATGACCGAGCGTTGTTAGGATAAAAACAATTAATTTTTCAGAGACTCATTGGCTTAGGTACTTAAAAAACGCCATCTACTTCAGCTCCGTATTAAAAATTACATACATACATATACTCGCCAATAGATGGCAGGAAGAGCCAAATTTTTAGTTTGAAGTTTCTATAAGTTGAAAACACTGAGTAAACAGTATTTTCTAAAAATGCAACCTAGCTAGATGGATTTATCGCACCCGATAATCCCTGCACACTTAATTTCATGAAAGTAGTAGGTATGCAAGGTAGGTTGAGGAGCGATGGCCGAGTGGTAAAAAATCGCGGTCTTTGACGCGACCGATCCCAGGTTCAAATCCTCGGCTTGCACCTCTGACAAAGAAATTTGTTATGTGCGAATTTATTGCTGCTCCACGGTGTTGAAAAATATTGTGATATTTTATTGATTACGATGTTCTCCATCGCCGTGCATGCCTGAGAGAAATTCATAATTTCTTGAAAGCGACGTCCACCAATCCGCACTTGGCCAGCGTGGTGGACTATGGCCTAAATCCCTCTCAATTGCGTGAGAAGGAGACCTGTGCCCAGCAGTGGGACATAACCAAGCTTTAATAAGGTATGCTTTATTGATTTAGCGCTACTCAGCCAACACAACGGTTTAGTGCAAGTGTTGAATATTCAGAGGTCCTTAGACTTGCAACGAGAAAGCTTTAAGCTGGAATAATTGGCCTTACCAGCTAATTAAGTATAACTTTGAAGATATTAATTTTCTTATAGTTTTACTCAAAAGATTTGATCAAGATTATTAGTGTTTTCTTCCTTTTAAAACCTTAGTTTCTATCTTGCTAAACATTTGAAAAGAAAAGAAGAAAAGAATAATGATTTATTAAGCAAGTAAGCAAGTATTAGCAAATATGGGTATTACAGAAGTTGTTTTATATATTTAAAGTCCGCCATATTTACCTCAGTAAGGTATGCAAATATTTTTTAAAGAAATAAAAAAAAATATTTTTATATTAAATAAATCAAAATATACTTAAATCTACCTATATAACTAATTGACTTAAATCTAAATAAAAAAATTATTTATTATGTTTACAAACCATGTTATTTATTTATTTCTCACATTGAATTATTAAAATATTATATAAGTGATGTCTCGACTTGCTGATTTCACCCTGGCTGTGGCCGATCCTTAACTTGCGTTTTTAATTGAATAATATGAATCATTCTTGTTTGTTTTGCAAGATTTTATTAGTTACCCTCTCTCAAGTCAAAGGACAGAGTTCAAATTCGCTCTGACTAAGAAATTTGTTAATCTAATACCTTTAAACGAGCAATTCTTGTATATATCTAAATATATTTTTTGAATCTCGGAAATGGCTCCAAAGATTTTGATGAAATTTAGTACCCTGGTTTCGGGGATGATAAATCGATCCAGCAAATTTTTATTAATAGAAATTGTCGTTTTATTTAATGTTTATGCCGTTAAAATATAAAATTACTCTTACTGACATCTGTTGGAGAATATTATTGTGGCGTAGAAAGCCGTCAAATGTCGACCGTCAATCCGCCCTTCAAACAAATGACAAAGTCGATTTGAAAGACCTCTATAAAAAATTCGTCAATGGAATTGAAGCTTTCTTGGTCGAATGGTTACGAAAGCTGACTACGGAGCTAGAGACCCGGGTTCAAACCTCAAGTAGGCAAGTTGCGTTTTTTGTTTTAAAGTGACAATTTTTTTAAATTTAGGTATTTCAAAAGGCTTTGTAAAGTAACACGAAGCCAATGAATGTTTTGCTTAGTTAAAGCTTTCTTGGTCGAATGGTTACGAAAGCTGACTACGGAGCTAGAGACCCGGGTTCAAACCTCAAGTAGGCAAGTTGCGTTTTTTATTTTAAAGTGACAATTTTTTTTAATTTAGCTATTTCAAAAGTCTTTGTTAAGTAACACGAAACCAATGAATGTTTTGCTTAAAAATAAACCAAGAAAATCAAAATATGACTCTTCTTGACATCTATCGGCGAGTATATATGTAATTCATTTTATTAATTGGACCTATTTACGCAAACCGGAACCAATCCACACTCATGCCGAAATTGAGTTAAGGACACAGAAAAGCTTAAAATTGCACCTTCTATTGACCCTGTAAAGATCAAAATGATCTGATAATTTTTACAGAACAATACATTTCATCAGATGTTTACCAATCCACAAAACATCAGTTGTCAAATACATTAAACAGCTTTTTCTCAAAACTATCATCATCATCATCATGTGTGGGTTGGTTCCGGTTTGCATAAATATGTCCAATTGGGAGCTGAAGTTATGCATGCATTGTTAAGTAAGTCAACGAGTCTGAAAAATTAATTGTTTTTATCCGAGCAACAACGCTCGGTCATCCTAACTGGACCTTCGCCGGGATTTGAACCCGAGACCCTCCGATCAGCTGTCCACGGTAATCATTGCGCTACAAGAGTCGTGCTGACTTATAGATTTACCATTCCACCCAGAAAACTCTCAATCATCATAAATTTTATAGATTATATTCTCTCCCATATTTCCGCGTATATGTATTTCATCAAAACACTTTTCGAAGATTGCATCATTTCCAAACGCAGTGAACGAAATTTATGAGTAACATAATCGTATCGAGAAATACGAGATGCATTAGCTACTAACATACATACATATACATACAGCTGAAGATACATAGAATTGCTACATATTTCTGTTTGTTGGTAGGTATACGATAGAAGTCCCTGTAGCTTCGGGATTAAGAATAGAGCTACGGTATCCCCTGCCTGATCGTAAGAGGCGACTAAAAGGGGGCTTCCGGGGTTGTGGACGGTGTGAGTGGGAGCTCGATCCGTCCAACCAGCAGCCCCGGGAAGGGCGGCGATGTGTGAGTGGCCACATGTCGCCGTGAGCATCGGAAAGTGCAGGAGAGCACATATGCTCTCCCGAAGATGGGCCCGTTCTGGGGCGCCGTGCGTGGGGGACACCGGTGCGTTCCAATGGAGATCCCGAAGTCCTCCCAAGCGCAGAGGCAGGCCACCGAGGGGGTTTTAGTGCGGTCAAATCCCACATAACCCGGTAACCTCTCCTAAGGTGCTGGGTACCTTTTGAAGGTTAAATATACCAAAAAATTTACGATTTCGCAATTTTCCTTTATCTGTGCTATAAGACGTTGCTTCGTACCAAATTTCAAGATTCAGAGTTTACGGGAAGTACCCGGTAGGTTTTGATTCCCTTGCGAGTGTCTTTTTTTTAGCGGAAAGCGGTATAAACGGCTGTCAAATCTTTTGATTGTGCTGGCTTGACGGACGGTCAACAAAGTGATCCTATGAGGGTTCCGTTTTTTTCTTTCGAGGTATGAAACCCTAAAAATCAAATAACATGAATAAAAATGTATGTCCTGTTATAAGCAAAGTCGGCTGCACCAGTTACAACTATAAATAAGGCATAAACTACGTTTATCTATATTTTTTTTACTAATATTATAAATGCGAAAGTAAGTTTGTTTGTTACTCTTTCACGCGAAAACTACTCAACCGATCATCATGAATCTAGGTACTTATATTCTTGGAGCTATCAGAAGTAAAATAGGATACTTTAAAAAAACGGGTTGCACTCCGGTAGTGCCGGCAGAAGTGAAAACTTGAACATTAAACGTTGTGCATTTTTGATATTTTGGAATGGTTAGGGAAAAATTTCGCACGATTTGCTTTTATTGTCAGTATTATTTTTCATCTAGTATTTTCAGTAGGTTTTCATCTAGTATTTTTATAAAGTAGTCACTCATTTTCTTTCACTATTTCTTCGTCACTTTTTTCATTAATAGATGCACTTTGTTCAATGTCCATATTTTAAATACTTGATATAAACGAATTTTACAAGTATAGACAGTGGAGCTGTCATCAGTTGTCTTACGAATATTCGATCAGGCCACGTGTCCTGACGCGAGTGTAACATTTTTTACCCATCCCAAAAAAAAATGCACAACGCCGCTAAAGAAGTTTTCACTTCAAAAATTAACGAGTGTGAAACCGCGGGGCACAGCTAGTATTTATATAAGATGCATCTGCCTACAATTACTTCAGAAATGCACTTGATAACAGCTACACGGCTATGCAATATCGAGTATTTATTTACGAGTTTCGAATGGAAATATTATTATGTGCTTGGGTCTGATGCGCGACGATTTACGAAGCCACGTTTTTGTTTGATTTTCTTATTTATTTATTTATTTTATTTTCCATGTACACACAAAATAAAAACAGGAGAAATTAATAGCTAATTTCTTTATTTTTAATAAGTAATTTGTGAAATATGACCTATATTATTTCGTAAAAAATCTTCTAAAAATTGCTCAAGTTAAACCATAGTATCGATTATTTTATTCAGTAAGTATCGATTTATTTAATTTTTTTATTGTTTTTTTATGTATTCGTTTGTTTTAATTTAATGTTATGTGTATATTTGTTTATATGCCTACGAGTAAATAATCTGATATAAATCTATACTGATATATAAAGCTGAAGAGTTTGATTGTCTGTTTGTTTGAACCAGCTAATCTCAGGAACTCCTGGTTCGACTTGAAAATCTTTTTGTGTTGGATAGTCCATTTATCGGGGAAGGTTTTAGGCTATATAAAATTAGGCTATAGAAGATATTTATTTTAAAAAAAAGTAAATTATTTATTTATTATATAACATCATGCTTTGACTAATACCAAAGTCCATGCGGATAAAGTCGCGGGCGGCCGCTAGCAAATAAAAAAGTATATAATAATATGTATATAATATGTACTATAAACTTACTCCCACCATGTTTTCAAATCGCCCATAAGGCCTCCGACAAGGTTTTTTTTAATAATAATAATAATAATAAATAAATATCTTTGGACAATTCACAGAACACCATCTGATTACAAACTAAGCAGAGCTTGTATGGTAATCAGAAAGCTGATAAACATACTTATATAATTTCTAAATACATACTTAAACAGATAAATTAACACCCAGACACAGAGCAAATAGTCATGTTCATCACACAAATATTTGTCCTGGGTGGGAATCGAACCCACACCCTCACGCTTCGCAGTCTGCTCATCACCCAACCCACTACGGCACGGAGACTGTCCACGACACGAATCAATAAAAAGAAGGATCGAAAAAGTAACGTGTCCTCCGAAACACGAAACGTACATAAAATTTGCCACTAGGCGTCACCCATCTTACAACCAACCACCATCGTTTCGCTTAGGTGCGTAGATCGCGTCCTAATAAAGCCAACCGCTAGGCTATGAGCATAGGTTTTTAACCACCACTTTCACTTTTCATTTGGTTGTCAATTTGTTTTCTTTGCTATTAGTAAATTTATATCAATCCAACAATTCATTCGGTAAATGGATTTTTCGGGTTTTACATTCATCATCAATATAAACGAGCACTACCTAGTTTGTTACTTTATTAACTGACAGTTAAGGAAGGGTTAGGTTTTTCGTGCCTTTTCTTGTATATCCATATTTTCTTTCTTACCTTTGATGATTCATATTTTTGAACGGATCTCTATGATTTAGGTACTGTTCGATTTTTAACACATTTTTAGTAGCTTCGGTAAGGTGTAGGGTGTAGGTAACGGACAGTTTGAAGTAGTTTGAACATGATTTTGACATACTTCTAGATGTTGGATTAGTTTGAAATTGCATACTTATAAAGGACCGATGACAATGCAATAATATGAAAAAAAAACAACTGAATAATTTAAAATATTTTTTTTTCAACCTTTTTTTTATGTCCCACTACTGGGCACAGGTCTCCTCTTATAAGTGAGAGGGATTTAGGCCATAGTCCACCACGCTGGCCAAGTGCGGATTGGTGGACGTCATGCTTTCGAGAAATTATGAATTTCTCTCAGGCATGCACGGCGATGGAGAACATCGTAATTAATTAAATATCACGATATTTTCAATCACAGTGGAGCAGCGATAAAATGCGCACATTACAAATTTCTTTGTCAGAGGTGCGCGCCGAGGATTTGAACCTGAGGTCGGTCGCGTCGAAGACCGCGGTTTATTACCACTCGGCCATCGCTGCTAATAAAATAAAAAATCCTACTACTATTATAAAGGCGAAAGTTTGTAAGTATGGATGTATGGATGTATGGATGTATGGATGTTTGTTACTCTTTCACGTAAAAACTACTGAATGGATTTGAATGAAACTTTACCACAATATAGCTTATACATCAGAATAACATATAGGCTACAATTTATAAAGATATTGTGTGAATTGTCCAAAATATGACGATAAGTATCAAGTAAGTAGGAAAAAATCTACCATCTGCGAGCTATTCTGGCATGCGCCGCCAAAACCGCTAGAGGTACACCTATGTAATGTATGATGTTAATGTTTATCTTATATAGTCCTACAAAAAAGCCGGTCCACGGTACTTCAGAAGGGACTTCACTTTATGCTAATGATCCTCTCTAACGCGGATGAAACCGCGGGGCACAGCTAGTAAATAATAGTTTAATAAGCTAAAAAGCACGCTTTTCTTGCTTGTTCGAATCGAGCTAAAAAGTAGAACATAATTTATAATTACAAAAAGTTTACATTACAGTAGTAGAATGTTGAACAATCAATATTAATTAATTACCTCAAAATTTCAATTCAGAGTAAAAAGCGAAAAGGCGAGGAGAGTTTTGAAAGTGTAGTAAAATGCACCCCACGCTATAAAAGCGAGTTTTTTTTTAAATTTTAAATCCATGTAGCATATAGCATTAATAAAAATAAGATGCGAAAACAATGTTTTTCTTTGCTGCCGGATTGTCAACCAACTCAAAGTGCTCTAAAATAATTGATCAAAATTAATAATTTTAAGTGAAATACATTAAAAAATCCATCAAATCGGAGGAATAGCTTTTTTTCCAACCTTTTTTATGTCCCACTGCTGGGCACAGGTCTTCTTCTCACACAATTGAGAGGGATTTAGGCCATAGTCCACCACGCTGGCCAAGTGCGGGTTGGTGGACGTCATGCTTTCGAGAAATTATGAATTTCACTCAGGCATGCACGGCGATGGAGAACATCATAATTAATGAAATATTACGATATTTTCCATCACCGTGGAGCAGCGATAAATGCGCACATTACAAATTTCTTTGTCAGAGGTGCGCGCCGAGGATTTGAACCTGGGGTCGGTCGCGTCGAAGACTGCGATTTTTTACCACTCGGCCATCGCTGCTCCTAGAATAAAAAATAAATAATAGTTTAATAAGCTAAAAAGCACGCTTTTCTTGCTTGTTAGAATCGAGCTAAAAAGTAGAAAATAATTTTTAATTACAAAAAGTTTAGGTATATTACCTACAGTAGTAGAATGTCGAACAATCAATATTAATTAATTACCTCAAAATTTCAATTCAGAGTAAAAAGCGAAAAGGCGAGGAGAGTTATGAAAATGTAGTAAAATGCACCCCACGCTATAAAAGCGAGTTTTTTTTTAATTTTAAATCCATGTACCATATAGCATCAATAAAAATAAGATGCGAAAACAATGTTTTTCTTTGCTGCCGGATTTTCAACCAACTCAAACTGCTCTTAAATAATTGATCAAAATTAATAATTTTAAGTGAAATACATTATAACATCCATCAAATCGGAGGAATAGCTCTTTTTTTCAACCTTTTTTATGTCCCACTGCTGGGCACAGGTCTCCTTCTCACACAATTGAGAGGGATTTAGGCCATAGTCCACCACGCAGGCCAAGTGCGGGTTAGTGGACGTCATGCTTTCGAGAAATTATGAATTTCACTCAGGCATGCACGGCGATGGAGAACATTTAATGAAATATTACGATATTTTCCATCACCGTGGAGCAGCGATAAATTCGCACATTACAAATTTCTTTGTCTGAGGTGCGAGCCGAGGACTTGAACCTGGGATCGGTCGCGTCGAAGACCGCGGTTTTTTTACCACTCCATCACTGCTCTTATAGGAATAGTTTAATTTCCATGAATATAAAAGCTTGCTTCTGAGAAAGCGCACCTCGGTGATAGAAAATATTGTGATATTTCATTGATTACGATGTTTTCCATCGCCGTGCATGTATGATGTCCACCAATCCGCACTTGGCTAGCTTGGGGACTATGGTCTAAATACCTCTGACTTGTGACAGGAGAGCTGTGCCCAGCAATGGGACATAAAAAAGGTTAAAAAAATTATGAAAGCTTATAGGTAATTTGTGTATTATTGTTTTATAATAAGTACCTGGACTAGATGTCAATAGGAGTCATATTTTTCAGGTTACATTTAAATGAATATCGCTGAAAATACAAAAATTAAACAACAATTTCTAAAAATGAAACCTAACTGGATTAATCTATAAACCCCGAAACCCTGGGCATTAAACATGAAAATCTTTGGAGCCGAGATTTAAATTATATATTATAACTACTAGCTGACCCGACAGACGTTGTCATGTCTTAACTATGAATATTTACTTGATCAAGATGATCAAGTACTTATTCTTAAATTTTCCAAATTTTTACGCTTTATCCTTAATGTTTTCTTACACGAAAACCTTGTCCTGCTAATAACCAACACAACAAAAAAAGAATAAGCGAAATCGGTCCAGCCGCTCACGCGTGATGCCGTGACCAAGGGAAATAGGGATTCATTTTTATATATAGATAGGTACATACCAGAACTGCTCGTTTAAAGGTATTAGATATCTACAATACAAATGAAATTTTCATCGACCGATACCTCCAAAATAGTTTATCCTGGCAAATGAGTACAAACTAAGTTAGTCACGTGCCGCGGCAGCTGTGGCAAAGTTTGTCGCTCCGTTGCCAAATTGAAATAGTATATACTAGTAAGTTTAAGGTTTGTTTTGTAATTCGGAAGCGCTTAACACTAAACATAATTTTGGTTATGTAAGTTGGTGCAGTGAAATTCAGCCTTCGCTTGTGTTGAGCATTATTTTCCGATTATTTAAGAAGTATTTGTGGAAATTGATCTTGTTCGCACTTTTTAAGAAACAAAAAACAAGAAGTAAACGGGAATCAGGTTTAGATTTAGCATTAAAATGAAAATTTGTATACAAATTTTGTGTCTTTTGAATATTAATAATAAGACACGTCTAAAATTACTTGCTAAAACTATCTTCGAAGAAAAACAAAGCAGGAAATGTTGTGATCAAATCGAAGCTCTCGCGGCAGTGACTAGCAGATGGATGGATGAACGCTAGTTAAAATCATTATTTTGTATTTATTACCTTGGCTTAATGGGGAGAGATCTGTGCCCAGCAGTGGGGCACAAAAAAGGTTGGCAGCCGCCTTGGCGGGCTTTTAAATACGTGTGTCTGTTATCGGTGGAACTAGTTCGTAAGAACTTTTTACTTATTTAGATACTATTTTATGACCATCATAAATGATTTTTACTGGACTAGTGGTCTGGCCCAGCTCCGCCCGGGTGCAGACGTTGTCCTGCCTTTAAAGTATTGAAAGAGGATTTGTTTTTTTATTATCTTAAAAAGATTTCATATTAGTGTCAAAGAAAAATTATAAAACAAATAATGACGAACGACGTACGAAGTTTAGTAACATACACAGGCACACAATAAATATATATAAAGATATGTATACAGTAAAAAACTAAACTTAAAAGGAATGTATAGGAACTACACCCATAAGCTCTATTCGTAAATTTTATTGTAAGTTACCGCCAACTAAGTTCATTTACTAAGACTGTAAAACGCCATCTATTCAAAATAAGCCGATCTTCCTATCATAACGACTAGATGAAAATTCGCTAAGCACACAGAGGAAAACACCTAGGGCTGTTATTTTGTTGTAGGTGGCGCTACATTCACTGGAAAAGTTCTATTTATTTTGCTAGATGGCACTTCTGATAACAAATAAGTTTTGGTTAGATTTCCCTAGAGGGCGTTAACCAAGAACTGTAGCGCCCTCTTCAGAAGGGAATCTGAAATTAAATGTGTCAAAGATTAGTACAACTATTTACCGCTGGGTTGCGCTAGGTATGCCTAGACGTAGAAAGTTAGAAAAAAAAGTTAGAAAGTTAGATACTGGCGCCATTTATCGCTATTCTACAAGTAAAGTACTCTGAAAGCGTACGAAGTGAAGAAAAAGCTCATTGATACGAATAGCAAATTCGTTCATTTTTTCCGATTCATTTTAGTCTCTTATATGGTCGATGTCTGCCTCAAACACTTTTACAAGATTACCTACAGTTTTTCAGAATACAGACTGAATGATTTTCACTCAGGTTTTATAATATTATAAGTAATTTTGTTTTCCACCCTACATATAATATTTAATTTAAACGTTTTATGCCTTTCCTCATCCCTATGGGTCAGATTTTCTGGTTTCATTCGTATATTGCTTGTAGTTAATGATGGTAAGGACCTTGGATACCTTTTTCATTAGTATCGGGGGGAAAACCTTCAAAAGGCACCCGGCACCTAGGGAGAGGATAATGGGTTATGTGGGATTTAACCGCACTAAAATCCCCTCGGTGGCCTGCCTCTGCGCTTGGGGAGGACTCCGGGATCTCCAGTGGAACGCACCGGTGACCTCCACGCGCGGCGCCCAGAATGGGCCCATCTTCGGGAGAGCAGATAAGCTCTCTTGCACCTTCCGATGCTTACGGCGGCATGCGGCCACGCACACACCACGTCCTTCCCGGGGCTGCTGGCTGGGCGGATCAAACTCCCACTCCCACCGTCCACAACCCCGGAAGCCCCCTTTTAGTCGCCTCTTACGATCAGGCAGGGGATACCGTAGCTCTATTCTTAATCCGGTCATAAAAAATTATTGCGTATTTATCGCTGCTCCAAAGTAAGTTAACACATTGTAATATTCCAACCCAAAATTGCTATGTTTGGTGGACTATGACCTAAATACCTATCAATTCTCAGTTAGGACCAGTGGCCAGTAAATAGAAAAGTTAAAAAAAAAACAGTAAACCAAAATGACAACTGAAAATTCCAATCAAATGTGGTACCTATTGAAAGGAAATATAGTCACTTTTAGACGTTAGACGACCCGTGTGGCGCAATGGTTACCATGCCGGACTGCCGATCGGAGGGTCCCGGGTTCGATTCCCGGTGAGGCAGAAATTGAAATGATGAGTTTTAATTTCTGTACTTGGTCTGAGTGTTTGTGTCTCTGTCTTTGTGTGTGTCCATGGTACCCACGACACAGGGAATCCTAATGTGGGGCTGTGAGTGTGTAGCGTTATTATTATTATTATTATTACTTTTCAGCAAACCCTCAGAAAAATTCACCTTACATTTTTCTAGGAACCTATAAAATTCGCTCGTGACCACAAAAATGGTTCCTTTTTAAATCTACTCAGAGAGAGCTGGGTCGAACTATAATAAAATCTATAAAATAGACGTCTTAGAAGTCTGGTTGGTTAGATAAGATATTTTGTTCTTGTAAAAATACTTTTCGCCAAAGAGTATTATTGAAGAGATTTTGTAACTTTACTGAATTTAGAAGGTATTTTTCATAGAGTATATACCTTTTTTGGTATCGGGGGGGAAACCTTCAAAAGGTACCCGACACCGGAGGAGACCGGGTTATGTGGGATTTGACCGCACTAAAACCCCTTTGGTGGCCTGCCTCTGCGTTTGTGAGGACTCCGGGATCTCCATTGGAACGCACCGGCGCCGCGGCGTCCTACACGCAGATGCTGATGTGCTCTCCTGCACCTTCAGGTGTTCACGGCGGCATGCGGTCACGCACACACCGCCGTCCATCCCGGGGCTGCTGGCTGGACGGTTCAAGCTCCCACTCTCAACGTCCGAATCCCCAGAAGCCCCCTTTTAGTCGCCGCTTACGATCAGGCAGGGGATACCGTTGCTCTATTCTTAATCCCGAAGCTACAGGGACTCTAGATTATATACCTGACTACTGCTTTTACGATTTATCACGTAATTTCCTTTTTGAGTTTAGTGAAAATTAATATCGATGTATGACAGAAACGCAAATAATGAAAAAATAAAACAATAGCTGAAGAAAATTACATAACTATCGACTTATGGTTTTACAACTACATAAATGAAAAAAATACCTATCTTGTGCGTAAGTCTCCTAAGAAAAGAAATGAAGTAAGCTCAGATAGAGAATGGGTGTCCATTTTACGAACTAATGATTAATTCAAATAAAAGATACGCTGAAACTACGAGAATCATCATTCAGCGGCCCCAAGTTCCAAGTCTATTCGCTTTTTAACGGACTAATTTTATATATTCTTGACAACCTGCATGGCGCAATGGTTACCATGCCGGACTACCAATCAAAGGGTCCCGGGTTCGATTCCTGGCGAAATGGAAATTTGAATGATGAGTTTAAATTTCTGCTCTTGGTCTAGGTGTCTATGTTTCTATCTTTATGTGTGTCTATGGTACCCACGACACAGGGTATATCTACCCTACTGTGGGGCTATAAGTGTGAAGCGTTATTATTATTATTTTATTCTTCCATATCTGAACAAACGTACCTAAGCGAAAAATCAAGGTTGATGAATTGTTTGTATTGAAATTAATTAATAAATAATTGCATCTTAATTAGTTCATCAAATATGATTAATATAATTATGTTTGTATATTAAGCATTACTTTGAAAAGTTCCATAATTTTATAGCTACCTAGGTTAAGAATACTTTTCAATAACAATTTATTGCTAAAAAAAAGTATACACATAATTATCATAATTATACTGATTGTGCATTATTGCAAAATAGTTTTAGCTTCACTTTATAATATAAGTAGAAATATATAAGTCTATCCAATCAAATTGGGATCTACGATTTAAACGAAAATAACACGCACCAAACCTAATCTCCTTTGCGTCGTGTGAAGGTGAATAATACAAGAAAATATTTATGGATAAAATTATCTTGTGGTTGGTTGTGTTCAAACTCGCTGTTTTTCTAGCTCCACCACGGATAATACTGTCCGACTATACCTTAGAGCATCAAGGTATGACAGGTATGACACCAGTCAGAGAGGAGTGGCCTTTACGGGCGAACCCCTCGTCCCAACGTCCATGCACAGTGTGCCTTCTAGTTATACAACTAGTGTGTCTGTTTGGTCGGTGTCAGTATTGACGGTGGATAGAAAATGACGTTGTTAATTGAAATTGACATATTTAGAAATGTATGCGTCTGTAGCGATGAAAGAATGTGTGACAAAAAAAAAAGTGAGAGTTCTTCCCCCGCACCAGATTTGTATTTGTAGATTGTTGTATGTATCGAAGCGAGGCGCTATGCCGTCTCTACTAAAGGCTAAGTCAGTAACTTTGATGCTCTAAGGACTATACATCTCTCACGTCTGAGAACTCATGCAAATTGCAGAGCTTATCAAAACAACACGACGTTTATAGACGTGGCGTTTTGAACGCAGCGGTGAAATAAAAGGGTATGTTAATAATATTAAACTACAGAAAAAATATTAGGTATATTATTATTATTAACAATGTCTGATTAAATCTGAACTGTATGGAATTTGAAGGTTTAGGTTTTCAACGTGTTAGTTACACTTAACGTAGTAAAAATAATTCACAGGCCATTTTTACTGGTATTTGCTATGCTTAGATAGCTTACCAGCTTAAACAGGTAGTCTCTGCTATTTGTGTTCATTTTTTCAAGAAACAGTTCAGTCTGTTTCGATGGAAAGGTTAGGTAACCAACCACTCTTTCGTGTGGAGCGCACCAGCCATTGAGTTATATTACTATAATAACTCAGTGGCACCAGCCTACAAAGAAGCAGCGCTGTATTTGCCAAGCAATGCTTGAATCTTGCTTGAGGTTTCTTTTAGATGTCCGTGGGCTGCAGCGACTCTTTAACATTACCTAAATATACTTTCAAATACGTTCTTCAGTGTTGATACTAAATTATTAATTACTTTTCATGATCAGTAAGTCGTTTCAATTTTAAAATAAAATAATTGAAAACTTTATTCAGTCATTCGAAAGCCCAGTGTGAAAATGTTATGATGAGCGACACGTTAACAGGCACTGAAAAGTGACGCACTCCCGGAGAGGTCATATATATATAGGTCATATATTAGGAATACATATTCGCTTAATGAATATAATTTTTTCCCGGTCATCGCCTTTAGGTGTCCGTTTGGGCTGGATGTTGAGATGAGAGAAAAAACGCAGCGGAAAAAAAACTCCCAGCAGCACACTTTAAAAAAAAGTACATACATAATTGAGTTAGCAGTATGGCCATGGGCCCATAATGGGCACATGTGACATCTGATCGTGAAAGACACTGTAGGTACTAGAAGGTCGCGCTATACTCTCTCTCTCTCTCGGTGCATGCATTTGTGCTATTGCGAAGGCTGATGACGCAAATCCTTTGAGTTTTGAACGTTGGAAGAGGCCACGCGTGGTAAGTTTGTCCTCTTCCAGCGGGTCAATCTTACTTACGGCTACAACCCTATTTTGCGTTTCATTGCTGGGCGTGGGTTTGTCACCATTTTGGGAAGGCCTAGAGGTTCCACCACAATGCTTTAATGCGTGTTGACGGAGACGCAGGTTAGTGGCCAATTACCTATGTTAGATGTTTTGAAACTACCCAAGGTGGCTCTGATAAAGTTCAATGACTGTTGCAGGCCATGCAGAAAGAATGATGAGTTTCTGTTTTCGGAAGGGTTGTTTGTGTTTCTGTCTGTGTGTGTCCATGGCACCCAAGATACAGGGTATATCTACCTTATTTGGGGCTATGAGTGTGAAACGTTATTATTTATTTATTTATCGTGAAAAACCGGGATCGACGGCTTAATGTGCCCTAACGTGTATAACGAAGCACAAAAACGCGCATAGTGGCCAAAATTGCCACTATTTGTCATATCTCACAACTGACGCCTAATTCAGACAACTTGAGGTTACACCCAAGGGCTTCAGCGACCACTTGGCTGCAATCCTTTTTACGTCCCACTGCTGGTTACGGGTCTCTCTCCATTATTGGGGAGGCCTGGAGCTTACTCCACCACGCTGCTCCAATTCGGGTTGGTGGAGATGCGAGTTAATGGCCAACCCGCTGTCGGATGTTATCAAACCGCCCATAAGGCCTCCGACAAGGTTTAACGACTGTTATCTTTCGACAACAACCGGGACCGACGGCCTAACGTGCCCTCCTAAGAACGGAAACGAGCATGAAATTTTTAGCCTCTAGCAGTCACCCATCTCACACCAGACCGCGCCCGTTTGGCTTAGTCGCATAGATCGCTTGTGTTCTACTCTAAACACCGGGCCATACGCGCTTCCAGCAACCACTTAAGACCACGAATTCTATGATCTTTCACTGCTTCATTAAAGAGTGTCGTTTAGATTACTGTAAAAAAGAAAAAGTCATAAAATAAAACCGTAAAGTTTCATGGCCCGTCATACTCGGGCGAGAATTTTCTCACTGACACGAGATGTCTTATCTGCACCGCTACTTTGTATTGGCGAAGATTGCTTTGTTCGTAGCTTCAACACCGCTGGAGAGTCCTATTTTCTTTTGAAAATTATTGATGTCTATAATTTCTACTCTCTTTGATGTTAAAGTGTTTGGTAGCGGTTTATATATTATTTATTATGAACAAATCAGGTAATACTGAAAGTTTTGTCAATTAATCACAGAAAAATTTACAGCCATAGATATTATATTTTACGAAATCTGGTCAGCTCTGGTTTTTCTGGTTTCCGTGCTTCAGAGGGCACATTAAGTCGGTCTCGGTTGTTGCCGAAAGACAACAGTCGTTAAACCTTGTCGGAGGCCTTATGGGCGGTTTCAAAACATCCGACAGCGGGTTGGCCACTAACCCGCATCTCCACCAACCCGCATTGGAGCAGCATGGTGGAGTAAGCTCCAGGACTCCCCACTAAGGGGGAGAGACCCGTGCCCAGCAGTGGGACGCAAAAAGGGTAGCAGCCAAGCCATCTCCGTAACGGAGACCGCGAAAATTACGTATATTTTATCTGTAGTTACAGTGTTGATTTAATATCGGTACTGCCTCAAGCGTTCCCTCGCCAATATCCGGTCTGTCAATGCGACGGCTCCGGTAGTGGCCTTTCTGAGTGGGCATTTGACATGAAATTAAACATTTACATATCAATGCACGTTGGATAAACAGCGATGGTGGTATGTTTTAGATTTTATTTGGTTGGATAAATAAACGGTTCAATAATAATAATAAACGTTTCACACTCATAGCCCCACAATAGGTTGATATACCCTGTGTCGTAGGTACAATGGACACACACAAAGACAGCATCACAAACACGTTACAGAAATTTTAAACTCATCATTAAAACTTCTGCTTCGCCGGGAATCGAACCCGGGACCCTCCGATCGGCAGTCCGACATGGTAACTATTAAACCACGCGGGTCGTCCGGGGCGTGATTCTGTAAGGTATTTCTTTACCTGACAGAACCGAATGTAGGTCCAACACCGTTCTCAAAATCTGAAGGGGCAATGGGCAGGCTATATAGATAAGAGAACAATCGATGAAATTGGAATCGGAAAATCGAATGACCACGTCTCACCAAAAGGCATAAACTGCCCTCCAACCAGGTGGACTGAAGAAAAAGTGTCTCCATCGTGGGAAGCTGCTGGATTACACGATTTCTCTGAATCCATCAGATACCGTGCGAATATTAGGTGCGGATGTCCAGCAGTGGACTTTCAAAGGCTGATAAATGAATATATGGGCGCTAGCTTCCTCATGCTGTTTCAATGCGGGTTTGTAGAAATACGATTCAGTAGCCGAACCGTCGTCACCACTAAGTTGCCCATAAGCTTTAAGCTTTAACAACTGCTTTCAATTGATAACAACTGGGACCGACTGCTTAACGTTCCCTTCGAAGCAGAAAAGTCCACGCGTGCTTGTTTGATTGTAATAATCTTTAGTCGACTTTAAATAAAAATATAAGTACCTACTATCCGTGTATGTATCTGATTTTAGTAACAAAGTTGTGACCATAAAGTTACCAGGGTCCGAAGTCAATTATTGTTTGTCTATCAACATTCGACACGTATCGTCTGTTACGTGATTGTCAGTACTTTTTTGGACACAGTACAGTATTTTTTTGGACGCGGCATTGGAATCTCGCATTTCAGATGCTGGATCGTTGCGTTTAGCGACTAAATCGCCGATTACCGATGCTTAAAGTAACCTGTGTGGCCTGTGCGACGCGGTGGATTTGCCCTACGTACTGAGAATGGCACCCAACTGATGCTACAGTTGTCATGTCTGTTGACAAGGAAATGTTTAATTTCCAACGCGTAATTTTATTATTTATTTATTTAACATTCGTACCACCTTAAATTAAGGGCTACAGGGTTAAACTTAATGCCTAATGGCATTCTCTGCCAGTCAACCCTGGGCTATGGTGAGAGCTACGGGTAGGCACGTAATAAATTAAAAAAATGCTTTTATTTAAAGAGAAATTTAAAAAAAAATATTATAATTAAAAACAAGTAATTGAATGAATAAGATTTTCAAAGTTTTTATTAATAATAGGTATATTTATAATAATATATAAAAATATACATATAAAAATATATATAAATATACATAAATACATAATAAACAGATAACATATAAAATAAACATAATTTTATAATAAATATATAATATAATAATAATAAATATATATTATAATAATAAGTATATATTGGTTACCTATATGCCAAACAAGTAAAACGCATTGCAATAGCTTAAAATATCAAAACAGAACTAAACTTCAAATGATTCTGATGTTGCTTTTAAGGAAGTGATCACGAACAAGCCTCTTAAATATATTTTTATTCGGAGCTTTTCGAACAGTCTCAGGTAGCAGGTAGCGTAATGTTAGCATGAAAAATTATGCAGCATTTTAGGCATTCTATTCAAAGAAAAGAAATACGCTTGCGATATCACCGAATCGCACCGCAGTCGGTGAGATGCGAATTCTAAACGATTCATATGATGTGGCGGCTTTATTGGAGACAGATAACTATACGAAGTTAAACGACTACTGTTTATTGATGACAACCATGACCGATAGCTTAACGTGTCCTCTAAAGCACGGAAATGCGTATGAAGTTATCCGATGGCATTCACCAATCTCACCATGACTGCACCCGGTATGCTTCGCTGTACAGATCGCTTGCGTTATAAACCAGCGACAGATTTAACAAAATATAAATTTTATCCATGTACGTACCTATCTGATTTTATTAACAAAGTTGTGACCATAAAGCAGGACGGCCCGAAGTCAATTAAAGTTTGTCCATCAACATTCCGCACGCATCGTCTGTTACGTGATTGACAGTAGCGGCGTCCTATAACGGCCAGGCCACACTAGCTACTTGTGAGCATTAGCTATCGGCGATTTGCGTGTACATAGCTGCATCGCTGCATTGTGTAGGTGCTAGAACTATTATGTTCGCCTGGGGAAGTACCACTGCTGCACCCACTTCTGCCGTGAGCAATTCTACTGTGTTTCGGTGGAAAGGTGCAGTTGCCGGCCACACTTACATGAGGCGACCACCAGCCTCCAGAGTAGCAGCGCAACTGCATACGAGCTCAGACAAGACTTACTTCTGTTTGCTTGAGGCTATATGTAGATGTCCATGGGCTGCAGCGACCACTTAACACCACGTGGCCTGCATCGCTGCTACTCCATACAAATAAAAAAAAATCGCGTTTTTTGGACGCGGCATTGGAATCGCGCGTTTCGGATGCTGAATCATTGCGTTTAGCGACTAAAGCCTATCGCCGATGTTATAAGGGATATAGGCGATTCAAAGCGATATGATGCGCGACTTACATTGAGTGCCGATGTAGTGAGACGCGGTGGTTTTGTCCTATTTATTCAAGAATGGTATCAAACTGATGCTACAGTTAATTTATTGTGCCTGTTTTTTTCATCCTTTTTTATTTTGTACTACTGGGCACAGGTCTCCCCTCACAAGTGAAGGCCATGGTCCAAGCCATGGTATCTCCCCGTTGGAGACCGCGGTCCTTACTCGGTCATCGCTACTCTGCCTGTTTACAAAGAAATATGATTGCAATCTGCGAATTCAATGCGATTCGGTGAGATGTGGAGGCTTAAATTTTTTTGTTAACGCCAGTTAATAGTGGTAGTGGTTTTTATTTCATTAAAAATTTACTCTCTCGTTCGCTATCAGAACACATAATCCTATTAATTTCATGTGTTTCCAAAATCGTAGACAGATTGCCCATTACAGCTTACTGAGTTGTCCACGGGTAGTTTTTTAGCTTTTCTTTAACTGATAGAACGACTGGAACATAAAATAATTTCCGTGGTACAAGTACTAAATAATAGTCCAATTGATAGGATCAGGGTCAAAAGTGCCAATGGTTCTAAGTTGGACTCGGATGGAAGCGGTAGTGCCACAGGCAACAAACTATGGCTTAAGGTTGTTAACTTCCACTTCCGTTTTATTTCCACTAAAAACGCAAGACATCATCACCTAGATTCAAATAGCAATACTTTCAAACAGCTCAGCAATTGGACCTATTTACGCAAACCGGAACCAATCCACACTCATGCCGAAATTGAGTTAAGTACACATAAAAGCTTAAAATTGCACCTTCTATCGACCCTGTAAAGATCAAAATGACCTGACAATTTTGACAGAACAATACATTTTCATGACATGTTTACATTTGTACATGTGTACATTTTTCAAAGGGGTTTTGTAGAGTTTAGAGGAAACGCCCGCATTGCGACGAATCCCGCGAGATATTTTGGTATCCTTGTATCGGGATTAAGATATTAACACTTTGATGTTTACTGTGTATCGTTATTCTCTTAGTTGATACCGGGGTCTTGAGTCTTGAGAGCCCCAGGGAGTTTGCTTTTAAGATTTATGTTTTGACAAGCAATGTTATTAATTATTTTATCTCACTTAGAAATTAGGGTAAGGTTGTGCAAAACGCATATTTCTTATTAAATTGACAGCCTCCGTGGCGAAGTGGGTGATGAGCCGATTGCGAAGCGTGAGGTCGTGGGTTGGATTTCCACCCAGGACAAATATTTGTGTAATGAACATGACTGTTGATGTTCTGTGTCTGGGTGTTAATTTATTTATTTAAGTGTGTATTTAGAATTATATAGGTATGTTTATCAACTTTCTGATTACCATAGTACAAGCTCTGCTTAGTTTGGAATCAGATGGCGTTGCGTGAACTGTCATTTGTTATACGCGCGCCGCAGCTTCTGACCAAACCAGACAATCTCGAATCTATGGTAAGTATTAAAAATAATTTACCTATAATGTTGAAAATTTAAGGTATTTATATTTCAAAGGGATCCTACAGAATTCCTCTGTAATTCGATGAATCCCTCGAGGTACTTTGGAATCTTAGTATCGGAATAATGTTATTAACACTTTGTTGTTTACTGTGTAAAGTTAAACTGTTGGCTGATACCGGGCTCTCAAGACACCCCAGGGAGTGTTTGCTTTTAAGATTAATGTTATAACAAGCAATATTAATCAAATTATTTTATATCACTCAGATATTGGATTGAGGAAAACGCGGAAAACGAAAATAAACATCTTATAAAGTTAATCGAAGAACGTTAACTTTTTATAGATACAAAACACTTTTTACACAATGACATACCTATCTACCTACAAGACTTTGTGAGTAACCGTCTGATAATGCTCTGTTTTCGAGCGAAACACCTATTGGTGGTGATATGTACATTGGTTTATACTTTTTGTTGTTGCAAGTGCATGTGTCCTATATGGGAGGGAGGGAGGTGCTATTGCATGAGAAAAGTATACACCATCATACGTTTTGATTGCGCATTGTTGCAAGGTAGTTTATACCTAACTTTATAACAATGGAGTTCCGCAAAGTAAAAGCAAAGTAGTTTTTATCTAACCTTATAGCATCAAAAATATATTATCTATGATGTTAAAAATTATGGATAAAGTATTTCTATATTAAAGAGTCCTTCAGAATTGCTCCGTAATTCGATGAATCCCGTGAGGTATTTCGTGATCCTTGTATCGGAATTATGTTATTAACACTTTGTTGTTATATAGCGTTATTCTGTTAACTGATACAGGGGTCTAGGGAGCCCCGGGACGGTTTACTTTTTATATTTATGTTTTAGCAAGCAATGTGTTTACTTAGAAATTATTTCAATTATGCCTCCGTGCTGTAGTGGCCGAGCCGACTGCAAAGCGTGAGGTCGTAGGTTCGATTCCCACCCAGGACAAATACTTGTGTGATGAACATGACTATTTGTTCTGTGTCTGGGTGTTAATTTATCTATTTAAGTATGTATTTAGAATTATATAACTATGTTTATCAGCTTTCTTATTACCATAGCACAAGCTCTGTTTAGTTTGGAATCAGATGGCGTTGCGTGAATTGTCCAAAGATATTTATTTATTTATATGTTTTTATATTTGAATTTGGAGTAGCAAACTAGCATGAATTCCACGAGCTGTTATGTGGTTGCTGCAGCCCATGGACCTCTACACACAACCCTTAAGCAAGCATAGGTAAGTCTTATCTGATGCCGTATGCAGTTACGCTGCTACCCTGCATGCTGTTGGTCGCATCATGTTAGTCTGGCCGGCAACTGCATCTTTCTATTGGAACATAATATAATTGATTCACGGCAGAAGTGGGTACAGCGGTGGTCCTTCACCGGGCGAATTGTTAAATAAATAATAAATAAATAAATAATTAAATATCTTTGGACAATTCACACAACACCATCTGATTCCAAACTAAGCAGAGCTTGTACTATGGTAATCAGAAAGCTGATAAACATACATATCTAAATAGATACATATAAATTAACACCCAGACACAGAACAAATAGTCATGTTCATCACACAAATATTTGTCCTGGGTGGGAATCGAACCCACGACCTCACGTTTCGTAGTTGGCTCATCACCCACTACGCCACGGAGGCTACCGTGTCACGGGTTAAAGTTCTACCTCCTTTTTTTGGTATCGAGGGGAAAACTTCAAAAGATACCCAGCACCTTGGGAGATACCGGGTTATGTGGGATTTGTACCGCACTAAAGCCCCCTCAGTGCCTCTGCGTTTGAGGAGGACCCCGGGATCTCCAGTGAATCGCACCGGTGTCCTCCGCGCGTGGCGCCCCAGAACGGGCCCTCCTCGAGAGAGCACATGTGCTCTCCTGCACTTTCCGATGATAACGGTGGCATGCGGCCACGAACACACCGCCGTCCTTCCCGAGGTTGCTTGCTGGACGGATCGAGCTCCCACTCTCACCACCCACAACCCGGAAGCCCCCTTTTTGTCGCCTCTTATGATCAGGCAGGAGAATAGAGCTACGATTTTTAAAACCGAAGCTAAAGGGTCTAAAATACCAAAGTATAAAAATTGTAAAAACTGTATCTATTAATAAGTTATTACTTGAAAACAATGTTACTGAATTTGATCTTCTTGTGGCTAAGTGCCACAGACTCTATTAAATCCATGTTCTCAAAAACACAATTTGGTTATGATTCCGTGCCAAATAGCTGAGTGCTTTGGTGGTGTTAATTTTTACAGTTCCGTAGGAATATAGTAATATCTGGGACCAACAAATCTTGGGTAGAAGAATTTGTTGAAGGAGTGAGGTTGATAAAATTGACGACGACGAAACTCACGACCCGTGTGGCGCGATGGTTACCCTGACGGACTGCCGATTAGAGTGTCCCGGATTCGATTTTCAACAAAGCAGACATTTAAATGATGTGCTAAAATTTCTGTTCTCGGTTTGGCTTAAATAGTGTTTCTTTTATTAATTTAATTATGGTTATAAATGAAAGTAATAAATAAAGCTTCACTCACAGAATAAAAACAAATTTAAAGTTATAACTCAAGGTTTTGCCTAACAAGCTTCAAAATTTTTATTTTTAATCCGGCCATATGTGTCGTGTTTATCTATACAGATAAATAAAATTGGAGTTTGTTTGTTTGTAATATCATAATAATAGACTGTAATATAATAATCTCCACCAACCCGTATTGGAGCAGCGTGGTGGGGTAAGCTCCAGGCCTCCCCAATTACGGGGAGAGACCCGTGCCCAGCAGTGGGACGCAAAAAGGGTTGCAGCCAAGCCAAGCCAATATCATAATAACCGCTTTTTACTATAAGCATATACATATACGTATACATATACGGTACGTATACCAAAACAACACTTTTTACAATTTTTGTTTGTTTGTCTGTCTTTTTGTCTGTCTGTTTATTATCTACGGCTAATCTCTGAAACGGCTGGACCGATTATGACCGGACTTTCACTGTCAGGGGTATTATAAGGTACCCCTTATAATACCCCTGTCAGTGAAAGTCCCGTCATAATATTTATATGATAAGTAGCCTAAGTTACCACTTAGGCTACTTATCATAGAAATATCAATCACTTTTGCCGCTTTTAAAGCAGGCATGACCCAGCATGTTAGCTGTGAACGTGAGCAATCTACGCAGCTAAGCGAAAAAGGGGGCAGTAGGGAGTGAGATGGATGACATGTACTGACAAATTCCATAAGCGTTTGCGTGCTTCGGAGGGCACGGTTAAGACGTCGGACCCAGATGTTAGGTCCCCATCATTATAGCAGTGTGGTGGAGAACTCTTCAGGCCTCCCCAATAACGGGGAGAGTCTCGTGTCCACCAGTGGGTCTCAAAAAAGTGTTGCAGCCTTTATCAAATATATAATAACTACGGAACACTCACGCTTTAATTACTTGGGCTATTATAAGTAACACAATACAATAGTTAATCACTCTAATTGATTTACTGGAGGACACGAGATTTATGGCCGCCACTGGAACAGATTTCTCTCTCGACCAGCTTAATCATATAAAAACGTGGTTATTATTTTTCTGTATTTTAGGTAGGACAGATTCTATGTTAACCTTGTAGGACGAGCTATGGTAGATGGTAGGATGTAGATGAGCTGGTATTACCTGCCTGATCGTTGGCTGCAACCGTTCTGGCGTCCCACTGCTGGGCACGGGTCTCTCCCCATTATAGGGGGGGGGGGCTGGAGCTTACTCCACCACGCTGCTTATTTCGGTTAGTGGCCAACCCGCTGTCGGAAATTTCAAACCGCCCATAAGGGCTGCGACAAAGTTTAACGACTGTTATCTATCCACAACAACCGGGACCGATGGCTTAACGTGCCCTCCGAAGCACGGAAACGAGCATGAAATTTTTTGCCACTAGCGGTCACCCATCTCATAGCCGACCGCGGCCGCTTGGCTTAGTTGCACAGATCGTTTGAGTTCTACGCTAACCGCCGGGCCATACGCGCTTCGCCCGATCGTTACAACTACTAAAAGGGGGATTCTAGTGTAGCAGGTGACAAGGATTATAGTGACAGATTTTCTTAAATTTTTAAACATCGTAGTTTTTTTTGTTTTAAATTTTGTTTTTTATTTTAAACTTTTAAAAGCATAGGTACCTACATACTTATTATACAAAATTTATTATTGAAAACCTCATCGAATTCCGAAGTATTTACCGCAGCGCGCCCTGGTAAGTTTTCACCGTATCACTTATCTAAGAACATGCACCAGTCAAATCCAAACCCATCACTGTAAACCTTACCAAAATCTGACAAGTAGTTTTGGAGATAAAATGGTAAAAATTTTTTTTTTGTATACCAAAGACTTGATGTTTGTAATCGTACGGTCATCGGCTGACCCGCTTTAGGTGGACTTAGTCTTATATGGACTAGAAGAAAAAAGTGGGCGGGAAAAAAATTCCAACTTAAAAAGTACTTATAAGAATTAAAAAAAGTAGTTTTTAAAAAACTAAAAAACATGATTTGAAAGCACATCAAACTAAAAAATTAAAGATACTATGTTAGGCTTAATCACCTTGGCTGCAACCCTTTTTGTGTCCCACTGTTGGGCACGGGTCTCTCCTCATTATAGGGGAGGCCTGGAGCATACTCCACCACGCTGCTCCAATGCGGGTTGGTGGAGATGCGGGATAGTGGCCAACCCGCTGTCGGATGTTTTCAAACCGCCCATAAGGCCTCCGACAAGGTTGAACGACTGTTATTTATCGACAACAACCGGGACCGACGGCTTAACGTGCCCTCCGAAGCACGGAATGATGATTTTTTTTTTGCCACTAGCGGTCACCCATCTCACACCCGACCGCGCCCGTTTTGCTTAGTTGCATAGATCGCTTGCGTTCGCGTTCTACGCTAACCGCCGGGCCATGCGCGCTTCTAATCGCCTTAATAACGAATTAATATTTTGTATAGTTTCACCGGGTAAGTACGTTCGCTGAAATAATTTCGGGCTTCAAACAATTATGTTGTGTTTATGACAGCTTTAAGAGGCCTCTTACAATTTGGCTCGCGTAATACTGAACTGAATGTGAGGACCAAACGCAAGCCAATACTTATACAATTTTGAATTATACATTAAAGTAGTTATAAGATACGTAAATTAGACCACGTTATACTAAGCCTTATACATATTACGTCCGTATACACTTATTGCGTCCCCGGAGCTCGATCGTCATGTAGGTGTGGCCAGCAACCAAACAATTGAGCGCGCTTTCTTGGATTTCGTAAAAGTTTTCAAGTTTCTCTTAAATTTCCTTTTTCCTTCAGAAACAACAATATAATCGACCCGCGTGGCGCAGTGGTTACCATAACGGACTGTCAATCGAGGGGTCCCGGGTTCGATTCCCGGCGAAAGAGAAATTTGAATGATGATTTTAAATTTTTGTTCTCGGTCTGGGTGTTTGTGTTCCTGTCTTTGTATGTGTCCATGGTACCCACGACACAGGGTATTAATTACCTTACTGTGGTGCTATGAATGTGTAACGTTTATTATACATTATATTAATCTCTTGGTGAGCGGAGAAAGCATTCGGAAAATAAAGGAAGGTTCTAACACAAATAACCTCAATAAAACTAATTTCTGGGTGAGTTATTTAAAGCGAAGGTCGGGCATTAGGAGCTGTAGCGCACCTGGGCTTATAATAATAATAATAATAATTCATTTATTTCAAGAAATAATTCTCATATGAAATGGTTAGTAGTACTTAGCCTATGTTAGTCATATTGAAATATTAAATTAAATCAATTTAAATTAAATTACAAACATTAAATTAAATTAAATTAATATAATTAGAATGTGTTAGTAAACCTTAACCTATGTTAGTAACACTAAAACCTTAGGAAACACTGCTAGCAATATGTAGACTGCGGCAGTGCCACAAAAATGGACAGTCCAGTCTGTCTGCAATCATCATCAGAACCCTGTTGGAGCTGTCCCGCACCCGCCTCACAAGGGACGCTGCTCGCAGACGCATCGTGGTCCAGAAACATTGCACACGAGCCTCCGCAAACATACCCGATGCACTGCAGAAGCGGGGCAACCCCATCAGAATCCTGAAGGCGTTATTATACTGTACACGAAGAGCTCCATAAATCTTTTGAGTGTACAGTCTCCATAGGCCGCAGGTGTAGAAGTTAGTACAATAGGCTCTGAATAGGGTGATTTTTACATCTCTTGAGCAGTTTCTAAACCTGCGGGCTATCATGTTCGCTCTGATAGATAGAGCTCTTCTCTCCCGTTCGATATCCTCGTTGTCCTTGAGGTCTGTCGTCAATATGTGACCCAAGTATTTGAAGCGGTCTACCCTCTCCAACGGGACATGATTTAATTTTAACTGGGGTACAGTTAGACCTCTTCTCTTGGCATCCACCTCAAAGACCATCCACTGACTCTTTTTAGCATTGTACACCAGTCCATGCCTAAGAGCATACTCCTCACACACTCTCAAAAGCCGCTGCAGACCACAGACCGAGGCACTCAGCAGCACCATGTCATCAGCGTAACTTAGGTTATTAAGGCACACCCCATCGACATGACAACCAACATGCATGCTGCTCAGCTCCTCAATCAACCCATTAACATACAGGTTGAAAAGTGAAGGAGATGTAAGCCCCCCCTGCCTTACTCCACATTCCAACCCATATGGTTCTGAATAGGTCCCCGCCCATCTAACGCAATTGACCTGTTTGCTATACCAGAACCTAAAGATCCCAATAAGATCTTTGGGCATTTTAATTGTTTCTAGCTTTTTCCACAAGATGTCGTAGGAAACTAGGTCAAATGCCCTAGAAAGGTCAAGAAAGCATGCGTAGACTGGTGTATTACGTTTCCGATAGTATTCAACAGTATGCTTAAGAGCCAGTATAGCACTCTCTGTGGATAACCCTGGTCTGAACCCAAACTGGTTGTCGTGCAGTACTAGATATTTATTCAAATGGACATTAAGCACACTGTCAAACACTTTCGCCACTATAGTCGCCAGTGAAATCGGTCTATAGTTATGCCTGTCTGAAGGATCTCCCGTCTTGCTTTTTATAACAGGCACTACCACAGTCTTCATCATATCTATTGGGAGGTAAGCATGGCTGACGCATATCGAGTAAAGCATTGCCAATACTCTTGGTATGTGGTGCCCACCGTAACGTAGGTGTTCGACACTCAGATCATCGTGTCCAGGCGATTTTCCTCCAGCGATAGATTTAATGGCTTTTATAACCTCATCCACAGAAAACTGAGTTACCTCCTTAACAATCTGATCCTCAGTGTCCATACAACCCAAGGATGGCCCTAAAGGTGATTTTGTAATAAATTGTTCCATAAAAATATTGGCAATGCTTTTCGGATCACTTTCCCCAGCAACACTCACTGGAGGGCCAGGCCGAACGTTCAATTTGTTAGTTGTCTTCCAAAACGATCGAAAATCTTTATTAAAATGTTGTGTGGCCAGAATATCCATTTTAATTTGGTTTTGATTATTCTGGCACCATTTTAATTTAGATTTGAAGACTTTGCGACTCTCACACATTTCGGAATACTCTATCCCCGCTGTTGGTTTGCCACAAGACACCCAAGCATGAAATTTCAGCCTAGCCCTTTCATGAGCTTCTTTTACATGTCTGTTCCAGCCAACAATATGCTTACGTTTATATTTATTATGTTTACGACGCCAATTACTAACAGAGGCTGCATTACGAAGTGCATCGATAAAGTTTTTATATATAATTTCTATAATTTCTTTGTGTCTTGCATCATTACAATGTTGCCCGTAGCAGTGTGTCAGCTCTGTCGGCAGCTGTATGTTAGCTAACTCCTTTTCACATTCATTTTTATATCGGGCTACTTGTTCAACAGATCTTTCCCCCCACAAAACGTAGTTGGGGTCAGGTAAATCTATAGCCACCCTTGGTGTTAACACATCTAAGTTACATTGGATTATGAGAGGAAAGTGATCCGACCACGTCACGTCATACTTTACTTTACTTTATGAGCTACGGATACACAGACATACCCTTTTCAAAAGGATTAGTTTAAATATATACAAAGCTGTAAACAGCTATAATCGTGAAGTGAATAAAGGTTTGGCAAAGAGAGATCTCCCGCCGGGCGAGGTGGTCATGCCCGGGGAGCGGCCGCGCTCCAACTGACTCAATTCGGAACTTGTATAATATATGGTCGGATATTCAGAAAACTTCGATAGCGTGATTCAGGAATACCCGTAGCGCCATCTCTTGATGAGAAGCGGAAGGTCGCTACAAAGGAATGAATAATATATAAGTTGTTTTTTGTTGTGGCACTTGACACTTCCAACAAAAACAATTTTGTGGAGTAAGTGGTGGAGTAAGCTCCAGGCCTCCCTAATAAGGGGGAGAGACCCGTGCCCAGCAGTGGGACGCAAAAAGGGTTGCAGCCAATCAATGCTTAGTTTAAAATTTGAATGTCATTGTCATTGCGATGGCCGAGTGGTAAGAAACCGCGGTCATCGACGTGACCGATCCCGGGTTCAAATCCTCGGCGCGCACCTCTGACAAAGAAATTTGTAATGTGCGCATTTATCGCTGCTCCACGGTGATGGAAAATATCGTGATATTTAATTGATTACGATGTTCTCCATCGCCGTGCATGCCTGAAAGAAATTAATTATTTCTCGAAAGCATGACGTCCACCAATCCGCACTTGGCCAGCATGGTGGACTATGGCCTAAATCCCTCTCACTTGTGAGTAGGAGAGGAGCAGTGGGACATAAAAAAAAGGTTGAAAAAAATATGTCATTATAATCTTAAAAGATAAGTACAATTGCTTTACATTTTATTCGTAAATAACGCGACTGTTTATTTGTATATAATGGGGCTAGCAAAAAAATATGATAAAAAATATAATTAGTTTAACGCGTCACACTCATAGCCTCACAGTAGAGTAGATATACCCTGTGTCGTGGGTGCCATGGACACACACAAATACAGAAACCCAGACCGAGAACAGAAATTTCAAAGTCATTCAAATTTCTGCTTCGCCGGGAATCGAACCAGGGACCGTCCGATCAGCGGTCCGGCGTGGTAACAATTACGCCACGTGGGTCGTCAATGTTTAATAACAAAATGAAGTTTGGGTGAGTGCATGGCATTACGTGATCAATTTTTGAACTTTATCGTGGAATACCGATTATACTACTAACTACACTGCTTAAATTCTTCAAATTACACTCATTGTTTTAATAGATAAGTATTTTTTTCATTAAATATAAAAGTTATAGTGTAGTAGTAGTAGGTGGTAGAACTATTATGGTTCGCCCGGGGAATTACAACCGCTGCACCCACTTCTGCCGTAAACCAATTCTATTGTGTTTCGGTGGAAAAATTCAGTTGCCGGCCACACTTTCATGAGGCGACCACCAACCTCCGGAGTAGCAGCGTAACTGCATACGGCCTCAGACAAGACACGTATGCTTGCTTGAGGTTGTATGTAGATGTCCATGAGCTGCAGCGACCACTTAACACCACGTGGCCTGCATGCTGGTCTGCTACTCTATTCAAATAAAAAAACTCTGAAAAATGAACTCTTCATTTCATTTTGAATTTCGAGAGCCGCTTCTACCCATTCTTAGTACCCATCTTGAATTTTTATTCTAGACACGGCGTATTCTCCATACAGTCCTAAAACGTCGCAACATGATTTGGCAGAGCAAAAGAATTGAGCTTATATATGTGAAACCTTTAGTAAAGAGACGATTTATATTTGAAACAGGAATGCTTAGCTTTTTTATCTTTTCTTCAGAATTACATATGTCTGGCCTTTTCAATAAATTCGTTGCCCCAAACCCATGCCCTATTTTTATAGATAATAAGAGCCGCCCGCGACTTCATCCGTGTGGACTTTAGGTTTAAAATTTCTCTAAAATAAAATTAGCCTAAGTTACTCCTTATTACATCAGCTACCTGTCAGTGAAAGTCTCGTCAAAATCGGTCCAGCCGTTTCAGAGATAAGCCGGAACAAACAGACAGACAGATAGACAGACAAAATTGAAAAAAATATTATTTTGCTATATGTACTTACCGTCTATGTAGTAAAAAGCAGTTATTTTGATATTACAAACAGACGCTAAAATTTTATTTATTTTTATAGATTAAAATGCTTAAGTTATAAGGTGCCGAGTGTCATAGGTCTGTTTAACAATAAGTTTTAATGAGTGTTTAGGAACCACGCTGTATAGTTCTTTCTAGTTACTATTTAAAAGGTGGCCAAAGTGGGTTGTTTCCACAAGTAACTGTGTTGTATGTCTGTTCATAGTCGGTAGAAAGGAACCATTCTTTTTGAGATGATATAATGCGTGATTTGAGCTCCATCTATGTACTAAACTCATTTTCACTCATACTGTGGGTTAGTTCTTGGGTCCAAATTATTTTTTACTTGTCATTCCAAATCAAGCTAATTGAATTCTAGCCTCGCTTCGCCCACGTGGATGCTTTTTACGGGTCCCTGTAGGATAAAAAATATCCTATGTGCTATTCCAGGCTATATCTCTAACTTTCTTCCATCCATTTGAAATACGACGTAAGACTATATATTGTTATATTAAAATCATAGGCGTTTAGCCAGTGGACCCTCCGCGCGGTTGAAGCAACCCTTTTTCCTTAGGAATGAAGCATTTTCCGGGGTCAAATGTAGCCTTTGTTCATTGGGGATAATGTCGGCTTCTAACGGTAAAATAATTTTTCAAATAGGTCCAGTAGTTTCGGAGCCTATTCAATACAAATAAACAAAGAAACAAACTAACAATCAAATCTCTCCTCTTTATAATATTAGTGTAGACTACTCGAATAAGTTTAGACCAGTGGATCCCAAAGTTGTCTTAGTTACGACCCATTTAATATAAGTTTACCAACTCAGGACCCACTTCTAGGCAATTTCACCCTTACCAATATGAATAAATAAGACTTTTCAAATAACAAACAAAGTTTTAATGCAATTTTTTAATTACTTAATTAAATAATTACATCAAAAAGGTTATTTCAATGGCAAGGGTGAAATTGTGACCTGTGTTTCGCCATTACAGATTTGACATCAATTTTAACTCGAGTTACTTTTATTCGCAGTGAGTTTGATAAGTCCAATTTATTTCGGTATTTAGTTTTAATGTTCACCATATTAGAAAATCCGGCTTCACTCCTCACACAGTCCTCCTCGACTTTCATGCTTCAGCAACCGAGAGCCAAAACTCCGTTATTGCTTACGATTGAAATAGACGAATGGATGGCTCGGTCGGTTGGTGTGTCGTTCTACAGGCAGGGCCCACTCAATATTCGCTCGCGACCCATCCACTGATCCCGTGACCCACTGGTCGCGACCCATAATAATAATAATAATAATAAATCGTTTATTTCGACCACCGAGGATCATATTTCAACATAAAAAATAAGCATATTAGATGTTAGTAGAAATACAAATCTTAAAGCTAATGTTAGTAGACTTAAAAAACTAATTATCTTACCCTAAGAACTATATCTAAGACAGGCCTGATTAGTCAGTACGTGCACCATATGACAATGGTTCAGGTACTGACAATCAAACCTGTCAGAAAATGCCCTCAGGATGCCATTGGAACTGGCCCGCACCCTGCGCATCAGGGATGTGCACCGTTTGCGCATAGTAGTGTAGAAACAATCCACACGCGCATCCGCGAACATACCCGACGCGCTACAGTAACGAGGCAGACCCAACAACATCCTGAATGCATTATTGTATTGAACACGCAGGGCATTGTACTGTTTCTGCGTGTAGTCCACCCACAGGCTGCTCGTGTAAAAAGATGTACAGTAAGCTCTAAAGAGCGTTACTTTTACCGAGACAGAACAACGAGCGAACCTGCGAGCAATCATGTTCGCTCTAACAGACAATGCCCTGCACTCTCTTTCTATATCCGCATCATCTTTCAGGTCAAAGGACACCATATACTTAAAATGAAACACCCTTTTTAACGGCGTACCATATAATTTAATGGGTGGTACATATGATGGCATAGGTTTACCCTTGGCCTGAAAAACCATGCATTCGCTTTTCTTCACGTTATATATCAATCCATGACTGCTAGCGTAGCTTTCACATATGCTCAACAGTTTTGCCATAGTTTGGGAAACTCTGGTCTAGACTAGTTCCGGCCTGGCTTCACTCGGGTGAATTGAGTTTATATGATTATACTTAACATATATATCATTATGATTATACATATGAAGGAACAGTGCATTTTTTCAGGATAAAAAGCAGTCTTTGTGCTATTTCATTTATATTATAACGCTTTATCACGCTTCACACTCATAGCCCCATAGTAGGGTAGATATACCTTGTGTCGTGGGTACCGTGGACACACACAAAGACAGAAACAGAAACACCCAGACCGAAACAGAAATTTAAACTCATCATTCAAATTTCTGTTTCACCGGGAATCGAACCCGGGACCCTTCGATTGGCAGTCCAGCATGGTAACCATTGCGCCACGCAGGTCGTCATTTATTTCATTTTTATTATGAATTAAGTAGGTACTTAGTTGCCGGGACTGCGATGGCTTCACATGCCCACCGAACCAGAAATCATTCATTTCATTCATTCATTCATTCAAATATTACACCTAACAGCGCCCGTTTCGTTGCACACAAATACGCAGTTCAATTTTACTCCCAAAGGAGAAAACCTCGGATCCAAATCTTATATACCTTTCTACATTCACTTACCTGCTCTTTCCGTGGTCGGATGACATAGTAACAATTTTAATGTGGCAAAGGGGTTTCGAGTACAAAGGAAAGGTTAAAGTGATATATGTACTCTCAAACCTTAAAGCATCAAAGGTAATGACTCACCCGTCAGTGGAGAGGGCATTGCGCCTCGCATCGATACATAATTTTTGTGCCAAATCTGGTGCGGGGGGAAAAACGCACACATTTTAATTTTGTCACACATTTACAAATATTATTTCATCGCTACAGACGCATACATTTCTAAATATGTCGATTTCAAATAACAACGTCATTTTCTATGCACCGACACACACATACTAGTTGTATGTAACTAGAAGGCACATTGTGCATGCACCGTAAAGGCCACTCCACTGACGGGTGTACGTGTCAGTACCTGTGATGCTCTAAGTGCCTCAAACCCACAAGCAATAATAACGCCTGCTACAATTGCGGAGCGACTTCATCCAGGAAGTATTATGGAAGGAAGAGAATATAATGCCCAAGGGTCTTTAATAGGATACGAGTAAATAGAGCCACTATTTACTAACTAACTTGTGATGCTTTCATTTTACTTATGAGGACAAATTAGTGTTTTTTTTTAAATCCCGATTTTTTAATTGAGGAAACCTATAATAATGATATCGAGATTCATTCTCGATACCATACCGATATCGGGGGATAAGAACAGCACTAACTATACCCTCCAGTGGACTCAGTGTTTAGACTCCGGGATCTTCATCGAAACGCGCTGGTATTCTCAATGCGTGGTGTTCCTTACGCTACGCTTATATGTTTATTCCTTATTGCAACGGACGTGTAATTGTTGGACAACCTTCCAGCTGGGGCATTACTAGTAAACCAATACATGGGCTTAAAAAAAGATGTTACAAGCACTCCTTATAAGTCGGCAATGCTCCGGTGACTCGCCTGATACTGCTCGTGTCCGTAGAAGACGGTGATCGCTTATATGCAATCATTACCCCTGTGCCTTTTTGTGCGGTTCACGATTCACGGTTCATTACAAAAATAATTTTTCAATTCGAACCAGGAGTTCCTGAGGTTAGCGCGTTCTAACAAACAAACAAACTCTTCAGCTTTATATATTGGAATAGATATATTAAAAATATCTTTATGGATATGTACAATTTTGTTCCATTAAAAGACATTTTGCGACAAAAAAATTGTTTGTTGACTTTCAATTTTTTTTATAATACATTGCCTTTTGCTACAAATGCGACCTCATCCGACGTTGAACGTCAGTAGTCGTCTCAAGGGTTTTTCTGTGGGGAAACATTATAGAGGCAGTTCCTACTAAGTTATGAAGGGTTACGAATTATTCTTTGGTAAATTTCTCTGAGCAGCGATGGCCGAGTGGTAAGACCGCGGTCTCTGACAAGGAGATACCGGGTTTAAATCCTCGGCACGTACTTCTGACAAATATACTTATTTATTTATTTATTAGACATACCAAGAGCTTAACATACTAAACATTAGATTATAACATTTTTTACAATGTTCTCTGGTATGTGAGCCAATTACAGGCATGTACAGCATTTACTAGACAGACGTATTAAAAATATGGACTTAATTATTACATGTGTGTTTCTAAAGCGTACTTATAACATTTAAACATACAAAATTTTCCAAAAAAAAAAAAAACAACTTAATACAAACAAGGTAATGAATACACTTGCCAATTCCTATATTTGCCAAGATCTTTGAAAAGGCCATGCTTACGCGAATCATGAATTTCATTGATAAGCATGAAATACTAAGTCCCAACCAAAACGGCTTTAGAAAAAACAAATCTACCAGCTTAGATGCCTTTAACTTAGTTAGCAGTATACTAGAAAATGTGGATAGGAAGCTACAGACCACGGGAATATTCTTTGACATGAGCAAGGCTTTTGATTTTGTCTCCCATAAATTGCTTTTGTTCAAGTGTGAAAAATATGGTATACGTGGACGTCCACTTGAATGGCTTAGTAGTTACTTAAGCGATCGGCAACAGTTTGTTGAGGTTACTAATATCAACCCAATCAATAAAGAGGAGGAAATATATAAATCTGACGTAAAATATAATAGAGTAGGCGTTCCCCAAGGGAGTATCCTCGGACCTGTATTATTTATATTATATATTGATGACATTAAAAACGTGACAAATTACCAGTGCTCACTATTTGCCGATGACATTGCAGTTGTAATTCCAGATAATCATAAAGATGACAATTATATAAATAGAATAAATGAAACAATAAATAACATCTACGAATGGCTCCATGATAATAATCTTCAATTAAATATAAATAAAACTAAGTGTATACAATTTAAAAATAGGGGATCAAAAATAAACGATTTAAAATTATTCTGTCAAAATCAGCGAATAACTGAAGTTAACTCCGTAACTTTCTTAGGTATACAATTGGACGATGCATGTACGTGGAAAGAACACGTGGAAAAAATTTGCTCTAAATTAAGCCGCTTTACCCACCCTCTATGGCGGCTACCAAAAATAAGCGATAGAGCAACGGCATTAAAAGCTTATCATGGATATGTGTCGTCTAATCTAAGATATGGAATTCTGCTGTGGGGAAATTCCGTGCATACTAATAAAGCATTTTTAGCACAAAAGAAATGTGTGCGCGCTATATGCGATGTACCGCCAGACTCGAGTTGCAAGCCCCTTTTTAAAACGCTGAGAATATTAACATTAACGGGACTTTATATTTATGAAGTATGTGTCTTTGTCAAGACACACATGAATCTTTTCATTCAAAAAAAAGAATATTGCAAATTCTTTACCAGGCATCCCGATAAACTCTGCCTACCGCTATCTCGATCAGTATTGAGATCAAGAAACTCGTATCACATGTGTGTCAAAATATATAATAGAATACCGGCAGATTTCAAAAAATTAACATTATCTCGATTTAAAAATCATCTATATAACTGGCTGATCGATAAATGTTATTATAATATTAACGAATTTATGCAAAAAACATTAAATCTATAACTAATTGACAACTATGATTTGACATTATATTATTATTGAATGATTGTAAATGTGAATTATTTTTTAATTGAATTATGAATTATGACATCAAGTATATTTGTTTGTAATGTAAAATGTAATGCATCTGACTCCGAAATTATAATGTTAAACTGGACAAATATAATTATTTTAAATCATTATACAAATTTATATTATTAATTGTTAAATTCATAATACTTATATTATTTGTAATTTGCATGCCAAATGACGGCTAATGTGAGAAACCAACATTGTAAAAAAGACCTATATTGTTACCACATTTTAGCAAATAAAGTTATTCTATTCTATTCTATTCTATAATGCGAATGTTACTAAGAACGAACATTGCTCAGATACATAGACAATTTATTCTTAAAGTTGGAAGATTTGTCGTGGAAAATGTCTAAGTCAGCTGATGCACATACTTGATTATATAGTGTTGATATTCTAGAGGGTGGAATGTTTGGATAGGAGAGTTCTACTAGGTGGAATATTCTTGTTATTTTTTGTAACTAGTAGCCGCCCGCGCTTTCGTCTTTTGGACGTGGACTTTTTTTTGTTTTTAGAATTTTTCTAAAAAAAAGCAGCCTAAGTTAGTAGATAAGTATAGACAAAAATTGAAAAAATGTTGTTTTGATATGTGTACCGTATATAGGTACATTCATATTATACTGTTCCATGGTGAGGGAAAATATCGTATAAATATAAGTATAATTCATATTTTATTAATTACGACATTTTCCACCACCGTGCATTCATGAAAGAAACTTATATTTTCCTGAAGGCATGATGTCTGCCAATCCGCACTTGGCCACTTAGCCTAGGGGACTATGGCCTAAAACCCTCTCACCAGTGAGAGAAGACTTGAGCCTGGTAGTGGGACATACGATAAAAAAGATTGAAAAAAACTGACTTTCTAAGGCATCTAATAAAGTGTTATCTGAAAAGAAAAGAAAAGAAAAAATATTTATTTCATATTAGGAATACAAAATATTCGCTTAATGAATGTCATTTTTTCCCGGTCATCGCCTTTAAGTGCCCGTTTGGGCTAGATGTTGAGCTGAGAGAAAAAAGGCGGCGGAAAAAAACTCCCAGCACTCTTTTTAAAAAAAACAGTACATATATAATTGAGATAACAGTATGGCTATGGGTCCATAATGGGCACACGTGACAGCTGATCGTATGAGACACTATAAACCCACTTCCAGCTGCTCACAGTTGCGAGTAATTACTAAAACTATATATTACATTTCATTTAGAAATAGCTTTGTGTGGGCGAGATTCATTCCCACGCTCTTTTATCATTAAGATAGTCCTTAGTGTTGTAGTAAGCCTTGCGGCAGAGGACTTGTTTGACTGTCTTCTTAAAAGGTTTTAAAGGCAGGGATTGAATCTTTATTGGGATTTTATTATATATCCTAATGGATATCCCAATAAAAGAAGAGCTTTTTTTATGGAGCCGGCATTTCGGAAATGCCAGCTTGTGGCCGTTCCTAGTTGAGACACAGTTAGGACTATGCAAGTCCAATATGGTTGTGAATTTCTCTTTATTTTTGCGTACATACATTATGTTTTCGTAGATATATTGCGAAGCAAATGTAAGAATATTGATCTCTTTAAATTTTTCTCTAAGTGATTCTCTAACACCTAAGTTATAAATTGCGCGAATAGCCCTTTTCTGCAAAATAAAAATTGATTCAATATCAGCCGCATTACCCCACAGTAAAATGCCATATGACATTAAACTATGGAAGTAACTGAAATAAACTAATCTGGCTGTTTCAATGTCTGTGAGGGAACGAATTTTCTTTATCGCAAAAACTGCAGAACTAAGTCTATTCGCCAACTGAGAGATGTGGGGTCCCCACTGTAATTTCGAGTCTATTGTAATTCCCAGAAAAGGAGCTGCTTCAACAATGGCAAGATCCTCACCATTTAATTGAGGATTTACATTTTCTTTCCTAACATTTGGGGGTGAAAACCTTATGCAATTAGTTTTTTTGTTGTTTAATAGTAAATTATTTACATTGAACCACTGAACTACCTTAGAGAGAGCATTGTTCACATCGTCATAATTGGAAATTCGTCTATCGATTTTAAATAACAAAGAAGTATCATCTGCGAACAATACAATCTCATGACTGTTTTCAACCATGAAAGGAAGATCGTTTATATACAACAGACTGACCTTCAGGTATTTGAAATGTGAAGTATAAATGTATGTAAAATGTTCGTAATTGGCAAAATTAAACTGGTTTCGAATTGGCAGTAACCCTATTTTGCGTGCGAGGACTGGAGCTTACTGCACCACGAAATCCCAATGCGGATGGTGCGGGTAAGCGGGTAACCCGCTGTCGTATGTTTCCGAACCGCCCATAAGGCCTTCGACAAGATATAACAACTGCTACAATAGCGACCATAAGTGCAGGATTAGCCTGCTCTTTGAAGCACGAAAACGCGCATGGAATTGCCACCAAATCGTTCACTTATCTAACACTCACCCGCACCCTGCATAGAATGCTCCCGGCCTACGGTAGCCGCCGGGCCATGCCTGCTTTAATATTCTCTATGTAACAGAAACACCCATATTACAGCAGCGTGGTGGTGTAAGCTTCAGGCCTGGAATAAATTATTATGGTGTCTCACACGATCAGCTGTCACGTGTGACCATTACCGACCCATAGCCATTCTGTTATCTCAAATATATTACATATTATGTACTTTTTTTTAAAAGAGTGCTGGGAGTTTTTTTTACTGGCACTTAAAGGCGATGACCGGGAAAAACGACATTCATTAAGCGAATATTTTGTATTCCTAATATGAAATAAATATTTTTTCTCTTTCTTTCTTTCTTATAGAAAGAGACCCAGTCTAGCAGTGGGCCGTAACCAGGGTTTCAGCCAACATACGTAGATAAACATATCTCATAAACAACACATCGGTAAACTTAGATTGTGTACGTATCAACATCCGATAATCTAATCAAACTTTTCTTGTTATCACACACATATCGACTAAAGTAGTGATGGGTTTACCAGGACATGTGTATTTCCAGTTAGAAGCGGTAACTAACTTAAAAGAAATAATAACGTTTCAAACTCATAGCGCCACATTAGGGTAGATATACTTTGTGTCGTGGGTACCATGGACACATACTAAGACTGAAACACAAACACCCAGACGGCGCGCCGCCGCCGATACGTAATTTGTGGATTCAAATTCAAGAGTTCAAAAGAACCCCATAATTTTGGTTAGAAAGTTTTGGCGGGAAGTCGAAAAAGACATATTGTGCTCTTGTTTTATTTTCATTTTCTTGGTGTATTTTTGAGTTATATCGGATAAAGTTGATGGCATTATGTTTGAGTACCTGGACGCCCGAGCGTTGCTCGGATAAAAACAGTTTATTTACTTGGTTTATTTTTAAGCAAAGCATTCATTGACTTAGTGTTACTTTACAAATCTTTTTGAAATACACTAGCTCCCAATTAAAAAAAAATTGTCACAAAAAATAAAAACGCAACTTACCTACTTGAGATTTGAACCCAGGTCTCTAGCTCCGTAGTCGGCTTTCGTAACCATTCGACCAAGAAAGCTTTAATTCCCTTGATGAAATTTTTATAGAGGTCTTTCATAATTATCGACATTGTCATTTGTTTGAAGGGTGGATTGTCAAATGTTGACCATTTGACGGCTTTCTACGCCACAATATTATTCATATTTTCCAATAGATGTCGGTAAGTGTAATTTTATATTTAACTGCATAAACATTTAAAAAAACGACAAATTCTATCAATAAAAATTTGTAGATCGATTTATCATCCCCGCAACCAGTGTAATAAATTTCATCAAAATCTTTGGAGCCTTTTCCGAGATTCAAAAAATATATTTAGATATATACAAGAATTGCTCGTTTAAAGGTATAAGATATAGGTTAATTACAGTGCACGAGTGTTTGTGAAATAGAATAACAGTGCTAAAATATGTTTTTTCTGCTTGCCTCCAAAATTCCATCGGACACGTTCTAGTATAGTAGCCATCGCTTTACTTAAATGTTGGACTGACTAGACTGACTGATTACTGACGACTTATTTACTGACTTTGTTATTACTTCGTCCAGTTTCATTGAAACTGGCAAAGAATTGATTCAAAAGTTATACTTGAAGCTGGCAGTATGCACAGAGTTTGCGATGCCATCCATAATTGAAAAAAAAAATTTTTTTTTGGATAAATTACATACGAGACGTAGAATATAACTTTCTATGTACTAATCTTCTTCCGTAGGTATGTTTAGGTAGCTAGTAAAGTAAATTAATTATTGGATCTTGTGAACTAAGCAACACAGATACACACAATAAAGATATGCGTAACTCATTTATGTCACAACAATATTTACAGAATTATTTTATTAAGCATTTCTCCCGAGTTTGCGTAGGAAAAACATAAAGTTTGATATGGTCGTGGACATACTTCGTAAGAGGATCAAAAAGTTTGACAAAGTTGTATCGAGTACGTGTTTATTTTGTGGGATTATTAGTTAGCTAAGTTACGAACCCGTAACTTAGAACAAAATACTCGTTAGCTAACTTAGAACAAAATATTCTGGACTTGTTATGCTATTGTGAAATGAGTGCGTGATGTATGAATGGTATGATGACATTTAATTTTAATTTTATTTTTATTTTTTTCATATTACTATAATTCATTCATTTAGTTGACATTATATTGCAATTAATTAATACCTTTTTTTTAAATATAATTTTATTATATTTTGATAATTGTGACTGTATTTCTATCTATAATTAATTGTAAATAAGTAATTAAGTTTATGTTTGTTAATATTCGTAATTCATTGTTCATTAGTGTAATTGGAGCAATCCGTACTAAATGACTAAAATAAATAAATAAATAAATAAAAGTGTAAAACATGGTTATAAAACGTTTTTTTTTAATTTATTTTTTGTCGTTTCTTAACGTTTCACATTCATGCAAGGGATCTCATAGGAGGAAATACTCAGATCAAATAAAAAAGTAACTATAGAACAGATGAAAAAAACTAAAAGTAAAACTAAGAATAGTGTAAAATGCAATATTTTATTTCAATAATGGTATCGCAAACTCTGTGCATTCTGCCAGCGTCGAGTATATTTTTTACATCGCTTAGTAGTCATAAAAAACAGTAATCGTCGTCAGTTTAGTCAGTCATATGTTCAAGTAAAGCGATGGCTACTTTATTAGAACGCGTCCGATGGAGTTTTGGAGGGAAGCTGAAAAAATAACATGTATTCACACTGTTACTTTATTTTACGAATACAACACTCGTGCACTGTCATTAACCTATATCAAATAATATCAAATTTATCCGATATAACTTAAAAATACACCAAGAAAATGAAAATAAAACAAGAGCACAATGTTGTTAAAGATACAAGAACCCAATAAAGTTTTTTACGCAAATACTGCTCACTTCTTAGTCTGATATTTCGTTTCACAAGGCGCTAAAGACGTTAATAGCTCAAAAATTAAGAGCAAGACATTTTGACGAGAGATTTAAGAGTCAAACGACAAAGTTCAAACAAGCTTTTAAGTCTGAAGGGAAAATGCGTTTATGCCGTTTCTGTATAATATGCAGGGGCAAAATATAAATTTTATAAACATTTTTATGCAATGTTTAATTCTCAAATTTCTTATCCTCTCAACGAAAGTAGGGTGTAATGTAAATATTGCAGAGTTAATTTATTTCACTCATTCAATACTTCTCATATTGTAACATATTTTTAAAATTAATGAATTAAACGTGCTTGTAGAAAAAGAAATATAATTGTTAGACATTATAGTAGTGTACAAAATATATCGCCAGCAATATAAAACTCAAATTATGTACAATGCAATGTTTAATTCGTAATTTAAAAGTTGAAATTAAAAAATATATTAAAATCTGGCAAATATGTGTGCATGTTGTTTATTTACTTATTCCGAATTTAATTTATTTATTCAAAATAAGAAAATAAACATCGCACTCAAATATTTGCCACTATTGTTTGCTAGATATTTTTTAAATGAAACGAATAAAATTCGCATACAAATAGCACATTTTGGAAACAAGACGTTATGTAAATGAGACATTTTTCGAATGAGACGTTTTGTAAACGGTACATTTTGCATATGGTACAATTGACGCCCTTGAGCATTAATTTTTTATTATTATTATTCAAATAGAGTAGCAGAACAGCATACAGGTCACGTTTTATTAAGTGATCCCTGCATCCCATAAAATATCAACACGCACCCTTAAGCAAGCTCAAGGACTCTACTCTAAGCGCTACGGTCCGAAGATTCGCAAATTTTTCAGCAAATTTTTTACTCTTTTCTGACTGTTTGTGGATACTTGACTCTATAGTAAATTATCGAGAATAAGGAGCTATTTAGGATACAAATGAAAGCACCAAGCACGCAAATGCAAGCACCTTTTTTAATCCCTCAAACTTTTACAAAATGATCGTCGATACTTCGGACTAGACTAAAGAGGAAACGCGGCTTCAGCCGAATTTTAAAAATAGGTATTTTGGAATAACTATTGCTATCGCGCTGCGCCCTGTGCTATTCGCCGCCTGCGATAGGGACAGATGCAGCTTAAACCGATTATACCTACAAACTTTATGACTAAATCGAGGTTTCGTATTCTCCTGTTTCCTCCTTCAAAATTGACTTTATTATAAATATTTTTTTCACATATATCATGAAATAGAATAAGTCTATGCCTCTATGTTTTTATTTGGTCGTAAAAACCTTTCAAATTTGTTTTGCAGTTGTTGGATTAGGGATGTATGAAAGAGGCATTTTCTACGATTTTTGAAGAGTCATATTTTCTGATCTAATTAGTTGACTGAAAAAACAAAACATAGGGACATAGCTTTAGCAGACTTTAATACTGTCACAAAAAATCATTCTTCTAGAAGCATTATCCAGGGAGAAAATAGGAGAATACATTTGTATGGGAATACGGCGGTAGCGTTTCCTCTTAAGAGCCTTGGCTACTGGCCGTAGGCTGACCACTTCATGTAATTTGATAAGCAATGGTAACTTTCTACCAAAACACGGCATACCTAACGCTTCGAAATAGGGTATATAGATTATGCGGTGATCGCACTAGATGTGTGGAGTGGACTGTATGATATGTAGATATAGGAGATATGTTAAAAACCCTGCTGAATATGAAGCTAATAAATATTGCTTAAACTACCAACTTTAACCTCCAAGTCGATCTTGAGCTGGTGGGTGCTCACATCGTTCTACACTTATTTATTCGGCAAGGCAGACGGATCTTGAACACGATATCTTGGTCATTCGGAAACAGCACGGCTGAATCACGGCACCGAGAGGTCAAAAACTAGTCGGAGTTTTTGAAGGTTACAGCACGGCTGAACCTCTGGGCTACCGAAGTGGTAGGAGTTTCACGAAAGACTTATTCATCACAGCTAAACCAATATATTTAGGAGCACGGCACAACGGTCTTAACACAACACTCAACTCCATATTTTTACGATTGACGTTGGATGTCAATATCGATGGAATTTTTCTTTATTGGAATGGAATATATGGAATTCTTCTTACCAGCCAGTCGCAAGGATTGAACATTGGTAGTACTTGCTCGCTTGAACCTACAAGTATTACTTCAGCTGCAACCATCATGTATTGCGAGTGAATTTTTTTGTGAATAGGACATTCTGTGAACTGTTACGATTGGTTACTGCTAGGTAAACTGCAACCCTTCATCGCTGCATCAGCAGCATAAGAAACTATATAACGAAGGTCTGGTCCCGCGCAGTTAGTCTGCTCTGATCCTCGGTACTGGCCACACATCTTTCTAGATCCATTTAGTGTAAAACGCAATAAACGGGGTTTCTTTGTAAAAACCTTTTTTTTAAAAACCCTCTCACCGGGTCCCGCGTAACATTGGTGGCAGCGTAAAGGGATACAAAACCAGGTATTCCCCGGGTCCGTCTCCGCGTATATAAAGTGCTATAAAAGTAAAGTGTTAGTAGTGCTTATAAAAGTGACCAATATTTTAAGTGTGAGTGACTAAAAATCAAAAGTGCCAGTAACCTACTCTGTTGTGTCCTGAAAACCGCTGTGCTGCATAGTCAAACTGACTTCTCCGTTTCTACTATTCCGGACGCAAGAGCATACTCAGAGCATACTCAAAATCATCGCTGTTCCCGCTGAAAAATAAATAAAGACGTCACTGTTTCCTCTGGTTCCTGAAAAAGAATTAAAATCATCACTGTTCCTGTGAATGAAAAGAAGTTGTTATTGTGCCCACTGTTTCTACGGTCGCCGTCAGCATTCACCTGCAGTCACGCCACATCTCGCCTTGTCAGCGTCTAGACGCTCAGACGCTATGCGGATGCCCGTTATCGTTATCGCCGTGTTGCAGTGAGTTAGACTAAACATTCATCCTTTGTGTTACTCATTTTATGTTACAAGTTTTATTCAATCACATTGTTGCATCATAATATTTTATTTAGTACTATTAAATTATGCCAAAATCTGTTAAAAGTGAAGATCAACAGTTGAAAATTGATATACCCGAAATCATTGAATCGCCGCAATCTCCTATTTTGTCTCCTAGAATTACGAGATCAAAAAGTAAATCCGAAATGGACATCAATACACTATTTAAATTCGTTAAACCATATAACGGCAATCGTGAAGGTCTAAATTCATTTTTAATAAATTGCAACAATGCGATTGAACTCGCTACTGAGCCGCAAAAACCAATTTTATTAAAATATATCCTATGTCAGCTGGAAGGAAAAGCTGAGCTCGCCTGCTCCATTAAGGAATTTAACACCTGGGACCAATTAAAAGAGTTCCTAAAAACTCAATTTTCTGATAGGAAACACTATTCCCATTTACTTACTGTTCTACAAGAAAGCAGGCAAGGTCAGACAGAAAGCGTTAATCAATATGCACTTAGAATAGAAACATGTCTTTCACAACTTTTAACTGAAATATCATTGTCAAGCCACAAGGCATCTGAAATACCAGGTCGAACAGCTGCAATGGAGGACCTGGCTTTACATCATTTTACAATGGGTCTTAAGCCCAACCTTTCGCTAACTGTACGATGTAAAAATGCTAAAAATCTTAATGAAGCTATTAATATCGCTATTTGTGAGGAGCGCATTATGCAATCTATGTATAAACGGTCACAACAATCAGTAGACCGACCAACATATAACCGCCCACCTCCAAGACCATTCACACGACTAAATTCAAATCAAGGCAACCGTAATCCAAACCAAGCTAATCCAACCATCTGTAGATATTGCAAAGCTGTAGGACATTCCATTGATCAATGTCGTAAACGAGAATACAACAACCGAAATCGTCCTAACGCTTTCCAACCACAGCCTCGCGTCAACTTTGTTGTGAACGAGGATGACCATGATAACGATTATGGTCGTGATGAAGTAGACAGTCCAAAAAACTAAAAATTGTCTCGCATCGGTGTCGTGCGAGGCACCAACGCAATCCAAAATCCGACACCGTATCCTCTGTATCCACTGTATCCGCTGTATCATCAGCATCCGCTGTATCCGCTGTATCATCAGCAACCACTGTATCCACTGTATCCGCTGTATCATCAGCATCCACTGTATCCGCTGTATCATCAGCAACCACTGTATCCACTGTATCCGCTGTATCATCAGCATCCACTGTATCCGCTGTATCATCAGCACCCGCTGTATCCACTGTATCATCAACACCCACTGTATCGTCAACACACGCTGTATCCGCTGCATTATCCACATCCGTTGTATCTTCAAAACCCGCTGAATCATCCGAATTATCTTCTAAACCTGAAGCAGACAATAAAATATATGAAATTAATACAAACCCCAATAAAATACTTCTTCCGCATATACTTGTTGATTCCTCAGTTTCTGATATACCACTGTCTTTGTTAATTGATTCTGGATCCGCCGTAAGCTTAATTAAGTCATGTACAATTCAAAACCAACCAAATTTAATCAAAGAAAAAATAAACTTAAAAGGAATAGACCCTGTAAATCAAACTACAACCACATCTGGTCATTTTCTTTTAAAACTAAAATTATCCGAATCTCCTAATAAATCTATAAGCCATAAATTTCATGTAATAAATGAAATAGACTTACCATACGACGGTATAATTGGAACTGATTTACTAAATTCCTTTAAATGCAGCATAGATTATAATCATAATGTGTTGAGAATCAATAAAAACGAAATTAAACTTTTATTCAATGAACCTACTTATACTATTCCAGCACGAACCGAAATGGTCGTCGAATGCTCTGTTTCTAATCCTGAAATTAAAGAAGGACTTGTATTAAATCAAAATAAAATTAAAAACCTCTTAATTGCAAATTGTCTAGTTAAAGTAAAAAATAATAACAGAATAAATTTATCGGTTGTTAACATCTCTGAATTTCCAATATCGCTCAATTCCAATTTAAATATTACTTTAATCCCCGTTGAAGAATTTCAAATCTGCAATAATAATATTTCTAATGATCCTACACTGTATCCAGTTAATAATATTAAATATCCTAACGCTTATAAAAGAACACGTGAAGTCTTAGACCAACTACGTGTCTCCCATTTAAATTCTGAGGAAATTAATGCATTATACGATCTTTGTTCCTCCTATTCGGACATCTTTCATCTTCCCGGCGAAAAACTGACTCATACCAATTCTATTAAACACTCTATTAAAACCACATCTGATAATCCGATTCACGTAAAATCTTATCGTTTTCCCGAAATTCATAAAGCCGAAGTACAAAAACAAGTCGATCAGATGCTAGATCAAGGAATAATAGAGCCTTCAAAATCTCCATGGTCAGCACCCATTTGGGTTGTACCTAAAAAACTTGACGCTTCCGGTCAAAGAAAATGGCGCATTGTTATAGACTTTCGACAACTCAATGACGTCACTATAGGTGATACTTACCCAATTCCTAATATAAATGAAATCTTGGATCAATTAGGCTCTAGTAAATATTTCTCAACTCTCGATCTTTCCTCTGGCTTCCATCAAATTCCTGTCGAAGAAGAAGATAAACCCAAAACCGCTTTTTCAGTCCCTCAAGGTCATTACCAATTCACCCGCATGCCCTTTGGTCTCAAAAACGCCCCTTCAACCTTCCAGAGACTCATGAATACTGCTCTATCTGGATTACAAGGTACCCGCTGTTTCGTCTACCTTGATGACATAGTCCTCTACGGTTTCGATTTAAATTCTGCCATAAATAATTTGGAATGTGTCTTTAAAAGGCTTAGAGAATTCAATTTAAAATTACAACCAGAGAAATGCGAATTCCTTAGACGAGAAGTAGCTTATCTTGGACATATTATTTCTGAAGACGGCGTAAAACCAAATCCCGATAAAATAAAATCTGTTTTAGAATTTCCTCGCCCTAAATCTCCAAAGGACATCAAATCCTTTTTAGGACTAGTTTCTTATTACCGCCGATTTATCCCTGATTTTTCTAAAATTGCCAAATCGCTAACTCAACTTTTAAAGAAAGATACACCTTTTCAGTGGCAAAATCAACAACAAGTTGCTTTCGATCAATTAAAAAGTAAACTCACCACAGCTCCTGTCCTCTGTTATCCTGATTTCACCAAACCTTTCATTCTAACTTGTGATGCATCTAATCATGCTCTGGGAGCCGTCCTTTCTCAAGGCACCATAGGTAAAGATAGACCTATTGCATTTGCTTCCCGAACTCTTAACAAAAGCGAATGTAACTACAGTACAACAGAAAAAGAACTTCTCGCTATAATTTTTGGCTGTAAAACTTTTAGACCTTATCTATATGGTCGAAAGTTCCAAATTGTTACTGATCACCGTCCCCTGAAATGGCTCTTTAATCATAAGGATCCCTCCAGTAAACTCCAAAGATGGAGATTAAAATTAGAAGAGTATGAGTACGAGATTATCTATAGAAAGGGTGAATTAAATTCAGCTGCAGATGCATTGTCTCGTCACCCTATTGATCCACTGGCTCCTGTGAATATTATAGGCACAAAATCTGACTCTTCCACGAATCCCTCTAATGTACAAAACCCTACAACTTCTTCTCCTTCTATTCTACCTTCTGAACCGCCAAACCCTGTAAACCCTGAACATATTGACATGGAACTACTTTCGAGTCCACCTAACCCAGAAGAATGGAACTTACCTTTTTTAGATCCTCTACAACATATCGGTGACCTTCCGGGTACTTCTCATAGTCCTGAAAATGATAATAATCACTTACCTCAGAGCTTACCATATCCTGTTGCTAATCCTGGTACCGCTGATACTAGTATAAATGACGACTCCTTCCTAAACTTACCAACTCTGGACGAACTTATAAGTCCTCCCCCTGACTCTGAAAATGAAAACTTATTTAGCCCTAATACTCACCTTGATAATGCCCCAAGCGTCCCTGCAAATCCTGAAAACCAAAACGTAAATCCTGATACTTACCTTGACGATACACTTAATCCTCCTACTAGTTCTGGTAATAAATTACCCATTAACTCACCAAGTCCAGACGTCTCTGACGATTATTATTCTGATTTCTTAAAAACTATGTCTAATACTAAATCCACTTTTAATACTATAATCCATGAATATACAAATAACCTATTGTCCACCGACTCCAAACTTGTCATCTTACCTACTTCTATTGACTTAGATGAAACAAATCCTTATATTGAGGAAGTTCTTTCCAACCAAAAGGATAACACAGAACTCCTAAACAAAGAAAGAAAATTACATTCCTTCCTAAATTTTGAGTCAGAAGATAAATCTTACTATTTTCTATTTACAAAAGTTCATCATTTTGACAGTGTCCCATATCCCGACTTATTCGAATCTTTAAAAAATCTTCGAAATGAAATATTAATTAACTGCCCAGATTTTTGTAATGAAATTGCTATATCGGATTTTAAGGACCCTTTTGTTAAACTCAACTATGCTAAACTTTACAATATGATTAATTTCCTTTTCCATAATACCAATATTACAGTCAAAATTTATAGAAATACGATAATCTTCCCAACTCCTACCGAAATCAAAAAGATACTAAAAGAAAATCACGACATACCCATTGCTGGTCACGTTGGCATAGGCCGCATGTACAATAGAATCAAAGAAAGATACCACTGGAAGGGCTTAAAAACTGACATTGAGAACTATGTAAAGAAATGCCCCCAGTGCCAAACAAATAAAGCACTGCGCCAAATAAACAGAGCTCCAATGCAGATTACTTCCACTTCCACTGCTCCCTTTGAGAGGATTAGCCTCGATATAGTTGGACCTCTTCCTGAAGCTGGTCAAATTAATCTTCGATTCATTCTAACTCTTCAAGATGACCTCACCAAATACTCCGTAGCATATCCTATATCCAACGCAACTGCTGAAGAGGGTTGCGAATGTCTCGTCCACTTTGTCTCCTTATTCGGTATCCCTAAAATGATACTTTCTGACCAGGGCACAAATTTCACCGCTGAGCTCTTTAAAAAGACTTGCGAATTTCTTAAAATAAAGCAGATTTGGTCCTCGCCCTATCATCCACAAACTCAAGGAGCTCTGGAGAGAAGCCACTCCACGTTAAAGGAGTACTTAAAGAGCTATGTTAATGAAAATCAATCGGACTGGCATAAATACGTGTACACTGCTATGTTGTGCTATAATACCAACGTCCATACGACAACAAAATTCACTCCATATGAACTTCTTTTTGGCCACAAACCCTATCTCCCAGACTCTATATTTCAACCTAGTCCTGCCGGAACCTACCATGAATACATAAAAATGTTAAATCATCGCCTTAAATTCTCTCGAGAAAAGGCTCTCGATAATATTGCTAAATCTAAAGAACGGTCCAAAGGTTATTACGATAAACATTCTCGCCCTGTTACTTATAAAGTAGGAGACTTAGTTTATCTGAAATCTCACTTAAGACTTAGAAAAGCACTATCTCCTATATGGAAAGGTCCCTATAAAATCGTTAAGATTCATGGCAATCATACTGCTTCTCTCTTAATCAATAGACGTCATGTTAAACACCATTATGATCAAATGAAACACGCGTCCATTGACACGGTTGATCTAGAATAAAATTTAAGTTTTAAATTTTCTCTTTTATTAAACTCCTTGTACAATCCTAAGGATTATTATCTTTTAGTATTAAGAGTACTTATTTTAGCATGTACCTAGGTTATAAAAATACTTTATTTATTACAGCCTGGCATTCTGTCATGGCCACATACAGGAGGAGTTCGTCGAACAAATAACGAAGAGTCCAGGAGTTTATTTGAACCCTTTAGGTTCCGTTAAGATAATCAATGATTATTTACATGTTATTGTTCCTATTGAAATAGATTATATTAAACCCCACATAGATAACATAAAACATGTTCTCCACATTTCTCGACATCTATGTCCCAGAAGTAAAACTATTAACGAATCTGAATGTGAAAATATATTTCAACCTCTCCATTCAATGTTTGATGATTTAATGCGTGACTATTTTTCAATATCACACCTTATATCTTCAAAAAATAGAAGATCCCCGTGGATATCAGGTGTCGGTACTATTTTCAAACACATATTTGGCACCATGGATGAAAATGATGCTATTCTATACGGCAACGCAATACAACATTTGAAAGAGAATGATAAAAAACTATTGGATCTAGTAAAACAAAATCTTATAATTTCAGAATCTGCTATTTCAAAATTTAATGAATCTCTCAATATTATAACTCAAAATGAAGAACGTTTAAATGATGTCGTTGAAAACCTTACCTCCCGTATGACAAGCATGACTACAGCTACAAATGAATTAATATTTAGAGCCACTATACAAGAGGTGTATAATGTACTCCAATCAAGCTTATTGAATTTATCCTATAAGTTAGAAGATATTGTAAATTCTATTCTATTCGCCAAGACCAATACTTTACATCCTTCTATTATAACGCCAAAAGATTTATATAACGAACTCGTTTCTAATGCTAAGCATCTATCCAAACTCTCCGAATTCCCTGTATCCTTAGAATTAGAAAATATACATATTTTAATCAACTTGGCTGAAATTGTTTCTTATATTATAGACGATAAGCTGTTATTTAGCATTAAGATTCCTCTAGTTCTTATTTCCCAATTTAACCTATTTAAAACTATTCCTATTCCTTTACCTCATGATAATAATGTACCTAATTCTTTTGCTGTTATAATTCCTTCTGCAACCTATTTAGCTATTAATAAAGGTAAAACTAGTTATTGTATTTTGAATAACTTAAATGATTGTAGGATTACTTTTCATGAAAATTATATCTGTAATAATATACAAGAACTTAATGTTATTGATAACCCAATTTGCGAAACAGAAATTGTATCTAAAGTTTTATATTCGGTTCCTGAACAATGTAAAACAAATTTCATTTCTGGAGACTTACATTTCTGGCAATCTTTAGGAAATAATAGGTGGATCTTTACTTATTCAAGTCCTACAAAGTTACATATCAATTGTGAAAATAATGATTATGATATTACATTATTAGGCACTGGAATTGTAAACCTAAAACCAAAATGCAACGGTTATTGTAAAGATGTAAAGTTAGTATCAACTCTAAATCCTACTGTTAAATTAAATCCTATTCATTCAGATTTTAATCTTATTAATGACTCTTGTTGTAATCTTATTGCCTTTAAGAAATTTAATAATACTGTCAATCTCAAATCTGTAAGATTAAATCCTAAACTTTATTTAGATAAATTTATTCAATTAAACTCTGATACTAATAAACTTTTAGATATTGTAGACAACTTAAATTTAAATAATGAGTCTGACAGTACTAAACCTCATTCCATTACATTTTATATCTTTTGTTTATGTTTTCTGATATTTATAATTTACTATTTTTGTAAAGAAAGATGTCTGGCAGTTTTGAAAAAACGTAAACCCTCTTCACCTTCTAGACCTGTCGATATTGAACTTGAAAATCTACCAGATCCTCAACCGCGCTTAAGAGTTGTTTAAAATTCTATATTTTTCAGTAGAAAACTTCACGCTTTTCCGTGTAAGTTTCCACTTAAGCGGGGGGTTGTTTCGATTGGTTACTGCTAGGTAAACTGCAACCCTTCATCGCTGCATCAGCAGCATAAGAAACTATATAACGAAGGTCTGGTCCCGCGCAGTTAGTCTGCTCTGATCCTCGGTACTGGCCACACATCTTTCTAGATCCATTTAGTGTAAAACGCAATAAACGGGGTTTCTTTGTAAAAACCTTTTTTTTAAAAACCCTCTCACCGGGTCCCGCGTAACAGAACGAAAATTTAAGTGTTAAAGGCGTTATGTTCCAGTGGGACCATTTTGCAAGTAAACCGAACTGCAAATGCTGCTTTTTATTTTAAATAATATCATCTTTTATTTTCTGTGTGCAGTCAAACGACGCTATTGTCAACTGTACGTCCGTTGTCTCATGGATATACTCAAAGGGCGGGATAACGATGCAACATAGCTTGTCACGTTTTTAGTAAAGAGCGTATGACAGGCGAGTTGCTACAGTAATAAAAGAAAGACCTAAGATTAAAATTAAATTAACTTCTGTAAGAATAAGTTAAATGGATCATGAACAAGCAATCTAAGCAGCTAAGCAAAGCGGGCGCGCTCAGATGTGCTATGAGTGACTGCTAGTGACTTTGTGTGCGTTTTGTTGCTTTGGAGGACTCTTTATGGCATGGGACTCGATAGTTTTATCAATACAAATCACTTATTGAACATTGTAGGAGGCTTTATAGGTGGCTTGAAAACACTGGACAGCGGGTCAGCCACTAGTCCACATCCATTAACCAGCATTGAAACAGCGTGAGGGAGTAATCAGGCCTCCCCAATTATGAAGAGATCCGCTGTTCCCAACAATATTACTAAGAGACTCATTCCCAGCCAACAGAGTCGTAACCCAGAAATCTCTTCATTGCTCATTGCTTGGCTGCAACTCTCTTTGCATCCCACTGCTGGCCACGGGTCTCTCTCCATAAAAGCGGGGCGAAAGTAGGTTAGAGGCCAACTTCTTTGTCTGGGATGTCTTGTAATTTTTTTTATTTGAATGGAGTAGCAAACGAGCATGCAGGTCACGTGGTGTTAAGTGGTCGCTGCAGCCCATGGATATCTACATACAACCTCAAGCAAGTATAAGTAAGTCTTATCTGAGCGGTGGTACTTCCCCGGGCGAACGATAATAGTTCTACCACCTACAGTTGTCTGTCATCCAATCACACCCATCTCAAACCCGAACGTGCCCGTTTTGGCTTAGCTGCGTAGATTTGCGTTCTATGCCAGCCATTGGGCCATGCGTACATCATCGCTCATCGCTTATCTGTTTACATGGAATCAGTCGTCAACTGCATTTCACAGAACAATTCTTTTTATGCGCTAACGAGCTGGTTTGCTTCTTCCATATTTCACTTTGAAAGCGCGAGAATTCTCTAGAATGTTTTTCGTCGTTAATCTTCTTGTGAAACGACAAATGTAAGGAAAGAATGAATTTATGGTAAGTAATCTCCTGGTTGGGATTACGTCAAACTGATTTGTGGTTTTTGAAAAATGTTCGCTTTTGAATTGTTATTTTCAGTGATTTTACATTTAGCTGATGTTAAAAAATAAGTCTTAATATATTTAATGTGTTAAAGGCTATATAAAACAATAATTATTTCATAATCACGTAATATTTGTCTAGATTGTGTCTTCAAAGCAAATAAAAGCAAGCATTAAAAGCACACATACAAAAAATAAAAACAAAGCTATCGCAGTTCACATATGCACTTAGAGAGTTAAAAAAATCAACAGATCTAAAGACTGCACTAATAACGTACTATGCTTATGCGAATGCTTGGCTTAACTTTGGTATCATATTATGGGGAAATAGTACCACTGACGTTAGCGATTTATTTATCTTATAGAAAAAATGCATTAGGATTTTGACTAATATTAAACAAACTGACAGCTGTAAACCGCATTTTATAGATCTTAAAGTTTTGACATTACCCTCACAAGTTTGCATATTTGAATTATGCAAACTTGTGAGGAAATACCCAGATTCCTATACAAAATTAAAGGATGTTCCCCGACGATATGAATCTCGTTACAAAAATAATATAGAAAGAATGACATCAAAACTAAAATTACATAGTTCTGGCCCATACCCTATGTCAATAAAATTATACAATCACTTACTAACCGGAAAAAATAAAAAATGAAAGTTTGTTGCCTAAATATATTGAACTTTTAAAACAATTTCTTTTAAATAAAGCTTATTATTCAATCAATGACTACCTCACTGACGTAACATAATAACATTGACAACTAATTAACAATTCATCCCTTAATATTGATATATTTAATTAAATGAATAATTAATATTTTTTTATTATTCGTACGTGGAATATGTATAAGAATAATTTTGAATTATTTTTAAAATAATAACCGAATACCATGTCTGCCTCTTTCCTGTTAAAAAATTGACTTTTGCTTTGCCTAGCAAGGTAAATAAATACATTTATAATAAACTATTTTATAATGTATAGCAAATATAAAGAAATAAAGAAATAAAGAAATTACTTAGCTATTTTTAATACGTTTTTATTAGCTTGACCTATGTATGTATGTAACGGAATTTTTAACTTCATTTTCCCCTACTTCGAGGAGTCTGATTTACTTGAAAATTCGCACAGAGATAGAGGGCCGATGACAATACAATAATATGAAACAAAATCCAACAAAAAAATTAAAAAAGAAAAACAATGTAAGTAGGTACCTACCTAGTTTAAAAAACTAAAAAACAAGATTTAAAAAAAAAAACTAACTTAAAAGCAAAAAAAATAATAAGAAAAAATGTAAAAAGTTTTTTATTTTTCATACAGTAGAGTACAATAAATTTAAAATTTTAAAGTCTAATAATATATTTTACACAATTATGAGAATGAAGAAGAGAATGTCTATTTGTTAAGTAATTACTTCGCTTAAAAATACAGCGGTAAATTCCTTAACCCATGTTTCTAGGCTAGGTAGTTTCCTTTCCAGACACATGAAATTATACATCCTCTTTTAAAACTATTTTGTAGCAAATAAAGAGTTTTGAAACTTGGCAAGGCCTTATTCATATGAAATGAAATGAAATGAAATGAAATATTCTTTATTCACTGTACGGTTCATTTACAAACTCTTAGTGAACGTTATTTTTTTTGTTCTGTCTGCTCTGGGTGCGCTTAGGCAACGCTGAGCTGAAGAAAAGAGCAGACGGAGAAAAACTTCAGCCCTGTTTTAAAATTTACTTATTACTTTTATGCCGCAGGCATCCGTTAGAGAATTTATTTTTTATACTCTACTTTAGGGGTTGAATTGGAAATTGGGAAAGTTTTTACTAAAAAACATATAATATATTATGATACACCTATTTAAGCGATATTGGAAAGCTAACCGTTTAGAGAGAGGCGAACATAAAAATCTTGTTAATGAAAACCGACAGCATCACGAAATACAAAAGATTTAAAATTAAAAGCTCAACATCTTAGAAACACAAAAGATTTTAATTTAAAAGCTTGATATACTCGTAATAGTTATTTTTTACCTTAAAGATCTAGAGTAATAAAAGGTGTACAGATTAAAAAATAATAAAATTCCAAGTCCCATTATTACAGTAGTCTATTCACGAGTCCCGTGGGATGTGTCCCAGCGCCATCAACTTGCGCACTATTATTATGGAATGTGTTGTAGCTTTTTATTTTTACTTAAATAAAATAACAGATACGTATTAAGGCCACGTGGTGTCTAGTAGTCGAAATCGAAATTATATATTTCTATATTTATTTCAACAAAATAACATGTACAAAAAATGATTTACACTGGTTCACATTGTACTCATAATACATTAGTGTACAGTTTTTTTTTATTTGAATGAAGTAGCAGACGAGCATGCATGCCACGTGGTGTTTAGTGGTCGCTGCAGCCCATGGGCATCTACATACAACCTCAAGCAAGCATAGGTAAGTCTTGTCTGAGGTCGTATGCAGTTGCGCTGCTACTCCGGAGGCTGGTGGTCGCCACATGTAAGTGTGGCCGACAACTCCACCTTTCCACCCAAACATAACAGAATTGGTTAACGGCAGAAGTGGGTGCAGCGGTGGTACTTCCCCGGGCGAACCATAATAGTTCTACCACCTATAACGTGTACCAGTTACAAGCGTGTACATCGTCAGTTGCCTTAACTGGGTAGAGGCCTGTAATAGAGGCAACCAGACTCTCCCTAGATTGATTCTGATTGAATATAATTATAGTATACTAGCTAACCTACCTAATATTGCGACTATAAATTGAGATGTAAGCTATTCTATCTTTCAAGTTGAATCAAACTGCACACGGTGTGCAAATTTTATTAAAAAATGTTAAGTACAATATATACAGGTACAGTAATGGCCGTTGTTGGCGGGATCTCACAACACGTGTTTATTTACATGAGATCACTTAATTAACTGAGAGTTAAAGCTGTCTTTGTCAGATTAATAAATTGTAAATAAATAATTATTGCACTGGAAATTAATGATAAATTTACGATGACAGATGATTTTTTTTATTCTAAGTCATGACAAAATAAAAATCTTCCCAAAAAAAATTAAAGTTTTTAATTAATAAATAAAAAATAAGGGTTGATCATAGAGGGGTGAAAATTTAGGGTTGCATGTATTTTAGTATGATGTATCATAAAAAAAAATTTTGTCCAAAAAAATAAAAATAAAAATTTAATTTAATTTAATAACATTTAGGGGGATGAAAAATAGATGTTGTCCGATTCTCCATCCTAGCCGATATCCTTGCTAAGATTCACGAAAATCGGTCGAGCCGTTTCGGAGGAGTCCAATTACGCACCCCGTGACACGAGAATTTTATATATTAGATATTTTTAAATAAAAGACGCTGCTATACAATTCCGGCAATTTTAATGAAAAATAAAAATTAGTAAAGTAAGTAAAAAAGTTAGTAAGTAAGTAAAATGGAAACCCAAGTCATTACAGGCGTCTATTCACGAGTCCCGTGGGACGTGTCCCAGTGCTATTTTTACCTTGCGCACTAGTTAAAAAGGTGGAACACAAGAAAATAGGGGGAAGGGGGGTTTGGCGGGAAGTCGAAAAATAAATGTTGTTTTTTATTTTTTGTGTATTTTATTCTTGGTGTATTTTTGAGTTGAGTTGATAAAGTTGATGGCGTTTTGTTCGATATAGGTTAATTACAGTGCAAGAGTGTTGTGAAATAAAATAACAGTTTAAGTTGCCTCCAAAACTCCTTCGGACCCTTTCTGGTAAAGTAACCATCGCTTTACTTGAACATCTGACTGACTAGACAGACTGATTACTATGACGAAAAATTAGCCCCTAAAAATTTTAGTTTTCTTTTTTTTCACTCTGACATCACTGCTCTTGCATAAAGGTTTGAAAATTTTAGTGCTGTAACAAAGGTAAAAAAGTTGTGTAATAGTAACGTAAAGTCTTATAGCATCAAAGTTACTGAATCACCCTTCAGTAGAGACGGCATAGTGCCTCGCTTCGATACATAATTTTTGTGCCAAATTTGTTGCGGGGGAAGAACGCACACATTTTAATTTTGTCACACATTCACAAATATTCTTTCGTCGCTACAGACGCATACATTTCTAAATATGTCAATTTCAATTGACAACGTCATTTTCTATGCACCGTCAACACTGAAACCGACACACACAGACACACTAGTTGTAGTATAACTAGAAGGCATGCATGTTGTGCATGGACGTTGGGACGAGGAGTTCGCCCGTAGAGGCCGCTCCTCTCTGACGGGTGTCATACCTGTCATACCTTGATGCTCTAAGCGTAAAGTATACAAAGACTTTTTAAGTTTTGCGAATGATTCTGCATTCAGAGGTGGGTATAAATAGTGGCAACACAGTTTACTAAAGCCACTGTTATGATCGTGCCTGCAACCCTTTTTACGTCTCACTGCTGGGCACGGGTCTCTCCCTATTATTGGGGAGACCAGGGCTTACTCAACCACGCTGCTCCAATTTGCTGCGGATTGGTTGAGATGCGGGTTAGCTGCCAACCCGCTGTCGGATGTTTTCAAACCGCCCATAAGGCCTCCGACTAAGTTTAATTACCGGGACCGACGGCTTAACGTGCCTTTCGAAGCCCATTTGGCTTAGCTGCATAGATCGCCTGCATTCAACGCTCACCGCCGGGCCATGTGCGCTTTAATGATATCATACTATTATGTTAGACATTATGATCATATCAGTTGAAAAAGTGTTTTCTGCTGTTCAAATACATTTTAAAATCTAAATTAGTGGTATTCCCGGTTCCCTCGTTAAAGTAGTCTATTCACAAATTTCAAAAAATTGCATGACTGGTAAATTGAAAAATCTTTTTACAATTGTAATGATTTCTTACAAAAAGTACCTGGACGCCCGAGCGTTGCTCGGATAAAAACGATTTATTTACTTGGTTTATTTTTAGGCAAAACATTCATTGACTTAGTGTTACGTTACAAATCCTTTTGAAATACTAGCTCCCAATTTAAAAAAAAATGTCGCAAAAAATAAAAAACCCAACTTGCCTACTTGAGGTTTGAACCCGGGTCTCTAGCTCCGTAGTCAGCTTTCGTAACCATTCGACCAAAAAGCTTTAATTCCATTGACAAAATTTTTATAGAGGTCTTTCATATCGACATTGTCATTTGTTTGAAGGGCGGATTGACGGTTGACATTTGACGGCTTTCTACGTCACAAAATTATTAATATTTTCCAATAGATGTCAGTAACAGTAATTTTATATTTAACTGCATAAACATTAAATAAAACGACAATTTCTATCAATAAAAAATTGTGGATCGATTTATCATCCCCGCAACCAGTGTACTTTTCATCAAAACCTTTGGAGCCGTTTCCGAGATTCAAAAAATATATTTAGATATACAAGAATTGCTCGGGTATTAGATTACTATAATGAATCAATATTTTAATGCTGACATAAGTTTTCATGTACTATAATTTATTAATATTACTATAATCTAATCTACGAATATTTTAATTTTAATTCATTATTTTTTTATTAGGAATTAGTAATATAGCCACTATAAAAAATTAATTTAATAAGAATAGTTTTAATCGTTTATTAATTTAGAATTTGTATTTGTATGCCAAATCACTGCTAATGTAAGATAACAATATTGTATCAAAGAAGACCTAAACTGTAACCACATTTTTGTAAATAAACTTATTCTTTTTTATTCTATGGTACACTCTTAACACTTTACGATAGATAAAACATAGCTCTTACTTTTGCTTTACTTTCTACTAGTTGCATTTGTCCTTAATCAGTTATAGGAACTCTGTATCGTTCTGAAATCTGTTTTCCAGATAAATCATCCCCGCCGGACTTCAGACAGGCATAATTTATCTACACAGAAACTGGGACAGTCTTTCATCTTCTTTCAAGATTGGATATGTCTAGTTTGTGGGAAGCTAGTAATTTTACGCCTTGATGGTCCTGTTTTTGATGTACCATACCATATACCATTTAATTATTTATTTATTTAATTAGCACGGCTTATAACCAATTAAAATTTAAAACCATAGAATAAATTAATGTGTGTGTATGTTTTTTTAATTTAAACCGATAAAAGCGGATAGGTCAAATGAAGGAAAGAGACTGCCGATGGATATTTTGGAACCTGATACTTTAGAGTATCATCAAAGAGTCGACGATCAAAATTTAATAACAAACCGTGTATAGAAGTCGGGAGCAAACGGTTGAAAGCTGTTGTATTTTATTGAATAACCCCAAACAAAACCCTGTGTTATAGGTAAGAAGTCTGTAATATAAAAAAAATCTAAAACCTTTAAAGAGATGACATCGGGTTCTATCGGGCAAATGCTACTACTAGAAGTCATACTAACTTCATCTGCAAAGTAGGCCGGTGATACACACATGACATGATGTAACCATCAGACTTCGGAGTATTAGCTACAACCTTCGGCACTGCCCAGGCCAGCTTAATTGCTTGAACAAAAATATTTAAAACGTACAAAACAAATAATAAAGGTTTTTTTTCACAAAACGGAATGCGGATGCAGCATTGTTATGCAGATGACGTTGATGGATCGTTTTCCAATTGCGTGGCAATGCATCCATCATTTAAATTTACCAGGTGGTGAATCGTTTGTTATTGTATTCGATACACCCATTTTTGGTTCAAAATATAAATAAATTCAGGTGGACTAAGTAGTTTTTTGATTAATTGTTTTTTTAAAACATCCCATTGTTAAGCACAGACGCTGTCAGATTTGAGACGGATTTAGGCCATAGTCCACCAAGTTGCCCAAATATTCGTGGACATACATAAGACTTCGATAAATTTTTGTACTACGCTTCAGAAAAGTATCGGAATGTAAGTAAAATTAGAACATTTTCCGTCACAGTAAAACAGCAATAAATACTCTTAATATATAATTATACATAATTTTATGTTGTTATTCTGTTTTATCATTCTTACCATTAAAAAAAACTCAATGTATCTTGGCTGCTCGCACATTCACTAAACACCACAGCCAAACACGCTTAAGAAAGAAAGAAAGAAAAAATATTTATTTCATATTAGGAATACAAAATATTCGCTTAATGAATGTCATTTTAAGTGCCCGTTTGGGCTAGATGTTGAGCTGAGAGAAAAAAGGCGGCGGAAAAAAACTCCCAGCACTCTTTAAAAAAAAGTACTTATTAATATATTTGAGATAACAGAATGGCTATGGGTTGATAATGGTCACACGTGACAGCTGATTGTGTGAGACACCATCAACCCACTTCCACCTGCTCACAGATGCGAGTAATTACTAAAACTAATACAATCTATGAAGAAATAGCCTTGTGTGAGCGAGATTCATTCCCACGCTCCTTTATCATTAAGATAGTCCTTAGTTTTATAATAAGCCTTACGGCACAGGACTTGTTTGACTGCCTTCTTAAAAGGTTTTAAAGGCAGGGGTTGAATCTTTATTGGGATTTTATTATATATTCTGATGGACATCCCAATAAAAGAATGACTTTTTTTATGAAGCCGGCATTTCGGAAATGCCAGCATGTGGCCGTTCCTAGTTGAGACACAATAATAGGACTATGCAAGTTTAATGGGCGTTACACTGGATATCGGCCAACTGAGTTGTCTCTTGGGCAATTTACAGCATCTATCAAATACGGTATCACATGGTGGTACAATGTACCACCCCTGTTATCATACAGTCCAAGGAATCTTAACTGTCACGGAAGTGAGAGAGATTTAGGTCATATTCCAGCTCGCTAGCCAAGTATGAATTGGTGGATATCATGCCCTTAAAAATTATGACTGTCTTTCAGACATGCACGTTGATGAAAATATCGTAAATAATCAAATATCACAATATTTTCCCTCAACATGGAGTAGCGATAAATACGCACTTAAGAAATATCTTTTGTCAGAGGTGCGCCCCGGGGTTTAAACACGGTATCTGAACGTCGAGGACTGCGGCCTCTACTGCTTGGCTATCACTCGGCTATCGCTGCTCCAATTTTTATTTCACTACTGTACTGTGCACTATTTCAACCATCTGCCCCTAATTATTTGAAAGAGCGTTTTAAATATCTCCACACTTCTCATAATCGCTTCCTACGTTCCACTGAAAACCTGTGCCTTGTTACTCCTGTTCACTCTACTTCCTTCTTTGCAAAATCCTTCACTGTGTCTGCTATCCGTCTTTGGAACTCTCTTCCTTCTTCTATCCGACTGTCCGATTCCCTTGCTTCCTTCAAGACTCGTCTTTATAATCACTATCAAGAAGCAGAATGAGGAACACGTAAATAATATCTTGAAATCCTAAATAAATACCTATTGGAATCATAGGATATTTGCAACATGTATGTATGTATGTATGTATATATGTATGTATGTATTTATATATGTATATATGTACAGTTGTATATGTATGTCTATCAATATAAATATTTATGTATGTCTATGTATATTTAAATTTTTTATCCATGTGCACCTCACCCACACGCTATCTTACCGACTTCTCCTCTACCCTAAGGTAGTCTGGAAGAGATCGCTAGAAGCGATAAGACCGCCTTTTGTCCACTAGAATTAAAATGTATAAATTGGTCAGTAGTTGTAGTAGTTGACAGATGTCAAATGTCAAGTAAACACTAGTTTAAATAGCTCCGTACTTTAGAAATTCGTAATAAATAAAAACAGTGATTTGTGGACTAGTATATATAGTGAAATAGTGTTATCAGTTTCAAACTCTCATGGACAAATGTTAATTTATAATATTGTGCGAAAATAACTAACGAAATCAAGTGACAGTGCAACGAACAAAATATTTGAAAACAATTCGCTATTTGACGATATATATTAAAAACAAACAACCAACATGAACAATATGTAAGGTTTTTTAATATTATGTACTAGTGATCTTTATCAAAAAAATAACAAAACATTAACTCTTAAACTAGACAACTGTTATAATATCGTTATCACAATCTATGACCATCATTCAAATTAAGTGAATAACACGACTAATAGTGACATCTGGTAAACACCCTGAAGAAATAAGACTAATAACGACATCTATTTGTCAATGCCGAAAACTGTAATTCTAACAAAACAAGTCAAACATGACAGATACAGCGCCACCTACCAGTTAACTATCGAAATTTTTGAAATCCTAGTGACTGGAGGATCAAAAGTTTGCACAAACGAGTTACAGAGGTCGCACCTCAACCAAACATGAACAACGTAACATTTCGCAAAAAGAAGACCAATAAGTCTTATGATGATCTGTCTTATACCTCCGACGACAGTGATGATGAGTTAACCACAAGTCAAGACATGCTTAACAGCTCCATTAGGAGCTTACCTAATAAAAGTAATATTGAATGTGAAGAAATTAAACTACTTAAACAAAAAATTGAAAAATTGACCTTGGAACTTAACAGCGCTCATTGTGAAATAGAAAACTTAATATCTGAGAACTCTCAATTAAAAAATAACCTAACAGAATGTCAGAAAAAAATAGATATATATAAACAAATTAGTCTTACAGAAAAAATCTGTAAAACGCCTATCAAAACAATCCAGCCAATTACATCTACATCCCAAAAAAGAAAGAAATTCAAAAATCAGCATCATAACATCAGATTGTCTACCACAAATCAAAAACAAGAAAATACACCTAGTACTTCATGTGCAAAAATATTACAGTATGAAATGAATACAAATAAAAATCTAAACAGTAATAATACAACTAAAAATAATGACATTTGTAAAAACAATAAGGACCTAGGAAATACTGTCAAAAAAGATAAAAATACTACACAAGAGACACAGACTCGCTATAAAGTTTTTATTTTATCAGATCGAAAGGGTTTACACTATCAAAAAATATTACAATCCCTTCTGGGTTCTTACTATGAAGTATTCTGCTTTAGTAAGCCAGGGGCAAATACAAAAAGTCTTGTGTCGACACTATTACAGGAAATAAAAACTCTTGGAAAAGATGACTATATCATTTTAATTGGTGGGATGTATGAATGTGACCCAAATGAAATGAAAACAAGTCTTCAGAATTGGTTGCAGTATGTTAAAAAAACTAATGTACTAATATGTGAAACACCTTATAATAAACACTTAAATGAGAAAAAATTAAATTATGAACTCAAATTTATATGTGAGAGAAATAAAAACTCAATATTTGTGGACATGGAGTATGAAAGACAACTTCCAAATAAATTTTTATATTCAAAGTATATATGTCAGACAATATTAAAAGAAATTTTACACATAAGGTATAAAAATGAATATGATAACTACAATAGAAAATTGGTAACCAAGGAATTAAACAAAATAAATATAATAGCAAAGAATAAGATAACATACTATTTTAAAAGCAGTAAAAACCATGAGAAACAAGTAACTAATATTAATGAAGGACAAAACAAGTTTTTTCGTGACGAAAAAGATTAAAAATGATTATTTATATTTATTTCATCAAAATATTGCGAGTATTCTTCCAAAAATGTATGACCTTGAAATATCTCTTTATGAATTGGCAAGAAATAGTGAAGAAATAGACATCGTATGCTTGACAGAGCACTTCGTCAAAAATGGCGAAGAGAACAATATAAACATAACAGGATACAATCTCATCTCAATATATACAAGGCCTGAGAAAAGGGGAGGATCTTGTATTCTAGTACGCCAGGGACTGGAGGCAATAGAACTACCAGATATAAAGAAACTCTCAATACACTCCTGTTTTGAATGCAGTGCTATAAAAATAATCACTTACAAAATAATAGTAGTCTGTATATATAGGACACCAAATGTAAACAACTATGACCTTTTTATGAATAAACTGCAATCGCTATGTGAAATTATATGTCTGAACAAAGATCAAAAAGTTATACTATGTGGAGATTTTAACATTGATGTTTTAAAATTAAGCAAATTTTCTATAGACTTTCAAAATTTGTTACATAATTATAATCTAAAAATAGAATTCAAAAATGTCACAAGAAAACAAAGTAATACGTGTATAGACAATATAATACATAATTATTTAGACTGCAATTCTAAAATACTACACCTAGGTCTTTCAGATCATTCAGCTCTATTCCTAAAATGTAAACTAGAGAGTGACAAAAATATAAAAAAATTTTGGTATATTAAAAAGTATGATTACTGTAGAGAAAATCTGAATAGGTTTAAAAATTATATAGAAAACTTATATTTTCAAGAGGTATTTGAATCACAAGATGTAAATGAATCATTTAACTTATTTCATAATACTATTGTTCTTTTTCACAATTTATGTTTTCCAATAAAACGAGTTAAAATATATAAAAATAAAAAAAATAATTGGCTTACAAAAGGTATTAAAAAATCAAGTCACATAAAGCGATCTCTATATTGGCAAAAATGTTATGAAAAAAGAAATACTACTAAGAAAATTAAATATTTACAGTATTCACATATGTTAAAAAGAGTAATATATACATCTAAGAGATTACAAAATATTAAAATAATAAATTCATCAGTAAACAAAGCAAAAGCCACCTGGCAAGTAATTAATGGACAGCAAAATAAAATTACCAGAATAAAATCAATACGACATAATAATGAAATCTTGACGAAGCCTAGCGATATATGTAATGTATTTAATAATTATTATATTGACATAGTGAAAAACAATTTGAATCATACTATTAGCATCCATCACACAAAAAATTCAGCACAAATCTTGTCTACTCCTAGCTCCATATTCTTATATCCTACTGTACCCTCAGAAATTAATAAAATAATATTGTCACTAAAAAATACAAACACAGTAGGATATGATGGTATTCCTACAAAAATATTAAAACTGTGTTCTCACCATATATCTGTAATACTGAATCATGTTGTTAATTTATGTTTTACACATGGAGTATTCCCCGATCTATTAAAAACTACAGTAATCAAACCATTATATAAAAAAGGTGACAAAGAAAACTGTGAAAATTACAGACCATTGGCTCTACTACCGGTAGTTTCAAAAATATTTGAAAAAATTATACACAATCGTTTTTATGATTTCTTTGAAAAAACAAATATATTAACAGCAGAGCAATACGGATTTAGAAAAAATAAGACCACAAACTTAGCTATATATAATTTTTTACGTGAAATTGCGCAGTGTCTGAACGATAGAGTTCCTGTAGTATCTATATACATGGATATGAAAAAAGCCTTCGATTTTGTATGTCATAAAAAGCTCTTACATAAACTTTACATTCAAGGTATTAGAGGCACGGCTTACGAACTTATTAAATCGTATCTTACTGATCGTAGACAATATACTGAAATAAATTACATAGATGTTAACAACAATGAATCAAAAGCTCTATCATGTTTAAAAAATATAGAGCACGGTGTGCCTCAAGGCAGTATATTGGGCCCTTTGTTGTTCATACTCTACATAAATGATCTGCCAAAATGTACTGACCAAAAAGTTGTTTTATTTGCAGATGACTCTACACTTATAGTTAAAAGTGTAAACATCAACTCTTGTGAAATTATAGCAAATAGTGCTTTGAATAATACAATACAGTGGCTACAAGAAAACCAACTTTTGATCAATTTGAATAAAACAAAATACATGCAATTTCACCTTCATAAAGCAAGGCAACAAAAAATTCTGATACAAAATAATAATCACATTGTAGAACAAGTGGATGAACATAAGTTTTTAGGTATTATATTAGATCAAAACCTCAACTGGAAACCCCATATTTTGTATCTATGCAACAAACTTAGTCGTTTTGTTTTTGTCCTTAAAACACTAACACAAAGTGCATCAAAGCAAACAGCGCTAGTAGCTTATCATGGGCTTGTGGTATCTAACTTAAGATATGGCATTATCCACTGGGGCAATGCAGGAGAGATCATTCGTTTATTTAGGGTGCAAAAAAAGTGTATACGAGCAATATTTAGGGTGAAACAGACATATAGTTGCAAGTCATTGTTTACTGCTCTGAATGTCTTAACTTTGGCATGTCTCTATATATATGAAGCTTGTATTTTCGTTAAAGAGCATTTGGATCTATTCGAAATTAAACATATAAAATTACCTCGCAAAACCAGAAATAAATTCTATGTACTACCACATCAAACTAGTAAAACAAGTTTCTTTAGAAAAACGATTTATGCTATGGGACCAAAAATTTTCAATCACCTGCCAGACGAATTAAAAGAAATTAATTTGACGCGATTTAAATGTAAACTTAAAATGATTCTTATAAGCAAATGCTACTATACTGTAAATGAATATTTAAATGACAAAATTTTAATTATATCATGATGTGACGCACTATTTAATTTTAATTTGATAAATAATTATTTCTGTAAATATAAAACAGAATTATAAACATAAATATATGAGATAAAAATTCTATTGACTTCTATTGACTTGAATTCTATTGACTAATTAATTGATAAGTATGATTATAAACATAAATGTATGAAATGAAAATTCTATTGACTTCTATTGACTAATTAATTGATAAGTATGGTTATAAACATAAATATTTGAAATAAAAATTCTATTGACTTCTATTGACTAATTAATTGATAAATATAATTATGGTAGAATGTAATAAATATGTAGAAGAATTTTGTAACTAGATGAGTAGCATAAAGTCATTAACAATATTATGTAAGTGTAAAAATATGTATATGAATTTCTCGATAAATTTGCATACCCTTTCGGGTTAGGATAAGAGTACTGTGTTTACTACCTGTAACAACTGTTAATAACCTTATCTTGCAAATAAATGAAATTGAATTGAAAATTGGTATGTGTTGATTTTACTGTTATGTATGGTGTACAATAAAGCATATTTGTATTTGTATTTCAGGCTTTTTTATGTCCCATTGCTGAGCACAGGTCTCTCTCTCACAAGTGATAGTCATCATAGTCCACCACGCTGGCCAAGTGCGGATTGGAGGACGTCATGCTTTCGAGAAATTATGAATTTCTCTCAGGCATGCACGCGAGTTGGAGAACATCGTAATCAATTAGTTAAATATCACATTTTTTTATCACCGTGGAACAGCGATTAGAACCCAGTATCGATCGGGCCGGAGTCCGCGGTCTTTTACCATTCGGTCATTGCTGGTCAGCTCAGCATCAGCATCGGCATCGCTGCTCCAATATTAGTTATGCTCAAACCTAGTGTAGGTACTAGAACTGCCAGGTACGACCGGGAAAGTGTTGCACTCCTCTGCTGTGAACCGGTACTATATGGCCTGCCCATCGCCACTTTAGCTTGCAGATTTTAAGAGCTATATTTTATGTCGGTAACCTTCGTTCGTCTACGGATTTCATCGTTACGGATTCTGTCGCACATGTGATTTTTCTTGGTGCAAGTAAACAATGCAACTCATGATATTATGTTGATGGTTCGCGTTCTACTCCAGCTGTCAAGGTATATGCGGTTCAAAGAAATAAATGCTTTACCTTCCGTCCATTCGTCTCCTAACTGTCACAGAAAGAACAAATTCAATTTAAGTTCGCAAACTCTACACATTCCTCCACTTCATATTACCTTCTCGTTCTACGAATTACTTTATTATGTAAAATGAGTATTGAAGTTCTTTGAAATCCCGGTCGCAGTTCACAAAGAAACTATACCCGATCGTACTACAAGTTAAACAATTTCAAGACTATAAATCATAGGTAGGGCAGTATCATTATATATGATAAATAATAATAAACTTTATATATTATGCGATATTGTATTTCGCAGTAATATTTAAACTACGACATAAAATTGGATATAATTATGTATAACATTGGTTATAACAAGTTATAAATTATAATAAATATAATTGGTTATAACTGGTTATAAATTTTTCTAAAATGTGTGTTTAAATTCCGTTTATTTGGCGCTATATTTTCAGCAATAATCTCTGTGTAAATATTGAATAAAAGGACTAGACTGCAACCTTTACGAAGTCTCTTCCTATTATTGGGAAGGTCTGGAGTTTACCTTGGAGAAGAGCTTATTTTGCCCATTTTTATTTATATTAAGTTTTGCACATTTTCATGTAGGTAATATGTAATAAATGTTGAAGTCGAATTAACTGTTCAAATTGAAATGGGTAAATACAAATAAAATAAAATAAATATTTTAAACTAAAGAACTCTCCCTGTTTAATTATTTATCATTGTATATGTCACACGAACTATTCCAATCACAGCCAGTGTGAAAATAAAATTGGTCTGAAATTGAAGAGATGTAAATTCCGAGGTCGAAGAGCAAAAGTTCTCCAGACGCTTGTCTGGTTCAACGCTCTTGTCTTTCAGTTGAAGCGAGTTTATTCAAACGGCCAAGCGAGTGACATAGTGGTGGAATATTTCTATTATATTTCCTTTCTTTTATAATTGTTATAGTCGAGTGATGGTCGACTCGTGACGAAGTGTGTGACGCTAGGTTTCGGGTTCATCCCTTCACCATCACAAAGAAATCAAAATAAGTGGCCGTTTTTTAATAAACCTAACAAATAGGCAGATGAACCGCGTGGTGTTAAGCGATCACCGTCGCCTATGGACACGGGCAACCCCAGGAGAGCCGCCTGAGCATTGCTGGCTTTGGAGGAGAGCTTATTTTACAGCTTTCTTGAAGAGGCCCATGTTATAGTCCACTGAGAATGCCTCAGCTGGAAGGTTGTCCCATAACCTACATGTCCGTGGTGTCCATCACGAAAACTCGTATGATATTTGCCACTAGCAGTCACTTACTTTTATATTTATTTATTTTACATTATTCGTTTTTAAAGGAACGTAATATATTTGCTTGCCGTGCTGCGTAGTTCGACAAGTGGTGTATAAAATATGTTGATGTTCTGATCCCTTGCCACCAAGCCATTGAGCAAAGTGAGCGCTCGTATCAGAGGAGACTTTTTTACGAACAGCAGTTGAATTATAGCTAATGAATAATATACTCACCTCTTAAATTATAATATTTTTAACTTCATGCATTCTAACATAATCATCTCCAATCACAGCCAGTGTGACAGTAAAATTGGCTACAATTGCAGATATGTAAATTCCGACATCGAAGTGCTAAAGTTCTCCAGACGCTTGTCTGGTTCAACGCTCTTGTCTTTTAGCTGAAGCGAATTTATTCAAATTTCCAAGCGAATGACAAGACAAGACAATTTTATCGTTTAACAGAACCGTGAAATAAAAGTGTGTAACTTTAAGTGACGCATGTTGTGAATTAATTGTTTTTGTACGCCTGGCAAATATTCATTTTTTTCACAGACAATATGCATAAACGTACCTATAGTTTATGAAAGAAGATGAATATTAATGAATGAGAAATAATAGTGGAAAAAGAAATAAATATTTTTTCTATGATTTATACCCGTATTCTCACATTTTAGTGACATAGGAATAGGTTTGAGTAGAATTTTTAAAACATCATTGCATCCAGCATAAAATCAAAGCACTTCAAAAATGTCTTATTCAGACATTTAGTCAGAAAATTAGGACATCCTTTTTCATAAGTGTAATTTGTTTAATTTGTAACTGGAATATAATATATAATATATATATCGTATATCGTATAATATAATATATATATCGTACATATTAATTTAAAAAATAAGCCAAGCCGAAAATCAACTTTTACATCAGATAAACTACTTCAGCTTTTCGTTTCCATTTTATATTAAAGAATTAAGCCGTTGTCTCGGAAATATTGTGGAAAATGTTTTGAAGTGAGAAGCTGCTGTAATAAAGAGAGAGCTAATAAAACCAGGGACACGGCAAAGATTAGATGAACACGCAGAAACTGAGGAAGTTAATTTAAAAATTGCTGCTCGAGTAAAGTTTTAACCATCGTTTAAATTAAATGGATTTTGTTCGAAACTAGTTTTCAGAGAATTTATGTCTTGTTGGAATTTATATGTGTAGACTAATTTTCTTTGAGAAAATCTTTTGTTCATATGTGCGGAAAGGATTCAGAAATTGCAAATGTTGCGCCATATCTTTCACCTGATTGGTTAAGATTATTTTTAACGGATCCTGACACAAAATATTTTTTAGTAATTTTAATTAATAATATAGTATGCCAGAATATGGTAGACTGTTTAAAACTCAAATTTTAATTTAAAACATTTTATTCTATGTATGTAAACAGTCAACAATAAAGTATTTTCATTTCAATATTTTATGTCCCCTTATTTGGTCATGTTTGAATTTATATGTGTGGACTAATTTCCTTTGAGAAAATCCTTTGTTCATCTGTGCGGAAAGGAGACAGACATTGCAAACACGGCGCCATATCTTTTAACATCTTATGGCCCTTCTTCTGGTCATGGGTCTCCTCCGCGAACTCCAAGGGATTTACGCCAATTTGCTTCTGAAAATTTCTTTGTAACTCTGTCAGGCTTCGGTTTTGATGGCAAATATTAAATAATTACAAAATATTAAATAAAAAGTATTAAATAATTACACATAGCTAGACGATCCGAAAATTCTAAATAAGGCCATTATAGATACTAATATATCGTTAATTTTGTAGTAGCCCTAAAATCTGTTTCATAAATCGTAATAATAACACATTAAGTGGTCCCTACTGTCCCTTATTCTTTGATCAATAGCCGTATTGTCGCGTCGGAAGAAATAAAGCCTAATTTTCATATTCCTACATTAAGAGCGTACAGCAATTTAATCCTTATAAACAAAGCGTTTGGGCATATTATACCGTGCACGTATTCTGTAACATGTAATAACAGAGGTTGTCTACAAGAGACATAAGTTGAATTGGTTAAATGGGTTTTGTGACAGAATTATTGTTATGTGACTAACGTTTTCTAATTACATATAGTACGTTGGTAGAGAGTACCAATTTTTTTTATTAAATCTAGATACAAATTACTTCTTAGCTTATCCTTTATTTCTCATAAACAAAGCCTACCACACATTTTCACCTTCACCCAGGGTTGACTGGAAGAAAATGCCAAAAGGCATAAGATTAAGCCCTTTGTAACTCCTAGCTGAAGGTGTTTGCAAAAATAAATAAATAAATACTACAGTTAAATGCTGTTGACGGTTTTCTCAAAGATATAACAGAACTATTTTTGTAGGTGTTAGAATTTTCAGTCCCTGTAGCTTCGGGATTAAGAATAGAGCTACGGTATCCCCTGCCTGATCGTAAGAGGCGACCAAAAGGTGACTTGCGGGGTTGTGAACGGTATGAGTGGGAGCTCGATCCGCCCAGCTAGTAGCCCCGGGAAGGACGGCGGCGGTGTGGCCGCATGCCGCCTTAAGCATCGGAAGTTGCAGGAGAGCACACCTGCTCTCTCGAAGATGGGCCCATTCTGGGCGCCGCACGTGGAGGACACCGGTGCGTTCCACTGGAGATCCCGGAGTCCTCCCCAAGCGCAGAGGCAGGCCATCGAGGGGGTTTCAGTGCAGTCAAATCCCACATAAACCGGTTTCCTCTTCCAAGGTGCCGGGTACCTTTTGAAGGTTTCCGCCCCAATATAAAAAAAGGTGTTAGAATTTTTATTATTCGACCGGGATAGCACCACCGCTGCAATCACTTCAGAAATTCTGTCAGACTTATACGAGGCGGCCATCAGCCTTCGGAGTAGCAGCGCAACTGCATACGATCACAGCACAAGACTTAGGCTGGCTTGAGGTTGTGTGTACATACATGTCCATGACTTAACACCACGTGACCTGCATGCTCACCTTCTACACAATAAAAAAATATAGTTTATGAAGCTAAAAAACACGCAAGAAAGCCAACCAAAAAAATATTAATGCATTTTAATTAAAAATAGTGTAAAAAATGCGTCGAAATAAAAACATAGGAGAATTTAAACCTCCTCTGTTTCTCTTTCATTTTATTTTATTTTTGGATTCCCAGGCGAACAGCGATATTTTTCCAAACACTATTTCAGAAAAATCCCGCAGCTCACATTCTCTTCATAGTTCAGAAACTAAAACCGAAGAGCTAAAAATTGTCCCGCTAAAATATGAAACCAGAAAATATTTCTTCTGACATTGTTACGATGCATAAGAGTGATGGTATGTCATCTGTTGTCATAAAAAGTACATTGCACGTAGTAGTTGTTATTTTTAGGGTTCCGTAACTCGAAATAAAAAACGGAACCCTTATAGGATCACTTTGTTGTCCGTCCGTCTGTCTGTCTAGACCCTTTATCTCGGGGAGGCATGGAGGCAAGCTGGAATTTATACCAAATACTCAGTTCTACTGTATTTTAGAGTTGTGTAAAAATTAAACTTCTTAGCCAGCGCAATCAAAAGATACAGCTGTTTATGGCGCAAATTTCCGCAAATTTTTGACACTCCCAACGGAATCAAACTTTAAAGGGTACTTTCCGTGAATCTTGAAATTTGCTACGAAGCAACGTCTTATAGCACAGATAAAGGAAAAATTGCAAAAAACCGTAAATTTTTAGTTAAATCATATATCACAAAAATAGTTTACGGAACCCTCGGTTATATTAATTTTCATGTTACTTACTTTGTCCACGCGCAAAAATCATTACATAAGATTAATCAATCGCTACATTTAAAAAAACACAAATAAACACATTAACATCAAACTTAGATCTTAGCAATAGATGGACGCCCAGAAATAGCACTTTCAGCCATTTTCCCTTTTTTTTTCGTTTCACACTCATAGCGCCACAGTACCCTGTGTCATGGTTACCATGAACGTAAACAAAGACACACAAACACCCAGACCTAGAACAGAAATTATTAACCCATCATTCAAATTTCTGCTTCGTCGGGAATCGAACCCGGGACCCTTCGCTCGGCAGTTCGGCATAATAACCATTGCGCCACTAAGGTTCTCAAACTTTGGAAACCTAACGCAACGTATTTTTTGAAATTTCCATTTTCCGTTTAAAAACAAAAACAAAATGGCCGCTAAACCAGAAAAGAGGAAGCGTCCAGTTACATGTAAAAATAACACACACTGTTGTTTTAACTGTGTTGTAGATAAAATCAATATCTGGAGATTTTACCGGGGATTTTATACCGCACATTTATTCTCTGTTTCTATGTTTTATCCATACTAATATTATTAATGTTGAAGTATTTTTGTATGTCCTTCTTTCAAGTCGCAACGGTACTCTGTATTGACTTGAATTTTGTATACAAATAGTTGGGAGGATTTGAGAGTGACATGGCTGGTTTTTTTTACCTTAGAAAAACATCTCATTCCTATTAGGAACAGTAACCCATGGATATGATAAAGAAAAGAAAAAAAAAACGTTTATTGACACCTCTTCCCCCCAATTTCTTAGTTACCCCCCCCCTAATTTGAAGGCTGCGACCGCGCCTGCGTGCAACCACATAAAACTTTGGCTTTGGCTTAAGCTAGCGCTATGAAAATGAAAAAAAAATACATTTAGGTACTTAGGAGTTTAAAAAATATTTTGACATTTAATCAAAGCACAGAAAAAAGCATTAATCAGAAATAAGAAATCAAGTCCAATTTACCACGAACGAAGAATAATTAAAAAAATCTATTTCTATTCCAATTAAACAGTTATCTTTATTAAAAAAGTAACGAAAGAAAAATAATTAATGTGAAACATTAATCAACATCTAATAAAAAAATAAATTAGCTAATTCATAATAATAAAATATTTTTGAAGCTTGTCCTACAGCGGCTTTTGCTATAGTAAAATTGTAGTCGGTTTTAATGTGTTTAAAATAACAATTTCTATATTTTAATTTAAAATAAATTTTTTTATATTTGTTGAGAGTGGCGGTGGTCGAGTGGTCATGACCGCGGTCTCCAACGAGGGAAATGCCGGGTTCCAATCCTCGGCTCGCACCTTTGACAAATTTGTAACATGCGGATTTCATCGCTGCTCCACGGTGTTGGAAAATATTGTGATATTTAATTGATTACGATGCTTTTTCATCGTCGGGCATGCCTGAGAGAAACTCAATATTTCTCGAAGGTATGATGTCCAGCAATCCGCACTAGGCCATGGTGGACTATGGCCTAAATCCCTCTCACTTGTTAGAAGAGACCTATTCCCAGCAGTATGACGAAGGTTGGGAAAAAATATTTTATTTATTTCACTACCGACGGTTCATGGTTGCTCTCAGTCAGCATGGTTTGTGTCAACGTAATTTAATAATGAAACGGTATAGAAACAAGGAAGTTTTACTAACTACAAAGCTAGTTATGTGGGGGAACGGCAGTGTCCTCGCCACGTCAAGCGCGAAGCAAACACTGCCGTACCATCCTTTTTTGACACGTTTAAGCGTATTTTATGCCCCTGTTTGAGGACCTCTGGATAGGATTAGACCGCTAAAGTTATCGTCATCTATAGTCCGGCCAACGAGACGTGATAAAAAATGTAAACAAAGTTTCAGGGGTTCAAAACATTTTTATTTGAATAAATTGACCCGGCCCAGCTTCGCTCGAGCGATTAAGTGATATACATTAAAATTTATTTTATAAAAACCCATTTAAGTACTAAAGGCAAAAAATAGATGCGCGATGAGAATGCGCGCCGGGGGATGTTATGATTTATGGTAAAACAAAATATCATCTTCTAAAGTATTTATTTGATTACATTTTGTACAATTTTAATCTGAATTGACGAAGCTAATTAACGTTTTTATTTAGATAAGGATTAATACTGAGCAGAATAAACAGATTCGAGATAACGTGATATTTTTATTAACATTTTAAACATAAAAGTAGTTATTGTAAGTCAACCGTAAGAGATAGAGTACATTAATTTATTTAGCAAAATTAATCTAAGCATACATAGGGACGCGGGAAAGCGGCGGGAAGCGAATTTGTTTTATAATAATGTAGTGATTTATTACAATACTTCTTCCAAGTACCTACGACCTACTTGAGAAAGTGACACTGCAATTCTAAAAATTATATTTTTGGAGCAGCGAAAAGAAGCCTTTTTGGTACAGAACCTTAAAAATTGAATTATGATAGTGCGGGCGACCCCTAGTGAATTAATAAGTTAACTTAACTTTTGACGATTTTTGCGTGGTGAATTGATTTCTTTCAAACGTTGTCTAGAGCTCCCAAACTGTGATTCCATAGTTAAAATCAACAACTCCTCACAATAACAGCAAAAATCAACAACAAACACTATTATATTATCAAAAAATCGAACGCAATCATAATAGGAATGAACTTTCACAAAATGGCGGAACAAAAGTTTTATTTTTTATTTATTTTTTCAATTATGGCATCGCAAACTATGTGCATATTGCCTGCGCCAAGTATAATATTGTTACGACTTTCGAGTACCTATATCTCGAAAATAAAGCGTAGTACAGCAAAACCCCAAAAACGCATAAACAGTTATTAGGTCTGCTATCGAACAATGATGAAAGTTCTCGAAAAGTCAGTGATAAGAAAAACAACGATTTATATACAGTTCGGGATCCGCGGCGAGTACGTACCTATATATAGCGTACATGTATAGGTTGTCTACATCGCGGGCTGCGGCTATTGTTTATGACTGTACATAACTATTATTGCGTTAGTAACATAAAGGAAGGTTCGGGACGGGCCTATTGTATTAGGTAGTTCGGGAAAATTCTAGAGAACCGTGGGTAGCCGTATGTAAGAATGTAAGGCACGCACCGGGCCGCGACAGGACATAGTTTAGTTCCGGAAGTGAAATCAAAGCGATCACTCCAAGCAACAAGGAAGGATTATTTCGACGACTACAGCGAAGATATTTGACTATAGTGATTGTGCTTGGTGATTCTGTTGAGTGGATTTTTGTATTAGGAGACAATAAACAACTTCTACGTTGCAAACGGTATTTTATTACCCATAGGGCGTAACAATATTTAAATCACGTTTTTGCCAGTTTCGTTATAACTGGACGAGTAATAATAGGTAAAGTCAGTAAGTCGTCAGTAATCAGTCAGTCAAGTCAGTCATACATTCAAGTAAAGCGATGGCTTTTTTACCAGAACGTGACCAATGGAATTTTGGAGGCAAGCTGTATAAACATATTTTCGCACTGTTATTTTATTTCACAACACTCATGCACTGTAATTAACCTATATCGAACCAAATGCCATCAAATTTATCCGATATTACTCAAAATTATACCAATAACATGAAAATAAAACAAGAGCACAACATAATGTCTTTTTCGACTTCCCGTCAAAACACGACCAAATGTTGACAACTGTGGTACTGACTGCTTTCCTGTACCACGAAACAGGCAACAAAAGCTGTCGTTGACTAACTGACGCTATTACTGCATACGTGTGATAGGGACAGAGATAATAACTGCTCGCTCTCGCAATAGTAACTTGGTAACGGTCCGTTTGTTTACATTCTTTATCTCGTCTCGTTGGCCGGACTATAGTAAGCTTTATGCACACACTTAAACCATAAATTTATGTTAACAATAAATTAAATAACTTATGCGGCCGGTCAAATAAAATCTAACTACCCCTATCTAATACCTTTAAACGAGCGAATCCTGTATATACCTAAAAATATTTTTGAAACTCGGAAACGGCTCCAACGATTTTGATGAAATTTAATACTTACCCTGGTTTCGGGGATGATAAATTGATCCAGCTAGGTTTTATTTTTAGAAATATTAAATTATAAAAAAAAAATTTCAGCGATAGTCAACTAAAATATAAACTGAAAAATACGACCCTTCGTGACATCTATTGGAGAGTGTTAAGAATATTGTGGCGTAGAACGTCGTCAAACGCCATCCGCAAATCCGATGTCAAAAAAATGACAATGTCGATTTGAAAGAGCTCTATAAAAATTTCATTCATTGAATTATAACTTCTTTGACCGAAGTGGAAAGTTACCGCTGTTGGTTGGACTGATAGAAGCGTACGTGATCAAATATAAAAGTAAGGACCTAATTCTGCGACAACAAAGTGATGCCGATTTTGTAAACATATGTATGTGCGTCGGCCAAAGGTGCGATATTTTTTTCCCAACCCTTTATGTCCCACTGCTGGGCACAGGTCCCCTCTAACAAGCGAGAGGGATTTACACCATAGTCCACTACGCTGGCCTAGTGCGGATTGTACAGTAATAATAAATAACATTTCACATTCATAGCCCCATATTAAGGTAGATATACCCTGGTTGTGGTTGTCATGGACATGGACACACAAAGACAGATACACAAGCACCCAGAGAGAACAGAAATTTTAAACACATCATTCCAATTTCTTCGCCGGGTATCGAACCCGCGACAGTCCGATCGGCAGTCCGGCATGGTAACCATTACGCCAAGCGGGTTGTTATAATTCAAAGTTCATTATATACTTTCTTCGTATTTTATACTTGCATTATTTGCAGAGTTCTCTTCGCTATAAAAAAAAAATCTGAGGAAGCGTGGAGCTGAGTCGTAAACTAGTTCATGCTATAATTGGCTGCCTAGCGGTTTTCTGCCACTTGCCATTTGCATATCAAAGCAAGCATAGTTAGGAGCAAGGAAATGCCCGTATAAACTACAGCTAGGATGAACAAGCAACGCCTGATACAACACAACGATGTTTCAAGAGTTGTATATTGAGTTAGAACCGCTAGTCCGCTCGCGCCGGAGTTTTGTACTTTCTACAGGATTTGTTCATGATAGCGTCGTGAGACTAGCTGGCTCAATCTATCACCCCGAAAGTCTGGGCACTAAATTTCATGAAAATCATTGGAGCCGTTTCCAAGATTCAAATTATATTTATAGGTATGTAAGGGAGTGCCCTAGCTGGTTAGGGTTCCTTACTAATTTGTGGAGAGCGGAGTGAAACAACTGATAACTGGGTAAGTCCGATATGTAGAAAGTGTACCGGAATGGAATGGAATTTATTTGAAAATCAACACCTATTTATACAAAAGCGATCAACAACCATTTACCAATCATAATACAAGAAATTAACAATAACCAATAAGATCACAAATATTATTACCAATAAAATTAAAATAAAATAAACGTTAATATAAATAATCATCAAATAATGCGAGGAAATCTAATTGGACGTTTTCTTCGCTGTACTCATTCCGCTGCTGTGAAGTCAGCCGTAGATGGGCTACATAAATATAAGGCCCGTGCGCGCCCGCGCCGCGGAGGATCGCCCGATGCTACCCTGTACGGTGCCTACCCACGAAAACTTATTTCGCAATTACCCCCTTTTCCTCACAACTATTATCGAATAGTCGGAGCGAAAAGGACAGAAGCCGGTAGCCGACAAGGAGGGAAGATTTTCGTCGGCTACCCTACGGATGCAGTCACTTTCCTAAACTGGAAGTTGGGGCCGCAGAGTAGCAGTGTTTCCCGATGGGGGACCGCCACGGCCCTTCTAAGGGCCAACCGCCACCGCTGAAGCCCGCACCGGACCGCCGGGAGGACGACGCACCGCGCCGCCAACGCGACCGCTCTGCACCCGCGGGCGGTCACGCACGCGTGCGCTCGCGCTCACGTGCCGACCGCCCGGCGGCCACCAGCCGGGAGACGAGGGGCGCTGAGGAGCGCGCCGCGGGAGGCTCCAAAGGGGAGATGGAGAGGGCGTTCGCTGATGCGCAACGTCCCTCAACATCGACCCAAGGGTCGACCGCGCCCGTGCACCCGCGCACCTCCACCGCCACCGCCGTCAGCGCTGCCGGCCAACCCGCCGGCATGAAGAAGCCCGACACCACCACCACCGTCGAAGCCGCCGGCAAGATGTCCGGCAGGAAGATGGAAGCCGCCGGTCAGCCGGCCGGAAACAAGAATGGAGCCGACGCCCAAGCCGCCGGCCAGAAGACGCCCGTCGCCGCCGCCGCCGCAACCTCGAGCCGCCCGCCGTTGCGCCCGGTCACGCCGCGGACATCACCAAAGTCCTTACTGGAACAGGACATGGTGATAACCGAGCGGCTGGCCGAGTGCAAGCTGGTCAGCAAGGAGATGCTGGCCCACCTGGCCATGTTTCTCCGCGACCGGCAGCGGGCGCTCGAGGCAGAAGGGGTGCAGATGGAGGAGGAGGAGCTCTCTGCGGAGGAGCGCTTCCGCCTCGCCAACAGCATCCCCGCCACACCAGCCCCCCCGGAGCGCCCATCCAGGCGCCCAAGAAGCCCGGAGGAGGAAGACGACGAGGACGCGAAGCGCATCTGCGCCGAGGCCCTCCCCCTCCCCCGCCCGCAACGTGTTTGGGAGCGTGACCCGCGCACCCGCTCCCGCAGCCGCGCCGCGCTTGAGCGCGTGTCGTCGGACCCGGGTCCGCACGCGCCTCCGCCACCGCCCGCGACTCCACCCGCGACCAGCGCGCCGACCGCGCTGCCGCCGGCCACTCCCGCGACCTGCGCGCCGCCCGCGCCGCCGGTAACTTATGCCGCGACACTCGCGCGCGCTCCCGCCGCGACCGCAGCGCGCACCTCTGCCGCGCCCGACGCCCGCACCTTTGCCGCGCCCGACGCGCGTGCCGCCGCCGCCTACGCCGCGCCCGCCGCGCACACCACTACTGCCGCGCCCGCCGCGCGCACCACCACCATTGCCGCCGCCGCACCACGAGCCGCCCCTGCCACCACCGCAGCCACCGCCGCCGCCGCCACCGCAGCCACGTCCGCGCAGACCGCCGGGGCAGCGACGCGCGGGACGCCGAGCACCTCCACGCCTGTTGGAGGTAATGCCGGACAGCAGGTACCTTGTCAGCCTAAGTCTAGGTACCCTCCGCTGATAGTGGAGAAACTCCCGTCCTGGGCGACGCACTTCAGGATCCTGAAGGACCGGCTGGGCCACGCGCCTAACGCCCGTCCCTTCGGTCAGGGAGTGCGTTTCTCGCCCAGGGACGATCGGGAGTTCAGGCTGGTACAGTCGTACCTGACCAGCCTGGAGCGGACCGAGAAAATTTCTTGGTTCTGCTACTCCCTACCAGCGGAGCGCAGTCTCCGCGTGGCGATCCGAGGATTGCCCGCGGATACAGAACCGCAGGAGCTGGAGGCCGAGCTTCGCGACTTGGGCTTCGTCCCCGAGTATGTGCGTGCTATCCGGGCCAGGGGCGGCCGGCCCGGATGCATATTCTACGCCATTCTCAAGCGGACCGAGAACCTCATCCCGGCAATCTACCAGGTAACAGAGCTCCTGTGTATGCCCGGGGTGAAAGTTGAAGCCTGGCGCGGAAAAAAGGGACCGGCGCAGTGTCACCGGTGCCAGAAATTCCGCCACAGCTCGCACAACTGCCATCGGCAGCAAGCGTGCGTGCGATGCGGTGAGGAGCACGCTGCTCGCCAGTGCCCGCGCCCACGTGAGGTGCCAGCCACTTGTGCGAACTGCGGCGGAGAGCATCCCGCCAATTACACGTCGTGCCCCGTGTTTAAGCGCGAGGCGCGCAATAAACACGCGGGCACGGTGGCGCTATCGGCGCCTAAGGCGCCCACTACACGAACGCCATCAGCCGGTCCCAAGCCGCAGGCCGCGAGTGAGAACGTAGGCTCACTCATGGCCCCGGCCAACGACCCGCCGAAACGCGGGACCTCCAGTACGAGCCGGGGGAAAAAGAAGAAGAAGCAGGGCAAGGGCAAGGCCAAAAAGGCTACCCCTCCTGCTCCTCCCGCAACAGCAGCCGCAAAGGCCCCCGAGGCGGCCCCTAAAAAGGCGCCCGAGGGCCAAAAAAATAAAGGTGTTAAGAAATCACTGCAAGCCGCGGCACCGAAGGCGGCTGCTGAAGTAGGCGACCTTAAGAGGTTCGCCATTAAGATCCTACGGGAGGTCTTCAACGCCATTGACGAAGGCCGCGACGCGCTTCCCGTTATCCTTGGCGGCTTAGCCAAGATCGCATCATACAATGATGGATCTTAAGCCGCTTAGGGTAGTTTTTTGGAATGCCCGCGGTCTTCGTAGCAAGGCCGCCCTCTTCCGGCTTCTCCTGCGGGAGCAAGATGTCGACGTGGCGCTGGTCTGCGAGACACTCTTATCCCCGTCGGACCTCATTCAGATTCCGGGATACTACATCTACAGGAAGGACGAAATTTCGGACACAGGCGTCACCTATCGCGGGTTGGTAGTGCTTGTTCGCAGGAACGTCGTCCATCAGCCGCTTCCGGTTCTGCAGTTGGGCAGTATGTACGCGCTGGGCGTAGAACTATGCTGCCATAACTACACCTTGCAGCTGCACGCGGTGTACCGGCCTCCCGGCGGCACTCTGTCGTTGGGTGATGTCCATGCTTTGCTGGACTCACCCCACGCCACGATTGCCGCGGGAGACTGGAACTGTAAACACCCCGGCTGGAACAGTCTGTCCTCCTGCAGAAACGGCAGGAAGTTATTTGACGACGCCGAGAGTCACGGGTACTCGGTTAGTGGCCCAGACACACCTACGATATTCCCGGACAACAGGGCCCACAGCCCTGATGTCCTGGATATCGCCGTACACCGTGGCCTCCACTGCCAACCACACCTGGAGTCCCTGCAGGACAGCATGGGGTCCGACCATGCCCCTGTTCTGCTCGTCCTCCACCAAGACCCAACGAGAGTCTCGCCGCCCAGACCACGCCGGCAGGTCGACTGGAACAAGTTCCACGACCAGCTGGAGACCACCACGCCGACTCGCCCTGTCAACTCCGCAGATGACGTTGACCAGCTTGCGGTCGACATCACTGCCAGCATTCGGGACGCCTTGGACGCTTCCACTACGGAGAAGGAAGCCGAGGACAGGCTCCCGCCTGTCCCCTTTAACATCCGGAAGCTCCTTACGCGGAAGAGGCGTCTCCGTAAGAGCTGGCAGCAATCTCGATGTCCCCAGCTGAAGAAACAGCTCAACGACATCGCGGAGCGGATCAAGGTAGAGTTGGACGCGCACGCGAACGAGAGCTGGGAAGGTCGTATCGACGAAGCTCACGACGACTGGCCGGCGATTCATCGACTGTGCCGGTCGTTCAAGAGCACCCCAGCCCCCGTTCGCCCGCTTCTCCACTCGGATGGTACGCCGAGATACCGGGCGGAAGATCGCGCAGAGATCTTCGCCGAACACTTAGAACGCCAGTTCCGGCCGAACCCGACTGACCAGACAGAGCACGTGGGGGAGGTTACGCGACACGTGAGTGAACACCTAGCAGCGCCTATAGCTCCGGACGAAGACCCAGTGGTCTTTTCCCCGAGCATGGTCCAGCGTGCTATTGAAAGGACAAAAGCCAAGAAGGCTCCCGGCGCAGATGGCATTACCAACGCCGCGCTCCGCCACCTCCCGCGAAGGACGGTTGGAGCGATTACTCGCCTGTTTAACGGCATTCTGCGCACGGGTAAATTCCCGCACATATGGAAAATTGGGCACGTCATTATGTTGCCCAAGCAGGGGAAAAATATACTGCAGCCCTCGAGCTATAGGCCGATCACCTTGCTGCCCACGTTGTCGAAGGTGTTTGAGTCGTTGCTGCTCAAACACCTCGTACCTCACATCACGCCTCGTCCTGAGCAGTTCGGATTCCGCCCGGAACACAGCACGACTCTCCAGTTGTCGAGGGTACTGCATCACGTCACCGCGGCCCTTAATAAAAAGGAACGCGCGTGTGCAGTATTCCTCGACATGGAGAAGGCGTTCGACCGTGTTTGGCACGACGGCTTGCTGTACAAGTTACTGCAGTCGTCGGCGCCCCGGCGTATCATCAGAGTGATCTCCAGCTTCTTGCAGGACAGGAGCTTTAGGGTGTTGGTAGACGGGGCTCTTTCGAGCGAACGTCGCATAGAGGCCGGTGTCCCACAAGGGAGCTGTCTGTCCCCGGCCTGCTATTCCTGCTACACCGATGACATCCCGGCGCCTGAGGAGGCGCTGCTAGCACTATATGCAGACGATGCCGCCTACGTTACAACGTCTATAAAATCGGCTCACGCGGTCGTCAAGATGCAGCGTGTATTAAATGCGCTCCCCGAATGGCTTGCCAAATGGAGGTTGTCGGTGAACGTGGGTAAGACGCAGGCCGTCAGGATCGGCGGCTTCTCACAAAAAGATCCCACCCTGAAGCTCCTAGCTCCTATTTTTTACCAGAGTACCCACATCATGCTGCATATTCTTGCCAGAGCGAGAGGTCGTGAGAGCGAGAGCGGCGATGTAGTACCCACATCTTGCTGCATATCCTTGCCAGAGCGAGAGATCGTGAGAGCGAGAGCGGCGATGTAGTACCCACATAATATTGGATCGTAATATTTTATCACGATAATTGACGGTATCAATGTTGTTGCGCTTGCCGCTACAGGACTCCCCCCCTAGCGAAAGCGTACAGGAGGCTTGCTGGTGCGGCCATAGCGAGTGGTCTTCAAACACGAAGCTCGATGTTGAGATGAAGATGGTTGCTGGCATCTCGCTGGTGAAGGTGCAGATGTCACTTCGTTGCTCGGAGTATCGTCAGTAGTATTGTCATTGATGGTGTAGGCAGGCTTCAAGCGGTCCACAGATATAGTTGCCGATCTTCTATCTGGTAGTTGTAGTTTGAAGGTCTTCGCGTTTCTCTCTAGCACGTAGTAAGGTCCTTCGTATGTAGGTTGAAGAGGCTTCTTCACGCTGTCATCTCGTATGAATACTTGCTCGCAGGTTTCCAAGTCTTTGTGAATAAATATCGGTTTCTTGTTTCCGTACACGAATCCTTGTGTTGGTTTATTTACGTTGATTGAAGCGCGTAGACGACTGACGTAATCTGAATCCATTTCTTGTGTTGAAGTTGCAGTGAAAAAATCGCAGGGTAAACGTATGTTGTAGCCATATGTGAGCTCGGCGGCGCTCACACCTGTGTCGGTGCGTGATGCGGCTCGGAGTCCTAGTAGAACTGTAGGTAACTCGTCTGTCCACGTAGTATGTCGAGATAGACGGGTTTTGAGTGCTGTCTTCATACTGCGGTGCCATCGTTCTATCATCCCGTTTGATTGTGGATGATACGGCGTCGTGCGAGTCCTCTTTATTCCCATTGTGTTGAGTAAGCTGGCGAATAATCTACTTTCGAAATTTCTTCCTTGGTCGGTCGTAATGATTTTCGGTGAACCAAAACGTGAAATCCAGTGGTTATAGACAATCTTGGTGACAGATTCGGCGGATGTGTCTTCAGTAGGTATTGCTTCAGGCCAGCGCGTCGCTCTATCGATCATGGTAACTAGGTATCGATGTCCATCACTAGTGGTAGGCAGAGGTCCGACGATATCGATGTGTACATGTTCAAATCTCTCCGCTTGTGGAAATGAAGATACGTTGCTCGTAGTGTGTCGTTGTACTTTGCATCGTTGACATTGTATGCATTGCTTCGCCCACGTTCCGATGTCCTTGTTCATTGACGGCCAGAAAAATCTTTGATTGATTAATTTTCTGGTTGTCCGGATTCCTGGGTGACTGATATTGTGTACGGCGTCGAATGCAATTTTTCTAAATTCTTCAGGTAGATAAGGTCGAATGTTGCTTGTAGAAACTTCGCAATGGATCGGCTTGAGAGAGACAGGCATAGTAACTTCTTTGAAGGATAGGTTACTTTGTCTTCCTAACTGCTTGATTATGTTTTTGTCCTTTTCTTGGGCTTCAGCTAACTTTTCGTAGTCCATTGAAGTTGGGCAGGCTATACTGTCGACAGGAATGCGGCTCAGAGCGTCGGCGACTATGTTGTCTTTCCCACTGATGTGACGTATGTCGGTCGTAAACTCACTTATAAAAATGAGTTGTCTTGCACGACGTGGTGTTTCCGATGCTGATGGTTGCTTCTTAAGAACGTAGGTAAGTGGTTTGTGGTCGGTGAAAATTATTAGATTTCTACCCTCAAACATTTTCCTGAAGTGTTTGATAGCCATGTAGATAGCTAGTAGCTCTCGGTCGAACGTACTGTAGTTGCGCTGGGCGTCGGAAAATTTCTTCGAAAAATATCCAAGTGGTTGCCATTGTTTGTTAACGTATTGTTGTAGAACTGCTCCTGCTGAAGAATCGGAAGCGTCGCTGAAGATTGCAATCGGTGCTTCATGAGACGGGTGTGCAAGTAAAGCTGCATTTTGAATTGCAACTTTGCAAGCTTCAAATGCTTCTGTTGCTTGATTTGTCCAGTTGATAATTGATTTATCCTTCTTCTTGGAGTTGTGCAGGTAGGCGTGAAGTGGTGCTTGAATTCCATTCCGGATTACTTTCCACATATCGGACTTACCTATATCAGTTGTTTCACTCCGCTCTCCACAAATTAAGTAAGGAACCCTAACCAGCTAGGGCACCCCCTTACATTGGTGACCCCGAGCGGCCGACCAGGCTGTTCAAGAACACTGCACTTCATCCGGAGCTACTGGAACGTCTCTCTGCCCGAAGAATAACAGCGAGGATTTCTACATCATCAACGTCAAGCAAGAAGATTAAATCCAGGACCCCGGAGGAACCTTTTCAAGCAACCTTAACAAAAAGAAAATCTATTAGGAAGAAACTTTATTAAGAAGAATATTTCAAAGATGGAGAACAGCACCAACACGCAAATTCTTGTTGAAGCAATTCGCAAACTATCACTGGAAGTCGCCGCGCTCAAGTCAACAACATCACACTGCAACAATCAACATTACTACCAGCGTGACCGAAGCCATCGAAGACCATTCTTTCGCCAAGACCGCTCTGCAAGTCGAAACTTAAGAAATCGCGCACGAAGTACAACACCATCATCCATATGCTACTATCATCGTCGTTTTGGTTCTGAAGCAAGAAGATGCACAACGCCGTGTTCATTCAAGAATGAAAATATGAAGTCGGAAAACCTTTCAAATACGCTAGCTGCGGCGGAACCTGGCGTATGTGAAAAGTCCAACCGCCTGTTTGTCACTGACAAGAAGACAAGGACAACATTTTTGATTGACACCGGAGCGCGGCCGCTCCCCGGGCATGACCACCTCGCCCGGCGGGAGATCTCCCTTTGCCAAACTGGTGTTTGGTGACCCCGAGCGGCCGACCAGGCTGTTCAAGATCACTGCACCTTATCCGGAGCTACTGGAACGTCTCTCTGCCCGAAGAATAGCAGCGAGAATTTTTTACATCATCAGCGTCAAGCAAGAAGATTCAATCCAGGACCCCTGGAGGAACATTTTCAAGCAACCTTAACAATTATAATATTAGTATGAATAGTATAAGAAATTGAATGTAACTTTCAGGAATGTTTACTCTCAATAAGGAGATAAACACGCACACAAAATTTATTCGTAGTCATACTTTGTCGTTGAGATTGAACTGGCAACCCTCGTGTTGGAGAACGGTGTTTGAATTACTTAGCTAAGTGTTAGGTAAGTAATTTAAACGCTCTCACATTTTCATATCACGGTGATATTAATTAATTCTAATTATATTATACAGCAAATTATGTTTGATTGAAAATATTTGTTATTATGTATTAATATATTGTTAGTTGGTAAATAGCGATATTAATCTTCTTAAAAATAAAGCTAAAAACGAATTATTAATGCACTACTCTAAGCACGATATGACCATCGATATAGTATATGTGATCGATGGATATGACTGGAACATTACATTACAACTTCAGGGTTCATAAACACACATCAGTGCAAAAACTATTCATTAAAAACAGTTCAATCCGTAGCACGGTTGCGACGTAAAAGAAGGACAAACAATCACCCCTTACATTGCTTCAACAAGAATTTGCGTGTTGGTGCTGTTCTCCATCTTTGAAATATTCTTCTTAATAAAGTTTCTTCCTAATAGATTTTTTTTTGTTAAGGTTGCTTGAAAAGGTTCCTCCGGGGTCCTGGATTTAATCTTCTTGCTTGACGCTGATGATGTAGAAATTTTCGCTGCTATTCTTTGGGCAGAGCAACGTTCCAGTAGCTCCGGACGAGGTGCAGTGTTCGTGCTCGGGGTCACCAATGTAAGGGGGTGCCCTAGCTGGTTAGGGTTCCTTACTTAATTTGTGGAGAGCGGAGTGAAACAACTGATAACTGGGTAAGTCCGATATGTAGAAAGTGTACCGGAATGGAATGGAATTTATTTGAAAATCAACACCTATTTATACAAAAGCGATCAACAACCATTTACCAATCATAATACAAGAAATTAACAATAACCAATAAGATCACAAATATTATTACCAATAAAATTAAAATAAAATAAACGTTAATATAAATAATCATCAAATAATGCGAGGAAATCTAATTGGACGTTTTCTTCGCTGTACTCATTCCGCTGCTGTGAAGTCAGCCGTAGATGGGCTACATAAATATAAGGCCCGTGCGCGCCCGCGTAGTCATTCGGCGGCGGCAGCGGCGAGAAGCAGACGTCCTCCAGGCATCGTGTAGGAAGCAGCGGTCTCCAGGGTCGACGGTGGATGCACGGCGCTGGAGTATGCTCGACGGCGGTGTGGTGGACGACGACGATTTGCTTATCGGAGATTGATTTATAATACAATCTTCATGTTTCATCCACAAACGTCTCCATTAAATCGTCTCTGTACTGCGTCGCGGTCGGTGTGCTCCGTGATGTGGGTAGTTGCATAATTAAATTTCATGTCGGTATTTCTATTTAATTTTTTCCAGAGTACCCACATCATGCTGCATATTCTTGCCAGAGCGAGAGGTCGTGAGAGCGAGAGCGGCGATGTAGTACCCACATCTTGCTGCATATCCTTGCCAGAGCGAGAGATCGTGAGAGCGAGAGCGGCGATGTAGTACCCACATAATATTGGATCGTAATATTTTATCACGATAATTGACGGTATCAATGTTGTTGCGCTTGCCGCTACAGGTATTTACAAGAATTGCTCGTTTAAAGGTATTATTATTAAATTGTTTTACTTCCACACCAAGCAATTTCTGCCGCCTATTATTTTGCATGTAAAAGGGCGTTCGCAAACACGCTGCTATTAGCAGCTACAATTCCCATTTCAAGTTTATTAATAAACTACATTCTAATTTCTCGTATTAAGGAAGTTAACCCGCATAAATTGCGTATATATTATAACAACAACAACATAACAGTAACAACAACAGCAGTAAACAAGCCCGTATTAACACAACAAGACAAACACGGAAGTTAATTATTTAATCATGAGATGAGAGATACACTGAATACTAAAAAATGAAAAGCAATGATATGAGAAGTATAAATACGTGGACAGCTTATAATAACATTATATGTATGAAACTATCGTGTTTCATATCAAAAAATATTTACTATCCGCTCTCGTGTATCTAGGTACTTTTTATACCTAGCAATAAAACACAGTTGTTTGCCTGCAGGTATTAAAGTATCCCTATGCGACATCATGACAAAAATATATCTATCTTTCCTTAACGTATTGACTTTTCAACTCGCTGTTTATTTCTTTCTCTGCCTTACTAAATATCCCATCTATGACTCATTGACACTTTGCCTCTAACTTTGAACTGAAATTAGTTGTACCGGTGTTTTGTATGCGATGCTCACAGGTGACTTCATATCAGCAAAAGTTTTTGTTTTCGTGTTTGTTTATAATATTAAACCAATATTTACTACTGTAAATTAATATTTTTCTCTTTTATAATAGTTATTGAAGTGTTTTATAGTGTTTTCTTAATATATTTTTTTGTAAATAAATAGTAAAATTAGTGTAAACAGAAGACACTGTGTGAAAAAGTGTTAACAGTTTGTGTCATAATTTTTTTAAAATTGTGTTGAAAGCAAAATCTACTAGGTAAGTATTTTAAGATATTCTAGTTTTATTAAGTTATCAAATTCACATATAGGTTTTCAAAAATATTGGATGATTAATAAGGATTACGTTTTTAAAACTGCATGGTCCTTGTGTGATATAGGCGGGATATTTTTATACCTGAGGTCAAACGCCGTCTTTCTGCTAAAGGTTAATTCACAAATTATCCTTCAAGTATTTTTTTATTTAATGTAATTAAAATAAAAAAAAATCTTAAGTTTGAATTTTTTTCAGTTAACATCTATTATTTGTTTATTCGATGTTAGTGAAATACTTAACTTAATCATGCGTTAATATTCGGTTGTTTTTTTTTTATGTGATATTTTAATAAATCTACAAAATATATTGATAGAGCACTTTTTAACATTGACCGATTTTTAAAAAAGTGGAGTTTACGAGTTCTACTGTATTTTTTGTAATTTCACGATATATTCAGCTAATTAGCCTATTGCATTTTTTAAAAATAAAAGTCCTTTTTTATACTCAGGTATAAATTATATTATATATAATTATACTCTGTGTGTTGTGAAGCGACCCTAATCAGAAAGACCTGATTGACTTTGGGTACAAATATATCCCCCAAGTTCCCGTTTGACCCCAGGTATAATTATATCCCGCAGTAACCTGACTAAAGATAAATCTTGTATTTTGTGATGTTTATCTTATATTTTTATCGAAAACTTAATTAAATTGCATAAATTAGTAATTTTTCTTCAAAAAAAAACCGAAAACCATATGTGTAGACTTGAAAAAATCTTAAAATAAATGCATTCAAAAACGTTCAAAGCAAACTGACAAATCTCAGCGTCAACTTTAAACACTTATTTCTTAAATAATATTCTTACCATGAGAATTAATTTTGTATAATTAGATTTAAAAGAAAGTATCTTTTGACTTGTACAAATATTTTTGTTATATTCTATACACAGTTGACGTAGAAAGCAATAAAATACGTTGCACAAATAAGAAGTAACCAACAAAATAATAACGACTTTTGTATCAAGATTATTTTTACTTTTTTCTTTGCAGCATCATAAAAATATGTTTTAGTTTCAGTAAATAACTATTCTTAATTACAAAAAACATAAAACATTCACATGTCATCGATCTAAATTTCGTAATAACCGCAACAAACTGTAACAAGAACTCAAAATTTTTCGTATCGTTATTTGAAGTGCTTTAAACAAACAAACTATTCATTTTTAAGCAAAGTAAATTAAATTATAGCACTCTTGAGAATATTTTAAACAAAGTTTCTATACAATTCTAACAAAAATAACCATTCCTTATGGGTCTAAACCGCGTTAGAAGTGGAAGGGTCATAAATCAGCCGCGCGCGATAAAAGGCCGGTCAATCTAGGGTATTTTGTTAAGTTGGCGCGGGCACGAGAGCGGCTATGAACTTTTTAGAAACTCTTAGAAAGAAAGAAAAAATATTTATTTCATATTAGGAATACAAAATATTCGCTTAATAAATGTCAATTTTTCCCGGTCACCCCCTTTAGGTGCCCGTTTGGGCTAGATGTTGAGCTGAGAGAAAAAAGGCGGCGGGAAAAAAAACTCCCAGCAGCACTCTTTTATAAAAAAGTACAATATATATTTGAGATAACAGAATTGCTATGGGTTGATAATGGGCAAACGTGACAGCTGATCGTGTGAGACACTATCTTAGGGAGGCCGCACACCGGAGATACATTTGTATTAAAATAATTGTGGCGCCACATTTCAAACGCGACACATTTATCGTCCCCGTATATTTATGTGTAAACGCGCACACCAAGGACACATTTTGTAGTAGGTGCAGTTTGTGTCGAGACGCTTGCCGCTCCACATTAATTCAACATCGAACACGTTCGTTTTATGTGGCGCCACACCTAAGAACAATGAAAGACAACATTGAATTTTACGTCAACTTTATCGCAGAGTTTAAAAAAACCCTATTTTTATACAATCACACGCTCCCTGATTATAACAGGCAGATTATATTAGACATTTTATAATATAAATGAATCTTTTCTTCATCGAAGCGAAATTATGAAATTTCCTTAAACTTTATAATTTTTATTAAAAGGATGAAGCCAATAACGTCTTTTTTTCTCATTAATAGCCACATTAAAAAAATGTCGTCGTCGGATAGAATGTCGACATCATGACATTCTGTTGCTAGTATCACGCCGCAACTGTGCTTCCGATGTGAGCATACACGATACATTTGCTGAGGCTGAATTGTAGCGTAATAATTGTGGCGACGTAAATGTATGTTACGTGTAGCGTGTGGCGCCGGTGTGCGGCCTGACTTAGGAACTGTAATTGAAGAATCTTAAAATTTAAACGTTTCTTGTAATGAATAAACAAAAACAACAAATTATTATTCGTTACAACGTTCGTAATGACCTGTCTCTCTAATAAGAGAGACATGTCAAATCAGGTCTGTTGGATTATGAAAATTCGTAACAGTCCATTTAAATGGAACGCTTTAAACTATACTATAAACACAAAAACTGTAATGTCAACCCATATCCTGCGTTATATTGCGATACAGAACAAAAAGCTGGAGTTGTATCAACAAAATTTTTGCTATTCAGCAGCTGTTAAAATCATACTGTATAAATTTGACAATTATAATAAAATGTTTCATTTTTGCAAACCCTCAAACTTGAAGAGCCATTCATCGATTTTTCGAAGTCCTTTCAAATTCCAATATCGGTGTCAAAGAGGAAAATCTGCAATATTACCTCTCAAGTGCGATTCGGGCCTCAAGCGCCTCTTTTGCTTCTTGGCACGGTTTTATTATATATTAACCAACTTCAAAAAGGTTGCCTTTCAATTTGAGTATATTTTATAAATATTTTGAATATAATAACTTTTTATATTTTGCCACAAAATTTCATTTTCTTGGTAAAAAATAGGGATTGCGGTAAAAATCTTTATGTTTTGCATATAAATGTAGTAATGAGTCAAAAAGATAAGTCAATCAATCATTGAATTACACATCAATACAAATACAATCAATCAGTTACACATTTAATTGAAAATAAAACTTGAAGAAATATAGAAAAATGTTGCCTATTCATATTCAAAATGCTTTGAGATGTACAGCAGCTCTTCAAAAAGTACTGGTGTCCAAGTTGATACGTAGGAGAACAAAAAATTCGCATGTACAAAACCGTCATCAGACCAATTTTAATGTATGGAAGCGAAGCCTGAACATTAACCATAAAATAAGAGAATAAGCCTGAACATTAACCATAAAATATTAGTGGCCGAAAGGAAGATTCTGGGGCCAATAAAAGCGGAAGAAGGGAGATGGAGAATGAGATAGAACTTAGAAATAGAAGACCTGGTGTCGTAACCTAACATTATCGGAGATACCAAAGCAGCTAGGCTTCAATGGGTCGGATACTTAGAGAGTTTAAGAGAGGATCGGGCCATTAAGAGATCATATTTGTGACAACCAAACGGGAAACGACCGGTTTTAAATATCACTGGAAAGACCAAGTAGCTCAAGACCTACTCAGCCTCAGTGTTAGCAACGGGCGAGAGTTAACGAAGACCGAGGTGGTGTCGGAGGCCAAGACTCACTTTAGGTCGTTGCGTCACCATAGTAAGTAAATATTAGAAGAATAGAATAGAATAGAAGAAAATTTATTTCGTCACACAAATTACAGCAAGAAACACAAATAACAAATATAATTAACAATTGTATGACGAAACGGGTCCACGCTCAGCCTATGCCGCAGCGAGCCACGGCCACTGATTTTCAGCGTGAACCACATTTTCGTGCAGTTCGGATGGATGACGAACAGATTGCCAAGATTAACTATTGCACACAATATTGTAAAGTAGAATTAAAGGTTCTTAAATAAAATTACAAAAATTGACAAAAAACTAAACAATTAAGTACATTACATATATATTCCATCAGACGTTACTACACTGATATACAAAAAAAGGATACAATGAGTTAAGGGAGAAACAGCTTAATATTATATTATTACAAAGTTAAAATGAACATAAACAGTGCCGGATCGTCTTCTTGTGGTGCGTGCGGAAAAAAATTTTTTTGAAGGATAAAGATTGCAAACACATGAAATTAAGTAATAGACGTACAGGATTTGAAAGATAAATAGATAATAAAATAAACTATGTGTGGGTACATATATGTACTTGTATATAGATATATGTATTTGAGTGCATTAGTGTGTGAGAGAGTATGTGATTGCGCAAGCGCGTGTGCGTTTTTGTGTATGCGTGTGTAGGCACTTGGCCGCGTGTGTGTGTGTGAGTATGAGTGTGTGTGTGTGTGTGTGTGTGTGTGTGTGTGTGTGTGTGTGTGTGTCTTACAGATTCTTCTGCAATTTCAATAAATATATTTTGTATTGTCTTTTAAAACTCGCTTCAGATTGCAGGTGACGAAGTGGTGGAGGGATATTGTTCCAACATTTAGTTGCACTATATTTGAAACTCCCACGAAAAGCGGTATTGCACTTAGCTGGATAGGCAAGACGACAGTTTGTAGTGGATCTCGTAAGATGAGCAGTATTTTTAAACCACACAAGTTTGTTCGACAAGATTCATACTCAATCGCTATTTTACTAAGTAAAAGACTGTAATTTTTTTCAAATTTCTTTTAGTAGTATTTTCTGGCATTGCTTTTGTCGTGATAAATACAAATTATTATTTGCACGCTGTCAGGCAGGATTTGTAGGTATAAAATATTAATGTACAACACCTTTGTCAACTGAATCCAGCAAATAAAATATTTCAATTTCAATTTCAAAATGTAAAATTAAGACGGCTGAGTAAAATATATTCTAACGATTCACTGTAAAGTGATGTGAACTGTGTGGAAAGTTTGCAGTTTGTATGTGGTAGAATTTTTATTGTTTTTTTTTTGTCTTCTCGTCTAGAATACCTCAGTGCCTGAAGTCGACAGTTTTCGAACAGTGTGTGTTGCCAGTGATGACCTACGGCGCTGAGACGTGGTATTTTACAGTTAGCCTTTTCGATAAGCTCAAGGTCGCTCAGTGAGCGCTGGAGATAGCTGCGCTTGGTATTTTTCTACCCGACAAAATCTTTAACGATGAAACCCGTACACGAACGAAAGTTACCGACATATGTAGCTCTCAAAATTTGCCAGCTGAAGTGGCAATGGGCCAGGCCATATAGTTAGGAGGACCGACTACCGATGGGGAAAAAAGGTTTTCGAACGGCGACCACCTCTCGGCAAAAGGAGTACAGGCCGCCCTCCAACCAAGTGGACTGATCACCTGAAAAAGACAGCGGGAAGTCGCTGGATTCAGAAGGCGCAATACCGAGAGGGGTGGCGAATGTTAAGGGAGGCCTACGTCCAGCAGGGAACTACGAAAGGCTGAAATGATGTTGATGATGATGATGATGATGAGAATTTTCATGGTTCAACCGGGGAAGTACCACCGCTGCACCTACTTCTTGGCTGGCAAAACTGGCTTGCTTTGGGTTGTGTGTAGATGTCCATGGGCAGCAGCGACCAATTAACACCATGTGGCCTACATGCTCGTTTACTACGCTATCTAAATAAAAATAAAAAAGAATGCCGTCATTATTAGTTTTTGTTGTCGTCGAACCGCTGGTAGTGAATTACCAGCACAATAAAAGTAACCAATTATTATTTCAGGTAAATGGTTCTTTTTCACCCGAATTTGCATCGATTTCGTGAAATTACTATGTCCAAAGATCTCCTCAAATCTACGATTACCATTACTAAGCGAACGAACTGACAACTTGACATCGCTTCTGGCTGACAAAATGATAGTCTTTGACAAATACTAGTGCTTGACGAACACTACTGACTGACAAATTCTAGCCTGATAAATTCGAGAGTTGAGTTAATCCTGACACAGATTTGTGGGGAAAGATGAGGCAAAGAAACCTTTTTGTTGAGTAATTTGATTGACATTTTGTAGCATTGGGTTGTATATTTAATCCAGAAAAAAATATATTAACAATCACTATCTAATACAATTATTTCTATTATTTTTAAATATGATGCCTAGATTTTGCAATGCGTCATTTATTAATTCATTACACAAATATTCCAACATATAAAGCGGTATAGACGTCAACTCCTTTATTTCACGTTCACAATTAGCAAACACAGCAGGAGCAATAAAAAGTCAACATTAGAAATCTACTACCAAAATGTGAGAGGTATTAAAGGAAAAACTAATATGGTACTAAACGCAACCAGCGAGTTTAGTGGCCACATAATAGCCCTAACAGAAACCCGGCTTGACAATAGCGTACATGACAGCGAGCTCTTTACGTCCGACTACACTGTATTACGGCGCGATCGACCCGGGGGAAGGGGCGGCGGGGTGCTGCTCGCCACTCGACGGCCGCTTACACTTAAATATCTTAATTGCGCGTATGCAGACGACGACGAGATAATAGTTGGACTAATCACTAAAGGAGCTTTGCGTTTTATATGCTGTGTCCTATACCTGCCGCCAAACATTCCTGACAACAGATACTTTTCTATCTTTAACTGTATCCAGAACATTATTTGTACGGCAAACTTACCTATTGTTGTATTAGGAGATTTTAATTTATACTCTACGTCACATTGTGTTAGAACTGAATTTAACTCTTTTTTGTCTGCATGCAACTTACGTCAATGTAATACTGTTGCCAACGGTCTAGGCCGTATCTTGGATCTAGTGTTGCTTCAATGCGAACAACATTCGCCTTCTGTTTCCGAATCCCTTTGGGGTCTAGTCGACACCGAAGTGCACCATCCTCCGTTAGACATAACATTGTCATTAGTTACGAACTGTCCGCTGATAAATAAGCCTATTTACATGCATTCGGGTGATACTTATACTAGCCGTAATTTCCGTAAAGTGGACTATCGCGAATTGTACAACCACATAGCTAATATAGATTGGCAGCCGGTGTACGCAGCGCCCACTTGTGAGGAAGCCGTGGCTTGTATGTATTCTGTTTTGAATGAAATATTTGACGAATTAGTGCCATTAAAAAAATTCCCGCCCCACCGTTGGAATTACCCTCAGTGGTTTGACAAAAATATAATAAATTGTATAAATTTAAAAAAATATTACCATTTATATTATAAAATATCAAATAATCATTTATTCCAATCCCTATTTATTTATTTTCGCAAATTATCAAAGTTTCTTATTGCAAATAGCATGGATAATTATCATCACACACTTGAAACAAAATTGAAACTTAATCCATCTGAGTTCTGGGAAAACGTTAGAAAAAGGCAGCAATCCAATGACCCAGTGACCTTTAACATGACTTGTCACCAAGAGGTCGCAAACGCCTTTGCCTCTTATTTTGAAAGTGTGTTTTTAAAACGTATCCCTTCGCTAGACCGTGCCGCGCTCACCGTACCAACGACTGCCGGCATCGACACGAACACTACTGTTTGCATTAGGCGACTGACTGACTCAGAAGTCCGCGCTGCCTTAAATAAACTAAGCGGCAAACAAACACAAGGGCCAGACGGTGTTCCACAATTTATTGTAAAAGATTGCCGTGACATTTTCATTAACCCTTTGCTTTGGATTTTTAATAAGGCTTTGGACCAGCACGTTTACCCATCACAGTGGAAAATCTCCCGTGTGACTCCCATCCATAAAAGCGGCCCAAAGGGCGTAGTGAGCAACTATCGTCCGATAGCTGTATTAAATTGCTTCGCAAAAGTGTTTGAATACGCTTTACAAGCCCAAATACTAATACAACTGAAACACTGGTTCTGTGCTGAACAACACGGTTTCTTACCGGGTCGCTCAACTTCAACTAATCTTATTAATATATCCACTATAATTTCAAACGAACTAGATGCCAAAAAACAAGTCGACGTAGCTTATTTCGACTACCAAAAGGCATTTGACAAAGTAGATTGTGACATCCTTCTAATGAAAATGGGTACTTTATTTTCTAATAGCTTATCGCAATTTTTTGCTTCTTATCTGTCTAACCGTAATCAATATGTTCTTTTCAATGGTTACAAGTCCTACACCTATAATGTCACTTCCGGAATAGGGCAAGGCAGTAGCCTCGGCCCTCTCCTATTTCTCATCCTTATAAATGATCTCCCTCAAGCTCTTAAACACTCATACTGCCTCATGTTTGCAGACGATGTTAAACTTGCCAAGACTATATCGTCTACTGTCGATACGAATTTACTCCAAGCCGATATACACAATGTCCACATGTGGGGATCGCGCAATGGACTTCAACTTAACGTAGACAAGTGTGCTGTTATATCATATGCACGCAAACGTGATCCCATCTACACTAACTACAACATTGCTGGGAATCATTTAAAGCGAGTCACTTCAATAAGGGATCTCGGTACCATCTTTGATAACCAGCTGACTTTCCGCACGCATATCGATACATTAGCAAAAGCCGGACGAAGGAACCTTGGGTTTGTACTTCGACACGCTAAATGTTTCAAGCAACCATCTACACTCCATCTTTTATATAATGCCTTAGTTAGAAGCACACTTGAAACAAATTCAATAATTTGGAATCCCCATGAAGCTATCTATAAGCTCAACATAGAGAAAGTGCAAAAGGTATTTGTACGGTACGTGTATATGAGAGCATACGGCTATTACCCTTACTTGTATCCCACTACTTTTATCCTAGGAATGGTCGGGACACAGATGTTGGAAGTACGCCGCAATATTTCACTGGTCCTTTACTTTTTCCGGCTAGTGCGAGGAATGACATACAATCCAGAGCTTCTATCACAAGTGCGGTTCGCGATTCCCACTCGCGGCGCCGCCCGTGCCGCTCGCCGCAATGTGTTTGCACTACCTCAGTCGCGTACCGCGTCGCACCGGTGGGCTCCACTCCAAAGGGCGTTACGACTCCTTAATGAAATATCTAGGGAGAATGCAGACTTGGATATTTTTACATGTACCTTAAATCAGCTGCGCAAAGCTGCGACGCATTATCTTGAGGGTCTCACTGCTGGCAGCAGTATTACAACCACATAGTTTTAGTTAGTTATTTTTAATCTTAATACAATTAATTTTAAATTGAATTAATCCACTCTTGTGTTTGGTTCTAACTGTAAGCAAGATGTTGACAGCTTTAATAAATAAATAAATAAATAAATAAATAAACTAGTGGACTCCGTAGACGTTGCCCTGCCTTAAAAGTATTGAAAGACGATAATCTTCTTTATCATATCAAAAAGTTTTGATGTTACTCTCAAATAAAAAAACGGCAAATTGTTTGTAAAGTAGGTTTACGATCGAGATGTTTACGTGATAACGTCCGCACGAGAAAATCTCCATTCGTTTGTATGCCGCTAGAGTGAGAGAGACGGAAGATCGGTCCACTCACTCGAACGCTATGCCAGCCTCCACTCGTGAGGATTCCGCGTGACAAGTTTCACGGAATGACTGGCAGCGCTCGAGATGAGACGGGAGATCGGTCCGTCTCTCTCTCGTTATACCTGCGATCGCGCTCGTGAGGTTTTGGTGTGACACAAGTTTCTGAACATGTCACCCGACTAAAACGATTTTAAAGACGTTATCACGTCAAAAAAATAAGGCAAATAGTGACAGATGAATTTTTTTTCTTCAATTATGACATCGCGAACTCTGTGCATACTGCCAGCTTCAATTATAATTTTTGCCAGTTTCAATGAAACTGGACTAGGAAGTCTAGTCAGTCCAACATTCAAGTAAAGCGATGGCTACTTTACTAGAACGTGTCCAATGGAATTTTGGAGGCGAGCAGAAAAAAACATATTTTAGCACTGTTTTTCTATTTCACAACACTCGTGCACTGGAATTAAACTATATCTAACAAAATATACCAAGAAAATGAAAATAAAACAAAAGCACATTATGTCTTTTCCAGCTTCCCTTCAAAACTCTGTCTCTCAAACTTCTGGACGATGGCGCGAAGAACCAATGTTTGACAGTATATATAGGAAAATAAAATAATTTATTTAACTATTAATTTCGCAATTGTTTATGTTTTCTCACCGTTTAATCTTCCCTGGATTTCTACTAATATTTCAAGACCAAAATTAGTAGCCACATCGGTTTTGCCGTTCTTGATTTTTAGCAGGACTAACGAACAGATATTCATTTTTATATATAGAGATAATATATCATAGTATCCAATAATCCTATAACATTACAAAGGAATCTGTCCTGAGATTATCTCTAAGAAGATTGATAATGAAGTCTGATCTGTAAAGATGATTAAAATCTTGAGGTCTGAAGTGCCAGCAGCGTCGCTTTAAGTGATCTATTACTGACACTGTTGAGAATAGGTTTTGTGCTATTATAGTAGATAATGATGCAAGAACAATGAAAGTATGGTTACCAAACTGTCTTAATACCTACATACATAATATTTCTTGTGTGTGTGTTTATGTCACTGAACTCCTAAACGAATGCACGAATTATGATGAAATTTTTTGTGTGTGTTCATGGGGATTTAAGAATGGTTTAGATTCACAATTTGGTCCACTGAAAAATGTTTTTTAATTATTATTTTATTTATAGGTACTTTTTCTATATAAATTGTCCCGACCTGTCAAACGTTTGTATTTCGTGCTATGTTGTTCTAACTTTGACACAGTCAGAATAACAGGACAGTACGTATGTCAATTTGTTTTATATTTTTGTTTGATAGTAACATGAATTTTCTTTAAGATAATAAAAAAACAAATCCTCTTTCAATACTTTTTAAGGTAAGACAACCTCTGCACCTAGTATAGTATAGTATTAGTATTCATATTATTATAAACATCCACCTTGTAAACTTCTAAAACAAAAGAGTGGTAGAAACTACTAAGTACGCCTATGATCCCTTAACTGTCCGAATTCTACCGACTTTGTAGAATTCCCACCATAGTGGAACATTCGCCATAAAAGATTTCACTTGTTGTTATCAACTAAAAGCAAGTTTTAGTTGATAAAAAGCAACTTGAAGCGCGCATGGCTCGGCGGCTAGCGTAGGACGCAAGCGGTCTATGCAGTTAAGCCAAACGGGCGCGGTCGGGTGTGAGATGGGTGACCGTTAGTGGCAAAAAAATTCATGCGCGTTTCCGTGCTTCGGAGGGCACGTTAAGCCGTCGGTCCCGGTTGTTATCGATAGATAACAGTCGTTAAACCTTGTCGGAGGCCTTATGGGAGGTTTGAAAACATCCGACAGCGGGTTGGCCAGTAACCCGCATCTCCACCAACCCGCATTGGAGCAGCGTGGTGGAGTAAGCTCCAGGCCTCCCCAATAATGGGGAGAGACCCGTGCCCAGCAGTGGGACGCAAAAAGGGTTGCAGCCAAATGCAAGTTAAATCTTATTGGCGGTTTGAAAACAGCCGATTGTGGGTGACTTAGCCACTAGTCAACATAACCAAGCTAACCCACCACCAGGCACTTTTAACTACGCAAAAATGTTGTTATGACCTTATTTCACGACTAGATTTCCGCCCGCGGCTTCGCTTGCATGGAATTCGGTTACATAATCATGTCGTAAGATTTTACCATTCCTTATATCGAAATTGAATCTCCTATTTCTTCCTCATATATGTGGAAATGATAAAAACTCTAGTTGGCTGCAACCCTTTTGCGTCCCACTGCTGGGCACGGGTCTCTCCCCCTTAATGGGGAGGCCTGGAGCTTACTCCACCACGCTGCTCCAATGCGGGTTGGTGGAGATGCGGGTTAGTGGCCAACCCGCTGTCGGATGTTTTCAAACCGCCCATAAGGCCTTCGACGATGTTTAACGACTGTTATCTATCGACAACAAACGGGACCGACGGCTTAACGTGCCCTCCGAAGCACGGAAACGCGCATGAAATTTTTTGCCACTATCGGTCCCCCATCTCACAACCGACCGCGCCCGTTTGGCTTAGCTGCGTAGACCGTTTGCGTTCTACGCTAGCCGCCGAGCCATGCGCGCTTGCTCAAAAACTCTAGTACAGATATTTATTAACTTCTTATCCAGTGCCAAAACACACATTTTCATGTTTTTAACGACGACAACCTTTATACAAATTTTCATCCCTTATTTCAAAACCTGTCGGCATAAATTTCCACCATAAAAACTATCCTATGTTCTTTATCATAGTTCGCTCTATCTGTGTAGCAAAACTTTCATTAAAACTGGTCCAGTTAATAATAATTTAGGTGTGAAAATGTAACAGACACACGTAAACAGAGACAGAGTTACTTTCACATTTATAATATTAATTAAGTATGAAGTATGTATGTATATGTATTAAATTTTATGAAAAAGTTTTGATTACTGCTGTGCCAGATCTCTGTCGCTTCCACAATTATAAACTTTTAACATTTGACGCATTCACAAAACTTTATTTTAGTTTTTCTGTCAAACTTTCAGTCGAAGAACCGTAAACCAGAAGTAGTGGGTTAACGAAGTTAAATAAAAAAACTGTTTGCTAGTCACATTTTTTAGAATTTATCACAGTTAGCCTATTTATACTTGGCCCATTTATACTTGCGTTAGAAATCATCATCACTTCATCTTCATCGTAATTAAATTGACCTAAATACAAGTTATTTGTTTATTGGTTTTTCAAATATTATGTTTAATTCTATCTAATTGTTATTAATTTAATTTGTTATTGGTATTACTTGAATTTCATACTAACACGCTTTTATTAACTTGACCTGTATGTATGTATGTATGTATGTATGTCTGTAATGGAATCTTTGAACTTCATTCTCACTTACTTTTAGGAGTCTGATTAACTTGAAAATTTGCAAAGAGGTCAAGGGTCGATGACAATACAATAATCTCATAACTTTATATTAAAGTCCTAACTAGGATCATCAGGATAAAAAAAATATACGACGGGCGGCTTTTAAATTCGTGGCCTAAGGTACTAAATGAAACAAATATAAAGTTTTATATTTTTAACACGTCTAAGCGTCTGATTAACTTGAAAATTTGCACAGGGGTCAAGGGCCGATGACAATGCAATAATATGAGTATAAAAATGCTACTAAAAAATTAAAAATAAATAATGTAGGTAGTTTAAAAAACTAAAAAACACGCTTTTGTGAAACGAACTAAAAACTAAAAAAATAAGAAGAAAATGTATTTTACTGTACAAAAAAGCGTGGGGTGGTATGTTGGTGACCTAAATAAATAAATAAATTTTCACCTCACCTCATCATCCATCTCACTCATCCATCTCATCATCCAAAATTTCAATCCTTATGTATATTTTTTGAAGAAAACCCGCCGAAATAGGTGTCATCAGTCGTTTATAATAGGTAATAATATCTTCACAACTAACTTTTAAAATTGGAATTGTACACTTTCTAATCATCCGAAAATTACCATTGAATACCTTATGATCATCTGCTACTCTGCTTTAAATAAAATTGAAGAAAAGACCCCAAACAGACTTTGGAACTCTGTTACTTCAGAGGTACATGAAGTTAGATAGATATAGATATTAGAAGATCTCCATGGGCAGCTTGATCACTTAAAGAACACGTGACCTACTCTACTACTCGGCTACTCGGTAGTGCTGTATGGCTGCAACCCTTTTTGCGGCCCACTGCTGGGCACGGGTCTCTCCCCATTATTGGGGAGGCCTGGAGCTTACTCCACCACGCTGCTCCAATGCGGGTTGGTGGAGATGCGGGTTAGTGGCCAACCCGCTGTCGGATGTTTTCAAACCGCCCATAAGGCCTCCGACAAGGTTTAACGACTGTTATCTATCGATAACAACCGGGACCAACGGCATAACGTGCCCTCCGAAGCACGGAAACGCGCATGTATTTTTTTGCCACTAGCGGTCACCCATCTCATACCCGACCGCGCCCGTTTGGCTTAGTTTCGTAGATCGTTTGCGTTCTGCGCTAACCACCGGGCCATGCGCGCTTCAGTGCTGTATACTCGTATAGATATGATTAACTTATGACAGCTGTGCCAGATCTCTACCGCTTCCGCAATTATAAACTTTTAGCGTTATATGCATTCACAAAACTTTTATTTTAGTTTTTCTGGAATATATATACATTTGAGAACTTTACGATTTCTAGAAAGCTCCCGAGTAACGCGGTGCAGTGCAGTGAAATTGAAAGAAAAGAAAACTTTCTAATACCCACTTTCAGTGAAAGAACCATTAAACAGAAGTTGCGCGTTAACAAGGCTAAATAATAAACTGCTCGCGGGTATTTTTTTAAATTTAGAGCAGCTAACCTGTTTTTAAAGATTAGCTAATCCCCTCGGTTTCAACCGCCTTAGAAACAACTATGAAATAAACAGTGGTGGAGTAGAGTTTAGTAATTACTCGCAGTGAGCAGGTGGAAGTGTGTTGATAGTGACGCACACGATCAGCTGTCACGTGTGAGCATTATCAACCCATAGCCATCCTGTAATCTCAAATATATTATTATGTACGTTTTTTTAAAAGAGTGCTGGGATTTTTTTCCGCCGCCTTTTTTCTCTCAGCTCAACATCTAGCCCAAACGGGCACCTAAAGGCAATGACCGGAAAAAAGTTACATTGATTAAGCGAATATTTTGTATTCCTAATACGAAATAAATCTTTTTGCTTTCTTTCTTTCTAAAATCCAGGCCTTCCCAATAATGGGGACCACTCGTGCTCAGCAGTGGGACGTAAAAAGGGTTGCAGCCAATGTTCCAGCACTGTTATATTATGCAAGCAAGTTTATCACGTCGAAACGTGCCCTGACATCTGATTCGTGCATTTGCATATTTACATATTCAAATGGGAATACTAATTATTTCCATTTTTATGATGAATATTGCATCAAACACCGTTTATTCATAAAATATTAATTTCAGTTTTTTGTGAAACATAAGATATGAACCTGACTCATCTTGGAAGCAGTTCGCTGTCATAGTTATCATGCTACCGAAATAAAAGTAAAATAGACAGATGCCTTTTTCTTTTTTTTTTTGGTATCGGGGGGAAACCTTCAAAAGGTACCAGGCACCTTGGGAATAGATACCCGGAATTTTCATGGCACTAAAACCCCATCGGAGGCCCGCCTCTACGCTTGGGGAGGACTCCGGGATTTCTAGAGGAAAGCACCCGTGTCCTCCACGCGCGGCGCTTCGAACGGGCCCATCTCCGGGAGAACAGATGTTCTCTCCTGCATTTTTCGATGCTCCCCACACAGCGGCTACGCTCACGCCTCCGTCCTTCCTGGGGCTGCTGGCTGGACGGATCGAGCTTCCACTCTCACCGCCCGTAACCCCGGAAACCTCCTTTTAGTCGCCTCTTACAATCAGGCAGGGTATACCGTAGCTTTATTCTTAATCCCGAAGCTACAGGGACTTGATTCCTATGGCCATTAATGGGGTATCTTGGGGAAAGAATTTTTGTCTATGAGGTCCCCCGGCTACTATAACCGTTAAGAAAGCAGTGCAGCAGTATAGTTATGCTTGCGTTCTACACAGCGTTGCAGGCCACACACACTTTCAGATTTTTTTTTCATTTTAGTGACACGAGAAATTCATTACTAACAAACGAACTTCATGCATTTAAATTTTTACAATATCCCTTAACGTGATTCTTACCCGTTTGTGGTTAATTGACGAACAATATTTTTAATCTATACTTATATTATTATAAAGAGGAAAGATTTGTATTTTGTATGCCTGTAATGAATAAACACGAAAACTACTGTTACGATTTCAAAAAATCTTTCACCATTAGAAAGCTACATTCACCTTGAGTAGCATTTACCGCGGGAAAAAGCTTCATTACCACGTGAAAACGGGTAATAGGGTCAACGCGGTTGAAGCAACTGGCTAAACACCTATGATTTTAATATAACAGTGAAGCCTGGACAAGCACATGGGCTATTTTTTATCCTACGGGGACCCATTAAACGGATACACGCGGGCGAAGCCGCTGGCGGAGGCTATTAAATATAAAACCGGCGTCACTTTAACAACTTCTAATATCGAATTTAAATGTACTAAGAATATTAGGTATATAGATCCTAATATTCTTAGTACATTTAAATTCGTTTAGGCATTTAGAAGACACAGTTGTAACAGTAAAGAAACATACATAAATACATCTATACATATAATAAAACTGTAAGCAGGGTCAATTCTGTACATTGCATATAAATTTAAAAAAATACTTCTAGGGGTCTTTTTATAAGTAACAGAAGCTAAAAATATAAGTTTTGAAATTATTGTCTGTCTGTCTGTCTGTCTGTCTGTCTGTCTGTTGTTAGCTTTTCACGCAAAAACTACTGGACGGATTTTGATGAAACTTTTTTTGTTTTATATATATTGGTCCTCGCTAACATTTAGGCTATAGATAATTTTAAAAATCACCCTTTAAGGGTGTGAAATGAGCGATGAAAATTTGTATGGAAAACTTGGATTTTTCAATAGATTTTCTTGAAATTTGGTGTAAATATTTTCTAACCAAAATAAAAGAATACGTGTTTCAGCATTTTCCGAAATTCACCCTTTAAATGTCAATTTTCTTTGAAACTCTTTGAAAATTGAGTGTCGAAACTTGATGTACAGAATATTTTTGTGCAGAGTAATATACTTATAATTTTGTATTTGTAATCTTTACTAACATAGTAAGAATTCTATTTAAGCTTTTTTCAAAACTACCCCTCAATAGCAAATAAAATGGATTCGAAAGTTGGTATCTCAAGCGTACAATAATTAACCTTAACTTAATATTTCATTCTCAAATTCTTTTCCCTTCTTTGAATGATGTGTTTACTGATATATTGTTGAATGAATTTCCGTAACATTAGTGTGTATTTCATATCAATCGGGTGATAAACAAAAAAGTTATGTTAATTTACACAATACGCGATATAAACTTAAAAGGCACTTTGGGGAATTTGTATGAAAGTTTCGGTAACAGCCCATTCAAAACCATAAATAGAGGTTTAAATTTAAGTAAAATTATTTTGAACTCTCACTAATATTGTCGACTATATACTTAGATCAGCTTACTGTATTTTCTTTCGTTGGCCGAAAATGGCTAGACTATAGGTACCTAATAAGTGCATCGCGAGCCTTACCGCCGCCGAACCTCACATCACAGGCTCCATTGAGTTAGTTGCTCAGCTTATTAGTCTTCTTTTGGGGTGGAAGATTATGAACAGGCTGCAGCTAAAACGATTATTATCGCTACATTATATCAAGCTGCAACCTTTTTAGCATTCCACTGCTGAGCATGGAGCTCTCCCAATACTGAGGAGGCCTCTAGCTCCGATGAACCAAAATCCAAATCTTACAATCTCAATGCATCCAGCATTAAGGTTGTAAGATACGGAATCTAAACCTTCATACATAATGTACAAAGCCTTAACAAAACGAGACTACTGCAGACATCTAGGTGACGAATAGTTAAACTTTTAGTGAACCAACTGTTAATCTCAATATCTACCTATTTAGTAATTTGACATTCGATTTATCAACCACAAAGTTTACATGTCATACGGTAGATGGCGTTATTGAGCAATATTCATTTCTTCTCCAAAGTGATTTGATGGAGATAATTTCAAATAAAATCCTTAAGTCTAATAAAAGTAAGTACATAGTGTAAAAAAAATAAAAAATAACATTTCACACGTACACGTCACATTAGGGTAGATGTACCCTGTGTCGTGGGTGCCATGAACACGCATAGAGACAGAAACACAACCACCCAGACCGAGAACAGTTTAAACTCATCATTGAAATTTCTGCCGGATTCGCTGCCGGATTCTAACCCGGGACATTTCGATTAGCAGTCCGCCATGGTAAACATTGCGCCACGCGGGTTGTCCCATCGTTGGGAAGGTATACGTATGATGCTGAACATTGTTAATTGGACCAATGATAACTTAACTCATTTTTTGCGTCTCTTTATTGCGTACGGGCTGAGGGCTCATCCACACACGTTGATTGATGGAGATATTAAGGATTCTTTAAAGATTCTTTATAAAAATATTATTTATTTCCAAATACAGACAGCACACTGTGTAGAGACCCTGCCTTCTGCTTTAGTTTTCACAATGTTATATGAGTTATGACTTATGACCAAACTGCTGTCCGCAAGTTTTAAACCTATAGTTTATTAATTGACTTTACAATTATTTTTCCGATTGTTTAATCCTAAGCACGTGTACGTTTAGAAATTTTATCTCCCAACTACAAGTAGTTGTATAGTGCACCTCTTTTCTGCAGTAGGTTAAAGCTATGTATATAGAATGAGTCTATACATTCTTTGCAGTATAAATTCACCCAATTTACTAAAGATACTATTTTTAACATAGATGAAGCCACGGGCACAGCAGTAACTCTTAACTTTAATAAACGAGGTACATATTTGTAAAGAGAATCTGATTGCGCGAGAAAAGCGAAACGTGAGAAAAGTGGATAGTAAGATCAGTACAGTAAGCATTCCTTACTGTTATAGGTTTGAAGGATTTAGAAAAAATACATTAGGTTTCTTCTGAACATATGAACATTGTATTATAAGTGATTTCACTCTATGTAAGAATAATCTACCTACTACTTATTCAATACAAATAAATAATCTTTAATTTTTAATCAATCCATTTTATAAAAGTCTTTATACACGCGGACGACGTCGCGGGCTCAGCTAGTACAGTATAAAACAATATACTTTACTAGGTGGTAGAACTATTATCGTTCGCCCGGGGAAGTACCACCACTGCACTTCTTCACTTTTGTGCGTTCACTTCTGCCGTGAACCAACTCTATTTTGTTTCAGTGGAAAGGTGCAGTTACCGGCCACACTTCCATGAGGCGACCACCAGCCTCCGGAGTAGCAGCGCAACTGCATACGACCTCAGACAAGACTTACCTATGCTTGCTTGAGATTGTATGTAGATGTCCATGGGCTGCAGCGACCACTTAACACCACGTGGCCTGCATGCTCGTCTGCTACTCCATTCAAATAAAAAAATACTTATGTACGAACTTTATTGTTAGCAGTAATACTACTAGTATCCCAAGAAAATCTTAGTATGGGTTAGAAATAATATACGGGTGGCACTTTAGTTTAACAATAAAACTAAACTTAGCAAATAACAGCTTATTCAACAATACTCATAAATTTCACGCAATCGCTTACTAAACGTTTTGTTTAGGAGTAACATTAAGCGGAGTTATTTGTACATTTAGTTTAGTTCTTTCTTTTCTATAAATTTAGTCCATAGTTGCATAGTCCATAACATGCTGGTCAAGTACTGAGACTTTAAGACCGTTAAAACTGATTTCTCACGCGGTGGACTCAAGTTCAAATACCAGCCTGCAGTCAGCTCAGATTAAACAATTTGTTATGTGTATATTTCAGTGCCTGAAGTCGAAAGTTTTCGAGCAGTATGTGTTGCCAGTGATGACCTACAACGCTGACACGTCATGGTCTTTCAAAATTAGCCTTTTCCATAAGCTCAGGGTTGCTCAGCGAGCGATGGAGAGGGCTATGCTTGGTATTTCTCTACGCGACAGAATCCGTAACGATGAAATCCGCAGAAGAACGAAGGTTACCGACATAGCTCTCAAAATCTGCAAGCTGAAGTGGCAATGAGCAGGCCATATAGTTAAGAGGACCGACAACCGATAGAGAAGAAAGGTCCTTGACTGGTGACCACGTCTCGGCAAAAAGAGTACCTACAGGCCGCCCTTCAACCAGGTGGACTGATGACCTGAAGAAGGCAGGTAGTCGCTGGACTCAGAAGGCCCAGGAGTGGCGAACGTCAGGAGAGGCCTATGTCCAGCAGTGGACTATTAAAGGCTGTTAGATGGATATGTACTTTATTATCGCGGCTTTATCTTCATGGCGAGGAAAATCATTGAAATATTTCATGACCCAAGCCCACACCGAAAACAAAAAAACCGAGGTATCAAGGGACACCCGGATGGAACGAAGTTTTACTTTCTTGTTTCTTAAATTTCTGCGCTTCATAATTATTTTTCTTCTTTCTGCATTAGTTTTAGGTTTGGGTGTCAAAAAAGCTAAGCAATTTCGAGTGCGGTCAAAAGTAGGATCGGTGGCAATAAACCTGAGCAATGTCAAGTGTGGTCATAAGTAGGATGGGTGGCTATTAAGCAACACCTAGAGCGATTATAAAAAGGATGGGTGTCAACAAAGTTAAGCAATATCGAGTGCGGTCAAAAGTAGGATAGGTGGCAATTCACCAACATCTTGTGCGGTCAAAGGTACGAATGGTGGCAATAAAGCTCAGCAATGTCGAGTGCAGTCAAAAGTAGGATGGGTGGCCACTAAGCAACATCAAGTGCGGTCATAAGAAGGATGGGAGTCAATAAAGTAAAGCAATGTCGAGTGCGGTTGCTATAGTTGTAAGTCGTGGCTTACAACTATAGCAAAAAGTGTCGTTACGACTTTTTGTCTTAATTTTTTCCGTCTAGCCCCCTTTCGCAACGCGCAATAAGGAACTTCGTTCCAGAAATTAAAAATAATTCAAATTTCTGCTTCTCCGTAAATCAAATCCAGGACTCTTCGATCGGTATGGTAACTTTTACTCCTCACGGGTCGTCATTCACGGTAACTGTCTGGCGGCTTGCCAGGGTCCGGGATTCGATTTGTGGTCGACAACCTAATTGGGTATTGGTTGGTAGTTTATTGAAGCGCTTGAATTCTGACTTATTTCATTAAATTTCAAATGGAAGGAATACATTTCTGGGACACCTTTTTTTTACAAAATCATTGGAAAGGTGACAGAACTTTAAAATCATGCTTCGACTGTGGAAGAATCGTCATTGCCCCCATTTCTACCATAAATCCATTCTACTGTGTTTTATTATTAATAATTATAATTTATAGAATCAGGCGTTACTTTGCGCAACTCCATTGTTATAAAGTTAGATAAAAACTACTTTGCGACAATCCGCAATCAGAACGTATGATGGTGTATAGGTACTTTTTTCATGCAATAGCACCTCCCTCCCTCCCACATAGGATACATGCACATGCAACAATAAAAATATACACCAACATACGCACCATAGGGTTATTGACTCTACAACTTTTACATGCAAAGTAACATTTTTTACCTAACTTTATATTCGTATTTACCTACTATGTTTTGGTGGAATTGCCAGCACTGTGGCATAATAATAATAATAAAGTACCTATATTGGTATATATATAAAATAAAATTAACATAATGAAGTAACTTTGTATCCCTTTAGTTGTCAACTTCCAAAAACTCTAACCGCCGTATTTTTAGTCAAGCGAAGTAATTATTTAAGAATGAGACAGAAATTGCATGGCAATTATTAATTGAAAAAAAATATATTTCAAATCTCAGAAATTGATTAAATGTTTTTCATTACATATTTACATTAAATATACATTATTCAAGTTTAGTTTTTTAATTTAAGCACTCTATGTATTATGGTAAAAAATTGGCTAAGTAACTACTTTAGACTTTTCTATAAACATGGAGTTAAGACAAGTGTCTCATAATTTCTATTCGTGTGACCCAATTACAGCCAGAGAAAATCTGTGAAACTTAAAAAAATTCATACATTTTTCGTTTAAATTAGAAAAATCTTACCCATGATATGGCATATTTTTTAAATACAGGATCTATTAGATTACTGAAAAACTTCTAAACCAGTAGTACCTTTCAACCATACTTACGCAATAATTATTTTCAATCGTCTACGCTTCCACTTAAACACTCGCAAGTCACATCCACCCGTTTCTCTCAAACTTCACCTTCAACAAAGTGGTTCTCGAGGCAGAAACATGTTTATTTTTATCCACACCTCGGGTAAACAGTAACAAAACTAGATAACACAAAGCGGGGCTAAGACGTAAACTTTTTGAATAAATCTTGCTACTAAACATTTCTTCAAATAGTTTTCAAATATCTAGAAATACAATTTTGAATTTTACAGTGACGTAGTCAAGATTCGATTGGGGAATTAAAGTTGATGAAGAATAAATTTACACTTAAATCTTTTCTGGAAAACAGAACAAATACGTCCCGCATGATGTTAAGCAATTTTCGTCGTCTATGGACACGAGAAACTCTAGGGACGTATCCTGAGGGTTACCGGATTTTGTTTGGAACTCATATTTAAAAAAATAATAATACATACAGCCGAATACAGTACCTCCTCCTTTTGGAAGTCGGTAAAAAAACTACAAATACACTAAGCAATTTTCAAATTTCTTAATCATTTTCAACCTTTCTATCAATTTCTCAATCATCAAATTTCTTAGCCGGAGGCGTCGGAGTTTGAACTAGATATGCATTCAGGTAGAGCAGCGATGGCCGAGTGGTAAAAAACCGTGGTCTTCGACGCGACCGATCCCGGATCAAATCCGTGGCGCTGCTCCACTGTGATGGAAAATATCGTGATTTTTAATTGATTACGATGTTCTCTATCGCCGTGCATGCTTGAGAGAAATTCATAATTTCTCGAACGTCCACCAATCCGCACTAGGCCATCGTGGTCGCTTATGGCCTAAATTCCTCTCACAAGTGAGAGGATGAGACCTGTGCCCAGCAGTGGGACATAAAAAAAGATTGAAAAAAAAAACAGATATGTGTCAGATAGCGTTATTCACAGTTTTATAGTTATAACGATTTGGCGTAAATACCCAACAATTCATAATAAATGGGTATGGAAAGAAAGTTATTAAAATAGTACAACGAGTTTTCATTAAAATGCTTCAATATTCTTGAGGGTAGTCAACTCCCAGATCAAATCACTTCTTTAGATTAATTTCCAGCGAGGCTGCCATCCGACTTGCTGTTTTATTATCTGTAAGGACTCGTTTACATACTTACGACATTTTTAATAATAGCTTAATGTTTCGGAAAATTATATACGCTGCAATTCAAAAATACCTACTTTAAATTTTGTGTACTTACGGCACGGGTCTCTCTTCGTTATTGGGGGAGTATGATGCTTACTCCACAATGCGGGTTGGTGGAGATGCGAGTTAGTGATCCTCCCGCTGTTAGCTGTTTCCAAACCGCCTATAAGGCCGACAAAGTTTATCGACTGATTATCTGTTGATCTCGTAACACGGACCGTACATGAAAATTTTGCCACTACGCGTACCTAGTAGGAAATTTATGAGGTTTTAATAAATTACTATAAAATAACATTCTGAAATGACAAATCAATGTGAAAATCTCCCGGTTTAATACTAATTTTAATTGCACAAATTATTCAAGCTCGAGAGAATACTGTCACGGCGACACGCTCCCTGCTTCCTCTACTTCTTCTTTAGATGGCGCCACAAGTCTTCGCGTCCAGATATGCACCACAGATAACATAATATGAGTTAGCCTCGTTAACAGTACTTAAATTAGAGTTCTGTTGATGGGAACAAGTCAAACAAGGTTAGTATGTGGTTAGATCTTATATGGTTCGACCGTGGAAGTACCTTTGCTGTACCCATTTCTACTTTAAAGCAGTCGTATTTCAGTAAAAAGCTCCAATTTCTTAATAAATAAATTAATAAAATATAAGAAAATAAAATAACATAAATAAAATAAAATGACTAATAAATAATTTTGTCCGCGGCATATAAACCTAGGAGGTTTTTTTTTTCGCCAGCTTTTTTTCCTCTCAGTGTACAAAACCCATCCTGGTGGGTGGCCAAAGCTGATGACGGCGAACACCGTATGGTTCAAATAAAATAAATTATTATAAAAAGCACAAAATTGGGTTTAAGTCTAATTAATTAAAACTCTAAAATTTAAAACTACTTTAATGTTTCTTATGTACCCTTCTGTAATAGTCATTTTAAGAATTTATGTTTACATTATGTTAAGTCATTAAAATAATTATTTCATTTAATATAATAAAATTTGTACTCCCTAAGCGGTAAATATGGAGCTCTAAATATTTTGTAAAACCTTTTTCATCCATATTTGTGCAAATAAAATATTTTCATTTCATTTCTTTCAGTTGCTGCAGGTGCACCTACCGATGCTCACGGCGGCATGCGGCCACGCTCACACCTCCGTCCTTCCTGGGGCTGCTGGTTGGACGGATCGAGCTTCCACTCTCACCGCCCGTAATAACACCGGAAACACCATTAAATCGCCTCTTACGATCAGCTCTATTCTTAATTCCGAAGCTACAGGGACTGAGGGAGCTATCTTTATATTATTATCAGCTTTTGAAGTAGCATCGCAACTGCATACGAACTCAGGCAAAAATTGATTTACAGCAGAAATGGGTGCATCGGTGGGACTTTACAGGTTCTACAGTTCTATAAAGCATGTTTAAGTTAAGATGCAGTGAATATAACACAACGTAGTTTATATTCATTTGTAAAACACTTGGCATTATGGACGACCCTTAACACCCACTTGGTTTTCCAGACTTCATTTCCTGTTCTTAGTAATTATTTTTTGCTGTCCCCGCTTGATTCAGCCAAGATCTAATTGCTTGACGTGTTCTTATAAATTAAATATTGTTTTTATTCCAAATATGATCAGTAGCATGAAGTGAATATTCTATATAGGCTTAATGGAACCCAAACTTTGGTTCCCTACTTTATCCCTTTTGATGTCATTCACAAAATACCTATATTGCAAAGCAAGATAGCCAAGCGATAAGAACCGCGGTCACCGAAACGGAGATAACGGGTTAAATCCTCGGCCCGCACCTATGATAAATTAATTTGTAATTTAATTTAAGCGTGGCGGTGTTTATTTTTCTATTATATTATATTTTTCTATAATATTTTAACTGCGTTTTAGCTTGTGATCTAGTGCCGCCGCGGTGCTATGCACGCTTTTTATAAGAACATGCGAGTTTCTTTTTTGGTACTTACAAATATTTATCCAGTTTATTCTTCTGTCTTCTTCTATTTATCATCGTTATCTCATTTACTTACCTGTAAAACAGAAAAAAAACAAGTTAATATTGATATCATTTATACTTATGTAAATTCAGTAAAAAATAAATAATCAAAAACCATCACAAGCAAAAATTGAACGTATACAAGTTATAAGAATTTTCATGTAAAATGTTGCCAAGACGTGTGCACATAGGTTATCTCTTGAATCTTCACGCCCTAAGTGCACCAGCCCTAACTGCACCAACTCATCTCAGTGAAAATCCTTTTTTATTTTATTTTCTGAAATAAAAATAAAAGTAAAAAAATATACGAAACGTAAAGATGAATGTGTATTGAGTAAAAAATTGCGCAAAAGTCTCAGTGCGTTAATGTATGAAAAGCAAATAGTATGAAAGAGTTCATTCATTTCGTGAAATACTGCATAAAGGTAAAGGAAATTTATATGCATTCATCGTTTAATTAATTAGTAGAAATGACCATAACTTAATATTATTCAACCCTAATTACTACGCTTTTAGTAGCTTCACCTGTAAGTTTGTGAGCTTGTTTGTAACTCTCCTTTGTACTAAGAGCGTTCATAGTATATGAAATAAAAAAGTGAAAAATATAGTATATTTCATTACAAGTGCGGAAAGGCTGTCATTGCAAGGAGTTTCGACAAATGTCTACACGAGCCGAGGCGCAGCCATTTTTCAAAAAAATGTTCTTTGCGAGTTTTTATTAGTTTATTCAATTGCTTAATTTTTTCGCAACTGTATTAAAAATAGTTGTTCAGTACACGTGCGGAACCGTCATTGGAAGGAGTTCCGACTGTCAACTCTCACCTTCGGCTGCGCCTCGGCTCGCGTAGACATTTGTCGGAACTCCTTGAAATGACAGCCTTTCCGCACTTGTAATGAAATATACTATTTAATATTACTAAAAACACGCTTTTAGACTACATTAAACTAAAATAAGCTTAATATATTAATGAACAAAAATCTAGCACTTACTTTCGTTCATTATTGTTGTAAGCTTAATTTAAAAAATATTTTTAACTTTTTAGTTTGATGTGCTCCAAAAGCGTGTTTTAATAGTTTTTTTGAACTATGTTCATTAATATCCCATTGCTGAATATATGTCTTCTCGTAGAATTAAAGAGATCGATCAGCTTAATGAATTATGAAGAAATTATAATTCATCAAGCTGATCGAGGAGTTGGTAAACATGACAAAAATTTTGTGCATCTCTCAGGCGCACTTTGATGGACAATATTGTCGGAAGCTTTAATGGTCAACAATAGGTTAGTACTTATCATTCGAGTATATCTCCAACAACTCACGATTGAGATATATATGATGGAAGAAAGTTAGAGATATAGCCTGGACACACTACACACACTAGCACACAGATTATTTTTTATCCTACGGAGACCAATAAAAAGGATCCACGCGGGCAAAGCCGCTGGCGGAAGGCTAGTAATATATGGACCTATTTATGCAAACCGGGACCAACCCACACATGATGATGATGATGATAGTTTTGAGAAAAAGCTGTTTAATGTATTAGACAACTGATGTTTTGTGGATTGATAAAAATGTCATGAAAACGTTTTGTTTTGTCAAAATTGTCAGATCACTTTGATCTTTACAGGGTCGATAGAAGGTGCAATTTTAAGCTTATCTGTGTACTTAACTCAATTTCGGCATGAGTGTGGATTGGTTCCAGTTTGTGTAAATAGGTTCATATAAAGAGTTGCATTCACACATATCATAGGCAAAGTTTCAAAATTAAACATTTCAGACCAACATTTCAGACATTCCAGACCAAGTTTAGTGTAAGTTTAAAATGATATATCACACATCGCAGATGGTCGCTATAAAACGGGTACATACAAGTTTGTATGCAATTGTGTTATTCGTGCACAAACTTGCACGAGCAGTTAATTCTGCAGGTTCTGCATAATTGCGTTGATTAATTACAGTTTTTATTAACTCTTTGTATGTATTAACTATTTTTAGGTGATAGAACTACTACGGTTCGCCCGGGGAAGTACCACCGCAGCACCCGCTTCTGCCGTGAAGCAATCTATTGTGTTTCGCTGGAAAGGTGCAGTTGCCAGCCACACTTACATGAGGCGACCACCAGCCTCCGGAGTAGCAGCGCAACTGCATACGACCTCAGACAAGACTTACCTATGATTGCTTTGCTATGTAGATGTCCATGGGCTGTAGCGACCACTTAACACCACGTGGCCTGCATGCTCGTCTGCTACTCCATTCAAATAAAAATAATGATGTATGCTGAATAATTAATGTAACACAGAATTAAAAAGTAAATGTTTTAAAAGGTAAAGCAAGGCAATCACATTGAACAAAGTGCATCTATTAATGAAAAAAGTGACGAAGAAATAGTGAAAGAAAATGAGTGAGTACTTTATAAAAATACTAGATGAAAACCTACTGAAAATACTAACCCGTTGTTATTTTTTTTTCACATAGCATAGGTTCTTACTAATTATATACGCTTCTTAATAAGTATATCAATTCTCAAACACTTTATTAGGAATAATTTCCTAAGAACATTGCTTTAGTTTCTAGAAAAGGGCACCGACTCCAAATTAAGTTTTAGGAAAATATAATTAGTATGAAACTCATAAGCAATTCAGACCCAGACAGAGTAGACGCGGACAAATTGATAAGGAGGTTATTTATTATTAAAATAGATAAAAAAAATAACCAAACACAACAACCACATAAGCAAAATGGTTTCAGATGCTAATAAGATTTATCTTCCAAAATTCAGAATGTTCTTTCAACAGAGGCGAAATAACCTCTAAAACTGGATATATGGAGAAGCCAAGAAGATTCATTGAACGCTGCAATAAATTACATCATCGAGGCTTATCTGTGGATTTTAAATTACCTTTTAATGGAAGGGTAAAGCATTAATCAAATTTACACCACAGAAGATTAATTACTGCGGCAAAAATGGACTACTACAGATGGAGGATAGGATCTAACATTATTATGTAGTTTGATAATTGTATAAATTGAGCATAGCATTAACTATATAGAGATTATAAAGTGAGAGAAAGAAGAGTGTTTTGCAGTGTACATACGAAATGTAGTCGAACTTTAGATCTTCTTTTTATTGTATTATTAAAAGTAATAATATTGCTTTTGATATCTAGTAAAAGATATGACATGACTATTACAGAATGGTACATAAGAAACAGTACCTGGACGACCGAGCGTTGAACGGATAAAAACAATTTATTTTATTGGTTTGATTTCAAACGAAACACTCATTTGCTTAGTGTTACTAATAACCCCATCTGAAATAGCTTCCAATATTTTTTTTTTCACAAAACCAATATAAAATAAGCGCAATATGGTTTTGATTGAGGTTTGAACCCGGGTCTCCAGTTCAGCAGTCAGCCCACGTAATCATTCTGCCAAGGAAGCTTTAATTCAATGAACGAAATTTTTATAGAGCTCTTTCAAATCGACATTGTCATTTCTTAAAACGTCAGATTGGCGGATGGCGTTTGAGACGGCGTCCTATTTTTTAATTTTTTTTATATGTAAACCGAACAAAAAGGCAGACGGGCCGCGTGGTGTTAAGCGATCACCGTCGCCTATGGACACGGGCAACCCCAAGGGAGCCACCCGAGCATTGCCGGCTTTGGAGGAGAGCTCTTTTTACAGCTTTCTTGAAGAACCCCATGTTATAGTCCACTGGGAATGCTTCAGCTGGAAGGTTGTCCCATAACCTACACACAATATTATCAATACTCTCCAATAGATGTCAGGAAGAGTCGTATATTTAGTACCGATAAAATATTTCTTAATAATTTAAAAATTTTAAAAATAAAACCTAGATGGATCGATTTATCACCCCCGAAACCAGGGTATTAATTTCATCAAAATCATAGGAGCCGTTTCCGAGATTCAAAAAATATATTTAGTTATATACAAGAATTGCTCGTTTTAATGACATTAGATTAAAGTAAATAAGTCAAGATAATAAAAGAAAGTCGACTGTTTTGTATTGTGTGTGTAAAAATAGTTGTACATTTGATGTTATGTACCTATATGACACCAAAAATATGAATTAAGTTTTAAAAGTAAGATCTAGATAGATAGATCGGAAATAAATAAGAAACAATAAAAAACTTAAATAATAATAATAATATAGTAATTAAATTATATTATTAAAATGAGTCCCTTTAGGCAAGGTTCCGAAGATACTGGCAGCGTTCCCCCTTTGACTTGCTATAGGTACTAATTCTTTGTCCGAGGTAGCTGCCAGCTAATAGTTAATAGCTGTTTATAGCTGCAATAGTTAATTAATATATTGGGTAAAATATTACACTTGATGTTTGTTATTGTTGTACGGCCATCGGCTGACCGTCATCCGCTTTGTGTGCGCTAAGCTTTATATGGGCTATCAACTAAGTACATCGAACTAGAAGTAAGTTGCCTAAACATAAAACATACATACAGCTAAACACCTTAACTCCTATTTTTAGATGTAGTTAAAAATATTTAGGTAAGAACAAATCGCCTCAAAAGTTTACTTATACAAATATTATAAATGAGCGAAGAACTTCAGTATGAAATTAAATTTAAAATAATATAAATAGAAGTGTAATTACTGTACACAGAGGCTTATCTGTGGATTTTAATTTACCCTTTAATGGAACGGCGAGGAAGATTAATTACGGCGGTATGATAACTGACTTCAGATGGGTTTCAATAGGATCTGATACAACAAGATAATAATAATAAAGTTTATTTCCAATCACTTGTAAATACACTTTTCGTTTATTAATATGACATAAATCACAATGTTTATTAATTGCATTATACAGATAGTTTCCATTCACATGATAATGTTCTTTTTAATTCATAATTATTTATTCATAACTTATAATTATTTATTGCATCAAATATGACACACAAGATGTTACAACTATGTTAATAAACGATCAGCATATTTGGCCAATAGGCATGAATTATCATGCTATGACAGCCTCCGTGGCGTAGTGGGTGATGAGCCGACAGTGAAACGTGAGGTTGTGGGTTCGATTCCCACCCAGGATAAATATTTGTGTGATGAACATGACTATTTGTTCTGTGTCTGGGTGTTAATTTATCTATTTAGAATTATGTATAAGTATGTTTTTATATTACATGCAATGAAACAGCGAGTATTGATCTCTGTATTGCCAGTCGAAATAAGACAACTTCAAACCAATGCGAATGCAGGACCGCGCCGACCCCCCACAGCGCCTGTGTGCGAAACCTATGAAGCGCCTCTTTTTTTCACGAATCTGTTTCAACTTATTTTTACATAATACATAGTTTTGTTGTTTACGAGGCATTTGTTGCGCCTATTACTACTCTACTTACTTATCGATACTCCACTTCAAAGAAATATGTTGTTGTGTAAGTGTAACAAAAATAATTTCGATAGCGGCACCCCTATTGTCTAGGCGCCTGTGTGCGCCGCACACTTCGCACATAGGGGCGGCGCGGCCCTGTACGAATGTGTCAGTCAGAAATAACGTCGTTTCTGCCCTAGGGGAGAAACAACTTTGTTTTTACCCGGCACCTTCATTTATTTTTTATTTACGTCTTTATTTCAAGTCTGTCAGAATCGCATTGAAAACTGTCGTCAAATCGTTGTCAAAAGATATTACTGCGCTATTTGTCTGAAATAGTCTTACTTCGACTGGCTACAGAAATCAAAACTCGTTGTTTCATTACATGTGCTATGAAAAATACAGTGTGTAGCACGGGATGAAACAAGATTTCAGACCAGGGGGATGACAGCCTTCGCTTCGCTCGGGCAGTCACGTTTCGCCCTCGTCAGAAATCGTCTTGTTTCACCCCTTGCCACACAATATACTATTATCAGCTTTCTGATCACCATAGTACAAGCTCTGCTTAGTTTGGAATCAGATGGTGTTGAATTGGCCAAAGATATTTATTTATTATTTCAGGATGCAATCCTGGGTATCACTTTAGGTGACCACTGCTGGGCACTGTCCATGGATCTCTCCACATATATTTAATCCTATTGGAAGATCTCAAGCGTACTCCATCACACATTTATTTGACTACGGTGCCCTAAGCGGTCATAATTCGCTTAGGTCAGTAAAGAGATTGCTTTTAAAAAGCAATTAATCACACCCTTATAAAATACGACCTTTTCACAGCTATTAATTTAGATAAGACATTTATGCATGAAAAATTCTCAAAGCCATAATTGGTGATTCGATTCGATGCCTCCGAATGGACATCAGATAATTTTAAAAAAGCGTAGAAGAAAATTTCCCTCCATTAATTTTACCGCTGGTCTTAGAATAAATACGTATAGAATGAGTGTCTTCATACAAGCGCGCTGTCAAAATTGAAGCACTAAATAGATTCCTACAGCTGTCACATCTGACTAACAAAATATTTTTATTTTGACCAAATTAACTATAAAATAATACAAAATATTGAAAACACTGTGAAAAGTTATTTTATTAGACTTCTTTAGTTTTTAAAAAGTGTTGTAATAAAATTTAACCTTAAGTCTTACGGAGTGGCCCGGCGTTCTGCGCCATTAATGGCACCAATTAACATGCTCATATTTGGGCGCGCGAACTTGGTTTCTATAATGTAGTTGTAATTATTCTAAGCCGCCGGTCAAGTTTAAATTAAACTTGAAGACGCATGTTATACAATTTTTTTTTCTACCTCTTTTATGTCCCACTACTGGTCGTTTATGTCCCACTACTAGGTACAAGTCTCCAATATATAAGTGGGATTTATGCCATAGTCCACCAAGCTGGCCAAGTTGGCAGACATCATGCCAGAAATTATGATTTTTTGAAGTGAAAACTTCTTTAGCGGCGTTGAGCACTTTTGTGGGATGGGTAAAAACTGTGAAACTCGCGTCACAGGTCACGTGTGCAGATCAAAAAACCATAAGACGGTTGGAGAGTAGTGTTGTAACATCGAAATCTATTAATCGAACAATCGATTGTTTATTTTTGAATCGATTGTAAGGGTTTCGATTAATTAAAAAAGTCGATTTTTAAAAAATCTATTTTCATAAAAAATGGGTTAAATTTTTTTTCTTCAAAGTATGAAAAAAAATTTGAAAAGAATTAGAAAATGAAATATACATTTTAATGTTTGTGTACGATAGCGCAATAAATAAATATTGTATTCTACGACATAAATAATAGTACTTTTATATTGTTTTCAGACATGCACAGCAAGAGAAAACATCTTAATAAGTACATAAAATATCACAATATTTTCCACCAGCATGGAGCTGCGATAAATACGCACATTACACATTTTTTTGTTAGAGGTGTGCGCCGATGATTGAAACCTGGTATCTCCGTGTCGGAGACCGCGGTTTCTATCGCTTATTCATTACCGCTTGTTTTTTTTCAATTATGGCATCGCAATCTCTGTGCATACTGCCAGCGTCAAGTATAATTTTTGCATCAATTTTTTGCCAGTTTCAATGAAACTGGACGAAGTAATAACAAAATCAGTAAGTAAGTAATCAGTCAGTCTAGTCAGTCCAACATTCAAGTAAAGCGATGGCTACTTTACTAGAACGTGTCCGATGGAATTTTGGAGGCAAGCAAAAAAACATATTTTAGCACTGTTATTCTATTTCACAAACACTCGTGCACTGTAATTAACCTATATCAAACAAAATGCCATCACCTTTATCCGATATAACTCAAAAATACACCAAGAAAATGAAAATAAAACAAGAGCACAATATGTCTTTTTCGACTTCCCGCCAAAAATCAACCGCTTGGCTATTTTAATACCTGATGCTAAGTAGTCCATTCTTCGGCCATCGGTCGATCTTCGAGGTTTAACTACTATTTACTAACAACTTGGACGGTTCAACGTGGCCTCCGTAGCACGTAAACGCGTATAACATTTGCCACTAACGGTCACCCATCTCACACCCGACCGCGCGCATTGCTTAGCTGCATAGATCGCTTGCGTTCTACTCCAATCGCCGGGACGTGTGTTATTAGCGCTCGTATCTCATCAATCGTACTCGTATATTACCTACTGCTATCAATTTTATTACCAAATCAACCTGAAATAACCTACTAAATCAACCTGAAATAACCTCTAAAAGAAAATCTCATTAGCAAAAACTCTACGTGAGGCTAATGATAACGCGTCTCTGGTCCTGTCCAAAGTCGTAATTAGATTACCTAAGGCACATCTTCGACAAATCAAGTTCTCTTTGCTAAAAAAAACTCTTAATCTACCAATAAAAACGAAACGTGGGCTTTGACAACAACAACGCCATCTGAAATAGCTCAGAATTAAAAAAAAACACGAAAATAATAAAACGCAGCATACTTTTCATTGAGGTTTGAACCCGGGTGTTTAGCTCCGCAGTCAGCCTACTTAAACATTCGGCCAAGGAAGCTTTTCTTCGAACGACGTAATTTTTAAAGAGGTCTTTCGAATCGAGATTGTCATTTGTTGAACTGTACATTGGCCGATGACGTTTGACGGCGTTCTGCGCTACAATATTATTATTATTACTCTCCAATAGATGTCAGGAAGAGTCATATTTTTCAGTTTATATTTAAGTTGATTATGGCTGAAAATACGGATAAAACAACAATTTCTAAAAATGAAACCTAGCTGGATCGAAACCCCTACTGGTATTGAATTTCATGAAAACTGTTGGAACCGTTTCCGAGATTCTACATATATGTATATACAAGAATTGCTCGTTTAAAGGTTAGATTTGTGTTGTACTCACCTACCGAGCCAACGTTGACGTTGACGAGTTGACGATAATGAAAAGGCATCGAACTAAAGGAAGCCTTTTTAAATGAAGGAGTAGGACATTAACACAATACCAGGCCGTTATTGGATTATCTCATCTAAACTATTTGTCATTGAACTTGGTTATTAACTTTAGGACCATAGAGTTAGGACAAATAGATATAAATCCTTTTATAACCCCCGATAGGTTATTTCTTTTTTCGAATTAAGAAAAATTTGATTACTTTACTCACTGTTTGTGTAAAAATCTGCTCACACTTATGGCATTGTTGTCACCACGCTGGTGCGCCATGCAAGCGGCCCCGGGCTTGATACTCTGAAATATCTAAGAATATAGAGGTATTTTCTTAGTCTGTCTGTTGATGTCTTTGTCTTTGTATATAGAAATTTTTACTGTAAAATATACTTTAAAAATATTTTAAAGAAAATACATAAGCACTACGCCACGTCTATCTATACTAATATAAAGCTGAAGAGTTTGTTTGTTTGAACGCGCTAATCTCAGGAACTAAGTACTGGTTAGAATTGATTTTTTTTTTTCATTTGAATAGTCCATTTATTGGGAAAGGCAGAATTGGCTATATAACATAATGCTATGTCTAGTGGCCTGGTTGGTCACACCATGATGTTATATAGTTTACAGCCTTCTTAAATAAATGGACTATGCAACACAAAAAAATTTTTCAATTCGACCTAGTAGTTACTGAGATTAGCACGTTTAAACATACAAACAAACGTCCACGCGGACGAAGTCGCGGGCGGTCGCTATTGTTTAAATAAGAAGAGAATCCAATTGGAGACTAACTGCTGTAATCCTATTTACGTCCACTGTTTGGCACGGTTCTCTCCCCATATTGATCATTTTGCCTTAAATGTTCTACGTTAACTATTGCTATCCTTGTCGTGCTCGAGGAAATACATAAAGACAAACAATATTTTTTCATTGATTTAGCGAAGTATTTTTTAACAAATATCTAGGCTATATATATTTCTTCCACTACTGCTATTACTATTCTACCACAATCACAACTCTATGGCCGTGGATCATCAATCATTCATTATTGACACGCAATAAGCGATTTCTGATATGAATGGGGCTATCCCGTCCGTCGTAGGCATTATGCTGTAATGATAATGAAGGACATCGCTTCCGTATGCAATGCGGTTCTAATGCGCTTAAGTATATAGAATTTCTAGTTGGTCTGTTTGTGTATACTCCACCAATCCAAGACCTCCTAAATAAAGGCGAGAGATGCGTGCCTGGCTGTTGGACGCAAAAAGTATTGCGGCTATTACTAAAGATGAAAAAAGGCAAGTCAATGGTAAACAAGATCTCTCGTCGCGCAAGGTGGTCTTACCCGGGGAGTGGTCACGCCCCAGTTGACTTGATTTAGAGCATCGTGATACGTGCAATAAAAATAGTTTGGGGAGCTTCCGCGTAAAATACATTATAAAATAAGTATAACTCTAAACCACCAACAATGCCTGAGAGTTTTTTTTTGCGCCGGCTTTTTTTCTCTCACTGACCCAGCGGTGGGTAGGCATCAAAAGCCGATGATCCGTTAAGATTATTCTAATCGGATCTTAAAATTATTGTATGCCAGAATATGGTAACTGTTTAAAACTCCAATTATAATTTTAAACATCTTATTCTATGTATGTAAACAGTCAATAATAAAGTATTTTCATTTCATTTCATTTCATTTCCTTAGAGCTTGTACATATTATATAAGTATCGTCGGGTATTTAGAAATCTTCGTTAGCGTGATTCAGGAATACCTATGGTGCCATCTCTGTTGAGTTGCGGAAGTTTGCCATAACTCGTATAATATTCCTCTTTGTTACACGTACAAATACGATAGTAAAAATAAACAATAAAAGCAATCAAACAAAGGATCCTAAAGTAAACGCAAACATTTAAAAAACGGTACCGATACTTCGCAGTTGACAAAAAGTTGATGAAACTTCAGACTCCGGTGTACTTTGCGATGCTAACGACACAAAAAGCTTCTGTTTGTTACCATAAATTAGTTACAGATTCACTTATTTGGTGGTGATTAAAACTGACGATATAAATTCGTAGGATTGAAAAAAGAGAAAATACCAGACAAGCGAAAGTCGGATTGGAGGGTTCCGTACAAGTTTGTTTTTTCATTTAATTACAAGTGTTTAGTTTTCTGAATTTTCCTTAAATTACCATAAAACGATATTAATTACCAAATTAAGTGTCATTTTAACTTTTGAAGATACACACAAACAGATTGCTGCCCTTTTTGCGTCCCACTGCTGGGCACGAGTCTCTCCCCATTGTTGGGGATGCCTGGAGCTTACTCCGCTGTGTTGGTGAAGGCCTCCAACAAGGTTTAACGACTGCTATCTATCGCTAACAACCGGGTCCGACGTCGTAACGTACCCTCGAAACGCGCATGCAATAGGGAACTTGCATGATTTTTTTATTGTATCAATCGATCCTATTTGGCATAGGGATCAAGTGTTCTTAAAGGACCATAACGATTGGAGCACCCCGAAAGATACAAATATGAGCCAAAGTTAAACGTCACCGCGTAGCGTTGAAAGCGTCCTATATTAACGAGGCGAGTCATATGACGTCAAATGTCGTGAACGCAGTACCAAACTAAAGGAAAAACTAACGATTTGCAATTTTAACCGTTTGAAACTGAGTTTGAGTATATAGTTGTCTTATTTTTTCTTGTTAAATTATAAGGATTTTGCAAAAATATTTAAAACATTGAATAAAAAAATTACTAACTTTTTCATATTTCACATTTCCATATTTCCTAGTCTGCGAATTTTTTTCTCCATTTTGTCATTATTTTTTGTAATTTTCTAATTGAAATGCATACATTTAATATTAAAATAAGATTTATGTGTACCTAATCCCTCGGTCTAGCTAACTAGCGGTCACAAATCTTACTCTAGTTTTACTCTCATTTACTCGTAGTTTTACGGCAGCAGCAGGGCCATCTTAATATATATAAATTACGTGTCACGTTGTTTGTCCGCGATGGACTCCTAAACTACATACTTAACCGATTTTAATATTTGCAAACCGTGTGCAGTTTGATCCAACTTGAAAGATAGGATAGCATATATCTTTACTAGTGGATCCCGCAGACGTTGTCCTGCCTTAAAAGTTTTGTAAGAGGATTAGTTTCTTTATCATCTCAAAGGGTTTTTATGTTACTGTCAAATAAAAAATTAAAAACGAATAGTGACAGCTGAACTGTTATTCAGACTATGTCAAACTTTTGGACGATGGCGCGAAGAACCAATGTTTGACAATTACTGTTACTAACTGTTTTTAAAGGAAAGTAAAATAAGTTATATTACTATTAATTTCGCAATGTTCCCAAATTTTCTCACCGTTTAAACCTTCCCTGGACTTCTACTAATATTTCAAGACCAAAATTAGCCACATCGGTTCAGACGTTCTTGAGTTTTAGTGAGACTAACGAACAGCGATTCATTTATATATATAAAGATTCGAAGAACATTATATTCATTAATTATTTAAAAATAACAATTATAATAATAATAATATAAAAAACATGAATAAGCCAAAGACACTATACTTTATTAATCTATGAAACGAAATAAGAAACATAAAATTTTTCTTTTCATTTAATATTGAATGGCTAAAATATTTTTTATACAATGCCGTAAAATGAATTAAAAAATTAAGAAAAATAAAATACAGACATGACAAATTTTGATAGCTGCGTTAAATTTAAATAAACAAACACAGAAATTAAATAATTTTATAAAGAAATAATAAAGGAAAAGTAAAGTATAAGAATAAAACAAAATAATATAAGTTATAAAATATAATAATGGACGTGAATAAGGTAAGAAATAACATGTAGTGTATTTATAACAGTACACGGCGTATTTCATTCATTTCATTTGCTTCCCATGGGAATGAGATATTTTCCCGCGGCAAAAAGTAGCCTATGTTCTTTCTCAACGTCCTTTCTATGTTTATGCCAAACTTCATCAAAATCGGTTCAGTGGTTTAAGCGTGAAAGAGTAGCAGACAGACAGACAGACAGACAGAGTTACTTTCGAATTTATAATATTAGTATGGATTTATAGTCGCAATATTATTTTATTTCTGATACTTTAATGCAAGCACAACTTTTGCCGGGTTCGTAGTAGTAGTCTAAGGAATTTCGGTGAGTTTTGGTTTTGTTGATTATATAACGTTATGTATTTATTTTATGCTCATATTGTTATTATCTAATAGAATAATATGTATTAAGTACTAGCCCAGCTTCGCTCGGGTTATTTGATTTAATATGATCATACTAATTTACTGAACAGTACATTTTTCTGTGAAAAAAATAGCCAGTATGCTATTCCACCTTTCTCTGTGACAAATTTTATCCCATTCCGTTCAGACGTTCTTGTGTGATTGAGAAACAAACTTCCTTCCAAACATCTAAAATTTATAATTTATAATATTTGTATGTATAGATTTTAAGGATTTATGTTTGGCAAACGAAGTTTTGTTTGAATAAAAGTTTTAATCCGTTGATTTGACTGTAGATCTTAATAAGAGCTTCTTGACCAACAGCTAGACATCTTTTTTGAATACTTCTTAACTTTTAAACACTCGATAACTTCATTCAACAAGTAAATCCGTGATATGGAACTTAATTATACTTGGAAATACTTCCGTTTCTTTTAGTATAAAACCTGCCAATATTCATTGTATTGAACATTATTGATTGTCGTGTTAAGTCGATTACCTGATAACATCGAAGAATCAAGATGAAAATCATTTTCTGTGAGTAAATATTTATTATTAGCAGCAAAAACCCAAGTAGTTAGCACCGGTCTTCGACACTGATGTCCCCGGGTTTAGATCCTGGTACGCACCTATCTATACTAATATAATAAAGAGGAAAGATTTGTATTTTTGTATGTTTGTTATATAAATAATAAACTCAAAAATATTGTTCCGATTTCAAAAATTCTTTCACCATTAGAAAGCTACATTCATCCTTAGTAACATAGGCAACTTTTTACCACGGGAAAAAGTTTCATTCCTACTTACGTGAAAACGGGTACGGGTAATAGGGTTACGCGGTTGAAGCAACTGGCTAAACGCCTATGATTTTAATATAGCAATGAAGCCTGGAATAGCACATAGACTATTTTTTATCCTACGGGGACCATTTAAACGGGTCCACGCGGGCGAAGCCTCTGGCGGAAGGCTTGTAACTCATAAATTTGTTTTGTACGTAAATATTTTTTGAAATGCATGTAATGTTCACCTAAAACTCCTCTGTGGGCATGCGTACATCAGTAGAATATTAAAGGGTTAATAAAAATTATTGACATTTATAAATCTTTTTGTAGTTTGAACGTCTTGAAAAAGAATCGCCCATTTCTAGGTGACAAAGATAAAGACAAAGAGTTTTATTTGCACAAATATGGGTGTTTCCAAAAACTGTAAATACATATTTAGGTAGTACGCCATACTTACCTTCATGAGGTATGCAAATATTACAAAGATAAAAGAAGAAAAAACTTAATTATAAAACAATTTATTGAATTGTACATTTATATCTTTTTTATTAATATGTATTTTTTATTAGACCCCATATTGTGCCTTTTAAAAATTTCGACTTTTATTTATTTAACTATGTGTTTTTTATATCACATGCATTGAAACAGCGAGTTTTGATCTCTGTTTTGGCAGTCGAAATAAGACAATTTCAAACCAATGCGAATGTGACCCGGCACCTTCATTTATTTATTATTTACGTCTTTATTTCAAGTCTGTCAGAATCGCATTGACACCTGTCGTCAAATCGTTGTCAAAAGATATTACTGCGCTATTTGTCTGAAATAGTCCTACTTCGAGTGGCTACAGAAATCAAAATCGACTCCATTACATGTGATATGAAAAATACAGTGTGTGGCACAGGATGAAACACGATTTCAAACCAGGGCGATGACAGCCCTCGCTTCGCTCGGGCAGTCACCTCTTGCCCTCGTCAGAAATCGTCTTGTTTCACCCCTTGCCACACAATATACTATATTAGGTTGTTTGTTTATTTAATTACTATTTATTCATATAGCAGATTCTCAGTCCTACTGAAAATTTATATAAAATTTCATGAAAATCGCTCAAGTCGTTTGGGAGGAGTATGGAAACTAACATTGTGACACGAGAAATGTCATAGGTATGACATACGAGTAAGATTCTTCCATTTTTCAGTGTTTGCCATAATCTGCGCATTCGCGATGGCTGTCAGTGCGCAGTTGGGGTGCTACTGCCCTTCTTACTACGCGCCGGTGTGCAGTGTCAACGGAATCACTTATGGGAACATTTGCAGGTAAAGTTTCTCAAGGCTTTTTATGTTTGGTTTAAGGAAATCTACCAAAGGTACCCCAGTACCTTAGGACTGGGTTTTTTTTCAACCTTTTTTTTATGCCCCACTGCTGGACACAGGTCTCCTTCTCACACAATTGAGAGGGATTTAGGGCATAGTCCACCACGCTGGCCAAGTGCGGATTGGTGGACGTCATGCTTTCGAGAAATTATGAATTTCTCTCAGGCATGCACGGCGATGGAGAACATCGTAATCAATAAAATATCACGATATTTTCCATCACCGTGGAGCAGCGATAAAATAGCACATTACAAATTTCTTTGTCAGAGGTGCGAGCCGAGGATTTGAACCTGGGATCGGTCGCGAGGACTGGGTTACTCGTATGTGACGGTATTGTTTTAAAACTACATTTTTACATAATTCCTACAAATTATTTCATAAGAAGAGTGGAGTCTCCTACTACAGGTGCTCTGTGCTTTAAGGGAGGCTCTAGTCTCTTATTTAAGAAAAATACCTTGCGAAAATGAATAAAGATTAAAAATAAAGTGTTGTTAATGCCTTGTTTAAGAGTCCCGGGATCTCCTGATAGAAGCGCCGATGTAATAATGTACTTCATAGACAATACAAAAACGTTTGGGGTTACGCCCCTAAAGACAAAAGCTCTTATTGAATTACTTCTTTGTCCGTCTGTATTAAAGAACAAGTGTAAAAAAAACAACGAATTTTGAACCATTTTTCTAAAGTTGTAAAACTTACACGAGTATGTACTCAGAATTATACAATTTTGTTGTATTTTTGGTTTATTTTTGTATTCTATATTTCATGGTGTACTACCTTACTAAACCTAATTGTATCCTAAGTCTATGACTAAACCTAACCCATCTAAGTGCGATTTAAACGTACAACCAGTTTTTTTTTACACTTGAAAACATTCTCTCCAAGTATTAATTTAAAAATAAATGCAGACAATTGTGGCAGGAATACTTCGATGAGAGGTCGCAAGAGAAAGGTATTTGGTACAGAACCATCCAGCCGCAGATCCCACAGTTTTCATGGGTTGACAATGCCAACCTCAGCCGCAACATCACTCGGACAGCTCTAAGGCTGCGCTCGGGGCACATTCCATCAAATAAATTTGCGTTTTTGATGAAAAAAGTTCAATCCCCAAATTGCAACACTTGCGGTGTAATAGAAGATATTCAGCACGTATTGATGGAGTGTGTTCGGAACGCGACCTTACGACAGACGTTCCTTTTAAATGAAAATTCACAAGTCGGTCTACTAAATAGCATTTTGGCGGAACCCATGTCGAGTAAAGCCAAAATGCTATATTCATTAGCAGATATGGCATTGCTAAATACTCGTAGTTAAGAAATTGTATTTGTTTGTGTATCTGTAGCCCAACGGGACGATATGGTAGCCCAGCGACAAAGTCCTTCCTCTTAAAAAAAAAGTATTACTTATGAAATTGAACTGTATTCCTGAAGCTGTAAAACTGATTTCAGATTGAACTGCGCCCGGGCTGTCTTCCTGCACTATGGCACCTGCGCCCAAGGTTAAATCACAAGAACCCTTCAAGTTATTTTACAAACGACATGAAATGGACCACGGACTATTGTTTATATTGGCTGTACAATTTACTTATTAATGTCTTATATTGAAATAAAGTTGCTTTGAAAATATTGTTTTTTTTTTACCTACTCATTTCTAATTTTTACCCCGAAGCTTTTCCGCCACTTATGGGCTGACTAGCTTTTGCGGTTTCTTATAGGAATGAGTTAGTTTTCCCAGGGTAAAGACTGTGTCTTTCTCCAGCTCCTCTATCTTTGTAAACAAGGTCAGGTCTGCCCATTGCCACTTCAGCTTGTAAATTTTGAGAGCTATTTCGGTAGCCTTTAATAGGATACGGTAAATTTTAATCCCTACTTCCCTACTTAATATTATAAATACGAAAGTAACTCTGTCTGTCTGTCTGTCTGCTAAGCTTTCCCGCTTAATCTACTAAACCAATTTTAATGAAATTTGGAACACAGTTAGAGTGGACCTTGGGAAAGGACATAGGATGGTTTTTATCCCACGGGAACCTATAAAACGGACCTCGCGGGCGAAGCCGCTGGCGGGAGACTAGTAGAATATATTTATTTCAAACATAATTGATCAGTCCTTGATCTATAACGTCTATTTGTCTTAAATTAACCGTCATTAATATCCAATGGAAATCAAGGTACGCACTTATGAACATACCTACTCGTATTAACGCAAAATTTAATGGTGTGTTACTATTATTTATTTAGCGTAGTTAATTAATTTAATTATCATTGCCGTCAATCTACAAATACAATGCATTACTTGGAACGTTATAACCGTGTGGGGCGAATTATAAAGATAAGGATAACCAAGCATTTTAGAAATCAGATGGACGAAAGCTAGTGGTTAAATTTTCATACATGTATTAGTGCTTTTAATCGCACGTTGATCATTTAATGTAATTTTTTGTCATAGGGCTAGGCAAAAATGCCTACCGCCTAACGGCGGAGTGAAATCACCACGAGGCAGTGATCCTGAATCTGCCCGGGTAAAGAGCTCCCGCTCGCTCCCGTAGTCCCTTACGCTTGAGTGATGGGTAAAATATTTTCCAAAACGGATTGGCCTCTTTTTTTTCAACATTTTTTTATGACTCACTGCTGGACACAAGTGAGAGAGATCTAGTGGTGGTGGACATCATGCCTTCGAGAAATTATGAGTTTCTTCAGGAATACACGGTGATGTTTTTGCTGGAATGATGCCCGGGGAAGTACCACCGCTGCACCCACTTCTGCCGTGAACCAACTCTATTGTGTTTTGGTCGAAAGGTGCAGTTGCCGGCCACTCTTACATGAGGCGACCACCAGCCTCCGGAGTAGCAGCGCAACTGCATACGACCTCAGACAAGACTTACCTATGCTTAGGTTGTATGTAGATGTCCATGGGCTGGTGCGCACCTCTGACAACAAAATTGTATTGTGCGTATTTATAGCTGCTTCATGATGATGGAAAATATTGTGATATTTAATTATTACGTTTTACTTTTTTATTTTTTTATTTGAATGGAGTAGCAGACGAGCATGCAGGCCACGTGGTGTTAAGTGGTCGCTGCAGCCCATGGAAATCTACATACAACCTTAAGCAAGCATAGGTAAGTCTTGTCTGAGGTCATATGCAGTTGCGCTGCTACTTGGGAGGCTGGTGGTGGCCTCATGTAAGTCTGGCCGGCAACTGCACCTTTCCACCGAAACAAAGACAAAGACATTTATTTGCACAAATATGAGTGCTTACAAAGTTGTTTATATATATTTAGTTCGCCATATTTACCTTCATGAGGTATGTAAATATACAATGATAATAATATAAAAGGAAAAAACGTAACTATAACACAACCAACAAACACAATAGAGTTGGTTCACGGCAGAAGTGGGTGCAGCGTTGGTACTTCCCCGGGCGAACCATAATAGTTCTACCACCTACAAAAACCTGTCTAACCTACTAATGTTTTCCTTACTTAATAGATCACATTTAGGACGTGAAACGCATATAAGGAAAACTGACCGAACGTAATATAACAATCAGTACTTACCCGGTAGTATAAGTACCCTGCGCGCGCGCTCGTTTTATCTTTACATTGCTATCAAGGCCAAGGAAAAGACGTCAAGATGAAAATATTATTTCGTGAGTAATTTTTTTTAATTTTTCTTTGAATGGTGAATCAAATTGTCGTTATGAATGTGAAGCGTTACTAATTCTTTAAATAAAAACAAATAGTACTAGATCCCACTGTAGAATTAGTGCGGTCATCGAGTATAAGCAAAAAACCTAATTTTTACGAATATTTATCATCAGGAGAATATATAATATCTACTAGGTTGCCTATTTAAATTGTGGCCGCTAGTATTTTTAATAGATTTTTTGGCAAAAAATTTTCATTGACTTGTTTTTAAATAAAATATCGTCCATTGCACGGCAACATACATTATATAAAGATTCTAAAAAGTCACGGTTGCCTTTGCGCACTTGGCCGCAGCTCTTCACAGCCCGGTGTAAACAGGTATGATTTTGATACCTTTTTACGTTCATTACGTACATTTATTATTTATTTATCAAATTAAAGCTAATTTTTTTCTCATTATTATGCTATACGGTTGCCTAATTAAAATTGGCCGCAAATAAGGGTTGCTGGCTGCTAAAAATGGTAAATATAAATAGTAGAGTAAAAGAGAGTAGTAGATATATTCTCCTGATTAAAAATATGCTTAAAAATTAGGTTTTTTGCACATATTCGATGACCGCACTAATTCTGCAGTGGGATCTAGTACGAAAGAGTTCATTATTTTTAAATCTCTAATTCTAAATAAAATTCGAAGCGCGCATGGCCTGGCGGCTAGCGTAGAACGCAATTGATCTATGCAGCTGAGCCAAACGGGCGCGGTCGGGTGTGAGATGGGTGACCGCTAGTGGCAAAAAAATTTCATGCGCGTTTCCGTGCTTCGGAGGGCACGTTAAGCCGTCGGTCCCGGTTGTTGTCGATAGATAACAGTCGTCAAACCTTGTCGGAGGCCTTATGGGCGGTTTAAAAACATCCGACAGCGGGTTGGCCACTAACCCGCAACTCCACCAACCCGCATTGGAGCAGCGTGGTGGAGTAAGCTCCAGGCCTCCCCAATAAGGGGGAGAGACCCGTGCCCAGCAGTGGGACGCAAAAAGGGTTGCAGCCAATTCTAAATTTAATTAAGTAGCAGCGATGGCCGAGTGGTAAAAAACCGCGGTCTTCGACGCGACCGATCCCAGGTTCAAATTCTCGGCTCGCACCTCTGACAAAGAAATTTGTAATGTGCGAATTTATCGCTGCTCCACGGTGATGGAAAATATCGTGATATTTCATTGATTACGATGTTCTCCATCGCCGTGCATGCCTGAGAGAAATTCATAATTTCTCGAAAGCATGACGTCCACCAATCCGCACTTGGCCAGCGTGGTGGACTATGGCCTAAATCCCTCTCACTTGTGAGGAGACCTGTGCCCAGCCGTGGGACATAAAAAAAAGGTTGAAAAAAAATCTCTTTAATTTTAAATGGTAGAACTTACTGGTACAACCGTGGAGTACCTACCGCTGCTCCATCAACTTCTACTGAGAAGCAATTCTATTGTCTTTCGGTGTAAAGGTGCAGTTACCGGCCAGATTTATTTGAGGCGAAAAACAGCCAAGAGGTTTGCCTCAGGTTGTGTGTAGATGTCCATGGGTTGCAGCGATCAATTAACACCACGTGTTATAGTGTCGCACACGATCAGCTATCAAGTGTGCCCATTATCGACCCATAGCCACTCTTATCTCACATATAATGTACTTTTTTTAAAGCAGCAGCCCAGCAGCACGTAGGGAGTTTTTTCCGCCGTTTTTTTCTCTCAGCTCAACATCTAGCCCAAACGGGTACCGAAAGGCGAGGAAAAAATGACATTCATTAAGCGAATATTTTGTATTCCTAATATGAAATAAAAAACTTTCTTTCTTTTCTTTTGTGGCCTACAAGCTCATCTATTACATCAGTTAAATAAAAAAATTTACATATAAAATATCACCATTTTCCAGTGTTCCTCACCATCTTCGTAATCGCAATAGTCGTGACTGCCCAGCGTCCCTGCATCTGTACCGCGGAATACAGGCCTGTGTGTGGAGTCAGTGGAACAACCTACAGCAATAAATGCAGGTAGGTACATATATGTTTTCCTCCAAGTCTTTTGAATATTCTTCTGAGCGCGGCTCCCATGATTTTATAGGTTTCGAACTTTTAGTAGCTTCGGAACTAAGAGTCGGTACACGGTACCCCTGCCTGTCTGCCTGATCATAAGAAGCTATTAAAAGGGGGCTTCCGGGGTTATGGGCGGCTGTAGTGGGAGCTCCAACTATCCAGTTAGCGGCCCCGAGAAGAGCGGCGGTGTATGCGTGGCCGCATGCCGCCGCATCATAGGAAAGTGTAGGAGAGCACCACAGCTCTCCGGATAATGGACGCTCGAATTAGACCGGTGCATTCTACTGAAGATGCTGAAGTTCTTCCATAGTTTTGAGGCAGGCCACCGAGGGGGTTTTAGTGGGGGGTCGGGGGGATTTTATGGTATGTCTCCCAAGGTGTCGAGAACCTTTTGCAGGTTTGCCTTGGTACAAAAAAAAGAGTTTATGGATCGACAAGGGAAGTACCACCGCTGTGTGTTTCGGTGGATAGGTGCGGCTTATAAAAACCAGCCAAGTGTGAGTCGGTCTCGCGCACGAAAGTTTCCGTACCAATAAGATCCCTTTTTACGATAAGTACAGAATAAACAGGTTTTCAGTAACATGAAATTTGTTCATTGCCCGTGGCACTACTATTTCTTGCTACCAGCCATTCAAATGTTTTTGTATGTTTATGTACTGACAACCAATGTGGCCTGGTGGTTTAATAAAGAGAGCGGGAAGCCGCTGGATTCAGAGGCCAGAGCTGCGGACGGAGTTGCGAATCTTCCCCTAAGATTCGCTGCTCCAATGTCTAGACCTTTGAAAGCTGATGGATGGATGATGTATTATTTGAAATGTACATGAGATATAAAGGGTATTATAGAAAATATAATGACAATAATGTCTTAAATTACTTTGAAGTTATAAGTCTGTTGAATAAATTGAGTAAAGTTGTTTTTTTTTTCAGATTAAGCTGTGCTGGCGATACCTTGAAGCATGTAGGAAACTGTGGAGGCAAAACAGTGATTAAGCAAGTATCATGACTTTTTAACGTCGCTTCAGAATTATATTAGAAGACCTTAGCGTTTATTTCTTTTCACGCATTCGCGTACGATTAATGTGCCTAATATCGACATGAAATGATATCATTTCATTTCATTTCATATGAAATGAAATGAAATATTCTTTTCATATCACATGAATTGAAACAGCGAGTTCTGATCTCTGTTTTGCCAGTCGAAATAAGAATTGTCTTATTTCGACTGGCTGACTGACTGACTCAAACCAATGCGAATGTCTCAGTCAGAAACAACGTTGTTTCTACCCGGCACCTTCATTTAATTATTATTTACGTCTTTATTTCAAGTCTGTCAGAATTGCACTGACAACTGTCATCAAATCGTTGTCAAAAGATATTACTGCGCTATTTGTCTGAAAAAGTTTTACTTCGACTGGCTACAGAAATCAAAACTCGTTGTTTCATTACATGTGATATGAAAAATACAGTGTGTGGCACGGGATGAAACACGATTTCAGACCAGGGCGATGACTCGCCCTCGTCAGAAATCGTCTTGTTTCACCCCTTGCCACACAATATACTATTATTCACTGTACGGTTCCTTTACAAACTCTTAGTGAACGTTATTTTTTTGTTCTGTCTGCTCTGGGTGCGCTTAGGCAATGCTGAGCTGAAGAAAAGAGCAGACGTGATAAAATATGGGATATACAATAGCTAGCTTACTTACGGAGTAGCTATGGGCCGATAAGGGACATACGTGACAGCTACCGCATGTGTCAATATCGTCCCACAGATATTATTATGTTATAATAATGTCTGTGGGACGATAATAAAGCTATTATTAATGTTCTATAACGTTTTTTTCATCAGCTCACGTTTTCCGTCAACCAGGGTCTCCTCTTAGAAGTGAGAGAGATGTTGGCAACAGTGGGACGCAAATAGGGATGCAGACTTGCAGCTGTTAAGAGGATATTATGTAGACAACTGTTTATAAAAAGTAAAACGTTAATGACGTTTAGGAGTTGAATGGGAAAAATGCAACGTCAGCTTTAACAACCTCACATTTATAAATTAGTATAGAAGTATAGATTATCGTCCGGTTTTATCATATTATTATCGTAAGTGTCAAATCAATTATGCCGTTTCGGTACTCTTGTTGAAGTTTTTAAAAGTGTGTGTGATTTTTTTTCTACCAAAGAAAAATAACAAAATTGGATTACTATTTAAGCATGATCATCTATGCATTTAAAATGCATGATCAAACAAAAAAAAAACCGTCGACTTGAGAACCTTCTTCGTATTTCGTCCACATTTTTATGCAAACTGGCAAAAATGAATTATCTCTGTATGAATTTGTGTGCGTCAGGCTTTGCATGCTAAGTGGCAACGTACACTTTTGGCTTACTTTATTATTATATTATGTGCATGGAATAACTGAAACACTTCTAAAAGCGCACATAGCCCTGTGGCTGGTGTAAATCGTAGGATTTCCTTTATCTTACACATAATTTAACCAGACCGCTTTCGTCTATGCCCGTTTTATTGAGAATGTCGTCTGCCAAGTTTTTCCCTACTGATGTAAAAAAATATTGACTGAATTTAGAGAGATCTTTGGATTCGTGTATATATTCAATAACTCATGTGGAACTGATTTGCTGTTATTTAAATTGCATGCTTCCTTTATTGTTTTCCACGTTTCTTTTATATTTCTACTTTGTCTTGCTAGCTGATAATATTGTTGTTTTTTTTTTATTATTTTATTACAAATGTTTCTATATTGTATGTATTGTTTTTTAATATTGTTGTCTTCTAGATTTTTTTATTTATTTTTTTATATAGTTTTCCCGTTTACGTATGGATCTAACAACACCTATAGTAATCCAATGTTTTAGGGGTCTAGTTTTTTTAGTCAGCTTAATTATTTTCGTTTCATTACTTAAGTATATAGTTTAGAAGACGAGTGACAAAAATTTCTATTGCAGTATTTATATTTATATTTTTTAAAATTTATATTACCTAATAATTTTAAATATTTACAAGTAATATATTTATTTATTCATTAAAAGTAAGTATTTTATTTATTCATTAATTTTTTTAAATAAAACTCACAGTATTTTACACACCAGTACAATTTCAATTTTTCACGTCCAGTATATCTTTAACGTAATGCACCGGATGAAAAATTCAGCGCAAATAAATACGAATACCTCTGCACCGTATTTCATAAATAAAATATGATGGATCGTGAGAGCGTTGAAAGCAGGTACATTATATGAGGAAAGGAAAAACAAGGCCCATTTATAAACTAAATAGCACGTGTGAAGGACGATATATACCTCTCTGCTACCGACAGGCACACTTTGGTATCCAAACATGCTTTCCGCTTACTTTTTTTCAACCTTTTATGTGTCCCACTGCTGGGCACAGGTCTCTTCTCGAAAGAGGACTTTAGGGCAAAGTCCACTACGCTGCCTAATAGCGGATTGGTGGTCATGAGAAAATCATTTCAAGAAATTATGAGTTTTCCTCAGGCATGAACGGTAATTGAAATCATCGTAAGTAATAAATAAAATACAACACCATTTTCCTTCACCGTGGAGCAGCAATAAATATACGCACTTAAATTTCCTTGTCAAGATGCGCGACGGGGATTTGAACTCGGTATTTTCTTGTCGGGAACCACGTGTGAATTGGAAAATTCTTTTTGTGTTGGATAGTCCATTTATCGGTGAAGACTTTGGCTATATAACATTATGCTATGACTAATACAAAAGTCCACGCAGACGAAATCGCGGGCGGCCGCTAGTATTATTATAAAAAGATAGATTATTATAGATTTGAACGCCGGGATAACAAAAACAACAGGAGTTTTTAGGGTTCCGCAGCCAAATGGCAAAAAACGGAACCCTTATAGATTCGTCATGTCCGTCCGTGTGTCACAGCTACTTTTTTCCGAAACTATAAGAATTATAATGTTAAAACTTAGTAAGTAGATGTATTCTGTGAACCTCATTAAGATTTTCACACAAGATTAGAAGAAAAACAATAAATTTTGGGGGTTTCCAATACTTATAACTGAAACTGGTTTTTTAAAAATAAAAACCATACATGTGGGGTATTTGTAGATAGGTCTTCAAAAATAATTATAAGGTTTCTAACATCATTTTTTTCTAAACTGAATAGTTTGCACGAGAAACACTTTCAAAGTGGTAAAACGGGGTATAATTTCTAAAATAAGAGAATGATAAAACTAAAAAAATATATGTGATGTACATTACTATGTAAACTTCCACAAAAAATTGGTTTGAACGAGATCTATTAGTTTTTTAATACGTCATTAATCGTTAACCGTTTTACGGAACCCTCAGTGCGCGAGTCCGACTCGCACTTGGCCGGTTTTTATTCAAATATTAAATCATGTAGAATTAATATATTAATCAATATGCTAAGTATATAAATATTATAAAAAAATGAAGCGCTCATGGTCCGACGGCTAGCGTAGAACGCAAGTGATCTACGCAGTTAATCAAAAACGGGCGCGGTCAGGTGTAAGATGGGTGATTGTTAGTGGCAAAAATTCATGTGCATTTCCGTGCTTCGGAGGGCACGTTAAGCCATTGATCCCAGTTATTATCAATACATAATAGTCGTTCAACCTTGTCGGAGGCCTTACGGGAAGTCAAGGAAGGGTAGTTAATGGGAAAATATCCGACAGCGGATTTGCCACTAGAATGTACTTCCACCAACCCGTATTTAAACAACATGGTGGAGTTAACTCCAGGCCTCACCCATGATGTGGAGAGCCCCGTGCCCAGCAGTGGGATGCAAAAAAGGGTTGCAGCCAAAAAAACTTTTATACTCATATCATTTGCGAAAATATAATCGTCGGTCTTTGTCTGCATTGCGTGCTCGCACCATATATCATAAGGATACAGCTACAACCTGAAATCATCTATCTACGGTTGTCAGAAGGTCTTATTTAGAATGGAAATACTAGTGCCATATATGACGCGAACTTCCTAAAGTGTTATACATCATTCTTGATACTACTGCAATCTTAATCCAACCTACTTCTGTTATTTTAAGGTTCTTTTTACACTAAATTATGTTACACCGTAGAGAGAATTCACGACTTAAAGTACTCATTACAGCTTCAAATTAAAACCTATTGTAAATTTCTAAGATTCCTTTAAACATAGAGGTCGTGACTTTACTATCCCGATCTAATGTTCAAGTTGAAACATTCATATTTCGTAACCTCGAAACAAAATTCTTTCGTTTGAACCAAAGATATTGGAAAATTTGAACCAATTACCTATTATAGTCGACGTCCCCATTGTACTCTATTTCAAGTCAGAACACTGGTTACACATTGTACGCGCGGTCAGATGGCTTGACATTTCGCCTGATGATAACTCTCCACAGTTTGTCTCACTTTGTCCCGTTCCGCCCTATTTTCCTATTTCTGTTAAAAGCTATTAATCGCTGCAAATTTTCTGTGTACTGTGAACATCGAATTGATTTTAAAATACAAAAAATACTTAGAACAAAAAACAGAAAATTAATAATAAGCAATAAATTTAAAAACTGCACATATTAATAGGCATAGATGTTTTCTCATATTTTAAAGTGCTTAACAATGTATATTGCATGTATATTTGTACCTTAATATTCTTTTTATTTTCAACTTAAGAATAAATAAATATTACACTAATATAAATAATTAATTAATGTGCATGAATATTAATTAATTTATATTAAGCTGATTCAAGTAGCTAGCACTAGTCACTAGCACTAGCACTGATGAAATAATGTACTTGCCATAATTTCGCTTGATGTTTCGGCTAAACGATAATTTTTGACAGACGTCATACTTTATGATTTTTTCCCATTTCTTTGAATCCATGTCCCAAATATTATTTTTCTATTCCAAACATTAATTGTGGCTAGCAGTCTATGGCAGAGGCATCTATTTTAATATAATGTAACTCCTTAAAACATTGAATAAATATATAAGTATATATAAGTCTCGGATAAACTTGAGTCAATAATAACGGAAGAACGTTACTACTTTAGCTAAAAAAAATTATGTGTTTTATTACCAAAGATGCGCCTCAACGTTTTGCTGATTATATACCAGTTTGGTATATAATCTGATTATATATATTATGATAGCCTGCAACTTTCCTCGACCAATAGACTCTTTAACATATTTTTTTTTATTTCAACCCGTGTGCCCGCGATTAGCGCTTTAAAACAAACAAACTAATCAGCTTTATATATTTTTTTAATATTTTTTTATTTTTTTTCAACATTTTTTTTTGTCCCACTACTGCACAGGTCTCCTTCTCACACAATTGAGAGGGGTTTAGGCCATAGTCCACCACGCTGGCCAAGTGCGGATTGGTGGATGATTAAGCTTTATAATATAAGTATATACAATGTAATCTGTCCAATTTCTTTGCTTTCACTCCCTGGGGAGGTGCGGGTTATTTGGAACTCCGGGGTCACTCCGCTTGACATTTCAGCCGAACATTAATCCTTTGACAGTTTGTCCCACTTAGTCCCGTTTCACCCCGTTTCCCCGTTTCATGTACCAAATACCTCAAACAAACAAAGGCTTGTTCCGTCACGTTTTAGTGCTGGATACTCGTTACTGTGTTCTGGAACAACCAATTAAACCATTTGCCGGATGCAAACCTTTGATGTGTTTTGAGTAATAGCCAAGCCACACTAGCTACTTTTAGCATCGGCGATTTAGTCGCTTAACACAGCGATTTAAGCGTCCGAAACGCGCGATTCCCATACCGCGTCCAAATGATAAAACGCTGAAGCGGCGCAATTCATACAGTAATATGAGCGCGCGCCACACATGAAATGCTGACCATGCGAGACGATGCAAGTAGCGAACATTGTAAACAATAGAGTACTACGTCATACTGAACTGGCCAATCAGAAGAAATATCCTGAATCACGCTATCAAAGTTTCCTAGATTCCATAGCATTCGGACCGCGGTCCCCAGGCATCCCCACAACGCGATGGCGCGAAGCGCGCATGGCTCGGCGGCTAGCGTAGAACGCAAACGGTCTACGCAGCTAAGCCAAACGGGCGCGGTCGGTTGTGAGATGGGTGACCGCTAGTGGCAAAAAATTTCATGCGCGTTTCCGTGCTTCGGAGGGCACGTTAAACCGTCGGTCCCGGTTGTTGTCGATAGATAACAGTCGTTAAACCTTGTCGGAGGCCTTATGGGCGGTTTGAAAACATCCGACAGCGGGTTGGCCACTAACCCGCATCTCCACCAACCCGCATTGGAGCAGCGTGGTGGAGTAAGCTCCAGGCCTCCCCAATAAGGGGGAGAGACCCGTGCCCAGCAGTGGGACGCAAAAGGGTTGCAGCCATGCCAAGACGAGTTGAAATGACTACCTAGGTTAATAGTATATTTCATTACAAGTGCGGAAAGGCTGTCATTGCAAGGAGTTCCGACAAATGTCTACCCGAGCCGAGGCGCAGCCGAAGGTGAGGGTTGACAGTCGGAACTCCTTCCAATGACGGTTCCGCACGTGTACTGAACAACTATTTTTAATACAGTTGCGAAAAAATGAAGCAATTTAATAAATAATAAAAACTCGCAAAGATGGCGCCAACCGTAAAAGAATACCTATATGCAGATATTTTTTTTTGGTTTCTTCACCCATTCTGGGTAGGCAAAGGGAACTATGCCCATACAGCCAAGTCTTCAGTAGATTTTTTTTATTGATATGAAATGAAAATGTTAATGAGATGAAATGAAATGAAACCTAACCTAACTCATTGAATCAAATCATTAAATCTGATATTGAAACAAATTAGTAGCTTCTTTTTAGAAATATTTGCATGAATCATAAAAACTTCTAAAACTTCGTGGTTGTTTTTTTTTAATAGACATTATTTTGACAGTTGGGAAAGAGAACGCACGAGTTCGGAAAAGGTAAAGAAAAAGCACGAGTGTGTAATGTCACTTCCCGAACGCTATACGTCCCTGCAATACGCCACTTTTTGAGCAACTGTATTAAAAATATTTTTTGCGTCCCATAGCCGGGTACGAGCCTCTTCCTATTATTAGGGGAGGCCTGGTGCTTTCCACCGCGCTACTCCAATGCGGGTTGGTGGTAGTGCGGGATCATCCGAAATTGTAGACTAGGATTCACGAGTTAACGTATCAGCCGATGCTTGAATTTTTGAAGTGAAAACTTCTTTAGCGTTGTGCACTTTTTTTAGGGATGGGTAAAAAATGTTAAACTCGCGTCAGGACACGTGGCCTGATCGAAAATTCGTAAGACGGAGGGGTGACAGCTGATGACGGCTCGACTGTCTATACTTGTAAAATTCGTTTATATCAAGTATTTAAAATATGGACATTGAACAAAGTGCATATATTAATGAAAAAAGTGACGAAGAAATATTGAAAGAGAATGAGTGAGTACTTTTTAAAAATACTAGATGAAAACCTACTGAAAATACTAGATGAAAAATAATACTGATAATAAAAGCAATTCGTGCGAAATTATTCCCTAACCATTCCAAAATATCAAAAATGCACAACGTTAATGTTCAAGTTTTAACTTCTGCCGGCACTACCGGAGTGCAACCCGTTTTATTTTCTCTAGCGCCCTTTTGGCGAAGCTGCGTAGATCGCAGGCTTTCTACGCAACCCGCCGCTAAAATATATAATCATATCGGTTCGGCTAAATTTATCATTTACCTGCTTACATCATGTCGTGTAAAGCACTTCGTATAAATTTATTGCCTGCAAATATTGCTGTTTCATTATAACCCATTCTGCTATGTCATCGTTACCTTACACTAATGTTCGTCGTCGTCACTAATGGCGTTTTCTGAATGATAATTTAAGAGCCTTTCATATATGGAAGTGTATAGAGCGCCGCAAGCAGTAAAGTATCAAGATTGGTTACGAATTACGATGCAATATTATACCATAACTATACTAATAATATAAGGCTGAAGAGTTTGTTTGATTCTTTGTTTGAACGTACTAATCTCAAGAACCACTGGTTCGAATTTAAAAATTATTTTTGTGTTGAATGGTACATATGTATATTGAGGAAGGATATATAAAATTATACTAAGCAATAATGCTAATCACGGGCAGCCGTTATTCTTTCATATATTTTTTTGTCTGAAGAGATATCAAAAGGCATTTTTGCTGCCATAAATAAAAAAAATAAAGGTTTATTTAAAATTTTATTTATTAAGTTATATAGAAGATACTAAAAGAGAAGTTTCCTAATTAACACGCTTTTATTAACTTGACTTGTATGTATGTATGTAACGGAATCTTTTAACTTCATTTTCACTTACTTCTAGGAGTCTGATTAACTTGAAAATTTGCACAGAGGTCAAGGGCCGATGACAATACAATAATCTCATAACTTCATATTAATGTCCTTATTAAGATCATCAGGATAAAAATATATATACGAGGGACGACTGATAAGTTCGTGGCCTAAGGTACTTAATGAAATAAATACAAAGTTTTATATTTTTAACACGTCTAAGCGTCTGGTTAACTTGAAAATTTGCACAGGGGTCAAGGGCCGATGACAATGCAATAATATGAGAATAAAAATCCAACTAAAAAATTAAAAATAAATAATGTAGTTTAAAAAACTAAAAACACGCTTTTGTGAAAATACGAACTAAAAAGTAAAAAAATAAGAAGAAATGTATTTTTCTGTAAAAAAAAAGCGTGCGGTGGTTTTTAAGTTACTATTGACACCATGCACCCCACTCTTTTTTTTTACAGTAAAATACATTTTTTTAGTCGAGTAAAACCACAAAATTAAATGTTTGGCGAAATATATTAATTATTAACATTGCCCGTGCAAAAAAGGCTTCCCTATGGCTACAACCCTTTTTGCGTCTCTCTGCTGGGCACGGGTCTCTCCCCGTCATTGGGGAGGCCTGGAGCTTACTCCACCACGCTGCTCCAATGCGGGTTGGTGGAGTCAAGTGTGTATATTAATTGAATTACGTAAAAAGTTTTATAGATACTTCAACTCAGTTGTGCGCGCGGCGCTATGTGTGGGTAAACCTGTATATACACAGTGACTCTGTGTGCGTGACAAGAGGTACAGTGAAGTTGTTCGGAAAATCACGGCCGCGTCACTGTCACACAAATTAAAGCTGCATAATTACTAGCCCACGCACACATAGCGCCGCGCGCACAACTGAGTTGAAGTATGTATAATAATCACTTTATCAACTATCAAAATTAAAATTTATATTTTTAAAAATGTAGCAGAAAGCGTTAAAAGTAATCATCTCGAAAGTCCACTGTAAAATAATTTGTTGCAAAAATATTTTTAAAGCGAAAGCGAGCAATATCCATCCATCACCGAGCTGGTAAGGGCTTTTATACAAAACGCTGCTAACAGTATGAAAGTTCCCATTTTTTGTGTCCTAGATTTTATATAAATTTTTAATAATAATTGAGTCGATATTTTTCAATAAAATTTTTAAATATTTGTATACCCAGTAGGGCTGAATATAGCGTAATAAGTAATGTTTAAGAAACATTTGACCTTTGGCCGTAACCCTTTTTGCGTCCCACTGCTGGGCACGGGTCTCTCTCCATTATTGGGAAGGCCTGGAGCTTACTCCACCACGCTGCTCCAATGCGGGTTGGTGGAGATGCGGGTTAGTGGCCAACCCGCTGTCGGATGTTTTCAAACCGCCCATAAGGCCTCCGACAAGGTTTAACGACTGTTATCTATCGTCAATAACCGGGACCGACGGCTTAACGTGCCCTCGGAAGCACGGAAACGCGCATGATTTTTTTTTACCACTAGTGGTCACCCGTCTCACACCCGACCGCGCCCTTTTGGCTTAGTTGCATAGATCGTTTGCGTTCTACGCTAAGCGCGCGCGCTTTGACCTTTAAATGAATTGATTTATAATTTAGTAAATGAATAATAACTTTATTTAAATTATGTAATTATTGTATGCCTGAATAAGGAAGACTGTTTAAATACTACCTATTGTAAAACACAACACCTAATTTTTTTGCAATCAGTCATCAATAAATGTTTTTCATTTTCATTTTCATAATTAAAAGTGGTTCATAATATCAGAAACAAGTAAGTATAAAAAATTATACACAAAAATTATAAATGTTGGAAGTAGAGTACATTATTTATTAATATTGATAATGATTGATGAATTTATCAAATAACTAGCTGACTTTGTACAATCTTTAAATGTTTAGAGCACTGATCGAGCTTTGAAAAATAGATTACGACCGATTCTCAGATCTATCCAATATATACCTATAAAAAATCATAAAAATCGGCCAAGCCGTTACGGATGATTGTGACACTGTGACAAGAGAATTTTATGTATATAGATGAACTTGTAATGCTTGCACATCTTCAATAATATATAACATACGGAGGGAAAGAGTAGATTTTTTTTACTTACCTCGTTTTACTGCGATTATGACGCTCTGCTTTTATTACGTGCATAGCTTTAAGATTTTTCTTACTTACCTGAAAAAAAAACACATTATATAAATATTTTTCGTAGCACAACTGTGGTAATAATAAAGACAAACATTGGGCGAAAGCCTATCCAATTTCAAGCCTCATCTTGCATTGCTTGGATCATTTCAGTTCTACGCAATGATATGCCGCTCGTATGTCTATCCAATTTCAAGCCTCATCTTACATTGCTTGGATCATGTCAGTTGTACGCACTGATATGCCGCTCGTATGCCTATCCAATTTCAAGCCTCATCTTACATTGCTTGGATCATTTCAGTTCTACGCAATGATATGCCGCTCGTATGCCTATCCAATTTCAAGCCTCATCTTACATTGCTTGGATCATTTCAGTTCTAAGCAATGATATGCCGCCCGTATGCCTATCCAATTTCAAGCCTCATCTTACATTGCTTGGATCATGTCAGTTGTACGCACTGATATGCCGCTCGTATGCCTATCCAATTTCAAGCCTCATCTTACATTGCTTGGATCATGTCAGTTGTACGCACTGATATGCCGCTCGTATGCCTATCCAATTTCAAGCCTCATCTTACATTGCTTGGATTATTTCAGTTCTACGCAATGATATGCCGCCCGTATGCCTATCCAATTTCAAGCCTCATCTTACATTGCTTGGATCATTTCAGTTCTACGCAATGATATGCCGCTCATATGCCTATCCAATTTCAAGCCTCATCTTACATTGCTTGGATCATTTCAGTTCTACGCAATGATATGCCGCTCGTATGCCTATCCAATTTCAAGCCTCATCTTACATTGCTTGGATCATTTCAGTTCTGCGCAATGATATGCCACTGGGCTAAACGAATATATTCGTAAATCCAATATCATTGTTTTAAAATGGATTGTTGACGATTGCCATAACAATAAATATGTCCAGATGGTGCGCGTGATACTTCTCTCTTCGGCGAGTGGTGCGATACATAAAATAAACCATGAAAGTTCTACCTCTACCCTTAGTCTACCACTTACCTCATGCTTATGGTCCTTCTTCATGGACCCACCGCCGTGACCACCCGTACTTTGTACCGTATTCATGATGATCAATTACTTTAATCTGAATGATCACTATAGCTTTCAATACTCATTACAGTCCAATGATTGAGTCACTTTAAACAAGCATTTACACTTCTCATTAGTTAACTTCATTGATTCATAAGTTTATAAAACACAAGAATTTTAAATAGATTTTAAGACTGATCTACACTTTCGTTGTTACTTTCTTCTTGTGGTGTCTTAACATCACTCTAAGGTCTAGTTTTCACTACTTTTAAATGGACATTTCTCACTACTGTAGGCACTGTTTGTTAGTTTGGCACCAATTATTTTTAACACCTCGTTAATTTTTTTGAAGTCTTCCTAGATGGAAACTGTTTCGGTTATTAGATTTTATTGGTTTCATTTTAATAATTTTTGTTGCGAATATTGACTGAGAATATTAATTTGTATGCAAAGATTACGTGTATTTATCATCAAATAGTGTTATAATATAGAATAGGTTGGGGAAAAAACAGAAAAAGATTAATATTCAATGTTCCTCTTACATCTTTTATAAAAAAATAATATTTGAATGGAGTAGCAGACGAGCATGCAGGCCACGTGATGTTAAGTGGTCGCTGTAGCTCATGGACATCTACATACAACCTCAAGCAAGCATAGGTAAGTCTTGTCTGAGGTTGCATGCAGTTGCGCTGCTACTCCGGAGGCTGGTGGTCGCCTCATGTAAGTGTGGCCGGCAACTGCAATTTTCCACCGAAACACAATAGAATTGGTTCACGGCAGAAGTGGGTGCAGCGGTGGTACTTCCCCGGGCGAACCATAATAGTTCTACCACCTACAATACTAAACTAATCTTTTAAACTGTAGAATTATAAAACCATAACACACATTCATATTAAAAACATAATTATACATTTTCTGCTGGAAATCAAACCCAGGATCGCTTGCAATGCACCTCTACTTGGTTCCACTACCATATCTACGAGTCGTCAAAACATGTTGCGTTGTGAGATTCAGATACAAATAAATATATTTTTTCTAGAACCAAGAAAGTCTTACGTATGGATAGATACAACTGTATAAAAAGTAAAACAAATTGAATCTAGAAATGACATCCGTTTTCTATTGTATGAACGTTTCTGAGAAAGAACTCATATTCAATTTCTTGCGGATACCCAGTACTCATGAATAAATTGCGCGGCGGCTAAAGTATGGGCGCTCGCGATGCCAAATTTGGTTTTACTCGAGCGTCAGATTCTACTTTGCTCACTTTGCCTTTCAAAATGATTTGGGTTAGGTTAAACACTTTGAAGCTTTGACGGTAAAGGATTTAAGTAAAATAAAAAATAGGCACATGGAATTATTCGACTGTGAAAAAATTAAGAAAAATTATAAGCTAATGAGGTCTTCTAATAATTTTAGTAATAAGAAAAAAATTAGATATAAAAATCTGCAAAAAAATTATAATAATCAAGGCATGTTTTTTATTTGTTGTTAACTTAACTAATACTTAACTACAATAAATAGCGTTTCACACTCCTTGCCTCACAATAGTGTCCATGTCCACCCCATGTCGAGGGTACCATGGACAGACACATAATCACAAAAACAAACACCCAGATGGTACCCAGAACCCGAAACCTAAACGAGAATATTATATAGAGATATAATATAGAGAAGTCCGGCATGGTGACCATTGCGCCACACGAGTATTAAAAGAAAACGATTAAAAGAAAGTATAGTATGGAAAGTATAGCATAGCATTAGTGATATAAATTGTCCTAGGACAGTTAAAGCAAGCCTTGGAACTAATTCCTCATGACTTTTGACGACCCGTGTGGTGCAATGGTTACCATGCCGAACTGCCAATCGAGGGGTCCCGGGTTCGATTCCCGGCGAAATAGAAATTTGAATTTCTGTTCTCCGTCTGGGTGTTTGTGTTCCTGTCTTTGTATGTGTCCATGGTACCCACGACACAGGGTATTAATTACCTTACTGTGGTGGCATGAATGTGTAACGTTCATTTATGATTTATGACTGATACGCTCGAGATCAATATGCCCTCTTGGACACCTCTAATATAAGCAAATAGCTTTAACATTATGTTTTAAAGGATATGTTGCCCTTTTTATGGTAGCATGATAAACATCTCCACCTTCACCTAAATGATTATTATCAATATTATTTTCAAACTTTATATATTCCTACTACTGGGCACACGTCTCCTCTTTGTAGTGGGAGGGATTTAGGCCATAGTCCACCACGCTGACCAAGTGCGGATTACTGGACATCATGCTTTCGAGAAATCATGTTTTTTCTCAAGTATGCACGCTGATGAAATACATCGTAATTATTTAAATATCACAATATCTCCCGTCAACGCACAGCAGCGATAAATACGCAGTTTGCGAGTAACCGTCGTAGAGTCAATAACCCTGATGATGTTCTGTTTTGGGGCGAAACACCTATTGGTGGTGGTACGTATGTTGGTGTATATATTTTATTGTTGCATGTGCGTGTGTCCTATGTGGGAAGGAGGGAGGTGCTATTGTATAAAAAAGTATACACCATCATACTTTCTGATTGCGGATTGTTGTCAAGTAGTTTTTACCTAATTTGATAACAATGGAGTTCCACAAAGTAACGCCTGATTCTTTTAATTATATAAATACGCACCAAATTTCTTTATCAGTGGTGCGCGTCGGGGGTTTGAAATCAGTATATCCGTGTCGGAGACCGCAGGTTAACCGCTCGGCCATCGCTGATAGTTAAGAGGCCGTATACGAAATTTTGCCGATTTCGCTGATTTACCTGATTTTACACATGAGATTTTTCAGTTAAAACATAGTATTTTATTAGTAGTAGTAAACGACAAAATAAAGTTCACAAATTGATCCGTTTATTTATGTTTGACTTAATTTTTTGCAGAATAGACGGATTTTGATCATTTTTAACACGCTTTTATTAGCTTGATTATATGTATGTATGTATGTATATATGTATGTATGTATGTATGTAACGGTATTTTTAACTTCATTTTCACTTACTTCTAGGCGTCTAATTAACTTGAAAATTTGCACAGGGGTCAAGGGCCGATAACAATGCAATATATGAGAATTAAAATCCAACTGAAAAATTAAAAATAAATAATGTATTATAGTTTAAAAAACTATCTACTACTAGTTCGTATTTTCACAAAAGCGTGTTTTTTAGTTTTATAAACTACATTATTTGTTTATTGTATAGGGTGAACCTTGAAGTTAGTTCATAACAAATAAAAATAAAAAAAAAACAATTATAAGGCAACAAAAACACTGGATGTTTGATCAGTTAGGGTGATCGTTGGTCACACTGCCTATCGATAACCCAATGACTTTAACAGAGTGATCCATCTTTGTTGAGGTACACAATATACTATTAAAATAAAAACAACAACACGTGTGAAATTATTTATTTTGAACAAAAAATACTCTAATAATACTAAAGTAGGTATTTTGTGTTTTTCTATCATAATAGACACACAATCACACTTCCACCCTTTTTGAGTCCCATTGCTGGGCACGGATCCCTCTCCATTATTGGGTAGGCTCAAGGCTTACTGCACCACGCTGCTCTAATGCGATTATAGATATCGGATGAGATTTCACAACTGCTATCTTTTTATGACACCGGGTTATGTGGGATGTGTACCGCACTAAAACCCCCTCGGTAGCCTGCCTCTGCGTTCGGGGAGGACTTCGGGATCTTCAGTAGAACGCAACGGTGTCCCCACGCGCGGCGCCCTAGAACGGGCCCTTCTTCGGTAGAGCAAATATGTGCTCTCCTGCACCTTCCGATGCTTACGGTAGCACGGGGCCACGCACACATCGTCGTCCTTACCGGGGCCGCTGACTGGACGGATCAAGCTCCCACTCTCACCGCTCATAATCCCGCCCCTTTTAGTTGCCTCTTACGATCAGGCAGGGGATACCGTAGCTCTATTCTTAATCCCGAATCTATCGATAACAAATGACACCGATGGCTTAACCTGCCATCCGAAGCATGGAAACTTGGATGAAATTTTTCTACTAGCGGTCACCCATCTCATACCCCCCTTTCGTTTAACGGAGTAGACCGGGCGGCGGCCGTGCCATGCGCCCTTAACTGCTTTACCATTTTATTAAAAAAAACGGAGGTGTCAAGGGACACCCGGATGGAACGAAGTAGTATTTTTTTTACTTTCTTGTTTCTTTAATTTCTGCGCTTCATAATGTTTTTTTACTTCTATCTGCATTAGTTTTAAGTTTGGGTGTCCACAGAGCTAAGCAATGTCGAGTGCGGTCAAAAGTAGGATGGGTGGCCAATAGTGGCCACTAAGCAACATCAAGTGGGGTCATAAGTAGGATCGGTGGCAATAAAGTTAAGCAATGTCGAGTGCGGTCGTCTAGCCCCCTTTCGCAACGCGCGATAATGAACTTCGTTCCAAAAGTTTTGTTGTTTTGTTTATAGTTTATAATAACTTGTCACTATTAATTTATGGCGTAGTGGCAAAGACATAGACAACTTGCCTGTTTCTGATTAAAGCCATCCGTTACGTATGAGGTCGTTAGAAGATATTTACAAAGCTATTTCAGTAATTTACGGGCCCAATTTGTAGCTGCGAATACGCCGTTACTATAAATAACGGCCTATCGGTTTCCCACTGCTGGGCTATAAAGTTAACTGGACAAGAACTTCAACCTTCTAAGAACTAAGAACCTTAAGGTTCTAGACAAAAGGATCAAGTCGTGCATTCCGATTATTTTAGAATCGTCAAGGCCAGTAAAAATATGTTTTCGTAACCCAATGCTGTGCGCAGGTCTCCTCCACAAATGAGAGGGATTTAGGCCACAGTCCACCACGCTGGTCAAGTGCGCATTGTTGGACGTCATGCCTCGAGAAATTGCGAGTAACTCTCTCAAGCATTCACGATGGTGGAAAACACCGTAAGTAATTAAATATCACCATATTTTCAAACTTGAAAATTATGAAAACTTAAGGTATATTCTTATATTGAAAATATCCAAGAATGACATGATATGACGAAAATGGCTCCAACCCTTTTTGCGTCCCACTGCTGGGCACGGGTCTCTCCCACTTATTGGGGAAGCCTGGAGTTTACTCCACCACGCTGCTCCAATGCGGGTTGGTGGAGATGCGGGTTAGTGGCCAACCAGCTGTCGGATGTTTTCAAACCGCCCATAAGGCCTCCGACAAGGTTTAACGACTGTTATCTATCGACAACAACCGGGACCGACGGCTTAACGTGCCCTCCGAAGCACGGAAATGCGCATGAAATTTTTGCCACTAGCGGTCACCCATCTCACACCCGACCGCACCCGTTTGGCTTAGCTGCGTAGATCGCTTGCGTTCTACGCTCGCCGCCGGGCCATGCGCGCGATATGACGAAAATAGAATATCTAAATTTAACATTTTTAACAAGAAACATACCTCATAATGCTAGCAAAGTTCGCGTGTTTCAAATCAAGGACAGGAAACTCTATTACTAAAATGCCCATCTTCTGTCAACGAATGGAACAAAGCGATGCGAATGCGAAATGCGAAAGTATTAGATTCTTTTTTACTATGTCAATGCTAGTAACAGATCTCCTCACGATAGCGTATTTAAATTCATTTTTGGAAAGTGTTTAAATGCAATCATGGTGCTACTAGTATTTAAAACAATAAAAATGTAATTTGTTAATTATAACACTAACAATAAACAATTTTTCAATCTATAAGAAATTTTCAATCGCGCATATATACCATTTTTATGCTGTGATGATTCCACTCCGTCATGTAACTACAAAAGTGACCCCTTAATAACCCTTAGAATAATTACAATTATATTATAGAAATCAAGTTCGCGCGCCCAAATTGAAGCATGTTGATTGGTGCCATTAATGGCACCAAACGCCGGGCCGTAAGATCTATGGTAAAATTTTATGACAACACTTTTTAAAAGCAAAAGAAATCTAATAAAATAACTTTCCACAGTGTTTTCAATATTTGGTCAAAATTTAAATATTTTGTTTGTCAGATGTAGTAGGAATCTATTTAGTGCTTCAATTTTGACAGCACGCTTGAATGAAGACTGACGTTCTTAACGTTATTATTCTAAGTCATAACCGTATTTCATGAGACAACATAGCGAAAACACAAGGTTGGTGAAAATGGGTAACCCATCGGTTTGGTGGATTCTTTTTTTTTAAATGTCACACAGAGAAGGGCAGGCGATTTGGAAAAATGGCGCTGTCGAAAGATTTGTCAGGACAAATCGCTCAACAAATGATTGGATTTGAGCAAAATACGATCAGGTAGCGAACTCAACTTGAAACTAGTGGACCCCGCTGACGCTGTCCAGCTTTAAAGTATAGAAAGAGGATTTGTTTATATCATCTTAGAGTTTTCATGTTGCTGTCAAAAAAACATTGAATCAAATAATGACATTGGTTAGGCAATTTGTTATTATCATGTTACTTTCATTTTTCATAGGTTTAATATCTATATAAAACACTCTCAATTATTGCTAGCTTGCCAGCATAATGTTTTCAGGAGTGCTTATCGGTTTCTGATTTGCAGTTTACCGAACTCCTTTCATATTGGATGAAGGAGAAGAGTATCATAGGCATCTTTGTCTATGATTAGTAAAAAAATAAAAATAGAATATTATCTACGCCAGCTAGAATGGCGGCGGTTGCATACGAACGGTACTTACGTCGACTAGCGTTCTTTGGCTATGTTCGAAAATATTCTTATATACTAATCTAAAACCCATCAAAAACTACAAGTGGAACCTTGAAGCGGCAGACTGCAATCTGGAAGAACGTCCAGGATCCTGTGACTGTATATAGGAGAGGTGGCTTCGATTCAAGAATTCCGTGAGTACGATATGAATACTTTATGTTGGGGGTGTGGGCATTAATTGAAGTGTCTCCACTTTCCCAACAGTGGGCTTGGGCCATAATTTCGCACCCGCCCGTCCATTTACTGGTCCTTCAGAGCTCGGATGAATGTCATCCAGCTTTAATTTAATAATTATAAATAATTATCTGCGTAAAATACGCAAATTGAACATACCTACGTATGTTTTCTGTTATTTTTTGTCCCATTTTACGTAATATTTTGGATTTAAGCTTGGATTAATAATATCCAGTTGTTTTTTGCAACCTTAAATTCATATTTATAGTAAAAATTACATTGCATAATATTTGCATAAACTGTTTTACATCAGTAATAAGATGGCGACCGTTCACAATAATTTAGCTCGACTTACCGCCAAGAAGGAGCGATTATACGCTCGTATGAATGAATTAGATAAATTAGCATCAAATAGATGAATCTAGAAGATAGAATCTAGAAGCAATGAGAATTTCATGGTTAAGTCTGAAATCATCGACGAAATGCGTATTCACTTCGAAACATACCTCGATGAAATATACGAAATTCAAGTATCGGTAGATTCGAAATTCAAAATTGATTATCAATGTTTGGATGCGTTTGATGATTTATACCTTAAAGTAAAGCGTGTTAGGAATTATATTGTTCAAGCTTCGCGAACAAATGTCTCCAAACGTGAAGATTCTAATGATAATTTTCAGTCAAAATGTAACATTAAATTGCCACCGATTGAATTGCCTTACTTTGACGGGAAAATGGAGAATTGGCCTAAGTTTTATGAATCTTTTAAATCTAACATACATAACAACAGTGATCTGACTGACTCGCAGCGCGTGCAATATTTAGTAGGTAGATTGACACACGGTGCTCTTAAGGTCACCGCAGGTATTGTACCTACGGGCGACACTTATAAAATTTTATGGGATAATTTAGTGAAAAAATATCAAGATAAGCGATCATTAGGAACGCATTACTTAAATAATATTTTAACAGCGGAACAAGCGGAACCTTGAAGCGGCAGACTGCAATCTGGAAGAACTTCCAGGATCCTGTGACTGTATATAAGAGAGGTGGCTTCGATTCAAGAATTCCGTAAGTACGATATGAATACTTTATGTTGGGGGTGTGGGCATTAATTGAAGTGTTTCCACTTTCCCAACAGTGGGCTTGGGCCATAATTACGCGCCCGCCCATCCAGACATAATAATATGAACTGTTCTGTTATTCTAATGTTTGTGTCTTAGAATAAATGCGTATAGAATGAGTGTCTTCATACAAGCGCGCTGTCAAAATTAAGCACTAAATAGATTCATATAGCTGTCACATCTGACAAACAAAATATTTTTACTTTTACCAAATTAACTATAAATAAATAATGTAGTTTAAAAAACTAAAAAACACGCTTTTGTGAAAATACGAACTAAAAAGTAAAAAAATAAGAAGAAAATGTATTTTGCTGTAAAAAAAGCGTGGGGTGGTTTTTAAGATACTATTGACACCATGCACCCCATGCATGTATTTACATGAGATCACTTAATTAACTGAGAGTTAAAGCTGTCTCTGTCAGATTAATAAATTGTAAATAAATAATTATTGCACTGGAAATTAATGATAAATTTACGATGACAGATAAATTTTTTTTTATTCTGTCATGACAAAATAAAAATAAAAAGTTTTTAATTAATAAATAAAAAATAAGGGTTGATCACAGAGGGGTGAAAATTTAGGGTTGTATGTATTTTAGTATGATGTATCATAAAAAAATAAAAACAAAAAATTTTGTCCAAACAAATAAAAATAAATTTAAGGGTGGACCACCCTTAACATTTAGGGGGATGAAAAATAGATGGTGTCCGATTCTCATACCTACCCGATATCCTTGCAAAGATTCACGAAAATCGGTCGAGCCATTTCGGAGAAGTTCAATTACGCACCCCGTGACATGTAAGCTATTCTATCTTTCAAGTTGAATCAAACTGCACACGGTGTGCAAATTTTATTAAAAAATGTTGAGTACAATATATACAGGTACAGTAATGGTCGTTGTTGGCGGGAGCTCACAACACGTGTTTATTTACATGAGATCACTTAATTAACTGAGAGTTAAAGCTGTCTCTGTCAGATTAATAAATTGTAAATAAATAATTATTGCACTGGAAATTAATGATAAATTTACGATGACAGATGATTTTTTTTATTCACAAAATAAAATAAAAAGTTTTTAATAAATAAATAAAAAATAAGGGTTGATCATAGAGGGGTGAAAATTTAGGGTTGTATGTATTTTAGTATGATGTATCATAAAAAAATAAAAACAAAAATTTTGTCCAAAAAAATAAAATAAAAATTTAAGGGTGGACCACCCTTAACATTTAGGGGGATGAAAAATAGATGGTGTCCGATTCTCATACCTACCCGATATCTTAGCAAAGATTCACGAAAATCGGTCGAGCCGTTTCGGAGGAGTTCAATTATGCACCCCGTGACACGAGAATTTTATATATTAAGATTGTAATATTCTAAGGTCTGTGTCAAATTCTAGAACGACACTGCACAAATACAAACGTTAGACATGTACTCATAGGAACAATTTATATGGGAAGATGAAATTGTTATTTTACTATTTACTTCTACATATAGGTACTAATTTTATCTGAGAATATACTAATTTTATCTGAGAATCTTTACAAATTCCATAAAATGCAATTATACTTAATAGAAACCTTTGAATAAAAGTACCTTTTCTTCATTAAAGCGATTTTAAAACTCTGAATTGTGCAAATGACCTAAATGGATTGAATTTGCATTTAATTAAGGGAGTAGTCAGTTTATAGGTCGGAGTTAATTTAAGTAAGATTTGAAAAGAGTTTATTACACTTCTATTTTATGTTCAAGATTAATATCTTGATAAAAGGATATACAATTTAAAGCCAAACACTAGAATAGATTATCTAGTATAACAATGTTTCAAATAATTAAATAATTCAAATAATTAATGAAAGTTGTGGATAACTATAATAATAATTGGCTTTATGTGTAATTACTCTTAAGAATAATATGATAAATTTAAGCTTTTGTTATCCCGAATTAAAAAAATAAAAAGGTTTATCTATGTGAAAGGTAATTAACAAAATTATAATGATGTTATATCTTTATTGTTAAATGATCCTAATTATTTTATTAATATACATTTACATGGCCTTACATGACCAACATCCCTCTCACTAGCGAGTGGAGATCTGTGCCCAGCAGTGGGACATAAAAATACATTTACAGTCAGTATTTGACAGCCAAATAAATGAAATAAAATAAATAGTAACCGAAATAAAATAAAAAGTAGCATAAAAAAGTAAATAAAAATGTAATGTGGTTTATTTTGAACATAAATAAACAGAATTAACTTTTAAGAGGAAAAACCATTAAATATCTTTCCCAGTTGATTTAAATATCAAGTACCCCTTGTAATTCCCTAATGTAATCTCGGGTTCAAAGCCGGAATGATTGTGATACAAAGGTACGTAATTATTGTCGTGTAACTGTTATTCCCAAGTCACCTTCTTTAAAGGAATAAGGTAAAGGATGTAAATACGAGTATATATTATTTAATTTATTTTATAAACGATATTGCGAGTGATTTCGGAAGTCAAAAGAGAATTTTTAAATACTTCAAGTCTACCACTGTTATCTAACAATACTAGTATTTTAGTTAATTTCCTCCTTATATGAAGGATTATTTTTTTGTTATTTGATGTGCTTCAAAGCCGTGTTTTTTAGTTTTTATAAAAAATATTTATTTTAATTTTTTAGTTCTCTTTTATTTTTTATTTTTTCAAGTTCTTGGAATAATATAATCTCATGAAATTATTTGATAAGCGTCCAAAGTTTGAATTAAATCTGTCCGTTGAAATTGAGTCAAAATCGAATCCAAAGGAGAGTTACAAACAAGGTCACAAACTCACAGTTACAAAGCTCACAAACATACAGGAGCTAATAGAAGCGTTTAATAACACTATTCAGTAACTTTATGAAGAGGAAAATCACATTGTTTCACATTGCTACATCCCAACTCCTATCCTATTGTCTTGCGTAGATGATTTAATACTACCTTTGGAAATTCCTTGTAGTAGTCGGGGCTTACAAGCAGGAACAATTGTTTTACAGACACGTACTTATTTATGCGAGTCTGTAATCCCGAGACTCTCATAGCTGATTTTGGGCTGATTTTTAAGTAAATAAATAAATTAAATAAAATAAACGTTACACATTCATTGCCCCACAGTAGGGTAATTAATATCCTGTGTCGTGGGTGGACACATACAAAGACAGGAACACAAACACCCAGACCGAGAATTTTAAACTCATCATTCAAATTTCTGCATCGCTGGGAATTGAACCCGCGGGACCCCTCAATTGGCAGTCCCGCATAGTAACTATTGCGCCACGCGGGTCCCGGGTTCGATTCCCGGCGAAACAGAAATTTGAATGATGAATTTGTTTTCTGTTCTCGGTCTGGGTGTTTGTGTTCCTGTCTTTGTATGTGTCCATGGTACCCACGACACAGGGTATTAGTTACCTTTCTGTGAGGCTATGAGTGTGCAAATGAACCTGATGAGGTGGTGATGTGATGCTGCAGTCCATCCAGGGAGTGAAGGTGCGACTGATGAAGGTCAGAAGGGACGTATTCTTGTCCGGGTTCACCAGTTTGGCAAAGGGAGATCTCCCGCCGGGCGAGGTGGTCATGCCCGGGGAGCGGCCACGCTCCAACTCAATCAATTCGGAGCTTGTATATATGCTCGGATATCCAGAAAACTTCGATAGCGTGATTCAGGAATACTCGTGGCGCAATCTCTTGATGAGTAGCGGAAGGTCGCTATATTATTTGAATTTTATTAAGGAACCACTAATAATATGCCAACTTCAAATACAAAACCTGTTTCTAATCCAATTTTAATATAAAATGAATCAAAATTATGTTACAAGCAACGTCAACGTTTATAATCACGATCCTTCATCTTAAAAAGGTAAAAATAAATGTTCTCTGTAGTTAAAACTCGAGTTCTCTTGGTTGACTTAAATATCAAGTACGACTTGTAAGTTTCAGGTTTCAAAGAAAGAACGATTGTGATATAAAGGCAGTACTTATTCCCCCTTAGGACTGTAACTCAAGAATCGGAAAATTTCAGAAATACAAGAAAAATACAATGATGTTAAGTACCTTTTGTAGAAACGCTCTTGCGTTCTTATGGGAAAATGACTGCTTACATTTCATCTTAAGTTAGACTGACAAATTTACATACGAGTAACTACCTACTATTCTTTAAACAAGTAATGCTATGACGTGGTTACAATTAATTCCTATAAAAGAGAAGGCCTTGAAGGCGTATTACTCAGTCACTGATTTCATAAACGATAAAACGGTATAAAGGAATTCCATAAAAACCCGGGAGGTTTTTTTCCGCCGGCTTTTTTTCCTCTCAGTGTACAAACACCCTGTGATATGGGTACCCAAAGCTGACGATCGGAACCGATCCGAAATATAAATAAATAAATATTTTAATTTTAATTTATAAGAGGCGCAATATGGGACAAATAAAAATAATAGTAAAATAGATGTAAATGTACATTTCGTAATTGTATTATAGTTTAGTTTTTCCTTTTTTATTTTTATCATTGTATTTTTGCATATCTCATGAGGGTAAATATGGCGAACTAAATAATGTATACAAACAACTTTGTAAACACCGATATTTGTGCAAATAAATATCTTTGTCTTTGTCTTGAGCTTACTCCACCACGCCTCTCCAATGCTGGTTGGTAGAAATGTGGGTAAGTAGCCAACCTGTTTTTTAGCGACAGTTGTTTTTTCAGCGTCCAGAAGGCTTCCGACAAGGTTTAATGACTGATATGTATCATACGTTTGTACATAACAACCGCAATCGATGGCTAGTTACGTCCTCTGAGGCACGGAAGTGCGCACGAATTGCAGTGGTTTGCATCCATCTTTCTACCGACGGAGGCCGTTTCGTTTAGCCCCGTAGCTCGCTTACATTCTGCGCCAGCGGTAGGGTACCGGTAGTGCGTTGCAAAGTTTTTGTACATTGAGGCAACTACATTATAAATTATACATACGTAGACATGTTTTCAGTTCGAAAATCACCCTTATGTTTAGATGCAGTGTGCGATACACGTCAAGATGGTCAGGGATCTAACACGTTTAATATGAGTGCAAAATGTGTCATGTGCCAAATTTCAAAAGACCAATTTTAGCGGCTATAACATATCTATCTACACATTTTTTTAAATCATTGCTTTGTTTCAATGTTTTATGTCCCACTGCTAGGCACAGGTCTTCCATAAGTGAGAGTTATGTAGGCCATAGTTCATCACGCTGGCCAAGTGCGGATTGGAATACGTTATGACTTCGAGAAATAACGAGTTTCTCTCGGGCATATACGGTGATGGAAAACATAATAATTAATTTAATATCACAATATTTGAACAACGTGGAACTGCTAATAAAATACGAGCTTTACAAATTTCTTTATCAGGGGTGAGAGCAAAGGATTTGAGCCCGGTATCTCCGTGACCAAGACCGTGGTCTTTACCGCTTAGCCATCGCTGCTTTATCTCCATTGCATACAGCACAACAAAGTACAAGAAAAAAGTGAACTATTCCAAAAACTAGTTTCACAGAATGAACGCAAGCTAAAACCTCCAAAGCCGATGAAATATTTTCCGATGATTTCGAAGCTTTTCGTGCTTATGAACTCACATAAGCCGTTGAAATTAAATCGCGGGAACAGCTCCACAAATAGCTTGGAAGTCGTGTCAATACCGGGAAATATTGTGCTTTTTGGAAAATGTATGAGCTGAGTGGATAATTTGTATAATTCTGGTACTTTAAAGTTTTAAAAAATAGGTTAAGAAGGAAATTACGCTTTTTATTGTAATCTTGCATTGAGATAGGCTGTAACGTATTGAAATGTAAAGGGTTATGTAATGTTTACTATTATTTACCCACAATTGGTTTTTAAGTTTTGTTTCTTTAGCCTAATGATTTAATATTTTTATCGGTTGTACGTAAACATGTTATACATTAAGCGATTTAAACCCATATCCATACTTCCATACTAATATTTTAAATTTGAAAGTAACTCTGTTTGTCTGTCTGCTACGCTTTCCTGCTTAAACTACTGAACCAATTTTAATGAAAGAAAGAAAAGAAAGAAAAATTTTTTTTATTTCATATTAGGAATACAAAATATTCGCTTAATGAATGTCATTTTTTTCCGGTCATCGCCTTTAGGTGCCTGTTTGGGCTAGATGTTGAGCTGAGAGAAAAAGGCGGCGGAAAAAACTTCCAGCAGCACTCTTTTAAAAAAAGTACATTATATTATATTTGAGATAACAGAGTGGCTATGGGTCGATAATGGGCACACGTGACAGCTAATCGTGTGCGACACTATCAACCCACTTCCACCTGCTCACAGATGCGAGTAATTACTAAAACTAATACGTTCTATGAAGAAATAGCCTTGTGTGAGCGAGATTCATTCCCACGCTCCTTTATTATTAGGTAAGATAGTGAAATTTGGATCACAGATAGAGTGGACCTTGGGAAAGGACATAGGATGGTTTTATTCCTATGGGAACCTTTAAAACGGGTACAAGCGGGCGAGGCCGCTGGCAGAAGGCTAGTATCCACTACTATAACTCAAAGTATGTCAAAAGCTAGTGGGCAATAATCTTAATGTATATATAAAAAAGTAAAGGGTTTTATTTGTACGTAAAGACACGGTTTTCTCTATTATCATTAACTCGAATCAACTTCCCGTTGGGGTGGTATTAGTACGTAGATGATAGTAAGAGAGTTTAATCGCGGTGGGTGGAAGTGGGTGGAAAAAACTGAAAAAAATATCTGTACTTTTCTAACCAATAGGGACTCCTGAGTAGATCTCAAATTTCTGGGATGATCTAGCAAACTATTTTAAACTTTAATTTTATTGACAATATTCGAGAAAGTTCCAAGTTTCTTGAAGCATTTGGATTTTTTTAAATAAATTTAATTACTTAATTGAAAATATTCGAAAAAGTTCCAGAAACTTCTCGAATGATCTGAAGATTTTTAAAATAATTGCAAACTGTTTTAATTAATTGAGAATGTTCGAGAAAGTTTCAGAAACTTATAAAGATATTGTGTGAATTGTAAGTAGGAAAAAATCTACCAATATCTGCGAGCTATTCTGGCGTGCGCTGCCAAAACTGCTAGAGTTACACATATGTAATGTATGATGGAAATGTTTATCTTAAATAGTCCTACAAAAAAGCCTGTCCACGGCACTTCAGAAGGGACTACACTTTATGCTAATGATCCTCTCTAACGCGGGTGAAACCGCGGGGCATAGCTAGTTTATGTATAAATAATTGTCATCCGATCTCAAAAATAAGTATACCAAATTTTAAAGATTTATTTATATATTTAATTAATAAACTTACAGCTTCAATTATAATATAATACCAATGCATTAGTGTAGTCATACTTATTCAACAAAATCAATAATATTTGTAAATAATTAATTAATATTATACGAAAAGTACATAAGAAAATTACAAATAAAATAATAATAATATCATGGTTCTCATTAATATCATAGAAGTTAGTAAAAAAGAAAAGATAATGCAAAGTGGTCAAGCTATAAACCTGATCAAACATTTCCAATAAAAAAAATCTTATATGAATTTGTATCAGCTAACCTGTAGCTTTTTAGAAATCATTAAAATTGTAGACTACGACCTAAATCCCCCCATTTCACAGAGGATACCCACTGCCAAGTGATGCATCGACCATGCAGACAAACCTGTGCTTAGAATACTAATGTTGGTAATAACGCTAATGTGACTAATAAAACTAATGTAGCTAATAGCACTAGTGTTGCTAATGACGCTCATGAATCTGCAGATTCATAGCCCAATATCCCCTAAACCTCCTTCCATTCAAGAGAATCAACTGCTTATCATCAGGCTCTATCGGGGGATTGCCTACTGAATCCTAAGGCATTATGATTGTAGCGCTAAAGAGATGATTGATATCTAAGTCCAGAGTGTTTTTATAGGTGATATTATCCTTAATTACCAAAAGGCCAAATGTTGTTACGTTAAGATAAAGATGTGATAGAATTATCATTCTTAAATTATTTATGAGTAGAAATACGAGTACCTTATACTTCTTCGTCAAATCGGGATAAAATGAAACCAGTGCTGATGCTATCGTAAGTTTTGTCATTAAAATCGGTTCACCAATTAAAGTTTTTGTAGTTATATATTATACGACTGTACTCACGTAAATTTTATCGGATTTGCCGACATGTTTCGATGCGAGTGCCGATGATGACGACACGCAAGAAATTAACAAGACTGCCGCGTCTGAGAACAGCCTAAGCGTTCCCTCCACCACGAGCGCGCGCAGTCTCCGCCGCGATGCCACCGCGACCGGCGGGAGCTCCTGAAGAAGGTCCGCGGTCAGGACCGAAACATGTCGGCAAATCCGATAAAAATTTACGTGAGTACAGTCGTATAATATATAACTACAATGTTAGTGTACACTCACGATTCGTTCAATAAGAAAATTAAAGTTTTTCTTTAAATCATGCTTTTATTTAAATGCGCTAATATACTTTTTTAGGGTGTATTGTGCAAAAATATTATAATGTGATCCACCATTATGTCGTGGCGGCCATCTTGGATTTAAATATTTTTTCTGGATGTCATTGTATTGTTGTATTCTACAGGTTATGCTCTGTCTGGTGGATTGTACAAAAATAACTAATCCACCATTTTATGATGCTCATTTCATGTTAACAACGATACTTGTTATATAAAAACATTAATCGGTTCAACATATTTGCTTCAAAAAACATAATAATACTTATATAAAGTTAATAAAAGGCATGTTAAATACAGACCAATTGAAAAAATCTCATTTTTGTCGTAACCGGTAAAAAATATAATAGATTTACGAGCTCTCCGTGGCTCGATTTACATAACGCAATTTAAATTACACGTGACAGGCTTGCATGTCACGTTAATCATCCTGATTTGCGTTTTCAATATTTGACCGCAATAAATTAAACGTGAAGTGGGTTAAGGTTAAAAGTAATCAAAAAAGGCTATTTACATCGAAACAGAATGACTTCACTGCAGAGGTATAAACTTTCTAGTTCGTACCTTGGAGGTTTTACTACCTAAATATTTATTTATTTATTTATTTAGAATAGCAAAGTGCATATTTTATAGTGAGCTTCAAGCTGTTGGCAAGCGTAAGCACGGCGGACAGCTCTTGCGATACAAAGATGTACTTAAAAAGGGGTAATTAGACGCCCTATTTAGTGGGCCCGATTGGGCATACACTGCTGGTTAACTGAGTACATTGTAATAAAATATTCAAGATAACCAGCAATGTACGCCAAATCGGGCCCGATCTAATCGTCCCAAAAGACATATGACAAGTTGCGGTATTGACTCTTTGACGTGGGAGTCATCTGCTGCAAACCACCCGGAATGGAGACGTCTTATAAAGCAGAAGACCGACGCCTTTGAAAAATCACGCAAAGACGAGCTCGATACAAAAAGAGACGAGCTAAAAGCCAGACCACTAAAGGCTTTAAACTTCTATTACAGTGGCGGCGTACTCACTTGTCCGAGATGCTCAAAAACATTTAAGGCCAAAATAGGCTATAATAGCCACATGAGAGCACACGGCCACGCGGACCAACGAGACGCCAGCTGCTGAGCCAGTCCAGCAGTCGCTGTGGCGGAAATCGGCTAAGTAGATTATTAATAGTATTACCTACTAACGTAAGTTTCCGTCACTTTTAACTAATGCTATTGAACGATAAAAACTGACGGCTTAACGTGCCCTTAGAAGCACGGAAACGCGTATGAAATTAACCACTTTCGTTCAACCATCTCACACCCGACCACGTCCGTTTGGCTTAACCGTTCTACGCAAGTCGCAGAGCCATGCGCGTTTTATTGTGTAAATAAATTCAACTCAGGTATATTTACAGCTACCCAACAAAGAAAAAATTCACTAATTTACATGAGAACCATGTCTCTCGATATACATAACGCAATTTGTATCACGTGACAGGCGCTCCCTGTTAGTGGTCATTTGTCATCGAAACACTTATCTTAGAACGTGCACCAATTAAATCAAAACCCACAACTGAAACCGCATCAAAAACGCATACTCGTATTTGTTACCATTCCGCTGTTAGAAAAAAAAACATAAAATAATTAACAGGCGAACCATAATTTCGTTTTACATAACGCAATTAGTAACGGTCCTCTTATCACGTGACGCGCGTCTGTCACTTTAATGATCCTGATTTGCCTTTTTAATTTGGAAATGGAATATTTAACATAAGCAGAAGTAGGTTATGGCTGCCTTTGCTGTTTTCAAGCAAGTTTTTTTTATATTTACGTTATAGCAACTATTTTAGACAACCATTTTTTAAATTATTTATATGAATTATTAAACGAGCATACAGGTGTTAAGTAGTCGCTGCAGCCCATGAACATCTACACACGACCTCTAGCAAGCCTAAGACTGTATTTGTTTGCAGTTGCGCTGCTACTCCGAAGGCTGATGGTCGCCTCCTGTAAGGTAACCATTGAGTCAATTAAATAAAATAAGAGAAATAATTGAAAAAATAGAATGTTTGTAAAGTAAAATGTTTGGAACCAACTACTATTGTCACGTACAAGATATTGAGAAAGAAATAAAAGGAAACTACCCGCATCCTGAATTATTTAAGTGTTGGCTGAAAAAAGGCTTGAGCTACTCGTATCACAAGTGAGGAAACTTTTCCGTCATGACTTCTTTCTCGAAAACTGTATAAAGTCTACAATATTTTTCATTCGAAGGTAGAAGTATTTTTCGATACTTGTAACAAGAGTTTCAAACTCTTTGTATATTTGAAGCACGTATAGCTCGGTAGCTAACACTGAACTCAAACGATCAACGCAGGTAAGCGAAACAGGCGCGGTCGGGGGTGAGATGGGTGACTGCTAGTGGCAAAATTTCATGCACGTTTCCGTGCTTTGGATAGTAACGCTTCGCTTCACACTCATAGCCCCACAGTAGGGTAGATATACCCTGTGTCGTAGGTACCATGGACACACACAAAGACAGGAACACAAACACCCAGATCGAGAACAGAAATTTAAACTAATCATTCAAATTTCTGTTTCGCCGTGAATCTAACCCAGGACCCTTCGATTGGCAGTCCGGTATGGTAGCCATTGCGCCACGCAGGTCGTCTAACAGGATGACAGGTTAAGCCATCGGTCTCGGTAGTTATCAATAGATATCAGTTGTTAAATCTTGTCAAAGGTCTATTGGACCATTTAAAACATCCTACCCGTGAAGCTGTATTGGAGCAGTGTCATGAAGTAGGCCTTCCTAGTTATGAGTTTAATATGTCCTGTGGAAGTGACCCTTACCCAGTTAGAGGACGCAAAAAGAAGCCTTTTTTGTATCGGATAGGAAACCTTCAAAGGTACCCGGCACCTTGGGATACCAATTTATGTGGGATTTATACCGCACTAATTAAAACTTCCTCTGTGGCCTGCTTCTGCGCTTGGGGAGGACTCCGGGATCTCCAGTGGAACTTTGTATGGGCCCATCTTCGGGAATGCAAATGTGCTCTCCAGCGCCTTCAGATGCTTACGGCGGCATGCAGCCACGCACACACCGCCGTCCTTCCCAGGGCCACTGGCTGGATGGATCAAGCTCCCACTCTCACCGCCCGCAACCCTAGAAGGCCCCTTTTAGTCGCCTCTTACGATCAGGCAGGGGATATCGTAGCTCTATTTTTAATCTCGAAGCTTCAGCTGAGTGACGGAATGTTATTTTTCTTTACTACATTAATATTGTAATATGAAACGCAGTCTATAGAAAAAAAAATGCAATTTCCGAGCGCACGCCTCCCTGATAATTTTGTATTCATGCAGAAATAAAACATTGGCTTGATCTTTTCATTCCGATATGGGTGGTTATATTTCTTGAATCTTTTGGGGTGGAAAATGAAGACAAATTTTTTCACAAAAGTTCTGATGATCCAACAATTTTTTGTTTATAATGACCACGGAGTTGCAAATAACGCGCACACCCCCATAATGACAAATCAACAGATCACGTGGTTTCTAGTGGTCAGAGCCATGCGCGTTTTATTGTGTAAATAAATTCAACTGAGATATATTTACATCTACTTACTCAACAAAGAAAAAATGCACTAATTTACATGAGAACCATGTCTCTCGATATACATAACGCAATTTGTATCACGTGACAGGCGCTCCCTGTTAGTGGTTATTTGTCATCGAAACACTTATCTTAGAACGTGCACCAATTAAATCAAAACCCACAACTGAAAACGCATCAAAATCGCATACTCGTACATTGTTACCATGCCGCTGTTAGAAAAAAAACATAAAATGATTACAGGCGAACCATAATTTCATTTTACATAACGCAATTAGTAACGGTCCTCTTATCACGTGACGCGTGTCTGTCACTTTAATGATCCTGATTTGCCTTTTTAATCTGGAAATGGAATATTTAACATAAGCAGAAGTAGGTTATGGCTGCCTTTGCTGTTTTCAAGCAAGTTTTTTTTATATTTACGTTATAGCAACCATTTTAGACAACCATTTTTTAAATTATTTATATGAAAACAAGCATACAGGTGTTAAGTAGTCGCTGCAGCCCATGAACGTCTACACACGACCTCTAGTTGTTTGCAGTTGCGCTGCTACTCCGAAGGCTGGTGGTCGCCTCCTGTAAGTCTGGGTAACCATTGAGTCAATTAAATAAAGGAGAGACATAATTGAAAGAATAAAATGTTTGTAAAGTAAAATGCTTGGAACGAACTGCTATTGTCACGTACAAGATATTGAGAAAGAAATAAAAGGAAACTACCCGCATCCTGAATTATTTAAGTGTTGGCTGAAAAAAGGCTGGTGCTACTCGTATCACAAGCGGGGAAATTTTTCCGTCATGACTTCTTTCTCGAAAACTGTATAAAGTCTACAATATTTTTCATTCGAAGGTAGAAGTATTTTTCGATACTTGTAACAAGAGTTTCAAACTCTTTGTGTATTTGAAGCACGTATAGCTCGGTAGCTAACACTGAACTCAAACGATCAACGCAGGTAAGCGAAACAGGCGCGGTCGGGGGTGAGATGGGTGACTGCTAGTGGCAAAATTTCATGCACGTTTCCGTGCTTTGGATAGTAACGCTTCGCTTCACACTCATAGCCCCACAGTAGGGTAGATATACCCTGTGTCGTAGGTACCATGGACACACACAAAGACAGGAACACAAACACCCAGATCGAGAACAGAAAATTAAACTAATCATTCAAATTTCTGTTTCGCCGTGAATCTAACCCAGGACCCTTCGATTGGCAGTCCGGTATGTTAGCCATTGCGCCACGCAGGTCGTCTAACAGGATGACAGGTTAAAGCCATCGGTCTCGGTAGTTATCAATTGATATCAGTTGTTAAATCTTGTCAAAGGTCTATTGGACCATTTAAAACATCCTACCCGTGAAGCTGTATTGGAGCAGTGTCATGAAGTAGGCCTTCCTAGTTATGAGTTTAATATGTTCTGTGGAAGAGACCCTTACCCAGTTAGAGGACGCAAAAAGAAGCCTTTTTTGTATCGGATAGGAAACCTTCAAAGGTACCCGGCACCTTGGGATACCAATTTATGTGGGATTTATACCGCACTAATTAAAACTTCCTCTGTGGCCTGCTTCTGCGCTTGGGGAGGACTCCGGGATCTCCAGTGGAACGTTGTACGGGCCCATCTTCGGGAATGCAAATGTGCTCTCCAGCGCCTTCAGATGCTTACGGCGGCATGCAACCACGCACACACCGCCGTCCTTCCCAGGGCCACTGGCTGGATGGATCAAGCTCCCACTCTCACCGCCCGCAACCCTAGAAGGCCCCTTTTAGTCACTTCTTACGATCAGGCAGGGGATATCGTAGCTCTATTCTTAATCCCGAAGCTTCAGAGACTGTAAAAAGAAGTCTATAGCGCGTTCAATCACAAACTTAAACGTATTTTCGTTAATTCCGCAGTGTACTCTCTTCTAGCTTCATCAATGCGCTCCATAATGTATTCCACAAATTAGTTGATAAAGACGGAATACGCAAGTTAATATTCATGAAGCCGTATAATATTTATGACTCCACAGACCACGTTATCAACGAAAGGTTGAGCCATTTGAATATCGACCCTTTTGTTCCGAGAGGAAGCCAGCAAAAATTGCAAGTATTTACGTGCAGGTATTTACGTAGGTGCTAATTAAGTAATTTTGAAGGTGGCAGAACTTTCATGTTTTGATCGGGAAAGGGTATGGGTGCCGGCCAGATATCATTGCTGATGAGGATGGATGAGTCTGTATGCATTGCGCTGGTACTTCTGTGGCTGATAGTCACCCTAAGTTTGATCGAAGCACAATAGTATTGTTTCCGAGTGCAGCGACAGTACCTTGTGCCACATGAAATGCGTGACACACATAATCTTGTTCTTGTACCATTTTTAATAGATGCAGGAGTTATCCGATACGCTAGGTTACAAGATTTGAGACAAAGACAAATACTTTTATTTGCATAAATATGGGTGTTTTCAAAAGTTGTTTATATTTAATTCGCCACAGTACATAGTATATATTTAGTTCGCCATATAAAAATGTACATTTTCATCTGTTTTATTATTATTTTTATTTGTTGCTATATTGTGCTTTTTATGAATTGAAATGTTTATTTATTTATTTATATTTCGGATCGGATCCGATCGACATCCACAAAACTTTTGTATTGCATACCAATTAATTAAGATTTTTTGTGATTGCGAGTGGCTAACACTAAGGAATCCAGCGGCGGATCCAGTGACGAAATGCTATTTTTATTATGATATAAAACGCAGTCTATAGAAAAAAATCATGTAGTTTCCAAGTGTACAGCTCTCGGATAATTTTGTATTCATGCAGAAATAAAACATTGGCTCGATCTTTTCATTCCGATATAGGTGGTTATATTTCTTGAATCTTTTGGGGTAGAAAATGAAGACAATTTTTTTTTCACAAAAGTTCTGAAGATTCAACATTTTTTTTGTTGATATTTTTTTATATTAATGACTGAAATAAACAGATGACGTAGTTTCAAGTGATTGCAGTTCAAGCTTTTGAATGACAGATATGTTCAAACATCTTTGATAATGCTTAAAAATCTTACGCACACACGCACGCACGTCATTACACAACACTGGTACAACCAGAGCCGTTTGGAATCGTAAAATAGAACATCTATACCACTTAAACGCAATATCGATGACCTGATAGTAAACACGTTGGTGTGCTATACGAAGCATTTCCCTGCAGTGGAGAAAATGATGAACTTAGATTTAGAAAATAGAATAGTGTGTAATACATAAATTAGAAAGAGCAATAGCCGAGTTAGTTTTCACTGAAAGTATTCCAGTTCTTCTGGCGCACCTCTGACTAAGTAATTTTTATTGTGCGTATACTGATGAATTGCGTGAATTACCTACCATGCCGAACTGCCCCGGGCGGCGCGCGGTCCCGGGTTCGATCGTTTAAAAGTTCTGTTATCGGTCTGGGTGTTTGTGTTTTTGTCTTTGTGTGTGACCATGGCACCCACGACACAGGGTATATCTACCCTGCTGTGGGGCTATGAGTATGAGGCGTTATATTATTTATCTGGCACAGGTGCAGCAGTGGGATATTAAAAGGCTTGAAAATAAAACATAGCAATACTTCAATTATATTATATGTATAGAGTCTATACATATATTATGTCTAGTGTCTATATTATAGACACTAGACACTGTAATTTAATATTATTATATTTATGCTACATATGTACATATGAACTCGTACTGAGAGTACCTCAGTGGTCTAGCCAATTTTTTTTAATACAGTTGCTCAAAAACTGGCGTAATGCAGGGACGTATAGCGTGCGGGAAGTGGGCTATTACACACTCGTGCTTTTTCTTTACCTTTTCCGAACTCGGGCGTTCTCTTTCCCAACTGTCAAAATATGTCTATTAAAAATAAAAAAAACCAACCACGAAGTTTTAGAAGTTTTTATGATTCATGCAGATATTTCTAAAAAGAAGCTACTAATTTATTTCAATATCAGATTTAATGATTTGATGATGATGAGTTAGGTTAGGTTTCATTTCATCTCATTAACATTTTCATTTCATATCAATAAAAAAAATCTACTGAAGATTTGGCTGCATGGGCATAGTTCCCAATTTCCCTTTGCCTACCCAAAATGGGTAAAGAAAACAAAAATAAACCTCTGCATATAGGTATTATTTTATGGTTGGCGCCATTTTTCAAAAATGTTCTTTGCGAGTTTTTATTATTTTATTAAAGTGCTTCATTTTTTCGCAACTGTATTAAAAAAAAGTTATTCAGTACACGTGCGGAACCGTCATTGGAAGAAGTTCCGACTGTCAACCCTCACATTCGGCTACGCCTCGGCCCGGGTAGACATTTGTCGGAACTCCTTGCAATAACAGCCTTTCCGCACTTGTAATGAAATATACTATTTTTGAACTTTTAAAAAGTATACAATGTATGAAAATACGTCCAAGCTTTCATAACTCGTCACAAAAGTTGTCTTTTGTTATTTAAAAGCATTGTTTCTTGTTCCGAACATGCGCTTACTATTGTTCTACTGTCTAAAGCCCTCTTAGTAAGTAATACTAACTTTTTGTTTTTACATTTCGGTCTTTCAGTCTGATCTTTTGATACTGGTTGTTGGACATGAACTTTTGGGGCTTGTTGAAGCGCCTTTGAGTTTTGGAAATATTACTTTGAACTTGTAAAGAGAAGTGTACAGTAGTCTCGTTTTAAACAGTCTTCAAATAATTTAGTAAGGATTTTCAAAGAGTAACTTAGATTGAAAAGAAAAAAAAAGCGTTATTTCCCTTTTTCCGTCTGACTGTCTGTTAAGATTTTTATTAGAATTGACGTCGCTTTCCTGTAGCATGTTTCCTTATGCCACATTTCAGTTTCAGCGAACTACACTGTTGCGGCTATAAATTATGTACACGCGTTAGAAGTTTTACTTCTTATTACTTTAAGAGAAACCTGCAAAAGATTATAGCTACATAATAATTTATAATTTACGATGTAAATAAATTATACATACCGACAATTAACCTCAAATCTATAAATGCACTTAAAACAGTTTATTAAAACCACTTTTATCACAAAATAAATAAATGAATTATCAGCAAATATCTATCACCGTCGCATATATAATTGATTTATTAAAAACACCAATATTTTTTTTATTTATTCACACTGTTTTATTGTACTGAAAACAACAACTTGAACATAGTTATCGGTTTGATTAGCAACTAACTTCAGACTGTTGCTTTTTTCTGTCGGTGTGCGCGCGCATAGTAAAAAATGCACTCGCATCATCCCAATCGCGCCAAAAGAAGTATACCTTAAAAAAATCTAACTTTTTAAGTCAATATAATCGAAAAATGTAGCCACTTTTGCTTTACTCGCGGCCACCCACGACTTCGTCCGCGTGGACTTTGATATTAGTCAAAGCATGATGTAATATAGCCTATAGCCTTCTTCAATAAATGGACTATTCAACACAAAAATATTTTTTCAAATCGAACCAGTAAGTAGTAAACATAATCTTCAGCTTTATATTATTAGTATAGATAGGGCCACTGCACCCACGTTTATATGCTTTACATTGCGCTGTGACGTCTAACTATATAATATATACTAATAAACAAAATAATACATACACGCGATACGCAAAAGACACAATGAGCGTACGGCGCTATACACTATATTAACAATCTGTAGTTCTGACTATTTCCACCTAACGTGTCAGCCGCAGCTTTCGAAGCTCGTCATCAAAGTATGCTTTTGTTATCTGAAGCATTGTTTCTTGTTCCGGATGTACGTCAACTATGTGCAAAAGTCCAAGGCTGTAGTGTAGAGGCCGTATTATTAGAAAGATGGCACGTGCAAACATTAATATATTATTATGTTACAAACATTAATATAAGTATTAAGTGGTCGCTGCAGCCCGTGGACATCTACACACAACCTCGAGCAAGCATCTTTCGACCGAAACACAATAGAATTTCTTCATGGCAGAAGTAGGCGCAGCGGCGGTACTTCTCCGGTTGAACCATTAAAATTCCACCATCTACAATGTGTATAAAAAATTGGTTGTCTGTAAAGTCAGTTTACGGACGATAGTTTAACGTGACAACGACATAACAAAACAATGAAAACCACATTAAATAAATAAATAAATAAACGTTACACACTCACAGCCCCACAGTAAGGTAATTAATACCCTGTGTCGTGGGTACAATGGACACATACAAAGACAGGAACACAAACACCCAGACCGAGAACAGAAATATAAACTCATCATTCAAATTTCTGTTTCGCCGGAAATCGACCCGGGGACCCGTCGATTGGCAGTCCGGCATGATAACCATTACGCCACGCGGGTCGTCCCGCGTTAACTTTTCACTTCACCTTGTTACGTATACCTATTTTATAATTTAAATTGGAAGACAAAATATACTATAAATCCAGGCATCGCCGCGTCGCAGCCTTGTATAGGCAAGATATCGTGTTCGAGGTTCTGCTGACACAGGACTACGGCGCGTGGGAGAGAAGAGGCCCGCAGCTGCACAGACATTCCGGTCTCACATCGATCGCGAATCGCTAGTTTTTAAGATAATTATAAGGTTGATTTTAATAATTCAAGTAAAATAGTTTAGTAAAACTATTAGTTTTCATTTCGCATCCTGCTGCGACCGCCCTTGTAATAATCATCATCCTGGGGTAACGTACATTATCATTCATTGCATCTCACAGACACCTATATATATTAGGGACGCTCTATATTGACCACCTCTTATATTGGCGAACCCCTATATTGGCGACTTCTATACCCTAAATATAAGTACCTTATAAACAGTCGACGAAACGCGGCGCGTTAGATGCGGCGCAATCCGAACGCTCAAGCCTCCACGTACCGTTACAATCAGCGTAACGTTACAATGAGTCATCTTTTTTCGTGCGTGCAGCCGGCGTTCATTGATTTATTAGACGTTCTCACGTCAAAAAGCAATTAAAATGGTGTTAAATTCCTAAGATTCCAGTATCTACTTTATCCATACATAAAAAAGTTTTAAAGTCCGCCTTTGCTCATACCTGGCAATACAAAGTATTAAAGTTCTCCGCAATAGGCAGTCAGATTTAAGACTTTAAAGCCGCTTGGTAACCGAAGGACTTTAAATTGGTTTTTATACGACCTGAAACTGCCATGAAATTTACCCGTTTTAGTGCTATTACTATTTAGAAGCGCGCATGGCCTGGCAGGTAGCGTAGAACGCAAGCGATCTATGCAGCTGAGCCAAACGGGCGCGGTCAGGTGTGAGATGGGTGACCGCTAGTGGCATAAAATTTCATGCGCGTTTCCGTGCTTCGGAGGGCACGTTAAGCCGTCGGTCCCGGTTGTTGTCGATAGATAACAGTCGTCAAACCTTGTCGGAGGCCTTATGGGCGGTTTGAAAACATCCGACAGCGGGTTGGCCACTAACCCGCATCTCCACCAACCCGCATTGGAGCAGCGTGGTGGAGTAAGCTCCAGGCCTCCCCAATAAGGGGGAGAGACCCGTGCCCAGCAGTGGGACGCAAAAAGGGTTGCAGCCAGTGCTATTTCTGTCGTCTTTCAGTACGCGTTCCAAGGTTACATTAAGATTTATTGATAAAAGGGATCATTAAGTATATTTTACTGTAGATTTATTTAGAATAGATGTGAATAGAAAAAATATGTATTTCTTCTTAAAACTACAAAATGCTTACAAATCAAAATATCAATAGGGTAACAAATTGTTGTAGTCTACTAGAGAAAAAAGACTGCACTCAGCCTCCTGGCAGCCAATGAATACAACACTGATTTTCAGTGATTTCACAATTTCACATTATTTCTACGCACCAAATAGGTTTTTAACCCTTTTTAAAGTCCACTGCTGGGCACAGGAAGTGAGAGGGATTTAGACCATAGTCCAAAACACTGGCTAAGTGCGTATTGGTGGACATTATGCCTTCTATAAATTATGAGTTTCTCGACGGCGATAAAAACATCGTACTCTATTAAATATCACAGTATTTTCCATCACAATGAATGTGTACATTACAAATTCTAAATCCCTCTCACTTGTGAGAAGGAGACCTGAGTCCAGCAGTGAAATATAAAAAAAGGGTGAAAAAATAATAATTTGTCTTATAAAAATGTTTCGATTGAACCGAAAAAGGTGCAGCTGTAAAACGTCCCTAGACAAACCATAGCAGATCTACCTGACCAACTGATATTGGAACTACCATTGATATAAAAATCTGTATGACACAATGGTTAACACAGCGGTCTGCCAATTAAGAGTTTGATTCCCAGCATTTAATGAGTTTAAATTACTGTTCTCTTTCTGGATGTTTGTGTTTCTGTCTTTGTGAGTATATAGGGTGCTCACGACACAAGAAACTATAAACTACCGTGAGGCTGTCGCTCGCTCTTATGGTGGGTTTTCCCTTTTTATGGCTTTGACATTTTTTATAGCTTAACTTGATAAATAGATGTTTACCGACTGACAGACAGATGGGCAACAAAGCGATCTTACGAGCGTTACGCGATTTCCCTTTTAAGGTTTGGAACCCAAATAAAATACTGGAGGTTTATGTATCAAGGCGTTCAATATTGAAGCAGGGAATTCTCGTAATGTTCTATCCCTAGGGCCGCACGTACCGCACGATGTTACTTAAACTGACATATCGTTTCCGATACGAACACGCCTCAGGGATGCTGTAAACCAAAAAAGATAAGACAAAGCCTTATTTGGGATGAATATTTCTTTATTATTGGAAAAATTTGTGGCTCATTCGTAAGCTTGGATTCAAAATTATATTATTATGACAGTTTGATTTCTTTAAGCTTATACCTATTCAAAATATGACAGTTAGATTTGTTTTGTACTAAAAACGTAGAGATGTTTAACAAAAAAATAATAACTGATTTTAACTTATAAATAAAAAATAAAAAAATAACGTTTCACACTCATAGTCTCACAGTAGGGTAGATATACCCTGTGTTGTGGTTACTATGGACACACACAAAGATAGAAACACAAACACCCAGACCGAGAACAGAAATTTAAACTCATCATTCAAATCTTGAACCGAACCCAGGACCCCCCGATTGGCAGTCTGGCATGGTAACCATTGCGCCACGCAGGTCGTCTATAGTATAAGTAACTAGTATATACAATGTGTATTATTGAACATGAAAACTTAAATATCAAAATTCTTAAACCATGATCCGACGGCTTGCTTACGATAGAACGCAAGCGATCTACGTAGCTTAGCTAAACAGGCACGGTTGAGAGTGAGATGGGTGACTGCTAGTAGCAAATTTCATACTCGTTTCTATGCTTCGGAGGGCACGTCAATCGGTTGTTATCGATAAATAGTAGCCATTATCTACCCTGTCGGAGGTCACATGGGCAATTTTAAAATATCAGACAGCGGGTTGGTCACTATAATTCGCATTTTGAACAACCCACATTGGAGCAGCGTGGTGGAGTAAGCTCTGCAAGTGAAGAGAACCATGTCCAACAAAAGGACGCAAAACGTGTTGCAGCTAGCTAACCAAACAAAAGAAACAATAAAAACTTATGAATTTATGGTGAGTGATAATTATTCCACAATACTAGCGTTAATTTGCATCCAAACTTTTCGCCGGTCTTAAGTTAAATTGTACACAACTTTTCTTCCTTCTTGCCAAGTTTGCAAGAAGTAAACAGTTAGAACTCTAGTCAGTAACTAGATCCAGTTAAATTATTTACAAGTTCCTGTTCTAAATGCAGACAAGAATTACTGTCGGTAGCAGAAACATCTTTGTGGTAGAATTAACATGATATGTTTGAAATACATAACAGAGGATGAAAAGCATTATATATTTTTAAAAAGGGTGTATTATTTGCCATTTCAACAAGGTACAATTTATAAACGAGAACACAGGTTATTCTTTAAAAAAAATGTCATCAATACACTTCTTTCTAATATTAATTTTTTGCAATGTTAATTGTGACGTTTTTTTTATAAATAAACCAAAAAAAGGTAGACGGGCCGCGTGGTGTTAAGCGATCACCGTCGCCTATGGACACGGGCAACCCCAGGGAACCACCCGAGCATTGCCGGCTTTGGAGGACAGCTATTTTTACATCTTTCCCCGATACTTTTCTGACTGAATGTATTCTCCGTTCCATATTAACACGAAAATATACAAAGAACCAGCAAAAGACCTAACCATTCTGTATTTTGTGTATAATCTGTTATTCAAATGCAGCGCGCAACGCAAGCAGCGATGCAATTCGATAGAACAGATGACTTCCATGTTTTGTTTTACAATGAGCTTCGGAACTGGCGTTTTCTGTTTTCAGACAAGTTGGTTATGAATCACAATTACGTGGAGGAAACATATAACCAATTTTTTTTACAAATTTGACAGTAAATGATTTCGTATATCTTATGGTGCCACAGCGAGGTTTTCTATTCAGCGCCGCTGTTTTCTGTACAAAACCTAACAAGCGCGGCATAGATCAACAATTTTCAAAAACTAACTTTTCAGAATGCAGGGGTCCTGAACGTATCGTAGGATACAACAAGGGTTAGTTTTTGAAAGTACTCCACATAATACGCACTACCCGTTTATTTGTATGTGACACTTCCTCTTGCATTTTTACAACTTCCGACGGCAATTCGAATTGAACTAAAGAGATTTTTACAGTTTTTGTAATTTAGATCGACAAAATCAAAGATATAACATATTATTATTATTATTTATTTATGTATGTTTATAGAATTTTAGTAAAACGTACAAAAATACTATTTTTGGAAAGCCTCTCCTTAACGGTTTCTGTAGCTTTTAACAGAGGGACATAAAAGTATTGATAAATAAACATTACATAAGAACTTCATACCGTAAAAAAACTCATTTTCATCGCACATTTTCCTCCCTTGTAATGAACAACAAACAACTAAACAATAAAACACAACGAGCGCGCAATGAAACTCGTGCCGTTTATAATATGGTGTGCGACACACTTCACGATAGCAAATGGCGTTAGAATCACATCTGCTGTAATAAGTGCGGTGTCAGCTTAACAAAGGACTTTTGAAGTTTAATATGTTTTGAGATTTTCATTTTATTTAAAGATCATATCATCGTTTTTAAAAAGTAGGATATTATTTTTGAAGTGAAAACTTCTTTAGCGGCGTTATGCACTTTTTTAGGGATGGGTAAAAAATGTTAAACTCGCGTCAGGACACGTGGCTTGATCGGAGGGGTGACAGCTGAAGACGGCTCGACCGTCTATACTTGTAAAATTCGTTTACCTTTATCAAGTATTAAAAAAATGGACATTGAACAAAGTGCATCTATTAATGAAAAAGTGACGAAGAAATAGATAAAGAAAATGAGTGAGTACTTTATAAAAATACTAGATGAAAACCTACTGAAAATATGTACTAGATGAAAAATAATACTGATAATTAAAGCAATTTGTGCGAAATTAATACCCAAAAACTTTAAAATATCAAATGCACAACGTTAATATTCAAGTTTTCACTTCTGTCTGTACTCCCGGAGTGCAACCCGTTTTCTTTTCAACTCCTTTAATATTACATCTCCACCAACCCGCATTGGAGCAGCGAGGTGGAGTAAGCTCCAGGCGTCCCCAATATTGGGGAGAGACCCGTGCCTAACAGTGGGACACAAAAAGGGTTGCAGCCAATATCCTACAGCCGAGAACAGGTCTCCTCTTGGGGTCGTATTCTGTATCTCCGGGTATGTAAGAAGCCGGGAAAAGCCAATGGACATAATGCTACAGAGACACCGATCCCTTCTCTATCTATCTTTTTTTAAAACAAAACACAAGTACATATAAGGGATAATTCCGGTATTTTCGTATTCGAACTGGTGCAGATGGCATCAGTGTGCGAGGTACAATAGCCACTTGTATGGCAAAAGCTCGCTGATACGCTCCTGTAAGCGCTTCCAAAAATACTTTATACTCTCGTATAAAAAGCTGGTTTGATACGTTCTGAATGAGCTCGTGTTCCCAAGCTGACCAAGTGATGTTCATGTATTTAATTTTTGTGTGATCTTATTAGGTTTGCATTGCACTAATGTTCCTTTGGAGATCCCGGGGTCTCTCTCTCTCTCTCTGTCTCACACACACACACACACACACACAGTAACATAGAAACAGTTTACTTGATGTATTTTTACTATGAAACAAGCAAACATAACTTATTGATGATGCGAGTATCTCCAACTCCCAATAAATACATATTCGCAACACTTCTACTCGTAACTTGTTTTCTATACTTATATTATAAAGAGGAAAGATTTGTATTTTTGTATGTTTGTAATGAATAAACTCAACAAACTACTGTTCCGATTTCAAAAATTCTTTCACCATCAGTAAGTTACATTCACCCTTAGTACCATAGGCTACTTTTTACCGCGGGATATGGTTCATTCTTACGTGAAAACTACGTGAATAGCACGTAGGCTATTTTTTATCCTTTATCCTCGGGGACCCATTAAACGGGTCCACGCGGCGAAGCCGCTGGCGGAAGGCTAGTCGCTAATAAATCGAAAGCTGAAAGGAATGGAAATTAAAGGCTCCTACAAATATAATAATATTTGAATATTATGCAAAATCCGTTCATACTGACCCGTGTCAAAGTTTGACTAAACTGAATATCCCCGGATTACTGCATAATATTATTAAAATTTGATAGCTGATCACAATATTCGGAGTCTGTTCATGTAGAAAATTAACGTGGATGTTTTGTGAACTGATGAAAATTCCAATTAAAACAAAACAAGCAATTATGTTGGTAAAGGAAGATCTTCTATCAGGCGTGGTGATGATGGCTAAGAAGCTGCCATTCTCCGACAGTTTCATTTTGGAACTCGTATATACATATGTAGAAACAAGAGAGCAAAATACTCCAAATACCATGGACAGCACATAGGAACAAAGCATCAATCCTTTAACAACTACACATAGAAACGAGGCTCTCTACCATATGTCTCAAGAAAATCCTTAAAATATAGAAAGGAAAGTTATAAAATACAGAAGAGAATGGGTTACCATTTCCACTAACCCACATTGGAGCTGCAGCGGTGTAGTGGAGTAAGCTCTGGGGATAGATACAAGAGAAACTGGTCACGGGCCCAGTATTGCCGCAAAATGAGTGGCAGCCACTGTTTTAAATTATTATATTCACTACTCACAGAACTTCAAACTTTATTTCAAGTAAAACTACATTAAACAAAGGAAACTGAAACATTTATGCTGTAGTACAAAGTTTTTTAATTTGAACGTTAATTGCATTAAGCAATTAACTAAGTAGTATGCCCCCCCACGTTGTCAAAAATTAATTTACTCGAGCCCCATGAGGGTCTAGTGCATTGCAAGGTTGTGCAAAACATCGCGTTTGGAAAATTAAGCTAGAATAGTAATTCTTCAATAATCTAAAGGTTTTACAATCAATAAAGGAGGTGGGATGAACAAAAAATTGAGAAACAAAAAATAATGTTTCCACTGTATGAGTTCAAATGAATACATTTTTATTTATTTATTTATTTAGTTGCACCAACTACGCACTCTCATAGACATACATTATTTATTACTCTAACATACAAATGTTGGTAAGTGTTACTTCACTTATGGGTATAAACGACATGCAATTTACAATGCAAAAATTAAATCAAGAAAACATAACATTATTAAATTAAAATAAATGATATACGTAAGTATATAAATTCAAAGTACCTGGACGCCCGAGTGTTGCTCGGATAAAAACAGTTGATTTTTTTGGTTTAATTTTAAGCAAAACATTCTTTTGCTTAGTGTTACTTAACAAAGCTTTTTGAAAAACCTAGCTCCCAATTAAAAAAAATTGTCACAAAAAATAAAATACGCAACTTGCCCTCCTTGAGGTTTCGGGGTCTCTGGCTCCGTAGTCAGCTTTCGTAACGATTCGACCAAGAAAGATTTAATTCCATTGACGAAATTTTTATAGACGTCTTTCATATCGACATTGTCATTTGTTTGAAGGGCGGATTGACGGCCGACATTTGACGACTTTCTACGCCACAATATTATTAATATTCTCCAATAGATGTCAGTAAGAGTAATTTTATATTTAACGGCATAAACATTAAATAAAACGACAATTTCTATCAATAACAATTTGCTGGATCGATTTATCATCCCCGAAACCAGGGTATTAAATTTCATCAAAATCTTTGGAGCCGTTTCCGAGATTCAAAAAATATATTTAGATATATACAAGAATTGCTCGTTTAAAGGTACATATTAGAAAAATCAAAAGTGTGTTAAAATTAAAACATTATTATGATTAAAATTATCATACCATTTTTATTGATATCATCAAACAGTTACGACATAATCTAATTTGTCCATTTTGACAACAGCAGTAAAGAAAATATTTAAAACATTTTGATTCCTACGCATAGGGGTTTAATAGTGGTGTACTCAACAGGGTGCAATGCAGTACAGTGCATACCTTATATCTTATTCCAACGTGCTCGAGCAAATCTAAAATTCCGCTCTTTGACTCCCCTAATAAACTAAATACCGGGATGATACACGGTCCCATTTGTTTGAACTTGGCACTTAAAACTTTTCGTTTAATTGTTGGCATGCATTTCTCTGTTTTCATTTACATTATTCCTTGTTGTACTCGTATTTCATTTCATACACAGAATTAATTCTACACGAGTAAAGCGACTTAAATTTTTTCTTACTAACATTAGCTATAAGTTGTAAACTACTAACATAATATGGAAACAAAATCTGAATTAAAGATTATTATTATTATTATTATTATTAAAGCTAGTCCCGATGGCCGAGCAGTAGTACTCGCGGCCTCCGACACGGAGGCACCAAGTTCAAACCTCCGGCGTGCACCTTTGACAAAGAAATTAGTTAAGTGCGTATTTGTTGCTACTCCAAGGTGAGGGCAATATTTAGATTTAATAAATATGATGAAATGAAATGAAATGAAATGAAATGAAGTGAAATGAAATGAAATAAAATGATTACCATGCATGCCAGAAAGAAACTTATAATTTCTCCAAGGCATGATGTCTACCAATCCAAATTTGGCCAGCGTTGTGGACTAAGGCCCAAATCCCTTCTACATTGGAGAGGAGATCTATGCCCAGCAGTGGGACATAAAAACGTTTAATAAATAAAGCTAGTCCAAAACACTTCCTCTCTAAGTGTATAAGTATTTCTTTGTATTCATAATAGCCTTCCGCCAGCGGCTTCGCCCTCGTGGACCCGTTTAATGGGTCCACGTAGCGCAGGATACAAAATAGCCTATGTGCTATTCCATGCTTCATTGCTATATTAAAATCATAGGCGTTTAGCCAGTTGCTTCAACCGCGTTGACCCTATTACCTGTTTTCACGTAGGAATGAAGCATTTCCCCGTAGTAGCCTATGTTACTCAGGGTGAATGTAGCTTTCTAATGGTGAAAGAATTTTTGAAATCGGAACAGTAGTTTTTGAGTTTATTCATCACAAACATATAAAAATACAAACCCTTCCTCTTTATAATATCAGTATAGATTAGTAACAAAGAAAAAAGAAAAACACTTCATTTGCGTATAGTCTTGAAGTGATTTACTTGTAGGTTTAGAACACAGAACATATTAAAAGATGTTAGAATGGTAATGGCAGACGCGCCAAGGAATTTTGAGCAAACGCTCAAAATTCCAAAATCTCTACAGAAACACGCGATCGTGCTGCGATATGCGTGCTTGTGTGTGATTCGTTCATTTGAAATCGCGTGATTGTGCGGCGCTAAGATTGGCTAGCTTTGAAATTGCAAATATGTGCGTAAGCTTCGTATTTATTTAAGTACAGATGTAATGGAGGTGAAAGGCGGGGCTTGATCGGCGACACCAGTCTTCATACAAACGTCGCAAACTATTGCCGTTCTACCTCTCTTAATAATGTTCTGTGGTTTAAAACTACCACAGCAAATAAAAATACCTATTAAAAACCATTGACTAAAAACCCAACCCAGTCTTCGTAAAAGGATACCGATATTCAAATAACTGTTTTTCAAAAACATCCTCGCCCCCATTCTTTTTTAAGCCTGTTAGAGCATTGTTTTGCTTTCATCTCTCTGACTCAATTCTCAAGTGCAATAACACATTGCACTTGCAAACACATAATACTATCGTTTGCGCTTCTTGTTCTTGGAATTCTCTTCTCTTGGAATTTAAAATGGTCTTAAAAGGTCGTGAGTACAGTCGTGATATTTAAATTAACAAGGTCTATGAAAAAAGTTAATTTTATAAGCAGCTTCTGTTTCTGACATATTTAATAGAAGGATTTATTTCCATTATAGCTAAGTAGTTTGCGGTCTTAGAGCATCAAAGTTACTGACTCACCATGAACCACTTTTATGATAAACAACAAACGAAATTAACACTATCTGTCAGTTATCCTGCAAGACGACAGACTGACCCCAGCCCCAGAATCATAAAAGTGGTTCGTCACATCATGTTCTAAGTAACTGGAAGGTTAATCTGCTTAGCACTGATGTTGTCATGAAAGAAAAGCAGACTCTGAACCGATTTCAAATTTTTGGTTTTTAGATTTGATACACCTAATTTAAAATTTTAGGTAGGTTGCCATAGAGATAGCTCAATAAAATTTACAGAGTAAATAGCTGATGAAACAAAAAAGTTTTTAAAATACTATTGGTTAAAAATGTTATGTTGCCTTTTTTTTAAAACACTCTTAAAGATATTGGTATTTTTTCTTTATTTCCTTTTATGCCATGTTTTTTTTTAATTTTATGACGCAAGTGTATGGGTTGCGAAGTAAATTTATGTTTGTATTGAAGAGGCGTAACTATTAACTAAATAGTAAAAAAATCAAAGCTTTATCTCAATTATTCATTTCAATATGCTTAGAATTGTCTTGCAACTCTTGAATACGAGAAAAACAGTCACAACTTCTAAACTACGAAAAATCGCGGAACATACATGGGGGTGATTCGGGTAGCCCAAGGGGTGCTCTACCTCTGGGCCACCGCTTGACAGTCTTTCCTGGGACACCCTGTATTTTGAAACAGTTTTTTATCTAAAATAATTATCTCAGCTCCCATTCCTTTCTAAGCATGTTAACTCTTAGACTCAATTCTTCAAATAACACATCGCACTTGTACACAAATTATACTATTCTTTGCGCTCAGTTCTTTGAATTAATTCTCTTTGAATTTCTTCTCTTTGAATTTTAAATGGTCTATGAGGAAAGTTAATTCCACCAGCGGCTTCTGTTTCTGACATAATAATGGTAGGATTTCAATTTTAATAATACTTCCAACAATTTCCTTTATAAATAGGTAGCTCTGCCACCTGGCTTTATCCACTCAAGAAAGTATTGTTGTTATCATAAAGTGAATAGTACCTGGACGAGCGAGCGTTGCTCGAATAAACACAATTTTTTTCTTGGTTTAATTTAAAACGAAACACTCAATTGCTGTTCTTAATAATGCCATCTGAAATAGGTCCCAATAAAAACTATTTTCACAAAAAAATATAAAATAAACGTAATAGGGTTTAGTTGAGGTTTGAACCCGGGTCTCTAGTTCCGTAGTCAGCTAACGTAACCATTCGGCCAAGAAATATTTAGGTAATTCAATAAACGAAATTTTTATAGAGCTCTTTTAAATCGACTTTGTCATTTCTTTGAACGTCGCTCGGATTGGCGGATAGCATTTGACGGCGTTCTACGCCACAATATTATTCATACTCTCCAATAGATGACAGGAAGAGTCATATTTTTCAATTTATATTTAAGTTGATTATAGCTTAAAATATTTTTAATGATGTAAAATTTCTTGAAATAATACCTAGCTGGATTGATTTATCACCCCCGAAACCAGGGTATTAAATTTCATTAAAATCGTTAGAGCCGTTTCCGAAATTCAAAATAAACACAATATATGTACGTATACACAAGAATAGCTCGTTTAAAGATATTGATAATATTTCGGAAAATTCGCCTCAATTTTTCATTTCATATTTTATTTTTCATAAATTATATAAAAAACACATATGAAAACCATTCTTTAAACTTCATTTGAACGTAACTTCTCTGCGTGGAAGTTGAAGATCTCAAACATTACTGTTACTTGTCATTTTGAGCAAAATTACACCATAGCGGCATTACTGCCTATTTAAATTACAAAAAAAATAGAACCCACTTCAAACGGTAAAAAATAAAATTGTTAAGTACCTACTTCTTCTTGCTTATGGTAATGACTCTTAAAACTATTTTTGGAGTCGGGCCCTTACTAAAATGTCGTACCTACCATTCGTTCTAAATGGGCACCGACAGTACAGACAGTGGGACAGTACCTACTTCTTCTTGCTTATGATAATGACTCTTAAAACTATATTAGAGTCGGTGCCCATTCAGAACGAAAGTTACACTATATTTAGGACATTTTACTAAGGGCCCGACTCCAAAAATAGTTTTAAGAGTCATTACCATAAGCAAGAAGAAGTAGGTACTTAACAATTTTATTTTTTATCGTTTGAAGTCGGTTCTATTTTTTTGTAAAAAACTTAATTTATTTCACTCTTTTTAGTAATTTTAATAATTCTATACATATTAATTTGTATAAGCATAATTGGAAAAATTTTCACTTAACTTCTAAACTTTCAAGAGATTTACCTTTTATAATCATGTTTATCTAATAGCCATCTTATAGCCTAAATGAATACTACTGTCAGTCCACCTGAACGTATAAATTAAAGAAAGAATTTGCTCTCAGCTCCTAACCGTTGAGGAGTTGTACTTTCAATAATCAGCTTAGCAACATCAGGTGATAATTACCGGACATAAATATTTGTATTATGTTAAAAAATATGACTAAAATAATGTGTGTGTCTATTAAGTTTCAGTGTTTCCCTCGATTTCCCTAGCATCTCATCATCAGATTTTGACATGGTAACAGTTGGACCACCTCAGGAATGTAAGACTTCGAACAAAAAACCATTTATTGATAGAGTTTGCTCTCAACTCCTAACCATCGTAGTGCCTTCCATCATGAGCTTAGCAACATCACATGATGTTAATTAAACACAAATGTCTTTTTTGCTTTAGTAAGAATATAAAAATCAATTGATGTGCTATAAAATTTAAATGTTCCCCTCGATTTCTCTGGGATTCCATCATCAGGCTTTGATGGTGACAGTTGGACCACCTTGGGAGCATAAATTTTTGAACAAAAAAACATTTTTTGAAAGAAATTTCTCTCAACTCCTAACCATTGTAGTACCTTCCATCATCAGCTCAGCAACATCATATGATGATATTTATACACAAATGCCTGTTTTGCTTTAGTAAAAATATGAAAATCAATTGTTGTGCTATAAAATTTGTATGTTCCCTTCGATTTCTCTGGGATTCCATCATCAGACTTTGACTTGGTGACAGCTGGACTCCCTCAGAAATGTAAGATTTCGAACAAAAATCCATTTATTGAAAGAATATGCTCCCAACTCCTAACCGTCGCAGTACCTTCCATCATCAGCTCAGCAACATGAGATGATGATTACTATGCACACATATCTCTTATGCTTCATTAAGTATAAGAAAATCAATGTGTGTGCCTATAAAATTTGAGAGTTCCCCTCGATTTCCCTGGGATCCCATCATCAGATCCTGATTTGGTGACAATGGGACCACCTCGGGAGTATAAGCATACGAACAAAAAAAGAATTTTGAAAATCGGTCCACAAACGACGGAGTAATCGGTGAACATATATAAAAAAAATACATACAACCAAATACAGTACCTCCTCCTTTTGGAAGTAGGTAAAAAAATCTACTTGTATCCACCAATTTCATGGAACTTTAGACCGACTTGACTCAAGCGCTCTATAGCTTGTTTATACATTCTAAGGGCATATCACAGACCTACAGAACTTCTTTGTACTGTGCCTTTGACGTTTTTCTGTGTTTGAGTGCAATTGTATGAAGGGCTTCATTGGCTTTGAACGTGGTTCTTTTTATAAAAGCCTTATTATGACTGTGACATGTGATTATGCAAATAGACGCATTGCTCTCGAGTTAAAGACAAATTCTGTTTCATATTATATTTTTAACCCCCGACGCAAAAAAAGAGGGGCGTCATAAGTTTGACGTCGATGTCTGTCTGTCTGTGTGTGTGTGTGTGTGTGTGTGTGTGTCTCTGTCTGTGGCATCGTAACTCTCAAACGAATGGACCGATATCCTTGCGGTTTTTATTAGCTTCACCTGTATGTTTGTATGTTTGTTTGTAACCGACTTCTTTGGGCGCGATTTTGACCCACTTTAAACGGCCAGATTTCGTTCAAACTTTGTAGATTTATTTTTTACACGCTTTTTATTAGCTTCACCTGTATGTTTGTATGTTTGTTTGTAACCGACTTCTTTGGGCGCGATTTTGACCCACTTTAAACGGCCAGATTTCGTTCAAACTTTGTAGATTTATTGAGGACCGATGACAATACACTAATTTGATAAAATTATTCCATTTTTCAATTTGCAAAATATGATTTTTGTTAATTTATATAATTTTCTGGTTAACTTGAAAATTTGCATACGGGTTAAGGGCCGATGACAATGCAATAATATGAATTATTACTGTATATTACTGTAAATAAAGCGTGGGGTGGTTTTTAAGATACTATTGACACCATGCACCCCACGCTTTATTTACAGTAATATACATTTTCTTCTTATTTTTTTAGTTTTTAGTTCGTATTTTCTCAAAAGCGTGTTTTTTTAGTTTTTTAAACTACATTATTTATTTTTTATTTGAAAGCCAGTTTCCGCTCGGTGGTTCTTAGCTATGTTTTGTCAATATCGGTCCAGCAGTTCAAGAGTATCAGCGCTTTTTCAGAATGTTGGAAGGCATTTTTACACGCTTTTTATTAGCTTCACCTGTATGTTTGTATGTATGTATGTTTGTATGTTTGTATGTTTGTATGTTTGTATGTTTGTATGTTTGTAACCGACTTCTTTGGGCGCGATTTTGACCCACTTTAAACGGCCAGATTTCGTTCAAACTTTGTAGATTTATTGAGGACCGATGACAATACACTAATTTGATAAAATTATTCCATTTTTCAATTTGCAAAATATGATTTTTGTTCGATTGCGTTTATAGAGCTACAGCTATTATACGACTGTTATAGATCAAACGATCTAATAACGAGTATTTTAGCCACTTTAATTCAGCATCTGCTAAAAGGTGGAGTAAAAGTGCTAAAACATAGTGCTGTAAACGTTTATTCGACGTCCTTAAAGAACACATTAGCAAATATTGCCAAATAGTCGAGATAACCGCTATTACACGATAAATGGGTGTTTTAAGAACGGTTACTCGGCTCTTATACGATTAAAGGCTGAGTAATCTAATTACTATTCGACTATTTTGCTGCTTGGGTTGCTCATATTTATGTAGGGGAGTAGACTATTGGTGCTCAGTAACCGAAAACGTGTATGAGATATATAAAGAATATAAATAATTTGTTAAGTCGTAAGACAGGTGAAATTTTATGAAAACGTAAAAATTAAAAAAATATGTAACCTTGTTATGTAACAAGCCTAATGATAGATAAAGATATTTTTGAAAGAAAGAAGAAGGTTCTCAGTAACCAGTCCATTGCTCGTGGAAACATCATGGAAAGAATAAATAATCCAAACTAAAAAGTAGAAAATAAATAATAGTTTAAAAAAACTAAAAAACACGCTTTTTATAGAAAACCGAACTAAAAAATAGAAAATAAATTTTAATGAATTTAAATTAAGAAAAAAGTGTTAAAAATTTCAATGAATATAAGTTAATAATAGTGTGAATAAAAAAAATATTTTATTTAAAAAAAAGCGTGGGGTGCTTTTTAAAATATTATCGAAATGATAATCACTCTACTCATATCTGTCAATAAAATATTTATAACTATTGACACCATGCACCCCACGCTTTTTTTAAAATAATTTTTTTTTATTCACACTATTATTAACTTATATTCATTGAAATTTTTAACACTATTTTCTTAATTTAAATTCATTAAAATTTATTTTCTATTTTTTAGTTCGGTTTTCTATAAAAATTGTCGATTAAGTGCTTCACGCGGTCAGCAGTTCAAGAGTATCAGCGCTTTTTCAGAATGTTGGAAGGCATTTTTGGCGTAAGATTTCTCGATTAAGATTATCAATAAATGACAATTAATTGAGTACTTCAACCTGATGCTGCAACTACCAGAGTCCTGGTCACCTGAATGATAAGTTTAAATTTCTGTTCTCAGTCTGGGTGTTTGTGTTTCTGTCTTTGTGTGTGGCCATGGTACCCACGACACAGGGTATATGTACCCTATGTGGGGCTATGAGTGTGAATCGTTATTTATTTATTGCCATGGTACCCACGACACAGGGTGTACCTGCCCTACTGTGAGGCTATGAGTATGAAAAGTTACTACGATTATTAAACGTTATCTTAGTAATTCGTTTCAGGATTTGATCCTGGGCTCCTAGCGTGGAATCGTGGTCGGCTATCGCTACTACTGCTAGAATTATACAAATAAAACGAAATATAAATGTGTATTTCGTTAACAGTTTCAACGTACTACATTAATCATGAATAACAATTATTGTAATAGGATGTGGTTGAAAACAATTGTCCAGTGAAGCCTCTAAAACCCCGGAACTAACGAGCCGGAAATTGGAAACAATTAATCACTAAACAATAGTTTGAACGCGAAACTTAGTGACATAGATGCTCTATGTCACAAAGTCCTTTAGGCTATGGCGTGCATATGCAGACTGATTATCCGGCAATGCTCACGTAGCATAATTGATGATGCTCAACTAGTTTCGGAGCTTAACGAGGTCCTTGCTCATGAGCCGTCACGGGCGGTCGCGAGTTTTGGCGATTTTCGAGTGACGTCAGCTCGACAACTAAACGTAGAAGAGTTGTGTGAGAAGGTAGTATTTAAAGTACTTTTTGCTTAGAGCATCAAGTTATTGACAGGTATGACACCGTCTGAAGAGTGGCCTTTACGGGCGAACCCCTCGTCCCAACGTCCATGCACAATGTGCCTTCTAGTTATACAACTAGTGTGTCTGTGTGTGTCGTGTCGGTGTTGACGGTGCATAGAAAATGACGTTGTTAATTGAAATTGACATGTTTAGAAATGTAAGCGTCTGTAGCGATGAAAGAATATTTGTGAATGTGTGACAATATTAAAATGTGTGCGTTCTCCCCCCGCACCAGATTTGGCACAAAAATTATGTATCGAAGCGAGGCGCTATGCCGTCTCTACTGAAGGGTGAGTCAGTACCTTTGATGCTCTAAGATTTTTTGTTACTGACAGAGATGTTCAGTTCATTTGCTAACGCTTCAAAAGCTTACGCACACAAGCGCGCTGCCAGTACTTCTTGAAACAGAATATCTACTTTGATTGAGATTGAGATTTGAAATGAAATGAAAATATTTTATTCATTGTGCGGTTTTCTTACAGACGGTGAACGGTATTATATGGTTTCATCTGCCCTGCAGTTTTTATTGATTTTTATCATTGCTTTTTGTAAAAACATTACTTAATGTACTGGCTTAAAAGCGAATATAAGCTACGGTATCCTGATCGTAAGAGGCGATTAAAAGAAGGCGTCCAAACGCGCTTAGTACAAAATGTACCTTAATTAAAGATGGCGTGGAAACGTGTATACATGTACATATTTATGACGTTTACAACTTATTTTTTTTACAATTTATGACGTTTACAACTCTTCAAAAAGGAGGAGGTTACTCACTGCTCCTTTTTTGAAGTCGGTTAAAAATAAACTTAATCCAATACGTCACGTGCAAATTTTCCAGTACAATTATCATTTTCAGAGCCATCAGGAAATAATGACATATCTGTTAGCTTTTATTTATTTATGAAGCATATTGTATTAGCTAATTCCGTATTATTATGATATTTTTAGTAGCGGTAATTCGATTGTTCCGTTTCGACACCTTCGCCATCTTGATTCAGTCAGTTAATCATAGCCAACTTCCGGTCACATGAATTGTCGTTATTTTCTCCGACCAAGCTGCAAGCATTCGTGTCGGAAGCACTGAGGGATCAAGACGTGGCTAAGGAAAAGCATTAGTTAAGTGTAAAAGTATTAAAGCGTAGTGAAAATAATAAGTGAAACAAGTAAAGGATTGAAGGAATAATAGTTAAGTTGATTGTTAATAAGTAAGTACTCCATTTTTGTTCTGTTGGTGGTTTATTCGTTCTTGAAACATTTACATATGTGATTTGTATACTGCATAACTACGAAATATACGTGCAATTGTAAAGTGTTTTATCTTTTATTTAACAAAAACCCGCATTCTGAGCTGTGAGCCAACAGTTCAGAAGTGGGATTATAAGAGAATTTACTGTTTTCTTTCACGTCCACAACGGCCAATTCTGTAAATACTCTGATATATTGAAGTTTCTTGAATTTGTTGGAATATCGAACCGGTGAACGCTTAGGGGTGAACGTCAATTATTTTACAACCATTTGTTTTATTAACTTTTATTGTAATAAATTTGCAGTATACTTATCAACCCACTTCACTTTATTTTATTTTTTTAATCAAAATATGAATAATTTATGAAAAAAACGCAGATATTTAAAGAAAGAAAATACGTAATTTATGAAATCAACTTAATTTCTTTTCTCTGGATCGGAAACACCGCCGTGGTGTATAGACTTAGATATAAATATTTGGAGACCTGAGAATGGATGTTACGTATATGTTTAGTGCGTTAAAGATTTATATATTATTTTAGATTAATAAGATGCATGATTAATGATATCTTTTTACAGCTGTGGTACACTAGATGTGAACAACTAGTTTTGATGAAGGCTTTTATAAATGTGACTTTTCTTTTAAATTTATTGCCCTTACAGGAAGTTGGTACCCACTTTTTTTTTACTTTTTTTTTATAAGATAAATGAATATACAATGGCTTGAGTTGATCTACCTTATTTTACCAAAATCAACAAAAAGGATGAGGTTCTCATGTTATATTTAGTATTGCATCGACATAATCCACATATTAACTAAAATTTGACATTGACCTTTGTAAATATGAATGAAAACTGATAACATAGAACTAGTAAAGTATTTATTTGATGCTTATAATTCATAATTCATAATCATTTTTTTGCGATAATAAGGATACAAAAAAAATGCTGAAATGATAAGAGTATGTACACTTTCCACTTATTCTACCTTATCTACATGTAAATTGATGTAATTTTACAGGCAGCAATCGCTATATATTCTAGGAAAACGTATCCACTGTGCCACAATGCCAACTAGGACCTAAAATCATTGTAAGGCAAAGATTTGAATGTTTCGTGAATTCGGTTACACTGTATTTTTTTTACATAATTTCAATCTACAAGGGAGGGGCCAATATCATGTTTTCGTATTTGTCTTGCAGTTCTATTGGTAACGTAAACTTTTGTCGCAAATTTATTCAGATATCTATACATACAAGCATAAGACTAATATACAATGAAGGTAAGGTTAAAACTTACTGTTTAAGAAATGATGGCTTACAGATTTGCATATCCTCAATTATTCTTTTTGCGGTGGGTGCTGTACTGCACCTAGGGGTGCTTAACATGAAAAAATGATGATGGTGTTGATGGTGATAATGATAAAGACAACGATGATGGTGATGGTGATGATAATTACGATGATGTCATTTTCGAGAAAAAAAAAATACATCCCATTGTCTGATTAAAGACATATAGAAGTCTGGTGATGTTTTTCTTTAGCTTTGGATAATTCAATACTATATTAATTTGTTCTCTTTTTCCTTTTCAATTCTAAAGTCGATTTTAAATAGAATATGTACTCAAATGTGTCACTTTGCATTTTTGTTAACTTTTATTGTGATCAAAATGGAATATGTACTCAAATGTGTAATTTTGCAGATAATAATATTATGGACGAATACCCCCGAGAAAGACTACCTAGGATTGGAGGTACGATCAGGGCTAAGGTAAGCACACATAAACCCAGGCCTAAGAGCCAAATGACGCTCAGGTCGAGCAGGAATGAGGGACTTAAAAGGACGCTCAAGTCGGGCAGGAGGGAGTCCAGATTAGAGGACCAAAAGACGCTCAGGTAGAGCACGAGTGAGCCCGGGAGAGCAGCGATATGCGTAGGATGGAGGGAGATCGAAAGCCTCTGTTAGAGGGCATAAGATTATTCAGGAGCAAAGAAGCGATAAGGTTTGCAGAGGAGGCCTTCAAGACTCAACAACGCAACTCGCAACGTCTTGGTAGAGGGAAGCAGCATCTGAGCGGTAATTTGAAATGAAATGTAATGAAATCATGAAATGAAATTATTTATTTGCCAAAATGTGGTACATGAATAGTTGGTTTTTTTAGAAAATTTTAGTCTCACATTAACCAAAATTTAGTGAGTAAAATAACAAGAAAAAAGAGAAAAAAAAAATTGAATTACATAAACATTGGTGTGCAAAGTTTCTATTTAACATTATTTGAAATTATATTATCACAAACTATTTTGTAATAATATTTATATACTATATACTTATATATGTATTTGAGCTACGGTGAGTTGTAGTTGTAGTCAAGGGGATTTTGAAATTGAGTTAATTTTAGATAAGTTCTTGTCAATCCTAACTTATAAAAGTTAGTCCCGCTGACGCGTCTTTCTGTCTGTCTGTCTATATGAACTAGGTAGTCTCAAACTACCGAACAGATTTCAATGCGCTTCTCACCAATAGTGTGAATTTTGAGGAAGGGATAGGTGTATAAGTCATTAGGGTTTCGTTTTCGAACTAATTGTAGTATAACGAGGCTTTGTTGGGAGCCTTGCTTTTTGGGAGCTTTGTATGCGTGCACTGTGTGGTCTAGCAGACATACATTGGGGTAATGTGCTGGGGAATTGCAGATCTACAATAACGCTGAGAAGGAGTTCGTGATGTCTCTATCTCCTGAGGTTGACTCACAGATGCTGAATGTTTGAAAAATGAATTCGAAGTACTGCGATGTTTTCAAAGCTGTTTTCTTCCCGTCACACGTCACACTGGGGTTGCATATTATGTAACGGTGGTACGGCGTTGAGCGGAATTCTGAATCGCAGTGGCGTTATACGTACCATGTTAAGGTGGTTTAGTTTGTTGAAATAGGTAGGCTCCGTAGGTTGTTTTAGTTAAATTGGTGAAGTTTTTTTAGTTAAATTGGTAAAACAGGAGTATCTGTCTTTGAGTCGCCCTGGCTGGGCTGGGTCGCTGATTATAAAATCTTTTAATAGCGATGTTATACCGGATTTTGATCCTTTGTGTAAAGAGTAAACCATTTGAATTTGGATTAAAAAGGTGGAAGAATATTCAAAAATATGTGTATAAGATGGGGGGATATGATTCGCTGCTCTTTTTCAAAGTTGGTCGGGCTTGGCAATGTTTGTAGAGAGCTGTAAGTAACCTTATAGTCGCAGTGGGTCAAGTGGCCAATTTACCGAACCTGGGCGGGTGCGAAATTATTTTGGGACAGTCACTGTGGGACATCGTAAAGTGTATCAAACTTACGGTATTGAATGTAGGGTTGAAGCCTTCAGCGTTATTAATCGAAGCCTGGTACCAAAGCCTTCTTTGCAAAACGCTAATATGTTTTTCATTGTGGCGAGATGTCGGCAAAGTGTTCTTTGTGTGACGAGACTAGCTTTGATTTGGTTTGAAAGCAGAATAGGTTTTTTAGGTCTTTTAAATTAGACTCACAAACTGATAAAGGTGAGGAAGAGGTATTGCCACAAATACAATTGTACCGTTAGGTGTGAAGGGCCACTAAAGTTGCTGTAGTGCAGGTTATTGCATATTATTGGCGAAGCAATTGACTTTTATGATGTAGATGATGTAGATGAGTGTTTCAGATTGCTTAGTTCTCTATAGATATAACTGGGAGTTCGACATTAATAATTATTGATAGGATGAACATAGAAAGTACACCCATCAGAAATTGGTAACCATCCGTTTTGCATTTTAGAGCGAATCATGAACTGATTTTTATTGCCCTAGTTTTTAGTTTGTCTGAAGGAGGCGTTTATAAACGTGGATTGCTCGGGGGTGTAGAAAGCAAGTGTAAGATTTGGACGGTCGATTTACTGATTTAATGGCGTCCTCTCTGGTGTTGCGTAATATATCATATTGCGTAGCAGTGGCCTGTTATTTTACAGATTGTGGGACGTACATACATGAGAGTTGTTTAAAACTCCTATTTTGGTTGTAATAGTGTTTATGAGTAAAATGTATCTCTGGTACGGGGAGATGGAATTGGGATATTGACTGATATTTTAAACTGGTTTGATCTTGCTTGGTAGAGGATTTGGCAATTTTGTTGTAGAGTTGGCGCCTAGACATCAAACATATAAATTTGAGAAGTGTATGTGCGGGATGTGATCGTTTCAACTTGAGGATAGAGATAAAAGTGCTGGTTAGTGACGTCGCTAGCCTGTGTTATGGTACGGGATGTTGGTGGGACTCTATTTACTAGAAAGCGATAGATCAATAATTAATTATGTTTGATATTCAGACTATTTGAATTTATGTGATGGTGGGTAGTCTGTGTTCGTGTTTTGTTTATAAGTGGCACATTCTGGACATCAGTCAACTACCCAATTATCTTAGGTGGATGTAATAGATACTTATGGAGTATAGTGAATCTCGAGAGTAGTAGAGGTTCGGCATAAACTGTTTGTGCGTCCAAGTTTGATGTAAACATTTACGGGGATTCACTTGCAGCAAGGGCCTACAAATGCAGGGGATTGGGGAGACTATGAATTGCGGTCAAGTGGTTATGATGGCAATAGGAATGCCAGCGGGCACTGAGTTGCGGACTGCAGTAAGGGTTAGGACAAAAAGGCCGATCTCGCTTGGAAGTTTTAATAGACAGGGATTGCTTTTCTACTTGTTTGAGGTACCTTGGTTTTACTGATATTGGTGTAAAAGTTATTTAGTCAAGGACTAAAAATTTCTGCACGGATTGATGTGTTAGTAAGGGTTGTTCTTGTATATTTAGTTAGCCGTGTTTGCCTTCATGAGGCTTGTACATATTACAGGGATTGGTCACGGATATAAAATTGTTTGTTCCCATTATGCACTTCTTGAAAATGGATTCTTGTTTTTTCGGGCTGAACCCAATCCTCGGCTTTGTGAAAATAAAATGATAATAAAGTGAAATTTGTCTGTTATGGGTAATGTAGTTGCGGACTGGGTCTTGCTGTCTTGCATCTGAGAGAGGTGTCTCGCATAGTCTTTGTACGGAATTTTTGGACATGTTTATATTTTGCTTTAGAGTTGATTGCTATGAAGGTTGAGTAGAATATATAGGTATAGTTTAATAGTTCGCTGTTGAGTCGAATGAGTCGTTTAAACACATTTGATCGGGTTTTTGAAAGAAAAATTGACAAAAGGTCTGACGGGAAATGTGGAATTGGTGACTTTGTTGTTATTTAAAGCGTTTAGTGGAGTTCTAGGGGCCGAAATAATATAGTAATGGGATGGAGTGAAAGTGCCCCGGTGGAGGGAACGAGGGCGTTGGGAATGGGATTCTTTGTGTATCCCTCATGTGGGGTCTTCAATTGAACATGTTTATGTAACTAATTCGACTCCAAATACAAATCCAAAAATTATATAATTAGGTAATGGGTTCTTAAGATAAAAACTAAGGCCAATTTATTTTTGTGTAGTGTGTAAAAGTTCCAAATACAAATCCAAATATTAGGTATATATGTAATTATTTTATGACTTCATTTGAGATTTCATGATGATTTTTTTGACATTTCATTTCAGATGTTAATATGAAGTAATTTATTGCTTGTTTACGGGTAATGGGTTCTTATGATATATAAACTAAGGCCAATTTATTTTTGTGTAGTGTATAAAAGTAATTTTCTTTCTACTTATAAAAAAAAGATTACAATATTAATGGGAAAGCTTATGTTTGAAATTAAAAATACGATTAAAAATATATTATAATGATTTACTGTATTAATTGCTATTAGTACAATTATTGAGTACAATGAACGTAATTTCTTGTTTTTATTTTATTTTATTTAAGAGCTTTCGATAAATATAAACTACATTGTACATTATACAGATAATTAAATAATGTGTTAAAGAATGTAATTTATAGTAATATTTTTCGAAAATTTATAGTACTTTTGTACTTGTAAGAAAGCGTGAGGACACGCTATAAGCAGGATGGCCGAGCTGTTAGCTTTTATTTATTTATGAAGCATATTGTATTAGCTAATTCCGTATTATTATGATATTTTTAGTAGCGGTAATTCGATTGTTCCGTTTCGACACCTTCGCCATCTTGATTCAGTCAGTTAATCATAGCCAACTTCCGGTCACATGAATTGTCGTTATTTTCTCCGACCAAGCTGCAAGCATTCGTGTCGGAAGCACTGAGGGATCAAGACGTGGCTAAGGAAAAGCATTAGTTAAGTGTAAAAGTATTAAAGCGTAGTGAAAATAATAAGTGAAACAAGTAAAGGATTGAAGGAATAATAGTTAAGTTGATTGTTAATAAGTAAGTACTCCATTTTTGTTCTGTTGGTGGTTTATTCGTTCTTGAAACATTTACATATGTGATTTGTATACTGCATAACTACGAAATATACGTGCAATTGTAAAGTGTTTTATCTTTTATTTAACAAAAACCCGCATTCTGAGCTGTGAGCCAACATATCATTTCACTGATTAAAAGTGGATGTCGGCAAATTCCGGTAAATTGAGTTTCACATCGCATCTCTCAGTGAAAATGAATAATTATTTCTCTCATAATTAACTGGTTATTCATTGTATTCAATGTATATTAAATGTCAAATGAATTGTCACAGATTTACAAAGAATAATTTGAAACGGAATGAAGTTATAATTTTTGACGTGACGACTTCTTACTTCTAATAAATCGATGAACACATGAAAAAGGATGACTCAGTTACGTTCATTGTAACGTTACGCTGATTGTAACGTTACGCTGATTGTAAAGTTACGCTGATTGTAACGTTAATATTTATATTTAGGTTCGAGTTGAAAAAATATTTTTGTCTTATATAGTTCATTTATCGAGGAAGGTTAGTTATAGGTTATAATAAACATTATGTAATAAGAACGAGGATCTATTAAAATGTTTTGAAAACGGAGACAGTTTAGTTCGTAAAATAATTTGTAAGCTTACAATGCGTGCGCTGTGTGATTTTTTATAGTCCAAATTATGAAAAAAAAAAAAATTTATGAAAGAATTTTTGTTCAGAAAAAGTCCTATCTAATAATTGTATGCGGTAGTACTATCTATTAGTATATCTATGTATTAAGGTTGACTCACTATAAATTTTATCCAGGATAAACATCATTTGCGAAGATATTATTATAAATTTGACAAACGTAACAGACCATAATTTACCACATTGCTAAAGCAACTTTTAATTAACAAAGTCTATTACTGTGTCGAGAAATGCCTAAGTAACAAACTACAATAAATATCAAAAGCCTTCTTTTAATTTATTTATTTTAGGACATTAACAAAATTACATTTTAAAAATTATAACATTATATTGACATTTAAAAATAATAAAATTTAATTAGTTTTCATTATTTATCTCACATTTTACAATGATATATTTGATATTGACATTAAAAAAAGTTTTAATCATTTATTTTATTTATCTGACATTTAATGCTAAAATATTGACATTTTAAATTAATTGTAACATATTTTATTTCTAAATAAATTTAAAATGTATTTTTTTTATACGAAATGTACTTTTGTACGACTTCTAAAAGCTGACGTCGTGGAAATAGCTAGCTTCTTTTACAATAATTTAATTGGCGGTAAATATTTCATTATGACACCAAGTCTGTATTTAATAAAAATGTGAAGTCTGCTAAATAAGTTAGCAGAATTTACGCTTTAGATATTATAGAGAAAATAAATTCATAAAATAAAAAAAAACATAAATATCATCGCTTGAATTTTCCAGCACGATTATTACTTTCAAAATGATCAGAATTGCGAAATATATTTTGTCAAAGCAAAAACGAATGATTATTTCTATCATAATTAATTCATTATTCACTGTATAAAAAGAAATAAATGTCGATATTTTTTTATTAAATTAAAATATTCAATACCTATTTTTGAATATCCGTAGACTGTAAAATCGAAAAAGTAATATCTAAGCTAAAAGTCTTTCCATCTGTCCAGATACACATTCATACCTGTCTGAATGTCTGTTCTTCACAAGTTTTAATTCGAAGAGGTTTTTAGAGTTTCGTTATGTTTAAAGATAGGACCATACTAGTATTAGTGAACCCTTGCTGCCTGCCTATTCTGACGGATAGACGAGCATACCACCACTGCAAACATCGGGAAGCAATTATTTCGTATTTCAGTGGAATGGTGCGATTGCCCGCCAGAGTTAGAAGCGTCCAGACAAGCTGTGCACAAACTAGCTGCAATCCTCTAAGTGTCTCACTGCTGGACACGGGTCTCTCGTCATGCTGTTCCAATATCAGATAAAATAAAAAATATAGATAGAACGCTCCGAACAACGAAGTGTGGCCGCATCTAATTGCACCGAGCCGTGTACACACACATGACACGCAAAAACGTACAACGAAACTGCACCTGGCTTTGCCAGCCGAATATCGCGACGCATTGAGTAAAAAGTTTGTATGTTTATAAAAGTAAGAAAGTAAGTAAGAGTAAAAAGTTGTCAAAAATATAAAAAATCACAAGAAAAAATGTCGAAATATGTTGTGAAAAATTGTACTAATGAATATAATATCAATAAATAATGAGGAAATATAATTATAATTAAATAATGAGGTAATTTGAATTATGATCGCAATATGTGTGCGTAGGTCGGTCACGCACATATTTTTTTATTTGATCTCATGTTCCAATGCGGATTGACGAAGATGCAGTTTAGTGACCAATACCATGTCGGATTTTTTAAACCGCTCAGAAGGTTTCCTACATGATTTATAATTGCTTTTGCTTGGTAACAATCGGGACCAAGAGCTTAACGTGCTCTCCAAAGCGTGGGAACGCGCATGAAATTTACTACTAGCGGTCACCCATCTCGCAACCGACCTCACCCATTTTCCTTAGCTGCGCAGATCGTTGATATTCTGCGTTAGTTAATTATTATATTAAAAAAGAAATCTGATGGTAAAATCGTATAAGTGTGGCCGACAGTTGGCACCTTCCATCGCAACAATGCAACATCGCCAAATTTTTGCAGTACTTTATTCGAAGTCGAACAAGATTATCTAGGTACTTGTTCTTAAAGTTTTCTTGAACAGGCTTAAAACATTCGACGCAGTATCTCGTAGTTGCGGAAAGTCATCTCAATCTCAAGTATGGCATAAGAATTGTCAAATTGATTTCATAAAAATATATTTGATGTGTTTACAAACAATTAATATTCTCAGTCAAAAAGAATATTCAATTTTCGTGATTAAAACTAACTGAAGTCTTAACATTTCTTCAAACGTCTTCCTAATATTAACTGACCCGCGTTTTATGATTTAATTAAGAATTTCACAACAGAACTGAAAACGTAGGTAAAACGAAACAATAGGTAAGTTACCCTTTGTTTAAAGCTTCGTTATTATTATACCTACCGATCCAATTACCTTAGTTAAAATTTTAATTAAATTTACAACAACAATAATTTTGAAATTTTATCACAGCACACTCAACATTTAGGCCACATTTAAACAATTTAAAACAACACTTTAAACAATTATTTTAATCACGTCCACGTAATTAAAATAGTTTAAAAACACTTAAACAATTATCTAAGCAAACGTCCACTGCGCAATTTTGATAGGCAATAAATCAATTGTTGATGCAAAGAACAAAGGACTTTAAATTAGTAGGAAAAAAGCGCAAAATCACTTGATTAGGGGTGTTAGGCAGCGTGTTCGCCCGGGACACCTGTAGATTCGAAATTGGAAAGCGATTTGTTATTTTTTAAATTGAAGTGTTTCAGTGTAAGCGAGTTGTTAGTTCAGGTTGGTAAAGTTTAGAGAGGGAATTTGAAATTGTTTAGGGATGGGGCGGAAAAGCGACCGCCCCCCACGGCGTCACGATAGCAACTGAGCTTTCGCCCGGCAACCGAAAACCCGCAAAGGATATCCCGATTTATCGTACGACCCGTTCGTTTAGAGATCGTCTCGTAATTTGGGACCTCTGAATTTATTCGGATTGTTTTAGTTTTTCAGCGAAATCAGATATTTGGCTGACCTTCTGTCATTGCTTCACGGCACATTCGTTCTTATGTCCTTCTATCTGGGGTGACATTAGCATTTTGCGGTGAAATTGCCTATTAACCTATGGCACGTTCTCTCAAGATGTTATTCTTGCTCGATCAGACTTATAAATTATTTTGTCTGTTTATTTCTTTGTCAGTGTTTTTGTAACGTTTTTTGATAGATGTCTTTTGTAAATATTGAGTTAGGATCATTTATTTAGTATCTATTTATTATATGTATAGATTACATTCTTATATTTATGAAAATGAGTTTGAATTGGAAGACGTTGACAATAAAGTGAATATTGTTTGAAGGTATAGGCTCTTCCTTTCTCAAATCTCCTGCAGTGGACCAATATGCATTAACCAGAAATGGAAAATAGGCTTTGCAAATTAATATTTCATTACTTATGGATTTCTCAGTGAGCCCGTCGGAATTTAAACTCAGCACCTCCGCGTCCCTGACCGACGTCTTTCTTGAACGTCTATCAAAGACAAAGACAAAGAACTTTATTTGCACAAATATGGGTGTTTACAAAAGTTGTTAATACATATTTAGTACGCCATATTTACCTTCATGAGGTATGCAAATATTACAAATATAAAAGAAAAAATTTAATATTGATGCCATATTGCGAATTTTTTTAATTTAAATTTTTAAATTTTATTTCTTCAACTGTGTATTTATTTAGTTCTTTGTTTATTTAATTATTTATTCATATTTATTTGTACTTCGGATCGAATCCGATCGTCGGCTTTGGGTACCCATATTGCAGGGTTTTTGTACACTAAGAGGATCGCTCAAAGAATTACTGAAAATAAAATTCCCTTCCCTAACTTTGTAATTTATAACGCTCTCCAAACTACTAGATATTTGAAGCGCTTTTTGGAATTAATTTGTCAAAGCATACTCCGGTGGTGCTTCTCAAAGGACAGGCTTAATGGTTGATAGGATTTTTTGCATTTATTTTCTTTGTTCAAAGGCTAGTACGATCCTTTGAGGGTTTTGAGAGTGGACTATACGGATATATAAAAGATAGTAGGGATTCCGGTCTTTCGACTGACAAAACTCTAATATTTACTTTGCATCCGTTTGTCTGTCTTTCACCTTATCTATACTAATATATCAAGCTGAAAAGTTTGTTTGCTTTTTTGATCGCGCCAATCTCAAGTACTACTGGTTCGAATTGAAAAATATTTTTGTGTTGAATAGTCCATTTGTTGGGGAAGGCTATAGGCTATAATATCATATTTTTTTCAACCTTTTTTATGTCCCACTGCTGGGCACAGGTCTCCTTCTCACACAATTGAGAGGGATTTAGGCCATAGTCCACCACGCTGGCCAAGTGCGGATTGGTGGACGTCATGCTTTCGAGAAATTATGAATTTCTCTCACGCATGCACGGCGATGGAGAACATCGTAATCAATGAAATATCACGATATTTTCCATCACCGTGGAGCAGCGATAAATTCGCACATTACAAATTTCTTTGTCAGAGGTGCGAGCCGAGGATTTGAACCTGGGATCGGTCGCGTCAAAGACCCCGGTTTTCTACCACTCGGCCATCGCTGCTCGTATAATATAATCGCCCATATAATATCATGCTATAACAAATACCAAAGTCCACACGGACGAAGTCGCGGGCGGCCGCTAGTTCATTATATAATTTGAAACTAATATAAGTTAATTAGGTAAAAAGATATAGGTAGTAAAAAGTTCTACCGGCGAAGTATCACCGTTGCACCCAGTTCTGCAGTGAAGCAATTTTATGGTGTTTTGGTGTCCTCATAGTAGGGTTAATGTGCCCTGTGTCGTGGGTACCATCAACACATACAGAGACAGAAACACAAAAACTCAGACCGAAAACCTGGATCGGACGGAATCGAACCCGGGACCCTTCGATTGGTAGTACGGCATAGTAATTATTTCACCACGCGGGTTCTCAAATGAGGACGGATTTAAATGACGACCATCAGCTTTCGGAGTAAGTATCAGCGCAACTGCATACGGCCAGAGGAATAAGGAAAAAACATGTCCATAGTAGTAAACGCAAACAAGTGCGAGTCGGACTTACGCACGAATGGTTCCGTCCCATTATCTATAAAAAATGAAATGAAATGAAATGAAATGAAATGAAATGAAATGAAATGAAATGAAATGAAAATACTTTATTGTTGACTGTTTACACACATACAATAAGATGTTTAAAATTATAATTGGAGTTTTAAACAGTCTACCATGTTCTGGCATACAATATTATTAATTAAAATTAACTAAAAAATATTTTATTTTAAGATCCGATAAGAATAATCTTAACGGATCATCGGCTTTTGATGCCTACCCACCGCTGGGTCAATGAGAGAAAAAAAGCCGGCGGAAAAAAAACTCTCAGGCATTGTTTAGAGTTACACTTATTTTATAATGTATTTTACGCGGAAGCTCCCCAAACTATTTTTATTGCACGTATTACGATGTCTTATCTTCAAAAAATTCGTTTATATTGTAATATGCTTTTTTTATAAGCCAATGTTTTAATTGTTTTTTAAATTTAGTATTTGGTAACTGTTTTATATCTATGGGTAATTTATTATATATTCTAATAGCAAATATGTATGTACTATTTCTGAAAATCTGACATTTTACTCGAGGTAAATACAAAGCGTCAATATCTTTTAGTCTCGTGGGCACATCTCTTATGCGCATGTTTATTTGCTTTTCAAACAAGTTTTTATTATTAAAAACGAAAGTACAAATCTCTAATATATATATTCCAGTTAATGTAAGGAATTTCTTTTCTGAAAATAGTGAGCGAATAGATTCGTCACCCGCTTTACCATACAATATTCTGAGACTACGTTTTTGCAATATAAATGTTCTACTAACATTAACAGAATTTCCCCAGTATATAATACCATATGTTAGAAGGGGGTAAATATTGGCATAGTAAAAACTTTTAGCTACTTCAAGAGTTGACGCATCTACTAATACTGAAAGAGCATAACAATTAGCCGATATCTTATTATTAATTTTATCAATATGACTTTTCCAATTTAAGTGGGTATCTAAGGAAACCCCTAAGAAATTCGTTTGCTCTACTTCTTCTATTTCAACTGCATTTAAATGAATATTTAGATTTTCTAAGTTCTGTTTATAATTTTTAAATTGCATTATTTTAGTTTTATTTAAGTTGACCTTGAGGTTCAGTGTGTCTAGCCATGTTTTTATAGTTACTAGTGTACTTCTTATTTCATTCCTATAATCCTCAGCTGAAATGTTTTCATTGTAAAATAAAATTGTTGCATCATCAGCGAACATAACACATGGATATTTTGCTATAGTGGGTAGTTCATTTATATACATTAAAAATAATAATGGACCAAGAACACTACCCTGAGGAACACCTATTTTACAAATCTCGAATTTAGATTGAACCTCTTCTAACGTATTGTTCGATTTATTAAATGTTGTAAGTACCGTCGATTGTTTCCTATCATTAAGGTAAGATTGTAATAGCTTATAAGCGATACCTCGAACACCAATTCTTTCCAACTGTCTTAGAAGTATGTTATGCACGACACAGTCAAACGCCCTGGTCATATCGACAAACAGAGCGGCGCATTTTACTTTATTATTAATATGTGTCCAAACTTGAGAAAGCATCCTGTATATAGCACAAGAGGTAGATCTATTTTGCCTAAATCCAAATTGAAAATCACTTAATATTTCATTTCTATTCATGTAACTAACCAGTCTGCAAAAGATTACTTTCTCGAAAATTTTTGAGAAGCTAGGCAGTAACGCTATTGGTCTATAGTTATTAATTATGTCTTTTGGGCCTTTTTTGTGAAGGGGCTTAATTAATGTGACTTTAAGATCATCTGGAACTGAAAAAATCACGTTTATTGTATGGAGCCCCCTTAAATATTTATTTTATTCTAATTTTAGTATTTGTATAATAATAGCGGCAATAGAAATACATCATTGCCTTTGATTATCCATAGAAATCATTGCATTAAGATTGAATGAAAGGTAAATTGTGGTTTACGATTTATGACGTATTAAAAAAACTACTTACTAAATCTATAGATCATATATTTTTTTAGTTTTATCATTCTCTTATTTTAGAAGTTACAGGGGGGGGGGACACATTTTACCACTTTGGAAGAGTCTCTCGCGCAAACTATTCAGTTTAGAAAAAAATGATATTAGAAACCTCAATATCATTTTTGAAGACCTATCCATAGATACCCCACACGGGGGTTTTATGAAAAAAAAATTTTTTGAGTTTCAGTTCAAAGTATGGGGAACCCTCAAAATTTATTGCTTTTTTCTATTTTTGTGTGAAAATCTTACTGTGGTTCACAGAATACATCTAGGTACGTACCGAGTTTCAACAGTGTAGTTCTTATAGTTTGGGAAAAAAGTGGCTGTGACATACGGACGGACAGACAGACAGACAGACATCACGAATCCATAAGGGTTCCGTTTTTTACCTACGGCTACGTTCCATTTGGCTACGGAACCCTAAAAAGGTTCCCGCAAAGTAAAGCAATAATAACTTTTATGCTTAAAATATATTTATGTATAGCTGATAAGCAATTACATTTTAGTGTTAAGTAAGCGTACAAGCAGTTACCAAAATGGCTGCAACCCTTTTTGCGTCCCACTGCTGGGCACGGGTCTCTCCCCATTATTGGGGAGGCCTGGAACTTACTCCACCACGCTGCTCCAATGCGGGTTGGTGGAGATGCGGGTTCGTGGCCAACCCGCTGTCGGATGTTTTCAAACCGCCCATAAGGCCTCCGACTAGGTTTAACGACTGTTTTCTATCGACAACAACCGGGACCGACGGCTTAACGTGCCCTCCGAAGCACGGAAACGCGCATGAATTTTTTTTTGCCACTAGCGGTCACCCATCTCACACCCGACCGCGCCCGTTTGGCTCAGCTGCATAGATCGCTTGCGTTCTACGCTAGCCGCCAGGCCATGCGCGCTTCTACCATATAAAATCCATAAATTACGTGCTAATTGTGTTTAAATTATACTTACCTACGATTAATGTTTAACCATTAATTATCAAATTCCACCACTCCACTAGTTGTATTTGCTCAGTCTAACGAACCAGTTTTAATTGATGTGCTGTCAACTAATTGAAGCAAATTCACGGAAATTTCGGCAGTATACTCCAACAGTAGTACGTAGCCTTCACTTACCTTTACATACGACTTTTTTTCTTCAATTATGGCATCGCAAACTCTGTGCATATTGCCAGCGTGAAGTATTTTTTAACATTAACTGCTTCAATCAAATAAAAAAAATAAAGATAGAACTCCGTGAAGAACGAAGTAAGGCCAGTTAAAACTACACCTCGTCGTACACACACATTACATTCGAAGATCGCAATGCATCAAACAAAACATAGTCAAAAATATCAAAATTCCCAATAAATGCTGTATTGTGTTGTGAAAGCGTGTAATTTTAATGAATAATGGTAATTAGTAAGAGTAATAATAATGGGGTAGTTTTAATTATGATCGAAACTCCCGCCCTCGCACATTTGACATGTTAACAAAAACGGTAATATTTTGTTCGCAGAGTAAGATACATCTTTACTTTTTTATTTAATCTGATAATGCCTAATTAATCGGTTCCTATCTTGATTTACATCCTTTTTAGTAATTCTTAAATAAAAATAGTCAATTAATAGTAACTTGCACTCATAATCCCCCAGTAAGGTGTGTACTAATGTGTATAAACTCATCATTCAAATTTCTGCTTCGACGGGAATCGAACCCGGGTCCCTCCGATCGGCAGTCCGGCATTGTAACCATTACGCCACCTGGATCGTCAATGAAATATGAAAAAGAAACAGAAATAATAAGTAGACAAATCACATTATAAATATCAGACAACAAGGTAAAAACCAAACGTCATCCAGAGTAGCAAGGTGTTAAATCAATCACAGTCGAGAAGCTTCTTTGACGGGAAACTGAGGATGATTTAGTATCCGCTGTCATGGCACTCTTATACACATCGTTTGTAGTGTGTTTGTTTTTGTTTCATATAAGAAATTAATGTTTTTTGAAGTGAAGTTAAACTCGCGTCAACTACACGTGGCCTGATCGACAATTCGTAAGACGGAGGGGTGACAGCTGATGACGGCTCGACTGTCTTTACTTGTAAAATTCGTTTATATCAAGTATTTAAAATATGGACATTGAACAAAGTGCATCTATTAATGAAAAAAGTGACGAAGAAATAGTGAAAGAAAATGAGTGAGTACTTTATAAAAATACTAGATAGAAATTAATACTGATAATTCCAGCAATTCGTGCGGAATCATTCCCTAACGATTCCAAGACATCAAAAATACACAACGTTAATGTTTTCACTTCTGCCGGCACTCCCGGAGTGCAACCCATTGTTTTTTTTTTTACTACGGAATAGCGAAGGTAGTGAGTAGACGTTTGATAGCAAACGTTTGATAGACTACAATGAAGCAAATGTTAGGTGGACTACAACAGAACTAAAGTTAATTTCTTCAAGGTAGCAAATATTAAGTATGTTGACATAACCTTAACATGGTTTTACTAATACAAAAATACCTTTACTTATAAAAATACGTCACTAAAAACAAATTGCATTGCAAAATGTTAAACGCTACACCAACTTTACTCTATAAATAAGTTAGGCCAACGAGACGAAATAAAAAATGTAAACAAACGGACCGTTACTAAGTTACTATTGCGAGAGCGAGCAATTATTATCTCTGTCCTTATCATTCATACGCAGTAATGGCGTCAGTTAGTCGATGACAGCTGTTTCGTGGTACAGGAAAGCAGTCAGTACCGCAGTTGTCAACATTTGGTTGAGTTTTGACGGGAAGTCGAAAAAGACAATATGTTGTGTTCTTGTTTTATTTTCATCAGCCGTGCAGCCGCTAACCAATCTTGGAAAGGCAATAGTACGCAGTGACACATCGCAATGTCGGCTGAATATCGAGTTTCATAGTTTCATCTTAAATATTCAAGTGTCTCTTTCAATGCTCAAAGAAGGTGAAGATGATCTGTGTTAAGTTGCAAGATTTCATACGAACGTACATACATTGCAAGTGAATAAAAGGTTGTAAAAACATAATAATTTAATATTTTTAATAAAATAAAATTACACAAGAGAAGACCTTCTATTTTTGTAGCCTCCAACCATAGAGAGAGCGCCACTGCGCCACTAGCACTTTGCACTGTCATTTGTAAAGTTCAAATTTTAAAAATTGGACTGAGTTACCCTATTGCCTAAGGTCTTTCATAGCTCCTTGTTTTGTGGCTTCACCGTTTCGTTAGTTCAGAAACTACATAACTGCATACTTAACACATAAGTAAGGAACGCCTTTATGGCCCCAGCGAAAACAAATAATAGTAGAGGTGCCCTATTTGTGGTAGAAGCAGTGTCACCATTGAATAGCGTGAACTCACAAGAATTTGAACAATACCTTTTAATTGTTTTAGACTTTGTTCTCATAATCGTAAGGAACTTTTTCGAGTGTCGGCAGTAATACGTGTTTCTGCAATGATCGTTTAAGAGCAACTGTCGGTCCTGAAGTGTCTTGTGCCAGTGCCAGTGATAGCGCTCACCTGTAGTCACGCTAACAATACTTCATGCCATCGTCTCTGAAGGGGTGTACGTTGCCGGAGTGCCGCTGGGGGTTTTAGTGGGTTACCAGGGTGTATTGCCCCTGGGGAGGCGCACATACCCCTCTGCGGGAGGGGATGCGTAACGCATTTCCCACAGCGAAACCAAAAAAAAATGGTAGTGTTAAGGCGTGTAGATTCAGGAGCTAGGCTTTGATGCGATCTAATATCGTTTTTACAGAGTAATGTACATTAGTACATTAAGAATACTGCGGGCGGCCTTCGTCTTGGCAGCAAATTACTTGGAAAGTTTTTGGTGGGGTAAATACTTTTTTAATACAGTTGCTCAAAAAGTGGCGTATTGCAGGGACGTATAGCGTTCGGGAAGTGGGCTATTACACACTCGTGCGTTTTCTTTACCTTTTCCGAACTCGTGCGTTCTCTTTCCCAACTGTCAAAATAATGTTTATTAAAAAAAAACAACCACGAAGTTTTAGAAGTTTTTATGATTCATGCTAATATTTCTAAAAAGAAGCTACTACAGATACTTCAACTCAGTTGTGCGCGCGGCGCTATGTGTGCGTGGGCTAGTAATTATGCAGCTTTAATTTGTGTGACAGTGACGCGGCCGTGATCGTCCGAGCAACTTCACTGTACCTCTTGTCACGCACACAAAGTCACTGTGTATATACAGGTTTACCCACACATAGCGCCGCGCGCACAACTGAGTTGAAGTATCTATAATTTGTTTCAATATCAGATTTAATGATTTGATTCAATGAGTTAGGTTAGGTTTTATTTCATTTCATATCATTAACATTTTCATTTCATATCAATAAAAAAAATCTACTGAAGACTTGGCTGTATGGGCATAGTTCCCTTTTGCCTACCCAGAATGGGTGAAGAAAACAAAAAAATCTCTACATAGGTATTCTTTTACGGCTTGGAGTTTTGGCGGGAAGTCTGAAGGGACAAGTTGTGCTCTTGTTTTATTTTCATTTCCTTGGTGTATTTTTGAGTTATATCGGATAAAGTTGATGGCGTTTTTTTCGATATAGGTTAAAAACAGTGCACGAGTGTTGTGAAATAGAATAACAGTGCGAAAACATGTTTTTTCGGCTTGCCTCCAAAACTCCTTCGGACATGTTCTCGTAAAGTAGCCATCACTTTACACTTGAACATCTGACTGACTAGACTGACTGATACCTGACGACTTACTGTTTTATATAGAATAATAGATGCAGAAATTACACTTGACACTGGCAATATCCACAGAGCGCGCTGGCGAAGCCATTATTTAATATTGAAACGAAAATATTGAATGGCTGCAATGCCGTAAAATTAATTTAAAAAAATCTTTTACTGCTGGTGCCATTTTTCAAAAATGTTCTTTGCGGGTTTTTATTATTTTATAAATTGCTTCATTTTTTCGCAACTGTATTAAAAAAAGTTGTTCAGTACACGTGCGGAACCGTCATTGGAAGGAGTTCCGACTGTCAACCCTCACCTTCGGCTGCGCCTCGGCTCGGGTAGACATTTGTCGGAACTCCTTGCAATGACAGCCTTTCCGCACTTGTAATGAAATATACTATTTCACCATTTCCGTAAATAAATATTGTTGGCAGAAGTCATCTCGTGATGTAAAATGGAGGGGATCGTTCTATAAAAGCGAGAGCGCGCTCAGTCGGAGGATACATACAGTTGAGCGCTAGTGCAAGGCGGAAGCCCTGCCCGTTTGAATAGTCGGATTGCCTTATTGTTCTTTAAATAATTAAATGTTCAGTAGTAATAATTAAAATAAGTCGTTACTTTTGTTAAAACTCAAATAATTCAACATTCGATTCTAAATTTGTGTAAATCTTTGAATAAATTGTTGTGTGCGTGTTGTTTTTTTTTTTTAATTTATTCCACTTCTGGTTGCTAATATCAGAAGTGGGATACGTAAAACTCGCGTGTCCGGGTCCGTTTTGCTTCCTGAAAATAAGGCAAACTCGGTGCTTAACGGTTATTCGTCGTGGTTTGGCCGAATAAACCACAGAAACTTTGGTGAGTTCGTTCCAATTTTTGATAATTTGCAACTGGACAGCTAACGCTAAATATTTTTCTATCTACCTGCTTTATTTCAATCAGTAGAAAATCATTTCATATTTTTCTTTCAATTGTAAAGCTACCCACATTCTTATTTAAATTCTTAATTCTGCTTGAAACTTTTAAAATATTTGAAATATGCCTAATAATGAGCGACAAAGTAGAAGCCGGTCTAGATGTGGTAGTTCGCACTCTAGTCAACGCGAAACACGCCGCAGGCGACGCAGTTCTTCTAGCAATGTATTAACCGAAACAATGCAACAAATTCTTAACAGATTGGCATCTTTGGAAGAACAGCATCAACCTCCACCACAAAGGAGGTCAAATGTGAGCATCCTTGGGGAAACAGTGGCCGAGCATGGGACGCCGCCGCCGTGTCCGGGTGCTACCGACGCTGTCACTGTGATCCCGGGGCATGGTGGGCGGTCGTCGTCGGGTGTGCCATCCTCACCAGGGCGCCCAGTAAGTGCTGCTGTGGACCACTCCCTTGCGGCCGATCGAATTATCGAGGCGATACGTTCCATAAATATGCCGGTAAGATCGAACCATGCTTATTATATCTCGAACTTTGACCCAAGCGTGAATGACATAGAAACCTGGTGTGAGGAGGTAGACCGCGCCAAAGTCACTAACGGTTGGAGTGATAATGAGTGCTTATCCCGTATTGGTAATTGCTTGCAAGGTGATGCTAAAACCTGGCTTAACGAATGGGTATCCAGTGACCGTACCTGGAGTAATTTTAAGAAAGAATTTAAGGCTTTGTGTCCTAGGAAACCAGACATGGCAAACATTTTGTACGAAGTTATGTGCACTAATTCTGATAAATTCCAAACATACGCGGACTATGCTCGTCGATCCCTTTTAAAGTTGCGAATTGTTAAAGGTTTAAGCGAAGAGTTAATATCGGCAATAGTAATACGGGGTATCACTGATCCACAGATTTGCGCGGCGGCTACTAATGCTAATCTAATGCCAAGCGAGTTAGTAGAATTTCTTTCTATTTATGTAAAGCCCAATAATACCTCTAACGCTAATAAAAATGTAGGCGGTTTTCGTCAAGATCGTTCGTTTAAGAATAACCGTATGGTATTTGATCGTAAACGACGATTTGAATCTGGTAAATGCTTTACGTGTGGCGAACATAACCAGTCAAATTGCTCTAAGAAACGATATGTAGTATCTAGTAATGACACCGGTAACAATCAAAAGAATCAGTCTGTTCATAACTCTACTAAACCTGAGCCATGTAGCTTTTGTAAGAAGCCTGGCCACAAAATTGAAACATGTTTTGCAAAACTAAAATCCGAATCTCGAAATACAAATAATGTTAATTTTTGTCGTGAAAACCTTACCAATAAGAATGACATTGTAGTAGCAGTTATACAAGGCATTCCTGTAGACGTCTTGATTGATTCCGGTTCAAGTATATCATTAATTTCATCTTCATTGTTAAAACATTTTAAATCTTCTTGTAAGCCTTCATTTAGAATTTTAAGGGGCATTGGTGGTCGAGAAATAGAATCTACTTATTTTGTAACTTTACCAATTGAATTTAGTGAAGTCACTCTGGAAGTAGACCTACATGTTGTTCGTCCTGAGTATATGAATACCCCAATTATCATCGGTACTGATGTCTTGAATCGAGAAGGTATCACATATTATCGGACTCGCGAACAGCAATATCTTGCTTACGAGCCTAAGGTTAAACATGACGTATTAATTACTTTGCAGTCTCATATTAGGACTGACTTAATCGGTGATGACCTTGACAAGCTATTAGATGTGGTGCACGAATTTTCGAGTTTTCTAATCGAGGGGACAGCTACTTCTTCAGTCAAAACCGGTACTATGACAATTAAACTAAACAGTTCAACACCTGTTTACTACAGACCCTATCGTCTATCATATTCAGAAATCTTGAAGGTTCGTGACATCATCCGTGAACTTCTAGAAAAGAAAATCGTACAAGAATCTAGCTCAGAATACGCTAGTCCCATTTTACTAGTCAAAAAGAAAGATGGATCGGACCGTATGTGCGTTGATTACCGCAAACTAAACGAGATTACTGTCAAAGACCGTTTCCCCTTGCCACTGATCGATGACTATATTGACAGACTAGGTAAACATAAGTTCTTCACCAGCCTTGACATGGCCACCGGGTTTCACCAGATCCCTATGGATAAGGAATCTATACCGCTTACTGGGTTCGTCACACCAGAGGGCCATTATGAGTATTTGAAAATGCCCTATGGATTGGCGAACGCGCCAGTTGTCTATCAAAGAATTATTTCAAAAACCCTTTCTCAGCATATGGAGTCTGGTGAAGCCCTGGTATACGTAGATGACGTATTAATACTGAGTAATACAATTAAGGAGGGATTGTTGAGGCTACAGGGGGTACTTAAGACTCTAACCGATGCTGGCTTCTCTATTAATTTGAAGAAATGCTCTTTCCTGGCAACTAAAATAGAGTACTTGGGACGTACTATAAGTCAAGGCCAGGTACGACCGAGCGAACAGAAGGTTAAGGCTTTAGTTGAAGCACCTACTCCAAAAAACGTCAAACAAACTCGGCAATTCTTGGGCTTGGCGAGTTACTTTCGCCGTTATATAGCTGGCTTTGCAGTTAGAACTGCTCCCATCACTAAGTTGACAAAGAAGGGAGTTCCGTTTACTTGGGGTCGAGAACAGGAAGAAGCACGGCAAGATATTATTGCACAACTTACAAGCGAACCTGTATTGGCAATCTATGATCCAGATTTGCCCATTGAAGTCCACATGGACGCTAGTTCCATTGGGTATGGTGCAGTGCTTCTTCAGGTTCACAATACAGGTCACAAATTGGTGGTAGGATACTTTAGCAAGCGAACTCAAGGTGCGGAGCCGAGATACCATGCCTATGAGCTCGAAACTTTAGCCGTTGTTAAGGCGTTGCAAAACTATAGACACTATCTGGTTGGCGTCCACTTTACGGTTGTAACAGATTGTAATGCATTAAAATCAACTCAACAAAAGAAAGATTTATTACCACGTGTCGCCAGATGGTGGATATATTTGCAGGATTTTAATTTCACCCTCGAATACCGTAAGGGCACTTCCATGTCGCATGCCGACTACCTGAGCCGCAATCCTGTTAATGTTTGCGAAACTCGCAAACAGCAGAATTGGGCCCAGATTGCACAAACTGCTGATGAGGAGACCCAGTGCCTTATCCAGGCATTATCCGAGGGAAAATTAGATTCCAGTCATTATGTTTATAAAAATGACCTCCTTTATTATAAATACTGCCCAGTAGGCGAGGACGCCAAGCTTCTCTGTTTTGTGCCTAAAGGACATAGACTCAGTTTACTTAGAATTTTTCATGATGAACATGACCATCCCGGAGTTGATAAAACATTAGAATTAATCCGAAAACATTTCTGGTTTCCCTCACTAAAATCATTTGTAAAAAAATACATTGATCATTGCCTAATTTGCATAACACATAAAAAGATCCCAAGAGCACCTCACCAGCTTATACATTCGTGGGAAAAACCTTCTAACCCCTTTGAGGTTGTACACACTGATGCGTTAGGTCCATTGCCTCAATCAAATGACTATAAGCATAATTATACTAATAGTAATAGATGCTTTTTCAAAATATTGCCTTCTGTATCCCATGTATAGTCAAGATGCTACTGAATTAAGACGTAACTTTTACAATGTAATTTCATTATTTGGAACACCTAAGTTGATTGTAGCAGATCGTGGTCGTATGTTTCAGAGTTCAGATTTCGCAAGCTTTGTGTCAGAATTAGGCATCGACCTGCATCTCATTACACCTGAGATGCATCACTCAAACGGGCAGGTCGAACGCTACTGTCGAACTCTGCTGAACATGGTTCGCATTGAATGTAACCACCGTCAGAACAACTGGTCGGATGTAATGTGGCGACTACAACTAACCCTAAACATTACTAAGCAGAAGACTACTAGCTTATCACCTCTGAATGTACTGGTGGGTATTGAAGCTGCAACACCTGTCATACGTAACCTCATCAGAGACATTGCCCTGGAGAACGCACACCCGAATCGTGAAGCGTTAAGAGAACTCCACCGAGCACGTGCTACAGATCGCTTGAGAGTAAATCAGCACAGGCAAGATGAGCACGGCCGGTATGAGCTACAGCTGTTGGCAGGCTCTTATGGAAAGTCTACTCAAGCAGCGGCTGAGTTCATGGTGCCGTGGCGAGGGGAGTGGACTCCTGAGAAGTGCTCTGCTTTCTTCGAGGGTAAGCCGACCGTTTGTATAACATGCTAACGTCGTGCCTCTGTTATAAATGTGGTTACATGCTGTATATTATGCCAACGTAGTGCCTATGTTATACACATGTAAGTGAACTCATGATACGCTAACGTAGTGCCTATGTCATGTGAGTTATTTGTGTCAGAAATAGCCAACGTCGTGCTTCCTTTATGACTATAGTGTGAGCTATGCTAACGTCGTGCCTATGGTTCACATTATTGTTGTATTGTCAGATTTTTGTGTAGAAGTAACCTAAGTATTGTCAAATATAAAATGTGTTCTTTTTACTCCCAGATGCAGAGACCAATGATGATGATACGGAGTCCATGTCCGAGCGAGTTACCAGGGGCAACGACATGCCTTTGCTAAACGCTATCCCTAACACCTTGAATGCAGCAGTTCCTCAACAAGAAATAAGGGAGAACGAGGACGTTCTCCAGTCAGGAGAGGCCGTGTTGGCAGAAGTCATCTCGTGATGTAAAATGGAGGGGATCGTTCTATAAAAGCGAGAGCGCGCTCAGTCGGAGGATACATACAGTTGAGCGCTAGTGCAAGGCGGAAGCCCTGCCTGTTTGAATAGTCGGATTGCCTTATTGTTCTTTAAATAATTAAATGTTCAGTAGTAATAATTAAAATAAGTCGTTACTTTTGTTAAAACTCAAATAATTCAACATTCGATTCTAAATTTGTGTAAATCTTTGAATAAATTGTTGTGTGCGTGTTGTTTTTTTTTTTAATTTATTCCACTTCTGGTTGCTAATAATATTATAAATTCGAAAGTAACTCTGACTGTTTGTCTGTCTGTCTGTATGTCTGTCAGTCTGTCTGCTACGCTTTCGCGCTTAAACTACTGAACCAATTTTAATAATATTTGGAACACATATAGAGTTGACCTTGGGAAAGAACATAGGATGGGTTTTATCCTACGGAAACCTATAAAACGGGTCCACGCGAGCGAAGCCGCAGGCGGAAGGCTAGTAAATAAATAAATAACGCTTCACACACATAGCCCCACATTAGGGTAACTGTGTCGAGGGTACAATGGACACTTACAAAGACAGTAAAACAAAACCCAGACTGAGAACAGAAATTTAAAATCATCATTCAAATTTCTCATTTTCCGGGAATGGAACCCGGGACCCTCCGATCGGCACTCCGGCATGGTTACTATTGCGCCACGGGGTCGTCAATGTAATGAGTTTTTTAATTCTTAAGGAGATTTGTAATTTTAGGCACAAAAGGACAAAACTCCGTTATAAAATAATATTCTCCGAATAAATTTTCATTTAGTTAAAATTATTATCATCGGATTAAGTATAATCTAGGGCAGGTCTTTACCCACAAAGTAATAACTAAAACTAGCAAAATTATTCCCAAGGTATTCTTCAAAAATAAGTAAAGTGTAAGTCGGGCTCGCTCACCACGGCTTCCATAACAAAAAGCATAATTCTATTTTTGGAAAGATTTGATTGTCTGTTTGTATTGAATTAGCTCCGAAACTACTGAACCGATTTGAAAAACTATATTACCATTAGAAGCCGACATTATCCCTGATGAACGTAGGCTACTTTTTACCGCGAGAAAATGCTTCATTCCTGCGGGAAAACGGGTAGTAGGTTAAAGCAACTGGCTAAGCGCCTATGATTTTAATATAGGAATATATACATAATTTCAAATGGATGGAAGAAAGTTAGAGATATAGGTTTATATTTTTTATACTACGGAGAGCCGTAAAATGGATGTCTTTAGAGATTCAACACTGCCTGTACTATGGACAGACAAACAGTCATGACGAATCTATAAGGGTTCCGTTTTTTGCTATACGAAATCCTAAAAGCTAGCAAATTATTCCCGAGGTATTTTACATAAATAAAACACACTTAAGCCTTCGAAATACTTCTAGTGGGTCGATCCATGTCAGCTTACTATTAGCATAACTACCTTACACGCAATCTTTTATATTTTGAATCTTCGTAGTATAAACCGTACTATAGGCATGATGACAGATTTTAAATACCTTTCCTTATTGTAGGTACACGTCTCCTAGTTTCGAAAACAAGTTTATTTCAGAAGTAAACTTAAGTTTTAACGTAAATTAATGTATTTTCTGCTATGTAATTTGAATTAAGCGCGAAAACGCTCGTAGGTGTCATGGCGTCGGCTTGCTCGTCAAACTTCAAGCAACACGATGACTTTTACTGAGAGATGACGTCATTCCTTTTGATTGGCGTTTCATAATAGTGTCATCATGCATATTCGATGAATCGTTTGGCGTAAATGTTACGGTTACCATACCGTACTGCCAATTGAGGGTCCCGGGTTTAATTCCCGGCGAAGAAATAATAAGTTTATTTTCTTTTCTTGGTTTAGGTGCATGTGTTCCCGTCTTTCTATATGTCCATGATACCCGTAACGCGAGGCAGTACTTCACTGCGGGGCAACTGACGCTGATAAAATTAATAGAATCAGGCTTTACTTTGCGGAACTCCATTGTTATAAGGTAAAAACTACTTTGAAACAATCCGCAACCAGAACGTATGATGGTGTATACTTTATTCATGCAATAGCACCTCTCTCCCTACCACATAGGACACATGCACACGCAACAATAAAAAATATACACCAACATAGGTACCACCACCAACACGTGTTTCGTCCCAAAACAGAGCATCATCAGGGTTATTGACTCTACGACTGTTACTCGCAAAGTCGCTGTATAAGACCCAGGTCAGACCCCCACATGGCGTATTGGTTGTTGGAAAGCGCGCAGTCTGAATATTCAACGACCCAAGATTGACTAACAGGTTAGAACCACTTGGCTTACGGAGAGACATAGGCTCGTTCTGCGTGTTTTACCGACTTTACTATGGCGAGTGCTCCGAGAAACTATTTAAAATGATGCCTACGTCACCATTTCGTGATTATAACACCAAACGAAGGTTAAAGTTCCACCGACACCATTTGGACTCGTGGTGGTCCTCCACAATACGCTTTGCACGCTCCTTTTTACCACGGACGTGTCAGTTATGGGACTACCTCCCTGCCTTTTTGTTCGGTTCGGTTTTTTTTAACCTTTTATTGCTGCTGCGTTACACTGGCCAAGTGCAAATTGGTAGACATCATGGCTTCGAGAAATAATAACATCTCAGGCATGCACGGTACTGAAAAACATCGTAATTAATTAAATATCACATTATTTTCTCTCGCCGTGAAGAGGCGATAGTTACGCAATTTTTTTGTTAGAAGTGTGCGCCAGGGATTTGGACTTGTCGGAGACCGCGGTCCTACTCGCTCGGCCAACGCTGCTTAAATTTATAGTTGATTTTTTTTTAATATAATTAACATAATACATTTAGAACAGGCCAAAGAAAATGCTTGTATACAATATAATAAATTTTAGTTAGACCTTCAAAAGTCATAACTGTATGAAAACTTAAGTCAGAAAGAAGTACCCATTAATCTAATCTGTTTTAACCATAACGTTCGCAAAAAGTAAATCAAAATAATAAGTTCCTTAGCTCGTGCCGCGAGTTTGTAAGCAGAAAAATGTAATTTTTCTTAACAAACATTAAAGTGCCGCAAGCGAATGGTAAATTTAGATTAAATACCAGAAGAGGAAGCTATGTAAAGTGTGAAACGGTTACAGGACCTAACATATTAATTTTAGGGTGTAACACTCTAAAATTGCATTGCATTTGTTTTCCACAGTCTGTTAGTCAC